>CM038677.1:537699166-539125994 GCA_021605205.1 Aegilops longissima | reverse complement strand
CCTAGTTGACTCGGATCATGTAATCACTTAGATGACTAGAGGGATGTCTATTCGAGTGGGAGTTCATGAGATGAACTTAATTATCCTGAACATAGTCAAAAGATCTTTGCAAATTATGTCGAAGCTCGCGCTTTAGTTCCACTGCTTAGATATGTTCCTAGAGAAAATATATTTGAAAGTTGACAAGAGCGATTATGCGGACGTAAAAAGCTTATGTCCTTAATGCACCGCCAGTTGTGTGAACCCCCAACGCCGCCTGTGGATGTTGCTAACATCCGACATACACGCTTTTGATAACTACGTGATAGTTCGCTTAAACGGTTTAGAGTTGAGGCACCAAAGACGTCAAACGTCAGGAACATATGAGATGTTTCGAGGGCTGAAATTGGGATTTCAGGCTCGGCCCACGCCAAGAGGTATAAGACCTCCGACGATTTTCTTAGCCTGCAAACTAAGGGAGAAAAGCTCAATCGTTGAGCTTGTGCTCGATTGTCCGAGTGCAACAATCACTTGAATCGAGTGGGAGTTGATCTTCCAGATAGTGATGTTTCTCCAAAGTCATTGCCACCAAGCTGCTAGAGCTTCGTGATGAACTATAACAAATCAGGGATAAATATGATGATCTTGAGATATTCGCGATGTTTGACGCCGAAAGTAGGAATCAAGAAGGAGCATCAATTGTTGATGGTTGGTGAAACCACTAGTTTCAAGAAGGGCAAGGGCAAGAAGGGATACTTCATGAAACAACAAATCAGCTGCTGCTCTAATGAAGAAACCCAAGGTTGAACCCAAACCCGAGACTAAGTGCTTCAGAATCAGGGGAACAGCCATCGGAGCAGAATTACCCTAGATACTTGGTAGATGAGAAGGTGGCAAGGTCGATAGAAGTATATTGATATACATTAAGTTATTGTGTACTTTACTAGTACTCCTAGTAGCACCGTGGTATTAGATACCGTTCGGTTGCTAAGTGTTAGTAACTCAAATAAAAGGCTACGGAATAAACGGAGACTAGCTAAAGGTGAGTGACGATATGTGTTGAAGTGTTTCCAAGTTTGATGTGATCAAACATCGCACGCCCTCTACCATCAAGATTAGTATTAAACCGAATAATTGTCATTTGGTGTTTATGCTGAGCATAGACATGATTGGATTATGTCTATCGCAATACGGTTATTCATTTAAGGAGAATAATGGTTACTCTATTTATTTGAATAATACCTTCAATGGTTTTGCACCTAAAGGAATGGTTTATTGAATCTCGATCATAGTAATACACATTTTCATGCCAAAAGATATAAGATAGTAATGATGGTACCACTTACTTGTGGCAATCGCCATGTAAGTCATCTTGGTATAAACGCATGAAGAAGCTCCATGTTGATGGATCTTTGGACTCACTCGTTTTGAAAAGTTTGAGACATGCGAACCATGTCTATTGGTGTATACGCATGAAGAAACTCCATGCAGATGGATCGCTTGGACTCACTTGATTTTGAATCACTTGAGATATGCAAATCATACCACATGGGCAAAATGATTGAAAAGCCTCGGTTTCAAAGAAGATGGAACAAAATAGCAACTTGTTGGAAGTAACACATTTTGATGTGTGCAGTCCAATGAGTGCTAAGGCATGCAGTGAATATCGTTATGTTCTTACTTCACGGATGATTTGAGTAGATACTGAGTGTATTTACTTGATGAAACACAAGTCTGAATTATTGAGTGGTTCAAGTAATTTCAGAGTGAAGTTGAAGATCAACGTGACAAGAGGATAAAATGTCTATGATATGATCATAGAGATGAGTATCTGAGTTACGAGCTTTGGCACACAATTAAGACATTGTGGAAATTGTTTCACAATAAATACCGCCTGGAACACCATAGTGTGATGGTGTGTCCAAACATCATAGTTGCACCCTATTGATATGATGCGCACTATGATGTCTCTTATCGAATTACCACTATCGCTCATGGGTTAGGCATTAGAGACAACCACACTCACTTTAATAGGGCACAACGTAATTCCGTTGAGACGACACCATTTGAACTATGGTTTGGAGAAACCTAAGTTGTCGTTTCTTAAAAGTTTGGGGCTGCGACGCTTATGTGAAAAAGTTTCAGGTTGATAAGCTCGAACCCAAAGCGGATAAAATGCATCTTCATAGGACACCCAAAACAGTTGGGTATACCTCCTAATTCAGATCCGAAAGCAATAGGGATTGTTTCTTGAATCGGGTCCTTTCTCGAGGAAAGGTTTGTCTCGAAAATTGAGTGGGAGGATGGTGGAGACTTGATGAGGTTATTGAACCGTCACTTCAACAAGTATGTAGCAGGGCACGGGAAGTTGTTCCGTGGAGCCTACACCAATTGAAGTAGAAGCTATGATAGTGATCATGAAGTTTTGGATCAAGTCACTACAGACTCGTGAGGGTGACAAGGATGCGTATTACTTTAGAGTGGTACAGTAATCCTGTCTTGAAGGTCATGTTGCTAGACAACAATGAACCCACGAGCTATGGAGAAGTGATGGTGGGCCCAAATTCGACAAATGGTTAGAAGCCATGAAATCCGAGATAGGATCCATGTATCGAACAAAGCATGGACTTTGGTGGACTTGCTCGATGATCGGCAAGCCATTGAGATAAATGGATCTTTAAGAAGAAGACGGACGTGGACGGTAATGTCACCGTCTATGAAGCTCGACTTGTATGCAAGAGTTTTCACAAGTTCAAGGAGTTGACTACGATGAGATTTTCTCATCCGTAGCGATGCTTAAGTCCGTCGGAATCATGTTAGCATTAGCTGCATTTATGAAATCTGGCGATGGATGTCAAGATGAGTTTCCTTACCAGTTTTCATAAGGAAAGGTTGTATGTGATACAATCAGAAAAGTTTTGTCGATCCTAAGGATGCTAAAGGTATGCTGGCTCCAATGATCCTTCTAAGGACCGGAGTAAGCATCTCGGAGTTGGAATGTGCGCTTTGATGAGATGATCAAAGATTTTGGGTTTATACAAAGTTCATGAGAAACTTGTATTTCCAAAGAAGTGAGTGGGAGCACTATAGAATGTCTGATGAGTATATGTTGTTGACGTATTGTTGATCAGAAATGATGTAGAATTTCTCGAAAGCATATAGGGTTATTTGAAAGCTGTTTTTCAATAGAAAACCTGGATTGTTACTTGAACATTGAGCATCAAGATCTATGAGGATAGATCAAAATGCTAAATGGTACTTTCAAATGAGCACATACCTTGACGTGATCTTGAAGGTGTTCAAGATGGATCACCAAAGAAGGAGTTTGTCGGGAGGCTGATCAGAACTCCACTAACACCTATGGGACCGGCGGACCGAGCCCCTTTCGGTTTGGTGGGGGGCGGAGATCGCACGAAGAGCAGATCGAGGCGATGCACACGAGCAGTTTACCCAGCTTCGGAGCTCTCCGGAGAGATAATACTCCTACTGCTGCTTGTCTGATTGTATTGTGTTCTTGCTAGAGAGCTATGGGAGCTACCAGACCTAGCATGAGTGTCTCTGGTTTCGAATGAGTCGAACCGAACCCCCTCTACGTTGCGCATGGGCCTCCTTTTATATGCTCAAGGGGTCACCAACAGGTGGCAACGTAAACAAGGGCAAAAAGGGAAAAAGGAGTTACGGTTGGTACAACTACTTTGTACAGTGTATTCTACCTAACTCTGACGGCAAGGGACAAAAGCATTAAATGCCCGCCCATGTCGCCTAAACAAAGGCAACAGGACCGTCAGAGCGCCACCGCTGCCACGATGGCAATCTTGTCGGCGCCGCCATCACTGCTTCTCCGCTGGTCAAGACAGCCTCTTGACACGCGCTACCGAATGGTCCCATGGCGACACGCTGGTGGATGAGCCGGAGCGGAGATGAAGAGTGGTTCGCGCATGCAAGCGCTTTGCCGCGGCTGAATCCTTTGTCGCCCGAAGCTTGTCGCTCATCGAGCCTTCCCGCAAGCTCCTCTGCCGGGTCTTGTCTTCGTGCCTTGAGTGGCCTTCCGGCAAGCTCCTCTTGCCGGGCCTTGTCTCCTTGGCTTAAATATTTTGTTCTTGAATGGCTCCAAAGGAACCATGGAGGACCTTGGCGGTCACTAGGCAAGCCTTGCCACGGGTGTTGAATCGCCCGTGCACGAAGTTCGGGATACTAGGGTACCCCCACTCTAGTACACCGGCAGGAGCCCGGCTCTGGGCCACACACGGTGCCGAAGCTGTTGGGCCAGGCCCAAAACAATCTGCACGGGCACGCTGCCTAGAACACGCCAGAATCTTGTTTCGACTCACCACGCCTCCCACTTAACAGCACGCTACGAACGTGGCGCCATGGGGAGATCGTGGGGGTTCTTTATTTGAAAAGCGAACGTCCGCCCTCTCTCCTCCTTATAAACAGGGAAACGGGGCAGGTTGCCCACCTCGCCATTTGCTGTCTCATCTCGAAAACCACCGCCGCCCCCCTTCTTCTCTAGTTCAAGAGAGCAGCGCGCTTCATCGCCACCACCAGCGCCATCAACGCCGTCGGTCTCTCCACCACCTCCGCCATGGTTCGGAAGCCGACAAGGAAGGGGTGAAGTCGGCCGAGGCGCAGCTGCTCAAGGCGCCGCGAAGGAGCGGGCCGTCTTCCCCCGGCCGACTAAAGGAGCCGAGGAGGGCTACTACCTCTTCCGGTCGACGGAGACGAGATGATCCGCGCACGAAGGTACTCCCCGCCATTGCTTCGAAATAGCCCCAACGGGTACCCATTCTTCGCTTTTTTCTTCTATTGTGGCTCGCCCGCCCTTCTCTCAATTCTTCCGCGATATCATGAACACCCACGGGCTTCGCCTCCTTGATTTCACCCCCAATGCTGTCTTGACCATGGCAGTTTTCGCACACCTTTGCGAAAACTTTGTCGGAGTCCACCCAAACGTAGCCCTCTTCCGCCACTTCTTCATGCCCCGCCGAGAGAGGAGAGCCACTTGCCGGAGGGATTGCTTGGATCTCCGTGGATCGCAAGAAAGAAGCCTATCTGGAAGGAGAGCTCCGCAGAAGTGGAGGAGTGGAGAGCCGATTGGTGTTGGATCGCTGAGGAGAACCCAGCCTTTCATCGCTCAACGCCAAACTCCAATAGTGCGTGGCAACGATTGGAGCAACTTACGCCGAAGATGCTAGGTTGAAGATGAAGGAAATATGCCCTAGAGGCAATAATAAAGTTATTATTTATTTCCTTATATCATGATAAATGTTTATTATTCATGCTAGAATTGTATTAACCGGAAACATAATACATGTGTGAATACATAAACCTACAGAGTGTCACTAGTATGCCTCTATTTTGACTAGCTCGTTAATCAAAGATGGTTATGTTTCCTAACCATGAACAAGGAGTTGTTATTTGATTAACGGGATCACATCATTGGTTGAATGATCTGATTGACATGACCCATTCCATTAGCATAGCACCGATCGTATAGTTTGTTGCTAGTGCTTTTCTTCATGACTTATACATGTTCCTATGACTATGAGATTATGCAACTCCCGCTTGCCCGAGGAACACTTTTGGTGCTACCAAACGTCACAACGAATCGGGTGATTATAAAGGTACATTACATGTGTCTCCGAAGGTACATGTTGGGTTGGCATATTTCGAGATTAGGATTTGTCACTCCGATTGTCGGAGAGGTATCTCTGGCCCTCTCGGTAATGCACATCACATAAGCCTTGCAAGCATTGCAACTAAATGTGTTAGTTGTGAGATGATGTATTACGGAACGAGAAAAGAGACTTGCCAAGAATGAGATTGAACTAGGTATTGATACCGACGATCGAATCTCGGGCAAGTAACATACCGATGACAAAGGGAACAACGATGTTGTTATGCGGTCGACCGATAAAGATCTTCGAGAATATGTAGGAGCCAATATGGGCATCCAGGTCCCGCTTATTGGTTATTGACCGTAGAGGTGTCTCGGTCATGTCTACATAGTTCTCGAACCCGTAGGGTCCGCACGCTTAACGCTTCGATGATGCTTATTATGAGTTTATATGATATTGATGTACCAAGGTTGTTCGAGTCCCGGATGAGATCACGGACATGACGAGGAGTCTCAAATGGTCGAGACATAAAGATTGATATATTGGAAGCCTATGTTTGATTCGGAATCACTCCGGTGAAATTGGGAATTTTACCGAGTACCGAGGGGTTACTGGAACCCTGGGGTCAATGGGCCATGATGGGCCTTAGTGGAAAAAGAGAAAGGGGCCATAGTGCTGGTCGCACCTTCCCCTTCCCTAGTCCTATTAGGACTAGGAGAAGGGGGCGCCCCCCTCTCTCTCTCTCTTCCCACTTGGGGAAACCTAGTTGGACTAGGATTGGGGGGGAATCCTACTCCTAGTAGGAGTAGGAAACCCTCGTGCGCCTCCTCTCCTTGGCCGGCCAGCCCCTCCCCTTCCCTCCTTTATATACAGGGGCAGGGGCACCCCATGACACACAAGTTGATCATTGAGATCGCTCTCAGCTGCAGCGGTGCCCCTTCCACCAAACTACACCTCGAATATACCGCTATGAGCTTAGGCGAAGCCCTCGCGCCGTGGAACATCATCATCGCCACCACGCCGTCAGGTCGATTTAAACTCTCCTCAACACTCGGCTGGATCGGAGTTCGAGGGACGCCATCGAGCTGAACGTGTGCAGAACTCGGAGGTGCCGTGACGCTCGTACTTGGATCGGTTGGATCGGGAAGAAGTACGACTACTTCCTCTATGTTGCGCTCAACGCTTCGCTGTTGGTCTACGAGGGTACGAGACAACACTCTCATCTCGCTGCTATGCATCACCATGATCTTGCGTGATCGTAGGAAAAATTTTGAAATTACTACGCTCCCAACAGAAGATTGCCGTGACCGGATCTTGCGCCTCGTGCTTGCCGGACTTCATCGAGGCGCCGTTGGCGAGATTTCCTTCGCCACAGACGCTTCCCTTGCAGAGAGGAGGAGACCTGCTTGGGAGTTCCAAAATGCGGCAGACATCATGAGGCTGCGCCTGGCCTCAACCGAATTTCACCGCCTTGGAGTTGGACGAATGCTCTTGGAGTTGTTCAAGCATGACCCCGATCACCCCGAGTGGTTTAGGTTGCCGAGGGAGTCGCCCCATTGTGCAACAATTCTTCGCCGACCGCATCCGCGCTTATGATGCCGCCAGCGATTCGATGGGATCATTCCAACCTGGCAAGAGCTGCGGACGACGTCGCGCGGCAGTTCTTCGACAGCTTGGAAGAAATGCCGATCCGCCCGACGAAAGCGTAAGAAGCTCACCGCGACACTATCGACGCATTTAGATGCAGCGATTGCCACCAAAGTTGAGGAGGCGGCAGCAGAAGCCTGCATTACCGGGCGATTCGGGTTCACCGTGGAAGAGGCAGATGCAGCAAAGGCGGCAAGCCTTGCCGAGCGAAGGAGTTTGCCGGCGAGGAGGAGCTTGCTGAACCCGAGGCCGAGTCGAACGAACCCGCCGAGGGCGCTTCCTCCCCACCATCTAGCAGCCTGCCGCAACCGGAACCCCCGGCTCCACCAAGGAGGCGTCTCCGCAAGACCGGGGACGAGACGGGGCGGCAGACGGGCTAACAACCGCAGCGCCCATGACGCTGCTCCACCGCTGGCAAGCATCATGCAGCTGGAGCACCCCACACCGCTGCAACAACCGAGGCGGATCCTCTCAAAGCCATCGCTGCCTCTCCCGCCAAGCGGTCAAGAGAACCTACTCCTCCGCCTCAAGACCGGAGGCGAGCCGAATTTGATCTCTTCGGCCAGCTCCGACGAGGAAGAAGAAGATGAGTAAGCTTCTATGTTGTGCTTGTATTTCTTCAATTTTGTTGCTTCGCCTTGTATCTTATTTGCTTCATTCTGAACTCTTTCCTTTTCGTGACGCTGGCTCAGAGGGCGCCAAGAGAGCCAAGACTCCGTGGTCGTCATCGAGGACGATCCCTGCGGGCAACAGGAGGCGCTCTCGAGACCCCTTGCCGGACCCGGCAACCTTCTCAAAGCCTCAAAGACAGCCCCCAGCCGTAAGTATATGGTTTACTTTCATCGTTAGGCGGCATGGATGCTTCTTCTTTGTTGATATCTGACTGTTGGTTTGTGTAGGAGCAGAGCAGCCTCATCAGGAGTGCCCGGAAGCCGCTCCTGAAATTCCATCTGCTTCAACTATGCCGCCAAGGGAGAATTCCCTGGCAAGGGAGCGTTCTCCGGCAAGGGAGACTTCTCCGGCGAGGGACAGCACCAGTGATCCTCCGGTTGTCGAGACCATGGCTGCAGATCCCATCGCAGGTAATCCCTTTGACTGAAAATTTCCCTTGGGTTCTTTTTCTTCTGTTTTTCTTTTCAACATTTGCTTGATCGTTCTTTCTTTTTCGATCGCCGATCCATCTCGCCTGAGCCGATGGAGACCGAGGTCGCCAGGAGGAGGCGCGCTGCAACACCGACGACGCTGCTACCATGGAGGAAGAGGTTGGCGCCGGCGGGTCCGCCGTGAGGAGGCCGCCAAGGCTGCCGCCGCAAAGGCCGGGCGAGGGTCCGCGATCGTATTAATAACCCCGAGGCCGCAGGAGCGCCAGAGCTACGCCGACCGCCGATCCTCCGCCACCGGCAGCGTCAGTTCAAGAGCCCCAGCCGGTGCCTATCTCAAGGCCGGCGATAACGCCTTTCATCAAGCTCCCCGGGCGCCGAGCCTGTGGCGCCGGTCAAGGGGAGACCTTTGACGAAGAGCTGCTCGCCACGCTGGCTGTCGCTGGTTGACGCGCCAAGCAGCAGCAGCGGCGAAGTCCGAGGAGGAGCAGCTCTTGAAGAAGCTGTTGTCGCTCTACCGCGCCTCGGCAAGCCAAGTTGGAGTCCCGGAAGCACTTGTCGCGAGGGCGGAGCAGAATATGGAGAAGCGCCAAGAGCTCCGGGCGCCAACCAAGAAGCTCTCCGAACGTAGCGTAAGAGCGGAGCGACTTCGAAGAGCGCACAACCTTCATCCTGAGAAGGCTGAGGTCGAGGAGCAGAACGGCTTCTTTGCCGAGAAGCTATCTCGCGAAGAAGGCGAAGTTAGGCGCAGCGGAAGATCAATCTTGACAGCTATGAGGAAGAGCTTGCCTGGCGAGCAATCAATTGGCGGAGCTCTCAAGGAAGCAAAAGATGCCGCCGCAGCTGCCGAGGCCGCCAAGAAAGAGTTGGAGACAAAGTGACGAGCTGGAGGCCACCAAGAAGAGCGGCGAGGAGCTTGCTGCACTCAAGCACGAAGCGAGAAGGACGCTTATACTCTTGGCGAGCTGCTGGGGCCGTCTCGCCGAGAGGAGCAAGGAGCTCGACGCCGCCAAGGACTCCAAGGCAGATCTTGAGCTGAAGTTGACCACCCCGATGCAGACGCCGGACGGCGCCAAGGAGCGGAGGTGGGCCTGTTGGAGAAGATCAAGGCCAACGAGGAGCTGCTGGCGAAAAGCACGCCGCCAGAGCACCTTTTAGGGAGAACGTGAGCACCGGATCAAGGTCTTGTGAATATCGCCGCCGCCATCGACAAGGAACCGACGGAGCTGGGATGGTAGATCTCGGTACTCCTCCGACGAGCGCCCAACCCAGCGCCAAGCTCAGCTTGTTCTCAAGGGCGTGGTGACGGCTCTCCAGCGACTCCGGGAAGAGATCCCGAAGCAGCTGGCCGAGGAATCGCGCCAGATCTGCGCGGGAGCTCTCCAGAAGGTGTTGATGAAGGTGGCCTTCCGCAATCCGTGCCTCAACCTCAACGGCGCCCTCAGATCCTTGCCGCCAGATGCCGATGTGGAGGCACTCAAAGCCCTTGTCGCACCCATTGTGGACAAGGTGGGCAAGATCAAGTTGGTTGATGGCGACCCGCCAGACTAGGCCGCCAATTTTATCTTTCCTTGTCGCCATCGATCATGTTTAGGAGAACAATTTATTAGATCTGCGACAAGCTATTTTGTAATATAACTTTATCTTAGGCAATGATTGCAATGTTATTTCCTTTACTTGATTCCTTCCTTTGTATGTTTGTGCCCTATGCTTTTAGGGAACTTGTCGGTCAAGGGCACCTTTGCATGAAGGCTGAGTGCGGAACTCAAGAGCTCTGTTTGGCGGTGCCGCCCCGACAAGCAACCTTGTCGCAACTAGTTGCAGCTCACTTAAGTTGTTGAGCGGACTCAAAACAAAGTAAGGGCGCGACCAGCTACGAGTTGGTTCCTCCGCGCACAGGTTTTTCGTACAAAGTACTATCGTTCGAGGAAGATAACTTAAAGATTAAAAAAAACTGATTGCTCAAACTTTGGCAACTTAGCTTTTTCTGTCGTTTGCTTCCCGGTAAGGCGAAACTTCCTCGAGCGACGCTTGGTGGCCCACACCATTATCTTCTCCTTCCCCCCTGGTTAACTTGTGTGCGAGGGAATCTTCCTTTCTTTGAGAAAGAGAAAGAAGAGAAAATAAAGTTATGGACCCTTGCGGCTCGTTATTGCTTACCGGGTGTGGATGCTGCACAAAATGTTAGATAACACATGCAAAAAGGATGACGAAAGCATGTAGTTGACAAGTTGTGCGCAACACATGAGTTTTACTTATGCACGAGGTCGCTACCGCTTTGTACAAAGGATTACATGCAACATCGGCAAGACTTGTATAAAAGGTGGTTATGGAACAGTTCCAAAGAACCGCGCCTCTACGGGTAAAACTTACGAAGATGTTCAATGTTCCAGAGTTGCTCACCGAATGCCATCTTCGGTCTCAAAGGCGGACAGCGCCAGGCCTAGTGACTCGTTTCACCCGATAAGGGCCTTCCCACTTCAAGGCCAACTTGTTGGAATTCTTGGCGGATCGAAGGCCAAGAACAAGGTCGCCTTCCTCGAAGCTTCCGGCACTAACTTTGCGGCTATGGTAGCGGCGCAAAGCTTGTCGGTAACGAGCAGCTCAGACAAAGAGCTCAAGACGGTCCTCCTCAAGGAGCAGCACATCATCTTGTCGCAGCTGCTCTTGCTCAAGCTCATCATAAGTTTAGTACTCGAGGTGACCCGTGATACGAAGTTCCGTGGGGAGAACTGCCTCGCTCCATAGACTAGAGCGAAGGTGTCCGCCGGTGGCTCGATTTGGCGTCGTCTGATCGACCAAAGAACCACCGCAGCTCCTCAATCCAGTTTCTTCCGCACTTGTGCAACCTGTCGAAAGTCCTGGTCTTGAGCCCACGCAGCACTTCAGATTTGCCCTCTCCGCTGACCGCTGCTTCTAATGAGCAAAGCGTTAAGCAAACCTTGGCGCCAAGATCTTGGATGTACTGCATGAAGGTGCGGCTCGTGAATTGTGTGCCGTTGTCGGTGATGATCCTGTTAGGAATCCCAAACGGCAAACAATCGACCAAGAACTTGATCGCCGACCAGGTTGTCACCTTTCTCATCGCTTCCACTTCCGCCACTTTGTGAACTTGTCGATCGCGACGCATAAGTACTCAAAGCCCCGACAGCTCGGGAAAGGGGCCGAGAATGTCGAGCCCCGTAATCGAAAATGGCCAGGATAAAGGGATCGCCTGGAGAGCTTGAGCTGGCTGGTGTATCTGCTGGAATGGAACTGCACGCTTCACACTTGGTTACTTGTGCAGTTGCATCCTCGGAGGGCTGTCGGCCGAATAAACCTTGTCGGAAAGCTTTGCGGCAAGTGCTCTTGCGCCAATGTGGTGACCACATATGCCTCCGTATCTCCGCCAACAGCTTCGTCCCTCTTCCGGTGAATACACTTCAATTTCACACCGTTGAGTCTTCTTACACACAGCGTCTTTGTCGACAAACTGGTACATACTTGACCGCCGGGCTACTCTTTCCGCTTCTTCTTGCTCTTCGGAAGTTCTCCGCTCAAGGAAATGGACAATCTGTCGTGCCCATGCTGGAGTTTGTGGCTCGACAACAAGGACTAAAGGCACATCTCGCTGCTGCGGAACGTCCGCTTTACGACAAGAACCTGCGGTTCGCCGGAGTTGATGTTCCCGGCAAGCTTGCCGGAGCAAAACTTGTCGGGAGCGCTCGCTTCAACGAAACAAACCCTAGGGCTTGTCGGAGCAGACTGCTCCTCAAAGATTTTTGTGTTGAACTTGGGGACCTTGGCGGCGGCATCGGGAGCTCGGCCGGAAGTAGTCACCGAAATCAACTTCCTCTTCTTGTTCATCCCGCTTGATGGTGTTACGCTTGGTTGAGTTAGCTTGAGCACAAAGATTCCTGGTTCCATGTGTAACTTGAGGCGGCGCGCTTTGACAGAGCCATCGGCAATATCATTCGAGCTCTTGGAACATGTTCCATCTGCAGGCCGTCAAAGTGCTCTTCTAGCTTTCTCACTTCATCAACGTAGGCTTCCATCAACGGACTCTGATAATCTTTGTTTACTTGGCGGACGACAAGCTGCGAGTCTCCCCTGATAATGAGCTTCTTGATCCCAAGGTCTACAGCAATTCTGAGACCGGCAAGCAAACCTTCATACTCTGCAGTATTGTTTGTTGCTTGCTCCTTGGGAAAGTGCATTTGGACTATGTACTTGAGGTGCTCTCCGTGGGCGCGACAAGTAGTACGCCCGCACCGGCGCCCTTGTAGCGAGAAGGCACCATCAAAGTACATCAGCCACTCTTTTTGCTTCTCGGACGGGATGCTCGTCTCGAATTTCTTCATCTGCGCTGGCGCCCATTCTGCTATGAACTCGCCAATGCTGTGCTTTGGATAGTTGAAGTGCTTTCAAACTTGAGGCCAAAGCTTGACAGTTCAAAGGCCCACTCGACAATCCTGCCTGCTGCTTTCGGATTTTGCAATATTCTCTTGTGGGAAAGCGAGTGATGATTGTTATCTCATGTGCTTGGAAGTAATGGCGCAGCTTTCTCGAGGCCATGAGGAGGCCGAAAAGCAATTTTTGCACACCAGAGTACCTTGACCTAGCCCCCTGTAGAAGGGAACTGACAAAGTACACTGGGCGCTGCACCATCCTTTTCTGTATCTTCTCGCACGCCTGCGTAGATCCGTCCTTGTCGGGACCAGAGCTTGTCGGTGAAGCCCCCTGCTTGTCGTTGGATGCATCTGCCTTGGTTGCCGGCTCATCGTTTGCCTCCCTTTCCGCTACTAACGCAGCACTAACCACTTGATTGGTTGCCGCTATATATAGCAGCAACTTCTCTTGTGGCCTAGGTGCGACAAGTATTGGAGTGGAGGACGGTACCTCTTTAAGTCTGCAGCGCAGCCTCCGCTCGAGTCCATTTCATTGACCTGCCTTTTTCAAAATCTTGAAAATGGCAGGCGCTGTTCAGCAGACCTAGAGATAAACTGCCGAGAGTAGCCATGCAACCGCAAGTCTTCGTACATCCTTGACGCGCTTTGGTGCTTCAATCTGCTCAATGGCCTTGATCTTGTCGGGATTGGCTTCAATTCTCGCCGAGACGAAGAACCCGAGAAGCTTGCGGAAGGGACTCCAAACACGCACTTCTCGGGGTTGAGCTTGAGGTTGATCTTGCGCAGATTTGCAAAGGTCTCATCTAAATCTTGAACCAGAGTTGCTTTGTCCTTGCTCTTGACCACTATGTCATCCATGTAAGCTTCTACATTTCGTGCATTTGCGGCTCAAAAGCGCCATGAACTACTCTTGCAAACGTTGAACCAGCATTCTTTAACCCAAAAGGCATCCGTACAAAGCAAAGATGTGCCACATGGGGTGATGAATGCGGTTTTCTTCATCCTCTTTGCCATGAAAATCTGATGATATCTCGAGTATGCATCAAGAAATGAAAGCAAATCACATCCAGCCATGGAGTCAACAATCTGGTCGATGCGCCGCAAGGGAAATGGGTCTTTGGGACAAGCTTTATTAACATCCGTGAAGTCGATACAAAGTCTCCATTTCCCATTTGCCTTATGATATAACTACTGAGGATTGGCCAACCACGAGGATGGAGCACTCTCCGACAAGGCCTGCTGCTTCCGTTTCTTGATCTCTTTCGCAATGAACTCTTGGCGCCCACTTTCGCTTCCTCGACTTTCTCGCTTGACGGGCGCGATGAGGACAGACAGCTAAGTGATGCTCAATTACTTTCCAGGAACACCGGGATGTCGACGGTTGCCATGCAAACACGCCGACGTTTCGCCGCAGAAAGCAACGAGCGCCTTCCTATTTAGGGTCGAAGTGGGCGATGGTGAAGGTACCACCGTGCCGCCCTCCTTGGAGGGCACCTTCTTGGTCTTCGTGGAGCTGCCATCGCCTTCTTGCACTTGCCGGTGGAGCTCGATGGTGCGTCCTCGATGGTAGCGCAGCACCAAGAGGTGCGCTTGTCGGAGTGGGCATCGAGCTCTTGCCGACTTGGTCTTCTTCTTCCCCGGAGCTTCAGCCGCAAGTGACTTGCTATCTGTTGCAGCTGCTGCCTCTCGGTAGATCTTGTCGGCGCAGATAAGAGCATCCTTCTTGTCGCCATGGACAGAAATGACACTTATCGGGCCGGCATCTTGAGCAAGTTGTATGCATAATGAGAGGCTGGCATGAACTTGGCGAAGCGTTGACGCCAAGTATCCCATTGTAAGGCAATGGAAAATCAGCAACGCCGAACGTGACCCTCTCGCCCTGAAGTTCAGCTCGCCGCCAAACGTTACCGCAACGTGATCTTCCCTTCGCTTGCTCCTTCCCGGATTGATTCCTTGAATGTGCGGTCTCTTCGAGCTCGCCGTCAGGATCTGAAGTTTCTGGAGCACCGCGGAGGAGATCAGGTTTAAGCCGGCCCCGCCGTCAACTAGCATCTTGGTGACCTTGAGGTTGCGGATGGTTGGCGAGACCAACATCGGCAAGCACCCGACCGCAGTTATGCAATCAGGGTGGTCCTCAATATCAAAGATGATAGGCGTGCTGGACCATTTCAGAGGTTTGCGTGACTCTACGGATGGTTCTGCTGCATTAACTTCCTGCATCCACCGCTTGAGTTGGCGGTGTGAAGTATGCGAGAAGCACCACCGCCAACGCAGAGGACCTCGTGGCTTTCTCAAACTCCCGCTCATCGGTCCTCGCTGCCTTCCATATCTTCATCGTTGTCGCCGTTTTCATCCTTGTCGCGCCGCTGGGAGGTCTGTCTCCTTGCCGCTGCTTGGCCTTGCCGTGGCGCCCTCCCCACCGGTCGCTTCTTGCTAACTCCCCAAAGACCTTCCTCGGCCTTCTCCTTGTCGCGCCCTCGTACTCAGCCTTCGCTGTTCAACAAGCTGCTCGACCTTCTTGCAGCTCGAGGTCATGGCCCTTGGTGCGTGGATCTTGCAAGATCGCTTGTTGAGCTGTCACCTTGTCGGTGGTCGCCACAGTCTGGCGATCGGTGCCGCTGGCAACCTCCTTGCCGGAGCCACCAACTTTGGCCTTCTTGGCGGCACCACCGCTGCCGGACTGCTCGACAACTAGCACCTCTTTGCTTTTCTTTCTTCTCGTTGTTTCGTCACGGCTCTTCTTCTCCGGACGGTCTCCTCACTATCGATCCTGCTTCAGATTCTCTCCCGAGTCTCCTCCTTCTTCAAAGACGCACACTTGTCGGCCGTGGCATACAGCTCACCGACGCCCTGACTTTGCACATCGCCATCTCCTCCTCATCCTGCGGTTCCGCGACGCTTTGATGAAACGCGCCGATCACAGCGCAGGGTGGACATCCGATGTTGTAGTGCACACGGCTGAATCTCTCGAATGAACTTGCGCAGGACTCTCCTTCCTTCCGGGCGAGCAGATGAAGGTCGCTTCGCCATGAGGCTTGTGGTCACCGTGAAGGCGCCGACAAACCGATGGCATAGATCTGCCCAAGAGGATATGGAGCTGTCCGGCAAGTGCATGAGCCAAGATCGACATTGGGCTTGAGTACCGCGGGAAGTAGTTGGCGAGGATTTTGTCGCCTCGCCCCCGCAGCTTGCACCACAATGGTGTAGATGCCGAGGAACTCGACGATGCGCCCCGCCATCGCATTTCTCCGCACGCCCGCTTGAAATTCTTCTTGCCGCCATCGACTTGCCGCAGCTCACGAGTGAACGCAGGGCAACCTATCGCAGACGGCAAGTCGCCTGGTTCTTCGGGCGCATGCATATCGACAGAGGGCCCCCAGCGCTGGTCGGATTGACGTCGCGCTTCTCTTGGCGCCGGCGCGAAGTTCGGCGTCTTCTTGTTGCCGTTCTTGAAGAACTTGGCGCTGATCACGGCGAGCTCCTCGGATCCGGCGACGCGTGGATTCGCTGCCGAGGTGGATCCGACGAGTTGGTGATCTTGGCCTTCGGTGGGGAGTGCATGGTGGTTGCACCCCACAGGTTTTGTCGCCACGGCTCAGGCCTTGTCCGCGCAGCGGCGTAGTTGGTTGCCGCGAGCACGCCGCTGGCAAAGCCGGCGAGACTCGGATGGTGGCCTCCATTCATCAACCTTGTCGGCTGTTGGAGGGTAGTCTAGAAGCGCTTGAGCTCTCGCCAAGGCTTCCGCTGGAGTGGTGGGTGGCAATGGCGAGCAGTGCGAGGAGCGGATATGCTCGGACTTCTAACTATGTTAGAAGGAGCAGCATCCCGCCCAGCGACCGCATTTCGCTGCGCAAAGCATGTCGGGCGCACGCTGGTCTTGAGGGCCTCGATCCACCAGCTCGATCTTGATCCAACGAGCGACGATACTATGAATACCATGACGTTGTCGGTCCCGCGCCTCGAGATGGGCGCGGTGCGTATCGGACGCCGAGGTCTGCGCGCCTTGTCCTTGACTTGGCAGCGCCATGAGCTCCCTCGTCGACGCCGTTCTTCCGCCAGCGTCTACCCCGCCATCCGCTTGCTCGGTGGTGGCGGGATCGACGTGGGCGGCTCCGCTGCCGCCAAGCCTTCTTCTTCGTGGCATGTTGATGAAGATGATGAAGATGTTGCTCGTGAACACCGGTCAGGTTCACACAACCTCGACGCCTTTACCGGGCGCGCCAAAGATGTCGGGAGGCTGATCGAACCCACGAACACCTATGGGATCGGCGGACCGAGCCCTTTCGCTCGATGGGGGGCGGAGATCGCACGAAGAGCAGATCGAGGCGATGCACACGAAGCAGTTTACCCAGCTTCGAGCTCTCCTGAGAGATAATACTCACCGCTGCTTGTCCGATTGTATTGTGTTCTTGCTAGAGAGCTATGGGAGCTACCAGACCTAGCATGAGTGTCTCGGTTTCAATGAGTCGAACCGAACCCCCCACGTTGCGCATGGGCCTCCTTTATATGCTCAAGGGTCACCAACAGTGGCAACGTAAACAAGGGCAAAAAGGGAAAAGGAGTTGCGGTTGGTACAGCTACTTTGTACAGTGTATTTTACCTAACTCGACGACAAGGACAAAGCATTAAATGCCCGCCCATGCCGCCTAAACAAAGGCAACAGGACCGTCAGAGCGCCACCGCTTGCCACGATGGCAATCTTGTCGTGCCACACCGCTGCTCTCCGCTGGCAGACAGACCTCTTGACACACGCTACCGAATGGTCCCATGGCGACATCGCTGGTGGATGAGCTGGAGCGGAGATGAAGAGTGGTTGCTCGCCGCGGCAAGCGCCTTGCCATGGCTGAATCCTTTGTCGCGCCGGAAGCTTGTCGCCATCGAGCCTTCCCGCAAGCTCCTCTTGCCGGGTCTTGTCTTCGCGTGCCTTGAGTGGCCTTCCGGCAAGCTCCTCTTGCCGGGCCTTGTCTCCTTGGCTTAAATACTTTGTTCTTGAATGGCTCCAAAGGAACCATGGAGGACCTTGGCGGTCACTAGGCAAGCCTTGCCGCTGGTCTTTGAATCTGCCGATGCACGAAGTTCGGGATACTAGGGTACCCCTACTCTAGTACACCGACAGAGTTCTTGCCTGAGATGTGAGGTATGAAGTTAAGACTTAAAGCTCGACCACGGCAGAAGAGAGACAAAGGATTAAGGTCGCCCCTATGTTTCGACATAGGCTCTATAGTATGCTATGCCTGTGTACCGCACCGGAAGTGTGCCTTGCCATGAGTCAGTCAAGGGGTACAAGAATGATTCAGGAATGGATCATTGGACAACGGTCAAAAAATTGTCATTGGAGTAAATAAGGACATGTTTCTCGATTATGGAGGTGATAAAGAGTTCGACGTAAAGGGTTACGTCGATGCAAGATTAACACCTATCCGAGTGACTCTGAGTAGCAAACCGGATACGTATAGTGGAGCAACCATTTGGAATAGCTTCAAGTGGAGCGTGGAAGCAGCTTTTACAATATGACATAGAGAATTGCAAAGTACATAGGATCTGAATGTTACAGACCCGTTGACTAAAACCTCTCTCACAAGCAAAACATGATCAAACCCCAGAACTCATTGAGTCTTAATCACATGATGATGTGAACTAGTTTAATGACACTAGTAAACTCTTTGGATGTTGGTTGCATGGCGATGTGACCTGTGAGTGTTAATCACATGGCGATGTGAACTAGATTATTGACTCTAGTGCAAGTGGGAGACTGTTGGAAATATGCCCTAGAGGCAATAATAAATTAGTTATTATTATATTTCCTTGTTCATGATAATCGTTTATTATCCATGCTATAATTGTATTGATAGGAAACTCAGATACATGTGTGGATACATAGACAACACCATGTCCCTAGCAAGCCTCTATTGACTAGCTCGTTGATCAATAGATGGTTACGGTTTCCTAACCATGGACATTGGATGTCATTGATAACGGGATCACATCATTAGTAGAATGATGTGATGGACAAGACCCAATCCTAAGCCTAGCACAAAGATCGTAGTTCATATGCTAAAGATTTTCTAATGTCAAGTATCTTTTCCTTAGACCATGAGATTGTGCAACTCCCGGATACCGTAGGAATGCTTTGGGTGTACCAAACGTCACAACGTAACTAGGTGGCTATAAAGGTGCACTACAGGTATTTCCGAAAGTGTCTGTTGGTTTGGCACGAATCGAGACTGGGATTTGTCACTCTATGTAAACGGAGAGGTATCTCTGGGCCCACTCGGTAGGACATCATCATAATGTGCACAATGTGACCAAGGGGTTGATCACGGGATGATGTGTTACGGAACGAGTAAAGAGACTTGCCGGTAACGAGATTGAACAAGGTATCGATATGCCGACGATCGAATCTCGGGCAAGTACAATACCGTTAGACAAAGGGAATTGTATACGGGATCGATTGAGTCCTTGACATCGTGGTTCATCTGATGAGATCATCGTGGAACATGTGGGAGCCAACATGGGTATCCAGATCCCGCTGTTGGTTATTGAGCGGAGAACGTCTCGGTCATGTTCAGATGGTTCCCGAACCCGTAGGGTCTACACTTAAGGTTCGATGGACGCTAGGGTTATAGGGAAAAGATATACGTGGTTACCGAATGTTGTTCGAGTCCGGATGAGATCCCCAGACGTCACGAGGAGTTCCGGAATGGTCCGGAGGTAAAGATTTATATATGGAAGTCCTATTTTGGCCACCGGAAAATGTTCGGATTTTTCGGTATTGTATCGGGAAGGTTCTAAAGGTTCCGAGTGGGGCCCACCTGCATGGAGGACCCACATGAACGTGGGTAGTGGGGCAAGGCCCCACACCCCTGGTCAAAGCACCAAGATCCCCCTTAGAAGGAATAAGATCATATCCCAAGGATAAGATCAAGATCCCTCAAAAAGGGGGATAACAATCGATGGGGAAAGGAAAGGATGGGATTTCTTTCCTCCCACCTTGCCAACTCCCAATGGACTTGGAGGGCAATAACTAATCCCCTCCACCCCTATATATAGTGGGAGGCGCATGGGAGCTGCACCCTTGCCCCTGGCGCAGCCCTTCCCTCTCCCAAGTCCTCCTCCTCTCCCGGTGCTTGGCGAAGCCCGCAGGATTGCCACGCCTCCATCACCACCACACCGTTGTGCTGCTGCTGGATGGAGTCTTCCCAACCTCTCCCTCTCTCCTTGCTGGATCAAGGCATGGGAGATGTCACCGGCTGTACGTGTGTTGAACGCGGAGGTGCCGTCTGTTCGCACTAGGATCTCCGTGATTTGGATCACGACAAGCACGACTCCTTCAACCCCGTTCTCTTGAACGCTTCGCTTAGCGATCTACAAGGGTATGTAGATGCACTCTCCTTCCCCTCGTTGCTGGTTTCTCCATAGATAGATCTTGGTGACAAGTAGGAAAATTTTAAATTTCTGCTACGTTCCCCAACATACAATTTACCATTGTATTGGGTGTGTTGGGGACACAAGAGACTCTTTGTTATTTGGTTGCAGGGTTGTTTGAGAGAGACCATCTTCAACCTACGCCTCCCACGGATTGATAAACCTTAGGTCATCCACTTGAGGGAAATTTGCTACTGTCCTACAAACCTCTCAGACTTGGAGGCCCAACAACGTCTACAAGAAGAAGGTTGCGTAGTAGATATCAAGCTCTTTTCCAAGGCGCTGTTGCCGGGAGGTTAGAAGCGGCACTCACACCCCCGTCAACTAAGCTCTTTTTCGGCGCCGCTGCCGGGAGGTGAGTGCTTGAAGGTATATCTTTAGATCTTGCAATCGAATCTTTTAGTTTCTTGTTTTATCACTAGGTTAGTTTATAAAGAAAACTACAAAAATGGAATTGAGTTTGCCTCATATGCTTCATCTTTTCAATATCTTTCGCGAGTATGATGGAAAGGAAAATTGTGCCAAAGTATTAGAAGAAGAATGCATTAAAATGTTTGGCACTAAATCTTTGTATGATGAGCATGATTGCAATGTTGTTAGTATGAATTCCTTGAATATCCATGATGCTAATGATATGCAAAGCCACAAGCTTAGGGAAGCTATGTTTGATGAAGATGATATTTTTTGTCCCCCAAGCTTTGATGAGCAAATTTACTATGATGAAAGCATGCCTCCTATCTATGATGATTATTGTGATGACATGTATGCTTTAAAGAATAATGATAACCATGAAACTTGTCATCTTGATCTTAATTTTCAATCATATGATAGTTATTTTGTTGAGTTTGCTCCCACTACTATTCATGAGAATAAATTTGCTTATGTGGAGAGTAATTAAATTTCTATGCTTGTAGATCATGAAAAAAATGCTTTAGGTGCTGGTTATATTGTTGAATTCACTCATGATGCTACTGAAAATAATTATGAGGGAGGAATATATGCTTGTAGGAATTGCAATAATATCAAGTTTCCTCTCTATGTGCTTAAATTTCTAAAGTTATGCTTGTTTTGCCTTCCTATGCTAGTTGATTATTGTTCCCATAAGTTGTTTGCTCACAAAATACCTATGCATAGGAAGTGGGTTAGACTTAAATGCTAGTCATATTCTTCATGATGCTCTCTTTATGTTTCAATTCTTATGTCTTATGTGAGCATCATTGAAATCATCATGCCTAGCTAGGGGCGTTAAACGCTAGCGCTTGTTGGGAGGCAACCCAATTTTATTTTAGTTTCTTCCTTTTTGATTCTGTTTAGGAATAAAAAATCTATCTAGCCTATGGTTAGATGTGGTTTTATGTTTTAATTAGTTTTTGTGCCAAGTAGAACCTTTGGGAAGACTTGGGTGAAGTCTTTATGATCTTGCTGTAAAAAACAGAAACTTTAGCGCTCACGAGATTAGCTAAAACTTTTTACTGGAGAGTGATATTTAGTTGATTATTTTTGCAGATGATTACTAGACAAATTCCTCAGGTCTACCAATTTAATTCAGAATTTTTGGAGTTACATAAGTATTAGAATGATACAGATTACTACAGACTGTTCTGTTTTTGCTAGATTCTGTTTTTCGTGTGTTGTTTGCTTATTTTGATGAATCTATGGCTAGTAAAATAGTTTATAAACCATAGAGAAGTTGGAATACCCTAGGTTTAACACCAATATAAATAAATAATGAGTTCATTACAGTACATTGAAGAGGTGTTTTGTTTTCTTTCGCTAACGGAGCTCACGAGATCTTCTGTTAAGTTTTGTGTTGTGAAGTTTTCATGTTTTGGGTAAAGATTCGATGGACTATGGAATAAGGAGTGGCAAGAGCCTAAGATTGGGGATGCCCAAGGCACCCCAAGTTAATATTCAAGGACAACCAAGAGCCTAAGCTTGGGGATGCCCCGGATGGCATCCCCTCTTTCGTCTTCGTTCATCGGTAACTTTACTTGGAGCTATACTTTTATTCACCACATGACATGTGTTTTGCTTGGAGCGTCATTTTATTTTCTTTTGTTTTGCTTGTTGTTTGAATAAAATACCAAGATCTGAAATTCTTAAATGTTAGAGACTCTTCACATAGTTGCATAATTATTCGACTACTCATTGATCTTCACTTATATCTTTCGGAGTAGTTTGTTGTTTGCTCTAGTGCTTCACTTATATCTTTTAGAGCACGGCGGTGGATCTATATTGAAGAAATATATGAACTCTCATGCTTCACTTATATTATTTTTAGAGTCCTAAACAACATGGTAATTTGCTTTGGTTATGAATTTAGTCCTAATATGATGGGCATCCAAGAGGGATATAATAAAAACTATCATATAAAGTGCATTGAATACTATGAGAAGTTTGATTCCTTATGATTGTTTTGAGATATGAGGATGGTAATACTAGGGTCATGTTAGTGGAGCAGGTGTGAATTTGAGAAATACTTGTGTTAAAGTTTGTGATTCCCGTAGCATGCACGTATGGTGAACCGTTATGTGATGAAGTCGGAGCATGATTTATTTATTGATTGTCTTCCTTATGAGTGGCGGTCGGGGACGAGCGATGGTCTTTTCCTACCAATCTATCCCCCTAGGAGCATGTGCGTAGTACTTTGTTTCAATAACTAATAGATTTTTGAAGTAAGTATGTGAGTTCTTTATGACTAATGTTGAGTCCATGGATTATACGCACTCTCACCCTTCCACCATTGCTAGCCTCTCTAATACCGCGCACCTTTCGCCGATATCATACACCCACCATATACCTTCCTCAAAACAGCCACCATACCTACCTATTATGGCATTTCCATAGCCATTCCGAGATATATTGCCATGCAACTTTCCAGCGTTCTGTTTATTATGACACGCTCCATCATTGTCATATTGCTTTGCATGATCATGTAGTTGACATTGTATTTGTGGCAAAGTCATCGTTCATAGTTCTTTCATACATGTCACTCATGAGTCATTGCACATCCCGGTACACCGTCGGAGGCATTCATATAGAGTCATATTTTGTTCTAAGTATCGAGTTGTAATTCTTGAGTTGTAAGTAAATAAAAGTGTGATGATCATCATTATTAGAGCATTGTCCCAAGTGAGGAAAGGATGATGGAGACTATGATTCCCCCACAATTCGGGATGAGACTCCGGACTAAAAAAAAGAGGCCATAAAAAAAGAGAAAGTGAAAAGGCCCAAACAAAAGAAAATAAAAAAAAATGAGAGAAAAAGAGAGAAGGGACAATGTTACTATCCTTTTACCACACTTGTGCTTCAAAGTAGCACCATGATCTTCATGATAGAGAGTCTCCTATGTTGTCACTTTCATATACTAGTGGGTATTTTACATTATAGAACTTGGCTTGTATATTCCAATGATGGGCTTCCTCAAAATGCCCTAGGTCTTCGTGAGCAAGCGAGTTGGATGCACATCCACTTAGTTTCTTTTGTTGAGCTTTCATACACTTATAGCTCTAGTGCATACGTTGCATGGCAATCCCTACTCACTCACATTGATATCTATTGATGGGCATCTCCATGGCCCGTTGATACGCCTAGTTGATGTTAGACTATCTTCGCCTTTTTGTCTTCTCCACAACCACCATTCTATTCCACCTATAGTGTTATGTCCATGGCTCACACTCATGTATTGCGTGAGGACTGAAAAGTTTGAGAACATCAAAAGTATGAAACAATTTCTTAGCTTGTCATCAGGGTTGTGCATGATTTAAATATTTTTGTGTGATGAAGATAGAGCATAGCCAGACTATATGATTTTGTAGGGATAGCTTGCTTTGGCCATGTTATTTTGAGAAGACATGATTGCTTTGTTAGTATGCTTGAAGTATTATTGTTTTCATGTCAATATTAAACATTTGTTTTGAATCTTATGGATCTGAATATTCTTGCCACAATAAAGAAGATTACATTGATAGATATGTTAGGTAGCATTCCACATCAAAAACTCTGTTTTTATCATTTACCTACTCGAGGACGAGCCGGAATTAAGCTTGGGATGCTGATACGTCTCCAACATATCTATAATTTTTGATTGTTCCATGCTATTATATTATCTGTTTTGGATGTTTTTGGGCTTTATTATACACTTTTATATTACTTTTGGGACTAACCTATTAATCCAGAGCCCAGTGCCAGTTTCTGTTTTTCCCTTGTTTCAGTGTTTCACAGAAAAGGAATATCAAACGGAGTCCAAACGAAATGGAACCTTCGAGAGAGTTATTTTTGGGACGGAAGCAATCCAGAAGACTTGGAGTGTACGTAAGGGAAGCAACGAGGAAGGCACGAGGCAGGGGGCGCGCCCTCCACCCTCGTGGGCCCCTCGTGGCTCCCCTAACCGACTTCTTTCGCCTATATATATCCATATACCCTAAAACCATCGAGGAACAGAATAGATCGGGAGTTCCACCGCCGCAAGCCTCTGTAGCCACCAAAAACCAATTGGGACCCTGTTCCGACACCCTGCCGGAGGGGGGAACCCTCACCGGTGGCCATCTTCATCCTCCCAGCGCTCTCCATGACAAGGAGGGAGTAGTTCACCCTCGGGGCTGAGGGTATGTACCAGTAGCTATGTGTTTGATCTCTCTCTCTCGTGTTCTTGAGGTGATACGATCTTGATGTATCACGAGATTTGCTATTATAGTTGGATCTTATGATGTTTCTCCCCCTCTACTCTCTTGTAATGGATTGAGTTTTCCCTTTGAAGTTATCTTATCGGATTCAGTCTTTAAGGATTTGAGAACACTTGATGTATGTCTTGCATGTGCGTATCTGTGGTGACAATGGGATATCACGTGATCCACTTGATGTATGTTTTGGTGATCAACTTATGGGTTCCGCCCATGAACCTATGCATAGGGGTTGGCACACGTTTTGCCTTGACTCTCGGTAGAAACTTTGGGGCACTCTTTGAAGTACTTTGTGTTGGTTTAATAGATGAATATGAGATTGTGTGATGCATATCGTATAATCATGCCCACGGATACTTGAGGTGCCATTGGAGTATCTAGGTGACATTAGGGTTTTGGTTGATATGTGTCTTAAGGTGTTATTCTAGTACGAACTCTTGAATAGATCGATCCGAAAGAATAACTTTGAGGTGGTTTCGTACCCTACCATAATCTCTTTGTTTGTTCTCCGCTATTAGTGGCTTTGGAGTGACTCTTTGTTGCATGTTGAGGGATAGTTATGTGATCCAATTATGTTATTATTGTTGAGAGAACTTGCACTAGTGAAAGTATGAACCCTAGGCCTTGTTTCAACGCATTGCAATACCGTTTGTGCTCACTTGTATCATTAGTTACCTTGCTGTTTTTATATTTTCAGATTACAAAAACCTATATCTACCATCCATATTGCACTTGTATCACCGTCTCTTCGCCGAACTAGTGCACCTATACAATTTACCATTATATTGGGTGTGTTGGGGACACAAGAGACTCTTTGTTATTTGGTTGCAGGGTTGTTTGAGAGAGACCATCTTCAACCTACGCCTCCCACGGATTGATAAACCTTAGGTCATCCACTTGAGGGAAATTTGCTACTGTCCTACAAACCTCTGCACTTGGAGGCCCAACAACGTCTACAAGAAGAAGGTTGCATAGTAGACATCACCAGGCGACGGGACTATAGCCACGCTCCCCCCGACAAAGCCTCTGTCATCAAGAGCAAGGATACTGTATAAAGCAGCCGACATGGCCCGCAGGCGGCGGGCCCTACCTATCGGTCGAGATCACGGCAGCCGACAGGACCCATCAAGCGGCGGGCCCCAGCAGCCGGCACCCAGAGACACTAACGACCGGGTCCTACACCCGACCAGATTACCATTGTACCCCTGGGGGGTAGGCCTATATGAACCCCCCAGGCTCACCCATGCAACGGGGGCATCGGGATGGACTGCGCCGCTCGACACCGTCACCTTCTGCAGCGATGAGGCAGAGCCCGCCACATCCGCAGCGGTTGCGAGTTTCCCCGGATCGCCGTGGACGCCGTCGACATCCGCGGTCACCGCGCCCTCACCCTGCAGCTCCACCACATCTCCGGCCGCTGCGCCGGCGTCGCCACGAGCGTCGGGCATCTGACAGATGGAGGCGATGAAGGTGAGGAAGAGGATGCGGTGGGGGAGAGCGAGACAGTGCGGTGGAGGTGGTGTAGGAGAGCGAGACGACGCTAGTGGGGGAGAGGAAGACGATGCGGCAGCGAGGGGATTTGGGGGAAAATGGTAGGGGCGATGGAGGTGGTTGCCCTCTTTATATGATGGGACGTTTCAGGCATGTACATGGACACGTGCTACCCCACGACCGCGGTCTTGCATGCGCCCACGTATACGGGGCCCCACTCGTCAGCTAACGGTCAAAGCAATTGACCCGATGACGACGTCCGTTATAACCAGTTATGAGGGTTTCGGGCAAGGGAGTGGGGAAAAGTGAGCAAAAGTTAACAGAGCGGGTATGAATGAGTAGAGCTAAGGAACTAGGGGCACAGAAATAAAAATCCCTACACATAATTGACCTAACTCGGTTAGACCGAATAGAAGAACTCGGTGAGACCGATTTAGTTCAAAATGTGAAATTTAGGAATCTTGGTGGGACCAACATGATCAACTCGGTGGGACCGATGTGCTAGGGCTAGGGCAAAACCTCATCTCGGTGTGACTGATTGCATGAACTCGGTGAGACCGATTTCAGCAACGAGCAAACAAAGAGTTGGTCAGGCAAACTCAGTGTGACCGATTGCACATTTCGGCGAGACCGAAATAATTGCAACAGGGAACAGAGAGTTTGCAAGGCCATCTCTTGGGACCGAGATCCGTATCGGTGAGACCGAATTGTCTAGGGTTTCTGGCAGTGGCTATGTCAAAATAACTCGGTGGCGCCGGATAGATGAAATCGGTAGGGCCGAGTTTGACTTTGGGTTTTGGACATGTTTGGAAATGAGAAAGTGGCTGAGGGTTATGGAGCAATATCAATAAGCACTTTGAGCAAGGAGACCATTAAGCAACACCTCATCCCCTTTTAATAGCATTGGCTTTCCTATGGACTCAATGTGATCTTGGATCAATAAAATGAAAAATAAGAGTCTTGAGAATTTTGCCAATCTTTGTCCTTAGCATTTTGAAGGAGTTCCACATCCTCTTGTCCATGCCACGCCATTGTTGAACTTTCTGAAATATACTAGATAAAGATATTAGCCCAACAAGAGATGTCTTGTCATTAATTACCAAAATCACCCAGGGAGCACTTGTGCTTTCAATATCCAAGGCAATGATTATGCATATAGGCATCATGTCCATGTCAACTAGATCGACTCCTGCCCGCATCTACTACTATTACTCCACACATCGGCCGCTATCCAACATGCATCTAGAGTATTGAGTTCATAAAGAACGGAGTAACGCCTTAAGTAAGATGACGTGATGTAGAGGAATAAACTCAAGCAATATGATGAAAATCCCATATTTTTATCCTCAATGGCAACAGTTCAATACGTGTCTCGCTACCCCTACTTTGTCACTTGGTGAAATCACGCAAGATTGAACCCAAAGCTAAGCACCTCTCCCATTGGAAGAAAAACCAATCTAGTTGGCCAAACCAAACCGATAATTCGATGAGAAATACAAAGATATCAAATCATGCATATAATAATTCAGAGAAGATTCAAATAATATTCATAGATAAGCTGATCATAAATCCATAATTCATCGGATCTCAACAAACACACCGCAAAAGAAGATTACATCGGATAGATCTCCAAGAACATCAAGGAGAACTTGGTATTGAGAATCAAAGAGAGAGAAGAAGCCATCTAGCTGCTAGCTATGGACCCATAGTTCCGTGGTAAACTACTCACGCTTCATCGAAAGGGCAACAGGGTTGATGTATATGCCCTCCATGATCGAATCTCCCTCTGGCAGGTTGCCGAAAAAGGCCCCAAGATGGGATCTCACGGGAACAGAAGGTTGCAGCGGCGGAAAAGTATTTTCGCGGACTCCCCTGAGGGTTTTGGAATATATGGGAATATATAGGACGAAGAAGTAGGTCAGAGAGGTCACGAGGGGCCCACAAGGTAGGGGTCGCTCCCTCCACCCTTGCCGCCGCCTTGTGGCTCTTCTGGCTTGGACTCCAAGTCCCCTGGGTGTCTTGTGGTCCAAGAAAAATCATCGTGAAGTTTCATTCTGTCTGGACTCCGTTTGGTATTCTTTTTCTGCAAAACTCAAAACAGGGAAAAAACATAAACTGGCATTGGGCTCTAGGTTAATAAGTTAGTCCCAAAAATAATATAAAATAGCATAATAATGCATATAAAACATCCAAAACAGAAAATATAGTAGCATGGAACAATAAAAAAATATAGATACATTGGAGACGTATCACCCAATGAGTATCACGGGGGGAGTGCATGTGAAGGCACACCTGCTGAACAACATACTGAAGATCCGCCCGCATCAGCGTAAGGTACTAGAGAGCACCGACAATGGAGCGGTATAAGGGAGCGTCGGACGCTGGAGAACCCTCGACGGTGGACACCTTAGCCTTCGTATTGACAGGCATGGGAGCAGGCTTGCAATTAAGCATGCCAGCTCGCTCCAGAAGCTCGTAGGCGTATGCTACCTCTTGAGCACTGCGTTGGTTTCCCCTTGAAGAGGAAAGGGTGATGCAGTAAAGTAGCGTAAGTATTTCCCTCAGTTTTTGAGAACCAAGGTATCAATCCAGTAGGAGATCACGCACGAGTCCCTCACACCTACATAAACAAATAAGAACCTCGCAACCAACGCGATAAAGGGGTTGTCAATCCCTCTATGGTCACTTACGAGAGTGAGATATGATAGATATGATAAGATAATATTTTCGATATTTTTATGATAAAGAGAAATAAAGATGCAAAGAAAAATAAAAGGCAATAAAAATAACTAAGTGTTAGAAGATTAATATGATGGAAGATAGACCCGGGGGCCATAGGTTTCACTAGTGGCTTCTCTCAAGAGCATAAGTATTACAGTGGGTAAACGAATTACTGTCGAGCAATTGATAGAATTGAGCATAGTTATGAGAATATCTAGGTATGATCATGTATATAGGCATCACGTCCGCGACAAGTAGAGCGAAACGATTCTGCATCTACTACTATTACTCCACACATCGACCGCTATCCAGCATGCATCTAGAGTATTAAGTTCATAGGAACAGAGTAATGCTTTAAGTAAGATGACATGATGTAGAGGGATAAACTCATGCAATATGATATAAACCCCATCTTTTTATCCTCGATGGCAATAATACAATACGTGTCATTTCCCCTACTGTCACTGGGATCGAGCACCGCAAGATTGAACCCAAAGCTAAGCACTTCTCCCATTGCAAGAAAGATCAATCTAGTAGGCCAAACCAAACTGATAATTCGAAGAGACTTGCAAAGATAACCAATCATACATAAAAGAATTCAGAGGATATTCAAATATTGTTCAGAGATAATCTTGATCATAAACCCACAATTCATCGGATCTCGACAAACACACTACAAAAGAAGATTACATCGAATAGATCTCCAAGAAGATCAAGGAGAACTTTGTATTGAGATCCAAAGAGAGAGAAGAAGCCATCTAGCTAATAACTATGGACCCAAAGGTCTAAGGTAAACTACTCACACATCATCGGAGAGGCTATGGTGTTGATGTAGAAGCCCTCCGTGATCAATGCCCCCTCCGGTGGAGCGCCGGAAAAGGCCCCAAGATGGGATCTCACGGGTACAGAAGGTTGCGGCGGTGGAAATAAGTTTTTGGCTCTGTTTCTGATAGTTTGGGGGTACGTAGGTACATATAGGAGGAAGAAGTACGTCGGTGGAGCAACGAGGGGCCCATGAGGGTGGAGGGCGCGCCCCCTACCTCGTGCCTTCCTCGTTGATTACTTTACGTGGACTCCAAGTCCTCTGGATCACGTTTGTTCCGAAAATCACGTTCCCGAAGGTTTCATTCCGTTTGGACTCCGTTTGATATCCTTTTTCTGCGAAACACTGAAATAGGCAAAAAAAACAGCAATTTGGGCTGGGCCTCCGGTTAATAGGTTAGTCCCAAAAATAATATAAAAGTGTATAATAAAGCCCATTAAACATCCAAAATAGAATATAATATAGCATGGAACAATAAAAAATTATAGATACGTTGGAGAGTATCAAGAATCCCCAAGCTTAATTTCTGCTCGTCCTCGAGTAGGTAAATGATAAAAACAGAATATTTGATGTGGAATGCTACTTAGCATAATTTTCAATGTAATTCTTTTATTTGTGGTATGAATATTCAAATCCGAAAGATTCAAGATAAAGGTATAATATTGACATAAAAATAATAATACTTCAAGCATACTAACTAAGCAATTATGTCTTCTCAAAATAACATGGCCAAAGGAATTTATCCCTACAAAATCATATAGTCTGGCTATGCTCTATCTTCATCACACAAAGTATTTAAATCATGCACAACCCCGATGACAAGCCAAGCAATTGTTTCATACTATTGGTGTTCTCAAACTTTTTCAATCTTCACGCAATACATGAGCGTGAGCCATGGACATAGCACTATATGTGGAATAGAATGGTGGTTGTGGAGAAGACAAAAAGGAGAAGATAGTCTCACATCAACTAGGCGTATCAACGGGCTATGGAGATGCCCATCAATAGATATCAATGTGAGTGAGTAGGGATTTCCATGCAACGGATGCACTAGAGCTATAAGTATATGAAAGCACAACAAAAGAAACTAAGTGGGTGTGCATCCAACTCGCTTGCTCACGAAGACCTAGGGCATTTTGAGGAAGCCCATCATTGGAATATACAAGCCAAGTTCTATAATGAAAAATTCCTATTAGTATATGAAAGTGATATCATAGGAAACTCTCTATCATGAAGATCATGGTGCTACTTTGAAGCACAAGTGTGGAAAAGAATAGTAGCATTGTCCCTTCTCTCATTTTCTCTCATTTTTTTCTCTCTCTTTTTTATTTGGGCCTTTTCTCTCTTTTTTTATGGCCTCTTTTTTTCTTTTTTTCTTTTTCGTCCGAACTCTCATCCCGACTTGTGGGGGAATCATAGTCTCCATCATCCTTTCCTCACTTGGGACAATGCTCTAATAATGATAATCATCACACTTTTATTACTTACAACTCAACAATTACAACTCAATACTTAGAACAAAATATGACTCTATGTGAATGCCTCCGGCGGTGTACCGGGATATGCTATGAATCAAGAGTGACATGCATGAAAGAATTATGAACAGTGGCTTTGCCACAAATACGATGTCAACTACATGATCATGCAAAGCAACATGACAATGATGGAGCGTGTCATAGTAAACAGAATGGTGGTAAGTTGCCTGACAATATATCTCGGAATGGCTATGGAAATGCCATGATAGGTAGGTATGGTGGCTGTTTTGAGGAGGGTATATGGTGGGTGTATGATTCCGGCGAAATGTGCGCGGTATTAGAGAGGCTAGCTATGGTGGAAGGAAGAAAAGTGCGTATAATCCATGGACTCAACATTAGTCATAAAGAACTCATATACTTGTTGCAAAAATCTACAAGTTATCAAAGCAAAGTATTACGCGCATGCTCCTAGGGGGATAGATTGGTAGGAAAAGACCATCGCTCATCCCCGACCGCCACTCATAAGGAAGACAATCAATAAGTAGATCATGCTCCGACTTCATCACATAACGGTTCACCATACGTGCATGCTACGGGAATCACAAACTTTAACACAAGTATTCCTCAAATCCACAACTACCCAACTAGCATAACTCTAATATCACCATCTTCATATCTCAAAACAATTATCAAGCATCAAACTTCTCATATTATTCAACATTCTCATAAGATTTTTTTTACTAATCTTGGATGGCTATCATAATTAAAGCCAATTACCATGCTGTTTTGTAGGACTCTCAAAATAATATAAGTGAAGCATGAGAGAATAATAGTTTCTATAAAACAAATCCACCACCGTGCTCTAAAAGATATAAGTGAAGCATGATGTCTACTACACAACCTTCTTCTTGTAGACGTTGTTGGGCCTGCAAGTGCACAAGTTTGTAGGACAGTAGCAAATTTCCCTCAAGTGGATGACCTAAGGTTTATCAATCCGTGGGAGGCGTAGGATGAAGATGGTCTCTCTCAAGCAACCCTGCAACCAAATAACAAAGAGTCTCTTGTGTCCCCAACACACCCAATACAATGGTAAATTATATAGGTGCACTAGTTCGGCGAAGAGATGGTGATACAAGTGCAATATGGATGGTAGATATAGGTATTTGTAATCTGAAATAATAAAAACAGCATGGTAACTAATGATAAAAGTGAGCGTACACGGTATTGCAATGATAGGAAACAAGGCCTAGGGTTCATACTTTCACTAGTGCAAGTTCTCTCAACAATAATAACATAATTGGATCACATAACTATCCCTCAACATGCAACAAAGAGTCACTCCAAAGTCACTAATAGCGGAGAACAAACGAAGAGATTATGGTAGGGTACGAAACCACCTCAAAGTTATTCTTTCCAATCAATCCGTTGGGCTATTCCTATAAGTGTCACAAACAGCCCTAGAGTTCGTACTAGAATAACACCTTAAGACACAAATCAACCAAAACCCTAATGTCATCTAAATACTCCAATGTCACCTCAAGTATTCGTGGGCATGATTATACGATATGCATCACACAATCTCAATTCATCTATTCAAACCAACACATAGAACCTCAAAGAGTGCCCCAAAGTTTCTACCGGAGAATCACGACGAAAACGTGTGCCAACCCCTATGCATGGGTTCATGGGCGGAACCCGCAAGTTGATCACCAAAACATACATCAAGTGAATCACGTGATATCCCATTGTCACCACAGATACGCACGTCAAGACATACATCAAGTGTTCTCAAATCTTTAAAGACTCAATCCGATAAGATAACTTCTAAGGAAAAACTCAATCCATTAGAAGAGAGTAGAGGGGGAGAAGAAACATAGGATCCAACTATAATAGCAAAGCTCGCGATACATCAAGATCGTGCCAAATCAAGAACACGAGAGAGAGAGAGAGAGAGAGAGAGAGAGAGAGAGAGAGAGATCAAACACATAGCTACTGGTACATACCCTCAGCCCCGAGGGTGAACTACTCCCTCCTCGTCATGGAGAGCGCCGGGATGATGAAGATGGCCACCGATGAGGGATCCCCCCTCCGGCAGGGTGCCGGAACAAGGTCCCGATTGGTTTTTGGTGGCTACAGAGGCTTGCGGCAGCGGAACTTCCGATCTAATCTCTGGTTGAAAGTTTTACGATACGTAGGTATATATGGGTGCAGGGGGTACGTCGGTGGACCGAAGGGGGGGCCATGAGGCAGGGGGGCGCACCCTAGGGGGGTGGGCATGCCCCCACCCTCGTGAGCACCTCCCTTCTTTCCTGACATGCACTCCAAGTCCATCGGGTGGCTTTCCTTCCAACAATAACTTCTCCAGTTGATTTCGTTCCGTTTTGACTCCGTTTGATATTCCTTTTTCTCGAAATACTGAAATAGGCATAAAACAACAAATTTGGGCTGGGCTCTGGTTAATAGGTTAGTCCCAAAAATAATATAAAAGTGGAAAATAAAGCCCAATATTGCCCAAAACAGTAGATAATATAGCATGGAGCAATCAAAAATTATAGATACGTTGAAGACGTATCAAAGCACTAGAGCAAAAACTATATAACTCAAAAAGATATAAGTGAAGCACATAGAGTATTCTAATAAATTCTGAATCATGTGTGTCTTTCTCAAAAGGTGTGTACAACAAGTATGATTGTGGTAAACTAAAAAGTAAAGACTCAAATCATACAAGATGCTCCAAGCAAAACACATATCATGTGGTGAATAAAAATATAGCTCCAAGTAAAATTACCGATGGACGAAGACGAAAGAGGGGATGTCTTCCGGGGCATCCCCAAGCTTTGGCTCTTTGGTGTCCTTAGATTTATCTTGGGGTGCCTCGGGCATCCCCAAGCTTAGGCTCTTGCCACTCCTTGTTTCATAATCCATCAAATCCTTACCCAAAACTTGAAAACTTCACAACACAAAACTTAACAGGAAATCTCGTGAGCTCCGTTAGCGAAAGAAAACAAAACACCACTTCAAGGTACTGTATTGAAATAATTATTTATTTATATTGGTGTTAAACCTTCTGTATTACAACTTCTCTATGGTTTATAAACTATTTTACTAGCCATAGATTCATCAAAATAAGCAAACAACACACGAAAAACAGAATCTGTCAAAAACAGAACAGTCTGTAGTAATCTGTAACTAACGCAAACTTATGAAACTCCAAAAATTCTACCAAAATAGGAAGACCTAGAAAATTTGTTTATTGATCTTCTTCAATTGGAATCAGTATTTTATCACGTTCTGGTTATTTTTAACAATTGTTTTCGTGAACAGAAAGTTTCTGGAATTTTCAGCAAGATCAAATAACTATCATCCAAGAAGATCCTATAGGTTTAACTTGGCACAAACACTAACTAAAACACAAAACCACATCTAAAAAGAAGATACATGGATTATTTATTCCTAAACAGAACGAAAAAGCAAAAAAAAACTAAAAATAAAATTGGGTTGCCTCCCAACAAGCACTATCGTCCGCCCCTAGCTAGGCATTGAGATTTCAATGATGCTCACACGAAGACAAGAATTGAAGCACAAAGAGAGCATCATATAGCACATGACAAACACATCTAAGTCTAACATACTTCCTATGCATAGGCATTTTATAAGCAAACAAATTATCAAGACAAGCAAAAACTAGCATATGCAAGGAAGTGGAAAGAAACAATAGCAATCTCAACATGACGAGAGGTAATTTAGTAAGATAAAGATTTCTACAACCATATTTTTCTCTCTCACAATAATTAAATGTAGGATCATAGGAAAATTCAACAAAATATCTATCACATAACATATTCTCAACACGATCCACATGCATGCAAAGTTGACACTCTTCCAAAATAGTGGGATTATCATTAACTAAAGTCATGACCTCTCCAAACCCACTTTTATCAAAAATACCATAAGATCGAACATTCTCCAAATATGTGGGATCTAAAGTTGACACTCTTCCAAACCCACTTTCAATATTATTGCAAACATTATTATCAATCTCATATTCATCATGGGGCTTAAATAAATTTTCAAGATCACAAGAAGAATCACCCCAATCATGATCATTGCAACAAGTAGTAGACATAGCAAAACTAGCATCACCAAGCTTAGGGTTTTGCATATTATTAGCAAGATTGACATCAAGAGAATTTATATTAAAATCATTGCAATCATGCTTTTTATTCAAGGAGCTATCGTGAATCTCTTCATCACAATTTTCAGATTTACGAATTTCAAGCAAAACCTCATAAAGATAATCTAGTGCACTCAACTCACTAGCAATAGGTTCATCATAATTGGATCTCTTAAAGGTATTAGCAAATGGATGAGGATCCATAAACTTTTAGCAAGCGAAGATGCAAGCAAAAAGAAGGTACATGGCAACACAAGCAAACGACAGAGACGAATGGAAGAGGGCGAATAAAACGGCAAGGGTGAAGCGGGGGAGAGGAAAACGAGAGGCAAATGGCAAATAATGTAATGCGAGGGATAAGAGTTTGTGATGGGTACTTGGTATGTCTTGACTTGTGCATAGACTCCCCGGCAACGGTGCCAGAAATCCTTCTTGCTACCTCTTGAGCACTGCGTTGGTTTTCCCTTGAAGAGGAAAGGGTGATGCAGTAAAGTAGCATAAGTATTTCTCTCAGTTTTTGAGAACCAAGGTATCAATCCAGTAGGAGATCACGCACGAGTCCTTCACACCTACACAAACAAATAAGAACCTCGCAACCAACGCGATAAAGGGGTTGTCAATCCCTCTATGGTCACTTACGAGAGTGAGATCTGATAGATATGATAAGATAATATTTTTGGTATTTTTATGATAAAGAGAAATAAAGATGCAAAGTAAAATAAAAGGCAATAAAAATAACTAAGTGTTGGAAGATTAATATGATGGAAGATAGATCCGGGGGCCATTGGTTTCACTAGTGGCTTCTCTCAAGAGCATAAGTATTACGGTGGGTAAACGAATTACTGTCGAGCAATTGATAGAATTGAGCATAGTTATGAGAATATCTAGGTATGATCATGTATATAGGCATCACGTCCGCGACAAGTAGACTGAAACGATTCTGCATCTACTACTATTACTCCACACATCGACCGATATCCAGCATGCATCTAGAGTATTAAGTTCATAAGAACAGAGTAATGCTTTAAGTAAGATGACATGATGTAGAGGGATAAACTCATGCAATATGATATAAACCCCATCTTTTTATCATCGATGGTAACAATACAATACGTGTCGTTTCCCTTACTGTCACTGGGATCGAGCACCGCAAGATTGAACCCAAAGCTAAGCACTTCTCCCATTGCAAGAAAGATCAATCTAGTAGGCCAAACCAAACTGATAATTCAAAGAGACTTGCAAAGATAACCAATCATACATAAAAGAATTCAGAGGAGATTCAAATATTGTTCAGAGATAATCTTGATCATAAACCCACAATTCATCGGATCTCGACAAACACACTACAAAAGAAGATTACATCGAATAGATCTCCAAGAATATCAAGGAGAACTTTGTATTGAGATCCAAAGAGAAAGAAGAAGCCATCTAGCTAATAACTATGGACCTGAAGGTCTGAGGTAAACTACTCACACATCATCAGAGAGGCTATGGTGTTGATGTAGAAGCCCTCCGTGATCAATGCCCCCTCCGGCGGAGCGCCGGAAAAGGCCCCAAGATGGGATCTCATGGGTACAGAAGGTTGCGGTGGTGGAAATAGGTTTTTGGCTCTGTTTCTGATAGTTTGGGGGTACGTAGGTATATATAGGAGGAAGAAGTATGTCGGTGGAGCAACGAGGGCCCCACGAGGGTGGAGGGCGCGCCCAGGGGAGTAGGCGCGCCCCCCTACCTCGTGCCTTCCTCGTTGATTACTTTACGTGGACTCCAAGTCCTCTGGATCATGTTTGTTCCGAAAATCACGTTCCCGAAGGTTTCATTCCGTTTGGACTCCATGTGATATCCTTTTTCTGCGGAACACCGAAATAGGCAAAAAAACAGCAATTTGGGTTGGGCCTCCGGTTAATAGGTTAGTCCCAAAAATAATATAAAAGTGTATAATAAAGCCCATTAAACATCCAAAACAGAATATAATATAGCATGGAACAATAAAAAATTATAGATACGTTGGAGACGTATCAGCGTACTTCTGCTGATGCAGAAAGAAGCCAGTGGCACGACGAACGACCTCGATGCCGAGGAAGTAATGGAGAGCCCCCAAGTCCTTGAGGGTGAACTCTGTGCTGAGACGAGCTGTGATCTACTGAAGGAGCGCTAGCGAGGACACATTCAGGATGATTTCATGGACGTACAAAAGGAGGTACGCAGTAGCGGTGCCCTGATGATAAACAAACAGGGAGGCATAAGACTGTGTGGACCAGAACCCTGCTGCTGAAGGAAGGCCTCAATACGCTGGTACCAAGCCCGAGGTGCCTGCTTCAACCCGTAAAGTGAACGGGAAAGCAAGAACACATGGTCCGGGTAGGTGGTGTCGAGGAAACCAGTGGGCTACTGACAGAACACCTGCTCATCGAGGTGACCATGCAAGAAAGCATTGGACACATCAAGCTGGTGAACAGGCCAGGCTCGAGAAACAGCCAGCTGGATAACAACACCACCCATCGCGCCTTATAGCGCTCGAGGCAGCTGTTGGGGTGAGTCTTGTGGCGGAAGACCCACTTGCCAGTGATGACATTTGCGTGGGGAGGCCGCGGAACAAGCTGCCACGTACAGTTGCGCTGCAGGGCGTCGAATTCCTCGCGCATCGCAGCAAGCCAGTTTAGATCCCGAAGGGCTACGCGAGGGGAGGAAGGTAGCGGAGACGGTGCCGAGGTAGATGCAGCACACACATACTCGTCAGAGGTGTAGCGCGTGCTAGGACGATTCCGTCCCGGTACGAGCCCGAGTGGCCACACCGGTGGGGGGTGAAGCACCTGCCAGAGGAGCCGGAGGGGAGATCGGCGATGTGGAGGTCGAGCCAGTCTCCGAGGATCCGAAGGCGAAGCGGCCGAAGAGCTTGCATCCGCCGAGCCAGAAGGAGCAGCGCCCGGCGGGACCAAGCCGGAGACATCGCGTGCGGCACTGGTGGGGGCACCCGAGGGGGCGGCTGATACGTCCATTTTGCATCATGTTTTCCTACTGTTATTTATGATTTGTTATCCATAATAATGATTTTTGGAGTAATTCTAATGCCTTTTCTCTCATAATATGCAAGGTATACACAAAGAGGGAGAATTCCGGTAGCTGGAAATCTGGACCTGGAAAAGCTACGTCAGGCCACCTATTCTGCACAACTCCAAACAAGCTGAAACTTCACGGAGATTTTTTTATCAAATATATGATGAATATTGGAGCAAATAACTACCAGAGGGGCCCACCAGGTGGGCACAACCCACCTAGGCGCACACTGGTGGGTTGTGCTCATCCAGGCCCACCTCTGGTGCCCATCTTCTAGAAAAAAATAAGGAGAGGACTTTCGGGATGGAGTGCCGACGTCTCGAGGCGGAACTTGGACAGGAGCACTTTTGCCCTCCGGCAAAGCGATTCCGCCGGGGGAACTTCCCTCCCGGAGGGGGAAATCATCGTCATCATCATCACCAACAACTCTCCCATCTTGGGGAGGGCTATCTTCATCAACATCTTCACCATCTCAACACAAACCCTAGTTCATCTCTTGTGTTCGATCTTGTTACCGGAACTATAGATTGGTGCTTGTGGGTGACTAGTAGTGTTGATTACATCTTGTAGTTGATTACTATATGGTTTATTTGGTGGAAGATTGTATGTTCAGATCCAATATGCTATTTAATACCCCTCTTATCTTGAGCATGATTATCATTTGTGAGTAGTTACTTTTGTTCTTCAAGTCACGGGAGAAATCATGTTGCAAGTAATCATGTGAACTTGCTACGTGTTCGATATTTTTATAGTATGTATGTTGTGACTCCCTTAGTGGTGTCATGTGAACGTCGACTACATGACACTTCACCATATTTGGGCCTAAGCGAATGGATTGTGGTGTAGCAATTAGATGTTGGGTTGCGAGAGTGACAAAATCTTAAACCCCAGTTTATGCGCTATTCTGTAAGGGACTGATTGCATCCAAAAGTTTAATGCTATGGTTAGAATTTATTCTCAATACTTTTCTCATAGTTGCGGATGCTTGTGGGAGGGTTAATCATAAGTAGGAGGTTTGTTCAAGTAAGAACATCACCTAAGCATCGGTCCACCCACATATCAAATTATCAAAGTAGCGGACACAAATCGAACCAACATGGTGAAAATGACTAGATGAAATTCCCGTGTACCCTCAAGAACGATTTGCTTATCATAAGAGACTGCTACCTCTTGAGCACTGTGTTGGTTTTCCCTTGAAGTGGAAACTGTGATGCAGTAAAGCAGTGTAAGTATTTCCCTCAGTTTTTGAGAACCAAGGTATCAATCCAGTAGGAGGCCACACACGAGTCCCTCGCACCTAAACAAACAAATAAATCCTCGCAACCAACGCAATACAGGGGTTGTCAAACCCTTCACGGTCACTTATGTAAGTAAGATCTGATAGATATGATAAGATAATATTTTTGGTATTTTTATGATAAAGATGCAAAGTAAAGAAAGCAAAATAAAAACGGCGCCAGAAATAACTTGTTGTCGGGAGATTAAATATGATGGAAAATAGACTTGGGGGCCATAGGTTTCACTAGTGGATTCTCTCGAGAGAATAAGTATTACGGTGGGTAAACAAATTACTGTTGAGCAATTCACAGAATTGAGCATAGTTATGAGAATATCTAGGTATGATCATGTATATGGGCATCACGTCCAAGACAAGTAGACCGACTCCTGCCTGCATCTACTAATATTACTCCACACATCGACCGCTATCCAACATGCATCTAGAGTATTAAGTTCAAAAGAACAGAGTAACACTTTAAGTAAGATGACATGATGTAGAGGGATAAACTCATGCAATACGATATAAATCCCATCTTGTTATCCTCGATGGCAACAATACAATACGTGCCTTGCTGCCCCCATCACACCGGGAAAGGACACCGCAAGATTGAACCCAAAGCTAAGCACTTCTCCCATTGCAAGAAAGATCAATCTAGTAGGCCAAACCAAACTGATAATTCGAAGAGACTTGCAAAGATAACCAATCATACATAAAAGAATTTAGAGAAGATTCGAATATTGTTCATAGATAAACTTGATCATAAACCCACAATTCATCGATCTCAACAAACACACCGCAAAAGAAGATTACATCGAATAGATCTCCACAAGAGAGGGGGAGAACATTGTATTGAGATCCAAAAAGAGAGAAGAAGCCATCTAGCTAATAACTATGAACCCGAAGGTCTGATGTAAACTACTCACAAATCATCGGAGGGGCTATGGTGTTGATGTAGAAGCCCTCCGTGATCGATGCCCCCTCCGGCGGAGCTCCGGAAAAGGCCCCAAGATGGGATCTCACGGGTATAGAAGGTTGTGGCGGTGGAATTAGGTTTTTGGCTCCGTATCTGGTAGTTTGGGGGTACGTAGGTATATATAGGAGGAAGAAGTACGTCGGTGGAGCAACGTGGGGCTGACGAGGGTGGAGGGCGTGCCTAGGGGGGGTAGGCGCGCCCCCCTACCTCATGCCTTCCTGGTAGCTTTCTTGATGTAGGATCCAAGTCCTCTGGATCACATTCGTTCCGAAAATCACGTTCCCGAAGATTTCATTCCGTTTGGACTCCGTTTGATATTCTTTTTCTGCGAAACTCTGAAATAGGCAAATAACAACAATTCTGGGCTGGGCCTCTGGTTAATAGGTTAGTCCCAAAAATAATATAAAAGTGCATAATAAAGCCCATTAATGTCCAAAACAGAATATAATATAGCATGGAACAATAAAAAATTATAGATACGCTGGAGACGTATCAGAGACCGTGTTGGCCTATCCTTTGCCTCAAAAGGATTGGGTTACCTTGCTGCACTTTTGTTAGTACTGTCATTACTTGCTCGTTACAAATTATCTTGCTATCAAACTACTCTGCTACTTACAATTTCAGCACTTGCAGACATTACCTTGCTGAAAACCACTTGTCATTTCCTTCTGCTCCTCATTAGGTTCGACACTCTTACTTATTGAAAAGATCTAAAATTGATCCCCTATACTTGTGGGTCATCAAGGCTATTTTCTGGCGCCGTTGCGGGGGAGTGAAGCGCCTTTGGTAAGTGGAATTTGGTAATTAAACATTTATATAGTGTGCTGGAATTTATTGTCACTTGTTACTATGGAAAACAATCCTTTGAGGGGTTTGTTCGGGGTATCTTCACCTTGGACGGAACCACAATTAGCGAACCCTCAACCTACTGCACCTACTGAAAATATTGAATATGAAATTCCTTCGGGTATGATAGAACAACTGTTAGCTAATCCTTATGCAGGAGATGGAACTGAACATCCTGATATGCACTTGATATATGTGGAACAAATTTGTGGATTGTTTAAGCTTGCAGGTTTACCCGGAGATGAAGTTATGAAGAAGGTTTTCCCTTTATCTTTGAAGGGAAAAGCATTGGCATGGTATAGGCTATGCGATGATATTGGATCCTGGAATTGGATTTGATTGAAATTGGAGTTCCATAATTTTTTTTATCCTATGCATCTAGTTCATCGTGATCGGAATTACGTATATAATTTTTGGCCTCATGAAGGATAACTTATCGTTGTAGCTTGGGGGAGGCTTAAGTCAATGTTACATTCATGCCCCAATCACGAGCTCTCAAGAGAAATTATTATCCAGAATTTTATTGCTCGGCTTTCTCGTAATGATCAAACCATGCTTGATACTTCTTGTGCTAGTTCTTTTATGAAGAAGACTATTGAATTCCGATGGGATCTTTTGGAAAGAATTAAACGCAACTCTGAAGATTGGGAACTCGACAAAGTTAAAGAGTCAGGTACTAAACTTAAGTATGTTTGTGTTAAATCTTTTATGAATACCAATGCTTTTCAAAAGTTTAGCACTAAATATGGACTCGACTCTGAGATAGTAGCCTCCTTTTTTGAATCATTTGCTGCTCATGTTGATCTCCCTAAAGAGAAGTGGTTTAAATATCACCCACCTATTAAAGAAGAAATGAAAGAACCGGTACCAATTAAAGAAGAAACCATAATTTATAATGTTGATCCAGTTGTTCCTTCTGCTTATATTGAGAAACCACCTTTCTCGGTTAGGAGAAAGGAACATGCTAAAGTTTCAACTGTGGTTAACAAAAGCTATATTAGAACACCTAAACCTGATGAACAAATCAAATTAGAACCCAGTATTTCTATGGTTAAAGATCTCTTGGAAGAAGATATGGATGGTCACGTTATTTACTTCTGCGAAGAAGGTGCGCTAGAATTGCCAAACCTGATAAGAAGGATAACCATAGACTTGTTGTTGGCATGCATGTTGTCTTAGTTAAAATAGGAGATCACTGTTATCATGGTTTATGTGATAGAGGTGCTAGTGTGAGTGCTATTCCTTACACCTTATATCAAGAAATTATGAATGACATAGCACCCGCAGAGTTAGAAGACATAGATGTTACTATTAAACTTGCTAATAGAGGCACTATATCACCAATTGGGATTGTTAGAGATGTTGAAGTCTTGTGTGGGAAAATAAAATACCCCACTAATTTTCTTGTTCTTGGTTCCCCACAAGATGACTTTTGTCCCATTATCTCTGGTAGACCTTTCTTGAACACCGTTAATGCTAAAATAGACTGTGAGAAACAAACTGTCGGTGTTAGTTTTGGTGATGAGTCCCATGAGTTTAATTTTTCCAAGTTTAGTAGAAAGCTTCATGAACGGAAATCTTAAAACTTCTGGAAGCAGGTATAATCTATCCCATAGTTAATAGTAGATGGGTAAGTCCTGTTCATTGTGTCCCTAAGAATGGAGGTATTACTGTTGTTCCTAATGATAAGAATGAACTTATTCCACAAAGAATTGTTACAAGCTATAGAATGGTAATTGATTTTAGAAAATTTAAACAAAGCAACTAGAAAATATCATTACTCTCTGTATTTTATTGATCAAATGCTAGAAAGATTATCTAAGAACACACATTTTTGCTTCCTTGATGGATATTCTAGTTTTTCACAAATACCTGTTTCTCAACCTAATCAAGAAAAGACCACTTTTACTTGTCCCTTTGGAACTTATACTTATAGACGTATGCCTTTTGGTTTATGTAATGCACCTGCTACATTTCAAAGATGTATGATTGCTATATTCTCTGACTTTTGTGAAAAAAGATTGTTGAGGTCTTCATGGATGACTTCTCTGTTTACGGGAAGTCTTTTGATGATTATTTAAGCAATCTTGATCGAGTTTTGCAGAGATGCGAGCAAACAAATCTTGTCTTGAAATGGGAGAAGTGCCACTTTATGGTTAATGAAGGTATTGTCTTGGGTCATAAAATTTCTGAAAGAGGTATTGAAGTGGACAAAGCTAAGGTTGATGCAATTGAGAAAATGCCATGTCCTAAAGATATCAAAGGTATTCGTTGTTTCCTAGGTCATGCTGCTTTCTATAGGAGATTTATCAAAGACTTTTCTAAAATTTCTAGGCCTCTTACGAGTCTATTGCAAAAGGATATTCCTTTTGTTTTTGATGACGATTGTTTAGAAGCCTTTGAAACACTCAAGAAAGCCTTAATTTCTGCACCTACTGTTCAACCACCTGATTGGAACTCGCCTTTTGAAATTATGTGTGATGCTAGTGACTATGCTGTTGGTGCTGTTCTAGGACAAAGAGTTGATAAGAAACTGAATGTTATTCATTATGCTAGTAAAACTCTAGATAGTGCTCAAAGAAACTATGCAACTACCGAAAAAGAATTCTTAGCAGTGGTGTTTGCTTGTGATAAGTTTAGACCTTATATTGTTGATTCAAAAGTAATTGTTCACACAGATCATGCTGCTATTAAATATTTTATGGAAAAGAAGGATGCTAAACCTAGACTTATTCGATGGGTTCTCTTGCTACAAGAATTTGATTTACATATCACTGATAGAAAAGGAGCTGAGAACCCCGTAGCTGATAACTTGTCTAGGCTTTAAAATGTGCCTGATGACTCACTACCTATTGATGATAGTTTTCCTGATGAGCAGTTAGCTGCAATAAATGTTGCTCATAATACTCCTTGGTATGCTGACTATGCTAATTACATTGTTGATAAATATTTACCACCTAGCTTTACTTATCAACAAAAGTAAAAATTCTTCTTTGATTTAAGACATTACTTTTGGGACGCCCACATATGTATAAAGAGGGAGTAGACGGTATTATTAAATGTTGTGTACCTGAGCATGAACAGGGACAAATCCTACGGAAATGTCACTCCGAAGGTTACGGAGGGCATCATGCTGGAGATAGAACTACTCACAAGGTAATTGCAGTCTGGATTTTATTGGCCTACTCTCTTCAAGGATGCCCGTAAGTTCGTCTTATCTTGTGATGAATGCCAAAGAATAGGTAATATTGGTAAGCGTCAAGAAATGCCTATGAATTATTCACTTGTTTTTTAACCATTTGATGTTTGGGGATTTGATTACATGGGACCTTTTCCTTCCTCTAATGGGTATACACATATTTTGGTTGCTGTTGATTATGTTACTAAATGGGTAGAAGCTATTCCAACCAGTAGTGCTGATCACAACACCTCTATTAAAATGCTTAAGGAAGTTATTTTCCCAAGGTTTGGAGTCCCTAGGTATTTAATGACTGATGGTGGTTCACACTTTATTCATGGTGCTTTCGTAAAATGCTTGCCAAGTATGACGTTAACCATAGAATTGCATCACCTTATCATCCTCAGTCTAGTAGTCAAGTTGAACTTAGCAATAGAGAAATAAATTTAATCTTGCAAAAGACTGTCAATAGGCCCCGGAAGAATTGGTCTAAGAAATTAGATGATGCACTTTGGGCTTATAGAACAACATATAAAAATCCTATGGGTATGTCTCCTTATAAAATGGTTTATGGAAAAGCTTGTCATTTGCCTCTTGAGTTAGAACATAAAGCATATTGGGAAATCAAAGAACTCAATTATGATTTCAAACTTGCTGGTGAAAAGAGGTATTTGATATTAGCTCATTAGATGAATGGAGAACCCAAGCTTATGAAAATGCAAAATTATTCAAAGAAAAAGTTAAAAGATGGCATGACAAGAGAATCCAAGAGCGTGAGTTTAAAGTCGGAGAATATGTTTTTGTACAACTCTCGTTTTTGATTCTTTATAGGAAAACTCCTCTCAAAATGGGAAGGCCCATATGTTATCAATGAGGTTTATCGGTCAGGAGCCATCAAAATAAATAATGCCGAAGGTACTAACCCAAATGTTGTCAATGGGCAACGAATAAAACATTATATCTCAGGTACGCCCATTAATGTTGAAAGTAATATTATCCAAACTTTGACACCGGAAGAACACATAAAAGAGTCCTTCCGGAACTCTCCAGAATCATGAAAATAAGGAGGTACGTGATACGGTAAGTAAATGGACTCCAGAAAATCCACAAAAATATTTTTTGTCAGTTTTGGAATATTTAGAAAAATAGGAAAATAAGAAACTTCCACGAAGCGTACCCTAGTGGGCACAAGACACCAGGGCGCTCCAAGCTTTCCTGGCGCGCCCAGGTGGGTTGTGCCCACCTGGGACACCTTCCGAACTCCGTTTTTCTACAGTTTGCTTGTTCCCCAAGATAAAAAAATCTATATATACTCCCCGAACCTGTTGACCACCGTATCGCGGAGAAATCCTTTGTTTTCTTTTCCTTGCTGTTTTCTGACAGATTCAGCTAGATCAACATCATGTCTTCCTCACCTTTCAATAATGGAGAAGAAGACACAAGGGTGGTCCAGGAGGATCTAAGAAGAGATGAAGCTGAAGAGGTTGCTATGGAGGAAGGAGGAAAATCCTTTTGGGGGTCACTCTCCGGCCTCCGAGAGAGGCACACTAGCTGGCATATCTACTCACCCCAATCCTCATCAAGCCATGGGATCTCCAAACAATCAAGCAAGCTTGGAAGTGCAAGAAGAACTCCCTCCAATGAGGCCTTTACACAGATTACATCGTAACAATTTTTGCAATTTGATTCACAATTATGAGTTCGAGAACACCCCTCGCAGGCACATACCATCCAATTGGGACCTATCTCGGCCAAGAGAAAGCGGTGCAGGAACAAAACCGTGGGGCCCAGAGAATAAACACATTATGGCTGAAGTGAAGAAAAATAGTGAGTTACTTCATCAAGCCCTTCAGGAGATTCAAGGTGTGAAGGATCTACTCATGGTTATATTGGAGAATACTACTTCATCACCACCACCATCATCTTCACCACCAAAGGAAAATTGATTATCGGGTATGGGCACACCCCTTGGCTTCCACCAAGCTTGGGAGAGGTGCCCTGGTATCGTATCATCCCCACTATCTTTTTGCCTTCACTTATTTTAGTTTGATCTTTTGCTTTAGATGAATAAAAGTTTAGTTCGATCCTTTCTTCTTTGAGAGTTTGCTTAGTGATCTATCCTTATAATCGTGTGCAAGATATATAACAAAGCTTAGTTTGAGTTTTTGATTTCTTTACTTTCTTGTTGCAATTAAAAGAAAAGAAATAAATAAAAGGAAAGGAAATAAACAAAATAAAGGAAATAAATCAAGAAGATCATATACTAATCTTATGGTAGGTGATGGCACCACATAAGGAAAAGTATAAGTAGAAAATTTTATTAGAGATTGACAAACATAGCATTAGTCAATGATGCAACTCATGAAAGAATTAATAAGGGAGGATAAGATTCACATATAAATATACTATCCTAGAAATCTTTTGTGATTGTGAGCCCCCATCAAAACATAATATGCCAAAATTCTTGACGTTGGACAAGGAAGACAACTTAATGGTTTATGTTTGTTCATATTCACATAGAAGTCATATTGTCATAGATCTTTTAACATGTGGTGCTTGCCCCCTATCTTTGCTAGCCAAAAATTCCACACTAAGTAGAGATACTACTTGTGCATCCAAAAACCCTTAAACCCAAATATTATTTTCAAGTGTCCACCATACCTACCTAGGGGTTGAGCAAGATCCCTCAAGTAAGTTGTCATCAGTGCAAAAAGGCAATAAAAATTGCTTCTAAATATGTGAGATCATTTAGTGTAAGAGAACATTGAGCGTTGCACGAACTTGTGATGGTGAAGAATAAAAGCGACAGACTGCATAATAAAGGTCGCTATCACAAGAGGCAATGCAATGTGACGTTCTTTTGCACTAAGGGTTTGAGCATACAAAAAAATAAGCGCATGGCAACCTCTGCTTCCCTCTGCGAAGGGCCTATCTTTTACTTTTATGTATTTACTTTTATGCAAAGAGTCAATGTTTTCTCTCTATTCCTTTTTATTTTCTCCTTTGGCAAGCATCATGTGGTGAGGAAAGATCTAGGCACATATGTCCAGTAGAATATGGGTAGCATGAGTTATTTTTGTTGACATCACCCTTGAAGTCTATACGTTGGGAGGTGGAACTATAAGCCCCTATCTTCTTATGTGTCCGGTTGAAACGTTTTGCTCATGTGTATGCGGTGAGTGTTAGCAATCATAGAAGACTATATGATGATTGTGTATGTGGACTTGCCTAAAGGCTCCGATACGTGACCCTTCCTGAAAAGATGATGAATTGTAGTTGCAAAGTTGACTGAGAACATAGTTTGTTGGTTTCTAATAGAGTTTTTGCTTTATACTTCGATTGTGTGATGAACGGTTACTTATTCATGAGAATTATATGATAAAAGTTCTATGTAAAGAGCCTTATGTTTAATTTTGTTGCCGTTATAATAATGAACATGATGCTTGTATGTTTGTATTTTGTTTTTATCGACACCTCTCTCTAAGCATGTGGACATGTTTTTCAATTTCAGTTTTCGCTTAAGGACAAGCGAGGTCTAAGCTTGGTGGAGCTGATACGTCCATTTTGCATCATGTTTTCCTACTGTTATTTATGATTTTTCTATCCATAATAATGCTTTTTGAAGTAATTCTAATGCCTTTTCTCTCATAATATGCAAGGTATACACAAAGAGGGAGAATTTCGACAGCTGGAAATCTGGACCTGGAAAAGGTACGCCAGGCCTCTATTCTGCACAACTCCAAACAAGTTGAAACTTCACGGAGATTTTTTATCAAATATATGATGAATATTGGAGCAAATAACTACCAAAGGGGGACCACCAGGTGGGCATGACCCACCTGGGCGCGCCAGGGAGCCCAGGCGCACCCTGGTGGGTTGTGCTCACACAGGCCCACCTCCGGTGCCCATCTTCTGCTATATAGGTCATTTTGACATAGAACAAAAATAAGGAGAGGACTTTCGGGATGGAGCGCCACCGTCTCGAGGCGGAACTTGGGCAGGAGCACTTTTGCCCTCTGGCGGAGCGATTCCGCCGGGGAACTTCCCTCCCGGAGGGGGAAATCATCATCATCATCACCACCAACAACTCTCCCATCTTGGGGAGGGCTATCTTCATCAACATCTTCAACATCACCATCTCATCTCAAACCCTAGTTCATCTCTTATGTTAAATCTTGTTGCCGGAACTATAGATTGGTGCTTGTGGGTGACTAGTAGTGTTGATTACATCTTGTAGTTGATTACTATATGGTTTATTTGGTGGAATATTATATGTTCAGATCCAATATGCTATTTAATACCCCTCTGATCTTGAGCATGATTATCATTTGTGAGTAGTTACTTTTGTTCTTGAGGTCACGTGAGAAATCATGTTGCAAGTAATCATGTGAACTTGATATGTGTTCGATATTTTGATAGTATGTATGTTGTGACTCCCTTAGTAGTGTCATGTGAACATCGACTACATGACACTTCACCATATTTGGGCCTAAGGGAATGCATTGTGGAGTAGCAATTAGATGATGGGTTGCGAGAGTGACATGATCTTAAACCCCAGTTTATGCGCTATTCTGTAAGGTACCGATTGGATCCAAAAGTTTAATGCTATGGTTAGAATTTATTCTCAATACTTTTCTCTTAGTTGCGGATGCTTGCGGGAGGGTTAATCATAAGTAGGATGTTTGTTCAAGTAAGAACAACACCTAAGCACCGGTCCACCCACATATCAAATTATCAAAGTAGCGAACACAAATCGAACCAACATGGTGAAAGTGACTAGATGAAATTCCCGTGTACCCTCAAGAATGCTTTGCTTATCATAAGAGATCGTGTTGGCCTGTCCTTTTCCTCAAAAGGATTGGGCTACGTTGCTGCAATTTTTTTACTACTATCGTTACTTGCTCGTTACAAATTATCTTGCTATCAAACTACTCTGCTACTTACAATTTCAGCACTTGCAGACATTACCTTGCCGAAAACCACTTGTCATTTCCTTCTGCTCCTTGTTGGGTTTGACACTCTTACTTATCGAAAAGATCTACAATTGATCCCCTATACTCGTGGGTCAACAGCGGCCGCGCCCGACGCACCGCTAGAGGAAGCGGCCATGCCCGCGGCGATCGTCGGGGCACCGCTGGAGGGGGTAGCCGGGCCAGAGGGCGTGGGCGGTACTCAGTGAAGAGGGCGGCCCTCCAGATGTGGTGGCGGGGGCGAGCCGCGCTGCAGGAGAAGCCAGAGGCTGCTCGGGAAAGGATGGTACCTCCTGAAAAGGAAACACCAGCTCATCAAAGTACACGTGTCGCGATGTGTAAACGCGGTGGGACACTAGATCATAGCACCGGTAACCTTTGGTGTTGGGAGGGTAGGCGAGAAAGATGCAAGGGACCGACCGTGGAGTGAGTATGTGGGGAGTGGTGGACGTGGTGCTAGGATAACAGAGACACCTGAAGATGTGGAGGCCATTGTAAGATGGGGGTGCACCAAAGAGAAGCTGGTGAGGAGCGTAGTTCCAGCGAAGGCGACACTGGTGGATGTTGATGAGGAGGCTAGCGGTAGTGAGAGCATTCGGCCAAAACCGAGGAGGCACGTTAGAGTGAAAGAGTAACGTGCGGACGCAGTCATTAAGAGTGCAAATGACACGCTCGGCGCGGCCATTTTGTTGGGACATGTAGGGACAAATGAGGCGAAAAATGGTGCCGTGAGAGGCTAGGAGGTTACGGACAGCGACATTGTCAAATCTTTTCCGCTGTTGTAATGCAAGTATAGGACCAATGAACTGTGTGGTGACGTAGGAATAAAAAGCAGTGAGTGTGGCAAGGGCGTCGAACTTGCGACGAAGAGGAAATGTCCACACATAATGAGAGAAATCATCTAAAATCACCAAATAGTATAGATAGCCCATGTTGCTTGCAACCGGAGACGTCCAAACATTACTATGCAATAACTGAAACAAAAAAGTGGAAATAGTTGTAGACGTGCTAAAGGGAAGACGAATGTGCTTGCCGAGATGAAAAACCTCAAAAGTGTGGTTGTCAACCTTATTACATGAGAAAGAAAAACTCTGAAGAATCTAACACAAAATGGTGGAGTTGGGATGACCGAGACGAGCATGCCAAAGATCCACGCTGGCGGCAAGGGTGGCTGGACATGTGGTGTTTGTGGCGGAGGGGTGCATCGGGTAGAGCTCGTCGTGGCTATCACATCGGTGGAGTACCATCCGGGTACGTGCATCCTTCACAGAAAAGCAAACATCGTCAAATTTGACAGTAATAGGATTCTCACGAGCAAGGCGGCGGACGGACACAAGGTTTGTGACTAAGTCAGGAGAGACAAGAACATTAGACATGTTGATAGGAGTAGAAGTAGACGGAAACGACATATGATCAACATGTGTAATGGGTAAGGAGGAACCGTTACCAACGGTGATACGAGTGGGAGTATGAACGGGGGTGGAAGATGTGAGGTTATCGGGATGATATGTCATATGAGTGGTGGTGCCCGAGTCCATGTACCAGTCGCCACCTCCACCGTAGTTACTGGGTGACGGAGCCGAGTGCAAGGCAGCCAGGAGGGCGGGATCACACGGCGGTGGCACCTGGGGCGGGTAGAACCCACCATAAGAGGGCGCCAGAGTGGCGCCATAGACAACATCGACTGACGGTGCAAGAAGGGTCTGGTAGGGGGCAGCACCGGGCGTGGCGAGGTATGCCTGGTGGCTCGCCGAACGAGGCCTGAGGATGCCCGGTGTAGGAGGCCGTGGGACCGGCATCAAGTACGCGTGGACGACACCAGTCCACAGGTTGGTGTCGTACGTCCACGATGGCGTGGGCTATTGCTGTTGCCGAGCCACCCCCGTGTGCTTGCTGCTGCTGCTTGGGGCGCCTGCCCCCACAGCGGTTGCCGCGCCGCTCGCCACCTTGCGGCTGCTGCTGGGGTGCAGCGGGAGGGGCAGGGGCCACGGGTGGGAGGGGGTAGTACCCCGGGGGAGCGGGAGGTGGCAGTTGCCACGGTGCAGGTAGGGTGGGCGGCGGTGGAGTGCCACGAGAGGTGCCAGTAGTGAGGGTGGTGTGCTGCATGCGCTTCTTCACCTGCTTCATCTGGCGCTCCTTGTCGATGTCAAAACCTGCAGATCTCGGGTAGGGGGTCCCGAACTGTGCATCTAAGGTCGATGGTAACAGGAGCGGGGGACACGATGTTTACCCACGTTCGGGCCCTCTCTATGGAGGTAATACCCTACTTCCTGCTTGATTGATCTGGATGAATATGAGTATTACAAGAGTTGATCTACCTCGAGATCATAATGGCTAAAACCCTAGAAGTCCAGCCTGTATGACTATGAGTATTCTGCCCCTGTATAGACTAAGCCCTCCGGTTTATATAGACACCAGAGGGGGCTAGGGTTGTACAAAGTCAGTTACAAAGAAAGGAATCTTCATATTTGGACGTCAAGCTTGCCATCCACGCCAAGGAGAGTCCCATCCGGACACAGGAGATAGTCTTCGGTCCTGTGTCTTCACAACCCATCAGTCCAGCCCACGTACCACAGTCCGGACGCCCGAGGACCCCCTAATCCAGGACTCCCTCAGTAGCCCCTGAACCAGACTTCAATGACGAGGTGCCTGGCGCGCAAATTGTCTTCGGCATTGCAAGGCGGGTTCCTTCTCCGTATACTTCAACACAGTCTTCGGACGCAACGAACGTGTCCGACCCTGCAAAACAAATCCCACACACAACCGTAGAGAGTATAATATTTCATGAGTCCAATCCGCTGACAACTTTTGCTAATGTGACACTACGTCATCACCCGGTCATTATTTCGAACCGTTTTTTGGCCTGCCGCTTCGAGATGCGGTCTCATTGGCACGTCTTGTCAAAGCAGAGATTGTGTCCCCTTATTGCGGGATTCTCATCAATACGTGCATGGGTAATCCAACCGTGCCGTTTGCACAGCCCTTGGGAATAGGTGAGTTTTAAGGTGAGTGGGGAGGCACTTGATATTCACGGCCTTTATAAGGAGATAAGGATTCCCTACTTTCACCCACGCCTTCTCTCTCTCTCTCTCTCTCTCTCTCTCTCTCTCTCTCTCTCTTTCCCTCCCATTCTCGAGTTCCAATGCCCAAGTCCTCATCTTTTCCGCCTCAAGCAAACACTTGACCATGTCCGGATCTAGAGCGCAAGGCAAGTGGATGGCCTCCTCCGTCAAGGAGAAGGACATGACCAAGCTTCGGGAGGCCGGGTATCTGGCGAAAGAAATCGCCCACCGGCTTCCGGCCAAGGGGCAAATCGTCCCCACCCCGAAGCCCAATGAGCGGGTGGTGTTCATCCCCCACTTCGTCCACGGGTTAGGGTTTCCTCTCCACCCTTTCATCCGCAGACTTATGTTCTATTACGGGCTAGATTTCCTTGATCTAGCCCCAAACTCCTTCCTCAACATCTCGGCATTCATTGTCGTGTGTGAGGCCTTCCTCCGTATTCCACCCCACTTTGGACTGTGGCTTAAGATCTTCAACGTGAAGCCAAAGGTGGTGGATGGCCAACACGCGGAATGCAGAGGCGCCATGGTGAGCAAGCTGTCCAATGTCACATGGCCCAAAGGTACTTTCGTGGAGACTGTCAAAGAGTGGCAGAAACTATAGTTCTCTATCACAGAGCCCCGCGACGCCACTTGGGTCGCGGCTCCTGAGTTCAATTCCGGCGCCCCAATGTGGCTCACCTCCTGGATAGAAAAGGGCCCAAATTGGTCTTCATCGAACGAGCTGATAGCGCTGCAAACGTGCATCCAAAGCATGGTGGACAAAAACATCAAGCTCGTCACCGTGATCTAGGTGATGCTAGTTCGCCGGATCCTTCCATGCCAGAGCCGAACCTGCCCTTTATGGGAATTCGATCCGGAGAAGCACCAGACCTTGGAAAGGCTCTTCAGCACCACGCACGAAGACATCTAGAAGTTGCACTTCAAGGGCAATGAGACGCCGCCGGACACCACCGAGGACCGTGGGCATGATCTGGCCCATCCCGCCAGTGCGAAGTCTTTCGCGTTCCAAGGTGTATCCTTTACTTTCTTAATCGAGGAAGATATCTAAACTCCACTATTTTTTTTTTCAGGAATGGATAGAGAAAGCGGAGCGGATTAGGTGTCCGGATCCACTGCCAGAGGAACCAGCCATCCCACTGCTGACGAAGATGCTGGTCCCGGTGCCCTACAAGGCACCAGAGAAGAAGGCCCAGGGGGTCCGGAGTGGCCCCCGCCGCAAAGGAACTTCGGACATGAAGTCCGAAGACCACAAGGCTCATTCCTCCGCCACCGAAGACGACGACGAGGAGGAAGAGGAGAGAAACTCTCCCCCCGAGGGGGGAAGGAAGAAGAGGGCGGCTTCCACAAATCTGGAGGCGGAGGCGTCCAAGAGGGGGAAGGGTTCCCTCGCGGATAACTCCGCATGGGATGTTGACAGCAGGCCCGAGCCACGCCCCCGAAGCAAGCCCCTGGCCGCATTGTAAGTGTTAACAACCCTGATGTGTCTGTATATCCGGCATCTCTACTTCATAGCTTTAACATGTTTGAATTATACAATTGCAGTCCAGCCCACGACAGCTCCCTGCGATCCTCCTCAGGGGGTTCGCTGGACTCGAAGGCGATGGCCAGCGAGTCACCACCGACGGATCACTCTCCCCGGGCCAAGGGCGACACCTAGGTGCTGTCTCGAAGGACCTTCCCTAGCCAGGAAGAGGTTCAGGAGGCCATCACGGCGGTGCTAGAGGATGACTTCTCGGCCGCCGGACACCTCGGGGGGAAAGCCCCCATGGAGACTAGCGATGGGGGCCAGATTCAATTCTCCCCCTAGCCGGATACAGTCTCGGAGACTTACGCAGCTCCAGAGCCAAGCGAGCAACCTCCTCCGAAGGGAGGAGGTGTGCCTGTACCGCAGGTGACCTCTGTCCATCCAGAGGCACCGGATAATCTGCTGGAAGCATTACAAGGCGCTTCCATCGTGGAAGAACACCGTACCCTTATGGGTACGGTGGTTGAGAGAGTTCTATCCATCAAGAGCGGACTGGCTGAAGCCTGCACTAGCCCACTGACAGGCTTTGAGGTAAGCGGCGCAAAAAAGTCATAGTATAGACAGTAGCCCCTGAGACACTGTCCGGTGTTCGGAAAGAAAACCGGATAGAGGATCAAGTAATTTCCGCAGGAAACTAACTAAATATGTCTTATGTGAATAAGCAGGAGTTGTTGCTAGCCGCAACCTCTCATGCTGCTGAGGTCTCTGGACTAAAGCAGAGTCTGGAGCGGGCCGAGGAAGAGCTCGGCCAAGCAAAGAAACAGCTCGAGAAGGAGCAAGGTATGTGATCGCTTGCTGTATGCTCAGAAAAGAATAAATAATGTGTACCGACCATTGTGCTATGATATTTGTAGGAGCGGCCACTGAGGTTGAGACCCTCAAGAAGGCGCTAGCCGAGGCCGAGGAGAGGGCGGCGAAGGAACAAGCCGCCCGAAAAAACCACGAGGCCAGTGTTGAGGAGGTCCAACAGGAGCTCCAAGACGCCTTAAAGAAGTACGACCCCTTGGAGAGCCAGTATGCGGGCCAGGAGTATGAACTCGCGAAGGCCCGCCAAAGCGTGCAAGAGGCCTGGGCCGAAGCCCAAGGTGCCCTCCAAGAAATCCAAGAGGTCAAGAAGATCGCGGCGGGTAAGGCTTTTATTATGCAAAGCAAGTATGTGAAGAAGAGATATCTCTTACTAGCCCGGATTTGTAGTTCTCCAGGGGCATTTGCGGATCTGCCGTGCAGCGTTTTTGACGCTACGGAATTCTTCCGAGCCGAAGAAGGGAGCTCAACGGAGAAGCTGTTCTGGTCGCAATACCTTGTGCTAGAACATCCGATGCCCTTTAGCGATCAGCTAAAACAGCTGGTCGAACTGCACAGGGTGGCCGAACTGGCCATGAAGGACTTAATAATCCGGCTGTGGCCTGCCGAAGCCATACCCGGCAGCTACTTCGGTCTCGTAAAGCGGCTAGTCGATGACTGCCCTCGGCTTGACGCCATCAAGCGGTCGGTCTGCATCGAAGGTGCGCGGATGGCCTTTGCCGTGTCAAGATGCAATTGGCGAAGATGAATGCCGTCACGGTCGCGACCGAGGGACCGCCCGCGGACAAGGAGCATCGCACCCCCGAGCGATATTTTAGTGATGTCTTGGAGGGATTCCGCATTGTGGTGAAGCAGTGTACTAAGGATGTAATCTTTGAATGAATACATTTATATTGCCTTGCTCTATATTATGAAACAAGTTCGGTTATGTAATATAATGCCTGCTTACTATTTTACCTCCTGTGCGGCCGTGTTTATGAAATTTTGAGTGTTGGCTAGTCATCGGCTTCAGCCCCCACGTAGGTAGTACGGGGGTGTTCGGGATGGAATCGAAACACTCTTGATCCAATTATTTGGTCCTTGAAGGAGGTGTTTAGCGCAACGAACCAGGCAATCGGACTATGTGGCTTTATCACCCTCACTTAGCCATAGGAGTTTGACAATGAAAATTTAGGCGCAACCCCTAGTATCCGAGCTAGGGTACTGTAAACACCTGATCGGGTAAGAGCCGATTCATCGCATAATGCTTTAAAAATTGCTAAAGATTTGAAACCTCCGAAGAGCTGACCGACTCTCGCCGTATCATGACAGTCAGTTTTCAGCTTTCTCTACTGAGGTGCTCGTCCGGATAAACCGGGACACAATCACAGTAGTTCTCCCTTTACTACCCTAGTCGATATAGCAGAACATAAGGTAGTAAGCACAAGAGTCGGGCAACCCAACTATTAACCAAAGACATGATTCAGAGCCAATGCATACAATGCTAAATTCGGGGTGCCTAACTGTTCTGTAAAGAGTGTTCGGACTTTGTTGCCATATTATGGGTCACAATGAAGCCCCTGGCAGATTAAAGCGTACCAAAGTGTACGGGCGCAACTTGAAAAGATTTTCAAGAAGAAAGAAAAAAGGAAAAAGGGATAGTAAGCTAGTTCCGCAGAAGTTGGGCCGCAAACTGTTTCCATTATAGTTTCATTAATACGTCAAAGCGTATTTGTACAAGTGGTGCGATAAGCATCTAAGCTATTTAACATGCCACAACCAAGGGAGAGCTGCGTGCGTCCTGAAAGTAAATAGAGCGATCATTAAAGAGACCACCTAGGAATTCTCTTGTACGCCAGTGCTTCTCGCCATCTTGGTGTATCCATCCCGTCGAGAGGACCGGTGATCAGGTCGCCAGAAGAAACCTGCGGAAAAGAGACCGCAAAGAAAGAAAAATTGAAAGTATGTGTGTCCAGGAGCGGCCGAGCCGTATTATGGATCACAAGCTAGTTATGCCTCCGTCTATGCCCATGGTATTTTGAGTGCATAATTATGTACGCGCGGTACGAATGCCGCCACTTGGGTGGGACCGGGACAGAGGCCAAATTGCTAGTCGAGCTCTTGATGAGCTGGGCTGTCCAGCTACGGAGTAGTCTGGACTAGTTTGACAGTGTCCGGGAGCTCAGCCGACGAACTAACACTACAAAAAAAAGACACATCCGTGACATTTTGGGCCAAACAATTTTTTTCTGTCATACATATGACACTTCTATGACGATAATTGTGACAAAACCCGGTATCATCATAGATGTGGTGGGCTCCTACTTCTATGACAAAAAATCATGACAGAAAATGGGCTTTTCGTCCTGGCGGGCGGAGACGCAGCTGCATGACATTCTTTGGGCCGCCCATGACGAAAAAACCATGGTAGAAGCGAGGGGAGGAAAATTTCGGGAGTTCCGGTTACGGTGGGAGGTCGGGGCCGAAGCGATGCGCTGCTTTCTCATACACGACGCTGCGTGTGCGAGGCGCTAGCTCTAATCGAACCCGAGTGAAGCGTTGGGCTCTAATCGAACCCGAGCGATCACCGCAGGCTATGCGTTCATCGAACCCGAGCGATCGATCGATGGCTGTTAACTAAACCCGATCGAAGCGATTCTTCGCCATCGCTGCTAACTAAAGCCGATCGATGTTGCCTCTGGGATGAAGCAGTGAGCGTTGGGGGAGGGGTTTGAATGAACAATGAGCGGTGGCGTTGCCTCTGGATTAACAGGACCCCGTGGTGTGGTGGAGGCTGGATGAACAGAGAGCGGTGGAGGGTGCCCGTGGAGGGTGGTCGAACAGGACCCCGTGGTGTGGAGGGCTGGATGAACATGAGACGATGGAGGGGTGGTTGAGCGAGAGCGGTGGAGTAGCGCGCAATGGAGACTGGATGAACAGGAGCCCGTGGAGGATGGAGGAGGTCGACGGTAGCCCGTGGAGGCTGGAGGAGGTCGACGGTGGAGATGAATAATATCCCATGGAGTCCCGTTTTGCGACGCCGCACCCTCCCGGCGAACAAGACCCCATTTCGACCGAAGCGCCCAACACAAGTCCGTTTGGTCTGTTTTTGCGATACGCCACACCCTCCCGATCAACAGGACCCCCGTTTCGACCGTAGGAGGTTCGTTTCCTCCGTTTTGCGATGCGCTACACCCTCCCGATCAACAGGACCCCATTTCGACCGTAGGAGGTCCGCTTCCTCCGCTTTGCGGACGCCAGCCCCTCCCGATCAACGGGACCTGTTCGAACGTGGGAGGTCCGTTTCTCCGTTGCCAGCGATACGCCATGCCTCGCTTCCATCGCCTGTTCCGCCCAAGCCTCCCGATGAACACGACCACGCATTCCGTTCCGACCCAGCCGGTTGGCTCCCACGCGTTCCGTTGCCTCCCGATGAACACGATGCATTCCGTTGCCTCCCCATGAACACGACGCATTCCGTTGCCTCCCCATGAACACGACGACGACGCTGTCTCTCCGTTCCGACCCAGCCATGTACACGAGCCCTGGCCGTACGTATGCGCGAGTAGGTGTTCGAGACCCTACCCGTATGTACGTACATGGTCGTATTTTCTTTCTTGCACCCTCGCCGCAGACGTGCGTGTACATGCTACGTCGCGGCGCCTCTACTACGACACGCGCGGCGCTCTACAACGACAAGTATGTACGTACGTCACGACCAGAATGACAATGCTACGTACGCTTCGACCAGGTGGGTCCCGACTGTCAGGCACTTCCTTGCGTGCGAAAATGTAGCTGGTGGGTCCCAGCAGTCAGAGGGGTGAATCGTTTTTTTTGCCCGGACGCACTTCCTTTGCGTGCGAAGATGTAGCTGGTGGGTCTCAGCAGTCAGGGGGCGAATCATTTTTTTTGCCCGGACGCACTTCCTTGCGCGGCGAAGATGTAGCTGGTGGGTCCCAGCGGTGGGGCTTAATCGTTTTTTGCCCGGACGCACTTCCTTGCGTGCGAAGATTTAGCTGGTGGGTCCCAGCAGTCAGGGGGGCGAATCGTTTTGGTTTGTTTTGCCCAGTCGTACTTCCTTGCGTGCGAAGGTGTAGATGGTGGGTCCCATCAGTCAGGGGAAACGTTTTTTCACGAAATACGGTGGCCCGTCCGGTGGGTCCCCGCTGTCAGGTGGAGGAATAATTATTTTGCGCGTAATAAGGAGGCACTTCCTTGCTGCGGCCATGGACCCAGCTGTCAGCCTCTCCACATACAGTCCACATCCGATGGAAGCCGTTCCTTGACCACGTTGACCACACCGCCCTGAGAGCACCAGGGCGGTGGACGACGGCGAGGCCTAGGAAGGGGACAACGCGGCCGGGGAAGACGCGGCAGTGGATGCCCACGCGTAGAGGATTACGAGGGTTCACTGGTTCACTGTGGTGTGAGGCTGCCGTCGCTACAGAATAACAGGGGGTGTGGGTGAGTAGAGGGATGGCCTGGCCAGCAGTGGGAGTAGTAGGGGCGGTGAGGCCTCCGCCGCATCGCAGCCGGCCACGGGAGGCAGGAGCACGAGGCACGACCGACGCTGGTTTGTGCGGCTGGAGCAAGAAGACCAGATGTTGAAGAAGCACTACGACCGTTCGATGGACATCGTACGGTCACTGGAGCTAGCATCGTGCATATTGACTAAGTTGACAAAGCCCTCCGTCCCCGTCAACTTAGTAGGCCCACAAGTCATCCTGCCACTATACTAGGTCCCAGCTAACAGGGGAGTATTCATTTTTGTTCGTAATAAGGAGACACTTCCTTGCGTGCGAAGATATAGCTGGTGGGTCCGAGCTGTCAGAGCCGGCCGCGGGGAGGAGGGAGCAGGCAGTCCCGCCGGTGCTTGTTTGAGTAATTTGGAGCAGGAAGAGCAGAGATTGAAGAAGACGACGGCCGTTGGATGGCCATCCAACAGCCACCGCTTGTCGCCAACCTTTTTAGGAAAGCCTCAAATCTGTGGAAAACAACATACAACCCATCTGCCATTATTTCTAATAATTTACAGCCCATTTGCTAATTCTTAAGGTTTTTGGAGCCCATATTCTTTTGTTAGCATTACAGCCCATATTGTGTCCACGGTTAAAAATTATCTGAAATTTTGCATATTTCAAAAGGGTCCGAACTGTTTTTAATCCCAAAATTTCGACTCAAATTCAAACTGATTTTAAAAATAAATGTATATCAATATAAAATCCAACAAATTCTCCATGCCTAAAAATTAATGTAATTTAAAATCTCGAAATTAAAAAAATATATTTGAAACTAGTTGCCGGTTTGATGTGTTTTAAAAATGTACAACCCATTTCTCATTACTGATGGGCCATTTTCTCGGCCAGCCGAATGAAAGGTCTCCTCGTCTTGAAAGATTTGCAGCCCAATAGGCCTGACAAAGCAACTTACTTGGCAAATCACAAAAAAACTGGGTTGTGGCCGTGGACCCAGCTGTCAGCCTCTCCACGTACAATACTTTTCCAATGGAATGTCGTTGACCACATTGACCACGCCGCGCCGAGAGCACCAATGCGGTGGACGACGGCGAGGCCTAGGAAGGGGACGACACGGAGCCGGGGAAGACGCGGCAGTGGATGCCCACGCGGAGAGGAGTACGAGGGTTCACTGGTTCGGCTGCGGTGTGAGGCTGCCATCACCGCCGCAGGGCCTGGCTAGCGGTGGGAGTAGTAGGGGGCGATGAGGCCTCAACGGCAGACAACCGCCTTTGGAAGCGAGGAGCAAAGCGGTCTCCCCGCACTGGTTTGGGCGGCTGGTGCAAGAAGAGCAGCGATTGAAGAAGCAGCAGTACCGTTTGATTCAAATCCAATGGTTACTGCTGCTAGAATCGTTTGTTGACTAAGTTGACAAGATCTGCGTCGCGTCAACGTAATAGGCCCTGTGTCAGCCTCCCAACCGGTGCGCCCAGATGTCGATGGGAGGAATCATTTTTCGCGTAATAAGGAGGCAGTTGATTGCGTGCGGCCAGGCCAATGGAGGGAGTAGGGTGGGCGGGAAGCTGCGCGGCATCACAATGGCCACAAGATGAGGGAGCAGGCAGTCCATGGCGCTAGTTTAGGAGGTGGAGCAGAAGATCAGGATTGAAGAAGCACGTCGGCTGTTGGATGGACATCCAACGATCATTGCTGCTAGAATCGTGTGTTCACCGACAAAGCCTTGCGTAAACAAGTCAGCCTCAAATCTGTGGCGTGTACAGCCCATTTGCTATTATTTTTATATTGTTTACTCATTTTCTAATTCATATGGAATTTATTGCAGCCCGTTTTCCATTTTTAGAATTGCTGGCCATTTTAAAGTCGATGCCTGTGGTAAAAAATTAACTAAATATGTGGGAAATTTTGTAAATTCGCAAATTTTTCTGGGGAATGAAATATTCTTAATCCAAAAATTAATAGCCATACTAAAACAAATTTAAAAATAAATTAGTACTATGTCATGTTAAATCCAATGAAATACGTATAAGATATCACTGAAGAACAAAAAAAAACTAATATCCCATTTGCTATAAATCTTTTGGAATTTTCAACCCCTTTTGATACTTTTAACAGACATTGACCATACTCTTTGGCCAGGACGGAATGCATCCCTCCTCATCTTGAAAGATTTGCAGCCCAGTAATTCGGAGAAAACAAATAGGCCTAGCTTGGGTATTCTTCAAAAAGAAATACCGGGCTACCTATTTTCCCAAAGAACTGGTGCATGAGCATTTAGCTTTATTTATTTATTTACTTATTTATGTTTAGGGGACCATGAGCATGTACCTAGGCCGGATTCATGTGAGAGCCTCCCTTCCAGTTAATTATGGGCTTCTCTATTGGGCCTTCATCAGTGGGCTGCATGTTATCAACAAGTGGAAAATGTGTTCCGTATGAAAAATAGTATGAGCTACGTACGGTACGGGGCACTAAAGGATCAAACCATGCAACGACTTCCAAAACATTGTGTTTGTCGTTCTAACAACACATTTATTCAACCAATGTAGAATGAAATATACTACTGATTGTACATTGAAAATAGCAGTAGCAGCAACCAGGGCTGGGGTGCAATAGAAGCGATAAGAAGGTGCCGGAAGAGTGAAGACGCTCTCTCTTGAAACCAAACATCAGCCATCATTACAAAAGGGCTACCAAAAAGAACAAGTGTATGCATCAAACTAAATAAAGATCCTACTACACCAAGTGTACGCATCTAACTAACTGCCTCGGTTAGACGTTACTATTTATTAAGCTGCGGAGATTGGTCGACGGCTTGAACGAGATGGGTGCTGACGGGGAAACTCCGGCCGGTGGTCGAAGTCCGATACTTGCGACCCTCTCTCCTACTTTGGGTTGCAGAGCATGGCGGCACATATCAGGGTATGGTGCATGCAGAGACGCATGGTACACTGTGTACACACAGTTTTGCCTGATGAATGAAACCGTGCTGCCATCACGATCCTTGCCGTCGGTTATCTCCTGGTTAATCGGATAATTCAGTCCGACAAACAGAGAGCGTGTAGCAAGGCTACTTACCAGCCTCCAGTCAAAAATTCCTAAAGGCCCAGAGAAGCTGGGATCCTGCTCAAAGACCTTGCAGTGACTGTGATTGTATTCCGTGAAACAACATGTCCGGTACGTGCGAACGATCATCAATCTTTCATCGTCGTCTGATTGAGCCAGGAACCACCTGCAACTGCCATGCCGCTTTTCTTGGAAAGGTTCTGGGATTAGGAAGGGTAGGGACACTAGGCGGCTTATAACATCATATCAAGTTGGAGTCAAATAAAAAAAGGGCTCTTGATTTAGTCAATCTTAAGAACAACATGTTATGAGCATGAATATTTTTTTAGTAAATGTTGACAGTAATATAAGCAAGCCATCATGATATCAGAGGAAAGTAACATACTGCTGTAACAGCCGTTTGTAGCGATGACTGGAGTAGGCCAGCAATACGTCTAGCCATAGAAGGAGTCGACAACGTAAATGAAGCCCTTGTGTTCAATGGCATTAGAGAACCATGGAGGATGTATGATCCTGCGATGGACGTGCAGATTTATCCACTTACCGCAGTGACCTGTCAGATAGGCGAGACCGCGGTTGAAGAATGCAATTAGCCTGAAATCTTTATAATTCATAGATCTTGTGGGCACTTGGCAGATTACAACCTTGAGCAAATCAAACTTGTTATCATGTTGTCTACTGTAAGATTCCGAGTATTCTGGGCCGCGGTGCCAAAGCAAAGGCAAGTGTTAATCAAGTAAGGGGATCAATCGCCGGGCGTGAGACCTCCACGAGCATCCAGCTGCCGCGACCGTCGACGAGCACCACCCAAGACGTGTTCATGCCGACCCAGTACATACCGTTAATGTAGCTGAGGCTGACGGGGATCAGATCGCAGTGAAGGGGGTTGATGCTCGCCACCCTACGATCATTATGCTACATGACACGCCGTTTCTGAAGATCAGGCAACATCAGCAAGCAAGGAGCTGGCTTAAAAAGCTCCGGCCTGAGGGCTTTGAGTAAACGGTACAACCTCGACGAGCACGCAGCGAGCGGCATGGTACTGAGATTGTCCACACGCGAAACAATGAGCTTGATTACCTTTGTGGGGAGCGAATTCCAGCCACTCTTTTGGTGGACGCTGCTCGGTTCTGCCATTGTTGGTGCTTGGGTTTCGGACGAGGGGGGAGGCGCCTTAGCGGGGATGGAAGCTTGGACGAGATTATGTGCGGACAAAGATGGAGAAGCGAATATGTGCTGCGGGAAGTGGACAGATGATGATGACTACGACACGCCGCTTGACTTACGAGACACATACCAGCAGCGTAGGGTCATATCGATGCTAGACAACTTGCTTGATTGATCACAGTACTGTTACTCCCTACAGTACCTACTACAATACTATGCCCTAACTTGCTTGAGTAGAGTAGTAGAGTAGGACTCTGCTCTACTACTAGCACCGGAGGAGTAGTATATTCTAATCTAAAATAGTTACAAACTTCAATGCCCGAGCGTGGAACGACTACGAACCGTTCTCAAAGACCGTGTCTACGTGGTGTTTGGACTTATATGCAAAAAATGGCAAGATGCCCGTGCATTGCGCGGCACACCATCATCACCAACTCGGTTTTTCCTCTACTCCTACTCCTATAAAAGACTCAGTTGGTGATGATGGAGGCGAGGAGGCGTGTTCAGTCGGGCGTGCAGCGGACGGCGCAACACTATTCAATTTGTTATGAAAAAACAAAGAAGGGTAGTAGAGATATGGACATAGGGAGGAGCACGAAGTTGTGGGATATAAGGATGAACGAGGCAATGCCTTATCTGTAAATGTGGAGAGAGGTGCGGGTATCTTTTGTAAAATTGTCATAGTTGGCTTTCTATGCGTTAGATATAGATCGGACGGTCTATATTACAAGATGGCAGGCATACCATCATCACCAACTTGGTTTTCTATAAAAGTAGATATATATAGATATAGATAGAGAGAGACTAGGGAGTACTAGTAAGGACACCATCTACTACTTCGTGTGCTACTCCTGCGCTCCATTCGGCGGCCGCAACGTCCCCTACAACCACTCCCTCCTGCGCTCCATTCGGCGAGCGCTGTTGAAATCTGGGGAGCGCACTCTTGCGACTGCTGGCAGCCACGACTTCACCGACGACGACTTCTTCCCCGACCTCGGCAACCTCTTCCTCAATGACATGGGCGACAACCTCAATGCCAACGGTGCTGCTCCCGTTGCACCGTATGTGTTTCTGTCCTTCCTGTTTGAAATCGTGGTAGAATTCATGTTTCTACTCTATATCCTACTACTATGCTAGTCCACATGATTAGTGTCATCTCTGTTATAGCCGTCATGATTTATTTTGTGCTTATTCGGATTAAATCTCATAGTAACTTTTTTTCCTCGATAAAAGACATAGAGAGGTGTGAATGTGCAAGTGATCATGCATGAGTGAGACATAGATAGATGCCGATACGTTGTGTATACATGAGAGAACGGTCTTCTAGTTTACTTGTGTGTGTGTGAGAGAGAGTGGGAGAGAGAAAGAGAGAAGCATCCGTAACACAACAACCATCTCTCTCGATTCGTCCGTCCCTTGCACGGTCGCATGCAACACATGCATCAACGCGCACATTTTGACACCCTCACCCGGCCCTTGCCCACCTCAAGGCCCGCACAATCTCTTTGTGAATACCCATTTCTCTCCTTAGGTTTGTTTTCTCTCAATATCTCACACACACACACACACACACACAGCACAACACACACACACACACACACTCCGCCCAGCACACAATTCATCCCCATCCAAGGTTATATGGCGACCACTCTCGCTTGTGCTTCTTTGCACCCCAACATGCACAACACCTCAATCTTCAAAGAGGGCATCGAGCAGATCGAAGACGGTGACCACACCGCGCTAGAGAATGCGAGGTCATTTGGAAGCAGGGTGATGTGACGACGGCTGACTGAGTCCTCCCCCCACCCTCTCTCTCTCTCTTGCACAAAATTACCAATCCCTCTCTCCTCCGCACAAAATTGTCAATCCCTCAACCCACGAGATCCTTCCCCTCTCATCCATGTTTTTCCAGCTCTCTCATCAAACATGTTGTCTCTTCTCCTTCCACGTATACATAATCCGGATGCACACGCATCTCACGTATATTACATGTCTCCATCTTTCTCACATACCTAACTTCTTCCTCTCTCTTTCTCTCTCTATCTATCTCTCTCTGTCTCGTTAGGTTTGTCTCCTACTCTCTCGTCCACATACATACAATCTTTCCCGCCCTATCTGCTCCATCTTCAAAAGATCTCTCTGCACGTTTCATTCACACATTGGGATATGTCAAAATGTTGCTTCTATAATGGCTGATGTAGAGTTATGGTTGTTTTCGTTGCATCCTACAAAGTAATAACTATGAAATGCATTTAGATTCTCATTTGACTGGGATTATGTGAGTTTGAGCATGTTGTGAAGTACTATAGACCTTGTATACATCTTGGGATTCGACAATGATTGTAACTATTGAATTGTATAGACCATTACATTCAAAGTCAATAGCCTAATATATTTATTTCACAATTTCAACAAATGATTAGTTCACTACAAACTAAGAAAACAAATGTGTATTCCTTCCTTTTTATTTAAGTCCGCGTATTAGCATTGGTCAAAGTCAAGTTTTGTAAACTCTCAGAAAGCTTATAACAAAAAATATTAACATATACAATAACAAATAAATACCATTAGATTCATTATTGAATGTACTTTCACATCATACATATTTGTTATGGTAAATGTTTATATTTTCTATAAACTTGGTCAAACTTTAGGAAGTTTGACTTGATCAAACGTAATATGCAGAGTTTACTACTACTACTCGCTAGTTGCTTAGCCGAATCACTCAACACGCCACACGGGGAGTCCAGTGTCACGAAATTTTGAGGTCGGCGGGAAAATCTCCCGCGACCCTGATTCGAGCAGTGGGAAGTTACCATCATAGCCTTCGGAACAGGCCTACGGATGACGCTTGGTAGGGGGCTGTTTTCGTAACTTCAGGTTCACCCTACCCAGCCAACCCCACCCCGGCACCCACAGTAGTACACCTGAATACTCCCCATTTTCTATCCCCACCACAAAATAGACTTCTCCACGACACCGCAGCCTTCGTGCTCATCCCCTTTACATCGGCGCACTCGTCCACCGCAACGCATCTGCCTCATCGAAGACCTCGTACGCCGCACTGGAGCCGGTTCACAGTCGTCGTCGTACACGGAGCCTCTTCCCCGGCATCGTCTTCCACGGTCTCGGATCTGCTTCCCGGAAGCCGACGCCAAGCGCAGAAGTACCACCGTCGTGGACAATGAACTGACTCCCGTTGCCGACCATGACTCACAGAGGCCGCCGCGACCATCGTTCTCCTCCTTGATTGGTAATGTGTTTATTGAATCACTTAGCAGTACATGTGCAGTTCCAATTTTGGTCATACCTACCCTTCAAATTTCCTGGGTGCTATTGTTCCCATAAAAGTAATTGGTTATAGCCTCCATTGTCCAACAGAATATCAGCTTGTAATTGTGCGTCGCTCCTGTATCGCGCTGTGCTTGGGTAGGTTTTTCATCTGCAACAAGTAGTGTGGCAAATGACGGAAATGTTTTTAGAACTAGCAAGATGCCCATGCATTGCATGCATCAAGATGCATTTGTATGAGTAGTTTATCTTGTGGGAGAAAAGGATGAATGAGGGAAGGCCTTATTTGCAAATCTGGAGAGGGGTATGGGTATCTTTTTGCAAAATTACCATTTGTTTCCTTCCTATCTGTCAGATATAAATCGGACGACCTACATTGCAAGAAAAAAAAGTATAGAGAAAAAAAGTAGACAATAAAGGAAGTAGAGATAAATATTAAATATTAAATATAAAATAAATATAACAGTAGAGAAGAGAGTAGAGATAACAGAGATGTCGGGAAAGGATCGCGCGCGCGAGGGAAAAAGCGGCCGAGCATGCGCTAGTTTTGGCGCGCGGCATCCGGCGCGCTTTATAAAAACGCCCTCCCACCGCTCTGTGCCTTGCCACCGCTCTCTCCCCGCTTATTTTCGCCTCGCCGCCACCGCGCCACCATGCCGCCGCGTCGCCGGGAAACTTCGGGATACCGCGGCGTCCGCGCGCGCCCCTCCGGCGGCTTCTTCGCCGAGATCCGGTTCCGCGGGATGCGCCTCGGCCTCGGCAATTTCGACACCGCCAACGAGGCCGCCCGCGCGTACGAAGCGGTGGCGTGGCGCCTCCGGTGGCCTCATAGAACATTGAACTTCCCCAACGTGCTGACGCGGGAGCGGGCGCAGGAGCTCGCGCCTCTGCCGCGGCTTAGCACCGACAAAGATCGTCGCGACAACCGGAGGCGGGAGCACCGTCTTGGCATCGCTGAGATGGACGAGGAAGCCATGGCGCTGTGGCGCCAACACTTCCCGCAGGACATCATCAATGAGCACGAGTTCTACGCGCGAAGGAGGGTGAAGAGGGATAAGAGGAGGGCGGAGCGAGCCGCCTATCGCGAGGACAAGCGTAGGCGAAAAGCGGACGCTCAATTCAACATGAGGCTAGGAGCAGCGCATACAGGAATCCGGCGACGATCGGTATCTTCACGCCTACTGATCGGGCGTCGGAGGAGGACATCACCGAGGAGGAGTCAGACGACAAGGAGTAGTTGAGTTATCTTTTTTTATCTATCTACGCTAAGAACTATCCTCTACTCTATCTACTTCTCGATCTCAGCACTGTAAACGCTTTTTTAAAGCGCCGCGCGTTGCGATTCTGTTGGAGATGCTCTAACATGGCAGACGAGTGCTTTAATGTTGCCCACAAGATGCGTGAGTATTACTAGTAGTATATTTTTATTGCCATGTTGAGATTTTAAAACCACGAGTGTGAACATGCAGAGGAGCAATGAAGACCAAACACGGGATATTCGGGACATCTTCAAGGAGCGTGGCAAGTTAAATAGGAGCTGCACCGAACCTGTAAAACGAGCTTTGGTAAGTAACACCCTTTCAATTACTTTCGTGTAGCCTTGTGTTCTTGATGTGTATATGTTGTAGTTTCATTTCTCTTAAGCGTGGTGTTCTTGATGTGTAATAAGAAGAGTCTTAATCGTCCTAATGCTTTCGTTTTAGCTTGATGTAGGAAGTGGGTGTTCTCACCTTGTAGTCTATTTTATATTATTTTTCCTTTTGAATTCACTTCTCCGAGTTCATTTATCCGCTTCTACTAAATGGATCTAGGTTGCTCTATGTATTGATCTAAAAAAAGTAACTTCATGTCGGGATGCAGTTCCTGCGAGAGGGAAGTATGGTCAACCTCGAGATCATGTTTCCAAAATGAGGCTGGATTACACACAAGGTTCCAGTTCCTAATGATGTTGGATTAGACACAAGGTGCAAATTCCGAGATGATGCTGGATTACACACAAGCCAGGTGGAGTCGTCACTGTTGTTGTCCTCGTGGCATTAGTAAAGGCTGAAAGAAAGTGTGCAACAGCCCTTGAGAATGTAGCTGAGTTCTGAAGAAGTTTAAAAGAGCAATCAGATGCTCTCTTCACCCAAGCCAAAGAAGAGATGGAAGAAGCCAGAAATAAGCTAGCAGAGGCAGAGCAGGCTAGGTGTCTCCTGCTATCTAAAACTGTTGTCAATACAAAATTTCCTTCATAATAGCTAGGTTCAAATGTTTATCCATCAAGCATGCTGTTGTGATGTCCGTGCATCTCTTGATGTGGCACAAAATGTTTTTTTGGGTCATGTAATAACAGCAATTACTTTCCAAACAATAATGAGGCGAAGCATTGGACATGGTATAGTTCACGCGCAAGCCCAACATTCCAAGTTCAACTTCCACATCAAACTCATGTTCACAGATATCTGCACATTTCATACATAATGTCCACAACCATGATTCATTTCAAAGCCAAAAAAATGTGAGGAGAGTTATAAATAAAGAAAAACCTCTACTAGTTCCTGCTACCAGTGCGAGCACAACAAGTCAAGACCATGCGTAAATTAATTATATTTTAGTTATTTTTTGTGTTCTAAAATGCTTGCCGGCTCACGGACGGACGTGTTGCCGGCACACGCCCGGATTCAATGAAGGCAGGCGGGGCAGTCTTAAGCTGGTTGCACGCGGCAAGGAGGCGTGCTCAGCCGGGCCTGCAGCGAGTGCGGCCCTCTTGGCCGGCCCGCCGGTTCAATTCCTGCGCTATGAGAGGTTGCGTCCGTGTCAGAGCAATCACTCCCTCCAGTCCTTTTTTGTTTGGGTATAACAAAATCTCGTTTTCCATTTACAAGTGAAATTCATGGACAAACTTTGACCCAAAGTACGATGGGGACTAGTTAACCAGAATGGAGGTAGTAGTTTTTTTAATCAAAGAAGGGTTTCCCCTTCCGATTTTCATTACTGAAAACCAGCATCTAAATCTAAACCATAGTATTTGCCCTAGAACTACCAGGTTCAACATCTCGCAACATAAACCCATACAACCTCCATCGCAAAAAAAAAACCATACAACCATACGCCAATGAGGTACGTAGTACTATGAATTCCATTTTCGCTCCATACCAATCGTTCTAAAAACTACTTAGTACTTATAACGCGCCATTGAAAATCGGAACTCTTAACCCCGCTAAAAAATGATATTTTAAACGTGGCTACTCGATTTGTGGCAACTGGCGAGCCACCGCGCTCCAAGTCGTTCACCTGTGGTCCCGACCATCAACTCCTACGGATCAAATTATCACGCGAGCTGACTATTCCTACAAAGGTGCTCCACCATGTACCCGGTACCCGCGAATGCAGCAATCGTGCACCTAGGGTTTTAGGGTTTATTTGTTAACGTCGCCTTTACATAACACTCATGTGTGCGAGACAGCGAGAGGCCGACTGCGTGAGTGCGCCTCTTCTCTTCGTATATGTACTCCACCGTTTGTCTGGTGTCCAAAAAATTATAATAATTACTAGCAATGTGCCAATGCATTGCCACACGATCAAAGTAGATTATTACATATTCACCGATTTGATAGAAAAAAAGTCTAGTTTTGAAATACATATAGCACTAAAAATATGTTATGTTTCACTCAAAATATATTCCTTTGGCGTTTTTGATGAGATAAGGGAGGAATGTTGTTGGTTTCAAGATTCAAGAAGTGGTATATGTCTAATTTCTACTCTTAATAGCAAGACGCCCGTGCGTTGCACGGAACATCAAGATCTTCTGGGAGAAATGGATGAACGAGGGAAGACCTTATCTGCAAATGTGGTGAATAGTGTGGGTATATTGCCATATTTTCCTTCCTATCCGTTAGATATAAATTGGACGACCTACATTGCAGGATGGCAGGCCCACCATCATCACCAACTCTATTTTTTATCCCTACTCTTATAAAAAGCATTGTCGGTGATGATCGTGTGCCTGCCATCCTGCAATATAGGCCGTCCGATCTATATCTGACGGATAGGAAGGAAACTATGGCAATTTTGCAAAAAGATACCCACACCCCTCTCCACATTTGCAAATAAGGCCTTCCCTCGTTCATCCTTTTCCCCCACAAGATAAACTACTCATACAAATGCATCTTGATGTTCCGTGCAACGCATGGGCATCTTGCTAGTTGTTGCAAAAAGCCCATGTGTGTGTGAGAGAGAGGGAGAGTGGAGGAGGACGGAGTGCATGTGTGACAAAGACACAAGGAGTGTGTGTGCGATAGGTATCAGCTTAAAATGAGGCGATAGTGCGTGTGTGCACGATCGAGAGGGCGTTTCTCAAGAAGGGAAGAAAAATCTACATAGATACAAGGAGCAGGAGAGAGACATGTATGCGATGATGGAAGCACGAGTATGCGGGTGTATAAAACTATCTAGAGGCTAGCTAGTCGATAAATGTTTGTGAGAGGAGTACGAGTCGGGATGCGAAAGCAAGAGTTTTGTGTGTGTGAGAGAGAGACGGTAGTCGGGAAGGGGAGTGGAAGCAGGAGTTGTGTGTGTGTGTCTATGAGAGAGAGAGAGAGAGAGAGAGAGAGAGAGAGAGAGAGGTAGTCGGGGTTGTCTGATCGGTAAACAAATGAATAATGTCGATGCAGGATGGAGATTTAAAAGGAGACCGCAACAAATGTTGTGTCTACAGGAGAGAGAGAGAGAGAGAGTAATTTTAGTGGTATGAGTCATATGTAGAGACATATAGGGTGTGTGAGAGAATCCCATAGAGATAAAGACAAAGTGAAAGGCAGTGGAGACTGTGTGTGGCGGTGAAAAGAAAGCTTAGGTACCGAGTACCAGAGAACAGAGAGTCGTGAGAGATAATGAAAACCGTGTAATGTATAATGATAGGGAGAGTGTGACACTTCTCAAGGGAGGCGTCGAGAGACCATGTTTGCGAGGATAGGAGAAACATGAAGTGAGCGTCTTGGTGAGCTGGAGAAAAGAGAGTGATAGCTACGAAGGAGCATGCATGCGAGAGAGATGGGCGTGAAAGGAGTGAACAAAAAGGGATTCAAATATTTGAATTGAGATGATGATACATGTAATCCATACTCGAACCAAAATTGATCTATCAAACATGCATACTCATATGAATTCACGCACATCTATGTTATTTAATATGTAGATATTACTGATCCATACATTCTAGTAGAACAAAATTTGGTTAAATTTTTTCGAATTCAACCTTAAGATTTCGAGATCGTTGTATTTGTAAATCATATTATACATATAAAGGAGCAGAATTATTTGTTGTGCTTTTGAAAGTATATATAAAAAAATGATGTATATAGAATGTAATTCCAATTGAAAATGGACCCCGCCCGAAAAAAATAGAATACAAACGGGATTTGAATTGAGTTGGCACGGTAAACGTGCACTCTGCAAAATTTGAATGAAGCGGAGAAAGTTGCAGTAACCACCCGAAACCAAAATCTGCGAGATGGAAATTACTACTGCCTATCCCTGCCACGCAAAGCCTATCTGCTGAATTTCTATAGGTTTTGGTAGGGGTAGGTTTGTAATTTCGCCCAAACGTGACGTAACCGCCTCTCACCCGGATTCATACACGGTGGGCGCCAAAACACAGTGTGTCCTCGGCTGAAATCGACTCCCTCCCCGATTCATATTCATACATGGTGGGCGCCAAAAACAAACTATCATTGGCAAATATTCAGTGTATGCGAGATTACCGTCCAATCCCCAACCGACTATTGTTGCTGTGATGTAGTAGAAATTTGAAACGGGGGCTAAGTTTGTAAATTTCCTCGCATTTGAGAGAAGCGCGCCCTGAATACATGGTTCCCCACTTCCTCTCTACCTCCCTTTTCCCCATTCGTACTCCGTGGGCGCCAAAACACCGTCTCCACCCCACCCTCCTCCGTCCGTCGCCGTCCGCCACCCCATCCACCGCCGTCCTCCTCAACCATGCGGAGCTGATACCCCGCGCCACCGTCCATTACAAGAGATCGACCTCTCTCATCCACGCCTTGGACCGGGATCCTTGCATCCCGTCCTCTCGCTTCATCCCCGCCGTCGTCCACCTTGGGCGCCGCTCCTCGACCGTCTCGCCCACTGCGCCCGTGCCACCGTCTACCCTCCTAGATCTGCTTCCACGCTGCCGACAGCCATCGCTACCGCAGCACCGTCAAATTCTCAAAGAGATCGCAGACAGCGGCGCCGCACTGAGGCGGTACTCTTTCAGATCTGCTCAACTTATTTATTGCAGCAAGAAAATAGATCGCCACTACTTTACTCGATTTCTTGTCTTGGTTGGTTGCCTTTGTCCGGTTTGCACCTTCAGATCCTCCATGGCACGCTCAACACTATACTCCCAATGCTTATGGTTTTCACCTTTTATATTCCACACTAGTTAAATCACAGAGACTAAATTTCAAAATTGGGTCATCGATTTTTAGAGCTCACTTGAGTTCGCGGTGCGATCGAAGGAGCTCGGGTGGTTGTGGGGCCTCGCCGAACTAAGAAAACTCACGCGGGTGGGGTTGGGGCGGGGTGCGGGTTGGGGGTGGCGGAGGAACACAGGCGGTGGGGGCCGGTGGTCTGGCCGACGGTCCGCGTGCGGTGTTCTGTATGGGAAGAATCGAGGCGAGGAAGAAGAAGGGTTAGGAGGCGAGGATCTTCATCCAACCGCTGAAATGGTCGAGAGACAGCTGGGAGTTGCATTCTTAATGCGCTCTGGTTCATCATGTGTGGGCACTGCACAACCAACATTTTATTATCCAAAATCTGCTTGCTCTTCTTTACCATGTTCCTGTTTCTTTCTTCTTTAATATGTACTCTCTCCGTTCCTAAATACAAGTCTTTGTATAGATTCCACCATGGACTACATATGGAGCAAAATGAGTGAATCTACACTCTAAAATGTATCTGGATACATCTGTATGTGATCCATAGTGGAAATCTCTACCAAGACTTATATTTTGGAACGGAGGGAGTATGATAGTAGTACAATATGTTCCTTGTACTGAAGATGAGTAGGGACATTTGCAGTGTAGAGGTCTATACGGTCGGTTGTGATGGACACTTTGAGCCTCTTTGATTCGTAGGATCTTGTAAACATAGGAATAGGATTTGTAGTGGCCTGCCCACTTGAATCCTATAAGAATAGAAAGGAAATGCGGGGAGCTGTGTCGCCTTTGAGAGTTACACTGATATTAACAGTACCACACCTTCACTTGAAGAGAGCTGGTATCCGAAGCCTTTCTAGCCGTACCGGCAATACTAGCACATATGTTCTAGCAAGTTCCACTTTGCTGATTTTACTCTGATGCTTAAGGTTTTCCCGTTATATCTACACTATGATCTATGTAGCTGCTTTGTGTCGCACTAGCAGCAGTCCACTCTTAAAGCTAAACACTACAATGACTTACAAAATTGGCACCAAGGCATTGAGTGCCATTCCGGATGCAATGAAACTCATACGCTCTCCACCTGTTGATTCTTGTTCAGAATATGATCCTAATGACTACTCTAACCTCGAGGAGTCAAAGGCAGATGACCTGTCCTGTTCACCCATCAAGGTGCCTATTCTAATTTGGCAATGTTTTATTGATTGCGGGTATCTTGCATATGTTGTCTTGCATTTCTTCTACTTTGTTGCACCGCCATCTGCTTAGTTTACTCATCATATATGTTGAGATGCCATGCCCATCCATTATCAATACATATTCCATCTATCATCATACCATGTTGTTCCACTCAAATGTTGTTCTTGTGCATCAGACATCAAAAAGGAAGAGGGTGGTTGCCGAACCTGAAGGAGCACCAGCAAAGTCCTTGAAAAACGTGGTGGTGCCGGAGAAATCAGACAACACCCCACTTATATTGGCTGTACAACCAGTGACACAAAACGTAGGACCGACTCCAGCAGATTGTACCCATACTTCACTGGCCACACCACTAGCCCCACCACACAGGACCTGCACTCCAGCAAAAGGTATACCGATTTCATTTGCCATAGCACCAGCTGTACCACGAAAAATCCCACTCCAGCAAAAAGTACAGCAAGTCCACCGGCCGAAGACCTATCCCAACTGCAGAGACGGCCAATTCCTGCAGATTGGAACCCCATTCCATTTATTCCCAGTTTAAAAGACAATGCTTTCAATGTTGTTAGGGACTACGTGCATATATTCCCATCATGGGAAGATTATAGTGAAGACAAACACCATTTTCACATCTTCTGTCCAACTTATGTGTAAGTGCTATTATTCATGGTTATTATTTTCCTGTTTTACGCTAATTGAACACATCAATGATTTACATTACATTGTTGTAACTAGGCGAGGTCAATCTGGATAGTCATGACGAGCAAAGCTTGCTTGTGCTTTTCAAGGAAGCATTGCAGCGAGATCGGTGTTACCGAGGAAATCACACTTTGATGGCAAGTCTATAAACGAATTTCGGTGAAGTCTCCTGTGCTAAATTTAGAAGACATTGAATGGAAAAACCTTGTTATGCATTGGTCTCGTTCCTGTGATGAGGTCGTATATGAAATCACATGACAATTTGAACTTCTACTTTTCCGCATGTGCCTTACGGATCTTTTTGCAGGAAATCTGCTCGAAGAAGAATTCGGTTTGAAAAGAACGACAGGATATCGCAAATATGCTGCCCGCTGCTTTGCTCTTGTTAGTACTGTTGTCTGTATCACTGTACTTGCATACATACCGGTTCATTATGTGACAGTATGCATGATAGCTTGCTTATCAATTGTTCGCCCAAATTATCGATCTGTATGAATGGTTACATTAGTGTAGAATATATCCAATGCCAATGTTTTTTTAGCTCTGCATTGTTCTTGTAAGTACATGCTGTCCTTTATCAGTGTACTTATAATGACAGGTAGTGGATCATGTACCATCACTCTGCAGCTTATTTTCCTTTGCCCTCCATTTTCTACATATCAGATCTATATTTACTCTTACCATAAGGTTGGTACTGAAGAAGTTTAGCTGTGCATTGCTCTTGGCTGTACCTTCTGCCTGTATCGCTGCACTTACATTTATAGCTACTTGGTTATGTAGCATCACTCTTCATCTTATCTTAATTCTCCATTTTTTCGTATATTATCACATCGATATTTACTCTTAACAAAATGTAGAATAAAGGCAATGCTTTTGAAGAAGATTTTATGGTAAACTTCTTGAATTGCCCCCCCCCCCCATCAGCATGGACAAGGCCTTTATAGAGCCTGTCTTCACCAACAATGTAAGTTTGTCCATCTCAAGCCTTCAAACTTTGTTGTATATATTTTGTTAGGCATGACTGCAACAGATGTTTATTTTTGGTGTTTGCATCAAATTGCTTATTGAAAGTTTATTATGTAGTTCATAAAAAAAAGTTTGTCCTTTCTCAATTTAAGTTTTCAGTTGTACAACCAAGTTCCTTCTTCATACCATGTAAATTAAACTATCTGAGCAAGTGATCTTCTTTTCACTCCATGTATGCTTCATTCTTCATCCGTAATTCGGTGGTGTGGTGAACCTACCCACTACAAAGCACAATGTCATATTCTGCAATGTCTTAACTATGAACAATGTCATATCATTCTACTATTATTTAAACCGTCTCTTTATTTGCCAATCTGAAATGGTATAAATTGACAGCACACTAACCATTGATACTTATGAGTTCTTGATCTATAATCCAGTGTTGTCGTGAAGCTGCCAACTCCTTCACAGTGTCATTTCCTGCCATGTCTTGACCTGAACAATACCATATTGTGTTAATGCCCAGTGGATGCTTGTGCTTTATTATCATAATGGCGAACTTTGATGCCCAGTGGATGCAATATGCCGTAATTTCTTTATTGTATAGTCTAGGTTTTTTCTTATTCACGATGCTGCAGTTATTTTACTGTATATATATCATGTCTTCGCAGTAAACCGGCCAAACCGTAAAATTGCGGTACATAATCGGGCCGTCATGCAATCGCGATGTAGGTTGTGCCTGAAACGTGCCGAATAGCTCACGGGCTGGCAGCTGCCCGAAATGAACCCCGGCCCATGATTGTGCGAATCAAATCACGGGCTTTTAACAGGCCAAAATTGTCTCGGTCCTTGTTTGGTCCAATCAGATATCGGTGCGAAAGCGGGCGGATGCAAATCGGGCGTAGTTAGGCCCAACTATATGACGGGCTTTAACAGGCGAAATTAATATAAGGCGAAATGTTAAATGGGCCCTTAACAGGCCAAAACTAATATCGGGCGAATTACTAAGTGGGCCTTTAGCAAGTGGGCCCAAAAGCATAGTGTCCAGTTGACGGGCCGAATCTGATATGGGCCATAATTGAGCCCAAAGCCTCTTAAAGGGCCGGACCTGATCTGGGCCGTAATTTGGCCTAGAACGTGGTAGGCTTATAACGGGCCGGATCTCATATGGGCCACTTTTAGGCCCGGAACGTGGCAGGCCATTAATGGACCGGATCAAATATGGGCCGGCATTTGGCCCAAAACATGGCAACCAGTTAATGGGCCGGCCTAGTAGGGTCCTCAAAATCTTGTGGGCCTACAGCTGGGCCGGCCCATTAATGTCGGCAAATCTCGTGGGCCTTTAGCTGGGCTGGCCCATTATGATCCGGAAGAATCTTGTGGGCCTTTACCTGGGCCGGCCCATTATGGCACACAAAAATCTTGTGGGCCTTTAGCTGGGCCGGCCCATTATGGCCCGCAAAATCTTGTGGGCCTTTACCTGGGCCGGCCCATTATGGCCCGCAAAATCTCATGGGCCTTTAGCTGGGCCGACCCATTATGGTCCGCAAAATCTTGTGGGCCTTTAGCTGGGCCGGCCCATTATGGTCCGCAAAAACTTGTGGGCCTTTAGTTGGGCCGACCCAATTAAACTTGATTGGCCGGTCCACGTGTCAACATATCATAGGCGCGTCTCGCCCATTGGATGAGTGAAACCTGTGCCTACGCGGACCTGACACGTGTCTCCTCCAGCCAATGATGATTTTACACATGGAAAATCCCCATTGGTCGGGGCTGTTAACGGGTTATCGGATCCAAAATCCGACCCGATAGCTTAACGGCGTTCCGTTACGGTGGATGCCACGTGTCGGTCACCCTTGACGAAAGCACTTCTATGACGCGCGATTTATCATCATGGAAGTGGACACTTCCGTGATGATAATTTTGGTAATGTCATGGAACACTTCTACGATAGCACAGGTATGACTATCTTGATTCTGTCATAAATTTTTCATGGATGTACATGCATGACAAAAAACGCGACCTACTGTGACAAACACGTATCATCACAGAAGTGTATTTTTTTGTAGTGTAAGGTTCTGTTTGAGAATGCCACTTTGTACTTCTGCTACTAACGCAGTGGTGTGCTCCTTGGTACGGAGGGAGCGTTCTGTGTTTCCATTCACTGTTATGACGCCGCGTGGTCCGGGCATCTTGAGCTTAAGATAAGCATAGTGTGGCACCACGTTGAAGCGCGCGAATGCGGTTCGTCCAAGCAGTGCGTGATAGCCGCTGCGAAAGGGAACGATATCGAAGATCAGTTCTTTGCTTTGGAAGTTGTCCGGAGATCCGAAGACAACCTCAAGTGTGAATGAGCCCGTACAACGGGCCCCTACACCTGGTATTACTCCTTTGAAGGTAGTCCTTATGGGCTTAATTCTTGAGGGATTAATGCCCATTTTGCGTATTGTATCCTGATAGAGCAGGTTCAGGCTGCTACCACCGTCCAAAAGGACTCGCGTGAGGTGAAATCCATCAATGATTGGGTCGAGGACCAGTGCGGCTGAACCACCATGACGTATACTGGTCAGATGATCCCTGCGATCAAAAGTGATCGGGCACGAAGACCATGGGTTGAACTTTGGGGGGAAACTTCTTCTGCACCCCTGTGTTCGGTGGTCGGGGCTCCTCGTCATCGTCTTTGTTTTGCGACCCCTTCTCCTTGTTCTCGGCATTTAATTTGTCGGCTGATACGTCTCCAACGTATATATAATTTTTAATTGTTCCATGCTATTATATATTCTGTTTTGGATGTTTAATGGGCTTTACTATACACTTTTATATTATTTTTGGCACTAACCTATTAACCCAAGGCCCAGTGCAAATTGCTGTTTTTTTGCCTATTTCAGTGTTTCGCAGAAAAGGAATATCAAACGGAGTCCAAACGGAATGAAACCTTCGGGAGCATGATTTTTGGAACAAACGTGATCCAGAGGACTTGGAGTGGATGTCAAGAAATCAACAAGGAGGCCACGAGGTAGGGAGGCGCGCCTGCCCCCTGGGCACGCCCCCACCCTCGTGGGCCCCTCGTGGCTCCACCGACCTACTTCTTCCTCCTATATATACCTACGTACCCCGAAACCATCCAGGAGCACCACGAAACCCTATTTCCACCGCCGCAACCTTCTGTACCCGTGAGATCCCATTTTGGGGCATTTTCCGGCGCTCTGCCGGAGGGGAATCGATCACGAAGGGCTTCTACATCAACACCATAGCCTCTCCGATGATGTGTGAGTAGTTTACCACAGACCTTCGGGTCCATAGTTATTAGCTAGATGGCTTCTTCTCTCTCTTTGGATCTCAATACAAAGTTCTCCTCGATCTTCTTGGAGATCTATTCGATGTAACTCTTTTTGCGGTGTGTTTGTGGAGATCCTATGAATTGTGGGTTTATGATCAAGATTATCTACGAACAATATTTGAATCTTCTCTGAATTCTTTTATGTATGATTGGTTATCTTTGCAAGTCTCTTTGAACTATCAGTTTGGTTTGGCCTACTAGATTGATCTTTCTTGCAATGGGAGAAGTGCTTAGCTTTGGGTTCAATCTTGCGTTGCTCGATCCCAGTGACAGAAAGGGAAAGGACACGTATTCTATTGTTGCCATCGAGGATAAAAAGATGGGGTTTATATCATATTGCTTGAGTTTATCCCTCTACATCATGTCATCTTACCTAATGTGTTACTCTGTTCTTATGAAATTAATACTCTAGATGCATGCTGGATAGCGGTCGATGTGTGGAGTAATAGTAGTAGATGCAGGTAGGAGTCGGTCTACTTGTCACGGACGTGATGCCTATATACACGATCCTGCCTAGATATTCTCATAATTATGCACTTTTCTATCAATTGCTCGACAGTAATTTGTTCACCCACCGTAATACTTATGCTATCTTGAGAGAAGCCACTAGTGAAACCTATGGCCCCCGGGTCTATTTTCCATCATATTAATCTTTCGTCAACTAGTTATTTCTGTCGCCATTTATTTTTCAATCTTTACTTTCAATCTTTATCATAAAAATACCAAACATATTATCTTATCATCTCTATCAGATCTCACTTTTGCAAGTGGCCCTGAAGGGATTGACAACCCTTTATCGCCTTGGTTGCAAGGTTCTTATTTGTTTGTGTAGGTACGAGGGACTTGCGTGTGGCCTCCTACTGGATTGATACCTTGCTTCTCAAAAACTTAGGGAAATACATACGCTACTTTGCTGCATCACCCTTTCCTCTTCAAGGGAAAACCAATGCATGCTCAAGTGGTAGCAAGAAGGATTTCTGGCGCCGTTGCCGGGGAGGCTTACACCAAGTCAAGTCAAGATTTTATCTCCCGCCAACGTGCGATTTCTGGCGCCATTGCTGGGGAGATCTACGCACAAGTCAAGACATACCAAGTACACATCACAAACTCTTCTCCCTCGCATTACATTATTTGCCATTTGCCTCTTGTTTTCCTCTCCCTCACTTCACCCTTGCCGTTTTATTCGCCCCTCTTCCGTTCGTCTTTTTCGTTTGCTTGTGTTTCCATGTGCCTTCTATTTGCTTGCATCTTCGCTTGCTAAAAATCTATCGATATGGATCCTCATCCCTTGCTAATCTTTTTAAGAGATCCAATTATGATGAACCAATTGCTAGTGAGTTTTGTGCACTAGATTATCTTTATGAGGTTTTGCTTGAAATTCATGAATCTAAAAGTTGTGATGAAGTGTTGAAAGAAGAAACTTATGAAGTGATTCACGATAGCTCCTTGAATGAAAAGCATGATTGCAATGATATTATTATAAATTTTGTTAATGTCAATTGTGCTAATAATATGCAAAACCCTGAGCTTGGGGATGCTAGTTTTGCTATGTCCACTACTTGTTGCAATGATCATGATTGGGGTGATTCTTCTTACAATCTTGAAAATTTATTTAAGCCCCGTGATGAATATGAGATTGATAATAATGTTTGCAATAATACTGAAAGTGGGTTTGGAAGAGTGTCGAATTTAGATCCTGCATATTTGGAGAATGTTCAATCTTATGAATTTTTTGATAAAAGTGGGTTTGGAGAGGTCATGACTTTAGTTAATGATAATCCCACTATTTTGGAAGAGTGTCAACTTCACATGCATGTGGATCGTGTTGAGAATATGTTATGTGATAGCTATTTTGTTGAATTTTCTTATGATCCCACATGCAATTATCATGAGAGAGGAAAATATGGTTGTAGAAATTTTCATGTTACTAAAATACCTCTCGTTATGTTGAGATTGCTATTGTTTCTTTTCGCTTCCTTGCATAGGCTAGTTTTTGCTTGCTATGATAATTTGTTTGCCTATAAGATGCCTATGCATAGGAATTATGTTATACTTAGATTTTTTTCACATTCTATATGATGCTCTCTTTGTGCTTCAATTCTTGTCTTTCATGTGAGTATCAATTAAATCTCAATGCCTAGCTAAAAAGGCTATAAACGATAGCGCTTGTTGGGAGGCAACCCAACTTTATTTTTGTTACTTGCTTTTTGTTTCTGTTTAGTAATAAATAATCCATCTAGCTTCTGTTTAGATGTGTTTTTATGTTTTAATTAGTGTTTGTGCCAAGTAGAACCTTTGGGGAGACTTGGGTGAAGTCTTTTTGATCTTGCTTTAAAAAACAGAAACTTTAGTGCTCACGAGATTAGCTCCAACTTTTTACTGGAGAGTGCTATTTAGTTGATTCTTTTTGCAGATGATTAATAGATAAATTACTCACGTCCGGAAATTTATTTTAGAATTTTTGGAGTTCCAGAAGTATGCGTTTGATACAGATTACTACAGACTATTCTGTTTTTGACATATTCTGTTTTTCGTGTGTTGTTTGCTTATTTTGATGAATCTATGGCTAGTATCGGAGGTTATGAGCCATAGAGAAGTTGGAATACAGTAGGTTTAACACCAATATAAATAAATAATGAGTTCATTACAGTACCTTTAAGTGGTGTTTTGCTTTCTTTCGCTAACGGAGCTCACGAGATTTTCTGTTAAGTTTTGTGTTGTGAAGTTTTCAAGTTTTGGGTAAAGATTTGATGGATTACGGAACAAGGAGTGGCAAGAGCCTAAGCTTGGGGATGCCCAATGCACCCCAAGTTAAAATCCAAGGACAGCCAAAAAGCCTAAGCTTGGGGATGCCCCGGAAGGCATCCCCTCTTTTGTCTTTGTCCATCAGTAACTTTACTTGGAGATATATTTTTATTCACCACATGATATGTGTTTTGCTTGGAGCGTCTTGTATGATTTGAGTCTTTGCTTTTTAGTTCACCACAATCATACTTGCTGTACACACCTTTTGGGAGAGACACACATTAATCGAAATTTATTAGAATACTCTTTATGCTTCACTTATATCTTTTGAGCTAAACAATTTTGCTCTAGTGCTTCAGTTATATCTTTTAGAGCACGGTGGTGGTTTTATTTTATAGAAATTATTGATCTCTCATGCTTCACTTGTATTATTTTGAGAGTCCTTTCTAACAGCATGGTAATTTGCTTTGGTTATGAAATTAGTCCTAATATGATAGGCATCCAAGATGGATATAATAAAAACTTCCATATAAGTGCATTGAATACTAGGAGAAGTTTGATACTTGACGATTGTTTTGAGATATGGAGATAGTGATATTAAAGTTGTGCTAGTTGAGTAGTTGTGAATTTGATAAATACTTGTGTTGAAGTTTGCAAGTCCCGTAGCATGCACGTATGGTAAACTTTGTGTAACAAATTTGAAACATGAGGTGTTCTTTGATTCTCATCCTTATGAGTGGCGGTCGGGGACGAGCGATGGTCTTTTCCTACCAATCTATCCCCCTAGGAGCATGCGCATAGTGCTTGGTTTTTGATGACTTGTAGATTTTTGCAATAAGTATGTGAGTTCTTTATGACTAATGTTGAGTCCATGGATTATACGCACTCTCAACCTTCCATCATTGCTAGCCTCTTCGGTACCGTGCATTGCCCTTTCTCACCTTGAGAGTTGGTGCAAACTTCGCCGGTGCATCCAAACCCCGTGATACGATATGCTCTATCACACATAAACCTCCTTATATCTTCCTCAAAACAGACACCATACCTACCTATTATGGCATTTCCATGGCCATTCCGAGATATATTGCCATGCAACTTTCCACCGTTCCGTTTATTATGACACGCTTCATCATTGTCATATTGCCTTGCATGATCATGTAGTTGACATCGTATTTGTGGCAAAGCCACCATGCATATTATTTCATACATGTCACTCTTGATTCATTGCTCATCCTGGTACACCACCGGAGGCATTCATATAGAGTCATATTTTGTTCTAAGTATCGAGTTGTAATCATTGAGTTGTAAATAAATAGAAGTGTGATGATCATCATTAATAGAGCATTATCCCAAATAAAAAAAGGAGAAAGGACAAAAAAATGAAAGGTCCAAAAAAAGAGAAAAAGAAAAAAAAAGAGAGAAATAAAAAGGGACAATGCTACTATCCTTTTTCCACACTTGTGCTTCAAAGTAGCACCATGATCTTTACGATAGAGAGTCTCTTGTTTTGTCACTTTCATATACTAGTGGGAATTTTTCATTATAGAACTTGGCTTGTATATTCCAACGATGGGCTTCCTCAAATGCCCTAGGTCTTCGTGAGCAAGCAAGTTGGATGCACACCCACTTAGTTTATTTTGTTGAGCTTTCATACATTTATAGCTCTAGTGCATCCGTTGCATGGCAATCCCTACTCCTTGCATTGACATCAATTGATGGGCATCTCCCTAGCCCGTTGATTAGCCGCGTTAATGTGAGACTTTCTCTTTTTTGTCTTCTCCACACAACCCCCATCATTATATTCTATTCCACCCATAGTGCTATATCCATGGCTCACGCTCATGTATTGCGTGAAAGTTGAAATTTTTTTGAGATTACTAAAGTATGAAATAATTGCTTGGCTTGTCATCGGGGTTGTGCAAGATGAGAGCATCTTGTGTGACGAAAATGAAGCATGGCCAAACTATATGATTTTGTAGGGATAAGCTTTCTTTGGCTATGTTATTTTGAGAAGATATAATTGCTTGGTTAGTATGCTTGAAGTATTATTATTTTTATGTCAATATTAAACTTTTATCTTGAATTTTTTGGATCTGAACATTCATGCCACAATAAAGAAAATTACATTGAGAAATATGCTAGGTAGCATTCCACATCAAAAATTCTGTTTTTATCATTTACATACTCGAGGACGAGCAGGTATTAAGCTTGGGGATGCTTGATACGTCTCAAACGTATATATAATTTTTGATTGTTCCATGCTATTATATATTCTGTCTTGGATGTTTAATGGGATTTATTATACACTTTTATATTATTTTTGGGACTAACCTATTAACCAAAGGCCCAGTGCAAATTGCTGTTTTTTTGCCTATTTCAGTGTTTCGCAGAAAAGGAATATCAAATGGAGTCCAAACGGAATGAAACCTTCGGGAGCGTGATTTTTGGAACAAACGTGACCCAGAGGACTTGGAGTGGACGTCAAGAAATCAACAAGGAGGCCACGAGGCAGGGAGGCGCGCCTACCCCTTGGGCGCGGCCCCACCCTCGTGGCTCCACAGACCTACTTCTTCCTCCTATATATACCTACATACCCCGAAACCATCCAGGAGCACCACGAAACCCTGTTTCCACCGCCGCAACCTTCTGTACCCGTGAGATCCCATCTTGGGGCCTTTTCCGGCGCTCTGCCGGAGGGGGAATCGATCACGGAGGGCTTCTAAATCAACACCATAGCCTCTCCGATGATGTGTGAGTAGTTTACCACAGACCTTCGGGTCCATAGTTATTAGCTAGATGGCTGCTTCTCTCTCTTTGGATCTCAATACAATGTTCCCCTCGATCTTCTTGGAGATCTATTCGATGTAACTCTTTTTGCGGTGTGTTTGTCGAGATCCGATGAATTGTAGGTTTATAATCAAGATTATCTATGAACAATATTTGAATCTTCTCTGAATTCTTTTATGTATGTTTGGTTATCTTTGCAAGTCTCTTCGAATTATCAGTTTGGTTTGGCCTACTAGATTGATCTTTCTTGCAATGGGAGAAGTGCTTAGCTTTGGGTTCAATCTTGCGTTGCTCGATCCCAGTGACAGAAAGGGAAACGACACATATTCTATTGTTGCCATCGAGGATAAAAAGATGGCGTTTATATCATATTGCTTGAGTTTATCCCTCTACATCATGTCATCTTACCTAATGCATTACTCTGTTCTTATGAACTTAATACTCTAGATGCATGCTGGATAGCGGTCGATGTGTGGAGTAATAGTACTAGATGCAGGCAGGAGTCGGTCTACTTGTCACGGACATGATGCCTATATACAATATCATGCCTAGATATTCTCATAATTATGCACTTTTCTATCAATTGCTCGACATTAATTTGTTCACCCACCGTAATACTTATGCTATCTTGAGAGAAGCCACTAGTGAAACCTATGGCCCCCGGGTCTATTTTCCATCATATTAATCTTCCGTCAACTAGTTATTTCTGTCGCCGTTTATTTTGCAATATTTACTTTCAATCTTTATCATAAAAATACCAAAAATATTATCTTATCATCTCTATGAGATCTCACTTTTGCAAGTGGCCGTGAAGGGATTGACAACCCCTTTATCGCGTTGGTTGCAAGGTTCTTATTTGTTTGTGTAGGTACGAGGGACTTGCATGTGGCCTCCTACTGGATTGGTACCTTGGTTCTGAAAAACTGAGGGAAATACTTACGCTACTTTGCTGCATCACTCTTTCCTCTTCAAGGAAAAACTAACGCATGCTCAAGAGGTAGCACCGGCCTGTTTAAAAACCCAACAGTCTCTGTTGGTGTGATTGGCTGGTTTGTCCGGGGTGCCATGTATCTGGCATGGGCGATCGAGTATGCGGTCCAAGCTGGATGGGCCCGAACTGTTCCTTTTGAACGGCTTCTTCCGCTGGCCGGACTTGGAGCCGCTGAATCCAGCGTTGACAGCCGTGTCGTCGGTATTATCACATTGTTTCGACGCTTGTGTCTGTTGCATCAGGGCTTGTCGTTGCTATTTCTGGCTTCCGCAGTGCCAGGTTCGCTTGCCTTGTTATTGCTACGGGCTAGCCAGCTATCTTCGCCCGTGCAAAAGCGGGTCATAAATGCCGTAAGGGCTGACATGGACTTTGGCTTTTCTTGGCCGAGGTGTCGGGTGAGCCATTCGTCTCGGGTGCTGTGTTTAAAGGCTGCCAGGGCTTCGGCATCCGGGCAGTCGACGATCTGGTTCTTTTTAGTTAAGAACCTAGTCCAGAGTTTCCTGGCTGACTCTCCGGGCTGTTGGATTATGTGACTTAAGTCATCGGCATCCGGAGGTCGAACGTATGTACCTTGGAAGTTGTCAAGGAAGGCCTCTTCCAAGTCTTTCCAACTGCCGATGGAGTTTTCGGGCAGACTGTTCAACCAGTGCCGGGCTGGCCCTTTGAGTTTTAGTGGGAGGTATTTGATGGCATGGAGATCATCGCCACGGGCCATATGAATGTGAAGAAGAAAATCCTCGATCCATACCACGGGGTCTGTTGTCCCGTCATATGACTCGATGTTTACGGGTTTAAACCCCTCTGGGAATTCATGCTCCATTATGTCGTTAGTGAAGCAAAGGGGGTGTGCGGCACCTCTATATCGGGCCACGTCACGACGTAGTTCGGACAGAGTCCGTCTACGGTTCTCAGCCCGGGCGTGGGTATGATTGTTGCGTCCGGCTAGGTGGCCGTTGTCGCGTGTCGGGGTACGTCCCCGTGATCCATAGATTGATCTGTTCTGACCTGCTCTACTGTCCAAGTCTTGCCGCATGTCGTATGTATGTCCCCGAGCTGTTTTATCTCTGCCTTTACAGTGAGGTGGGGCAGGCTGGTGTTCGGCTTGAGTTGCCGCTTTATCCCGACCATGTGGTGGTCGGTCAGCCGCCACTACAAAAAAAATACACTTCCGTGATGATACGTGTTTGTCACAGTAGGTTGCGTTTTCTGTCATGCATGTACATCCATGACGATTTTATGACAGAATCAAGATAGTCATACATGTGCTATCGTAGAAGTGTTCCATGACATTACCAAAATTATCATCACGGAAGTGTCCACTTCCATGACGATAAATCGCGCGTCACAGAAGTGCTTTCGTCAAGGGTGACCGACACGTGGCATCCACCGTAACGGAACTCCGTTAAGTTATCGGGTCCGGTTTTGTATCCGATAACCCGTTAACAGCCTGGACCAATGGGGATTTTCCATGTGTAAAATCATCATTGGCTGGAGGAAACACGTGTCAGCTCTGCGTTGGCACACGTGTCACTCATCCAATGGGCGAGATGCGCCTATGATATGTTGACACGTGGACCGGCCCAAAAGTGGCCCATAAAGTTTAAATGGGCCGGCCCAACTAAAGGCCCACAAGATTTTGCGGACCATAATGGGCCGGCCTAGCTAAAGGCCCATGAGATTTTGCGGACCATAATGGGCTGGCCCAGCTAAAGGCCCACAAGATTTTGCGGGCCATAATGGGCCGGCCCAGGTAAAGGCCCACAAGATTTTCGCGGGCCATAATGAGCCGGCCTAGGTGAAGGCCCAAAAGATTTTTGTGGACCATAATGGGCCGGTCCAGCTAAAGGCCCACGAGATTTCACCGACATTAATGGGACGGCCTAGCTGTAGGCCCACAAGATTTTGAGGACCCTAGTAGGCCGACCCATTAACTGGCTGCCATGTTTTGGGCCAAATGCCAGCCCATATTTGATCCAGTCCATTAATGGCCTTCCACATTCCGGGCCTAATAATGGCCCATATGAGATCCGGCTCGTTAAAAGCCTACCACGTTCTGGGCCAAATTATGACCCAGATCAGGTCCGGCCCTTTAAGAGGCTTTGAGCTAAATTATGGCCCATATCAGATTCGGCCCGTCGACTGGACGCTATGCTTTTGGGCCCACTTGCTAAAGGCCCATTTAGTAATTCGGCCAGATATTAGTTTTGGCCTGTTAAGGGCCCGTTTAACATTTCGGCCCTATATTAATTTCGGCATGTTAAAAGCCCGTCATATAGTTGGGCCTAACTACGGCCCGGTTTGCATCCGACCTGCTCACAGCCGATAATCTTATTGGGCCAAACAAGGACCGAGACAGTTTTGGCCTGTTAAAAGCCCGTGATTTGATTGGCACAATCATGGGTCGGGGTCCATTTCGGGCTGCTGCCGGCCCGTGAGCTGTTCGGCACGTTTCAGGCCCAACCTACTTCTCAGCCTCCTAAAAGCCCATTGAGTTTTCTTGCGAAAAGAGGGCCGGTGGTTTACTCGGCCTATGAAAGGCCCGAATCTACTAGTGGGCCAGTTTACATTTAGGCCTTTTAATGGACCAAGATGATGGGGCCCTTGATGCGGATCATACATCGTGATTGCATGACGGTCCGATTATGTACCGTAATTTTACCGTTTGGCCGGTTTACTGCGAAGACATGATATATATACAGTAAAACAACTGCAGCATCGTGAATAAGAAAAAACCTAGACTATACAATAAAGAAATTACGACATATTACATCCACTGGGCATCAAAGTTCGCCACTATGATAATAAAGCACAAGCAGACAACAGATTACATACACTAGGCATCAAAGATCGCCACCAGTGCAAATAAACACGCCGACAAAAAATATACAAAACCGATTGCACTTCAATAGAGTTCAAGAAAGGTTAGCCTATTTTGGGAGCTGCAATAAGAAGCAGTTGAAACAAGTGATGAGGCTGTGCTTGTTTAACACTTGTATCCTCCTCACTCAAAGATAAACAGTAGAGACGGATGATGTGTTTTGCACATAAAAGTATCGATCTTGACAATTCATCACATTTCTTACTGATGAATAAAGTGACACAGTTTAAAATTGCATTAACACAATATGGTATTGTTCAGGTCAAGACATGGCAGGAAATGACATTGCGAAGGAGTTGGTAACTTCATGACACCACTGGATTACAGATCAAGAACTCATAAGTATCAATGGTTAGTGTGCTGTCAATTTATCCCATTTCAGATTGTCAAATAAAGAGACGGTTTAAATAATAGTAGAATGATATGACATTGTTCATAGTTAAGACATTGCAGAATATGACATTGTGCTGTAGTGTAACATCCCAAATTTTCAATTTGGAATGTTATACATACGTCATTCATGCATATCATATTTTATTGCATCTTCGTTCCGCAATCCTCGAAATCCTAAGCAACTCAAGGACCCTCGGAGAGAGTTGGGGTTTTTTCGGTTTTCATATTTGATTTTTATCAAATACTGAGAACGAGGATTTTTTATTTTAATTATTTTTCTCTCCGGAAAAATATTTCATAAAATAAATAAATAAGGGAAGATAATATGACTTCTCCAAAACAATTGAAATATTGGAGGAAAAATGTTAAAATCATTATTTGGATTTTATTTGCATTAGAAAAATTGCACTTTTTTAAAATTGCATTTTTGGGCCAAGAAAATGTTCATCTCGTTCCAAATATTTCATTTAGACGGTGAAAATTTGTTTTGGCATTTTTAGATTTTTATTTTATTTTATAGGAGTTTTTCTATCGGCGGAACTATTTAAAAAAAAACTCCCCGCACCCGACCGGGCCTAGGGCCCAGCCGAGCCGCCGCCTCCGCCACTCGGACCGGAGTCCGAGTTGGACTCCGCCTCCACCGCCGCCTTGCCCCCTCCTCCAAGCCGAGCCCCCTCTTATAAGTCCCCCGCCGCCACCACCACCACCACCACCGCCACCCGAGCCGCCCGAGCCGCCGCCAGTCGAGCCGCCGCCGCCTCCCGTTGCCGAGCCCCGCCACCAGCGCCACCCCATGCCCCGCCTGAGCCCGCCTCGCCGGACCTCTCTCCGAAGGTATCCGCTCGATCCGAGACCGCCGTTTTAAAAAAAAAACCGTTTGGTTTAATTTTTTTTTGAAACCCTAGTTTTCATTTTTTTTAAATAGATCGGTTTTTCTCCGGTTTATTTATTTAGCAAGCGTTCTCTCGTTCGTTCGTTTTAACGAACGCGTTCTTCGTTTAGGTTCAGATAACGAACATTCGTTCGTTAAGCTGTTCGTTGCTTTTCTTTTTCTCGGATTTATTCCGCGATTTTTCGGATCATGATTTCTGTTCCGATGTTCGATCTAGTATAACTTTTCGCTCATTTATCGGAATCAGGCGATTCAAGCGCCTGGAGGTCTCGAAACCCTCTTTCTGAATAACCAACTCAAACAAGTTTTTGCCTCTGTAAAACTTGACCCTAGTTCAGATTAGTAAACAGATCTTATTTCTTTCACCGTTTGAGTTTCATTGCTTCGTTTGGTTTGATTCTTTTTGCGAACCGGAGTTCTTAAGTTGAACTTTCTGGCCAGCCTCTTTTATTTGAGTTTTTTTGTGCATATTTGCTTGTTGCTTATGTATGTTACTATTTGCTTGCGATAGAATTCCCGGAGTGCGAAGCGTGTTACTACGAGTCGCTAGGATTCACGGATTGTCAGCAAGGCAAGTAACACTTTGATCATACTCTTTTCATACCCAGTTTTTATGCATTAGCTCAATCCTCAAACATTGCATGATTAAGATGTCATTAACTTGTGGGTTGGGAAGTAGTAGTTGAGGTAGGACCTATTGCCTTGTTACTATCAAACCCTTGGGAGTTACTTCTACGTGTTGCTTATATTGCTAAGCTATGCTCGTAGACGTGGTTGGGTTTGAGTGAATCCATGACAGATGTGAGATTGTTAATTAATGGTTTAATTTAAGGTGGCAACTTTAATACACATCTGGGTGGATTGAGGCACTGGGAACCCAAAGGTGTTCTCATTTTATTTTGGAAATAACGGGTACCCGTGTGATCTTCCTATGGACCGCCACCCAGGCTCAAAGGGAACTGGGATTATTCATGCTAGAAACTTCCGTGTGCAGCCACAAGCTACTATGGGCTCTAGCATAGTTGAGTAAGTTACGTGAAGCTCTTGAAGAGGTAGATCAGGAGGTAGTGGGTTTTGTAGGTTTTGGTATGGTCTACCCGGAGTAGAGAGTTAATGTTTCTGAAAGACTATGACTCGGTCATTCGTTTCTCAAACACCACGTAGTGCGAGAAATCCAACAGAGGAGATCGAGTCTTGTGGGGAAAAGTGCGCAAACCTCTGCAGAGTGTACAATCTAATCATGGTTAGCCGTGTCCTCGGTTATGGACAATTCTGAGTATCTAGTACTTGAGTATTCACATGTATCTCATCACTCTTAATTAATATTATTGGGTTGTTAACTACTTTAATTGGGATTGAGTTGGGGTTATACCTTCTCAATGATGTTTCAACCACCATGATAGTTAAATAAAATTTATTCCTTTGTTGTAGGGAAAAATTGGCTTTTCGCAAAACTATAACCATAGAGCTTTCCAGCAGCCAAATATGCATGTATTGATAGCATTATTCCATTCTTGCTCTATTGTGTTATATTGCCAGCATATTCCATGTGCTGACCCGTTCTCGGACTGCAACGTATTATGTTGCAGACTTTTCAGACGAGGAGTAAGGTTCGATAGGTCATTGCCGTGCAGCTCAGCTATGCCGTTGGAGTTGATGGACTCACTTTATCTTCCAAGCGTTCCGTTGTTATTAAGCCATATTATTGTATTAAGTTCTCGTGTGATACATTTGATGTAATAAGTGTGTGATTGCTACTCTGTTATAAATCCTTCGAGTACTGTGTGTGTCAAGATTATCGATCGAGGATGACATTGAAACACGTAGACTTGACCATCTCGAGGTCGGGTCGCTACAAGATGGTATCAGAGCACACGCTGAGTGTAGGACACGACCACTAAGATAAACCATAGGTCACTCTTCTCTACTCATTTCTGACTCCTCTCCATTTTTCCACTCTTTAGGATGACGGAGATGAAGAACAAGTTTGCACAACCGAATGAAGACACACCTTTTGGATGCCACTTGAAGGAAGTCACTAGGTACTTGAACATTGGAATACCAAGCTTCACTGGGATGTACAACGCCACCTTACCAGAGAAGGAGCGCTGGATGATTCAAGTACAAGTTCCAGGAAGGACGTTCTCGCCAACTTCTAAGCCCATAGAGTTTTCTTTCGAAGCACCCACCTGGAGTCTAGGCAAGAGTATGGCAGCTCACATTACCATGGGACGTATTGGAGAAGTATACAACAGGGAGCTTAAAGACACCATCTATCAAATATGTGGGCGCCGAGACGAGCAATGGGAAGTAATCAGCACCAAGAAGGATAGATCCATTGCAGCTTTCATCCAAGAGCTAAACCAGCACATTCGACGTCAGGAGATGTCGGTGTACTAGAGTAGGGGTACCCTAGTATCCCGAACTTCGTGCGGCAAGGCGTCCTTGCGCGCGCAGTGGCTTGCCTAGTGACCGCCAAGGTCCTCCGCTGCTCCTTTGGAGCCATTCGGGAACAAAGTATTCAAGGCCCGGCAAGAGGAGCTTGCGGGAAGACCATTCAAGGCACGAAGGAAACAAGATTCCGGCAAGAGGAGCTTGCCGGGAAGGCTTGGTGAGCGACAAGCTACCAAGCACGACAAGGATTTAGCCGCGGCAGGCAAACCTTTCTTCATCTCCGCTCCAGCTCATCCACCAGCGATGTCGCCATGGGGGCATTCCAGCGTCGCGTGTCAGAGGGCTGTGCAGCCCGGGAGTAGCGATAAGCGCACGACAAGCTTACCATCGTGGCAAGCGGTGGTGCACTTGACGGTCCTGTTGCCTTTGTTTAGGCGGCGAGGGACAGGCATTTATTGATCTTGTCCTTGCCGTCGAGTTAGGTATATTCATCGCATACCTTTGTACAAGTCGGTGTACCAACTACTGTTTTTCCATTTGTACCCCCATCTACGTTGCCACCTGTGGTGACCCCTTGAGCCTATAAAAGGAGGCCCATGTGCAACGTAGAAGGGGTTCGGTTCATTCGAGGCTACACTCCCTCAGGCTAGGTTTTGTAGCTCCCATTTCTCCCTAGCAAGAACACAATACAATCAACTAAGCAGCAGTAGGAGTATTATCTCTCCGGAGAGCTCCGAAGCTGGGTAAACTGCTCGTGTGCATCGCCTCGATCTGCTCTTCGTGCGACCTCCGCCCCCTCCGAACTGAAAGGGACTCGGTCCGCCAGGTCCCATAGGTGTTCGTGGGTCACGATCAGCTTCCCTGACATCTTTGGCGCGCCAGGTAGGGTGTGTGAACCTGATCCAGCGGTCACACGAGCAACATCTTCATCTTCCTCAACATGCCTCCGAAGAAGAAGGCTTGGCGGCAAGAGAGCCGTCTGCGTCAAACCCACCACCACCGAGCCGACGAGTGGTGGGAAGACGCCAGCGGAGGAACCAGCGTCGTCGAGGGAGCCCACGATGCTGCCAAGTCCAAGGACAAGGCGGCGCAGACCTCGGCGTCCGGATATGTACAACAAGCCGAAAGGGAAGATCACGTTGCCGGTAACATTTGGCAGCGAACTGAATTTCAGGACTAAGAGGGTTACATTTGACGTTGCTGATTTCCCATTGCCCTACAACGGAATACTTGGCCGTCCAGCACTCGCCAAGTTCATGGCAGCCTCTCATTATGCATACAATTTGCTCAAGATGCCCGGCCCGATAAGTGTCATTTTTGTTCATGGCGATAAGAAAGATGCTCTTATCTGCGCCGACAAGATTTACCGAGAAGCAGCAGCTGCGACAGAAAGCAAGTCACTTGCCGCTGAAGCTCCCGGGGGGAAGAAGAAGACCACTTTGTCCGGCAAGAGCTCTGACGCCCACTCTGGCAAGCGCACCTCTTCGGAGTGTTGCGCTACCGTCGAGGACGCACCATCGAGCTCCACCGGCAAGTGCAAGAAGATGATGGCAGCTCCGCCGAAGACCAAGAGGGTGTCCGCCAAGGAGGACGGCACTGGTGGTACCTTCACCATCAGTGCCACTCTCGATCCTAAATAGGAAGGCGAGGTCGTTGCTTTCCTGCGGGCGAATGTTGATGTGTTTGCGTGGCAATCGTCTGACATCCCCGGTGTTCCCAGGAAAGTAATTGAGCACCACTTAGCTGTCTGTCCTCATGCGCCGCCCGTCAAGCAAAAAAAAGTCGAAGCGTGCAAAGGAGCACCAAGAGTTCATTGCGAGAAGAGATCAAGAGCCGGAAGCAGCAGGCCTTGTTAGAGGAGTGCTCCATCCCACGTGGTTGGCCAATCCGTAGTTGTACGCAAGGCAAATGGGAAATGGAGACTTTGTATTGACTTCACAGATGTTAATAAAGCTTGTCCCAAAGACCCATTTCCCTTGCCACGATTGACCAGATTGTTGACTCCACGGCTGGATGCGATTTGCTTTCATTTCTTGATGCATACTCGTGGTATCATCAGATCTTCATGGCGTAAGAAGATGAAGAAAACCGCATTCATTACACCATGTGGCACATCTTTGTTTCATACGGATGCCTTTCGGTTTGAAGAATGCTGGTTCAACGCTTGCAAGAGTGGTCCATGACGCTTTTGAGCCCCAAATGCATAGAAATGTAGAAGCATACATGGATGAGATAGTGGTCAAGAGCAAGGACAAAGCAACTCTGGTTCAAGATTTGATGAGACCTTTGCAAATCTGCAAGATCAACCTCAAGCTCAATCCCGAGAAGTGCGTGTTTGGAGTTCCTCCGCAAGCTTCTCGGTTCTTCGTGTCTCAGCGGGAATTGAAGCCAATCCCGACAAGATCAAGGCCATTGAGCAGATTGAAGCACCAAAGCGCGTCAAGGATGTTCAAGACTTGCGGTTGCGTGGCTGCTCTCAAAGAGGTTTATCTCTAGGTTCGTTGAGCGCCTCGCCATTTTTCAAGATATTGAAAAGGCAGGTCCAATGAAATGGACTCGGCGGAGGCTGCGCTGCAGGACTTGAAGAGGTACCTGTCCTCCACTCCAATACTTGTCGCACCTAGGCCACAAGAGAAGTTGCTGCTATACATAGAGGCAACCAATCAAGTGGTTAGTGCTGCGTTAGTAGCGGAAAGGGAGGCGGATGATGAGCCGGCAACCGAGGCAGATGCATCCAGCGACAAGCAGGGGGCTTCGCCGTCAAGCTCTGGTCCCAACAAGGACGGACCTGCGCAGGATTGTGAGAAGATGCAGAAAAGGATGGTGCAGCGCGCAGTCTACTTTGTCAGTTCCCTTCTGCAGGGGGCTAGGTCAAGGTACTCTGGTGTGCAGAAATTGCTTTTCGGCCTCCTCATGGCCTCGAGAAAGCTGCGCCATTACTTCCAAGCACATGAGATAACAATCGTCACTCGCTTTCGCTGAAGAGGATATTGCAAAATCCGAAGCAACAGGCAGGATTGTCGAGTGGGCACTAGAACTATCAAGCTTTGGCCTCAAGTTTGAAAGCACTTCAACCATCCAAAGCGAAAGCACCGCAGAATTTATAGCAGAGTGGACGCCGACGCAAGATGAAGAAATTCCGAGACGAGCATCCCGTCAAGGAAGCAAGTAAAGAGTGGCTGATGTACTTTGATGGTGCCTTCGCTACAAAGGCGCCGGTGCGGCGGTTGCTTATCGCACCCACCGGAGAGCACCTCAAGTACATAGTCCGGATGCACTTTCCCAAGGAGCAAGCAACAAATAATCTGCAGAGTATGAAGGTTTGCTTGCCGGTCTCGAGATTGCGATGGACCTTGGGATCAGGAAGCTTATTGTCGGGGAGACTCGCAGCTTGTCGTCCGCCAAGTAAACAAAAATTATCAGAGTCCGTTGATGGAAGCCTATGTTGATGAAGTAAGAAAGCTAGAAGAATACTTTGAAGGCCTGCAAATGGAACATGTTCCAAGAGCTCAGAATGATATTGCTGATGGCTCGTCAAAGTGCGCCGACACAAGTTACACAATGGAACCAGGGATTTTGTGCTCAAGCTGACTCAACCAACTGTAACACCATCAACTGGACAGAACAAGAAGAGGAATTGGTTTCGGTGACTACTTTCCGCAGAGCTACCAAGCCGCCGCCAAGAAGGTCCCCAAAATCAACACAGATATCGCCGAGGAGCATCTGCTCCGACAAGCCCTAGGGTTTGTATCGTTGAAGCGCACGCCCCGACAAGTTTTGCTCGGCAAGCTTGCCGGGATCATCGAGCTCCGGTGAGCCGCAGTTCTTGCCGAGAAGCTGATGTTCCCAGCATGGCAGATGTGCCTTTAGTTCTTGTTGTCGAGCCGCAAGCTCCAACATGGGCACAGCAGATCGTCCATTTCCTTCAGACGGAGAACTTCCCAAGAGCAAGAAGAAGCGTAAAGAGTAGCCCGGCAGTCAAGTATGTACCAGTTTGTTGACAGACATCGCATGTAAGAAGACTCAACGGTGTGAAATTGAAGTGTATTTGCCGAAGATGGACAAGCTGTTGGCAGAGATACATGGAGGCATATGTGGTCACCACATTGGCGCAAGAGCGCTTGCCGCAAAGCTTTCGGAAGGTTTCTTCCGCCGACAGCCCTCCGTGATGCAACCGCACAAGTAACCAAGTGTGAAGCGTGCAAGGCCCATTCAAAGCAGATACACCAGCCAGCTCAAGCTCTCCGGACGATCCCTTTATCCCGCCATTTTCGGTGCGGGGCTCGACATCCTCGGCCCCTTCCCCGAAGTTGTCGGGGCTTTGAGCACTTGTACGCCGTGAATCGACAAGTTCACAAAGTGGCGGAAGTGGAAGCGATGAGGAAGGTGACAACACGATCGTGATCAAGTTCTTCAAAGTCAATTGTTTGCCGCTTTGGGATTCCTAACCGGATCATCACCGACAACGGCACACAATTCACGAAGTCGCACCTTCATGCAATACGCCCAAGATCTTGGCGCCAAGGTCTGCTTGCTTCATTGCTCATCCAAGGAGCAACGGTCAAGCGAGAGGGCAAACGCTGAAGTGCTGCGAGGACTCAAGACCGAACTTTCGACAGGCTGCACAAGTGCGGAAGAAAGCTGGATTGAGGAGCTGCCGGTGGTTCTTTGGTCGATCAGACGACGCCAAATCGAGCCATCGCCGACACCTTCGCCTAGTCTATGGAGCGAGGCAGTTCTCCCCACGGAACTCAGATACGGGTCACCTCGAGTACTCGCTATGATGAGCTTGAGCAAGAGCAGCTGCGAGAAGATGACGCTGCTCCTTGAGGAGGATCGTCTTCAGCTCTTTGACGAGCTGCTCGTTACCAACAAGCTTTGCGCCGCTACCATAGCCGCAGTTAGTGCCGAAGCTTCGAGGAAGGCGACCTTGTTCTTGGCGCGCTCAGTCCGCCAAGAATTCCAACAAGTTGACTTGAAGTGGGAAGGCCCTTATCGGGTGAAACGAGTCACTAGGCCTGGCGCTGTCCGCTTTGAGATCAAGATGGCGTTCCGTGAGCACCTCCCGGAATATAGAGCATCTTCGTAAGTTTTACCCATAGAAGCGCGTTGCGGAACCTGCCCGCAACCACCCTTTTTACAAGTCTTGCCGATGTTGCATGTAATCCTTTGTACAAAGCCGGTGCAGACCCGTGCATCAAGAAGCTCATGTGTTGCGCACAACTTGTCAAATACATGCTTTCATAATCCTTTATGCATGTGTTATCTAACATTTTGTGCAGCATCCACACCCGTAAGCAATAACGAGCCACTAGGCTCCATAACTTTATTTTTCTTCTTTCTTCTCATAAGAAAGGAAGGTTCCTTCGCCCACAAGTTAGCCGGGGAAGGAGAAGATAATGTGTGGGCCACCAAGTGTCGCCGAGGAAGTATCGCTTGCCGGAAAGCAAATGATGAGAAAAGCTAAGTTGCCAAAGTTTGAGCAATCAGTTTTAAATTTTTAAGTTATCTTCCTCGAACGATAGTACTTTGTATGGAAAACCTGCTTGAAGGAACCAACTCGCGGCTGGTTTGGCGCCTTACTTTGTTTCGAGTCCGCCAACAACTTAAGTGAGCTGCAACCAGTTGCGATAAGGTTGCTTGTCGGAGGCGGCATCGCCGCAAGCTGCGACGACGTTCGCTTTTCGGCGCTTCAAGGCAAAGGTGCTCATACGACAAGTTCCCTAAAAGCGAGGGCACAAACATACAAAGGAAAGAATCAAGTAAAGGAAACAACATTGCAATCGTTGCCTAAGATAGAGTATATTACAAAAATAACTTGTCGCAGATCTAATAAATTGTTCTAAACATGATCAACAGCGACAAGGGAAAGATAAACTTGGCGGCCTAGTCCACGCGGTCGCCATCAACCCTCTTGACCCCGCTCACCCTGTCCACAATGGGTGCGACAAGGGCCTTGAGCGCTTCAACGTCAGCGGTCGGCAGCAAGGACTTGAGGACGTTGGCGAAGCTGACGCCTGGATTGCGGAAGGCCACCTTCATCAACACCTTTCAAGAGCCCTGCAGACAGATTTGGCGCGACTCGTCGGCCAGCTGCTTTGGGATCTCCTCCCGAGTCACCGGAGAGCCGCCAACACGCCTTGAAGAACAGCTGAGCTTGGCGCTGGGCTGGAGATGCTCGTCGGTGGAGTACCGAGATCCACCATCCCCATCTCCATCGGCTCCTTGTCAATGGCGGCGGCATATCCACAAGGCCCTCCGTCCGATGCATCACGCTCTCCTTGAAGGTAGTATGGGCGTTCGTGGCATTCGCCAACAGCTCCTCATTGGCCTTGATCTTCTCCAACAAACCCACTTCCCGCTCCTTGGCGCCGTCCGGCGTCTCCGGCTGTGGTGGACAGCTTCAGCTCAATATCTGCCTTTGAGTCCTTGGCGGCGCCGAGCTTTTTGATCTTCTCGGCGAGATGACCCGCAACTCGCCAAGAGTGTAGGCGTCCTTCTCGGCTTCGTGCTTCAACAGCGGTGACCTCCTCGCCGCTCTTACGGAGGGTAGCCTCCAGCTGCGTCACCCTCATCTCTAACTCCTTCTTGGCGGCCTCGGCAGCCGCGGCAGCGTCCTTTGCCTCCTTGAGTGCTCCGCCAATTGATTGCTCGCACGCGGTAAGATCTTCCTCATAGCTATCGAGGTTGATCTTCCGCTGCGCCAGCTCGCCTTCTTGCGCAGATAGCTTCTCGCCGGCAAGCCTTTGCTGCTCCTCGACCTCGGCCTTCTCCAGGATGAAGGCCGTGCACTCCTCAGCAAGTTGCTCTCGCGCTTCTGCTACGTCCCGGAGAGTTTCCTTGTTGGCGCGCCGGAGCTCTTCTGCGCGCTTCTCCATGTCAGCTCCCGCCCTCGCGACAAGTGCCTCCCGCGACTCCAGCTTAGCTTGTCGGGCGCGGTAGAGCGACATCAGCTTTTTCAGCAGCTGCTCCTCCTCAGACTCGCCACTGCTGCTGCTTGGCGCGTCAACCAGCGACAGCCCAGCGGAGGCGAGCAGCTCCTCGTCGAAGGTCTCTCCCTCGACCGGCGCCCTGGAGCTCGACGCCCATGGAAGCTTGATGAAGACACCGTCGCCGGCCTTCAGATAGGCGCCGGGCTGGGGCTCTTCGGAGCCTGGTGCTGCATCGGTGGCGGAGGGATCGGCGGTCGGCGTAGCGCCTGGCGCTCCTGCGGCCTCGTGGTCGTCAAGACGATCACTGACATTCTCCCGGCCTTTGCGCCAAGAGCCTTGGCGGCCTCCTCGCCAGGCGGACCCATCGGGCGCCAGCCTCCTCCTCCATGTTGGCGGCGTCGTCATTGTTGCCAAGCGTCCTCCTCACCGGCAACCTCGGTCTCCATCGGCTCTCCGCAGATGGATCTCGATGATCGAAAAAGAAAGGGCATCAAGCAAATGTTCGAAAAGAAGAACAGAAGAAAAGGAACCCATGGGAAATTTTCAAGCAAGGAGATTACCTGCGATGGGATCTGTGGCCGCGGTTTCCACCACCGGAGGATCGTTGGCGCTGCCCCTTGTCGGAGAAGCATCCCTTGTCGGAGAGGCCTCCCTTGCCGGAGAGCGCTCCCTTGCCGGAGAATTATCCCTTGGCGGCGTAGTTGAAGCAGACAGAACTTCGGGAGTGACCTCCGGGGCCTCCTGATGAGGCTGCTCTGCTCCTACACAAATCAACAAGTCAGATATCAGTAAAGAAGGAGCACCCATGCACACCTAACCATAAGAAATAAACCAATTACTTACGCTGGGGGCTGTGCTGGGGGCTGCTCTGCGGAAGGGTTGCCGGATCCGGCAAGGGGGTCTCAGACGCGCCTCCCGTCGCCGCGGGGGAATCGTCTTCGATGACAACCACCGGAGTCTTGGCCCTCTTCGATGCTCTCTGAGCTAGCGTCCTGAAAAAGGAAAGGGTTCGGAATGAAGCAAATCAGACAAGACAAAGCAGCAAATTGAAGAATTACAAGTACAGCGACAAGATCTTACTCTTCTTCCTCCTCCTCGGAGCTGAGAGCGGAGAAGTCGAATTCCGCTCCACCTCCGGTGCGACGAGCTGGAAGAGTGGGCTCCCTCGGACGCTTGGCGGGTGCGGGAGCCGTGGTCCCAGAAGGCCCCGCTCCGGTTGCTGTGGCAGCGTGAGGCGCTCCCAAAGAACAGAGCTTGTCGCGGTGGAGCGCGTCGCGCGGCGAGACGGCTGTTGGCCCGTCTGCCGCCCCGCCACTTCCCCGGTCTTGGAGGCGCCTTCTTGGGGGGGCATGGCTCCTCCCGCTGCAAGCTACCAAGGCGGGGAGGCGCCCGGCAGGCTCGTTCGGTTCAGCTTCAGGCTCGGCCTGCTCCTCCGCGCCGGCAAGCTCCTCTCGGTCGGCAAGGCTTGCCGCCTCGGCTGCCTCGGCCTCCTCCATAGTGAACCCAAACTCACCGGCGGCAGCAGCTTCCGCCGCCTCCTCCAGCCTGGTGGCGATGCGCTGCAGCTCGGCATCGGTGGTGTCACGGGTGAGCCACTTCTGCTCGTCGGCGCAGATCGGCACTTCTTCCAAGCTGTCGAAGAACTGCTGCACCATGTCGTCGGCGGGCTCTTGCCAAGTTGGAACGATCCCATGGGAATCGCACAACGGCATCATCGCGCGGATGCGATCAAGCGAAGAGTTGTTGCACAAAGGAACCCCCTCGGCAACATGAACCACTGGGCGATCTGGGTCGGGCTTGAACAGCTCCAAAGAAGATCGCATCTAGCTCCAAAACAGTGAAGTTCCAGATTGAGGCCCGGCGCAGCCTCATGATGTCCGCCGCATTTTGGAACTCCCAAGCAGGTCTCCTCCTTTCCTGCAGGGGAGCGTCGCGGGCGGCGAAGGAAACCGCGCCAACAGCACCTCTACAAGAAGTCCGCATGCCCGAGGCGCAAGATCCGGTCACGGCAATCTTCAACCTCGCATCCTCCGCGCCTAGTTGCTCCAATCGTTGCCGCGCACTATGGGAGTTTGGCGCTGGGCAGTGAATGGCTGTGGGTTCTCCTCTATGATCCAACACCAATCGGCTCTCCACTCCTCCCACTTGCTACGGAGCTCTCCTTCCAGATATGCTTCTTTCTTGCCGATCCTGGAGATCCATGCAATCCCTCCGGCAAGCGGCTCTCCTCTCTCAACGCGAGGCATGAAGTAGTGGCGAAAGAGGGCTACATTTGGGTGGACTCCGACAAAGTTCTCGCAGAGGTGTGCGAAAACCGCCATGGTCAGGACGGCGTTGGGAGTCAAATCAAGGAGGCGGAGGCCGTAGGTGTTCATGATGTCGCAAAAGAATTCGAAAGGGGGGGGGCAGAGCCCGCAGTAGAAGAAAAGCGCGAAGAAGGGGTACCCGACGGAAACCTTCTCGGATGCGGCGGCGGAGATCACCCTCGTGTGCGGGTGCGCCCGCGTCTCCGTCGACCAGAAGAGGTAGTACCCCTCCCGCAGCTCCTGCCGCGTCGGCGAGGGGGTCGGCGGCCGCTCCTTCGCGCAAAGATGCTGAAGCTGCGCAAGGCGGCCGATTTCACGCCCTTCCCTTATCGGCTGGAGCCATGGTGGAAGTGGTGGAGGAGGCCACGGCGGTGATGGCGTTGGTGGCGATGGGCGTGGGCGTCGCGCTCTTTGGACTTGAGGAGAAGGGGAGCGCGGTGGTTTTTGATGTGACAAGCAATGGCAAGGTGGGCGTCATGCCCCTGCTTCCCTGCTTATAAGGGGCGAGGGGGGCGAACGCCCGCTTTTCCAATTAAAGAAAGCCCCACGATCTCTCCCACGACGCCACGTCCGGGCGTGCCGCTAAGTGGGGGCGTGGTGGGTCCGAGGCGAGTAATCGCGCGCGATCTAGGGCGCGCGCGTCCGCAGACTGCTTTTGGGCCTGGCCCAACAGCGCTCGGCACCGTGTGTGGCCCAGGCCCGGGGGCTCCTGTCGGTGTACTAGAGTAGGGGTACCCTAGTATCCCGAACTCGTGCACGGGCAGTCGCAGCACCCCGCGGCAGGGCTTGCCTAGTGACCGCCAAGGTCCTCCGCGGCTCCTTTGGAGCCATTCGAGAACAAAGTATTCAAGGCCCCGTCAAGAGGAGCTTGCCGGGAAGACCATTCAAGGCACGAAGGAAACAAGACCCCGGCAAGAGGAGCTTGCCGGGAAGGCTTGGTGAGCGACAAGCTACCAAGCGCGACAAGGATTCAGCCGCGGCAAGGTGCTTGCCGCGGCAGGCAAACCTCTCTTCATCTCCGCTCCAGCTCATCCACCAACGTGTCGCCATGGGGGCATTCCAGGCGTGCGTGTCAAGAGGCTGTGCAGCCAGCGGGGAGTAGCGAGCAGCGGCACGACAAGCTTACCATCGTGGCAAACGGTGGTGCACTTGACGGTCCTCACAGATTGTTTAGGCGGCGAGGACATGCATTTATTGATCTTGTCCCTTGCCGCCGAGTTAGGTATATGCACTATACCTTCGTACAAGTCGGTGTACCAACTACAGTTTTTCCATTTGTATCCCCATCTACGTTGCCACCTGTGGTGACCCCTTGAGCCTATAAAAGGAGGCCCATGTGCAACGTAGAAGGGGTTCGGTTCATTCGACTCATTCGAGGCTACACTCCCTCAGGCTAGGTTTTGTAGCTCCCATTGCTCCCTAGCAAGAACACAATACAATCAACTAAGCAGCAGTAGGAGTATTATCTCTCCGGAGAGCTCCGAAGCTGGGTAAACTGCTCGTGTGCATCGCCTCGATCTGCTCTTCGTGCGACCTCCGCCCCCCTCCGAACCGAAAGGGACTCGGTCCGCCAGGTCCCATAGGTGTTCGTGGGTCACGATCAGCTTCCCCGACAGGAGAACCAGATGTGCACTGACATGATGGAGTTGAAGCAGGAGAAGACCAGGATCATCGAGCTGGAGGAAGAACTCAAGTTTACACGCGATGGATATGAGGAGGAAATCAAGACACTAGTGGAGAAGAACGACGACCTAGTCAAGAAGATCGGAGTATTCATGGGAGGACCAGCACCAGAAGAAGAGGAGGAAGATCCCACTTGCCTGGACAACTACATCATCATCAACGACACTGATTCCGAACCAAGTGATGATGACTACGAAGACGAAGCTGGAGCAGACATCATGGACTCTTCCACGGATCAAAATTTCTAGATGACCACCATATATTAGTAGTATTTCCCCCATGTATCTAATAGTAGTTGAGCACTTTTGTGATAGTCCTAGATCGTTTGTATGCCCTTGCTTGATTGATTCAGTGAAACGATTGTGTTTGCCTCATATGCATATGGGTAGTGTTTTCTCATTAAACCTTTTTTCTCTATTCTAATCTCTTCCATCTAAACCCTCAGATTCCTCCGAGACGTGACACCGGTTTTGTTTTCCCACCGGAGCTCACCCAGTTGATCCAGCAGCAAAATGCCTTGATGAAATTGCTAGTTCAGAACTAGGGCAACAACAACAACAATAACCCGCCGCTAGTGGACAATTTAGCCTGCTTCACGAGGTTACAACCGCGGTGTTTTCCAAAGAGCACCGAGCCAATAGTTGTTGATGATTGGCTACGCCAGATTGGAAGGAGTTAACCACCGCTGGATGCACGGATGATGAGAAGGTGCGCTTTGTCAAGACATCAATTGGATGGACCAAGAGTCGCATGGTGGGAGAATTACACGCTACTTTTCCTATAGCCAATGTCACTTGGGACCAGTTTCAGCAAGCTTTTCGCACGACCCATGTCTCAACTGGAGCCATGCAGATGAAGAAGCGTGAGTTTCGCAACTTACGCCAGGGGAACCCTACTGTAGCTCAGTACGTGGATGATTTTAGTAAGTTATTACGCTATGCCCCTGATGATGTGGCCACAGATGCCGTGAAGCAGGATAAGTTTATGGAAGGGCTGAACGATGAGATGAGCATGCAGTTGATGGTGGCAACTTTCAACAACTACCAGGAGTTGGTAGACAAGGCCCTTATGATTGAAGGGAAGCAGCAGCAAATTGAGAGCCGTAAGAGGAAATATGGACAAGGGAAATACAACTCAGGAGCTCATAAGAAGCCTCGCTTAACCCCGAACTCGGGAGGACTTGTTCATAATCATGGAGGTCACATCCACCCTGGAGGAGGATCGCATAACCACAATGGTGCTAAGAATGGGAATGGGAACGGGGTTAATAACAATCAGAACCGCTCCAACCCCTCTACACCCTCCAAAAGGGACCTAAGTCAAGTTACTTGCTTTAAGTGCGGGAAGACAGGCACTATGCCAATGACTGCTCAAGGAAGGAATGGAAACGAAATGGAGCGCTGGAAAGAAGCCCAATCCATTCAACAAAGGACAAGTGAACCACGTTAACGTGGAGGAAGTTGAAGAGCAGCCGACGCGTAATAGGTAAGTTTTTTGTTAAGTCATTTACCGCTCTTGTTCTTTTCGATACTGGTGCATCGCATTCATACATATCAAGGGGATTTGTGGATAAGTTTAAGATACCAACCCAAACCCTTAGGACCCCTCTTTTAGTGAGCTCTCCTGGAGCAGAGTACATGGCTAGCCGATGGTGCAACCAGATACCACTAACCATTGGCACGCATGTTTTTCCGTCTGACCTAATTATCTTGGAGTCGCAAGGATTGGATGTGATATTAGGTATGGACTGGATGTCAAATTATGGAGGAAATATTGATTGTTCTAGCAAATCAATTTATCTTACCACCCCGGAGGGAAAAAGGATTAAGTATGTATCTAGGCATGTGCCTAGGAGGAGCCAAGTGGATGCCCTCATAGGAGTTGTACAGGAGGAAGTGCCTGTAGTAAAGGATTTTCTGGATGTTTTCCTAGAGGAGCTACCAGGCATGCCACCGGATCGAGACATCGAGTTCCTGATAGAGCTATTGCCAGGTACAGGGCTAATATCCAAGAGACCCTACGGATGCCCGCGAATGATCTGGAGGAAATTAAGAAACAGATCAAGGAGTTATTGGATAAAGGATACATTCGAAGGAGTTCATCACCTTGGGGAGCACCAGTGCTTTTGGTGGAGAAGAAGGATAAATCCCTGAGGATGGTTGTTGATTACCGAGCCTTGAATGAAGTAACGATAAAGAACAAGTATCCATTACCGATGATCAATGATCTGTTTGATTAGTTGCAAGGAGCTAAGGTGTTTTCGAAGATTGATCTACGATCGGGATACCATCAGTTGAAGATTCGAGAGAAGGATATACCAAAGACAGCGTTCACCACGCGGTATGGATTATACGAGTATACGGTCATGTCGTTTGGACTAACTAACGCCCCTGCCTATTTCATGAGTATGATGAACAAAGTGTTCATGGAGTATTTGGACAAGTTTGTTGTGGTGTTCATTGATGATATTATGGTATACTCGAAGAACGAAGAGGAGCACAAGGAGCACTTGCGTTTGGTTCTCGAGAAACTCAGGGAACACTAGCTATACGCCAAATTCAGCAAGTGCGAGTTTTGGTTGAAGGAAGTTGGATTTCTTGGGCATGTTATATCAGGAGAAGGTATAGCGGTGGACCCAAAGAAGGTTCATCCATCATCGAATGGTTGGCACCCACTTCAGCTTGGCGAGGTCCGCATTTCCTAGGACTCGCAGGGTATTATCAGAGATTCATTGAGAATTTTTCCAAGATTGCTAAGCCAATGACTGAATTGCTGAAGAAGGATACGAAGTTTAAATGGACGGAGGATTGCGAGGCAAGTTTTTAGGAGTTGAAGAAACGGTTGACTACAGCCCCAGTGCTAACACTGTCAGATATACATAAGGAGTTTCAAGTATATTGTGATGCCTCACGCTTGGGACTTGGTTGTGTGCTTATGCAAGACGGAAAGGTTGTTTCGTATGCCTCACGACAACTGAAGCCCCATGAGTTGAACTATGCCACGCACGATTTGGAGCTAGCAGCCGTAGTACATGCATTGAAGACTTGGAGACATTATCTTATTGGAAATCCTTGTGATGTGTACACGGATCATAAGAGTTTGAAGTACATTTTCACACAGAAGGAGTTGAACCTTAGACAAAGGAGATGGTTGGAACTTATAAAGGATTATGACATGAAGCTGCATTATCATCCAGGAAAGGCCAATGTCGTAGCAGACGCTTTGAGCCGGAAGAGTTACGCTAATATCCTTGAAAGTAAGCGATTGTCGAAGGAATTAGCAGAAGATGTCATGGAACTCCAGTTGGAGATTGTTCCAAGAGGTTTCATTGCAACGATGGAGGTTCAGTCTACATTGTTGGACAAGATTCGAGAAGCTCAGAAGGAAGACAAAGAGATTGCTGAGATAAAGGAGAAGATGAGCAAAGGAAAGGCCAAAGGTTTTCATGAGGATGAGCACGATACCTTATGGTTTGAGGACCGAGTTTATGTGCCCAATAACCCGGAGATCAGGAAGTTAATACTCCAGGAGGCCCATGACTCACCATACTCGATACACCCCGGAAACACCAAGATGTATTTGGATTTGAAAGAACGTTTCTGGTGGACTGGTATGAAGAAGGATATTGCCGATTATATAGCCGTATGTGATGTATGTCAGAGAGTGAAGGCAGAACATCAGAAGCCAGCAGGACTGTTACAGCCTATGCCGATACCCGAATGGAAGTGGGATAAACTTGGCATGGACTTTATCACCGGATTGCCCAGAACCAAAGCAGGATATGACTCAATATGGGTAGTAGTGGATCGCTTGACCAAAGTGGCTCACTTCATCCTAGTGAAAACAACCTATACAAGTGCAAAGTTGGCCAAGATATATATGTCCAGGATCGTATGTTTGCATGGAGTTCCGAGGACCATCGTATCAGATAGAGGAACACAGTTTACTTCAAAGTTTTGGCATCAGCTACACTAGACCTTGGGTACGAGATTGGAGTTCAGTACAGCATTCCACCCGCAGACAGATGGACAGACAGAGAGAGTCAACCAGATTCTAGAGGACATGTTGAGAGCCTGTGCGCTAGATTATGGATCTAGTTGGGATGACAATTTACCTTATGCAGAGTTCTCATACAACAATAGCTACCAGGCCAGTTTGAAGATGGCACCGTTCGAAGCTATGTATGGACGCAGATGTAGAACACCTCTGATGTGGGATGAGGTAGGAGACCGTCAGTTGTTTGGACCAGATTTGATCAAAGAGTCAGAGGAGAAGGTTAAACTGATCTGTGACAGATTGAAGATAGCTCAGTCCAGGCAGAAAACTTATGCAGACTCAAAACGCAAGGAGGTAACCTATGAAATTGGAGACAGAGCCTATCTGCGAGTATCACCCTTGCGAGGAGTGAAACGTTTTGGAGTGAAGGGAAAATTAGCTCCGAGATTTGTAGGACCGTATCGTGTTTTGGAACAGATGGGAGAAGTTTCCTACAAGCTGGAGTTACCTGAAGGATTGTCAGGAGTTCACGATGTGTTTCACGTCTCACAGTTGAAGAAGTGTCATGCTGAGATGGCCGATATACCGTTAAGAGATACAGTGCCCTTGGATGCAATACAGTTGGACAGTAATTTGACATATGAAGAGAAGCCAGTGAAGATTCTTGACTTTGACAGCCGAGTCACTCGCAGCAAGGTTATTAAGTTTTGCAAAGTTCAGTGGAGCCACCATACCGAGGAGGAAGCCACCTGGGAACGAGAGGATGATATTCGCAAGGACCACCCACACCTATTTTCTAGCCAACCCGAATCTCGAGGACGAGATTCATCTTAAGGGGGGTAGGTTTGTAACATCCCAAATTTTCAATTTGGTATTTTATACATATGTCATTCATGCATATCATATTTTATTGCATCTTCGTTCCGCAATCCTCGAAATCCTAAGCAACTCAAGGACCCTCGAAGAGAGTTGGGGATTTTTCGGTTTTCATATTTGATTTTTATCAAATACTGAGAACGAGGATTTTTGATTTTAATTATTTTTCTCTCCTGAAAAATATTTCATAAAAATAAATAAATGAGGGGAGATAATATGACTTCTCCAAAACAATTGAAATATTGGAGGAAAAATGTTAAAATCATTATTTGGATTTTATTTGCATTAGAAAAATTGCACGTTTTTAAAATTGCTTTTTAAGGCCAAGAAAATGTTCATCTCGTTCTAAATATTTCATTTAGACGGTGAAAATTTGTTTTGGCATTTTTAGATTTTTATTTTATTTTATAGGAGTTTTTCTGTCGGCGGAATTATTTTAAAAAACTTCCCGCGCCCGACTGGGCCTAGGGCCCAGCCGAGCCGCCGCCGCCGCCACTCGGACCGGAGTCCGAGTTGGACTCCGCCTCCGCCGCCGCGTTGCCCCCTCCTCCAAGCCGAGCCCCCACCTCTTATAAGCCCCCGCTAGCCGTCACCACCCACCACCACTGCCGCCACACGGAGCCGCCCCGAGCCGGAGCCGCCCCGAGCCGCTGTCGCCACCCGGAGTCGCCTCCGCCGCCGCCTTTCCGCCGCCGCTGCCTCCCGTTGCCGCCGGAGCCCCGCCACCCGCGCCACCCCATGCCCAGCCGGAGCCCCGCCTCGCCGGACCTCTCGCCGGAGGTATCCGCCGGATCCGAGACCGTCGTTTTAAAAAAAAACCGTTCGGTTTATTTTTTTTCCGAAACCCTTGTTTTCGTTTTTTTAAATAGATCGGTTTTTCTCCGGTTTATTTATTTAGCGAGCGTTCGCTCATTCGTTCGTTTTAAGAACGCGTTCTTCGTTTAGGTTCAGATAACGAACGTTCGTTCGTTAAGCTGTTCGTCGCTTTTCTTTTTCTCGGATTTATTCCGCGGTTTTTCTGATCGTGATTTCTGTTCCGATGTTCGATCTAGTATAACTTTTCGCTCGTTTATCGGAATCAGGCGATTCAAGCGCCTGGAGTTTCATCTCGAAACCCTCTTTCTGAATAACCAACTCAAACAAGTTTTTGCCTCTGTAAAATTTGACCCTAGTTAATATTAGTAAACGGATCTTATTTCTTTCACCGTTCGAGTTTCGTTGCTTCGTTTGGTTTGATTCTTTTTGCGAACCGGAGTTCTTAAGTTGAACTTTTTGGTCAGCCTCTTTTATTTGAGTTTTGCTTGTGCATCTTTGCTTGTTGCTTATGTATGTTATTGTTTGCTTGCGATTGAATTCCCGGAGTGCGAAGCGTGTTACTACGAGTCGCTAGGATTCACGGATCGTCAGCAAGGCAAGTAACACTTTGATCATACTCTTTTCATACCCAGTTTTTATGCATTAGCTCAATCCTCAAACATTGCATGATTAGGATGTCATTAACTTGTGGGTTGGGAAGTAGTAGTTGAGGTAGAACCTATTGCCCTGTTACTATCAAACCCTTGGGAGTTACTTCTACGTGTTGCTTATATTGCTATGCTATGCTCGTAGACGTGGTTGGGTTTGAGTGAATCCATGACAGATGTGAGATTGTTAATTAATGGTTTAATTTAAGGTGGCAACTTTAATACACATCTGGTGGATTGAGGCACCTGGGAACCCAAGTGTTGTCTATTTTATTTTTGAAATCCTGTGGTACCCGTGTGATCTTCCTATGGACCGCCACCTGTGCTCAAAGGCGGGATTATTCATGCTAGAAACTTCCATGTGCAGCCACAAGCTACTATGGGCTCTAGCATAGTTGAGTAAGTTACGTGAAGCTCTTGAAGAGGTAGATCAGCAGGTAGTGGGTTTTGTAGGTTTTGGTATGGTCTAACCGGAGTAGGGAGTTAATGTTTCTGAAAGACTATGAATCGGTCATTCGTTTCTCAAACACCACGTAGTGCGAGAAATCCAACGGAGGAGATCGAGTCTTGTGGGGAAAAGTGCGCAAACCTCTGCAGAGTGTACAATCTAATCATGGTTAGCAGTGTCCCCGGTTATGGACAATTCTGAGTATCTAGTACTTGAGTATTCACATGTATCTCATCACTCTTAATTAATATTGTTGGGTTGTTAACTACTTTAATTGGGATTGAGTTGGGGTTATACCTTCTCAATGATGTTTCAACCACCATGATAGTTAAATAAAATTTATTCCTTTGATGTAGGAAAAAATTGGCTTTTCGCAAAACTATAACCATAGAGCTTTCCACCAGCCAAATATGCATGTACTGATAGCATTATTCTGTTCTTGCTCTATTGTGTTATATTGCCAGCATATTCCATGTGCTGACCCGTTCTCGGGCTGCAACGTATTATGTTGCAGACTTTTCAGACGAGGAGTAAGGTTCGACAGGTCATTGTCGTGCAGCTCAGCTATGTCATTGGAGTTGATGGACTCACTTTATCTTCCAAGCCTTCCGCTGTTATCGCATTAGATGGCCTTAAGCCATATTATTGTATTAAGTTCTCGTGTGAGACATTCGATGTAATAAGTGTGTGATGGCTACTCTGTTATAAATCCTTCGAGTACTGTGTGTGTCAGCATTACTGATCCAGGGATGACACTGAAACACAGAGACTTGACCATTCTGAGGTCGGGTCGCTACATGTAGTGGGTAGGTTCACCACACCACTGGATTACGGATCAAGAACAGAAGCATACATGCAGTGCAAAATAAGATCACTTGCTCTGTATAGTTTAATTTACATGGTATGAAGAAGGAACTTGGTTGTACAACTGAAAACTTAAATTGAGAAGGACAAACTTTTGTTTAGGAACTACATAATAAACTTTAAACATGCAATTTGATGCAAACACCAAAAATAAACAACTGTTGCAGTCATGCCTAACCAAATATACACAACAAAGTTTGAAGGCTTGAGAAGGACAAACTTACATTATTGGTGAAGACAGGTTCTATAAAGCCCTTGTCCATGCTGATGGGGGGGGGGCAATTCAAGAACTTTACCACAGAATCTTCTTAATAAACATTACCCGTGTGATCTTCCTATGGACCGCCACCCAGGCTCAAAGGGAACTGGGATTATTCATGCTAGAAACTTCCGTGTGCAGCCACAAGCTACTATGGGCTCTAGCATAGTTGAGTAAGTTACGTGAAGCTCTTTAAGAGGTAGATCAGCAGGTAGTGGGTTTTGTAGGTTTTGATATGGTCTAACCGGAGTAGGGAGTTAATGTTTCTGAAAGACTATGACTCGGTCATTCGTTTCTCAAACACCACGTAGTGCGAGAAATCCAACGGAGGAGATCGAGTCTTGTGGGGAAAAGTGCGCAAACCTCTGCAGAGTGTACAATCTAATCATGGTTAGCAGTGTCCCCGGTTATGGACAATTCTGAGTATCTAGTACTTGAGTATTCACATGTATCTCATCACTCTTAATTAATATTGTTGGGTTGTTAACTACTTTAATTGGGATTGAGTTGGGGTTATACCTTCTCAATGATGTTTCAACCACCATGATAGTTAAATAAAATTTATTCCTTTGTTGTAGGGAAAAATTGGCTTTTCGCAAAACTATAACCATAGAGCTTTCCACCAGCCAAATATGCATGTAGTGATAGCATTATTCTGTTCTTGCTCTATTGTGTTATATTGACAACATATTCCATGTGCTGACCCGTTCTCGGGCTGCAATGTATTATGTTGCAGACTTTTCAGACGAGGAGTAAGGTTCGACAGGTCATTGCCGTGTAGCTCAGCTATGTCGTTGGAGTTGATGGACTCACTTTATCTTCCAAGCCTCCCGCTGTTATCGCCTTAGATGGCTGTCGGTGTACTAGAGTAGGGGTACCCTAGTATCCCGAACTCGTGCACGGGCAGTTGCAGCACCCCGCGGCAAGGCTTGCCGGGTGACCGCCAAGGTCCTCCGTTGTTCCTTTGGAGCCATTCAAGAACAAAGTAGTCAAGCCAAGGAGACAAGACCCCGGCAAGAGGAGCTTGTCGGGAAGGCCACCCAAGACATCTAGGAGACAAGGCCCCGGCAAGAGGAGCTTGCCGGGAAGGCCAACCACGGCATCTCAAGGAACTTGCCGCGACGCGCCACACGTCCCGACGAGGCCCGACGAGCGACAAGCTTCCGGACGCGACAAGACAATGACCGCGGCAAGGCGCTTGCCGCGGTAAACTACCAATCTATACCTGCGCTCCAGCACACCCACTAACGTGTCGCCCTGGGACCTTTCCATGCGCGCGTGGCAAGAGGCTATGCGGCCAGCGGAGCGCGGTGGCAAGCGACACTGACAAGATTGCCATCGTGGCAAGCGGTGGCGCCCCTGACGGTCCCTGTTTGCACTGTTTGGGCGACGTAGACGGGCATTTAATGCCTTTGTCCCCTGCCGTCAGGGTTAGGTATGATACACTATACAAGTAGCTGTACCAACCGCATTCCTTTTTCCATTTTTGCCCTTGTCTACGTTGCCACCTATCGGAGACCCCTTCAGCATATAAAAGGAGGCCCATGCGCAACGTAGAGGGGGGTTCGAAAGGTTTGAAGGGTTCGAAAGGTTCGAAGGGAGAAAACACCCACGCTAGGTCTCATTAGCAGCTGGTGTGTACAGTAGCACTCAACGCTCCCTAGCAAGAAATCAATACACTCAGACATGCAGCAGTAGGAGTATTATCTCTCCGGAGAGCTCCGAAGCTGGGTAAACTGCTCGTGTGCTTCGCCTCGATCTGCTCTTCGTGCGATCTCCGCCCCCCGCCGAACCGAAAGGGACTCGGTCCGTCGGTCCCATAGGTGTTCGTGGGTCAGACCAGCTTCCCCGACATCTTTGGCGTCGCGCCAGATCTGCGCGGGAGCTCTTCCCGGAGTCGCTGGAGGGCCGTCACCACGCCTTTGAAGAACAAGCTGAGCTTGGCGCTGGGTTGGAGGTTCTCATCAGAGGAATACCCGAGGTCATCCATCCCCAGCTGCGCCAGCTCCCTGTCGATGGCTGCGGCAACATCCACGAGACCCTCGGTCCAGTGCTCCACATTCTCCCCGAAGGTGTTCAGGCGGCGGCAAGATTCGCCAAGAACGCCTCGTCGGCCTTGATCTTCTCCTTCAAGGCCACCTCCGCTCCCGGGCGCCGCCCAATGGTCCCGAGTCAAGGTGGACAGCTTCAACTCAAGATCTACATTGGAGTCCTTGGCGGTGCTAAGATCCTTGCTCCTCTCGGCGAGTGGCCTGCAGCTCGCCAAGAGTGTAGGCGCCCTTCGCGCCATGCTTGAGTGCAGTAAGCTCCTCGCCGCTCTCCTTGAGATTGGCCTCCAGCCTGCGCCACCTTCGCCTCCAGCTCCTTCTTGGCGGCCTCGGCAGCTGCGGCAGATCCTTTGCTTCCTTGAGAGCCCCGCCAAATGTTTGCTCACAGACGGCAAGATCCTCCTCGTGGCTGTCAAGATTGACCTTCCGCTGCGCTAACTCGCCTTCTGCGCAGATAGCTTCTCGGCGGCAAGTCGCTGTTGTTCTCGGCTTCAGCCTTCTCGAGGAGGAAGGCTTTGCGCCTCGGCGAAGTCGCTCCCGCTCCTCCGCCGTGGACCGGAGAGCTTCTGGTTGAGGCCCCGAGCTCCTCCGCGCTTTCGACATCTGCTCCGCCTTCACGACAAGCGCTTCCCGGATTCCAGCTTGGCTTGTCGGGCGCGATAGAGCGACAACAGCTTGCAGCAGTTGCTCCTCCTCGGACTACGCCGCTGCTGCTTGCTTGGCCGACCGTCTGCCAGCCTCACCAGCGGAGGCGAGCAGCTCTTCATCAAAGGTCTCTCCTTCGATCGGGCGCCTCGAGCTCGACGCCCATGGGAGCTTGATGAAGACGCCATCGCTGCCTTCAAATAGGCGCCGGGTGGGGCTCTTCGAGCTCGACGCTGCAGCAGCGGCGGAGGGATCGGCGGTCGGCGAGCGCCAGACGCCTCGCGGCCTCAGGCCGCGGGCGATCGCGGACCCTCGCCACTTTTTGCGGCGGCAGCCTGGCGGCCTCTTCGCCCAAGGGCTCGTCGGCGCCAGCCTCCTCTTCGATGGCGGCGCGTCGTTGGTGTGACAGATAAGGCGTCCTCCTCGCCCGGCGACCTCGATCTCCATCGGCTCTGTGGTAGATGGATCTGACGACCGGAAAAGAAAGAAAAGTCAAGCAAATGTCCAGAAAGAAAATCAGAAGAAGAAGAACACAAGAGAAGTTTTCAAGCAAGAGGATTATCTGTGCTAGGGTCTACAGTCATGGTCTCCGCCACCGGGATCACAGTGCTGTCCCTTGCGGAGAGTTGTCCCTTGCGGAGAACTGCCCCTTGCCGGAGAATTCTCCTTGCCGGGGATCCTCCCTTGGCGGTGTAGTCGGGCAGATGGCATTTCGAGCGGCTTCCGGCACTCTCGGTGAGGCTGCTCGCCTACTACACAAACCAACAATGATATCAAGCAAAGGAAGAGCACCCATGCACGCCTAACAGCAGGAAGTAAACCATATACTTACTGGGGCTGCGCTGGGCTGCTTTGAGGAAGAGTTGCCGCGTCCGGCAAGGTGGTCTCTTGACGCGCCTCCTGCTGTCGCGGTGGGTTCGCCCTCGATGACTATCACCGGGCCTTGGCTCTTCGACGCTCTGTGGGCCAGCGTCCGAAAAGGAATGGGTTCAGAGAAGCAAATCAGATACAAGACAAAGCAACAAATCAAGAACTACAAGTGCAAAGAAAGAATCTTACTCTTCTTCTTCCTCGCCGGAGCTGAGCGCGAGAGATCACCTCTGCTCGCCTCAAAGGCGACGAGGCGGAGGAGTGGGTTCCTTGGTCGCTGCGGGAGCGAAGCGGTGGTCCGGGAGGGCCCCGCTCCGGTTGCCGCAGCGGCGTGAGGTGCTCCTGCTGCAACAAGATGCTTGCCGCGGTGGAGCAAGGCTGCGCGCTGGGCGGTTGCTGGGCCCGTCTGCCGCCCGCCACGCCCCCGCCTTATGGAGACGCCTTCTTGGTGGAGCTGGTGGCTCCGGCCATGCAAGCTGTCCGGAGGTGGGGAGGAGGCGCCCTCGGCGGCTCGCTCGACTCAGCTTCGAGCTCGGCAAGCTCTTCCTCGCCGCAAACTCCCTCGCCGACAAGGCTTGCCGCCTCTGCCCTCGCCTCCTCCACGGTGAACTGAACTCGCTGCGGCAGCGGGCTGCTGCCGCCTCTTCCAGCTTTGGTGGCGTCGCGCGATCTCATCATCGGTGGTGTCGCTGGTGAGGCTCTTTCTGCTCATCGGGCGGACCGGCACTTCTACCAGAGCTGTCAAAGAACTCCCGCACGATGTCCTCTTGCCAAGTTGGGACAATTCCATGCGAGTCGCGACAGTGGCATCATTGCACGGATGCGGTCGAGCGAGGAATTGTTGCAGAGCGGAACGACACCTCGGCAGCCCGAACATTTCGGGATGATCAGATCGGGCTTGAACAGCTCCAAGAGCATCGCGGCCCGCCTAAGGCGGTGAAGTTGAAGTTGAGGCCCGGCGCAGCCTCATGATATCCGCCAGACTCGAACTCCTGTGCAGGTCTCCTCCTCTCCCGCAAGGGGATGGCGCGGCGGCGAAGAAAGTCTCGCGCTAACGGTGTTTACGGTGAGCCCGGCAAGCCCGAGGCGCAGGATCCGGTGACAGCAATCTTCACCTAGCGCCTTCCTGGCCACGTTGTTCCAATCGCTGCTGCAAGACTATTGGGGTTTTGGGCAAGAAGGGCTGCGGGTTCTCCTTGACAATCCAGCACCAATCTGCCCTCCATTCCTCCCACTTGCTGCGGAGCTCTCCCTCCAGATAAGCTTCCTTCTTGCCAATCCTCGAGATCCAAGCGATTCCACCGGCAAGAGGCTCCCCTCTCTCAACACGGGGCATAAAGAAGTGGCGGAAAAGAGCTACGTTGGGATAGACTCCGACAAAGTTTTCGCAGAGATGTGCGAAAACTGCCATGGTCAGAACGGCATTGGGGGTGAAATCAAGGAGGCGGAACCCATAGGTGTTCATGATGTCACATAAAAATTCAGAGAAAGGCGGGCAGAGCCCGCAGTAGAAGAACAGCGCAAAGAAGGGATAACCGTTCGGAGCCAGTTCCGAAGCAGCAGCTGGGAGTACCTTCGTGCGCGCATGCACTCGCGTCTCCGTCGACCAGAAGAGGTAGTAGTACTCCCTCATATCCTTCGCGGCGAGCTGAGGGGGGAAGATTGCCCGCTCCTTCCACAGCGCCGCGAGCCGCTGCGCCTCGGCCGACTTCACGGCCTTCCCCTTGTCGGCTTTCGGAGCCATGGCAGAGGTGGTGGGGGAGATCGACGGTGTTGATGATGCTGGTGGCGATGGGGGGGGGGCGCTGCTCTCTTTTCAGCCTTGGGAAGAAGGGGGAGCAGCGGAGGTTTTTCGAGATTGGATAGCAACTGGCGAGATGGGCGAACTGCCCCTGTTTCCTCTGCTTATAAAGAGGGAGGGGGCAGGCGTTCCGTCTTTCCGAATAAAGAAACCACCCACGATCTCTCCCACGATGCCACATTAGACGCGTGGCTGCCTGTGGGGGTGGTGGGTCCGGAGGAGTTACGGTGTAACCCAGCCCGCGTGTCCGTGCCTGCTTTGGGCCTGGGCCAACAGCGCTTCGGCACCGTGTCCGCCCAGTCGGGGGCTCTGCCGGTGTACTAGAGTAGGGGTACCCTAGTATCCCGAACTCGTGCACGGGCAGTTGCAGCACCCCGCGGCAAGGCTTGCCGGGTGACCGCCAAGGTCCTCCGTGGTTCCTTTGGAGCCATTCAAGAACAAAGTAGTCAAGCCAAGGAGACAAGACCCCGGCAAGAGGAGCTTGCCGGGAAGGCCACCCAAGACATCTAGGAGACAAGGCCCCGACAAGAGGAGCTTGCCGGGAAGGCCAACCACGGCATCTCAAGGAACTTGCCGCGACGCGCCACACGTCCCGGCAAGGCCCGGCGAGCGACAAGCTTCCGGACGCGACAAGACAACGATCATGCAAGGCGCTTGCCGCGTAAACTACCAATCTTTACTCGCGCTCCAAAGACACCCACTAACGTGTCGCTCGACCTTTCCATGCGCTGCGTGGCAAGAGGTCAGCGGCCAGCGAGCGCGTGGAAAGCGGCATCGACAAGATTGCCATCGTGGTAAGCGGTGGCGCCTCGACGGTCCCTCGTTTGCACTGTTTGGGCGACGAGACGGGCATTTAATGCCTTTGTCCCCGCCTTCGTGGTTAGGTATGATACATCGCATGTAGCTGTACCAACCGCATTCCTTTTTCCATTTTTGCCCTTGTCTACGCTGCCACCTGTCGGAGACCCTTGAGCATATAAAAGGAGGCCCATGCGCAACGAGGGGGGTTCGAAAGGTTCAAGGAGAAAACACCCACGCTTAGGTCTCATTAGCAGCTGGTGTGTATCAGTAGCACTCAGCGCTCCCTAGCAAGAAATCAATACACTTTCGGACATGCAGCAGAGGAGTATTATCTCCGGAGAGCTCGAAGCTGGGTAAACTGCTCAGGTGCTTCGCTCGATCCGCTTCTTCGTGCGATCTCCGCCCCCCGCCGAACCGAAAGGGACTCGGTCCGCCGGTCCCATAGGTGTTCGTGGGTCAGACCAGCTTCCCCGACAATGGCCTTAAGCCATATTATTATATTAAGTTCTCATGTGAGACATTCGATGTAATAAGTGTGTGATGGCTACTCTGTTATAAATCCTTCGAGTAATCGTGTGTGTCAAAGACATCGATCCAGGATGACATCAAACACGTAGACTTGACCATCTGAGGTCGGGTCGCTACATGTAGTGGGTAGGTTCACCACACCACTGGATTACGGATCAAGAACAGAATCATACATGCAGTGCAAAATAAGATCACTTGCTCTGTATAGTTTAATTTACATGGTATGAAGAAGGAACTTGGTTGTACAACTGAAAACTTAAATTGAGAAGGACAAACTTTTGTTTATGAACTAAATAATAAACTTTAAACATGCAATTTGATGCAAACACCAAAAATAAACAACTGTTGCAGTCATGCCTAACCAAATATACACAACAAAGTTTGAAGGCTTGAGAAGGACAAACTTACATTATTGGTGAAGACAGGCTCTATAAAGCCCTTGTCCATGCTGATGGGGGGGGGGCAATTCAAGAACTTTACCACAGAATCTTCTTAATAAGCATTGCCTTTATTCTACATTTTGTTAAGAGTAAATATAGATGTGACAATATAAGAAAAAATGGAGAATATTTAAGATAAGATGAAGAGTGATGCTACATAACCAAGTAGCTATAAATGTAAGTACAGCGATACAGGCAAAAGGTACAACAAAGAGCAATGCACAGCTAAACTTCTTCAGTACCATCGGTGTTATCCAACCTTATGGTAAGAGTAAATATAGATCTGATGTGTAGAAAATGGAGGGCAAAGGAAAATAAGCTGCAGAGTGATGATACATAAACAACTACCTGCCAATATAAGTACACTGATAAAGGACAACAAGTACTTACAAGAACAATGCAGAGCTAAAAAAATTCATTGGCATTGGATATATTGTACACTAATGTAACCATTTATATAGATCAGATAATTTGGAGCGAACAATTGATAAGCAAGCTATCATGCATACTGTTGTCACATAATGAACCAGGTATGTATGCAAGTACAATGATACAGGACAATAGGTACTAACAAGAGCGAAGCAGCGGGCAGCATATTTGCGATATCTTGTCGTTCTTTTCAAACTGGAATTCATCTTCGAGCAGATTTCCTGTAAAAAAGATCCGTAAGCCACATGCGGAAAAGTATAAGTTCAAATTGTCATGTGATTTCATAGACAGTACCTCATCCTGGGAACGAGGCTAGTGCATAAAGGTCTTTCCATTCGATGTTTTCTAAAATTAGCACAGGAGACTTCACCGGAAATTCGTTTATAGACTTGCCATCAAAGTGTGATTTCCTCAGGTAACACCGATACTGCTGCAATGCTTCCTTGAAAAGCACAAGCAAGCTTTGCTCGTCATGACTATCCAGATTGACCCTCGCCCACTTACAACAATGTAATGTAAATCATTGATGTGTTCAATAAGCAGAAAACAGGAAAATAATAACCATGAATAATAGGACTTACACGTAAGTTGGACAGGAAGATGTGAAAATGGTATTTGTCTTCACTATAATCTTCCCATGATGGGAATATATGCACGTAGTCCCTATCAACATTGAAAGCATTGTCTTTTAAACTGGGAATAACTGGAATGGGGTTCCAATCTGCAGGATTTGGCCGTCTCTGCAGTTGGGATAGGTCTTCACCGTGGACTTGCTGTACTTTTTTGGTGGGAGGATTTTTCGTGGTACGACCGGTGCTATGGCAACTGAAATCGGTATACCTTTTGCTGGAGTGCAGGTCTGTGTGGTGGGGCTAGTGGTGTGGCCGGTGAAGTATGGGTACAGTACTGGAGTCGGTCCCACGTTTTGTGTCACTAGTTGTACATCCAATATAAGTGGGTGTTGTCTGATTTCTCGCACCACCACGCTTTTTCAAGGACTTTGCTGGTGCTCCTTCAGGTTTGGCAATCACCGTCTTCCTTTTTGATGTCTGATGCACAAGAACAACATTTGAGTGAAAAAATATGGTATGATGACAGATGGAATATGTATTGATAATGGATGGGCATAGCATCTCGACATATATGATGAGTAAACTAAGCAGATGGCGATGCAACAAATTAGAAGAAAAGCAAGACAACATATGCAAGATACGCGCAATCAATAAAACCTTGACAAATTAGAACAGACACCTTGATGGGTGAACAGGACATGCCATCTGCCTTTGACTCCTCAAGGTTAGAATAGTCATTAGGATCATATTCTGAACAAGAATCAACAGTGGGGAGCGATGAGTTTCATTGCGTCCAGAATGGCACTCAATGCCTTGGTGCCAATTTTGTATGTCATTGCAGTGTTTAGCTTCAAGAGTGGACTGCTGCTAGTGCGACACAAAGTAGCTACACAGATCATAGTGTAGATATAACAGGAAAACCGTAAGCATCAGAGTAAAATCAGCAAAGTGGAACTTGCTGGAATATATGTGCTAGTATTGCCGGTACGGCTAGAAAGGCTTTGGATACCAGCTCTCTTCAACTGAAGGTGCGGTATGTTAATATCAAGTAACTCTCAAAGGCTATACACGGCCCCGCATTTCTTGTTATTCTTATAGGATTCAAGTGGGCAGGCCACTACAAATCCTATTCCAATATTTAAAAAATCCTACGAATCAAAGAGGCCCAAGAGTTCAAAGTGTCCATCACAACCGACCGTATAGACCTCTACATCGCAAATGTCCCCGCCATCTTCACTACAAGGAACATATCAGACTATTGTCATACTTCTCCGTTCCAAAATATAAGTCTTGGTAGAGATTTCCACTATGGATCACATATGAGATGTATCCAGATACATTTTAGAGTGTAGATTCACTCATTTTGCTCCATATGTAGTCCATGGTGGAATCTATACAAAGACTTGTATTTAGGAACGGAGAGTACTTATTAAAGAAGAATAGAAGAGGAACATGCTAAAGAAGAGCAAGTAGATTTTGGATAATAAAATGTTCGTTGCGCAGTGCCCACAGATGATGAACCAGAGCGCATTAAGAAAGCAACTCCCTGCTGTCTCTCTATATGTGGTGCATGTGCTTTTCGAAAGTAAAGTAGGAACATTAGCTGACCAATTAAATGTTATCTGTTTTATTAATATCAGCATCATATCAGATTCGTACTTAAGCAACAAGTTTGGAATTATGAGTGGCACGTTGTTTAGCTTGATGGATTCAGGAGCAGTGCTAAGCAGGTACGATGATGGTATTGGATATAAAGGCATGATGCATGCAAGTCGCATGACTTTTGTCATTTGGTCCAGTCGATCATTTCAGGCGGTTGGATGAAGATCCTACGTCTCCTAACCCTTCTTCTTCCTCGTCTTTGATTCTTCCCATACTGAGAACACAAGACGGGACGCCGGCCGACCACCGCCCCCACCGCCTGTGTTCCTCCGCCACCCCACCCCACCCCGCCCCCACCCACGCCGAGTTTTCTTCGTTCGGCGAGGCCCCACCACCGCCCCCACAACCACTGTCCCCACTCGAGCCCCTTCGTTCGCACCGGCGAACTCCGGCGAGCTCTGAAAAATCGACTGACCCAATTTTGAAATTTAGTCTATTGTGTTTTAACTAGTGTGGAATATAAAAGGGGAAGACCATAAGCATTGGGAGTATAGTGTTGAGCATGCCATGGCAGATCTGAAGGTGCAAAACGGACAAAGGCAACTTCGCAAACAATGTTTGCTTTCAATTAGCAAGTAAGTGATGGACAAGAAATTAGAGTAAAGCAGTGGCGATCTATTTTCTTGCTGCGATAAATAAGTTGAGAATATACAAAAGAGACCGCCTCTGGTGCGGCGCCGTGTATGCATCAGCTGAGAATTAGACGGTGCTGCGGTAGCGATGGCTGTCGGCGGCGTGGAAGCAGATCTAGGAGGGTAGACGGTGGCGGTGGGGCGCGGTGGACGAGACGGTCATAGGAGCGGCACCGACAAGGTGGACGACGGCGGGGATGAAGCGAGAGGACGGGATGCAAGGATCCCGGTCCGAAGCCGTGGATGAGAGAGGTTGATCTCTTGTAATGGACGGGCAAGGCTGGGTATCAGCCCGCATGGTGGAGGAGGACGGTGGTGGATGGGGTGGCGGACGGAGGAGGCTGGGGTGGAGAGGGTGTTTTGGCGCCCATGGAGTACGAATGGGGAAGTGGAGGTAGAGAGGAAGGGGGAACCATGTCTTCAGGGCGCGCTTGTCTCAAATGCGAGGAAATTTACAAACTTAGCCCCCGTTTCAAATTTCCTACATCACAGCAATATTAGTCGGTTGGGTTTAGGACGGTAATCTCGCATACACCGAATATTTGCCGACGAGAGTTTGTTTTTGGCGCCCACCGTGTATGAATCGGGGAGGGAGTCGATTTCGGCCGAGGACACACTGTGTTTTGGCGCCCACAGTGTATGAATCCGGGTGAGACGCGGTTATGTCATGTTTGAGTGAAATTACAAACCCTCCCCTATCAAAACCTATAGAAATCGAGCAGATAGGCTTTGCGTGGCAGGGATAGGCAGTAGTAATTTCTATCTCGCAGATTTTGGTTTTGGGCGGTTACTGCGACTTTCCCCGCTTCGTTCAAATTTTGCAGAGTGCACGTTTCGTGCCATCTCAATTCGAATCCTGTTTGTATTCTATTTTTTTTCTGGGTGGGATCCATTTTCGATCGGAATAAAATTCTATATACATCATTTTTTATATATACTTTCAAAAGCACAACAAAGAATTTTGCTCCTTTATTTGTATAATATGATTTACAAATACAATGATCTCAAAATTATAAGGTTGAATTCAAAAAAATTAAACCAAATTATGTTCTACTAAAATGTATGGATCAGTAATATCTACATATTAAATAACATAGATGCGCGTGAATTCATATGAGTATGCATGTTTGATAGATCAATTTTGGTTCGAGTATGGATTACATGTATCATCATCTCAAATTCAAATATTTGAATCCCTTTTATGTTCACTCCTTTCACGCCCATCTCTCTCGCATGCATGCTCCTTCATGTAGCTATCACTCTCTTTTCTCCAGCTCACCCGCACGCTCACTTCATGTTTCTCCTATCCTCGCAAATATGGTCACTCGACGTCTCCCTTGAGAAGTGTCACACTCTCCCTATCATTATACATTACACGGTTTTCACTATCTCTCACGTCTCTACCGTTCTCTGGTATCACTAAGTACCTAAGCTTTCTTTTTCACCGCCACACACACAGTCTCCACTCGTCTTTCACTTTTTCTTTATCTCTATGGGATTCTCTCACACACCCTATATGTCTCTAGATATGAACCATACCACTAAAATTACTCTCTCTCTCTCTCTCCTGTAGACACAACATTTGTTGTAGTCTCCTTTTCGTCTCCATCCCAGACTGACATTATTCATTTGTTTACCGATCAGACAAACTCCCCCCCTCTCTCTCTCTCTCACACACACACACAACTCCTGCTTCCACCCCCGACTACCGTCTCTCTATCACACACAAAACTCTCGCTTTCGCATCCCCGACTCGTATTTCTCTCACAAACATTTATCGACTAGCCTCTAGATAGGTTTATACACCCGCACACTCGTGCTTCCACTATCGCATACATGTCTCTCTCCCGCTCCTTGTATCTATGTAGATTTTTCTTCCCTTCTTGAGACACGCCCTCTCAATCGTGCACACACATACTATCGCCTCATTTTAAGCTGATACCTCTTGCACACACACTCTTTGTGTCTTTGTCACACATGCACTCCGTCCTCCTCCTCTCTCCCTCTCTATCTCACACACATGGGCCTTTTACAACAACTAGCAAGATGCCCATGCATTGCACGGAACATCAATATGCATTTGTATGAGTAGTTTATCTTGTGGGATAAAAGGATGAACGAGGTAAGGCCTTATTTGCAACTGTGGAGAGGGGTGTGGGTATCTTTTTGCAAAATTTCCATAGTTTCCTTCCTATCCGTCAGATATAGATCGGACGGCCTATATTGCAGGATGGCAGGCACACGATCATCACCGACTATGCTTTTTATAAGAGTAGGGATAAAAAACAGAGTTGGTGATGATGGTGGGCTGCCATCCTGCAATATAGGCCGTCAGATTTATATCTGATGGATAGGAAGGAAACTATGGCAATTTAGCCGCACTCCTCTCCACATTTGCAGATAAGGCCTTCCCTCGTTCATCCTTTTCTCCCATAAGATCTTGATGTTCCGTGCAATGCACGGGCATCTTACTAGTAAGAGTAGAAATTAGACATATACCACTTCTCGAATCTTGAAACCAACAACATTCCTCCCTTATCTCATCAAAACCGCCAAAGGAATATATTTTGAGTGAAACATAACATATTTTTAGTGATATACGTATTTCAAAACTAGAATTTTTTTCTATCAAATCGGTGAATATGTATTAATCTACTCTGATTGTGTGGCAACGCATTGGCACATTGCTAGTAGTTATTATAATTTTTTTGACACCAGACAAACGGTGGAGTACATGTACGAAGAGAAGAGGCGCACGCATGCAGTCAGTCTCTTGCTGTCTCGCACACATGAGTGTTACATAAAGGCAACGTTAACAAATAAACCCTAAAACCCTAGGTGCACGATTGCTGCATTCGCGGGTACAGGGTACGTGGTGGAGTGCACCTTTGTAGGAATAGTCAGCTCGCGTGATAATTTGATCCATAGGAGTTGATGGTCGGGACCACAGGTGAACGACATGGAGGTGGTGGCTCGCCAGTTGCCACAAATTGAGTAGCCACGTTTAAAATATCATTTTTTAGCGGGGTTAAGAGTTCCGATTTTCAATGGCGCGTTATAAGTACTAAGTAGTTTTTAGAATGATTGGTATGGAGCGATAATGGAATTCATAGTACTACGTACCTCCTTGGCGTATGGTTGTATGGGTTTATGTTGCGAGATGTTGAACCTGGTAGTTCTAGGGCAAATACTATGGTTTAGATTTAGATATTGGTTTTCTGTAATGAAAATCGGAAGGGGGAAACCCTTCTTTGATTAAAAAAAACTACTACCTCCATTCTGGTTTACTAGTCCCCATCGTATTTTGGGTCAAAGTTTGTCCATGAATTTTACTTGTAAAATGTGAATGGAAAATGAGATTTTGTTATACCCAAACAAAAAAGAACTGGAGGGAGTGATTGCTCTGACACGGATGCGACCTCTCATAGCGCTGGCATTAAACCGGCGCGCCGGCCAAGAGGGCCCCACTCGCTGCAGGCCTGGCTGAACACGCCTCCTCGCCGCATGCAACCGGCTTCAGACTGCCCCGCCTGCCTTCATTGAATCCGCGCGTGTGCCGGCAACACGTCCTTCCGCGAGCCGTCCGGCATTTTAGAACACAAAAAATGACCAAAATATAATTAATTACGCATGGTCTTGAATTGTTGTGCTTGCAGGATATGAATGAGGGTGAGCCCGGACATCCGGCGCAAGGGCCGGATATCCGGGGAGCAGCCTGGACATCCGGCATGAGGCCCGGACATCCGGCACTCCCAGAGGCAGAATAACCCAGAGAGGTGAGATAGATCAACCGAGACAAGTAGAGGAGATATCATGGCAAGAGCAAGTGTTTCGCTAACCCTATCGATCCCCTCTTAATAGTGAGGGATCCTATACTCAAGAAAACAAATGTGAAATCATTTTTTATGCTCCATCCTTGAGTAAAATCACTTGTAAGCTCTTGATCCACACACCTCGATGAACCGAGGACTAATACCTGAGATTTACTTGACAACCATTGTTAGTCCCTGTCAGTGTCAAAACCGGCGGATCTCGGGTAGGGGGTCCCGAACTGTGCGTCTAGGCGGATGGTAACAGGAGACAAGGGACACGATGTTTTTACCCAGGTTCAGGCCCTCTCGATGGAGGTAATACCCTACTCTTGCTTGATTAATATTGATGATATGGGTAGTACAAGAGTAGATCTACCACGAGATCAAGGAGGCTAAACCCTAGAAGCTAGCCTATGGTATGATTGTTGTTCGTCCTACGGACTAAAACCCTCCGGTTTATATAGACACCGGATAGGTTAGGGTTACACAGAGTCGGTTACAATGGTAGGAGATCTACATATCCGTATCACCAAGCTTGCCTTCCACGCCAAGGAAAGTCCCATCCGGACACGGGACGAAGTCTTCAATCTTGTATCTTCATAGTCTTGGAGTCCGGCCGTGATGATAGTTCGCTATCCGGACACCCCTAGTCCAGACTCCTCAAGAGCCCTCGAACCAGGCTTCAATGATGACGAGTCCGCGCGCATATTGTCTTCGCATTGCAAGGCGGGTTCCTCCTCGAATACTTCATAGAAGGTTTTGAACACTGGATAGTGTCCGCTCGCAAAACAAGTTCCACATACCACCGTAGAGACAATAACTTTTGCACAGATCTGCTGACGTATTCCGCGGCGTGACATCACACCACGGCCAGGCCTTTATATGAATTGTTTTTTTACCGTTCCACCTTAGTGCGTTTAGCGAGGCGGTTTCCTTGGCACGTCTTATCAAAGCATAGATCGTGCCCCCTTATTCCGGGATTCCCATCAATACGGACGTGGGTAACCCATCCACACCATTGATTACGGTGTTTGGGAGATAAGCGAGTTTTACCAGGCTGGTGGGGGACATATAACGTCCGTCCATATAAGGGGATAAGGATCCACCTTTTCACCTACGCCTTCTTCCTCCTTTGCTCATCCATTTCCGCGCTCTCGAGCTCCAGCGCCCAAGTCCGCACATCCCACCTCAACCTTCTCCAACCATGTCAGGAGCGGGAGGCAGGTGGATGGCCTCCTCCGTTATGGAGGGGCACATCACAAGACTGCGGGAGGCCGGATATTTGTCCGGCGACATCGCGCACAGGCTGCCCGACTCGGGGCAGCTCATTCCAACCCCCAGGCCCCATGAGAGGGTGGTGTTTCTCCCCTACTTCCTCTGCGGACTAGGTTTTCCACTTCACCCATTTGTCCGGGGGCTCATGTTCTACTACGGCCTGGACTTCCACGACCTGGCCCCGAATTTCATCCTCAACATCTCGGCGTTTATCGTCGGTGCGAGGCCTTCTTCGCATCCAGCCCCACTTCGCCTATGGTGAAGACCTTCAATGTCGAGTCAAGGTAGTGGGCGGCCGTCAAGCAGAGTGCGAAGGCGCCATGGTTGGCAAGATGGCCAAAGTCCTATGGCTTGAGGGCTCCTTTGTGGAGATAATAAAGGGGTGGCAATCGGGGTGGTTCTACATCACCGAGCCACGCGGCCCCAAATGGGTGGCGGCCCCTGAATTCAGATCTGGCTTCCCCACACGGCTCTCATCATGGAAAGAGACGGGCCTGACGTGGGGGAATTCAGATGAGACATCCGGACTCCAAACATGCGTCTGAAACCCGGTGGACAAGAATCTTAGGCTTGTCAACGTAATCCAGGTGATGCTCATCCGCCAGATTCTCCCATGCCAACAACGGGCCTTCAAATTGTGGGAGTTCGATCCGGCACAGCACTCGACTCTAAAAAGGCTCTTCGACACCACGCGCGAAGATGCCTGGAAGGTGCTGTTCAAGGGCGCCGAGGCTCCCTCATCCGCTACTGAAGATCGCGGATATAGCTCGCAACGTCAAGCCGGCGAGGTAAGTTATTTTACCCTTTACGGGACTCTTTTTTCATAGATTGACTCTATGCGGGATCTAAAACTCCCTAATCTTTGACAGGACTGGCTGAAGACGTCCGGACGGATTAACTGTCCGGCTCCTTTGCCGGAAGACCCAGCAGACGCCCGATTGACGGGGTTGCTGGCTCCGGTACCCCATGTGGTGCCGGAGAAGAAGGCTAAGAAGGAGGCCACGGAACTCAAGGAGCTCCCGACGCCAGTGTCTTGTCGATTCAAGCGAATCTTCTCCGAGGACGAGGAGGAGGAAAGAAGCTTCTCCCGCCGGGGAGGAGAGAAAAGGAAGGCCGCCTAACCGGGAGGCCGGAGGGTCCAAGAAGGGAAGAACCCTTCCTCCGGACTTCTCCACCAACGTCGACAACGATGAGGAGGATTGGCCGACAAGGGCCAAGCCCCTGGCGAGATCGTAAGTGTCCGGATACCCATGGCTTTTTTATTATTGCAGAGTGTTCTCTAATGTCGGACAATCATGCAGCCCGCCCAAGGGCGAGTTCGCCACTTCATCGAGCGGGTCCCTGGATTTGTCGGAAATGGAGAGTACTTCGCTTCCGACCGCCTCCTCGCCTTACGCTGCGGACGACGCCGAGGTGGTGCCCCAAGGGGGGCCTGGTCAAGAGGAGGTGGCGCAGGAGGCGGCACAAGGCAACCTCCCGGACTCCAGGCACGTGGGGGGCAAGACCCCCAGGGGCTCTAAGCCCGACCCTTGTCCGGACTCCATGCCGGAACCTTCAGCGGTTCCAGAGTCCGGCAAGCGGTCCCTTCGTAAGAATGGTAAGACGCCAGTGTCCTCCGTCCAACCGGAGGCACCGGATAGCTTACTGGAGGCGCTGAACAGCGCCCCATCGAAGGAAGCACCGCCTTTGTTATGAGTGCGGTGATCCGGACAGATTCGATCCGCCAAGAGCGGGCTGACGAAGCTCATATCAGCCTTCTAACGAGGCTTTGAGGTAAGTTTAGAATATGTAAAAATATTACCGCATAGACAAGTAGCCCTCGATGCTTAGTTCGTGTTCGGAAAGAAAAGTCGGACTAAGGATCTAAAAAGATATACGCAGGAGTCTAACATAAGTATGTCAATATGGGAATGCAGGCTACGCTGACTCTGCCAAGCCTTGGCTGCGGAGGTCATCTGCATTGAAGCAGAACCTCGAGCGGTCCAAGAACGAGCTCGGCCGTGCCAAGAAGCAGCTCGAGGACAAGGAAGGTAAGTAATACCTTATTAAAGAAATACCTTATAGAAAAGGTTTTGGTTGCAAAAAATAACAGGAATAACATGGGTACTGCAGGGGCCATGAACGAGGTGGCGACCCTGAAGGAGGCAGTGTCCGTGGCCAAAAACAAAGCGGCTGCAGAACGCACCGAGCGAGAGAAGGGGGAGGCGCAGCTGGCGGAGGTGCGGCAAGAGCTCCAGGCTCTCGTGGAAAAACACGAGAGTTTGGAGCGTGACTCAAAGACCCGAGAGTCCGAGCTTGCTTTGGCTCTTGAGAGTGCCAAAGCTGCTAAGGCCGAGGCCCAAAAAGCCCTCCAAGAAATTGAATCGCTAAAGAAGATAGCGGCGGGTAAGGCATTCTTTATGCAAAGCAAGCATGTGAAAGTGAATTACCTATTACTTACCCGGATTCGGAGCTCTCCAGGAGCATTCGCAGATCTGCCCCGTAGTGTGTCTGATGGTGCCGAATTCTACCGCACCAAGGAGGGGAGCTCAACGAAGAAGGTGTTCTGGTCTCAATAAGCTGAGGCCGGACATCCGGTGCCCCTAAGCGACCAGCTGAAGCAGCTGGTCGAGCTCCACAAGGTCGCCGAACAGGCCATGAAGGGCCTCATAGTTCGGCTGTGGCCATTGGAAGCCATGCCTGGGAGCTACTTTGGGCTAGTGCGGCGGCTGGTGGACGCCTGTCCATGGATTGAAGTCATCAAGCGCTCCGTCTGCATTGAAGGTGTCCGTCGTGCCCCTGCCCGTGCTAAAGTGCTTTGGGCAAGCTGGATCGGAGAAGCTTGTGACGGACGGGCCACCGAAGGGCAAGGAGCATCATACGCCCGAAATGTACTCTGAGGGCCTCTGAAGGGTGCCCGCCGAATAGCGGATGAGTGCTCCAAAGATGTAATTTTTTAATAGACTCGCATTTGTTATCCTGTACGCTGAAAACTTGTTCATATGCGCTAAGCAACGCTTGTTAATTTAAAATTTTACCTTCTGTGCGGCCGTTTATCAAATTTGAGAGATGACAAGTCGTTGGCTTCAGCCCCCATGCCACGAGTGCTGGGGTGTCCGGGATAAACTTGAGCACTCCCTCAGTCCCCTACATGTATATTGTCATCAACATCAAAACATGATGTAAGGGCATGATTGCTCTTTCAGCCTCCCCCCTTTTGTTTGTTGATGACAACCATACATGTAGTATCATAGATGCAATAAATAATCTTAGTATTGACAATCATGAGAGCAAAAGTACAGAATAAGATTATGATTCTATTTGCTTTAGCTCCCCCTCAATGTGTGCATGGAGTGACTATGTTAAGAGGCACTCCTTTTGCAAAGTAGCATATGTACCTAGATATAAATGTGAGAGACATGCACATATGAAACCACAATAAACACCACAATAGACAATAACTCATAGAGTAAAATCACTTGCATAACCACGAGATAGTCCAAGATAGTTATCATAGTCTCACACGATCAAGTACCGAACTAGGTAGCAACATAACAAGTTCGAATAATAGGTAGCAACATAACAAGTTCGATAATACGAATAGACATCATAACATTGTTGGGGAACGTAGTAATTTCAAAAAAAAATCCTACACACACGCAAGATCATGGTGATGCATAGCAACGAGAGGGGAGAGTGTTGTCCACGTACCCTCGTAGACCAAAAGCGGAAGCATTAGAACAACGCGGTTGATGTAGTCGTACGTCTTCACGGTCCGACCGATCAAGCACCAAAACTACTGCACCTCCGAGTTCTAGCACACGTTCAGCTCGATGACGATCCCCGGACTCCGATCCAGCAGAATGTTGGGGAAGAGTTCCGTCAGCACGACGGCATGGTGACGATCTTGATGTTCTACCGTCGCAGGGCTTCGCCTAAGCACCACTACAATATTATCGAGGACTATGGTGGAGGGGGGCACCGCACACGGCTAAGAGATCAAGAGATCAATTGTTGTGTCTAGAGGTGCCCCCTGTCTCCGTATATAAAGGAGCCTAGGGGGAGGGGGCGGCCCGCCAAGGAGGGGCGCGCCAAGGGGAGTCCTGCTCCCACCGGGAGTAGGACTCCCTTCTTTCCTAGTTGGTATAGGAGAAGGGGGGAAGGAAGAGGGAGAGAGGAAGGAAAGGGGGGCGCCGCCCCCATCTCCTTGTCCTATTCGGACTAGGTGGGGAGGGGCGCGCGGCCCAGCCCTTGCCTCCTCTCTTCCTCTCCACTAGGGCCCATGTAGGCCCATTAAGCCCCCGGGGGGTTCCGGTAACCTCCCGGTACTCCGGTAAAATCCCGATTTCACCCGGAACACTTTCGATATCCAAATGTAGGCTTCCAATATATGAATCTTCATGTCTCGACCATTTCGAGACTCCTCGTCATGTCCGTAATCACATCCAGGACTCCGAACAAACTTCAGTACATCAAAACTCATAAACTCATAATATAACTGTCATCGAAACCTTAAGCGTGCGGACCCTACGGGTTCGAGAACTATGTAGACATGACCTAGAACTGTTTCCGGTCAATAACCAATAGCGGAACCTGGATGCTCATATTGGCTCCTACATATTCTACGAAGATATTTATCGGTCATACCTCATAACAACATACGTTGTTCTCTTTGTCATCGGTATGTTACTTGCCCGAGATTCGATCGTCGGTATCTCAATGCCTAGTTCAATCTCGTTACCGGCAAGTCTCTTTACTCGTTACGTAATGCATCATTCCGTAACTAAATCATTAGCTACATTGCTTGCAAGGCTTATAGTGATGTGCATTACCGAGAGGGCCCAGAGATACCTCTCCGACAGTCGGAGTGACAAAACCTAATCTCGAAATACGCCAACTCAACATGTACCTTTGGAGACACCTGTAGAGCTCCTTTATAATCATCCAGTTACGTTGTGACGTTTGGTAGCACACAAAGTGTTCCTCCGGTAAACATGAGTTGCGTAATCTCATAGTTATAGGAACTTGTATAAGTCATGAAAAAAAGCAATAGCAACATACTAAACGATCAAGTGCTAAGCTAACGGAATGGGTCAAGTCAATCACATCATTCTCCTAATGATGTGATCTCGTTTATCAAATGACAACACATGTCTATGGTTAGGAAACATAACCATCTTTGATTAATGAGCTAGTCAAGTAGAGGCATACTAGTGACATTAAGTTTGTCTATGTATTCACACATGTATCATGTTTCCGGTTAATACAATTCTAGCATGAATAATAAACATTTATCATGATATGAGGAAATAAATAATAACTTTATTATTGCCTCTAGGGCATATTTCCTTCAAACATAGCATGACCTAAGATTACTACTGGGATACTACTTCTCCCCCTTTGACGGTAACAAGTAAAAAGGGGCGAAGACTAAACGGACTCAATCACTCCTGGCGGATGTCATCGTCATCATCAAAGAACTCGGGGAACTCGACATGAGATGGAAAGCCAAAGGTGGACGAGGATGGAGCCCCGGGAAGAGGATCATCATCGCTGACGGGACTCCCACGGTCATGGAGGCGCTGTTTGAGCAGATTCTTGGAGATGATAAGGCGCTTCTGAACATCATGATTCTGCTGACAGCTGAAAGTGATCGCCTTCATGATAGCAGACTGAGCCTTGCCCAAGAATCATGCAAGAAGTCCACGAGGAGCGGTCGAGGAAGATGGAGCAGAGGAACTAGTTGGCGGATTCCCACCAGCAGACCTCCTAGGCTGAGTAGGAGCAGCAGGCTGGGCACTAGCCACCACACGCATGTGAGGAGGAGGCGTCCAAATAGAGTGCACAACAGTCTTAACCACCTCAAAGGGAGCAGTGTGATCAATCAGTGCCTGAATAAAGGGGGCATGAGGAAACTGGTGCGACTGTATGAAGCTGCAAAGACGAATCTCATGCCAAACAAAATGGGTTGTGTCCAAAGGCAGAGTGGGTTCGTTAAGCATTCGAACCATCAAGTCAATACATTAGTTGTGAGCCCTTGAGCGATCTCCCTTCTTAGGATATAGGGAGCGAAGGACACACTGATAAAGGATGAAGTAAGGAGCACGGAAGATGGATACCTCATTGGGAGGATATCCACGTTCCTCTTTAGTAAGCTGAGAGGTAGGCTTCACCAGAGGCAGGCAAGCATCAATCCCTTTGGGCTTATACTCTGGATCCATACTGTGAATGCAATGACCAACTCCAGAGAGGCCCAAAATCTGAACAAACCGATCATAGGTGATGCTCAGTGTAGTGTCATCAGTCATCCATGTGAGAGTGTTGTCCGGACCAAAGAAACATATGGCATAGAACTGAAGAATGACAGCTTCATTCCAATCACACCCGAAGGTCATTGTAGGACCTAGGGTCATATCATCAATGATCTTGACCGGATTGTTAGGAAACATGGCCGGATGGTCGTTTAGGAATTTTAGATCCACGTATTTGTGAGGAGCAAGACCACGACCATGAACAAAACTGGAGTAGAGATCTTGCTGCATATGAGTCCGGAACCAAGGATTCTCGGCATCAGCCACCATCTCATATTGATTGACATCCCGACGAAATGCAAGGTATTGAGCCGCCCCCATAGTGTTGAAGTTGCGAGTGGGGCGATCCCCGCTGTCAGGAAGCTCCATGGAGATGCGACGACCATGAACAACGGGCATTGCAGATGTCGGATTTCGGGTTCCGACAGACCCTCTATGTTCGAACTCTGGGGTGCACGCGAAGATCACACCTCCAACCTACCTACGCCTCGTCGCCTCGTAAAAATCTAAACTACGCAAAGAACAACACAAGGGACACAAGGTTTATACTGGTTCAGGCCACCGTTGTGGTGTAATACCCTACTCCAGCGTGTGGTGTGGTGGATTGCCTCTGGGGCTGATGATGAACAGTACAAGGAAGAACAGCCTCGCGAGGGTCTGTTCTTGGCCGGTGTGATGAACTGCTAGGGGGAGTTCAGTCGCTTCTCTCTCTGTCTCTCTCGCTGGATTCAAGATGCCTCTACCCTGTGGGTGGCTAGTCCTATTTATAGGCAGAGGCCCTGGGCCTCTTCCCAAATATTGAGCGGGAAGGGCGCCAACAATTGGCCATTTTGAAGGGGAACATCTAGTACAAGTACCCTCACTAAAGTTGGTCCTCGCCTGCCAAAGGCTCTGACGATGATGCCGGCTTGGGCTCCACGATGACCTCCTTCCTGTCGTTGTGTTGGTCTTGGTCTTGTTGCACCAAAATGGTTGCCTTTGCTTGATGCTCTCGCCTGCGCTTGCCCCCTTTGCACCAAAGGGGAAATGAGGACACTGCGCGGGCTGGCGCCCGCCTGGCGCCCTCGGTCGTCATGGCTTGCGTCATGGGCACCTCGTGAGGTACCCCGCCTTGATCTCTCCGCCTCCTTGCGAGCCAGCCTGACGAGGCCGTGCCTGAGGAAGCTTCCTATCGTCCGCCCCGCGAGGCTTGGCCCCTCGCGAGGGTTTTGAGCTTGTGTTGATGAAGATGGGCCGTACTGGGCCACTCCTTGAGCCACGCCGCAGGCAGCGCAGCGTGCAAGTCTGGTACCCTGTTCCCGAAGCGCCGGTGATAGCCCCGGGCCCAAGGCGCGCCTGGACTTGGCTTAGCGGAGAAGCGAAGGGGCAAGTGCGAAGCGCCGCGGGCCCTAACAGCCTGCGGCCTTGGGCGCCGCATGGCGGTTAATTGGATGTGGGCGTCTCCACTTCCCCACAACGCCTCGGCAATTGCACGAATTGACAACTCCCTGCATGCACAAATGGGTCATGATTACCTACGATCGTGGAGGTCGACGGTTGGCCTTCCCCGGCTATAAGTACGGTACGGCGCGTGCCCTTCCAGTCCATCTATTCTTGCTTCTCCTTCTTCTCCATCCTTGCCCTTGCTCCAAACTACGACGATGGCTCCAATCCGCCGGTTCTCCGTGGAAGACAAAGGGAAGGCCTCCCGAGAGGGCCTCGATCCGCTTCCACCGAAGAAACGGCTAGCCCTTTGCCGCCGAGATGAGGGCGCCCAGCAGGAGGTGTCGAGGCCGTGGTTTGAGCAGTCACCACCAGGGTTCCCGCTGCCCTTGTACGCCCGTATTGAGGGCCTTGAAGGAGTTGACGCCGAGCGCCATGGACGACGCCACCATCGGCGCCGGCGGGTCATGGTGGTGCGCGTTGTTCCTCCCGGAGTCCATGACGTGGGCTCCTCCCGAGAGTTTGTGCTCCACGCCGCCATGCCTCCCCAGTCTTGGATACGCCTTCCTCCCTCCTTCGCCTTAGTAATTCCGCAGAGGGGCTCTTTGGAGCTCTGGTTGTAGCACGCCGGCTGCAGCACCCTTGCGACTGGAGCGGAGGTTGTGGTCGTCGCTCCGGGCAAGGTCTTCATGACTCGAGGCTGGGGCGAGATCGCCCGGGTCTGCAGGACGAGGGGCACCCTCGTGATCCACCTGGAGTACGACGTCGCTTCCGTGATGTTCTTCGAGGTCTTCGACGCGGAAGGGCGCCGGCTGGAGTGCTGCCCTGAGAGAGGTGGTGGGGGCCCTGCCGCGGCGAGGACCAGGCTCGCCAACCGCTCCCCCAGCAGCTCCTCAGGCGGCGGAGGCGGCGGAGGATCCAGCGACTCCACCGAGCTCTTCGCGAGTCCAGAGACGAGTGACGACAGCTACGAGCCCCCGAGCTTGCGCCACTCTCGGAGCAGGGTGGGCTCGTCAGGCCGCCGCCGCCACTGATCTGGATGGGGTTGGCGCCGGTGCCTGACGGCCCACTGTTGATGATGGCGTCTTTTGCAGAGGCGCGTGTAGTTAGCGTTCTTTAGGATCTGCTCCCTTTGTTCCCTGCGAGGAATCAAAAAACGCACCCCGTGGGGGCTTGTAAGGTGCTCGCGGTTCTGTTTGTTAATATGATCCTTGTCGTGAAGTGGTGCGAGTTGCCCATCCCATCTTAGCTTAGTTCCTCCTTTCGAACCTCGCGAGGGCTTGATGCTCTACGCCGACAGGTCCCGGTCCCAAGGCAGGCTTCAACCGTCGCTGGTATGCCAAGTAGCGATGCCGTGGTCAAGGCCAAGAGGTGAGCGGCCCGGGGTCTAGTAAGAGCCCCTGAGTCGCGATGCTCAGGAGGTCCCCTTTAGCGCTCAAGCAGCCATCGTTCGGTGAGAAAGGAGCGCGACGTTGCTAACACGGGATTGCTTTAGGTGCGAGGTCGGTGCTGCGATAGCTAGTATTTCCGGAGGATGACTTATCTTGGGAGTCAGGAACCGCTTCTCGGTGCGGTGTTAGGTCCATGCATCGGCAGCTGAGGAGTTGCCTGGCGAGGTCTCCGCGTGTCTCTTCCCTCTCGCCTTTACTCCCCTTTCTGCTCTACGTCCTCGGGTCCCAGCCCTCGAGCGAGCTCAGCCGTCGCTGGTATGCCAAGTCGCGATGTCGTGGACAAGGCCAGAGGGTGAGGGCTGGAGAGCCAGTAGGAGCCCATGAGTCGCGATGCTCAGGTACCCCCCTTTTAACATGCAAGCGGTTCGCGCGGACGAGAGTGAAGGAGACGCCGTGAAGGCCTCGCCTGACGCTGCTCCTTGAAGAGATCCTGCAGGCTCATCACAAGAAGAACAAGAGTTTGCCATGACAATCGACAATCAGCCGTTGGTTGCTCTGGAGGGGTGACGAGGCACTGAAGGCTTGACGAGGTGGCGCCATGCGGGGCTGCCGTGGCCAGAGCTCAGCCATTCAGGTTTGTCGGCGTTGCAGGGACAGACCCATGTGCAAGCGTCGTGCCGTTAGGGAGCAGCTGATAATGTTGAAGATGAAGGGATGCTGATGTAATGGACGTCGTTCGCTGCGGAAGCCGATCTTCACGAGCCCCCAGGCCCAGGAGCCTCGGGAGGCTCTGGAGGCGCTAGTGGCTCCTCGCGGACCATCTCCATCTCCGCCAGGACTGCGGAACTCCTGGCCACTTGAGCCTCCAGGATGCTCCTCATGAGGCGCTGGCGCGTAGCAGCCGCGTTCGGCAAGCCGTAAGGCATGCGAACGTAGCTGTGGGGTGGACCTTGGCGCCCCGCAGCGTGAGGGCGGAGGTGCTCTCGAGAGGCGGCTCGGTTGAGCCTGGTATGTCGATGCAGACGCGTAGCCCACCATCCTCGCCTGGATGGGGAGCTACGGCGGGTAAGCGGCGGCTGCCACTCATGACTCTTGACTCCTGCAGCTCCTGAATGGCCTTGCTGACGAACTCCTGAGGGTTTGGCCCACCTTTCCTTGCTCCTTCCTGAGGGAAACGTGCTTTTAAACACACCTACAAGTGGTGCCCGAGCGCCTCCCTCGTGATCTTAGCAAAGTCGGTGGCCCTCCAGGAGAGAGCCCCCGAGCCTTGCTCGAGGAGGGCACCGGGCGCGCCTTCCTATGCGACAGAAGGAGGTGCCCCTTGAACAGGCGCGAACCCTGAGGGGCCTGCCTCCCGAGGGGTCGGGCCAGGCGATGTCTTCTTCTTCTTGGGAGCAGCCTCGGGAGGCCTCCCGCTCCTGTGATCTGGGTCTTCAATTGACGCGGCTTGGAAAGCACGCTCCAGGGAACACACTGCGTCTCTCTCTTCACAAGGCACCGTGATGACTCCACCGCTTCCTGGCATCTTGAGGACATTGTAGCCGTGATGAGTCACGACCATGAACTTGGCCAGGGATGGGTACCCGAGGATGGCATTGTACGATAGGCGAATGCGGGCGACGTTGAAGTCAATGAGCTCGGTGCGGTAGTTGTCGCGCGCCCCGAAGGTGACAGGGAGGCGGGCCTGCCCAATCGGAACCGTGGAACCATCCGTGACTCCGGAGAAAGGCTTGGTTGGCTGAAGCTGATTGTATGGCACTTGGAGATTGTTGAATGTTTCGACTGACAGGACATTGAGCCCTGCTCCGCCATCGATGAGGGTCCTGGTGACTTGCACGTTGCTGATGATTGGGGAACAAAGCATCGGGAGGACTCCGGCTGTGGCTGCGCACTTGAGCTGATCCGCTAAGATGAACGTGATGGTGCACACTGACCACCTGAGAGGACGCGTGGCTTCGAGCTTGGGGAGGACTGAATTCACTTCGCGGGCGAACTGCTTGAAGATGCGCTGAGAGGCTGGGGCTTGAGCTCCGCCTAGGATGCAAGCGATTGCAGCGGCTCTGAAGCCCCAGCCCCTCGCCCCGATGATGGTCTTCATTTCTCCTTGGCTGCGGTGGCAGAGGAGGGAGGCCTGCGTTGCCTTGTGGGCGATCCTCGCGAGGCCGATCCCTCCAGCCTCCCTCGCGAGGCGGGTCCCTCCAACCTCCCTTGCGAGGCTGATCCTGCCAGTGGTCCTCGCGAGGTCGGTCACGCCACCCTTGGCGAGGGCCACGGTCTTCCCAGCGTCCTGTGCTTCTTCCTCCTACTCGGCCGTAGCCTCGATCACTGCGGTCGGGGCGTCGACCGATTCGCCCTTCTCGCACGGTCCTGAGCTCTTGGCATTCGTTGGTGTTGTGGGTGTGTAGGTCGTGGTATACACAGTACTGGCTGCCCTTGGAAGACTCGGGTTGATCCCTGCCTCGCTTGGTTTCTGGCTCTGCCGCGAGCACGGCAGCCCCCTTGCGCTTCACGTCCTTGACCTTGGGCTTCTTCTCTTCTGGGTCGGCAGCCGGCAGCTCGAGGAGGGAAAGGCGTCCTTCCTCAGCCCTGGCGCACTTGGTCGCCAAGTTGAAGAGCTCCAGGGATGTGCACAGGTCTTCATGCATCGCCAACTCCTCCTTCATCTTGTCACGCACACCGTCGGAGAAGGCTGAGATGATGGCCTCCTCGGTCACCTTGGGAATCTTGTGGCGTGCGTTGTTGAAGTGCTGGATGTACTGCGGGGTTTCTCTGGCTGCTGCTTGATCGGCGCATGTCACTCCGGCAGGAGGCGGTCACAAGTGCCTGGAAGTTGGCGATGAAGCGGGTGCGCATCTCGTCCCAGGAGGAGATCGTGCCAGGAGCCAGGTTCAGGAGCCAGGTGCGGGCACCGTCCTTGAGCGCCATGGGAAACCAGTTTTCCATGACCTTCTCGTCCCCTTTGGCGGCTTCGATGCCCATCTCGTAGAGCTAAAGGAACTCTGCAGGATCGGCGGTGCCGTCGTACCAAGGAGGCAGGTCCGGCTTGAACTTGCCGGGCCAAGCGACGCTGCGTAGCTCGGCGGTGAAGGCGCGGCAGCCTGCAGTGGCCACGGGAGGCCTTTGGTGACGGAGGGCTTGATCTTGCGGGTCCCCGTGCGCTGCCGCTGGTAGCAGCGCGGGGTCTTGGCGTGTTGGAGCAGGAGCGCGGTCGTGACGGGCCGGTGCAGGGAGCACTCGGGCAGCTTCTTGGGGGCGAGGGACCTCTTGGCAGCTCTGCTCTTGCTGTGCTGGTGCCGGACGGAGTGCGTTCCGCCCAGGGGCCACGCGCCTTGGGGCCAAGGCGCCTTCTTGAGGGGGAGGCGGCTGCGGCGCCCCCGGAGCTTCATTGCCCGCGCAAGGCGGGGCACGGTGCAGCGAGAAGGATGGCGCAGGGGAGCCCCCGGCGACGCGGTCGAGTCATTCCTCGTAGACGTGGTCGACGGGGCGGTAGCGCAGGAGCTCGTTTGCCGCGATGAGTGCGGCCCGAGCCTCCATGGGCGCGCGGAGCGTGCGAGACGAAGAACCAGCTGGGGCGAGCGAAGGAGTAGCGGTGCGGCCGTCTCGCCTCACGGATGGATGCTGGGACGACGCCTGCTGCTCGTTCCCCGCCGGCAGACCCTCTAGGTTCGAACTCTGGGGTGCACGCGGAGATCACACCTCCAACCTACCTACGCCTCGTCGCCTCGCAAAGATCTAAACTACGCAAAGAACAACACAAGGGACACAAGGTTTATACTAGTTTGGGCCACCGTTGTGGTGTAATACCCTACTCCAGTGTGTGGTGTGGTGGATTGCCTCTGGGGCTGATGATGAACAGTACAAGGAAGAACAACCTCGCGAGGGTCTGTTCTTGGCCGGTGCGATGAACTGCTAGGGGAGTTCAGTCGCTTCTCTCTCTCTCTCTCTCGCTGGATTCAAGATGCCTCTACCCTGTGGGTGGCTAGTCCTATTTATAGGCAGAGGCCCTGGGCCTCTTCCCAAATATTGAGCGGGAAGGGCGCCAACAATTGGCCATTTTGAAGGGGAACATCTAGTACACTTATCCTGACTAAAGTTGGTCCTCGCTTGCCAAAGGCTCGCGATGGCCGGCTTGGGCTCCACGATGACCTCCTTCCTGCCGTTGTGTTGGTCTTGGTCTTGTTGCACCGAAATGGTTGCCTTTGCTTGATGCTCTCGCCTGCGCTTGCCCCCTTTGCACCAAAGGGGAAATGAGGACACTACGCGGGCTGGCTCCCGCCTGGCGCCCTCGGTCGTCATGGCTTGCGTCATGGGCACCTCGTGAGGTACCCCGCCTTGATCTCTCTGCCTCCTCGCGAGCCAGCCTGGACGAGGCCGTGCTCGAGGAAGCTTCTGTAAATCCGCCCATGATCTTGCCCCTCGCGAGGGTCTTGAGCCTGTGCTGATGAAGATGGGCCATACTGGGCCACTCCTTGAGCCACGCCGCAGGCCGCAGGCAGGCAAGTCTGGGTACCCCCATTCCTAGAACACCGACAGCAGACCCACGAACTTGCGGCACCGACGCCCTCCTAGTACCAGGCTTGGACTGTCCAATGGAATGTCTTGGTGCACGGTCATCCTCTTCCTCCCCAACATAGTCCGCATCATCTGGATCCGAGGCCGACGGACTAGTGGATGGTGCCCGCTTTTTCTTCTTCGTGGTGGTCTTCTTCTTCTTAGTCCGAGCATGCTCATCGGAGTCGGTTGAGCCTTGACGGCGAACAACTGGAATGGATAATGATAGGTCTCGATGAGAAGAAGCCAACAAGTATGAACACGGACAAAAAAATTTAAACAATGGAATGAGCATTTTGTTTTGATCATGACCATAGAACAAGTGCAGTGGAGATCAAAAAATTGCGACATGTCCATGATTTAAGTTGAGTAGCCGAGTACATAGAAGGAGTTTTAGGCTTAGGCACAAGACATAAAAATACTAGAGAGATATAGACGTATAATATATGCATGAGAGAATGAAACCCTAAGATTATTTGGTCACCATAAGAGTAGAATGGAGGAGAGGTAGCATCCATACCCCGGGAAGATGGCTCGGGCCGATGGGGACCGCAGTTCTTGGTCCGCGCCATGAGGAAATCCGGCGGTCACTCCCACAATGCACCGGTCCCTCCCGAGGGATTCACACCACAACCCAAGAAGTGGATTGGATAGAATCGTAGATCGGGAGGAGGAGAAGCCGTGAGCAGGAGATCGGGGCCGGAGGACGAAGGAGAGAGCCGGGGCGACGCCGGAGCACAGCCCGACGGCGGCGGCCGTGTGACGCGATGGGGAAGAGGAACGGGAGTGAATGGGAAAACTGCCCCCAACTCCCGAGTCCCTCCCCTGTTATGTGTGGCTGCGGGTGACGGGCCAGACATCCGGGGCCTGGCCCGGATATCCGGCGATCGGAGGTCAGAGAGCAGTGAAACAGGGGCCAACGGGCCAGACATCCGGGGATAAGCCCAGATATCCGGTGTGTGAGGGTTAGGCAGCTATAGGATCAGGGCCCGGATGTCCGGCTAGAGCCCGGATGTCCGGCGATAGCAGTTTGAGAAACAGAAGGATTTGCTCCAGGGCCCGGATGGCTGGCATAGGAGCCGGATGTCCGGCCACTGGACAACAAGTCCAGACAAGGGAGAGGTTTGGAAGGGGCCAACTAATATGATTTGATATAGACTCCGCCAAGGAGTTTTGAGAGAATTTTTAGAGGAGAAAACCTGAGTACTTCTAAGGCCATAGTAAGATGTAATAACAACCCAACCAAAATAAGTAACGACAGGTCCACACAGGCAATGTACAAGCGGTGACCGAAGTCACCATGTTTGAGCATATGGAACATAGTGCCACAAAGATGTAGACTTTGGGCACATAGTCACGGCTCCATCATGTTAAAGCACCATAGTTCGAGAACCATGATAGCTTTGAGAGTGTTTGTTCTATTTATGCATTATGTAGGGTGAGAATATTCATGAATTGAATGTCTCCCCCTAAATATATGCCTACATCAGGACAAGACATTAAGTTCATGCATGAATGGGTACTAGATTTCACATAATGTTGTCAAGCTCCAAGATACCAAGTTCACGCCTAAGTTGACAAAACCTTGCTTCGTCCAATGGCTTGGTGAAAATATCTGCAAGTTGCTTATCTGTGCCAACATGAGCAATGTCAATATCACCCTTCTCCACATGATCTTGCAAAAAATGATACCTAATATCAATATGCTTGGTGCGGGTATGATCTTTGGGATTCTCGGCAATATTGATGGCGCTTTCATTATCACAGAGAAGAGGCACGTCTATAGGTGATACCGTAATCCTTCAAAGTTTGCCTCATCCACAGTAATTGAGTTGCACAACTGGCGGTTGCAATGTATTCAGCTTCTGAGGTAGAGAGGGCAATACAATTTTGTTTCTTTGAGGACCAACTTACCAAGGAGCGTCTAAGAAACTGACATGCACCGGAGGTGGACTTACGATCCACTTTTTCTCCGGCCCAATCCACATCCGTGTACCCAATGAGATCAAACTTAGCATCCTTGGGGTACCATAGTCCCAACTTTGGGGTGTGAACAAGGTATCTAAGAATATGCTTAACCGCCTTATGATGACTTTCCCTAGGGAAAGCTTGAAATCTAGCACACATGCATACGCTAAACATGATGTCTGGTCTAGATGCACAAATATAAAGCAATGAATCAATCATAGAATGGTAAATAGATGGGTCGAACGGAATACCATTTGTGTCTCCAGTGAGCGCTATTTTGGTTGGCATGGGTGTCTTACATGGACTAGCATCAGACATACCAAACTTCTCTAGGATATCCTTGAGGTATTTTGCTTGGGACAAGAAAATTCCTTCTTGAAATTGTTGAATTTGAAATCCAAGGAAGAACTTCAAATCCACATTGAGTGACATTTCAAAATTCTTGGTCATGGATGCCGCAAACTTCTTGCACAACTGAATATTAGGAGAACCAAAAATGATATCATCTACATAGATTTGGCATAAGATCGAATCACCCTTGTCCCTCTTAGTAAAAAGAGTGCGATCGATCACCCCTCTCACAAAACCATCATCTAGTAAAAACTTCTTAAGATGATCATACCAAGCACGAGGTGCTTGTTTGAGGCCATACAAAGCCTTATGAAGTTTATACACATAGTCTTTGTGATCAGGATCAACGAACCCAGGTGGTTGTGATACATATACTTCTTCTTGTAGAGGACCGTTAAGGAAATCACTCTTCACATCCATTTGATGTAACGTAAAACCATTGAAAGCGGCATAAGCAAGTAAGATGCGAATAGATTCAAGACGGGCAACGGGGGCAAAGGTCTCACCAAAGTCCAAACCTTCAACTTGTGAGTACCCTTGTGCCACTAATCTTGCCTTGTTCTTGAAAATCCACTTTGTTCCAATGACGTTGTGTTCCGTAGTTGGCCTCTTGACTAATGACCACACTTGGTTGCGCTCAAAGCTTATCAACTCTTCTTGCATAGCAACGAGCCAATCGTTGTCCATTAATGCCTCTTGTACCTTGAGAGGCTTAACACTAGACACAAACGAGAAGTGAGCACAAAAGTTGGTCAATTGTTTACGACTGACTCTACCTTACGATATGCCCGTGAGAATTTTGTCAACATCAACACGACCGGCCACTCGAGGCATGATGGAGGTTAAGGTTTCATGAGGTTCAACTTCATGTCCGTCATCCACGTCCTCAGCATATGGATCATTAATGTGTGGTGGAAAATCTTCTTCTTCTTCTTCTTGCATTTGTTGAGGTTCATTGTCCATGATTGTACTTTCTTGTTCTTGCCCTTGAGGATGATCTTGTTCTTGATGATTATCATGGAGAGGAACTTGATCATCATCTTGTACTTGGACTACGGGGATTGGTTGAGTAATAGGAGCTTGTGGTGGTACGGGCGTTGAAGTAGTTTGATGATGTGTGAAGCTTCCATCTTTTTCTTCATCATTAAGAGGTTCTTGTTCCATTGGAAGAAGTGCACCAATGCCCATGGTCAAGATATCTTGAGAAGAATCTTCTTCACCTTCATCACTTAGATCAACTTGTTCCCCATGGGAGCCATTAAATTCATCAAACACCACGTCACAAGTTTCTACAACACATCCATTGGATTTGTTGTAGACTCTATAGGTGTGAGAGTTTGATCCATATCCAACAAATATGCCCTCAATTGTTTTAGATTGAAATTTTCCTAACTGCTCTCTTTTGTTGAGGATGAAGCATTTGCACCCAAATACACGAAAGTACTTGACATTTGGCTTGTTCCCGGTTAGGAGCTCATATGGAGTCTTTTCCAATATAGTGCGGAGGAAGAGCCGGTTTGATGCATGGCATGCGGTGTTGTCGGCTTTGGCCCAAAAACTATGTGGTGATTTGTATTCATCCAACATGGACCTTGCTATCTCCACAAGTGTGCGGTTCTTCCTTTCTGCCACACCATTTTGTTGGGGAGTGTATGGAGCTGAATATTGATGTTCAATCCCTTCATCACTAAGAAATTCTTCCAAGGTGTAGTTCTTGAACTCAGAGCCATTATAACTCCTTATTGCTAAGATTTCTTTGTCAAACTTGCGTTGAGCTTGCTTGGCAAAATCAATGAAGGTGATCTTTGTCTCGTCCTTTGACTTGAGGAAGAATACCCATGTATATCTTGAGTAATCGTCAACAATGACAAGTCCATACTTTTTCCCACAAAGACTATCCCATGAAGGAGGCCCAAAATGATCCACATGAAGGAGCTCCAAGGGTCTCGAAGTAGACACAATATTCTTGGGTGGGTGCTTTGATTGATGTTGCTTCCCGGCTATGCATGCACTACTCACACGATCTTTCTCAAAAGAGACATTTGTTAGTCCAAGGATGTGATTACCCTTTAAGAGATCTTGAAGATTTCTCATGCCGACATGGGCTAGCCGGCGATGCCATAGCCACCCTTTGTCGGCCTTGGCCATTAGACAAGTTTCATGGAATGTGCTCTCTTTCGAGAAATCAACCGTGTAAAGGTTGCCATCCAACTCTCCAACAAAGGCCACTTCGAGAGTATCTCTCTTAAAGACTTTCACATCCGTTAATCCAAATAGTGTATCATAACCAACAGAAGCCAATTGATGAACAGAAAGCAAATGATATTTAAGGGATTGGACAAGCATGACATTTGCAAGATACATGTCATTTGTGATAGCCACCTTACCAACCTGAGTACCTGTCCTTTTGATCCTCCACCAAATATAATGCTCATAAATGGTTGAATAGCTTCCATGAAATCGTAGAGCAATTTGCTATCTCCGGTCATATGATTGGTACATCCACTATCAATCACCCATTTTACTCCACCGGAGAAGGCAACCTACACACAATTATTACTTGGTTAGAGGCACCCATTTTGCAATGGGACCTCTCAAGTTAGTCACAAGGGTCTTAGGGACCCAAATATCATAAAACCGAAATGCATTTCGAGGACCAACAAACTTTGCATAAACTTATCCATCCTTAGTCTTACGAAGTACATAGGATGGAGGCATGAAATCTTTTGGCTTATTGAGAGTGGGCATGCCCCTTGTGGCCTTCCCACTAACAACCTTACCTTTCTCCTTGTGCCCTTCTCGTACAAAAGTTTCTTTTAGAGGGGTGGTGCACTTTTGAGAGGGCATCTTCTTCTTGCTTATGCTTGGGTCAAACCCGAGTCCCTCTCTGGCAAACACTTCATTGTGTTGGCTCAACACCTCATTAAGGTCCTTTTGCCCTTGAGCACATGTCATGAGCCCTTTCTCGATTTGAGCCTTGAGAAAATGATTCTCCTCAAGAATAGATGCTAGATCACTACTAGAGTTAGTAGAACAAGCATCAACATTGATAATAGGAGAAGAGTAAGCCTTGGCTAGAGTTTCAAGATAAGTAAGCTTGAGTTTATCAAAACTCTTTGTAAGAAGAGGGAGCTCTTCTTCCTTAGTCTTGAGGGACACAGATAGCAGCTCACAATCCTTAGAGAGAGAAGCATTAGACTTCTCAAGCTTACTTTTATCATTCATCAACTCTTCGCAAGAGTCAATAGCCTTTTTCAAGGAGGCAAGATCTTTAGTATGAACATCAATGTTTGCACCAATTTTAAAGCATAGTTCATCATTTCGTGCTTCCTCATATTGGACTTTCTGCTCAAGGATTTCATATTTTTCCTTTTCCTCGGTGACGAGGGTTTCGAGTTCCTTAATGGAAATGGTGTGCTTACTCACCATCTCCATAAGCATACGAAACATAGTGAGCTTCTTTCCTTTAAGGGAGCACATGAACTTATTTAGTTTAGCAAGCATAGGATCATTTACATCATCATCCTCATAACTATCCTCCGCATCAAGATACTCATCACTAGAGGTAGGATGAGTGAAAAGAGGAGGGTTTGATCGTGGGGTTACCTTGACCTTGTCAGGAGAGTGTTGGTCCTCTCCATCTTCTACCACGACCTTTGCCATGAGGCACTTGTGAGCGTTGCCCTTGTAGTCCTTCATGTAGTTGTAGGTGACAACATCACCACTCTTGTTGACTAGCCTCAATGTGTTTTGAGAATATTGAGCAACTCCGGCAACACCACTAACATCATCCGGATCGGATTCTTCTTGAGCAACCATTGCTTTCCCATCTCTCTTCTTGAGCTTGGAGTTCAAAGGATTTGGCAACTTCTTCTTGTGAAATCTTGGCTTATCCGCTCTCTTATCATAAGGGCACTCGTTGGAGAAGTGGTTGGTTTCTTCACAGTTGCAGCATTTTCTTACTTTCTTCTTTTGAAATCTTCCCTTGAATTTTCCCGCGCTATACTCCTTGACAAAGAGAGCCATGTCTTCATATGAAGGGCCATCATCGGATCCAACCTCATCACCACCTTCATCATCATCATCTTCTTCTTGTTCACTTTGCTCATCTTCACATACATGCTTGGCCTTCAATGCAAGATTGATCTTTGATGTTGGAGTACCATGCATGGCAAGATGTTTTGTAGCATTTGCCTTTGACTCTTCAAATAGTTGGAAAGTGGATATGATGTCATCTATAGTCATTTCCTTGAAGGCATGGTGTTGTCTTATGTCCCACACCATTTGATGGTGATATGGGGCAAGAACATGAAGCAACTTGTCCACAAGGAACCGCTTAGTCATGTTGAATCCATCTTGTGTCTTGTCACACTCACACGACTCAATGTCAGCAGTGAGAGTCATGAGGAGCTCAAGGAGTTGATTGGGAGTTTCAGCTTTCTCCATACTAAAGTTTTGCAAATGCCCCTTGGCAATTTCATATTGCGCACTCCGGAGGATGGAGGTACCGGTCTTGGATCTTATAATAATTTCCCATAGTTCCTTGGCACTTGTGATGTGTATGAAAGGTCTCCTTTGCTTTTCAACCATACCTCTCCTTATACACATGGTTGCAATGTCATTGAGATTCTTGTCTTAAATTTCTCTTGGTGTAGGATTCCTTGGATCACCACATGGTAACCGTACTCCAAGATCTCCAGCATCTCATCATTTCCATATCGAAGATGATCCTGCATAGCAACTCTCCACAAAGCAAAATCCGAAGTGGCATCAAGTAAAGGAGGTTTGCCTTGAGGGTTATATTTCAGTTTCTCAACTTGGGGTCTTGCATAAAGCCAAGGAACACCGGAGTGTTCATTGCTAGGAGGTTGTTGACCAAGTGACAGAGTAGGCACAGTTGGCCTCGAACCCGCACCACCTGAAAGTGGTGCAAGCACCGTGGACAACGTGGCTATTCTCATTTGGACCAAGGCCTCAATAGAAGCATCATGCTCCTCTTTTTTCTTAGCAAGGGCCTGTTCCAGATCCTCAGAAGTAAATGACTTGACTTCTAACGAAGCTTCGCCTTTATCCTTCGGATCTGCAACATGGGGAGTCTCATCGGGGTTCATCTCGCTCTAGGGCGGTTAAGCCACAAGAATAGAGCACGAGGCTCTGATACCAATTGAAAGGATCGATATGGACCTAGAGGGAGGGTGAATAGGTACAATTACAAATTTTACTTATTACTTAGCAATTTTAGGCAATAATGCGGAATATGAATATGAGACTAACAATTGAAAGTGTAGTACTAAGTGCTAAGCAAGTAACACAAGCATGTAAGGGAACAATCACAATATGATATAAGTAAGTGCTAAGAGACAAGTAACCACAAGTAGAGCGTTAGGGTTAGGAATAACCGCAACTCCGGGAGACGAGGATGTATGCCGATGTTCACTTCCTTGGAGGGAAGCTACGTCACCATTAGAGAGGTGGATGTTACCACGAAGGCACACCAATGCCATGAAGGCTCACCCTATTCTCCCTTTGAGACAACACCACGGAGGCGTTTCTCAACCACTAGTGGTAGACCTTGGGGTGGTCTCCAAACCCTCACAAACTTTTTCGGGGGTAATCACAAAGGTTGATTCCTCTCCGAAAGACTCCTACCGCCTAGGAGTCTCCAACCTCCAAGAGTAACAAGAATGATGGGGAAAAGCTCAAGACTTGCTCAAATCACGAATTCCTTGGGTGCAAAGAAGGGGAAGGAGTGGATCTATCACTTGATCAGACAACTTCTCTCCAAAGCTCTCAAATCCCTTGGGGATCTCAGATTTGGTGTGGAGGAATGAGAGAGAGAGAGAGAGAGAGAGAGTGAGAAGTGTTATAGGGTTTGTTCAATGTGAGTGCTCAACCCTCTCCCGGGGAAGAAGGGCTATATATAGTGTGAGAACAAATATGGCTGTTGCAGTGTAAGTAAATGAGCAGGCCGGACATCCGGGCTAGGGGCCGGACATCCGGCCTGGCAAGCTATGAGGAACATAATTGAAACAGAACAAAAAAAAGAGGGGCCGGACATCCGGGGGTCAAGCCCGGACATCCGGCACAACAGGAAGGCCCGGACATCCGGTAGACAGCTGGACATCCGGCGCTATTATGATCTAGTAACAGAACCTCAGTTGTACAATGGTTAGCAGAGGCCGGACATCCGGGAGAGGGCCCGGACATCTGGCGTATCAGAAAGTCCCGGACATCCGGGGAAAGCCCGGACGTCTGGCGTGAAACCAGAAACCTTATGGATATGAAGGAGGGTGAGACCGGACATCCGGCGCAAGGGCCGGATATCCGGGGAGTAGCCTGGACATCCGGCATGAGGCCCGGACATCCGGCACTCCCAGAGGCAGAATAATCCAGAGAGGTGAGATAGATCAACCGAGACAAGTAGAGGAGATATCATGGCAAGAGCAAGTCTTTCGCTAACCCTATCGATCCCCTCTTAATAGTGCAGGATCCTATACTCAAGAAAACAAATGTGAAATCAATTTTTATGCTCCATCCTTGAGTGAAATCACTTGTAAGCTCTTGGTCCACACTCCTCGATGAACCGGGGACTAATACCTGAGATTTACTTGACAACCATTGTTAGTCCCCTACATGTATATTGTCATCAACATCAAAACATGATGTAAGGTCATGATTGCTCTTTCAATTAGGACGATTAAGACTCTTCTTGTTACACATCGAAGAACACGAGGCTTAAGAGAAACAAAAACTACAACATATACACATCGAAGAACACGAGGCTAAACGAAAGTAATTGAAAGGGTGTTACTTACCAAAGCTCGTTTTACAGGTTCGGTGCAGCTCCTCTTTAACTTGCCACGCTCCTTGAAGATGTCACCAATATCCCGTGTTTGGTCTTCATTGCTCCTCCGCATGTTCGCACTCGTGGTTTTAAAATCTCAACATGGCAAGAAAAATATACTACTAGTAATACTCGCACATCTTGTGGGCAACATTAAAGCGCTCGTCTGCCATGTTAGAGCATCTCCAACAAAATCGCAACGCGTGGCACTTTAAAAAAGCGTTTACAGTGCTGAGATCGAGAAGTAGAGATAGAGAGTAGAGACTAGAGAGTAGAGGATAGTTCTCACCATAGATAGATATAAAAATAGATTATTCAACTACTCCTCGTCGTCCGACTCCTCGGTGATGTCCTCCTCCGACGTCTGACTGTAGGCGTGAAGATACCGATCATCGTCAGATTCCAAGGGCGACGCTGCTCCTAGCTTCATGTTGAATTGAGCGTTCGCTTTTCGCCTACGCTTGTCCTCGCGATAGGCGGCTCGCTCCGCCCTCCTCTTATCCCTCTCCACCCTCCTTTGCGCGTAGAACTCACGCTCGTTGATGATGTCCTGCAGGAAGCGTTGGTGCCACAACACCATGGCTTCCTCGTCCATCTTGGCGATGCCGAGATGGTGCTGCCGCCTCCGGTTGTCACGACGATCCTCGTCGGCGATAAGCCGCGGCAGAGGCGCGAGCTCCTGTGCCCGCTCCTGCGTCGGCACATTGGGGAAGTTCAATGTTCTACGAGGCCACCGGAGGTGCCAAGCCACCGCATCGTACGCGCGGGCGGCCTCGTTGGCGGTGTCGAAATTGCCGAGGCCGAGGCGCATCCTGCGGAACCGGATCTCGGTGGAGAAGCCGCCGGAGGGGCACGCACGGACTCCGCAGTATCCCCAAGTTTCCCGGCGACGTGGCGGCATGGTGGCGAGGCGGCGGCGAGGTGAGGAAGAGCGAGGAGAGAGCGGTGGCGAGGCACAGAGCGGGGAGAGAGCGGTGGCAAGGCACAGAGCGGTGGGAGGGTGTTGGATTTTATAAAGCGCGTCGGACGCCGCGCGCCAAAACTAGCGCACGCCCGGCCGCTTTTTCCCGCGCGCGCGCAATCCTTTCCCGATGTCTCTGCTATCTCTACTCTCTTCTCTACTGTTATATTTATTTTATATTTAATATTTATCTCCACTTCTCTACTCTCTACTTTTTTCTCTCTACTTTTTTCTTATAAAAAACAGAGTTGGTGATGATGGTGTGCCTGCCATCCTGCAATATAGGCCGTCCAATTTGTATCTGACAGATAGGAAGGAAACAATGGCAATTTTGCAAAAAGATACCCACACCCCTCTCAAGATTTGCAAATAAGGCCTTCTCTCGTTCATCATTTTCTCCCACAAGATAAACTACTCATACAAATGCATCTTGGTGCGTGCAACGCATGGGCATCTTGCTAGTTCTAAAAAACTTTCCATCATTTTCCACACTACTGGTTGCAAATGAAAAACCTACCCAAGCACAACGCGATACAGGAGCGACGCACAATTACAAGCTGATATTCTGTTGGACAATGGAGGCTATAACCAATTACTTTTACGGGAACAATAGCACCCAGGAAATTTGAAGGGTAGGTATGAACAAAATTGGAGCTGCACATGTACTACTATGTGATTCAATACACACATTACCATTCGAGGAGGAGAACGATGGTCGCGGCGGCCTCTGTGAGTCATGGTCGGCAACGGGAGTTAGTTAATTTTCCACGACGGTGGTGCTTCTGCGCTTGGCGTCGGCTTCCGAGAAGTAGATCCGAGACCGTGGAAGACGGTGCCAGGGAAGAGGCTCCGTGTACAATGACGACGGTGGACCAGCTCCAGTGCGGCATACGAGGTCGTCGATGAGGCAGATGCGCTGTGGTGGACAAGTGCGCCGATGTAGAAGGCAAGGAGCACGAAGGCTGCGGTGCCGTGGAGAAGTCTATTTTGCGGTGGGGATGGAAAATGGGGAGTATTCAGGTGTACTACTCTGGGTGCCGGGGTGGGGTTGGCTGGGTAGGGTGAACCTGAAGTTACGAAAACAGCCCCTACCAAACGTCATCAGTAGGCCTGTTCCGAAGGCTATGATGGTAACCCCACTGCTCGAATCAAGGTCACGGGAGATTTTCCCGCCGACCTCAAAATTTTGTGACACTGAACTCCCTGTGTGGCATGTTGGGTGATTTGGCTAAGCAACTTGCGAGTAGTACTAGTAAACTCTGCATATTAGGTTTGACCAAAGTCAAACTTCCTAAAGTTTGACCAAGTTTATAGGAAAAATATGAACATTTACCATAACAAATCTGTATGATGTGAAAGTACATTCAATAATGAATCTAATGGTATTTATTTGTTATTATATATGTTAATATTTTTTGTTATAAACTATCTGAGAGTTTACAAAACTTGACTTTGACCAATGCTAATACGCGGACTTAAATAAAAACGGAGGGAGTACACATTTGTTTTCTTAGTTTAGTGAATTAATCATTTGTTGAAATTGTGAAATAAATATATTAGGCTACTGACTTCGAATGTAATGGTCTATACAATTCAATTGTTACAATCATTGTCGAATTCCAAGATGTATACGAGGTCTATAGTACTTCACAACATGCTCAAACTCACATAATCCTAGTCAAATGACAATCAAAATGCATTTCATAGTTATTACTTTGTAGGATGCAACAAAACCAACAATAACTCTATTAAAGCAACATTTTGAACATATCCCAATGTGTGAATGAAACGTGCAGAGTGAGAGCTTGCGAAGATGGAGCAGATAGGGCGGGAAAGATTGTATGTATGTGGACGAGAGAGTAGGAGACAAACCTAATGAAACAGAGATAGAGAGAGAAAGGGAGAGGAAGAAGTTAGGTCTGTGAGAAAGATGGAGACATGTAATATATGTGAGATGTGTGTGCATCTGGATTCTGTACACGTGGAAGGAGAAGAGGCAACAGGTTTGATGAGAGAGCTGCAAAAACATGGACGAGAGGGGAAGGACCTCGTGGGTTGAGGGATTGATGATTTTGTGCGGGGGAGAGAGGGATTGGTAATTTTGTGCGAGAGAGAGGGTGGGGGAGGAATCAGTCAGCCGTTGTCACATCATCCTGCTTCCAAATGGCCCCGCATTCTCTAGCGTAGTGTGGTTGCCATCTTCGATCTCCTTGATGCCCTCCTTGAAGACTGAGGTGTTGTGCATGCTGGGGTGCAGAGAAGCACAAGCGAGAGTGGTCGCCATATAAACTTGGATGGGGATGAATTGTGTGCTCGGGGGAGGGTGTGTCTGTGCTGTGTGTGTGTGTCAGATATTGAGAGAAAACAAACCTAAGGAGAGAAATGTGTGTGTATGTGATGGAAAGCTACATGCTAAACAGGGTATTCACGAAGAGATTGTGCGTGCAAGATAGAGAGCAATGTGCGGACCTTGAGGTGGGCAGGGGCCGGGTGAGGTGTCAAAATGTGCGCGTTGATGCATGTGTTACATGCAATCGTGCGAGGGATGGAAAAATCGAGAGAGATGGTTGTTGTGTTACGGATGCTCCTCTCTCTCTCTCTCTCACACACACACACACACACACGCACACACACACACACACAAGTAAAATAGAAGACCGTTCTCTCATGTATACACAATGTATCGGCATCTGTCTCACTCATGCATGATCATGTGCACATTCACACCCCTCTGTGTCTCTATCACACGCACACCGTCTCCACATTACCCTTCTGCCACAACACACATATGGACAAATACACACGTTCTCTCTCAGTCACACACACAAAATCAGTATTAAAAAAAACTAGGGCGCACCTAAAACGTCCAAATCCAAATAAACACGAACTGGAGCTAAATTCAAATATATGGAAATATTGTAGCGTCAAGAACTTTTCTAGGAAAAAAAGTTGAGTAATATTCGGGGATTATTTTCACACACACAAAAAGGTTCGGTGGATGTCCTTCGAGCGCGACATAGTGACACACCGTTCGATCGACCGTGCGGCGGCGGTTCACGTGCTTGCACAGGATTCCATATCGTGGCTGTGGTAACTAATAAAAGCGCTGCCTAAGTCTAATGTTTACGTGTACTAGTACGATTTTCTTTTAAGTTTGACCAACCCTATATAAAACTAAACTAAGCTCCCATACGCGCACTCATCAATATGCCACCGCCGCCGTTGCGCATGCCGGCGCCTTCCTGCTCCGGCCAACAATTTCTCGCCCATCACCGTCGTATCGCCGTCATCCCTGTGCCATGAAGCCGAAGGCTAGCCCAGTCATATCATCTGCAGTCCCTCCTCGCGATGCCGCCGCACTGCCAACCACGCGAGCAACTGGTGGAGCCGCGTCTATGCACGCAGCGTACGAAGAGGAGGACGAGCGCGTGCTCTAGCACGCCGGCGAGGAGGAACTAGCATGTCATTGTCGTCTCCGCCTGTGCGGAGGAGGCGCGCATGGTGGCTGTCGTGGCGGAAGCCGGTCGCGTGCGCGTCGAGCCCGCAAACCGTGTGCGGACGCGGAACCTACCTTCGAGACATTGAATGCCACGTGGATCCTGCAATCTGAAGGAGCAATTTGGGTCAGTCGACTCTTGCGAGCCGTTTGATGCAACATGGATGGCTAGAAGGGCTTCTTCAACCTCCGAAATTGATGCACGGTTCATCTTCTCAGCCCGCCACACGCCTAACCGCCTGCCGCCGCCGCACCCTCCCCTGAACCGCCTGCCACCGCCATGCTCCCCCACCCCCGCCATCCGTTTAACCCCGGGCACGATCCATTTTTTCCGGCGAACTACATTCCACACCCAACACTCATAAGATAGATCATGGGCACACTGCCACCCTAATATAGATACTGGGGTAGCTTCTCTGCCGTCTTCTTCCTTCGCTCCGTCGAACTTCTTTCACAAATCGACTGACCCAAATTATACTACTAGTACGAACGTATTAAGTACAGTAGGAACACGAAGATATGAGTAGTAGTACCAACTGCGAGAAGAACAATAGTAAGACATAGTACTAGTACTACTGTATGTACTAAAAGAGTTCAAGTAACGAGAAAGAACATAAACATAGTTCTTCTGGGGCCTCAGCACAACACACCCTTGAAAATAAACTAAGCAACTAGTCCGCTTGACACTGCAGTAGAACTAGCATGAGCGACGACACTGCCACCTACTCGGAATCCGAGTCCACGTCCTCGACTTTGTCCTCGTCCCTCTTCCTCTTCCTCTTCGCCGATGCTTCTTTGCTTGAACCGGACACTAGGCTCTGATTCTTCATCCAACTCTTGTAGATATTTAAACAAAGGTAGGCATCCATTGCTGCGTACAGGATGTGATCTTCATCTAATATCTTCGACTCCCATGCATGATGAAACTCGTGGGGAGGTTTCTTCAGTTTAGCGTACGAAGGATCAATCATTGCTGCTGCCAGGTTCAGCATTGAAGGCTGAGAGGAGGACACCAGGCTTGCCTTCTGGAGATCGAAGGGCTGGCCTACAACAAGGCCTATCCGACCCAGGACATCCCTGTCATTCCTAAAGTCTACAGTAACGAATTTCACTCTTTCATCCTTGAGGAAGTTCTTAAAATCCTGGCACTCAACGTCGGCATGGCATATGTGGTAGACCAAGCACACATGTATGCAAACCTGGATCACGGCGGGCTTCTTCTTCTCCGCCTCCTTTAGAATCTTCTCTCTTTGCAGGACTGTGGTGTACTCAACATCTAGCCCAGCGACCCACTCATCCGTTGAACTGTTGAACATGTGTAGGAAGCGAGCAAGGCATGCTTTCATCGTCGCGGATCCACGTGTGTAGATGATGATGAACTCATCACCGGTGATGGCTCTAACCTGGTACTCAGTGGCGACCATGGAGATTTGGGAGGCCATGGATTTTGGAGGAGGGTTAGGAGAAGTTGAACTGGTGTAATGTGAAAGGATGGGACGACTGGGAGCGAACTGTTGTAAGGTACTGTACTAGTAGAAGACAGGGATGAGTAGGGAGTGCGAAAGGCGTGGGGTTGCTGGCTTGCCCGATGGATAAACAACTACAAGCCCCCAAAGAGTTCTCGAGAACTATGCGGGACCCACTAGATGTCATGTCTACTAGACACATATCGTAGGCCTGACGGTATAGCTTCTGCCTGTTTGCACGCCATGCCGGTGCGTGGGTAACTTCACTTACTTCCGTCAACCATTGCGCCTCCCACGACCTTCGCCTCCCTCGCGCGGTCACGCCCTTTGAGACTTTGTCCGGCTATAAATGAGCATTTTTTGCCTACTCCGCATGCATGATCCTCCCTCTAGTCCCTTTTACTTCCGTCAACCGTTTGCAAAGTGTTTGACCAAATTTATACTAAAAATATCTATATCTACAATACCTATTATAATGAGTATAAGAAATACGTTTTATAATGAGTATAAAAATATTGATTTGACATTGTGAATGTTGATACATTTTTCTATAAGTTTGGTCAAAGTAGAGGTACATTGACTTCAGACAAAACTTAAATGCACCATGCAGACTAGTTCCTCCGTCCAGGTGCGTGCCATGTCCTATCTTGTCATCACAACAAGGTTAGCTATTAGAGTACTACTACCTTCCTTCTAGTTTAAAGGGCTCGATTCAAAATTTTCACCTACTCTTAGCAAGATAGAGGCGGTGGAATAGTTTTTGTAGTCTGCAAAAGTACTCAACTAATGTTGTCGTTCTTCACAAAAAAATGTGTTTACCAATGCATGCATGAACACTAGTTACTTTAACCCCCCTCTCTTCTTTAATTCTTTTCCACATCAGCATGTTTGCTATTCCCGTGTGCATGATACCAGCTAAGATACCACCATTATGGCCAGCCTTAATCACCGCGTGCAATAATTTAGTGCACCTTGAAATATGAACATTTGTGGGGCGTGTATGTTTTTAATGACTTGAGACTATACCTAGCCCGACATGCAAGATGACTTATTATGCACCGTTCCCCATACCTGCAGGAAGCCCGTTCATCTCCAAATCTTTTCCTCTCCAGGTGTGGAAACAATATGCCTGCCAGACTCTCCTTCTCCCTCCGGCGGCCCCACCACTCCACCCCGTATGGGAAAAATCTGCATGCATGACTCTCCTCCCCCTGCGCTCATCCAATCCGTTGTGACCATCAATATTTCCACCCCTTCCCTCCCCCGTAATTTACTCCAACAAATATGCCCACGTAGTTGTTACGTTAATCACGCAACATATCTTACGGGATGCTGCTTCAGTTACTTAACTGCAGGTGCATTGGGTCACTGACATGTGGGCCCAACAGGGGTCTGGCTCACATGTCAGTGACGCAACTGGACCTGCAGTTAAGTCAGTGCAGCTCAGTCCATATCTTATGTAGGTGTGCCATTGCTCGCTATAAATACTGCGCCTCCCACGGCATTCGAAAAAACGCTCACGTTCATCGCTATCTCCTCCCCCTCCTTCTCACGTCAACCACCATGGCATCCCCCCTCCCAAGCCCTAGGCGCCCCTCGCTGCACCGCCTGGACGGTCACGCGTCGCCGTCCCGTTCCTCGCCACCACTAGTCGAGGAAGACGCGTCGGCATTCCACTCCTCGCCGCGACGCATCGAGGTGGACGCGTCGGTGTTCCCAATCTCGCCAGAACCCGCGTCGGAGGACGCGTCGGCTCCCCGCTATGAGGAGAATGTCGCGCCGCCCGCCGAGCCCCCCAGCCTTGAGGATCTTTGGAAAGAAATGGATGCCGCCATGTGGGAGGCTTTGCCACCGGCAGAGCACGCCAAAATAGAGGCAGAGAAGAAGGCCGAGGAAGAGAAGCACGCCGCGGGGCAGCTGCCTGGCAGGTCAATGTCGCGTCCGAGAGAGTCACACGATTGGCTCTTTGGCAAATGGCTCGTGCAAGGGTGATACGTCTCCAACATATCTATAATTTTTAATTGTTCCATGCTATATTATATTCTGTTTTTGGACATTATCGGGCTTTATTATACACTTATATATTATTTTTGGGACTAACCTATTAACCGGAGGCCCAACCCAGAATTGTTGTTTTTTTGCCTATTTCAGAGTTTCGCAGAAAAAGAATATCAAACGGAGTCCAAACGGAATGAAACCTTCGGGAACGTGATTTTTGGAAGGAACGTGATCCAGAGGACTTGGACCCTACGTCAAGACATCAACCAGGAGGGCACGAGGTAGGGGGCGCGCCTACCCCCCCCGCGCCCTCCACCCTCGTGGGCCCCATGTTGCTCCACCGACGTACTCCTTCCTCCTATATATACCTACGTACCCCCAAACTACCAGATACGGAGCCAAAAACCTAATTCCACCACCGCAACCTACTGTACCCGTGAAATCCCATCTTGAGGCCTGTTTCGGAGCTCCGCCGGAGGGGGCATCGATCACGGAGGGCTTCTACATCAACACCATAGCCTCTCCGATGATGTGTGAGTAGTTTACCTCAGACCTTCGGGTCCATAGTTATTAGCTAGATGGCTTCTTCTCTCTTTTTGGATCACAATACAATGTTCTCCCCCTCTCTCATGGAGATCTATTCGATGTAATCTTATTTTGCGGTGTGTTTTTTGAGACCGATGAATTGTGGGTTTATGATCAAGTTTATCTATGAACAATATTTAAATCTCCTCTAAATTCTTTTATGTATGATTGGTTATCTTTGCAAGTCTCTTCGAATTATTAGTTTGGTTTGGCCTACTAGATTGATCTTTCTTGCAATGGGAGAAGTGCTTAGCTTTGGGTTCAATCTTGCGGTGTCCTTTCCCGGTGACAGCAGGGGCAGCAAGGCATGTATTGTATTGTTGCTATCGAGGATAACAAGATGGGGTTTATATCATATTGCATGAGTTTATCCCTCTACATCATGTCATCTTGCTTAAAGCGTTACTCTGTTCTTTTGAACTTAATAATCTAGATGCATGCTGGATAGCGGTCGATGTGTGGAGTAATAGTAGTAGATGCAGGCAGGAGTCGGTCTACTTGTCTAGGATGTGATGCCTATATACATGATCATACCTAGATATTCTCATAACTATGCTCAATTCTATCAATTTCTCAACAGTAATTTGTTCACCCACCGTAATACTTATGCTCTTGAGAGAAGCCACTAGTGAAACCTATGCCCCCGGGTCTATTTTCTATCATATTAATCTTCCAACACTTAGTTATTTTTATTGCCTTTTATTTTACTTTGCATCTTTATCATAAAAATACCAAAAATATTATCTTATCATATCTATCAGATCTCACTCTCGTAAGTGATCGTGTAGGGATTGACAACCCCTTATCGCGTTGGTTGCGAGGATTTATTTTTTTGTGTAGGTGTGAGGGACTCGTGCGTGGTCTCCTACTGTATTGATACCTTAGTTCTCAAAAACTGAGGGAAATACTTACGCTGCTTTATTGCATCACCCTTTCCTCTTCAAGGGAAAACCAACGCAGTGCTCAAGAGGTAGCAAGAAGGATTTCTGGCACCGTTGCCGGGGAGTCTACGCAAAAGTCAACATACCAAGTACCCATCACAAACCCTTATCTCCCGCATTACATTATTTGCCATTTGCCTCTCGTTTTCCTCTCCCCCACTTCACCCTTGCTGTTTTATTCGCCTTCCTCTCTCTTTTTCCCTTTTGCTCCTTCTGCCGTTATGTCTGAAATTGGGGAAATTATTGTCGATAAGGACAATAATAATATCATGGAAAATTATGTGCTCCTGCTAAATAATCCCCTACCTTACATACAAAAAAATTCCGAATTGGTAGTGGTAACATTATTGGAAAAGGAGTTATCCAAGATTTCTTTACTTGTGCCGGTGCTTTGCCTTCTATGGGTAGTTCTACTCTTTATAGAACTAGTAGTCTTGCCGACGCTATCACCATGCTTGTAGTTGAACTTGAAAGACAATTTATGCACATGCATCCTTGCATAGAGAGGATTTTCCTAGAATTTTCTAACATTGAGCACTCTTCTGTTAAGCACGCCGCTACTATCTTTTTGGCTCATGAGTTCAGAATTATTATAAAAGAGGCCAAAAAAATCTTTGCGCATTATAGGGTGGACACTGGACGTCCTCACATAGAAACTATCTTATTTGATCAAGAGGAAATAATGCGTTTTCAATCTCTAGATTATGTTGCTTTTAATGAAAATCTTAGAAAAAAATATTCCTACCAATATTCTAGTTGATAGAATTTATGAACTTAATGATGATTTTGCTATTCAAAACAATAAGCTAGGATATTCTCTCGAATATAGGCTCACTAAGTTTTGTCAAAAGAATGCTTATAATGATGAATTGGTTGTGCAATATGAAGGGCCGAAGGAGGAACCTATACCTCCTAAAGTTGATCTTGGGGATTTTTGTCCCATTAAATTTAGCCGTTTTGATTACTTATGCTTGCCACAAAGAAAACTTGCTGCCGAACGTAGAGAGTATGAAATGATTTTTAATGATCTATCTTCTTATTATGGCAATACCTAGATCTATCCTTGCTATTATGCCTAGCTAGGGGCGTTAAACGATAGCGCTTGTTGGGAGGCAACCCAGTTTTATTTTTAGTTTTTTTGATTTTTGCTTCTGTTTACGAATAAATATATAATCTAGCCTCGTGTTAGATGTCTTTTTATGTTTTAATTAGTGTTTGTGCCAAGTTTAACCTATAGGATCTTCTTGGATGATAGTTATTTGATCTTGCTGTAATTTCCAGAAACTTTCTGTTCACGAAAATAATTGTTAAAAATCACCAGAACGTGATACAATATTGATTCCAATTGCTTCTGATCAATAAACTAATTGTCTAGGTCTTCCTATTTTGGTAGATTTTGTGGAGTTCCAGAAGTTTGCGTTAGTCACAGATTACTACAGACTGTTCTGTTTTTGACAGATTCTGTTTTTCGTGTGTTGTTTGCTTATTTTGATGAATCTATGGCTAGTAAAACAGTTTATAAACCATAGAGAAGTTGGAATACAGTAGGTTTAACACCAATATAAATAAAGAATGAGTTCATTACAGTACCTTCAAGTGGCCTTTTGTTTTCTTTCGCTAACGGAGCTCACGAGATTTTCTGCTGAGTTTTGTGTTGTGAAGTTTTCAAGTTTTGGGTGAAAGATTTGATGGATAATGGAACAAGGAGTGGCAAGAGCCTAAGCTTGGTGATGCCCATGGCACCCCAAGATAATCTAAGGACACCTAAAAGCCAAAGCTTGGGGATGCCCCAGAAGGCATCCCCTCTTTCGTCTACTTCCATCAGTAACTTTACTTGGAGCTATATTTTTATTCACCACATGATATGTGTTTTGCTTGGAGCGTCTTGTATTATTTGAGTATTTGTTTGTTAGTTTAACACTATCATCCTTGCTGTACACACCTTTTGAGAGAGTCACACTTGATTCGGAATTTAATAGAATACTCTATGTGCTTCACTTATATTTTTTGAGCTATATAGTTTTGCTCTAGTGCTTCACTTATATCTTTTAGAGCACGATGGTGGATTTGTTTTATAGAAACTATTGATCTCTCATGCTTCAATTATATTATTTTGATGATCTTAAAATAGCATGGCAATTTGCTTTAATTAATATCATGATAAATTTGATGCTTGATAATTGTTTTGAGATATGAAGGTGGTAATATCATAGTTGTGCTAGTTGAGTAATTGTGGAATTGAAAAATACATGTGTTGGAGTTTGTGATTCCCGTAGCATGCACGTATGGTGAACCGTTATGTAACAAAGTCGGAGCATGAGGTATTTGTTGCTTGTCTTCCTTTGTGTGGCGGTCGGGATCGCGCCATGGTTAACTCCTACCAACCCTTCCCCTAGGAGCATGCGTAGTAGTACTTTGCTTCGAGGGCTAATAAATTTTTGCAATAAGTATATGAGTTCTTTATGACTAATGTGAGTCCATTGATTATATGCACACTTACCTTTCCGCAATTTTCTAGCCTCTTCGGTACCGTGCATTGCCCTTTCTCACCTTGAGAGTTGGTGCATACTTCGCCGGTGCATCCAAACCCCGTGATATGATACGCTCTATCACACATAAACCTCCTTATATCTTCCTCAAAACAGCCACCATACCTACCTATCATGACATTTCCATAGCCATTCCAAGATATATTGCCATGCAAGTTTCCACCGTTCGTTTATCATGACACGCCCCATTATTGTCATATTGCTTTGCATGATCATGTAGTTGACATTGTATTTGTGGCAAAGCCACCGTTCATAATTCTTCCATACATGTCGCTCTTGATTCATTGCATATCCCGGTACACCGCCGGAGGCATTCATATAGTCATATTTTGTTCTAAGTATTGAGTTGTAATTCATGAGTTGTAAGTAAATAAAAGTGTGATGATCATCATTATTAGAGCATTGTCCCAAGTGAGGAAAGGATGATGGAGACTGTGATTCCCCCACAAGTCGGGATGAGACTACGGACTAAAAAAAAAGAAGAGGCCATAGAAAAAAGGCCCAAATAAAAAAATGAGAGAAAAAGAGAGAAGGGACAATGTTACTATCCTTTTACCACACTTGTGCTTCAAAGTAGCACCGTGATCTTCATAATAGAGAGTCTCTCATTTTGTCACTTTCATATACTAGTGGGAAATTTCATTATAGAACTTGGCTTGTATATTCCAATGATGGGCTTCCTCAAATGCCCGAGGTCTTCGTAAGCAAGCAAGTTGGATGCACACCCACTTAGTTTCTTTTTGAGCTTTCATACACTTATAGCTCTAGTGCATCCGTTGCATGGAAATCCCTACTCCTCGCATTAACATCAATTGATGGGCATCTCCATAGCCCGTTGATTAGCCTCGATGATGTGAGACTTTCTCCTTTTTTGTCTTCCAACATAACCCCTACCATTATACCTTATTCCACCATAGTGCTATATCCATGGCTTGCGCTCATGTATTGCGTAAGAGTTGAAAAGGCTGAAGCGCGTTAAAAGTATGAACCAATTGCTTGGCTAAAACTGGGGTCGTACATGATATGAATATTTTGTGTGGGGAAGATGGAGCATAGCCATACTATATGATTTTGTAGGGATAACTTGCTTTGGCTATGCTATTTTGATAAGACATAATTGCTTAGTTAGTATGCTTGAAGTATTATTGTTTTTATGTCAGCATTAAACCTTTATCTTGAATCATTTCAAATCTGAACATTCATGCCACAATAAGAAGAATTATATTGAAATTATGCTAAGTAGCCTCCACATCAAAAATTCTGTTTTTATCATTTACCTACTCGAGGACGAGCAGGAATTAAGATTGGGGATGCTTGATATGTCTCCAACGTATCTATAATTTTTTATTGTTCCATGCTATATTATATTCTGTTTTTGGACATTATCGGGCTTTATTATAAACTTTTATATTATTTTTGGGACTGACCTATTAACCCGAGGCCCAGCCCAGACTTGCTGGTTTTTTGCCTATTACAGAGTTTCACAGAAAAAGAATATCAAACGGAGTCCAAATGGAATGAAACCTTCGGGAACGTGATTTTTGGAAGGAACGTGATCCAGAGGACTTGGACCCTACGTCAAGACAACAACCAGGAGGGCACGAGGTAGGGGGCGCGCCTACCCCCCCCCCCCCCCCAGGCGCGCCTTCCACCCTCGTGGGCCCCACATTGCTCCACCGATGTACTCCTTCCTCCTATATATACCTACGTACCCCCAAACTACCAGATACGGAGCCAAAAACCTAAATCCACCACCGCAACCTTCTGTACCTGTGAGATCCCATCTTGAGGCCTGTTTCGGAGCTCGGCCGGAGGGGGCATCGATCACGGAGGGCTTCTACATCAACACCATAGCCTCTCCGATGATGTGTGAGTAGTTTACCTCATACCTTCGGGTCCATAGTTATTAGCTAGATGGCTTCTTCTCTCTTTTTGGATCTCAATACAATGTTCTCCCTCTCTCTCGTGGAGATCTATTCGATGTAATCTTATTTTGCGGTGTGTTTGTTGAGGCCGATGAATTGTGGGTTTATGATCAAGTTTATCTATGAACAATATTTGAATCTCCTCTGAATTCTTTTATGTATGATTGGTTATCTTCGTAAGTATCTTCGAATTATCAGTTTGGTTTGGCCTACTAGATTGATCTTTCTTGCAATGGGAGTAGTGCTTAGCTTTGGGTTCAATCTTGCGGTGTCCTTTCCCGGTGACAGCAGGGGCAGCAAGGCACGTATTGTATTGTTTCCATCGAGGATAACAAGATGGGTTTATATCATATTGCATGAGTTTATCCCTCTACATCATGTCATCTTGCTTAAAGCGTTACTCTGTTCTTTTGAACTTAATACTCTAGATGCATGCTGGATAGCGGTCGATGTGTGGAGTAATAGTAGTAGATGCAGGCAGGAGTCGGTCTACTTGTCTCGGACGTGATGCCTATATACATGTTCATACCTAGATATTCTCATAACTATGCTCAATTCTATCAATTGCTCAACAGTAATTTGTTCACCCACCATAATACTTATGTTCTTGAGAGAAGCCACTAGTGAAACCTATGGCCCCCGGGTCTATTTTCTATCATATTAATCTTCCAACACTTAGTTATTTTTATTGCCTTTTATTTTACTTTGCATCTTTACCATAAAAATACCAAAAATATTATCTTATCATATCTATCAGGTCTCACTCTCGTAAGTGACCGTGTAGGGATTGACAACCCCTTATCGCGTTGGTTGCGAGGATTTATTTGTTTGTGTAGGTGCGAGGGACTCGTGCGTGGTCTCCTACTGGATTGATAGCTTGGTTCTAAAAAACTGAGGGAAATACTTACGCTGCTTTACTGCATCACCCTTTCCTCTTCAAGGGAAAACGAACGCAGTGCTCAAGAGGTAACAAAGGGCCGTGGGGGTGGCGGAGGACGCCCGTGCCAAAGCCCTAAGTGCAGTCGGGCCCAAGCGCCTCATCTACGCTTGGTGGTACGTGGACCGGGTGCACGCTTCCAGCGAGGAGGAGTACCTGTTTGGCGCCGGATCACCACACCGGTGAGATCGCGCTCGCCCGCCAGCAAGCCGCCAATCAGCACCTCGTGAGTTGCGAGGCTGAGGAAGAGGTGTTGTGTCGGCGCGCTGGGAAATGGTCGTGCACCAGGGCACTCGTGGCATGCCGCAAGCGCTCCTGCGAGCGTCGTGGCTTTTAGTAGGAGTATAATTTAGTTTCGTAAGGTGATCTCATTAGTTTTGGGACTCAAATTATAAATCCCGAACATTCGGGAATTATTAGCGCCCTTAATTAAGTATGTAAGAGGGAAAGTTTGGAAACCTTGTGTATCCGTACGCATTTTGTAAGTAGGTGCATATAGCACAAACTTTACTATACCATCGCACTACACGTCTCTCTCTATATATGCTTGCAGACTGTGCTACTCCCTCCGTCCAGGTGAATACGTCATCTTTGGTTGTGCACCGTGACCAAGAAGGAGGGAAGACTTTATACACCTAGACGGAGGGAGTACTACTATTACTTATGTACGTGGAAATGCATGTTTTAACATTACGATGCGGTTTTTGTAAAAGTAGAAAAACATCACTAGTCAAGCTTGTGAAACATTCAATGCAAACAAATGCAAAAATGCTCGTTTGATTGTTTACTTTTAGCTTCCTTCTCTGTGGTTATTTCTCTGTCGTACTTTGTACGGAGTAACTCACTGGTCGGAAAGGCATTCAAATTCCCAAACCGCTTCCTACACCCTGTATCGAATTTTTTGCCTAACAAGTTGTGCCGTGGAATTGGAATTCCAACTTGAGTACTAGTACTACTAGTAGGAGTACCAGGGGCCAGTTTGTTTAGGCTTCTAGATTAGTAGTAATCCCATTACTACTAGCTCCGTCCTGGTTTATTGGTCCCCATTGTAATATGTGTCAAATTTTGATCATAAATTTAACTAATGAAATGTTTGTGCATGTCACATGCACTAACATTTTATCAGTTAAATCTTTGGTCAAAAATTACAACAAATTATAATGGTGACGAATAAACCAGGACGGAGGTACTAGTACTCCCTCCTTTCCAGTTTATAGGGCTCAATTCAAAAATATCACCAACCAAGGTAGTAGATGGTAAGTGGTGGAATACTTTTCTTAATTTGCAAAAGCACCCAATTAATGCTCTTGTTTTCCTCAAAAATTCATGTTTACCAATGTATTAATTGCAATGCATGCATGCATAAAGTGCATGCATTGGTCAATTTTCTCTTAATACTTGCATGCAATTATTTAATGCACCTTGGAATCTGAAATTGTGATGTGGAACAACCAAATTGAGCCTTATAAAATGGAAAAACTAAGATTTTGAGATAAGCCCTATAAACCGGAAAGGAGGGAGTAGTAGTTTAGAAGCCCAAATAAATGAGTGAGGCACCTTAATGTTACTCTCCACTGTGACTAGTCTTATGGGAAAAGCTGGGGAAGAGATGGCTTATTTTTTAAGCCGCCAAAAGAACTGGCCCTAGGAGTAGTAGCTAGGGATACTAGGAGTAGTAGCTAGGGATCGAGTGCGCGATATGAACCAGAGAAAGTAAATGCAGAGAGATGAAATGCAAAAAAGATGGAGGGATGTGATGGTTGCTTGTCCATTTATTTTACTAGGCCACTTATTACTGGCAGTGGTTGGGTTTTGTGATATGATGGCTTTACTGCCGCGCGACGAGCGGGGTGAGAGTGAGACTCCCGTGCAGCGCCGCCCTCTACACTTGTACTACATCGGGCGTGGTTTATTAGTCCCCCATTGAATTTGACTGAAGATTTAATTGACAAAATGTTAGTGCATGTCAATAAAAACTATATTGTTGGATTCGTATTTGAACATAGTTTTCAATGATATAATTTTAGGTGACATGCATCAACATTTATCATACTATATATAATGTTAGTTCAATTTTTGGTCGTACTAATCTATAGTACTCCCTCCATTTACTTATACAAGGCCACTATGGAATATACACTTTGCATCTATACAAGGCCACCAACAGTAATCGAGGCAAAATAAATGATATTTCCTCGTACTAGCAACTTGTTTAATACTTGCATGCATGTAGTCATAATGATAGTTAGCTACTTCCTCCACTCAGTTTGTTTGCCTGCAGGCGGCATATTAATGATCCCAGTAAATGAAAAGAAAAGTTGACTTGCAAAGCAGGTATTAAATTTTACATTGGTACATGTAATCTGAGTTTGTGGCCTTGTATATAAACATGAAGGGAGTAGTAAGGTGCCCGTGCGTTGCACGGAAGAGTGAAATGCATTGATCGGGGAGTTGTTTATTTTGACAAAGGATGTGGGAGTCATCTCTAGAGCTCACAAACATCTTGGTGAAATAGATAAAAATGTATCTTTTGCAAACAAAAGCATTCAACTATTCAACCTGCATCCAAAACTTGTGAAGAAATAACACTTATTGTGCTTTGCAAGAAATGATCTTTAAGAATTAGTTTTTGAGTATCAATTGTTATACATGTTGGCTACAGATGACATGGCACTTTCTTATAGTCAATAGTTGGCTATACTATTATGTATTAACCATGCCCTTATACACCTAGACGGAGGGATTAAATCAGGATGACTTGGAAGGGGCGGAGGAGATGTAAGAAATGGTTCATAGTAAGTCTTTCACCAGTGCTATAGTAAAAATTCATACAATGAATATTCTAGACTAAACTATAAATGGATACACTTTTATTCATGCGCGATACTCCAATAGAGCAAGATCATGCATGGAAGTCTCCACATGCTTAGACAACGGATTACAGTGAACGAAGACTAATGATCAACATTTAACTTGATAATGCGTATGTCCAGGTGAACCTCCTTGGAGTCCCCGTGCACCGCATTGGGGGGTAAATCATACCATGCGTCTTCCATATCCACATCGGCGGGAAGGTCCCAGCTCTGCATAGTCCTAGTCAGCATGATGAGCCGGTGTCACCGCCCACGTACCTCAGAGGGGTAGTAATAGTGAGCACGCACCCATACATCGACCTCGTGTCAGTGTCAGCGTCAGCGGCGTCGCCCCTGACGTACACTACAGAGACGGGGCGGCGGCCTGCACGGGCCTCGCCCGTGCCCACGATCAAGAGGAAGACGCTGCCGTCCTCCTCTGAGACTAGCAGGCGGCAGTGATCCTCCAGCGACTCCGGATGGTGAACGGGTAGCACGTCTCGTACTTGATGTTCTCCGCCAAGGGCCAGTAGTGACCTTTTTTTAGTAAGGATATCTGGAGATTGTTCGGCACGAGCTGAATCCTGGCGAATCCCACGTGACCGTCAGATTTCCATCCGACGGTGGCCTGTTTTAAGCCATAGTATTTGACAAAACCGCCACCCTTACACATGTACTGTAACTGCATCGCGGGCGTTTCCAACTGCCATGTCTCCCAGCGAACGTTTGCTGGGGATTGGAGTTAGCACCGATGGCGGTTCGTAGTCGTTCCACACTTGGGCATTGAAGTTTGTAACTATTTTAGATTAGAATATACTACTCCTCCGGTGCTAGTAGTAGAGCAGATTCCTACTCCACTACTACTCTACTCAAGAAAGTTAGGGCATAGTAGTAGGTACTGTAGGGAGTATCAGTACTATGATCACTCAAGCAAGTTGTATGACTTCGATATGACCCTACGCTGCTGGTATGTTTCTCGTAAGTCAAGCAGCGTGTTGTAGTCATCATCACCTGTCCACTTCCCGCAGCATATATTTGCTTCTCCATCTTTGTCCGCTCTTCCATCCCTGCTAAGGCGCCTCCCCCCTCGTCCAATCTTCCATCCCCGCTAAGGCGCCTCCCCCCTCATCCGAAACCCAAGCACTAACAATGGCAGAACCGAGCAGCGTCCGCTGAAAGAGTGGCTGGAATTCGCTCCCCACAGAGGTAATCAAGCTCATTGTTTCGCGTGTGGACAATTTCAGTACCATGTCGCTCGCCCCGTGCTTGTCGGGGTTGTACCGTTTACTGAAGCCCTCAGACTGGAGCTTTTTAAGCCAGCTCCTTGCTTGTCGATGCCGCCTGATCTTCAGAAACAACGTGTCACGCAGCATAATGATCATAGGGTGGCGAGCATCAACCCCCTTGACTGCGATCTGATCCCCGTCACCCTCAACAACATTAATGGTATGTAATGGGTCGGTATGATCACGTCTTGGATGGTGCTCGTCGACGTTCGCGGCATCTGGATGCTCATGGAGGTCTACACTCAGCGGTTGATCCCCCTTCCTTTGATTAACACTGCACTGCTTTGGCACCGCGACCCAGAATACTCGGAATCTTGCAGTAGCCAACATGATACCAAGTTTGATTTGCTCAAGGTTGTAATCTGCCAAGTGCCCACAAGATATGCGAATTATAAAGACTTCAGGCTAATTGCGTTCTTCAACCGCGGTCTCGCCTATCTGACATGTCACTATGGTAAGTGGATAAATCTGCACGTCCATCACATGATCATACATCCTCCATGGTTCTCTGATGCCATTGAACACAAGGGCTTCATTTACGCTGTCGACTCCTTCTATGGCTAGACGTATTGCTGGCCTACTCGATCATCGCTACAAACGATTATTACAGCGGTATGTTACTTTCCTATGATATCATGATGGCTTGCTTATATTATGTCAACATTTCTGAAAAATATTCATGCTCATAACATGCTGTTCTTAAGATTGACTACATCAAGAGCCCTTTTTATTTGACTCCAACTTGATATGATGTTGTAGGCACTTTGGTGTCCCTACCCTTCCTAATCCCGAACCTTTCAAATAAAAGCGGCATGGCAGTTGCGGTGGTTCTGGCTCGATCGAACGACGGTGAGCGATTGATGACCGTTCGCACGCATCGGACGTGTTGTTCCGCGGAATACAATCACGATCCTTTGCAAGGTCTTTGAGCAGGATCCCAGCTTCTCTAGGCCTTCAGGAATTTTTTACTGGAGGTTGGTAAGTAGCCTTGGTCACGCTCTCTGTTTGTCGAACTGAATTATCCGATTAACCAGGAGATAACCGACGGCAAGGATCATGATGGCAGCGCGGTTTCGTTCATCAGGCAAAACTGTGTGTACACAGCGTACCATGCTTCTCTGCATGCACCATACCTTGATATGTGCCGCCATGCTCTGCAGCCCAAAGTAGGAGAGAGGGTCGCAAGTATCAGACTTCGACCTGCTGGCTGGAGTTTCCCGTTAGGCACCCATCTGGTTCAAGCCGTCGACCAATCTCCTGACTTAATAAATAGTAACGTCTAACCGAGCCAGTTAGTTAGATGCGTACACTTGGTGTAGTAGGATCTTTATTTAATTTGATGCATACACTTGTTCTTTTTTGGTAGCCCTTTTGTAATGATGGCTGATGTTTTGTTTGGAAGAGAGAGCTGCGTCTTCGCTCTTCTGGCCTGCTTACTGCTTCTGTTGCACCCCCAGCCCTGGTTGCTGCTACTGCTATTTTTCAATGTACAATGAGTAGTATATTTCGTCTGTTGGTTGAATAAATGTGTTGTTAGAATGAAAAACACAATTTTTTGGAAGTTGTTGCATGGTTCGATCCTTTAGTGCCCCGTACCATACGTAGCGCATACTATTTTTCGTACAGAACACATTTTCCACTTCTCGATAACATGCAGCCCACTGATGAAGGCCCAATAGAGGAGCCCATAAATAACTGGAAGGGCGGCTCTCACATGAATCCGGTCCAGGTACATGCTCATGGTCCCCTAAACATAAATAAGTAAATAAATAAATAAAGCTAAATGCTCATGCACCAGTTCTTTAAATTCTCGATTTAATAGGAGGATATTATTTCCTATGATAGTGTCGTTACATTCAGTCGATATTATTCTTAGGCAAAGATAGCGACCAGTCTTCTTTCTCCCAGCAGTTTCTTCCTGCAACCAATGGACCCATGCAAATCGTAGTCAACGTCGTAAATAGTTCTGGCCCATTTTTATTTTTCAATAAGAATGTCCAACCTAGCCCAGCACATTGGCGACAACACTTTATCCTCCGCCTTGGTGCGCTCGCCGCGGCGCCGCCGTCCGGCCCTGTCAACATAGTTTTTTCAAAAGGGTCCCTGTCAACATAGTGAATCGGGAGAGGACTGTAGTTGTGAGTATGACAGTACAGACCCACCAGGTCCACTCCCGAACACAAGCAAGAACCACTTTTACTACTCAGATGAACCCCTCGTTTTTTTACTCTAATCCACCCTGCTAATATCTGGGACCCACATCATTTTCAACGTATAGTCAATTAACGACAGAATTGCACAACTTTTTTTATAGTAGTAATTCGGAGGAGCAGGCTATAAACTGGCTTGTGCGGTCTCTGTGGCCCGTCTAACAACATGACCAGCCCAGCAGTTTTCTTCTTTGGGAAAATAGGTAGCCCAATATTTCTTTTTGAAGAATACCCAAGCTAGGCCTATTTGTTTTCTCCGACTTACTGGGCTGCAAATCTTTCAAGACGAGGAGGGATGCATTCCGGCCTGGCCAAAGAGTATGGTCAGTGTCTATTAAAAGTAATATCAAAAGGGGTTGAAAATTCCAAAAAAATTATAGCAAATTGGATATTAGTTTCTTTTTTTTGTTCTTCATTGATATCTTATACTGTATTTCATTGGATTTAACATGACATAGTACTAATTTATTTTAAAATTTGTTTTAGTATGGATACTAATTTTTGGATTATGAATATTTTGTTCCCCGACAAAAAATTGCAAATTTTCAAAATTTCGCACATATTTAGTTAATTTTTTTAACAGTGGTACTGACCAGAAAATGGGCAGCAATTCTAAAAATGGAAAACGGGCTGCAATAAATTCCATATGAATTAGAAAATGAGTAAAATTATAAAATAATAGCAAATGGGCTGTACACGCCCACGATTTCGAGGTTGACTTGTTTACGCAAGGCTTTGTCGGTCAACACACGATTCTAGCAAAGAATGATCGTTGGATGTCCATCCAACGCCGACGTGATTCTTCAATCTCGATCTTCTGCTCCGGCCGCCTAAACTAGAGCCAGCGGGACTGCTGCTCCCTCCTCTTGTGGCTCATTGTGATGCCTTGAGCTTCCCGACCCACCCTACTCCCTCTGCTGGCCTGGCCGCACGCAATCAACTGCCTCCTTATTACGCGAAAAAAATGATTCCTCCATCGACATCTGGGCGCACGGTTGGGAGGCTGACCGTGGGCCTACTAAGTTGACGCAGACGCAGGCTTGTCAACTTAGTCAACAAACGATTCTAGCAGCAGTAACCGTTGGATTTGAATCAAACGGTCCTGCTGCTTCTTCAATCGCTCTCTTCTTGCACCAGCCGGCCAAACCAGCACCTGTGAGACCGCCTGCTCCTGCCTCTAGTTGTCGGCTGTGCTGCCGTTGAGGCCTCACCGCCCCTACTACTCCCACCGCTAGCCAGGCCCTGCGGCGACGACTGCCTCACACCGCAGCCGAACCAGTGAACCCTCGTACTCCTCTATGCGTGGGCATCCACTGCCGCGTCTTCCCCGGCTCCGCGTCGTCCCCTTCCTAGGCCTAATCGTCGTCTGCCGCCCTGGTGCTTTCGGTGCGGTGTGGTCAACGTGGTCAAGGAACGACTTCCATCGGAAAAGTACTGTACGTGGAGCGGCTGACAGCTGGGTCCACGGCAGCCGCAAGGAAGTGCCTCCTTATTACACGCAAAATAATTATTCCTCCACCTGACAGCAGGGACCCATCGGACGGGCCACCGTATTTTGCGAAAAAATATTCCCCCCGACTGCTGGGACCCACCAGCTACATCTTCGCACGCAAGGAAGTGCGTCCGGGCAAAAAAAATTGATTCGCCCCCTGACTGCTGGGACCCACCAGCTACATCTTCGCACGCAAGGAAGTGCCTGGCAGTCGGGACCCACCTGGTCGAAGCGTACGTAGCGTTGTCATTCTGGTCGCGAACGTGTACGTACATACTGGTTGATATAGAGGCGCCCACGTGTCGTAGTAGAGGCGCGCACGTAGCATGTACACGTATGTACAGCGGCTAGGGTGCAAGAAAGTAAATATGGCCACGTACGTTCATACGGGAGGGGTCTCAAATGCCTACTCGCGCATACGTATGGCCAGGGATCGTGTACATGGCTGGGTCAGAACGAAGAAACTGCGTCGTCGTCGTGTTCATGGGGAGGCAACGGAATGCGTCGTGTTCATCGGGAGGCAACGGAACGCGTGGGAGCCAACCGGCTTGGACGGAACAACCGATGGAAACGAGGCCTGGCATACCGCACAACGGAGGAAACGGCCTTGTGTTCGACCGGCCACGTTCAAAACGGGATCCTGTTCATCGGGAGGGGTTTGGCGTACTGCAAAACGGAGGAAACGGACTTGTGTTTGACCTCCTACAGTCGAAACAGGGTCCTGTTGATTGGGAGGGGTGTGGCGTACCGCAAAACGGAGGAAACGGACTTGTGTTGGTGCACTACGGTCGAAACGGGGGTCCTGTTCATCGGGAGGGGTGTGGTGTACCGCAAAACGGGACTCCACGTGATACTGTTCATCTCCACCGTCGACCCCCTCCAGCCTCCACGGGCTACTGTTCATCCACCGTCGACCTCTTCCAGCCTCCACCTGCGACTGTTCATCCATGGGCCCCTGTTCATCCAGCCTCTCCACTGCACGCTATTCCGCCGACTACTGTTCAACCACCGCTCTCCACGGTCTCCTGTTGAACCACCCCTCCACGGGCTACTGTTCATCCAGCCCTCCACCATCTACTGTTCATCCAGCCCTCCACGGGGTCGTCCTGTTCATCCAGCCCTCCACGGGGTCCTTTTCATCCTGCCCCAACCGGCTCGATCGATCGGCGTCCTGTTCATCCAGAGGCAACACCACGGGGTCCTGTTCATCCACCCCACCAGGAACTATTCATCTAAACCCCTCAGCAACGCTCACTGTTCATCCAGAGGCAGCATCGATTGGCTTCAGTTAGCAGCAGTAGCGAAGGAATCGCTCGATCAGGTTCAGTTAACAGCCATCGATCGATCGCTCGGGTTCAGTAACGCGTAGCCTGCAGTGCAATCGCTCGGGTTCAGTTAGAGCCCAAGGCCTCGCACCCACGCACGTGCGTGTACGAGAGAAACGCGCAAACCTCCATGCATCGCTCGGCCCCGACCACCCACCGTAAACACCCTAATATTTTCCTCACCCTCGCTTCTACCATGGTTTTTTCCGTCATGGACGGCCCAAAGAATGTCATGCAGCTGCGTCTCCGGCCCGCCCAGGATGAAAAGCCCATTTTCTGTCATGATTTTTTGTCATAGAAGTAGGAGCCCACCACATCTATGATGATATCGGGTTTTGTCACAATTATCTTCATAGAAGTGTCATAAGTATGACAGAATATTTATTCATTCGTCCCAAAATGTCATGGATGTGTCTTTTTTTTGTAGTGCGCATTGTGCGATGATGGTACGGGCTCCAGCGCCTCATCATCAAACTAAGGTAGCAATTTGCGCTTCGGGTAACTTTTGGCTGGGCGCTTGAGGCCGTTTTCTTCGGCTACCAGGACATCAGTCCATCTATCGTTGAGCAGATCTTGATCAGCTTGAAGCTGCTGCTGCTTCGTTTTCAGGCTCCTTGAAGTGGCTATTAGCTGGCGCTTAAAACGCTCCTGCTCGAGAGGTTCCTCAGGCACGATAAAATCCTCGGTGAGGCTCGCCTCATCCTCGGAGGGTGGGAGATAATTACTGTCCTCCAAGTCTTCGTGTGTGGCCTGCTCATCAGTGCTAACTTTCCCGTCTTCCCGTTCATCTTGTTCAGAAGTTGCCTCAACGGGGTCTTCACTGTCGTTGGCACTGTCCGGAGTATATCTTCTCCTGTGTTGGTGTTACTATCTTTGCTGCGGCGTGATTTAGAGTGGCGCCGCTGACGCCGATGCTTTGGTGGTATCTCAGGGGGTTTATCCTCAACTGGATCCTTCTTGTTGTCGCCCTTGTTCTCTTCAGGTGTGTCCACCATGTATACGTCATATGAGGAAGTGGCTGTCCAACGTCCGGTAAACGACGGGTTTTGGGCCTCCTCTTCTCCAGCATCGTCGTCCATACCGTCGATGTCTTCGGAGCCCTAATCGAGCATGCCAGTTAGGTCCTCGACAGTGGCTATGAAGTGGGCGGTGGGTGGGAAGCAAAATTCTCCGTCATCAGCCACCAGTTCAAACCGGATATAATTCGGCTGTGATTCCCCCGCTAAGGACAGTGTTCTTAATGAGTTTAGCACGTCGCCTAAAGGCGAGTGCCGAAAGATGTCCGCGAAGCTGAATTTGACGATCGACGCCTGATCAAGCTCGTCGTGCACGGACGCACTTGCCCCAGAACCTGTAGCCGGAAACGTGTCCGAGGTTCCGGTAACACAGATCTCTCTTGAGGTTGGGTCTGTGTGCGGCTCCAACACCGCTGAGTCTGCGGCCTCCGTGGCGGGGTTGAGCCTCCCGTCCTCAGATGGCGTGATCTCCTCCGGATCTAGGGCCAGAGCAGTTGTAGGTGCTATCCCCTGGGTGTGGTCCGATGACAGATTTAAGTCATGTTCATCAAGGTGACGGGGAGTGACTGCCGCGGTCTCGAATCCGACGAAGATCAAGTCTCCGCGGATGTTCGCAATGTAGCTCAAACTTCTGAATCTGACCTGATGGCCGGGGGCGTCGCTATCGATCTGCTCTAGATGGCCAAGTGAGTTCGCCCACAGTGCGAAGCCGCCAAATACGAAGATCTGTCCGGGGAGGAAGGTTTCTCCCAGGACAACGTTGTTGTAGATGATTAACGGGGCATCGATCCTCTTGACGACGACACAGCCGAACTCTCAATGAAAGCACCAATGTCGGTGTCAAAACCGACGGATCTCGGGTAGGGGGTCCCGAACTATGCATCTAAGGTCGATGGTAACAGGAGACGGGGGACACGATGTTTACCCAGGTTCGAGCCCTCTCTATGGAGGTAATACCCTACTTCCTGCTTGATTGATCTTGATCAATATGAGTATTACAAGAGCTGATCTACCTCGAGATCGTAATGGCTAAAACCCTAGAAGTCTAGCCTGTATGACTATGAGTATTCTGCCCCTGTATAGACTAAGCCCTCCAGTTTATATAGACACCGGAGGGGGCTAGGGCTATACAAAGTTGGTTATAGAGAAAGGAATCTTCATATCTGGATGCCAAGCTTGCCTTCCACGCGAAGGAGAGTCCTATCCGGACACGGGAGATAGTCTTCGGTCCTTTGTCTTCACAGCCCATCAATCTAGCCCACGTACCATAGTCCGGACGCCCGAGGACCCCCTAATTCAGGACTCCCTCACTCCTCCAACCGCAAGTACGCCACAAACTTGGGGAAGGAGGGATCCGACATCAAGGTGAGGTTGGCGGCGGTGTTGCTGAAGTCCTTGTTGAGATAGGCAGTGAGCATGCTGAGGAGGAGATCATCATCAATCTTTGCGCCAATGTCACGGAGCTCATCAGACAACGTCTTGAGGTGTCAGCAGTAGTCATCGATGGATTGATCATCCTGATGATAGTCAAAAAATTCATGCTGCAGAAAAACACGACGCTGAAGCTTGTTGTTGGTGAAGAGGCCATTGAGTTTGACCCACACGATGCGTGCATCATCACCATCGCTCACGCCCGTGTGAAACAGGTCCTTCGAGATGGTGGTGAAGAACCATCGGATGAGCGTAGCGTCGATAACAGTCCACTTGGAGTCGTCCGCCATGGCATGAGAGTCGACGGAGCCGTCTACGTGATCCACGAGATTGTTCTCGCGGAAGAGGAGCGAGAAGTAGGTCTCCCACGCGTAGTACGTGGAGTTGGTTGCATCGAGGATCATGGGAACGTGGCCATGGATGTTGAGGTCGTGGATGTCAGCGGGGTCCGGACCGGCGGAGGGGTTGGTGGAACCGGAGATGGATGAGTGAACGGACATGGTGCGGGAAAGGTGGCGGCTTGTAACATCCCAAAATTCTAAATTTTGGAATGTTATAAACAAATAGATAGTTTTGATTGATTGTTTGATTGATTGACTGAAAGTGAGTGAATTCGAATTTTTTTTGAAAGTTAAATGAGGGGGAATAAAAGGACTTTCCCAAACTTTCACCATTGCTTTCAGATCTTCGTGAATTCAAATACTCTTCATCACAAAACCCTGGAGAGAAGATGACATGACTTCTTCCATTTATTTAAATGACAAGGGGTGTTGAAAATATTTGGTTTTCATTTGGAAAATATTTCCAATTCTGAAACTTTATGCAACTCAATGATTTTCACGAGCGAAGATATAATGACTTCTTCAAAACATATGGAATATGAGTTGGGAGTTTCAAAGAATTAAATTCAAAGTTATTTTGAATTTATTTTTCAATTTGGAGTTATTTGAGTTTTATTCAATTGTTTTTCTCCAAAAATAAAATATATGGAACATGATTCCCTACATCGAAAAAATGGAGAGAAATAAATTTGAATTAATTTCGTATTTTTAAAATGACTTTTATGAGGTTTTATTAGAACAGAAGCACTCTTTGTTTTATTCGAAATTGTGTGTATTTTATTTGAAGCTAGAATAATGTCCATGTTGTAGGAAATCTTTTTCTGAAAATTTTGATATATTATATGCCTATATAATATTTTTATTTCTTTGGCTTTATTATTTTTGTTTGTCTATTTTATATATAAAAAAAATCCTCTCGCCCAACTGAGCCGACCCAGGTTCTGCCAGGCCGCGGCCCAGCCCACGCCGCTCGACCGCGCCCATATCCAAGCTTGGGACGGAGTCCCGAGCGAGCACGCCGTCCGCCGCCGCCGTGGCCGACCCGGCCACCTCACCGCCGCCTTGCCTTGCCCCTCCTCCACGCCATCGCCTCCCTCTCCCTCCTATAAAGGGCGTCGCCCCGGCCCCGTTTTCCCCTCTCTCTCTCCCGCATCTCGCCGCATCCGAGCCGCCGCCGCCGTTGAAAGCCGTCGCCGCCACCACCCGCCTCGCTCCCGGCCGCCGCCGACCCTACCTCGAGACGCGCCTCGCCGAGTCGCCCCTCCCCGTCTACTTCGCCGCTGCCGACGACCGCCGGAATGCCGCCCCCGAACGGATCCGAGCCGCCGCCGCCGTCCTTTTTCCTCGCCGCCGATGACCCCGCCGCCTCTCCCCGTCCGTCCAATCTGGATCTAAGGATCCAGATCCTTTTGTTTTTTTTCTCTAAACGTTTTTTCTTTCTTTCTTATTCGGTGAATGTTCGTTAGTTAGGGTTTGCACCGAATGGTTTTCCTTTCATTAGCGAACGTTCACTAAATAGCCTTTTCGTTTTATTTTATTTTTCTGCCAGGGACCTAGATGTAGTTGTTTTATTTTACAGATTAGTCCCCAATTTTCAAACATTCATAACTTTTTACTCGTTAGTCCAAATTCAATGAAACCAACGCACACTTCTTCGTTATGATCCCCTCTATCCAGTAATCCAACTCAAACATGTTTTTGAAAGTTTAAAATTTGAATTCAAACAGATTTGTATTTGAACTTCGTTTGATCATAACTTGAGTTTCAGAAACTCCGATTTAGTTGATTCTTTTGCAAATCAAGCTCTTGACCTAAACTTTCTGATAAGGCCAAATTCACATAATTTTGGTACTGTTAGAAATTGTTTTATGTTGCCAGAGTTATTTGCTTGATTTTGATGTTTTTCGAATAGTTTTCTTCGTTCTTCCCGATCTTTTGAGTGATTGCTTATGTGTGGTTACTATTGCTTGATTACGATAGATTGACCGGAGTGTGACGAGTAGACCTATCAAGAGTTTTGAGTGTGAATCATCTGCATCAACTTTGCAGGCAAGTAACACTTGATCATATTCCTTTCCTACCCAGTTTTTATGCATTAGTTCAACCCTCAAACATTGCATGGTTAGGATGTCATTAATTTGTGGGTTGGGAAGTAGATGATGAGGTAGGAACCTATTGCCCTGTTACTATCAAACCCTTGGGAGTTACTTCTACGTGTTGCTTATATTGCTATCCTATGCTCGTAGACGTGGTGGGTTTGAGAGTTATTCATGACAGATGTGAGATTGTTAATTAATGGTTAACTTAAGGTGGCAACTTAAATACACATCTGGGTGGATTGAGGCACTGGGGAACCCAAAGTGTTGTCTGTTTTTTTGAAATCCGGGGTACCGTGTGATCTTCCTATGGACCGCCACCTGTGCTCAAAGGAACGAGATTATTCATGCTAGAAACTTCCGTGTGCAGCCACAAGCTATTATGGGCTCTAGCATAGTTAAGTAAGTTATGTGAAGCTCTCAAGAGGTAGATCAGCAGGTAGTGGGTTTTGTAGGTTTGGTATGATCTATCCAGGAGTAGAGAGTTAACGCTTCGAAAAGCGTGTCTCGGTCATCCGTTTCTCAAACACCATGCATTGCGAGAAATCAACGGAGGCGATCGAGTCTTGTGGGGAAAAGTCATAAACCTCTCGCAGAGTGTACAATCTAATCATGGTTAGCCGTGTCCCGGTTATGGACAATTACGAGTATCTAGTACTTGAGTATTCACATGTATCTCATCACTCTAAATTAATATTCCTGGGATGTTAATTATTTTAATTGGGATTGAGTTGGGGTTATACCTTCTCAATGATGTTTCAACCATCATGATAGTAAATTAAAATTTATTCCTTTGATGTAGGGAAAAATTGGCTTTATGCAAAAGCTCAGAACCATAGAGCTTTCCACCAGCCATATATGCATGTAGTATAGGCTTACTCCTTCATTACTCTCTATGTGTTACATTGCCAGCATATTCCATGTGCTGACCCGTTTTCGACAACGTTTCATGTTGCAGACTTTTCAGACGACGAGTAAGTGATATGTTAGGATACGATTTCTACGCTCAACTTTGCCGTTGGTGTTGATGGGAATCCACAACCTTGTTGCTTCCGCTATATTTGGATTGAGGTAATAGTATTTACGTTATTTATACATGTGATTTACCTCTGTTATAAATCCTCGAGTCATGTGTGTGTCAAAGATACCGATCCGAGGATGACACTTAAGCACGTAGACTTGATCCATTCGGTCGGGTCGCTACAAGATGGTATCAGAGCACATGTTGACTGTAGGACATGTCCCTAGAAACTGGCAAGCCATAGGAAAGATTTTTCTCTACAACTTCATTTTCAAAAAGATCTTTTACCTCTGTTCTCTTCTGAGCTGATTCAAATATCCCCTTTTAGTGAGACCATACCCCTTTTCCCTTTTGACCCCTCGAAGATTCGACTGATGATACCACTCCAAGAAGGACCAGATATCAGACAACTAAGACCACTTCGGAATGAAGAGGATTTTACCGAGCATTGTAATGATGGAAACTACGGCGGATAAAGACCTCAAAGACTAGGAGAATATGAAGAATTTCAGATTTGGTATGACCAAGGAAGGCTACACTTATGGAACTTGACAGATTATGGAAGCTGTCAATACCCGAGATCAAGTTGTATTGGAGAAAGACCGAAACATGGAGAGTTAGAAAACTCAAAGTTTTGTTAGGAAAACCCTAAGACAGGAGATATCAATTATGGAATGAAAGCTCATGGCAGTAACATGGGCATAGTCATGGCTAACCATGGTGTTATTGCCCGTCTATGCTATTGTCACCATGCGGAGTTAAGCGTGTAGATGCATGGAAGAATTGGATGGTAGAAGGCTGAAGGAGCATCTGTCGGCGAAGGATGCAGTTTTAACATAGCTGGTGCATCACCAGGATCTGGAGTATTACATCAAGAAGTTTAGGATGGATCTGCAGGAAGCCGTATTGGACAAGGAAGTATTTCATGAGGAACTCAGGATCCAGAAGCTGAAAGTAGACAAGCCGGAGGAGCTAAACCTCGAGATACCGGAGATTCGCCAGGAACTGAAGGACAGTAGGATCATGGTTCATGTCGAGGTTGATAAAATCCAGAAGTTGGAACGTAACTCCAGAAATATTAAAGGACGTCGCGAGAGACTTCGCGTCAACAGAGATGATCTGGCAAAAGAACTTGAGAAGGACAAGCATGATCAGAAGAAGCCCATCGAAGACATGAACAAGACTGGAAGAGTTTGGCGACGTTGACCTTTAGAATACCCAACCCCTGTTATATGCCTACGTTAGATGCGGCGATTGTGAGCTGTCATTTGTTTGATGTTTTTCCGACAGCCACAATAAAATCTGCCTTTTCAAAACTTTTGTTTGTATTATGTGCATCTCTCTCGATCTCTCTTATCCCACCCCAAACCCATGGACCCATTAGAGGATGAATGGAGATGAGCTTGTATTTCCTGGACCGATGAGTCAATTGGAGACAGACCGATGGATTTAGAACATGGAGGATCACATTGAAAATAACACTATACCCAGAAAGGATATAGCCCAGCATGCTCTTCCGTTCTTTGGAAGAGGTGCTACTACCTGGGTGGAGGATGTACCAAACCATCAATGGATGGCAAGGAATAACCACTTGGGAAGAATTTAAGTTGACTCTGCAAAGATCTCGTCTTGTGTCCCAAAAGTTGAAGCCTTATGGAAAGGATATGAAGAAACCTTGGGCATACAAGCTTTGTGGAGAAATAGGACACAACCATAAAGAACAACTGGATGAATACCCTCATAATTGGAGGATTATCAAAGGAGTTAGCCGAGGATCTCAGGGAACTTCGGTTGGAGATTGTTCCCAAAGGTTTTGTTGCAGCAATGGAAGTTCAGTCTACATTGTTGGGAAAGATTCGTGAAGCTTAGAAGGATGACAAAGAGATTGCTGAGGTAAAAGAGAGGATGAGTAAAGGAAAGGCCAAAGGTTTTCGTAAGGATGAGCACGACATCTTATGATTCAAGGACCGTGTATATGTGCCCAATAATGCAAAGATCAGGAAGTTATTACTTCAGGAGGCTCATGACTCACCATACTAGATTTGCCCTGGAAACACCAAGATGTATTTGGATTTGAAGGAGCGTATCTGGTGGACTGGTGTGAAGAAGGATATTGCGGAGTATGTAGTCGTAGGTGACGTATGCCAGAGAGAGTAAAAGCAGAGCATCAGAAGCCAGTCGGATTACTACAGCCTATGCTGATACCCGAGTGGAAGTGGGATAAGCTTGGCATGAATTTCATTACCGGATTTTCTAGAACCCGATTGGGATATGATTCTATCTGAGAAGTAGTTGATTTGCTTGACCAAAGTGGCTCACTTTATCCTAGTGAAAACCACCTATACAAGCGCGAAGTTGGCCAAGATATATTTGACAAGGATCGTATGTCTGCATGGAGTTCCGAGGACCATCGTAGAGGAACACAGTTTACCTCAAAGTTTTGGAATCAGCTGCGCCACACTTTGGGTACTAGGCTAGAGTTCAGTACAACCTTTCATCCGCAGACAGATGGATAAATCAATAGAGTCAATCAGATTACGGAGGACATGTTGAGAGCGCAGCGCTAGATTATGGATCGAGAGTGATGATAATCTACCTTACGCGGAGTTCTCATACAACAACGATTACCAAGCCGGTTTGAAGATGGCCCCTTTTTAAGCTTTGTATGGGAGAAGGAGCCAGATACCATTGAAATGGGATGAAGTTGGAGATCGTCAGTTGTTTGGACCAAATGTGATCAAGGAGTCAGAAGAGAATGATAAGTTGATTCGAGATAGACTGAAGGTAGCTCAGTCCTGGCAGAAGAGTTATGTAGACTCAAAAACGCAGGGAGGTAGTCTATGAAATTGGAGATAGAGCATGTCTTCGTCTGTCCCCTTTGCGAGGAGTTAAACGATTTGGAGTTAAGGGAAAGTTAGCCCCGAGTTTGTAGGACCATACCGAGTTTTGGAGCGTATGGGAGAAGTGGCCAACAAGTTGGAGTCACCCGAAGGACCGTCAGGAGTTCATTATGTGTTTCACGTTTCCCAGTTGAAGAAGTGCCATGCAGAGATGACCAATATTCCCCTGTAAGGACGCTTGACCCTGGAAAGGATAATGATGTTCCACGAAGTGGAGTATGGATTTCATAAGTATAAGTTTTTATCTCGGTATGTGGGACATCCCACGAGGATGAAGAGATAAATTACTATTGGATATAAAGGAGGTATGATGTTGGAAATATGGATCAATGGAAATTCCATGCTGAGTCTGAGTAGTCATGTCCTAGTTTGGTGCCAATAGAAGGAAGGAAGACAGTACAATTGGATGGATTTAAGAATACTAGGAAGTTGGAAGTTGGAATAAGGATCAGTTGCCCTGATGAGGTGTTCAAGGATTACAAGTGATGAGATGGGCCATAACCCACAGGCCCCAGGACCTGCCGAGAAGCAAGCACACTCTTGTTGAAAGAGAAATCCTAGAAGAAGAGGATATGACTTTGTCAACCGACGATCCTATAGGAGTTTACGCAAAAACTTGAGAGTGGTTAAGGAACGATAGTTGTTTTGTTTGGCTTGCAGAATCAATGGATTTTCCGAACTTGGTTCATCGACAAGAGAAATTCTGCAATACTTGTGAGGATGCGAGATTCGCTAAACCATGTACAATGGTAATGATTTGGGTGCGGGGTGGATTGATCACCATACCGACTTACTCTTATTATTCGCCTTGCTATATGGGATGGTAAATCTGAGTGACTTACCTATAGTAGAGAGACGACGATCAAAACCTTGTTTGAACCTTAGAATGGTATAAGCATTTTTTCCCTTGTACAAGGCAGTTGATGCCAATCGTATGATATACGGTGAGTTTCAACCCAGACCCGTTTTCTGCAGGAGAAACCATAAATTGTTGACCACCATGAGTTAACGATAGTTGTTTAGAATTGGCGCCAGACCCATCAGCTATGAAGACCCAGTCTCAGGATAACCTTACCAAAAGGAAAAAGGACAAAAGAATTTAGGAAAAGGTTATGCCACTACCGGAAGAGCCCAGAGAAGAAATTATCCTGAAGATCTGAGAAGACCGACACTGTCAGGAATAAGGATGGAGTATATGAGTTTTGATGGAACCGTAACCATGCTTCTAAGGGTGGTAGCACCCGAGACCCCGGAGACGATCGATGGATTTTTTAGAAGACCCCCAAACCCTAACCTATTTCTTTCTAGCCTCTCCGAATCTCGAGGACGAGATTCATTTTAAGGGTGGTAGTTTGTAACATCCCAAAATTCTAAATTTTGGAATGTTATAAACAAATAGATAGTTTTGATTGATTGTTTGATTGATTGACTAAAAGTGAGTGAATTCGAATTTTTTTTGAAAGTTAAATGAGGGGGAATAAAAGGACTTTCCCAAACTTTCACCATTGCTTTCAGATCTTCGTGAATTCAAATACTCTTCATCACAAAACCCTAGAGAGAAGATGACATGACTTCTTCCATTTATTTAAATGACAAGGGGTGTTGCAAATATTTGATTTTCATTTGGAAAATATTTCCAATTCTGAAACTTTATGCAACTCAGTGATTTTCACGAGCGAAGATAAAATGACTTCTTCAAAACATATGGAATATGAGTTGGGAGTTTCAAACAATTAAATTCAAAGTTATTTTGAATTTATTTTTCAATTTGGAGTTATTTGAGTTTTATTCAAATTATTTTTCTCCAAAAATAAAATATATGGAACATGATCCCTACATCAGAAAAATGGAGAGAAATAAATTTGAATTAATTTTGGTATTTTTAAAATGACTTTTATGAGGTTTTATTAGAACAGAAGCACTCTTTGTTTTATTTGAAATTGTGTGTATTTTATTTGAAGCTAGAATAATGTCCATGTTGTAGGAAATCTTTTTCTGAAAATTTTGATATATTATATGCCTATATAATATTTTTATTTGTTTGGCTTTATTATTTTTGTTTGTCTGTTTTATATAAAAAAAATCCTCTCGCCGAACTGAGCCGGCCCAGCTTCTGCGAGGCCGCGGTCCAGCCCACGCCGCTCGATCGCGCCCATCTCCAAGCTCGGGACGGAGTCCCAGCGAAGCACGCCGTCCGCCCGCCGTGGCCGACCCGCCACCTCACCGCCGCTTGCCTTGCCCTCCTCCACGCCATCGCCTCCTCTCCCTCCTATAAAGGGCGCCGCCCGCCCCATTTTCCCTCTCTCTCTCCGTCTCGCAAGATCCGCCGCCGCCGCTGAAAGCCGCCGCCCGCGCGCGCTTGCTCCCGCCGCCGACCTACCTCGAGACGCGCCTCGCCGAGCCGCCCCTCCCCGTCTACTTCGCCGCCGCCGACGACCGCCGGAATGCCGCCCCCGAACGGATCCGAGCCGTCGCCGCCGTCCTTTTTCCTCGCCGCCGACGACCCCGCCACCGCGGTAACCGCCGCCTCTCCCCGTCCGTCCGATCTGGATCTAAGGATCCAGATCCTTTTTTCTCTCTAAACGTTTTTTTTCTTTCTTTTTTCTTCGGTGAACGTTCGTTAGTTAGGGTTTGCACCGAATGGTTTTCGGTTCAATAGCGAACGTTCACTAAATAGCCTTTTCGTTTTATTTTATTTTTCTGCCACGGACCTAGATGTAGTTGTTTTATTTTACAGATTAGTCCCCAATTTTCAAACATTCATAACTTTTTACTCGTTAGTCCAAATTCAACGAAACCAACGCCCACTTCTTCGTTATGATCCCCTCTATCCAGTAATCCAACTCAAAAATGTTTTTGAAAGTTTAAAATTTGAATTCAAATAGATTTGTATTTGAACTTCGTTTGATCATAACTTGAGTTTCATAACTCCGATTTAGTTGATTCTTTTTGCAAATCGAAGCTCTTGACCTAAACTTTCTGATAAGGCCAAATTCACATAATTTTGGTACTGTTAGAAATTGTTTTATGTTGCCAGAGTTATTTGCTTGATTTTGATGTTTTTCGAATAGTTTTCTTCGTTCTTCCTGATCTTTTGAGTGATTGCTTATGTGTGGTTACTATTGCTTGATTACGATAGACTGACCGGAGTGTGATGAGTAGACCTATCAAGAGTTTTGAGTGCGAATCATCTTCATCAACTTTGCAGGCAATTAACACTTGATCATATTCCTTTCCTACCCAGTTTTTATGCATTAGTTCAACCCTCAAACATTGCATGGTTAGGATGTCATTAATTTGTGGGTTGGGAAGTAGATGATGAGGTAGGAACCTATTGCCCTGTTACTATCAAACCCTTGGGAGTTACTTCTACGTGTTGCTTATATTGCTATCCTATGCTCGTAGACGTGGTGGGTTTGAGAGTTATTCATGACAGATGTGAGATTGTTAATTAATGGTTAACTTAAGGTGGCAACTTAAATACACATCTGGGTGGATTGAGGCACCTGGGGAACCCAGTGTTGTCTGTTTTTTTTGAAATCCCGGGGTACCCGTGTGATCTTCCTATGGACCGCCACCCAGGCTCAAAGGGAACTGAGATTATTCATGCTAGAAACTTCCGTGTGCAGCCACAAGCTATTATGGGCTCTAGCATAGTTAAGTAAGTTACGTGAAGCTCTCGAAGAGGTAGATCAGCAGGTAGTGGGTTTTGTAGGTTTGGTATGATCTATCCGGAGTAGAGAGTTAACGTTTCCGAAAGACTGTGTCTCGGTCATCCGTTTATCAAACACCATGCAGTGCGAGAAATCAACGGAGGCGATCGAGTCTTGTGGGGAAAAGTGTGCAAACCTCTGCAGAGTGTACAATCTAATCATGGTTAGCCGTGTCCCCGGTTATGGACAATTCTGAGTATCTAGTACTTGAGTATTCACATGTATCTCATCACTCTAAATTAATATTCCTGGGATGTTAATTATTTTAATTGGGATTGAGTTGGGGTTATACCTTCTCAATGATGTTTCAACCATCATGATAGTAAATTAAAATTTATTCCTTTGATGTAGGGAAAAATTGGCTTTATGCAAAACTGTAACCATAGAGCTTTCCACCAGCCATATATGCATGTAGTATAGGCTTATTCCTTCATTACTCTCTATGTGTTACATTGCCAGCATATTCCATGTGCTGACCCGTTTTGGCTGCAACGCTTCATGTTGCGACTTTTCGAATTTACAGTAAGTGATACGTTAGGGTTACGATTTCTACACTCAACTTTGCCATTGGTGTTGATGGGAATCCACAACCTTGTTGCTTCCGCTATATTTGGATTGAGGTAATAGTATTTACGTTATTTATACATGTGATTTACCTCTGTTATAAATCCTCGAGTACTGTGTGTGTCAGCATACCGATCCTGGGATGACACTTAAGCATAGAGACTTGATCCATTCGGGTCGGGTCGCTACAGTTTATATAGACACCGGAGGGGGATAGGGCTATACAAAGTTGGTTATAGAGAAAGGAATCTTCATATCTGGACGCCAAGCTTGCCTTCCACGCGAACGAGAGTCCCATCCGGACACGGGAGATAGTCTTCGGTCCTATGTCTTCACAGCCCATCAATCTAGCCCATGTACCATAGTCCGGACGCCCGAGGACCCCCTAATTCAGGACTCCCTCACTCCTCCAACCGCAAGTACGCCACAAACTTGGGGAAGGAGGGATCCGACATCAAGGTGAGGTTGGCGGCGGTGTTGCCGAAGTCCTTGTTGAGATAGGCAGTGAGCATGCTGAGGAGGAGATCATCATCAATCTTGGCGCCAATGTCACAAAGCTCATCAGACAACGTCTTGAGGCGTCAGCAGTAGTCATCGATGGATTGATCATCCTGATGATAGTCAAAAAATTCATGCTGCAGAAAAACACGACGCTGAAGCTTGTTGTTGGTGAAGAGGCCATTGAGTTTGACCCACACGATGCGTGCATCATCACCATCGCTCACGCCCGTGTGAAACAGGTCCTTCGATATGGTGGTGAAGAACCATCGGATGAGCGTAGCGTCGATAACAGTCCACTTGGAGTCGTCCACCATGGCATGAGAGTCGACGGAGCCGTCGACGTGATCCACGAGATTGTTATCGCGGAAGAGGAGCGAGAAGTAGGTCTCCCACGCGTAGTACGTGGAGTTGGTTGCATCGAGGATCATGGGAACGCGGCCATGGATGTTGATGTCGCGGATGTCAGCGGGGTCCGGACCGGCGGAGGGGTTGGTGGAACCGGAGATGGATGAGTGGATGGACATGGTGCGGGAAAGGTGGCGGCTCACGGTGGGAGGGAGGAAAGAGGCGGCGGCTAGGGTTATAGATGGGAGGGAGGAGCAGCGGCGAGGCGGGAGAAGAAGGACAGCGCAATGGTTGTTGGGGTGGAGCGGGCGTGAGAGGGAGGAGCAACGGCGTGGGAGGGTGGTGGCGGCGGTGGCCCGGGGCGGCGGCGGCCCGGGGTGGCGGCGGCTAGGGTTGCGAAAGGTGTTTTAGGCAGGGATCGATACGGTACCTGATACCATGTAATTTAGGGATAAAGGGATTGTGTGCATCGATAATTCTCATTGATCGTGCACTAGGCACATATATAGACAAAAGGGGTGCGCCTGGTGTCTTGTCTCCCAGGATACAACAAGTTACAGAGGGGAGAGAGACACGACAGGTGCAAAATACAATACCCAGACCTATATATGTATATGCATGTTCAACAAAAATAATTGGCAATGGACTTGCTACTCAGATATGGGACACAAACTAGATATCGAGGAAAGAAAATATGCGCCAACATCCTCAAAGATATCAAATGTCTCTCCACCAAGCCTATTACAACATATGCAGGATATTGGAATTTATTTCTTCCAGTCTATACATACATTTAGGGTGAGCTCAATGTATCTTCGAAATATTTATCACTGGTTACTTTTCACACACTATTGGTTACATATCTATTTTTACTTTGATAATTAACCGTTTTGTCAACAGTTTTCCAAAAAGGGAAAGATTGTTGGTGCAATAATTTGTCTCATTGTATTTTGAAGATTGTTGTCCTAAAGAGTGAGGGAGTAATGTGTTTGCTATGCACATAGACATTATAGGTCCCTGGAGTCATGTGGAGATTGGAACAAACTCCAAAGATAATCTCCTACGAGGCAGCGAAGATTATCACTGAAGATTATGCGTGACGAAATTGACCCCCAAAAATTGTTGACACAAAGCATTTGGTTCAGTATCTGCAACTAAGAAGAATGAAGACGGAGAAATGTCATAGAATTTTCCTTCCTAGTTCATTTTCTCTTTCTTGAGTCACCGCCTTACTATTAAGAGGGGTATAGTGTTCGAAACTTATGTTTTTCTAATGCTTTCCAAAACCTATGAGAGTTGAGAGAAATATCTTTGTGTTCTGAAGCAATACTCGCCTGCAAGAGAAGCAGTTCTTCTTCGCCTGCAAGAGAGGTCGCACTCTTTCGTGTCTACTTATGTTATGCATCGCTTAATATGATGACATGCTACTTTATCGTCCTGTTCACCAATTAGACTCCGAGTCAGGTCCAAAATAATGCTCAAACTTGAGTTTTTAAATGGTTATTGTACACAATGGTACTGAACATGTAGAGCAAAAGAGACGAGCCTTGCATGGAAATAAAGTTTCATGCAGATGTCGCTCCATGGTGGGTGCAAAAGCAACCCCCTCCCCCCATTCCCGACTGTAATCAAGAGGAAGATAACTGTTCAGAGGGGGATTCAGAGGGGCATACCACTCCTATTTAACCCCTGAGGTCTTGATATGTCTCCAACGTATCTATAATTTTATTGTTCCATACTATTATATATCTGTTTTGGATGTTTTATATGCATTTATATGCTATTTTATATGATTTTTGGGACTAACCTATTAACCTAGAGCCCAGTGCCAGTTTATGTTTTTTCCTTGTTTTAGAGTTTCACAGAAAAGGAATATCAAATGGAGTCCAAACAGAATGAAACTTTCGTGATGATTTTTCTTGGACCAGAAGACATCCAGAGGACTTGGAGTACACGTCAGGAAAGCCACGAGGTGGCCACAAGGACGGAGGCCGCACCCAGGGGGTAGGGCATGGCCCCACCCTTGTGGGCCCCTCGTGACTCCACCCACCTATTTATTCCGCCTATATATTCTCAAATATTCCAAAACCTTCGAGGAGAGCCACGAAATCACTTTTCCATCGCCGCAACCTTCTGTACCCGTGAGATCCCATCTTGGGGCCTTTTCTGGCGTCCTGCCGGAGGGGGATTCAATCACGGAGGGATTCTACATCAACATCATTGCCTCTCTGATGCAACATGAGTAGTTTACCACAGACCTACGGGTCCATAGCTAGTAGCTAGATGGCTTCTTCTTTCTCTTTAATTCTCAATACCATGTTCTCCTCGATGTTCTTGGAGATCTATTCGATGTAATACTTTTTTTGCTGTGTGTTTGCTGAGATCCGATGAATTGTGGATTTATGATCAGCTTATCTACGAATATTATTTGAATCTTCTCTGAATTCTTATATGCATGATTTGATATCTTTGCAAGTATCTTCGAACTATCGATTTGGTTTGGCCAACTAGATTGGTTTTTCTTGCAATAGGAGAAGTTCTTAGCTTTGGGTTCAATCTTGCGGTGCTTGATCCCAGTGATAGAAGGGGAACCAATTGTTTCCATCAAGGATAACAAGATGGAGTTTTCATCATATTGCTTGAGTTTATCCCGCTACATCATGTCATCTTGCTTAAAGCGTTACTCTGTTCTTATGAACTTAATACTCTAGATGCAGGCTGGAGTCGGTCGATGTGTGGAGTAATAGTAGTAGATGCAGGCAAGAGTCGGTCTACTTGATACGGACGTGATGCCTATATTCATGATCATTGCCTTAGATACCGTCATAACTTTGCACTTTTCTATCAATTGCTCGGCAGTAATTTGTTCACCCACCGTAATAATTTCTATCTTGAGAGAAGCCTCTAGTGAAACCTATGGCCCCGGAGTCTACTTTCCATCATATAAGTTTCCGATCTACAATTATAGTTTTCGATTTACTTTCTTTGCAATCTTTTACTTTCCGTTTCATGAACCAAAAATACCAAAACCATTACTTTACCGTTTATCTATCTCTATCAGATCTCACTTTGCAAATAACCATGAAGGGATTGACAACCCCTTTATCGCGTTGGGTGCAAGTTGGTGTTTGTTTGTGCAGGTATTAGGTGACTTGTGCATTGTCTCCTACTGGATTGATACCTTGGTTCTCGAAACTGAGGGAAATACTTACTCTACGTTGCCGCATCACCCTTTCCCATTCAAGGGAAAAACCAACACAAGCTCAAGAAGTAGAAGGAAGAATTTCTGGCGCCGTTGCTAGGGAGATCTACGCCGAGTCAAGACACACCAAGTACCCATCATAAACTCTCATCTCTCGCATTACATTATTTGCCATTTGCCTCTCATTTTCATCTCCCCCACTTCTAAAATGATTTTCAAAAAGATTTGCCTTTTCTTCGCCCCTCTTTCGTTCGTTCTTTTCTCTTGCCTTTTGTGTGCTTGTGTGTTGGATTGCTTGCTTGTCACGATTACTCAAGAGAATACCAAATTGTGTGACTTTTCCAACACCAATAATAATCATTTTATTAGTAGTCCGATTGCTCCCGCTACTAATGCGGAATCTTGTGAAATCAACACCGCTCTATTGAATCTTGTTATGAAAGATCAATTTTCCGGCCTTCTCAATGAAGATGTCGCATCCCATCTTAATAATTTCGTTGATTTATGTGATATGCAAAAGAAAAAATATGTGGATAATGACATTGTTAAATTGAAGCTATTTCCGTTCTCACTTCGAGATCGTGCTAAAACTTGGTTTTCATCTTTGCGTAAAAATAGTATTGATTCATGGAATAAATGTAAAGATGCCTTTATTTCCAAGTATTTTCCTCCCTCTAAGATCATCTCCCTTAGGAATGATATTATGAATTTTAAACAACTTGATCATGAACATGTTGCACAACCTTGGGAGAGGATGAAATTGATGATAAGAAATTGCCCTACACATGGTTTGAATTTGTGGATGATTATATAAAAAAATTATGCTGGATTGAATTTTGCTTCTAGAAATCTTTTAGATTCGGCCGCGGGAGGTACTTTTATGGAAACTACTTTAGGGAAGCTATCAAACTCCTAGATAATATTATGGTTAATTATTCTCAATGGCATACCGAAAGATCTTCCACTAGTAAAAAAGTGCATGCAATTGAAGAGATTAATGTTTTGAGTGGAAAGATGGATGAGCTTATGAAATTATTTGCTAGCAAGAGTGCTCCTATTGATCCTAATGATATGCCTTTGTCTAATTTGATTGAAAATAATAATGAATCTATGGATGTGAATTTTGTTGGTAGGAGTAATTTTTGGTAATAACGCGTATAGAGGTAATTTAAATCCTAGGCCGTTTCCTAGTAATTCCTATAATAATTATGGTAATTCCTACAACAATTATTATGGAAATTATAAAAAGATGCCCTATAATTTTGAGAATAGTGTTAAAGAATTTATGAGTTCGCAATAGAATTTCAATGCTTTGATTGAGGAAAAATTGCTTAAGATTGATGATTTGGCTAGAAACGTGGATAGAATTTCTCTTGATGTTGATTCTTTGAAACTCAGATCTATTCCACCCAAACATGATATCAATGAGTCTCTCAAAGCTATGATAATTTCCATTGATGGGTGCAAAGAAAGGACCGCTAAGATGCGTGCTAAAAAAGATTGGTTTATAAAAGCGTGTTCTTCTAGTTTTCGTGAGAATAATGATGAAGATCTTAGAGTGATTGATGTGACTCCTATTGAATCTTTGTTTTCCAATGTAAATCTTGATAAAGATGGGACTGGAGATGAGTCAAATTTAGTTAAAAGCCGTCCCATATTCGGAGTTTTTAGATCTTGATGCAAAAATTGATAAAAGTGGGATTGGAGAGGTCAAAACTTTAGGTAGCAATGAACCCACTCTTCTGGACTTCAAGGAATTTAATTATGATAATTGTTCTTTAATAGATTATATTTCCTTTTTGCAATCCTTTTTGAATTCTCCTCATGCTTATAATCAAAACAAAGCTTTTACTAAAGATATCGTTGATGCTATGATGAAATCCTTTGAAGAAAAGCTCGAATTAGAAGTTTCTGTCACTAGAAAACTTTATGACGAGTGTAAACCTACTATTAAGATTAAGATCAAATATTATGAGTGCCATTCTTTGTGTGATTTTGGTGCTAGTGTTTCCACGAATTTGATGATTGTTCCTTAAATTTGCATCTTGTGGATTCCACTATTAAGAAACCTATGGGAAGGATTAATGATGTTCTTATTGTTTCAAATAGGAATTATGTGCCCATAGATTTTGTTGTTCTTGATATAGATTGCAATTCTACATGTCCTATTATTCTTGGTAGACCTTTCCTTAGAACGATTGGTGCAATTATTGATATGAAAGAAGGAAACATTAGATTTCAATTTCTGTTAAGGAAAGGCATGGAACACTTTTCAAGAAAGAAAATTAAATTGCCTTATAAATCTATTATGAGATCCACCTATGGATTGCAAGCCAAAGATGATAATACTTAGATCTATTCGTGTTTTATGCCTTGCTAAGGGCGTTAAACAATAGCGCTTGTTGGGAGGCAACCCAATTTTATTTTTGTTTTTGCTTTTTAGGTTCTGTTTTGCATTAAATAATTCATCTAGCCAATGGTTAGATGTGCTTTTGTGTTTTAATTAGTGTTTGTGCCAAGTAAGACCTTTGGGCTAGCTTATGGTGATAGTTGATTTGATCTTGCTGAAAAACAGAAACATTTGTGCTCAGGAAAATAATTCTCATTATTAACAGAAGAGTGCTTTTGAGTTTATTATTTTTGAAAAAGATCAATAAACAAATTTCTTAGGTCGTCCGAATTTTTCAGAATTTTTAGAATTACAGAAGTATTCGAAATATCCAGATTGCTACAGACTATTCTGTTTTTGACAGATTCTGTTTTCTGTGTGTTGTTTGCTTATTTTGTTGAATCTATGGCTAGTATCGGGTGGTATGAACCATGGAAAAGTTAGAATACACTACATATTACACCCATATAAGTAAATAATGAGTTCACAACAGTACCAAAAGTGGTGATTTATTTTCTTATACTAACAGAGCTTATGAGATTTTCTGTTGAGTTTTGTGTTGTGAAGTTTTCAAGTTTTGAGTAAGGATTTGATGGACTATGGAATAATGAGTGGCAAGAGCCAAACTTGGGGATGCCCAAGGCACCCCAAGGTAATATTCAAGGACAACCAAGAGCCTAAGCTTGGGGATGCCCCGGAAGACATCACCTCTTTCGTCTTCGTCTATTGGTAACTTTACTTGAGGCTATATTTTTATTCACCACATGATATGTGTTTTCTTGGAGCGTCTTGTATGATTTGAGTCTTTGCTTTTTAGTTTGTCAAAATCATCCTTGTTGTACACACCTTTTGAGAGATACACGCATGAATCATGATTTATTAGAATACTCTATGTGCTTCACTTATATCTTTTGAGCTAGGCAGTATTGCTTTAGTGCTTCACTTATATCTTTTAGAGTATGGCGGTGGTTTTATTTTATAGAAATTGATGTACACTCGTACTTCACTTACATTATTTTAAGAGTCTTTAAAACAACATGGTAATTTTCTTTGGTTATAAATTTAGTCCTAATATGATAGACATCCAAGAGGGATATAATAAAAACTTTCATATAAAGTGCATTGAATACTATGAGAAGTTTGATTCCTTATGATTGTTTTGAGATATGAAGATGGTGATATTAGAGTCATGCTAAGGAATAATTGTGAATTTGAAAAATACTTGTGTTGAAGTTTGTGATTCCCGTAGCATGCACGTATGGTGAACCGTTATGTGATGAAGTCGGAGCTTGATTTATTTATTGATTGTCTTCCTTATGAGTTGCGGTCGGGGACGAGCGATGGTCTTTTCCTGCCAATCTATCCCCTAGGAGCATGCGCATAGTACATTGTTTCGATAACTAATATATTTTTGCAACAAGTATGTGAGTTCTTTATGACTAATGTTGAGTCCATGGATTATACGCACTCTCACCCTACCACCATTGCTAGCCTCTCTAGTACCGCGCAACTTTCGCCGGTACCATAAACCCTCCATATACCTTCCTCAAAACAGCTACCATACCTACCTATTATGGCATTTCCATAGCCATTCCAAGATATATTGCCATGCAACTTTCCACCGTTCCGTTTATTATGACACGCTCCATCATTGTCATATTGCTATGCATGATCATGTAGTTGAAATCGTATTTGTGGCAAGGCCACCGTTCATAATTCTTTCATACATGTCACTCTTGATTCATTGCACATCCCGGTACACCGCCGGAGGCATTCACATAAAGTTATATTTTGTTCTAAGTATCGAGTTGTAATTCTTGAGTTGTAAGTAAATAAAAGTGTGATGATCTTCACTATTAGAGCATTTTCCCATGCGAGGAAACGATGATGGAGACTATATGTGATTCCCCCACAAGTCGTGATGAGACTCTAGACGAAAAAAGAGGCCAAAAAAATGAGAGAAGGCCCAAATAAAAAATAATAATAAATGAGAGAAAAGAGAGAAGGGGCAATGCTACTATCCTTTTATCACACTTGTGCTTCAAAGTAGCACCATGATCTTCATGATAAGATAGTCTCCTGTATTGTCACTTTCATATACTAATGGGAATTTTTCATTATAGAACTTGGCTTGTGTATTCCAATGATGGGCTTCCTCAAATTGCCCTAGGTCTTCGTGAGCAAGCAAGTTGGATGCACACCCACTTAGTTTCTTTTTGAGCTTTCATAAACTTATAGCTCTAGTGCATCTGTTGCATGGCAATCCCTACTCACTCACATTGATATCTATTGATGGGCATCTCCATAGCCCGTTGGTACGCCTAGTTGATGTGAGACTATCTCCTTCTTTTTGTCTTCTCTACAACCACTGTCTATTCCACATATAGTGCTATGTCCATGGCTCACGCTCATGTATTGCGTGAAAGTTGAAAAAGTTTGAGAACATCAAAAGTATGAAACAGTTGCTTGGCTTGTCATCGGGGTTGTGGATGATTTGAATATTTTGTGTGATGAAGATGGAGCATAGCCAGACTATATGATTTTGTAGGGATAAGTGTAACATCCCAAATTTCCTATTTGGAATGTTTTACAATTATAGTTAAGCATCCTATGCATCCTGTTTGAATTTGAATGCCATTTGGAGTTTCAGAGAATTTTGAGTTTTGAATTTGAATTCAAACTTTGGCAAGTGGGAAACATTTCAAAAACTATGCGTGATAAATACTTGATCAAAAGTATGAGAGGAGTAAACATGACACTCCAAAAATATCAGAGGAAAACATTGCCAAAAGATTTGGATTCAAATCTGAATTTTATTTGAATTTGAAAAAATGGATTTTATAAAGTTTGGATTTTGCCTTTGGAAAATGTTCAAATGAAAGGAATATTCCCTGATCATTTTGGTATATGTATACCCTATATAAAATATTTATAGTTATTGTTTTATTTCTGTTTTGTTTTAATAAAAAATAAATTCAAAAAATTAGAAAACCCACCCCAGCGCCAGCCTAGGCCCCTGCCCAGCCGGCCGAACCCCCACCACTGGCCCACCAGCCGGCCCACTGCCAGCCGAGCGGCCCAACGCCCGGCCTCACTCGCCCTCGCCGAAAACCCTTGGCGCGTCGCCGCCGCCCCGCACCTCTCTCTCTCATCGACAATGGGACCCGCTCCCTTCGTCACCCCGCCCCACGCCACGCTGCGCCCGCAGATCGCGGATCTCGAAGGATCCGGATCCCGATCCGCCCGATCGCCTCGAAGCAAAGACGAGGCCCCAGCCTATTTAAGCCGGGCCTCCGCACCCCATTTCCCCCTAGCCTCGCGGACCCCTCCCTCTCTCGCTCGAGCTCACCGGAGCCCGAAGCTCCCGCCGCCGCCGTGCTCGTCGCCGTCGCCGCCCTAGCCACTCCCGACCCCCACCGACTCCACCAGTCGCCTCCCGACCTCATCCGCACCGCCTTGACTACTCCCCGACCTCCCGACGATCAAGCCTCATCAGACTCATCGCCGCCGCCGCCGCCGCCGTCGGACGCCGGTAAGTCACCGGAAGCCCCCTCCCCCGTCCGATGCGCCACCAACGGTCTAGATTAGATCACCCCCGAAGGGGTATCTCTTTTAAAATAAACCGGACCGGCCCGGTTTTTTTTTTTGAAGAATCAGTGACAGTGGGAGAGGCTCCCACTGACTTTGTATTACTCACCACATGATAATTACAAGAGTGTTACAATGGGTTTTAGGCCCCCCCGGCCATATGGGAATCAAAAGTAGGACTAGCGATCCAAATTTACAATAAATTCAGAAAGAAAAGGATGAACCTTCTCCGGACAGTTGTGAATCACTAGACCTAACAAATGTTTGAACCTGGCCAGCCACGCAACGAACGAGTGTGGTATCCCCCTGAAATGTTGATTGTTTCTTTCCATCCACAGGCTCCAAGCTGCAAGAAGAAAAATGTCCATAAAGAGCGGCCCGGTTTAGTTCACGCTATATTTTCATTAGGGTTTATTTTTATTAGCCCGGCCCGTTTTAGTTTAACCCTAGGCCCGTTTAGGTTATTTGACGCACAGTGCGTAGTTTAGGCCCATTAGGCTTTTTTCTTTTAATTTCATTTTCTGTTTTAACAGAATAGTTTCTGTTTTGAAAAATTCATATCTTTTATTCTGTTTAATATTTTTAGGTGATTCTTTTTTTGTTGGTTTGAAAATTTTATGTAGTTTCTGTAGAATATATATATATAGCTATGTTAAAATTAATTAAAATTGCTTTATTTTAGTTTTAGCCAGAATAGTAAATCTGCTATAACTTGAGTTAGAAAAATTATTTTTGGATGATTCTTTTGTCCCAACTTTATTTTGGCATTGCCAAACCATAAAAATTCACTTGGGTATTTTAGGATTAATAAATAAATAGTTTTAAGCAGAATCTTGTTAATCCTAATTAATTGACTAGCTACTGTTTTCCTATTATTTTAAATAGTAAATAAATTTATTTTTAACATGTAATTGATTATTCTAGGATAGTTTCTGTCACTTTAATGGATGAACTTTTATTTATAATAAATAAAAGTTTTATTTTAATTTTCTTAATAGAAATTGGATTAGGCCTAAAAGGAGTTTTATAATAGCTTTTAAATTAATTCTTTTTGCTCCTAGTTGCTTAGTACATCCTTTTCTGTTAAGTTAACCTAAAACCATGATTAAGTTATGTTAGGGAAATTTTTATTATATAAAACTACTTTTAGTTATTGTTTGAAGTAGGAAAAACTTTGAGTTGGTTTCTTTGAGTTTTCCCTTTTGGTTTTGCTTTGTTGGTTTTGTGTGTTACTTGTTATGCTATTGTGTTATGTGATCCCATTGCTATATGCTTATTGTGATTTGTTTGTCTCGGTAGAGTTTCTGGAGTGCGAAGCTTGCTACTACGAATCTTTAGCTTACGAGGATCATCAGCAAGGCAAGTTTTGATCATGTTATTTTCTATACCTATGTTTTTGTGCATTAGAATTGTCACCACCCCACCATGCATGCAGGAGGTGAAATTTTGAAGTTATTAATCTTGAGTAGTATCATGTGGTAGGATGAACCAATCCCCTTGTTACCATGACCCCGGGACGAAGTAGTTTACCTTGCTATGCTCGTAGACAGGTTTTGGTTGAGTGAAATTCATAAGCAAGATGTGAGAGTCAATGATGATGACAACCCCCATGAACTACAATGATCAAGATGGACTTCGAAAATCACTACTGGGTGGAGGACGGTTGACGGGCACCCTGGAGAACCTAGTGGTTGGCGGGATGCATGGAGAAGTGCCATGACATCTTTGGAAAGCTTCACCCAGCCACGAAGAGAAGGATGGATTCCCCATGACCGAAGCTTACTGTGCAGCCGCAAGCCATTATGGGCTCTGGCTGGGTTAACCTTAGTAGTGACGCAGGCTGGACGGTACTACGAGATGTAGAAGAACGGTAGGATTGGATGGGTACCGCGGTAGAGAGTAAGAACTCTTTGGAAGACCTGTTTCATCTCGTCCGCCTTCAAACACCATGAAGTGCGAAGACTTTAAAGGAGGGAATGATTCTTATGGGAAAGTGCAACCCTCTGCAGAGTTAAAGATCTAATCGATTAGCCGTGTCCCCGGTTACGGACATTTGAGCCTCTGGAACTTGGAAGTATTCGGATATCTCAACACTAAAACTAATGAATTAATTTGAGGGGTTTATGACTTAATAATTTGGAAATGAGATATTGGTTGGCGGAACCATCTCAATAACTACCAACAATTATGTAGTATTTGCAAACAAGTCCACTGTAGTAGGGAAAAATTTGCTTTTCGCAAAATGATGAAACTTAGAGCCCCACAGCCAAAATGCATATAGTGATAGTAATTTTATTATTGTTGTTTTCTTCATGACTTGCCAGCTTATTCAAAAAGCTGACCTACATGGCTGCAACGTCTTATGTTGCAGAGGTATTTTCCGATCAGGAGTGAGGCTACGCTCCGCGCTTGGCGATTGCCCTTTGGAGTCGGATGGACTCGCTTTATCTTCGACGCTTCCGCAGTGTTATTAGTTTATTTCTCATGAGTTGGCCTTGAGCCGAATTTATTCCCTTGTAATAAAGACTCTATATGAGAACCGTGTAATAATATTCAGGTGTGATTGAACTTTGATTACTTTATCGATGTCGTGAGTACCAAAGATGATCTTGGGATGGTACAGATACGTAGATTTGACCGATTTTGGGTCAGGTCGCTACAGAGATGGTATCAGAGCACACGCTGACCGTAGGATCGTAACCCCTAGGATCGGAAAGCCATAGGAAGAGACCATTTACTTTATACCCTTATCATTCCGTAATTCTCCCCTGTTCAATTCTAACTCCTCTCCGATTTTCAACATTCTAGATGGCCGTCGAGTTCACCCCAGTTTTGCTACCGGAGTTTTGCCAGCCCGATGAGACGATGCCCTTCGCGTAAAGCTGGTCCAGATGGTGAAGAAGCTGAAGATCGCTCTACCCTCGATCACCGTGAAGCCAACCAATGCACTTCCGAGCGGACACCCGCCACTGAGATTGAAGTGCATATCCTGGGAGAACCTTCGGAGGACACACGGAGCCTATAGACTTTGAGTTCACCGAGTTCAAGCTGGACCATCGGAAGGACGTGGCGATCTATCGAGCACTTGGACATCTCCGAGAGGAGTACAGGCCGAGCTCGATCCTCGGACTCGCCATGGTTTCACGCAGGCAAGGAATGGAGATATCATCCGCACCGTTGATGACGACTCCACTCTCGTACATCCGGGACTTGGAGTGTCTTCTCGGAAACGGAGATTCAGACTCGCCGTAACTCAAGACACACGGAAGCTTTTGTTCCATGAATCGAACTCGGAGGAGAAGGCACGCATGACTTCCTTAACCATGAGGAAGAAGTCGCGGACTTCATAGAGACGATCGACGACCTGAAGATGAAGCTTGCCGCGATAGAGGAAAAGATGGACTTGGGAGAGGACCTTTTTCCGAGTGGAGATGAAGGACCCCTCGTGAGTAATGATCAGGACTATGAAGGGAGTTCCACTGAAGGAAGTCACAAGAGGAGGCGCCACAACAGAGGACGCAAGGATTATTGATGAAGATTTTTTTAGTCGACCACCATGTTATCTTTTTACCTTTTTCGTCGATCAGTTAGGCCGATATTTCGATTAGTCATGAGCTTTTGTAATCGAGTTTGAACCATGTTTGAGTGGAATGAATAAATGATTGGTGTGTTATGATTGTGCATTCATATGGGTAGTGTTATTTCTCATAGACCATTGTTCTATTCTAATTGTCTCATCCACTCCAAAACACGGATGCCTCCGAGACGTGACTTTGGGTTTCCGCGGAGCTCACCCAAATGCTCAAAGCAGCAGAATGCACTCATGCAGCTACTCATCCGTAATCGAACAACAACACCAACAATCCACCGCCACCACCCCCTGTGGACAACTTGACTCAATTTCTGAGACTGAATCCGCCAGTGTTCTCTAGTAGCACTGAGCCGATTGTGGCTGATGATTGGCTCCGCAAAGTCGGAAGAGAGCTAATCACTGTGGGATGCACTGATGCAGAGAAGGTGCGCTTTGCCGCGCATCAATTTGATGGACCTGCAGCTTCTTGGTGGGAGAACTACACCGCCACTTATCCCATTGGTGCCATCACATGGGATCAATTCCAGCAGGCCTTCCGCACCGCTCATGTCTCAGCTGGAGCCATGAGTCTGAAGAAGCGTGAGTTCCGCAACTTGCGCCAGGGGAACCGTATTGTGGCACAGTACGTGGATGAATTCAGCAAGCTCGCTCGCTATGCCCCAGATGATGTGGCCACAGATGCCGCAAAGCAGGAGAAGTTCCTTGAGGGACTCAATGATGAACTGAGCATGCAGCTTATTGTGGCTACCTTCAACAACTACCGGAGCTGGTAGACAAGGCCACCATACTTGAAGGCAAGCAGCAGCAGATAGAAGCCGCAAGCGGAAGTACAGCCGGGGAAGCACAACTCGGGAGCTCAGCAGAAGCCCGTTATGCACCATACTCGGGAGGGCACACCCATCATAACCATGGAGGTCATAACCATGGAGGAAATGGGAACAACCGCAGCCAGGACAACAAGTCGAGGCCATGGCAATGGCAATGGAAATGGTAATGGCAATCAGCATCGTTCGCCCGGCTCCAAGGATCTGAGCCACATCACCGCTTCAAGTGCCAAAAGACAGGGCACTACGCCACCGACTGCCCAGAGGCCAAGCAGAGGAATGGAAACGGCAATGGAGGCTCAGCGAAGAAGCCCAATCCGTTCCCTCATGCTCAGGTGAACCACATTGACGTGGAGGACGTCTATGATCAGCCAGACACTGTGGTTGGTAATTTTTTATTGAATTCACGTTCAGTTTTGGTACTCTTTGATTCTGGTGCAACACATTCATTCATATCAAGGGTAGTTGTGGAAAAGTACGGGTTGCCCACTAAAACCCTTAGAAGCCCCCTTCGCGTCAGTTCCGCAGGAGGAGAAATGATGGCAGGCTTAGGCTGTCATGCAACCCTCAACATCGGGAACCATAAATTTCCCGCAGACCTCATAGTGTTGGAAAGCCAGACCTTGGATGTAATCCTAGGCATGGATTGGTTGTCAAAGTTTGAAGGGAACATAGACTGTGCCCGCAAGTCTATTCTGCTCACCACCCCGGAGCAGAAGAGGATCAAATATGTAGCCAGGCACAGCAGATGAAGAATCGGTGCATTCCCTCACGGGAGTTGTTCAGAGGAAGTGCCAGTGGTGCAAGATTTTCCGATGTGTTTAGGAGGAATTACCAGAATGCCACGGACAGGGACATTGAGTTTCTGATTGAGCTATTGCCCAGCACAGCCCCAATATCCAAGAGACCTTATCGGATGCCACCGAATGAGTTGAAGGAGATCAAGGATCAAATTAATGAGTTATTTGAGAAAGGATATATTCATCCAAGCTCATCACCTTGGGGAGCCCCAGTTCTTTTGGTAGAGAAGAAGGATGGAAGCTTGAGGATGGTTGTGGATTATCGTGCGTTGAACGAAGTAACCATCAAGAACAAGTACCCTCTGCCGATGATTAACGATTTGTTTGATCAGCTAGTTGGAGCCAAGGTATTCTCTAAGATCGATCTTCGATCAGGGTATCATCAGTTGAAGATCCGTGAAAAGGATATACCCAAAACAGCATACACTACCAGGTATGGTTTATATGAGTATACCGTCATGTCATTTGGATTGACTAATGCTCCTGCGTACTTCATGAATTTGATGAACAAGGTGTTTATGGAATATCTGGACAAGTTTGTCGTGGTGTTCATCGATGATATACTGATTTTCTCCAAGAGCGAGGAAGAGCATAAGGAACATTTGCGCCTAGTTCGGAGAAACTTGAGAATATCGGTTGTATGCCAAGTTCAGCAAATGTGAATTCTGGTGAAGGAAGTTGGATTCCTCGGACTTGTTATTTCAGGAGAAGGAATAGCAGTTGATCCCGCCAAGGTTGAATCAGTCACCGATTGGCAGTCACCCACCTCAGTCAAGGAGATCCGCAGTTTTCTCGGACTCGCAGGATATTATCGGAGGTTCATTGAGAACTTTCAAGATTGCCAAGCCCATGACTGAACTGTTGAAGAAGGAAGCCAAGTATGTTTGGACCGAGGAATGTGAAGCCAGCCAGGAATTAAAGAAACGGTTGGTCACAGCCCCAGTATTGATTTTGCCGGACATACACAAGGAATACCAGGTCTATTGTGACGCTTCTCGTCAAGGACTCGGAGGAGTACTCATGCAGGAAGGTAAGGTTGTAGCTTATGCCTCCAGACAGCTACGACCTCATGAGATGAATTATGCCACGCATGATTTGGAATTAGCAGCCGTAGTGCATGCACTCAAGACCTGGAGACATTTCCTCATCGGAAACCGTTGTGATGTTTACACCGATCACAAGAGTTTGAAGTATATCTTCACGCAGAAGGAATTGAACCTCAGGCAGAGGAGATGGCTAGAGTTGATAAAGGACTATGACATGAGATTGCATTACCACCCAGGTAAAGCTAATGTTGTAGCAGATGCTTTGAGCCGTAAGAGTTATGTGAACACTCTTAAGCGGGAGGATTACCCCAGAGTTAGTCGATGACCTCGAGAGATCTCCGATGGAGATAGTTCGAGAGGATTTGTTGCAACTCGAAGTTCAGTCCACCTTGACCGAAAGGATTCGTGAAGCCGTAAGTCGGACAAGGAAATTGATGAGATAAAGCAAAAGATGGATGAAGGAAAAGCTAAAGGGTTTCGTAAGGATGAACACGGAACTATATGGTTCGAGGATCGTATTTATGTGCCCAATGATCCCGAACTCGGAAGTTAATTCTTCAGAGGCTCATGATTCACCATACTCGATTCACCCGGTAACACCAAGATGTACTGGATTTGAAGGAAAGTTCTGGTGGACGGTATGAAGAAGGATATTGCCGAGTACGTAGCGATGATGCGATGTTTGTCAACGAGTAAAGGCAGAACATCGAAGCCAGCAGGGTTACTTCAACCTTTGCCGATTCGATTGGAAATGGGAGAAACTTGGAATGGATTTCATCACAGGATTACCGAGGACCCGTTCAGGTTATGATTCTATCTGGGTAGTTGTTGATCGTTTGACCAAGGTAGCTCACTTCATTCCCGTCAAGACTACCTATACCAGCGCTAAGTTGGCCAAGATATACATGACCAGGATCGTATGTCTGCATGGAGTTCCGAGGAAAGTCGTGTCGGATAGGAACGCAGTTTACCTCAAAGTTTTGGAAGCGATTGCATGAAACTTTGGGTACGAGGCTGGAATTCAGCACAACTTTTCATCCATGAGACATGATGGACAGACCGAGAGAGTCAACCAGATTCGGAGGACATGTTGAGAGCTTGTGTGCTAGACTATGGGTCTAGCTGGGATGATAATTTGCCATACGCAGAGTTCTCATACAACAACAGTTATCAATCCGATCGAAGATGGCCCTTCAAGCTCTATACGGAAGGAGGTGCAGAACACCATTCTTTGTGGGATAGTGTTGGATATCGATCACTTTTGGTTCCGACCTTATCGAGGATTCAAGAGAAAGTCAAGCTGATTGAGACAGGCTCAAGATAGCACAATCGAGACGAGAAGAGTTATGCCGACAAGATGGCGCAAGGAAGTGACTTACGAAGTGGGAGACCGAGCATATCTTCGTGTGTCCCCACCGTGGAATCAAGAGGTTTGGTGTCAAGGAAAGTTAGCACCCGATTCATTGGCCCTACAAAATCCTCGAGCGTCGTGGAGAGGTTGCGTACAAGTTGGAATTGCGGAAGGATTGTCCGAGTCCATGATGTCTTCCATGTTTCTCGGTGAAGAAGTGTCATGCCGACATGGCCGATGTTCCGTTGAGAGACACAAAGTGCCCCTAGAGGCCATACAACTTGCGGTGATCTCGACTTACAAGGAGAAACCCGTCCGAATTCTCGAGACTCATGAAAGCGAGTCACCGCCGCAAGGTCATCAAATTTTGCAAGGTGTTGTGGAGTCAGCACACCGAGGAAGAAGCCACCTGGGAGCGCGAAGAAGACCTTCTCCGAGACCACCCGCACCTATTTGCTAGCCAACCCGAATCTCGAGGGCGAGATTCATCTTAAGGTGGGTAGGTTTGTAACATCCCAAATTTCCTATTTGGAATGTTTTACAATTATAGCTAAGCATCTATGCATCTTGTTTGAATTTGAATGCCATTTGAAGTTTCAGAGGATTTTGAGTTTTGAATTTGAATTCAAACTTTGGCAAGTGGGAATCATTTCAAAAAACTATACCTGATAAATACTTGATCAAAAGTATGAGAGGAGTAAACATGACACTCCAAAAATATCAGAGGAAACAATGCCAAAAGTTTTGAATTCAAATCTGAATTTTATTTGAATATTGGAGAAATGGAATTTTATAAAGTTTGGATTTTGCCTTTGGAAAAATGTTCAAATGATAGGAATATTCCCTGATCATTTTGGTATATATATACCCTATATAAAATATTTATAGTTATTGTTTTATTTCTGTTTTGTTTTAATAAAAAATAAATTCAAAAAATTAGAAAACCCACCCCAGCGCCGGCTAGGCCCTCTGCCCAGCCAGCTTGAACCCCCACCACTGGCCCGGCCCAATGCCCACCGGCCACCGAGTAGGCCCAGCGCCCGGCCTCACTCGCCCCTCGCCCGAAAACCCTTGGCGCCGGTCGCCCGCTCGCCCGCACCCCCTCTCTCTCTCACTGACAGCGGGACCCGCTCCCCTTCGTCAACCCCCGCCCCACGCCACGCCGTCGCCGCCGCAGATCGCCGGATCTCAAGGATCCGGATCCCGATCCGCCTCGATCGCTTCGAAGCAAAGACGAGGCCCCAACCTATTTAAGCCGGGCCTCACCCCATTTCCCCCCACCTAGCCCTCACGGACCCCTCCTCTCTCGCTCGAGCTCACCGGAGCCCAAGCTCCCGCCGCCATTCTCTCGCCGCTGCCGCCCTAGCCACTCCCGACCCCACCGACTCCACCATCGCCTCCCGACCTCATCCGCACTCGCCCGACTACTCCCCGACCTCCCGACGATCAAGCCTCACCGCACTCATCGCCGCCGCCGCCGCCGCCGGACGCCTTGTAAGTCACTGAAGCCCTCCCCGTCCGGCGCGCCACCAACGGTCTAGATTAGATCACCCCCGAAGGGGTATCTCTTTTAAAATAAACTGGACCGGCCCGGTTTAGTTCACGCTATATTTTCATTAGGGTTTATTTTTATTAGCCCGGCCCGTTTTAGTTTAACCCTAGGCCCGTTTAGGTTATTTGACGATACGGTCGTAGTTTAGGCCCATTAGGCTTTTTTCTTTTAATTTCATTTTCCGCTTAACGAGAATAGTTTCATTTTGAAAAATTCATATCTTTTATTCTGTTTAATATTTTTAGGTGATTCTTTTTTGTTGGTTTGCAAATTTTATGGTTTCTGTAGAATATATATATAGCTATGTTAAAATTAATTAAAATTGCTTTATTTTAGTTTTAGCCAGAATAGTAAATCTGCTATAACTTGAGTTAGAGAAATTATTTTGGATGATTCTTTTGTCCCAACTTTATTTTGGCATTGCCAAACCATAAAATTCACTTGGGTATTTTAGGATTAATAAATAAATAGTTTTAAGCAGAATCTTGTTAATCCTAATTAATTGACTAGCTACTGTTTTCCTATTATTTTAAATAGTAAATAAATTTATTTTTAACATGTAATTGATTATTCTAGGATAGTTTCTGTCACTTTAATGGATGAACTTTTATTTATAATAAATAAAAGTTTTATTTTAATTTTCTTAATAGAAATTGGATTAGGCCTAAAAGGAGTTTTATAATAGCTTTTAAATTAATTCTTTTTGCTCCTAGTTGCTTAGTACATCCTTTTCGGTTAAGTTAACCTAAAACCATGATTAAGTTATGTTAGGAAATTTTTTATTATATAAAACTACTTTTAGTTATTGTTTGAAGTAGGAAAAACTTTGAGTTGGTTTTCTTTGAGTTTTCCCTTTTTGGTTTTGCTTTGTTGGTTTTGTGTGTTACTTGTTATGCTATTGTGTTATGTGATCCCATTGCTATATGCTTATTGTGATTTGTTTGTCTCGGTAGAGTTTCCGGAGTGCGAAGCTTGCTACTACGAATCTTTAGCTTACGAGGATCATCAGCAAGGCAAGTTTTGATCATGTTATTTTCTATACCTATGTTTTGTGCATTAGAATTGTCACCACCCCACCATGCATGCAGTAGTTGAATTTTGAAGTCATTAAACTTGAGTAGTATCATGTGGTAGGATGAACCAATCCCCTTGTTACCATGACCCCGGACGAAGTAGTTTACCTTGCTATGCTCGAGACGGTTTTGGTTGAGTGAAATTCATAAGCAAGATGTGAGAGTCAATGATGATGACAACCCCATGAACTACAATGATCAAGATGGACTTCAAAATCACTCTTGGGTGGAGGGCGGTTGACGGCACCCCGGAGAACCCAGTGGTTGGCGGGATGCATGGAGAAGTGCCATGACATCTTGCGGAAAGCTTCACCCAGCCACAAAGAGAAGGATGGATGCCCCATGACGGAAGCTTACTGTGCAGCCGCAAGCCATTATGGGCTCGCTGGGTTAACCTTAGTAGTGACGCTGGCTGGACGGTACTACGAGATGTAGAAGAATGGTAGGATTGGATGGGTACCGCAGTAGCTGTAAGAACTCTTTGGAAGACCCTGTTTCATTCGTCCGCCTTCAAACACCATGAAGTGCGAAGACTTTAAAGGAGGGAATGATTCTTATGGGAAAGTCGCAACCCTCTGCAGAGTTAAAGATCTAATCGATTAGCCGTGTCCCGATTCACGGACATTTGAGCCTCTGGAACTTGGAAGTATTCGGATATCTCAACACTAAAACTAATGAATTAATTTGAGGGGTTTATGACTTAATAATTTGGAAATGAGATATTGGTTGGCGGAACCATCTCAATAACTACCAACAATTATGTAGTATTTGCAAACAAGTCCACTGTAGTAGGGAAAAATTTGCTTTTCGCAAAATGATGAAACTTAGAGCCCCACAGCCAAAATGCATATAGTGATAGTAATTTTATTATTGTTGTTTTCTTCATGACTTGCCAGCTTATTCAAAAGCTGACCTACATGGCTGCAACGCCTTATGTTGCGTAGGTATTTTCGATCGGGGAGTGAGGCTACGCTCCGCGCTTGGCGATTGCCCTTTGGAGTCGGATGGACTCGCTTTATCTTCGACGCTTCCGCAGTGTTATTAGTTTATTTCTCATGAGTTGGCCTTGAGCCGAATTTCTTCCCTTGTAATAAAGACTCTATATGAGAACCGTGTAATAATATTCAGGTGTGATTGAACTTTGATTACTTTATCGATGTACTGTGAGTACCAGCATGATCTTGGGATGGTACAGACACAGAGATTTGACCGATTTTGGGTCAGGTCGCTACAATAAGTTTTCTTTGGCCATGTTATTTTGAGAAGACATAATTATCTTGTTAGTATGCTTGCAGTATTATTGTTTTTATGTCAATATTAACCTTTTGTTTTGAATCATACGGATCTGAACATTCAAGCCACAATAAAAGAAATTACATGGATAAATATGTTAGATAGCATTCCACATCAAAATTCTGTTTTTATCATTTACCTACTCGAGGACGAGCAGGACTTAAGCTTGAGGATGCTTGAACGTCTCCAACATATCTATAATTTTTTATTGTTCCATGCTATTATATTATCTCTTTTGGATGTTTTATATGCATTAATATGCTATTTTATAGGATTTTTGGGACCAACCTATTAACCTACAGCTCAGTGCCAGTTTCTGTTTTTTCCTTGTTTTAGAGTTTCACATAAAAGGAATATCAAACGGAGTCCAAACGGAATGAAACTTTCGCGATGATTTCTCCTGGACCAGAAGACATCCAGAGGACTTGGAGCACATGTCAAGAAAGCCACGAGGCGGACACAAGGACGGAGGGCGCGCCCCCACCCTTGTGGGCCCCTCGTGACTCCACCGACCTATTTCTTCCTCCTATATATTCTCAAATATTCCAAAAGCGTCGAGGAGAGCCATCAAAACACTTTTCCACCGCCGCAACCTTCTGTACCAGTGAGATCCCATCTAGGGGCCTTTTCTGGCATCCTGCCGTAGGGGGATTCGATCACGGAGGGCTTCTACATCAACACCATTGCCTCTCCGATGAAGCGTGAGTAGTTTACCACAGACCTACGGGTCCATAGCGAGTAGCTAGATGGCTTCTTCTCTCTCTTTGATTCTCAATACCATGTTCTCCTCGATGTTCTTGGAGATCTATTCGATGTATTACTTTTTTGCGGTGTGTTTGCCGAGATCCGATGAATTGTGGATTCATGATCAACTTATCTATGAATATTATTTGAATCTTCTCTGAATTCTTATATGTATGATTTGATATCTTTGCAAGTTTCTTCGAACTATCGATTTGGTTTGGCCAACTAGATTGGTTTTTCTTGCAATAGGAGAAGGGCTTAGCTTTGGGTTCAATCTTGCGGTGCTTGATCCCAGTGACAGAAGGGGAACCGACACGTATTGTATTGTTGCCATCAAGGATAACAAGATGGGGTTTTCATCATATTGCTTGAGTTTATCCCACTACACCATGTCATCTTGCTTAAAGCGTTACTCTGTTCTTATGAACTTAGTATTCTAGATGCAGGCAGGAGTCGGTCGATGTGTGGAGTAATAGTAGTAGATGCAGGCAGGAGTCGGTCTACTTGATACGAGCGTGATGCCTATATTCATGATCATTGCCTTAGATATCGTCATAACTTTACGCTTTTCTATCAATTGCTCGGCAGTAATTTGTTCACCCACCGTAATATTATATCTTGAGAGAAGCCCCTAGTGAAACCTATGGCCCCCGGGTCTACTTTCCATCATATAAGTTTCCAATCTACAATTTTAGTTTCCGATTTACTTTCTTTGCAATCTTTTACTTTCCGTTCCATAAACCAAAAATACCAAAAACATTACTTTACTGTTTATCCATCTCTATCAGATCTCACTTTGCAAATAACCATGAAGGGATTTACAACCCCTTTATTGCGTTGGGTGCAAGATGGTTTTGTTTGTGCAGGTATTCGGTGACTTGTGCGTTGTCTCCTACTGGATTGATTCCTTTGTTCTCAAAACTGAGGGAAATACTTACTCTACTTTGTTGCATCACCCTTTCCTCTTCAAGGGAAAAACCAACACAAGCTCAAGAAGTAGCAGGTCTTTTGCTGTAACTTGGCATGTTGATGTTGGTCATATCATGCATATGGTGCCTTCTATTACTTACTTTATACATAAAATATGTCATCTGCTTAGTTTAGACATGCATTGTGTAAATGTCGTTTGTTTACTTTTGATAACCCACAAGTATAGGGGATCGCAACAGTTTTCGAGGGTAGAGTATTCAACCCAAATTTATTGATTCGACACAAGGGGAGCCAAAGAATATTCTCAAGTATTAGCAGCTGAGTTGTCAATTTAACCTCACCTGAAAGACTTAATATCCACAGTAAAATATTAAGTAGCAAAGTAGTATGGAAGTAATGGTAACCGTGGCAAAAGTAACTGTAGCAGTTTTGTGGCAATTGTAACAATGGCAACGGAAAAGTAACTTAGCAAAGATCAATATGAAACAAACTCGTAGGCAATGGATCAATGATGGATAATTATGTTGGATGGCATTCATCATGCAACAGTTATATCATAGGATGACACAGAACTAGCTCCAATTCATCAATATAATGTAGGCATGTATTCCGAATATAGTCATGCATGCTTATGGAAAAGAACTTGCATGACATCTTTTGTCCTACCCTCCCGTGGCAGCGGGGTTCTAATGGAAACTAAGGGATATTAAGGCTTCCTTTTAATAGAGAACCAGGCCAAAGCATTAGCACTTAGTGAATACATGAACTCCTCAAACTACTGTCATCACAGGGAAGTGTCCTGACTATTGTCACTCTGGGGTTGCCGGATCATAACACGTAGTACGTGACTATAACTTGCAAGATAGGATCAAGAACACAAATATATTCATGAAAACATAATAGGTTCAGATCTGAAATCATGGCACTCGGGCCCTAGTGACAAGAATTAAGCATAGCAAAGTGATAGCAACATCAATCTCAGAACATAGTGGATACTAGGGATCAAACCCTAACAAAACTAACTCGGATACATGGTAAATCTCATCCAACCCATCACCGTACAACAATCCTACGATGGAATTACTCACGCACGGCAGTGAGCATCATGAAATTGGTGATGGAGGATGGTTGATGATGACGATGGCGGCGATTTCCCCTCTCCGGAGCCCAAAACGGACTCCAGATCTGCCCTCCCAAGGAAGAACAGGAGGTGGCGGCGGCTCCATATCGTAAAACGCTCTGAATCCTTCTCTCTGATTTTTTTCTTCCCGAACATGAATATATGGAGTTAGAGTCGAGGTCGGTGGAGGTCCAGTGGACCCACAAGGTAGGGGGCACGTCCCCCACCCTTATGGATAGCCGGTGGGTCCCCCTCTGTTGATTCTTTTGCCAATATTTTTTTATTTATTCCAAAAACATTCTCCGTGAAGTTTCAGGTAATTCTGAGAACTTTTATTTCTGCACAAAAATAACACCATGGCAATTCTGCTGAAAACGACGCCAGTCCCAGTTAGTTCCATTCAAACCATGCAAATTAGAGTCCAAAACAAGGGCAAAAGAAGTTGGAAAATTAGATACGATGGAGATGTATCAACTACCCCATGCTTAACCCATTGCTTGTCCTCAAGCAATTCAGTTGACAAACTGAAAGTGATAAAGAAAAACTTTTATGACTCTGTTTGATCTTGTTATTGCAAATATGTAAAGCCTACATTCAGGTTTTCAGCAAAGATTATGATCTAACCATATTCACAATAACATTTAGGTCTCACATTTACTCATATCAATGGCATAAACAACTAGCGAGCAATAATAATGAATCTAGGATGACAACACTTTTTCTAAACAATCAAGATATGATATAACAAAATGGTATCTCGCTAGCCCATTCTGAGACCGCAAAACATAAATGCAGAGCACCCGTGAAGATCAAGGACTGACTAGACATTGTAATTCATGGCAAAAGAGATCCAGTCATAGTCATACTCAATATCAATTAATAGCAAAGCATACAAATGACAGTAGTGCTCTCTAACTGGTGCCTTTTATAAGAGGATGATGACTCAGCAATAAAAGTAAATAGACAGGCCCTTCGTAGAGGGAAGCAGGGATTTGCAGAGGTGCCAGAGCTCGAGTTTTAAGATAGAGATAAATAATATTTTGAGTGGTATGCTTTCATTGTCAACATAACAACCAAGAGATCTCGGTATCTTCCATACTAGACACATTATAGGCGGTTCCCAAACATAATGGTAAAGTTTATACTCCCCCACCACCAACAAGCACATTCCACGACTGGTCTGAAACAACGGGCACCGTCCAACTAACAACAGTCCTGGGGGAGTTTTGTTTGCAATTATATTTTGATTTGATTTGAGCATGGGACTGGGCATCCCGGTTACCATCCATTCTCTCGTGAATGATGAGCGGAGTCCACTCGTCGTGAGAATAACCCATCTAGCATGGAAGATACTGATAGCCCCCAGACGCCACATGAGCGATCCGGGCATACAAAACAGATTATCATTTGAAGGTTTAGAGTTTGGCACATGCAAATTTACTTGGAACTACGGGTAAATACCGATAGGTAGGTATGGTGGACTCATATGGAACAACTTTGGGTTTATGGAAGTGGATGCACAAGCAATAATCCCGCTTAGTACAAGTGAAGGCTAGAAAAAGACTAGGGAGCGACCAACTAGAGAGAGACAACATTCATAAACATGCATTGAGATTAACCAACATTGAGTGCAAGCATGAATAGGATATAAATCACCATGAACATAAATATCGTGGAGGATATGTTGATTTTGTTTCAACTACATGTGTGAACATGTGCCAAGTCAAGCCACTCGAATCATTCAAAGGAGGATACCATCCTATCATACTACATCACAACCATTTTAAAAGCATGTTGGCACGCAAGGTAAACCATTATAAACTCCTAGCTAATTAAGCATGGCATGAATTACTATAATCTCTAATTGTCATTGCAAACATGTTTCATTCATAATGGGCTAAATCAAGAATGATGAACCAATCATATTTACAGAAACAAGATAGGTTGAGTTCATACCAACTTTTCCTCATCTCAATAATTTCATCATATATCGTTATTATTGCCTTTCACTTGCACGACCGAACTGTGTGGATAATAATAATAGTGCATGACTAAGCTAGAATTTGCAAACATTTATTCAAAGGAAAAGACAAGGTATATGGGCTCTTTGTTAGATCAACAATAATGCATATGAGAGCCACTCAACATTTTTATCGTGGTCTTCTCCTCTCGACCCAAAGAAAGGAAAATAATTTCAAAGAAACACATTGAAATGTTTTTGGAGTTTTTGTTTTTCTGAAGAAGGTAAAACAAGAACAAGAAAAACTATTTACACGAGAAAGCTCCCAACAAAGAAGAACGAGAAACTTTTTTGGGTTTTCTATTAATACTACAACTAAATAAACATGGAAAGGAAACTAAAAGGAAGCTACAACTATTTTTTTTGTTTTTTCTTAAGATTTTCAAACACACAAGAAGAAAGCAGGAAAAAGAAATAAACTAACATGGATAATACAATGAAAAGGTATGAGCACCGACAACTGGAATGAGTGTGTGAACATGAATGTAATGTCGGTGAGGAAACATACTCCCCCAAGCTAAGGCTTTTGGCCTAAGTTGGTCTAGGGCCACGACTGGCCCGGATTGTATCCGAAATCGTAGTTGGGGTTGTACTGTGCTGCGACAGCTACCGCTTGGCGAGCTGCTTCATGGAGGCGAGAAGGTTTGCCTCCTCTCTGGTTATAAAATATCTCCCTTTTACCTCAAAGTTAAATAAGGCAGCAACAGGAAGGGTAATATGGACAGCACGCTGTCAGTCAAAGATTACTCGGTGCTGGAGGGACTGTTCGTTCCTCTCAAGAAACTAGTAGCGTACCATAGCATTATAATCTAGAAAAGCATGTGGAAACTCAATTTCATTCCCTCTTATGGGTATACCAAGATAATTAGCTAAACGAGTTGCATATATCCCACCAAATAAATCTCCATCTTTAGCATTAAGGTGTAACCTCCTCGCAATAATATCCCCCAAGTTATATTGCTTATCACCTAACACTGCACACTTGAGGACACTAAGATCTGGAACGCAAAGGTGGCAATGCTCATGCTTCGTTAATACATCTAGCTATAAAGAGAGCAAAATAATGTATAACATGATTAATGAATGCTCCCTATGGTAGCTTTTGTGATATTTCTAGTTTCTCCCATGGTGATGCTAGCAAGGAAATCATTGTATTCAGCCTCGCGAGGCTCACTAAGAATACCCCATTGTGGAATTTTGCATGCATCACTAAAATCTTATAGGTCCATGGTATAATATTTATCATAAAGATCAAACATGACAGTATGAGTATTGCGCTGGGATGTAAATTCAAACCTCCATACAAAGGAATCGGTGAGGTGATAGTATTGTCGGCACTTATCTGACACGAAGTCCTCAAGGCCGGCATTTTGTATGTATGCATCTAACTCATCCTTGAAACCTGCATGAACCATGAATTCATCCGATGGCCATTCACAAGGCTGCACTTGAGCTTCCCTTGGTGGTTCAAGGTCGGCTCACGTATCGTGAGCCTTGGTGCTTGCTTCCTCGAGGAACCACCTTGGTACATTTTCCTAAATATTTTTCTTCCTTTGAAAAATTCTGAAATTTTTAGTGACTCAAAATAAAAGTGAATCAAACTCAACAAGATTGATAGCAACTACTCCTACAAGTGTCTAGAAGCTATATCATGCATCAAAGCTACTTTGGACCAGTTAAATTTGACATGCAAGCTCAAGAACAAGGTCACCATAGCAGCAAAAATTTGTAATAAATAAAGAACTAGAACAAAAAATAATTGGACCATTGGAGGAGTCACATACCGAAGAACAATCCCCCAAAACAGTTTTGCAAATGGAGATTTGCACAAGGAGATCGAAAATGGCAACAAGAAGAGCAAGAACACGGGTTTGAGCAACAGGATGATTTTTTCTAGAGGAAGACGAATTGGATGGGTGCTGGAATAAGTGAAGGGGACCCACGTGGGACCCACAAGGCAGGGGGCGCGCCCTCCACCCTTGTGGCCCACTGGTGCAGCCCCTGGTGCATGTTTAGTGCCAGAAATTCTAAAATATTCTATAAAAAATCATACTAAAATTTCAGGGCATTTGGAGAACTTTTATTTTCGGGACATTTTTTATTGCACGGATAATTCAAAAAACAGATAGATAATACTATTTTTGCTTTATTTATTCTAAATAACAGAAAGTAAAAAGTGGTTACAGAAAGTTGTGCTTTCTAAATCCATCCATCTCATGCCCATCGAAAGGAATCCATTAACAAGGTTGATCAAGTCTTATTAACAAACTTCTTCCGAATGACATGGAACCGAAGAATTTTTGAATAACACTAGGTTACCACAACGGGGATACGCTTGTCCCCAAAAATATGAATATCATATTTCTTTTTGACAGTAGGGAGATGAAATTCAAAACCTCCAATAGAAATAGTTGAAATTTTTCCAAGAGAATTGATACTATGAACTTGAGGTTGTTTCTTCGGGAAGTTTACCGTATGCTCATTACCATTAACATGAAAAGTGACATTGCCTTTGTTGCAATCAATAACAACCCCTACAATATTCAAAAAGGGTCTACCAAGGATGATCGACATACTATCGTCCTCGGGAATATCAAGAATAACAAAGTCTGTTAAAATAGTAACGTTTGCAACCACAACAGGCACATCCTCACAAATACCAATGGATATAGCAGTTGATTTATCAGCCATTTGCAAAGAGATTTCAGTAGGTGTCAACTTATTCAATTCAAGTCTACGATATAAAGAGGAAGGCATAACACTAACACCAGCTCCAAGATCACATAAAACAGTTTTAACATAGTTTCTTTTAATGGAGAATGGTATAGTTGGTACTCCTGGATCTCCAAGTTTCTTTGGTATTCTACCCTTAAAAGTATAATTAGCAAGCATGGTGGAAATTTCAGCTTCCGTTATCTTTCTTTTATTAGTAACTATATTTTTCATATACTTAGAATAAGGAGACATTTCAGCATATCAGTCAAACGCATACGCAAAAACATAGGTCTAATCATTTCAGCAAAGCGCTCAAAATCCTCATCATCCTTTTTCTTGGATGGTTTAAGAGGAAAGGGCATGGGTTTTTGAACCCATGGTTCTCTTTCTTTACCATGTTTCCTAGCAACAAAGTCTCTCTTATCATAATGTTGATTCTTTGATTGTGGGTTATCAAGATCAATAGCAGGTTCAATCTCTACATCATTATCATTACTAGGTTGAGCATCAACATGAACATCATCATTAACATTATCACTAGGTTCATGTTCATCGCCAGATTGTGTCTCAGCATCAGAAATAGAAATATCATTTGCATTCTCAGGTTTATCTATAATAGGTTCACTAGAAGCATGCAAAGTCCTATCTGCTTTCTTTTTCTTATTTACTAGGACTAGGTGCCTCAGTATGAATTCTCTAAGAATCTTGCTCAATTATCTTAGGATGGCCCTCGGGATACAAAGGTTCCTGGGTCATTTTACCACCTCTAGTCATAACTCTAACAACATTATCATTGTTCTTACTATTCAACTCATTGAGCAAATCATCATGTGACTTAAGTACTTGTTCTACTTGAGTTTTAACCATGGAAGCATGTTTACTAATAAGCTTAAGATCATTAACAGTTCTACTCATATAATCACCCAAGCAGTCAGCATGTGAGCATTACGTTTGAAAGTGCAACTATCCCTGGGTGGTTTTGGTAATTCCTAACAACATATAGCTCATTGAGCTAATGCTATTTCAAGATAAATATTTCAGGAAAGCTCAATGATTGACATGGCATGGATTAGGAATGTGGACCCCTCAAAATGCTAAGGACAAAAGATTGGCTCAAGCTCAAGACTCTACATTTTACTTTTAGTTATCCAAGATCACATTGAGTCCATAGGAAGAGCCAATACTATTAAAAGGGGATGAGGTGTTGCTTAATGAGTTACTTGCTCAAAATGCTTAGTGATATGCTCCAAAACCATCAACTACTTTCTCATATCCACATATGTCCCAAACCAAAAGTCAAACTCGGCCCCACCGAAATTTCCTATCCGGCACCACCGAGTTCACTTGACAAAGCCACTGCCACAAACCCTAGTCACTTCGGTCTCTCTGATAGGGATCTCGGTCTCACCGAGATGGGATTGCAACATCTCTGTTTCCCTTCGTAACGTTTCGGTCCAACCGAGATAAGCGATCGGTCCCACTGAGATTGCAATGCAAACTCTCTGTTTCCCGTTCGTAACGTTTCGGTCTAACCGAAATGAGCGAATCGGTTCCACTGAGTTTGCCTGACCAACTCTCTGTTTGCTTATTACCAAAATCAGTCCCACCGAATTTGTGTAATCGGTCTCACCGAGATTACGTTATGCCCTAACCCTAATGAAATCAGTCCCACCGAGTTGACATGTCGGTCCCACCAAAAATCCTAACGTTCACATTTTGAACTAAATCAGTCTGACCGAGTTTTCTGATTCGGTCCCACCGAGTTTGGTGATTTGTGTGTGACGGTTAGATTTTGTGTGGAGGTTATATATACCCCTCCACCCACTCTTCATTCGTGGAGAGAGCCATCAGAACATGCCTACACTTCCAGCATACATTTTTTGAGAGAGAACCACCTACACTTGTGTTGAGGTCAAGATATTCCATTCCAACCACATAAATCTTGATCTCTAGCATTCCCCAAGTTTCTTTGCACTCAAACCCTCTTTCCACCAAACCCAATCCTATGAGAGAGAGCCGAGTGTTGGGGAGACTATCATTTGAAGCACAAGAGCAAGGAGTTCATCATCAACACACCATCTATTACCTTTTTGGAGAGTGGTGTCTCCTAGATTGGCTAGGTGTCACTTGGGAGCCTCCGTCAAGATTGTGGAGTTGAACCAAGGAGTTTGTACGGGCAAGGAGATCGCCTACTTCGTGAAGATCTACCCTAGTGAGGCAAGTCCTTCATGGGCGATGGCCATGGTGGGATAGACAAGGTTGCTTCTTCGTGGACCCTTCGTGGGTGGAGCCCTCCGTGGACTCGCGCAACCATTACCCTTCGTGGGTTGAAGTCTCCATCAACGTGGATGTACGATAGCACCACCTATCGGAACCACGGATAAAAATCTCCGTCTTAGAATTGCATGTGTAGGTTGATTACTTGACTCGTGCTAAGTTGCTAAAATCTGCCAAGACTTAAAATTGGGAAAAGGCTAGATTTTTATTTGGTCAAGTAGTCTAATCACCCCCCTCTAGACATACTTTCGATCCTACAAGGTTTCAATTATCTACTAACATAAGCATTGAAATTTTCTTATTTAACAATAAAATTATCAAACTCATCCAAGCATTGACTATCAGACTTATTATGAGGAATATCACCTTCATTAAATCTATAGAGAGAATTTACCTTTCTACCTGTGTCGGGTTATCAAGACCATGTATTTCTTCAATAGGCGGTAAATTCTTAGCATCTTCAGCTTTAATATCTTTTTCTTTCATAGATTTATTTGCCTCTTGCATATCTTCAGGACTGAGAAATTGAATACCTCTTTTCTTTGGAGTTGGCTTAGGAGTTGGTTCAGCAAGTGTGCAATCATTATCATTACTCAGTATATTATTCAATAGCAATTCAGCTTGCTCAACAGTTTGTTCCCTGAAAACACAACCAGCACAACTATCCAGGTGGTCTTTGGAAGCATCGGTTAGTCCATTATAAAAGATATCAATTATTTCATTTTTCTTGAGAGGATGATCAAGCAAAGCATTAAGTAATTGGAGAAGCCTCCCCCAAGCTTGTGGGAGAATCTCTTCTTCAATTTGCACAAAGTTAAATATTTCCTTTAAAGCGGCTTGTTTCTTATGAGCGTGATTTTTTTCCAGAGAAGTAGTAAATCATATCCTTGGGACTACGCACACAACCAGGAGCAAGAGAATTAAACCATAACTTAGCATCACCCTTTTAACGATAAAGGAAACAACTTAAGAATATAGTAATAGCGAATTTTTTCCTCATGAGCAAATAGGGTGGCTATATCATTCAATTTAGTAAGATGTACCACAACAGTTTCATATTCATAACCATAGAAAGGATCAGATTCAACCAAAGTAATTATCTCAGGATCGACAGAGAATTCATAATCCTTATCAGTAACAATGATAGGTGAAGTATCAAACTTAGGATCATATTGCATTCTAGCATTCAAAGACTTTTCTTTCAGCTTAGTTAATAGTTTCTAAAGATCATTTCTATCATTACAAGCAAAAAAGTATCTAGCAGTTTCTTCATCCATAATATAACCCTCAGGTACAATAGGAAGTTCATATCTAGGAGAGCTAGTCTTATCAGGTGTTTCAAAGTTTTCAGTTTCAATAATTTCATCAGTTTCAGAAATATCATCATCTTCAGCATAATCAATAGTTCTAACTCTAGCAAGATGTTTATCAAGTAATTCACCCAGTGGCACAGTATTATCGAGCAAAGTAGTAGCATAATAAGCATCATTCATAGTAGAAGTAGCATCATTCATAGTAGAAGTAGCATCATCAATAACATGCGACATGTCAGAATCAATAGCAGGTGTAGGTGTCGCAAGCTTACTCAAAACAGAAGGTGAATCAAGTGCAGAGCTAGATGGCAGTTCCTTACCTCCCCTCGTTGTAGAGGGATAGATCTTGGTTCTAGTATCTTTCAAATTCTTCATAGTGATCAACAAATATAAATCCCAAGTGACTCAGAGAACAGAGTTATGCTCCCCAGCAACGGCGCCAGAAAAAGGTCTTGATAACCCACAAGTATAGGGGATTGATACGTCTCCAACATATCTATAATTTTTTGTTCCATGCTATTATATTATCAATCTTGGTTGTTTTATAATCTTTTTATATTCATTTTATATCATTTTTTGGTACTAACCTATTGACATAGTGCCAAGTGCCAATTGTTGTTTTCTGCATGTTTCTTACATCGCAGGAAATCGATACCAAACAGAGTCCAAATGCAATGAAACTTTACAGAGATATTTTTTGCAACATAAGACACCTAATGGGCCCTGGCTATGCCTAGGGGGTGCTCCGAGGAGAGCACAACCCACCAGGGCATGCCAGGAGGCCCAGGCGCGCCCTGGTGGGTTGTGCCCACCTCGGGTGTCCCGGACCGCCTCTTTGCTCTATAAATACCCCAATATTCCAGAAACCCTAAAGCAATCAACAAAAGTCAATTCCAGCCGCCGCAGAGTCCAGAACCACCAGATCCAATCTAGACACGATCTCAGATGGAGTTCACCACCTCCATTGGTGCCTCCCCGATGATGTGTGAGTAGTTCTTTGTAGACCTTCGGGTCCGTAGTTAGATGGCTTCCTCTCTCACACTGCATTCTCAATAGAATGGTCTCTTCGAGATCCATATGATGTAACTCTTTTTGCGGTGTGTTTGTTGGGATCGATGAACTTTGAGTTTATGATCAGATCTATCTTTTTATATACATGAAAGTATTTGAGTTTCTTTGATCTCTTTTATGCATGATTGCTTACAGCCTCATATTTCTTCTCTGCTATTTGGGTTTTGTTTGGCCAACTTGATCTATTTATCTTGCAATGGGAAGAGGTGCTTTGTAGTGGGTTCAATCTTACGGTGCTTGATCCCAGTGACAGAAAGGAAACGGACACATATGTATCGTTGCTACTAAGGATAAAATGATGGGGTCTATCTCTACATAGATAGATCTTGTCTACATCATGTCATCGTTCTTATTGCATTACTCCGTTTCTCCATGAACTTAATACACTAGATGCATGCTGGATAGCGGTCGATGTGTGGTGTAATAGTAGTACATGCAGGCAGGAGTCGGTCTACTAATCTTGGACGTGATGCCTATGTAATGATCATTGCCTGGATATCATCATGATTATTTGAAGTTCTATAAATTGCCCAACAGTAATTTGTTCACCCACCGTTCGCTATTTTTCCCGAGAGAAGCCACTAGTGAAACCTACGCCCCCCGAGTCTCTTTCTCATATTATTTGCCTTTGCGATCTATTTTCCTTTTCTTTTATTTTCAGATCTATTAAACCAAAAAAAAACGCCTTGCTGCAATTTATTCTTATTTATTTTATTTGGCGTTCGATCTATCAATCTACTACAATTTTATTCACGTTCGTTTGCCCATCTTGGGGTGCCTCTACCCGAAAGGGATTGACAACCCCTTTTACATGTCGGGTTGCGAGTAGTTGTTATTTGTGTGCAGGTGCTATTTATGTTGTGTTGCTTGGTTCTCCTACTGGTTTGATAACCTTGGTTTCACATCTGAGGGAAATACCTACCGCCGCTGTGCTGCATCATCCCTTCCTCTTTAGGGAAATACCGATGTAGCTTCAAGCCGCATCAAAAGGAATTTGCTGCGCCGTTGCCGGGGAGGATCTTCAACATATACCATGTTCCTAATCACAAATCTTATCTTCTCGCAACTTACATAATTTTCCATTTGCCTCTCGTTTTCCTCTCCCCCACTTCACAAAAAAATACCGTTTTATTCGCCCCTCTTTTTCGTTCGTCGTTTTCTTGCCGGATCTGTTTTTGAGTGCAATCTTGTTGCTTATTCATCATCACTCAAGAGAACACCAAGTTGCGTGATTTCTAAAATACCAACAACAATGATTTTATCGGCACTCCGATTGCTCCTCCCGCCACTAGTCGGAGTCTTGTGATATTAATACTGCTTTGTTGAATCTTGTTATGAAAGATCAATTTTCTGGTACTCCTAATGAGGATGTCGTGTCCCATCTTAATACCTTCGTGGAATTATGCAATATGCAAAAGAAAAAAGATGTGGACAATGATGTCATGAAGATGAAATTATTTCCGTTTTCTTTGGGTGATTCTACAAAAAATTGGTTCTCTTCTTTGCCGCAATAGTATCGATTCTTGGAATAAGTGCAAAGATACTTTTATCACTAAGTATTTTCCGCCCACAAAAATTATTTCCCTTAGAACCCAGATCATGAATTTCAAGCAACTTGAACATGAGCATGTTTCACAATCTTGGGAAAGGATGAAAATGATGCTAAGGAATTGCCCAACTCATGGGTTAAATCTTTGGATGATCATACAAATTTTTTATGCGGGGTTGAATTTTGTTTCTCGTAATCTTCTAGATTCCGCCGCGGTTGGTACTTTTATGGAAATTACTTTGGGTGAAGCCACCAAATTGCTTGATAATATTATGGAAAATTATTCACAATGGCATATCAAAAGAGCTCCTACTAGTAAAAAAGTTAATTCGGTTGAAGAAATTTCTTCTTTGAGTGAAAAAGTTGATGCTCTTATGAAATTGGTTGCTAGTAGAAGTGATCCTATTGATTTTAATGATATGCCTTTGTCTACTTTGACTGAGCAAAATAGTGAGGCCATAGATGTGAATTTTATCTCTAGAAATAATTTCAATAACAATGCTTATAGAGGTAATTTTAATCCTAGGCCTTTTCCTAGTAATTCCTCTAATAATTACGGTAATTCCTATGGAAATCAATCTTATAATGATAATAGGAACACCTCTGATCTTGAGAATAATATTAAAGAATTTATCAACACGCAAACAGTTTTCAACACTTCCATAGAAGAAAAATTGAATAAGATTGATGATTTGTCTAGAAGTGTTGGTAGAATTTCTCATGATGTGGAAAATCTCAAGATGAAATTTTTTGTGCCTAAAGTAGATGAATCAATTAAAGCTCTTTATGTTTCTATGGATGAAAGTAATAAAAGAACCGCTATGCTTAGAGCTAAAAGAGAATTTTTAGAAAAAGCGTTTTCTAGTGATTACTTTCACAAAAGTGATGAAGATCTTAAAATGATTGGTGTTTCTTCTATTGATTCCTTGTTTAGTAAAATTAAGATTGATGAAAAAGGGACTGGAGAAGAGTCAACGTTAGCTAGAAGGCGTCCCAATATTTCAGAGGGTGAAAATCTTGTTGAGAAAATTGATGAAAGTGTGTTTGAAGAGGTCAAAACTTTAACTAGTTATGTGCCCACTCTTTTGGATTAAAAAGACTTTAATTATGATAGTTGATTTTTGATTGATTGTATTTCTTTGTTGCAATCCATGATAAATTCACCCCATGCTTATGAACAAAATAAATCTTTTACTCAACATATTGTTGATGCTATGATGAAAACTTTTGAAGAAAAGTTGGAATTAGAAGTTTCTATTCCTAGAAAATTGCATGATGAATTGGAACCTACTATCAAAGTCAATATTAAAAGTTATGAGTGTTTTTATTTGTGTGACTTGTGTGCTAGTGTTTCTACAATTCCGAAATCTTTATGTGATGTGCTTCGTCTTACCGATCTTGAAGAATGTTCTTTAAATTTGCAATTGGCGGATTCTACTATTAAAAAGCCTATGGGAAGAATTAATGATGTTCTTATTCTTGCAAATAGGAATTATGTGCCCACAGATTTTTATTGTTCTTGATATTGATTGCAATCCGTCTTGTCCAATTATTCTTGGTAGACCGTTTTTACGCACTATTGGTGTCGTAATTGATATGAAAGAAGGCAATATTAAGTTCCAATTTCCTTTGAGGAAGGGTATGGAACACTTCCCTAGAACAAGAATTAGGCCACCATATGAATCAATCATGAGGGCATCTTATGGATCTCGAAACAAAGATGACAAAACTTAGATCCTTGATTTATGCCTAGCTAAGGGCGTAAAACTATAGCGCTTGTTGGGAGGCAACCCAATGAATAAAATTTATTTTTGCTTTTTGATTTCTGTTCTTGAGTGTTAGCACAATTATGCTACTGTTATGATTGTGTTTTTTTGTATGTTTTAATTAGTGTTTGCCTTTAGGATCTTCTTGGGTGATAGTTGTTTGATCTTGCTGAAAACAGAAACTTTTGCTCTCACGAAAACAATTCTCATATTTTACCAGAGCATGCTGAAATGCCAATTCCTTTTGCAGTATATTAATATACAAATTGCTCAGGTCGCCCTAATTTTTTCAGAATTTTTGGAGTTCCAAAAGTTTTCAAAATAGTCAGATTGCTACACACTGTTCTGTTTTCTTTGCGTTGTGTGCTTGTTTTGATGGCTCTATGGTTTTCTTTGATGAGTTTTTTCCATAGAATAATTGGAATACAATAGATATAATGCAAAAACAAAATATGAAATTGTTTGGTAAAGTACTTATAGTAGGGATTTGCTTTCTTTTACTAACGGATCTCACAAAAGTTTTGTTGAGTTTTGTGTGATTGAAGTTTTCAAGTTTTGGGTTATCTTACGATGGATGAAGGAATAAGGAGTAAGAAGAGCCTAAGCTTGGGTATGCCCCGACATCCCAAGATATTATCCAAAAGAGAGCAAGCAGCTAAGCTTGGGGATGCCCCGAGTGGCATCCCCTCTTTCTTCTAACGACCATCGGTATTTTACTCGAAGCTATATTTTTATTCGTAACATACTATCTGTTTTGCTTGGAGCGTCTTGTATGATATGAGTCTTTGCTTGTTTTATTTCGTGTTTTAAGTCTTGATTCCTTGCTGGACACACCTATTTGAGAGAGACAATTATGTCATGACTTGTTAGAATTTCTCTCTATGCTTCACTTAAATTTTTATGAGCGATGGACTTGCTCTAGTGCTTCACTTATATCTTTTTGAGCACGGTGTGCTTTAGTATTTTTGAAGAAATGCTCTCTTGCTTCACTTAGATTTATTTGAGAGTTAGTAAAATTTTCAAGAAATTCTCTCTTGCCTCACTTAAATTAATTTGAGAGAAAGAAAGAAATATTATCTTCATGATCTTCACTTATATTTGTTTGAGCTTATCAAAAGCAACATATGAAAATTAGTCCCAAAGTGATAGATATCCAAGTAAGATATAATAAAAACTTTCATGAAGATCATTGGACAAAATAAACTTGATTCTTAGTAATAGTTTTAAGATATGATGATGTGATATGTGAGTTATGTTGATGAGTAATTATGCTTTAGTAAGAATATTGGTGTCAAGGTTTGTGATTCCCTATGCAAGCACGAAAGTCAATAATTATGCAATGAAATTATATCCTACTTGTGGTGCATTATTTGGTGTTAATTATCCTTAATTCTCGCTTATGAGATTATTCGTTTCTTGGTTGGTCGCTTCTGAATCTTTTGCTAGCCTTCATTTCGCGCTAAGTATGGTCTCTACTTGTGCATCCAAAAACCTTTAAACCAGTTTTGCCACATGAATCCACTATACCTACCTATATGTTGTATTCTTTTGACGTCCGAAGCAAATTTATATGTGCCATCTCTAATTTTCAAAATAAACTTCTCTTTTGTGTGTTCGTTTCGCTTGCGGAGCGGTGAGGGGTTGCTAATATTTTCCATGCTAGATGTGTTATTCTCACGATGAGTGTTTATTCACTTGTCATTGCACGAGAGTAAGGAAAGGGTATTAGGGATGCCCAGACCTAAATGAAAAATGAATTTTACTTTATGTTGTCAAATAATAAATTCCTTGGAAAGTGTTGGTATGGAAGGCAACCGTTGATATGGCTAGCCATGGAAAGTGAAAGTATGGTTGAAAAAGGAATAAAATTTATTTTCTGTTTGGGAACCGCCTATGATATATCTAGCATGGAAAGTGTTGGGAACTCTAATTCATTTTTGTTGGTGGAAAGGATACACCTCCCAAAATGTTTTTATCTCTAAGTTGTTCGCTTTGAGCTCTGGCACCTCTACAAATCCCTACTTCCCTCTACGAAGGGCCTTTCTTTTACTTTATGCACTTTTTATTTTTGAATTTGAGTCTCCATATTCTCTTCTAAAAGCACCAACTAGGAGGCAATATGATCGTACTTGAGTATTGGGTGTAGCTAATATGTGAGCGTGTTTCATGAATGGATCAATGACTGAGCATGATGGGCTAGGGATAACTTATTTTAGCGTTGATATTTTGAAAGACATGGTTTCTTGTTGATATGCTTGAGTATTTAAGTTATCATGTCAAAACTATACTATTTCTTTGAACAATATAAAGGTCCAAATGTTCATGCTATAAAGAAAAGAAATATGATATGACATGATAGGCAGCATTCCACATCAAAAATCCTGTTTTTATCACTTACCTACTCGAGGACGAGTAGGAGTTAAGCTTGGGGATGCTGATACGTCTCCAACGTATCTATACTTTTTGATTGTTCCATGCTGTTATATTATCAATCTTGGATGTTTTATAATCATTTTATAGTTGTTTTATATCATTTTTTGGTACTAACCAATTGACATAGTGCCAAGTGCCAGTTGTTGTTTTCTGCATGTTTTTTACATCGCAGGAAATCAATACCAAACGGAGTCCAAATGCAATGAAACTTCACAGAGATTTTTTTGGACCAGAAGACACCTAATGGGCCCTAGTTGCGCCTGGGGGGTGCTCCGAGGAGAGCACAACCAAGCAGGGCGTGCCAGGAGGCCCAGGCGCGCCCTAGTGGGTTGTGCCCACCTCGGGTGCCCCCCGGACCGCCTCTTTGCTCTATAAATACCCCCAATATTCTAGAAACCCTAAAGCAATCGATGAAAATCAATTCCAGCCGCCGCAGAGTCCAGAACCACTAGATCTAATCTAGACACCATCTCGGATGGGGTTCACCACCTCCATTGGTGCCTCTCCGATGATGCGTGAGTAGTAATTTGTAGACCTCCGGGTCCGTAGTTAGTAGCTAGATGGCTTCCTCTCTCTCGCTGAATTCTCAATTCAATGGTCTCTTGGATATTCATATGATGTAACTCTTTTTGCGGTGTGTTTGTTGGGATCGATGAACTTTGAGTTTATGATCAGATCTATCTTTTTATATCCATGAAAGCATTTGAGTTTCTTTGATCTCTTTTATGCATGATTGCTTATAACCTCGTATTTTGTTGGGGAAGCTGGTCTGACCCGCGAACACCTATGGGACCGGTGGACCGAGTCCCTTTCGGTTCGGCGGGGGGCGGAGATTGCACGAAGAGCAGATCGAGGCGAAGCACACGAGCAGTTTACCCAGCTTCGGAGCTCTCCGGAGAGATAATACTTCTACTGCTGCATGTCTGAGTGTATTGATTTCTTGCTAGGGAGCGTTGAGTGCTACAGTACACACCAGCTGCTAACGAGACCTAGCGTGGGTGTTTTTCTGCCTTCGAACCTTTCGAACCCCCCTCTACGTTGCGCATGGGCCTCCCTTTATATGCTCAAGGGGTCTCCAACAGGTGGCAACGTAGACAAGGGCAAAAATGGAAAAAGGATGCGGTTGGTACAGCTACTTGTACAGTGTATCATACCTAACCCTGACGGCAGGGGACAAAGGCATTAAATGCCCGTCTACGTCGCCCAAACAGTGCAAACAGGGACCATCAGGGGCGCCACCGCTTGCCACGATGGCAATCTTGTCGGTGCCTCTTGCCACCGCGCTCCGCTGGCCGCACAGCCTCTTGCCACGCGCGCATGGAAAGGTCCCAGGGCGACACGTTAGTGGGTGTGCTGGAGCGCAGGTACAGATTGGTAGTTTACCGCGGCAAGCACCTTGCCGCGGTCGTTGTCTTGTCGCGTCCGGAAACTTGTCGCTCGCCGGGCCTTGCCGGGACGTGTGGCGCGTCGCGGCAAGTTCCTTGAGATGCCGTGGTTGGCCTTCCCGGCAAGCTCCTCTTGCCGGGGCCTTGTCTCCTAGATGCCTTGGGTGGCCTTCCCGGCAAGCTCCTCTTGCCGGGGTCTTGTCTCCTTTGCTTGACTACTTTGTTCTTGAATGGCTCCAAAGGAACCACGGAGGACCTTGGCGGTCACCCGGCAAGCCTTGCCTGAGGGGCTGCAACTGCCCGCACGAAGTTCGGGATACTAGGGTACCCTACTCTAGTACACCGGCAGAGCCCCGGCTGGGCACACACGGTGCCGAGCGCTGTTGGGCCAGGCCCAAAGCAGGGCACGGGCACGCGCGGCCTGGATTACGCCGTAACTCACTCCAGACCCACCACGCCCCCCACGAACGGCACACGTCGAATGCGGCGTCGTGGGAGAGATCGTGGGTGATTCCTTTATTCGGAAAGACGGAACGCTTGCCCCCTCCCTCTTTATAAGCAGAGGAAACAGGGGCAGTTCGCCCATCTCGCCAGTTGCTGTCCAATCTCGAAAAACCTCCGCTGCTCCCCCCTTCTTCCCAAGGCTGAAAAGAGAGCAGCACTCCGCCCCCCATCGCCACCAGCATCATCAACGCCGTCGATCTCCCCCACCACCTCCGCCATGGCTCCGAAAGCCGACAAGGGGAAGGCCGTGAAGTCGGCCGAGGCGCAGCGGCTCGTGGCGCTGCGAAAGGAGTGGGCAATCTTCCCCCCTCAGCTCGCCGTGGAGGATCTGAGGGAGTACTACTACCTCTTCTGGTCGACGGAGACGCGAGCGCATCCGCGCACGAAGGTACTCCCAGCCGCTGCTTCGGAACTGGCTCCGAACGGTTATCCCTTCTTCGCGCTGTTCTTCTACTGCGGGCTCTGCCCGCCTTTCTCTGAATTTTTCTGTGACATCATGAACACCTACGGGTTTCGCCTCCTTGACTTCACCCCCATTGTTGTTCTGACCATGGCAGTTTTCGCACATCTCTGCGAAAACTTTGTCGGAGTCCATCCAAACGTAGCTCTTTTCCGCCACTTCTTTATGCCCCGTGTTGAGAGAGGGGAGCCTCTTGCCGGCGGAATCGCTTGGATCTCGAGGATTGGCAAGAAGGAAGGTTATCTGGAGGGAGAGCTCCGCAGCAAGTGGGAGGAATGGAGGGCAGATTGGTGCTGGATTGTCGAGGAGAACCCGCAGCCCTTTACCGCCCAGCGCCAAACCCCAATAATGCGCGGCAACGATTAGAGCAACGTGGCCCCGGAAGACGCTAGGCTGAAGATTGCTGTCACCCGGATCCTGTGCCTCAGGCTTGCCGGGCTCACCGTAGGCACTGTTGGCGCAGACTTTCTTCGCCGCCAGACGCTTCTTTGCAGGAGAGGAGGAGACCCGCCTGGGAGTTCCAGAATGCGGCGGATATCATGAGGCTGCGCCCGGGCCTCAACTTCAATTTCACCGTCTTGGAACTGGACGCGATGCTCTTGGAGCTGTTCAAGCCCGATCCTGATCATCCCGAAATGTTCAGGCTGCCGAGGGGTGTCGTTCCATTGTGCAACAATTCCTCGCTCGACCGCATCCATGCAATGATGCCGCTGTGCGACTCGCATGGAATTGTCCCAACTTGGCAAGAGCCTGCAGATGACGTCGTGCGGGAGTTCTTTGACAGCCTGGTAGAAGTGCCGGTCTGCCCCGATGAACAGAAGAGCCTCACCCGCGACACCACCGAGGATGAGATGCAGCGCATCGCCACCAGGCTGGAAGAGGCGGCAGCAGCCGCTGCCGCGGGCGAGTTCGGATTCATCGTAGAGGAGGCAGAGGCAGCAGAGGCGGCAAGCCTTGTCGAGCGAGGGGAGTTTGCCAGCGAGGAAGAGCTTGCCGAGCCTGAAGCTGAGTCGAGCGAGCCCGCCGAGGGCGCTTCCTCCCCACCTTCAGACAGCTTGCCGCGAGCGGAGCCCCCAGCTCCACCAAGAAAGCGTCTCCGCAAGGCCGGAGACGTAGCGGGGCGGCAGACGGGCCAACAGCCGCCGCGCCGCGCGACGCGCTCCACCGCGGCAAGCACTGTTGCCGCGGGAGCACCTCACGCTGCTGCAGCAACTGGAGCGGGGCCCTCCCGGGCCGCCGCATCTGCTCCCGCCAAGCGGCCAAGGGAGCCCACTCCTCCGCCTCGTCGCACCGGAGGCGAGCCGGAATTTGATCTCTCCGCGCTCAGCTCCGACGAGGAAGAAGAAGAGTAAGATTCTTTGCTGTACTTGTAGTTCTTTGATTTGTTGCTTTGTCTTGTATCTGATTTGCTTCACTCTGAACCCGTTCCTTTTCAGGACGCTGGCCCAGAGAGCGTCGAAGAGAGCCAAGGCCCCGGTGATTGTCATCGAGGGCGAACCCACCATGAAAGCAGGAGGCGCGTCTGAGACCACCTTGCCGGACGCGGCAACTCTTCCTCAAAGCAGCCCCCAGCGCAGCCCCAGGAGTAAGTATATGGTTTACTTCCTGCTGTTAGGCGTGCATGGATGCTCTTTCTTTGCTAATATCTGACTGTTGGTTTGTGTAGGAGCAGAGCAGCCCCACCAGAGTGCCACAAGCCGCTCGACATGCCATCTGCTTCGACTACACCGCCAAGGAGGATTCCCGGCAAGGAGCGTTCTCCGGCAAGGAGACTTCTCCGCAAGGGTCAGCTCTCCGTGAGGACAACACCAGCGATCCCCCGGTGGCGGAGACCATGACTGCAGACCCTAGCACAGGTAATCTCCTCGCTTGAAAACTTCCCTTGTGTTCTTCTTCTTCTGACTTTCTTTTTGAATATTTGCTTGACTTTTCTTTCTTTTCCGGTCGTCGATCCATCTTCCCTGAGCCGATGGAGACCGAGGTCGCGGCGAGGAGGACGGGCTGCACATCGACGATGCCGCCGCCATCGAAGAGGAGGCTGGCGCCGACGAGCCCGCCGGCGAAGAGGCCGCGAAGCTGCCGCCAGAAGCCGGGCGAGGGTCCGCGATCGACCGACGGCCCCGAGGCCGCAGGAGCGTCTGGCGCCACGCCGACCGCCGATCCCTCCGCCCGCTGCTGCAGCGCCAGTTCAAGAGCCCCACTGGCGCCTATTTGAAAGCGGCGATGGCGTCTTCATCAAGCTCCACAGGCGCCGAGCTCCAGGGCGCCGATCGAAGGAGAGACCTTTGACGAAGAGCTGCTCGCCTCCGCTGGGCTGACGCTGGTTGACGCGCCAAGCAGCAGCAGCGGCGAGTCTGAGGAGGAGCAGCTGTTGCCGCTCTACCGCGCCCGACAAGCCAAGCTGGAATCCCGGGAAGCGCTTGTCGCGAAGGCGGGAGCAGATATCGAGAAGCGCGCGGAGGAGCTCCGGGGCCTCAACTAGGAAGCTCTCCGGTCCCTGGCAGAGGAGCGGGAGCGACTCGCCGAGGAGCGCAAAGCCTTCCTCCTCGAGAAGGCTGAAGCCGAGGAGCAACAGCAGCTTGCCGCCGAGAAGCTATCTACGCAGGAAGGCGAGTTGGCGCAGCAGAAGGTCAATCTTGACAGCCACGAGGAGGATCTTGCCGTGCGCGAGCAAACATTTGGCAGGGCTCTCAAGCAAGCAAAGGATGCTGCCGCAGCTGCCGAGGCCGCCAAGAAGGAGCTGGAGACGAAAGTGGCGCAGCTGGAGGCCAATCTCAAGGAGAGCGGCGAGGAGCTTGCTGCACTCAAGCATGAGCGCGAGAAGGACGCCTACACTCTTGGCGAGCTGCAGGGCCGTCTCGCCGAGAGGATCAAGGAGCTTAGCACCGCCAAGGACTCCAATGCAGATCTTGAGTTGAAGTTGTCCACCTTGACTCAGACGCTGGATGGCGCCAGGGAGCAGGAGGTGGCCTTGAAGGAGAAGATCAAGGCCGACGAGGCGTTGCTGGCGAGTGCTGCCGCCGCCCAGAACACCTTCAGGGAGAATGTGGAGCACTGGATTGAGGGTCTCATGGATGTTGCCGCAGCCATCGACAGGGAGCTGGCGCAGCTGGGGATGGATGATCTCGGGTATTCCTCTGATGAGCACCTCCAACCCAGCGCCAAGCTCAGCTTGTTCTTCAAAGGCGTGGCGACGGCCCTCCAGCGACTTCGGGAAGAGATCCCAAAGCAGCTGGCCGACGAGTCGCGCCCGGATCTGCTGGAGCTCTTCAAAAGGTGTGATGAAGGTGGCCTTCCGCAATCCAGGCCTCAACCTCACCAACGTCCTCAAGTCCTTGCCGCGGATGCTGATGTGGAGCGCTCAAGACCTTGTCGCACCCATCGTGGACAGGGTGGCGGGATCAAGAGGGTTGAGGGCGATCACGTAGATTAGGCCGCCCGTTTTCTCTTTTTCTTGTCGCTGCTGGTCATGTTATGAGAACAATCTATTAGAGCTGCGACAAGCTATCTTGTAATATAACTCTATTTCGGGTAGTGATTGCTATATTATTTCCTTTACTTGATTCCTTCCTTTGTATGTTTTTGCCCACGCTTTGGAACTTGTCGTCATGAGGCACCATAGCATGAAGCGCTGAGTGCGGGGACGTCGGCAGAGCTCTTTGGCGGTGCCGCTTCCGACAAGAAACCTTGTCGCAACTAGTCGCAGCTCACTTAAGTTGTTGAGCGGACTCGAAACAAAGTAAGGGCGCAATTAGCTACGAGTTGGTTCCTCCGCGCACAGGTTTTCCATACAAAGCACGGTCGTTCGAGGAAGATAACTTAAAAAAATTTAAAACTGATTGCTCAAACTTTAGCAACTTAGCTTTTCTGTCGTTTGCTTCCCGGTAAGGCGAAACTTCCTCGAGCGACGCTTGGTCCACACCATTATCTTCTCCTTTGCGTCATCTTGTCGCAACTGCTCTTGCTCAAGCTCATCATAAGCGAGCACTCGAGGTGACCCGTATACGAGTTCCGTGGGGAGAACTGCCTCTGCTCCATAAACTAGAGCGAAAGTTGTCTGGCCAGTGGCTCGATTTGGCGTCGTCCTGATCGACCAAAGAACCACCGGCAGCTCCTCAATCCAGTTCTTTCCGCACTTGTGCAGCCTGTCGAAAGTTCTGGTCTTGAGTCCGCGCAGCACTTTAGCATTCGCCCTCTCCGCTTGACCGTTACTTCTCGGATGAGCAACAGAAGCGAAGCAGACCTTGGTGCCAAGATCTTGGATGTACTGCATGAAGGTGCGGCTCGTGAATTGCGTGCCGTTGTCGGTGATGATCCTGTTAGGGATCCCGAAACGACAAACAATCGACCTGAAGAACTTGACTGCTGATTGTGCTGTCACCTTCCTCACTGCTTCCACTTCCGGCCACTTTGTGAACTTGTTGATTGCAACGTACAAGTACTCAAAGCCCCCGACAGCTCGGGGAAAGGGGCCGAGGATGTCGAGCCCCAGACCGAAAATGGCCAGGATAAAGGGATCGTCTGGAGAGCTTGAGCTGGCTGGTGTATCTGCTTGGAATGGAACTGCACGCTTCACACTTGGTTACTTGTGCGGTTGCATCACGGAGGGCTGTCGGCCAAAAGAAACCTTGCCGGAATGCTTTGCGGCAAGTGCTCTTCGCCAATGTGGTGACCACATATGCCTCCATGTATCTCTGCCAACAGCTTCGTCCATCTTCCCGGTGAATACACTTCAATTTCACACCGTTGAGTCTTTTCGCATGCAGTGTGTCGTCGACAAACTGGTACATACTTGATTGTCGGGCTACTCTTTCCGCTTCTTCTTGCTCTTGGGAAGTTCTCTGTCTGAAGGAAATGGACAATCTCTGTGCCCATCTTTGGAGCTTGCGGCTCGACAACAAGGACTAAAGGCACATCTGCTGCTGCGGGAACATCCGCTTCTGTGGCGAGAACCTGCGGCTCAGCTGGAGCTTGACGTTCCCCGGCAAGCTTGCCGGAGCAAAACTTGTCGGGAGCGTCTGCTTCAACGAAACAAACCTTTGGGCTTGTCGGAGCAGACTGCTCCTCAGCACTCTTGGCGTTGATCTTGGGGACCTTTTTGGCAGCGGCTTCGGGGAGCTCCGCCGGAAAATAGTCACCAGAAATCAACTTCCTCTTCTTGTTCTGTCCAGTTGATGGCGTTACAGACGGTTGAGTCAACTTGAGCACAAAGATCCTGGTTCCACAGGTAACTTAAGTCTGGCGCACTTGACGAGCCATCAACAATGTCGTTTCGAGCTCTTGGAACATATTCCATCAGAGGCCGTCAAAGTGCTCTTCTAGCTTTCTCACTTCATCAACGTAAGCTTCCATCAATGGACTCGATAATTCTTGTTCACTTGGCGATGACAAGCTGTGAGTCACCCCGACAATGAGCTTCTTGATCCCAAGGTCTGCTGCGATCTCGAGACCGGCAAGCAAACCTTCATACTCTACAAGATTGTTCGTTGCTTGCTCCTTGGGAAAGTGCATCGGACTACGTACTTGAGGTGCTCTCCGTGGGTGCAACAAGTAGCACGCCCAAGACCGGGCGCTTTGCAGCGAGAAGGCACCATCAAAGTACATCAGCCACTCTTTGCTTGCTTCCTTGACGGGATGCTCGCTTTGGAATTTCTTCGTCTTGTGTTGGCGCCCATTCTGCTATGAACTCGCCAATGCTCGCTTTGGATAGTTGAAGTGCTTTCAAACTTGAGGCCAAAGCTTGACAGTTCCAAAGTGCCCACTCGACAATCCTGCCTGTTGCTTCGGATTTTGCAAGATTCTCTTCAGCGGAAAACGAGTGACGATCGTGATCTCATGTGCTTGGAAGTAATGGCGCAGCTTTCTCGAGGCCATGAGAAGGAAAAGCAATTTCGCACACCGTAGTACCTTGACCTAGCCCCCGCAGAAGGGAACCGACAAAGTAAACTGGGCGCTGCACCATTCTTTTCTGCATTTTTTCACATGCCTGTGCAGATCCATCTTTGTTGGGACCAGAGCTTGCCGGTGAAGCCCCCTGCTTGTCGCTGGATGCATCTGCCATGGTTGCCGGCTCATCATCCGCCTCCCTCTCCGCTACTAACGCAACACTAACCACTTGATTGGTTGCCGCTATATACAGCAGCAACTTCTCTTGTGGCTTAGGTGCGACAAGTATTGGAGTGGAGGACAGGTACCACTTTAAGTCCTGCAGCGCAGCCTCCGCTTCGAGTCCATTTCATTGACCTGCCTTTTCAATATTTTGAAAAATGGCAGAGGCCTTCAGCAGACCTAGAGATAAACCTCTTGAGAGCAGCTATGCAACCGCAAGTCTTCGTACATCCTTAAGCGCTTTGGTGCTTCAATCTGCTCAATGGCCTTGATCTTGTCGGGATTGGCTTCAATTCCCGCTGAGATTAAAGAACCCGAGAAGCTTGCCGGAGGGACTCCAAACACACACTTCTCGGGTTGATCTTGAGGTTGATCTTGCGCAGATTTGCAAAGGTTTCGTCTAAATCTTGAATCAGGGTCGCCTTGTCCTTGCTCTTGACCACTATGTCATCCATGTAGGCTTCCACATTTCTATGTATTTGCGGCTCAAAAGCGTCATGGACTACTCTTGCAAATGTTGAACCAGCATTCTTTAAACCGAAAGGCATCCGTACGTAACAGTATGTGCCACATGGGGTGATGAATGCGGTCTTCTCCTCATCCTCTTCTGCCATGAAGATCTGATGGTACCCTGAATATGCATCAAGAAATGAAAGCAAATCAAATCCAGCCATGGAGTCAACAATCTGGTCGATGCGCGGCAAGGGAAATGGGTATTTGGACAAGCTTTATTAACATCGGTAAAGTCGATACAAAGCCTCCATTTCCCATTCGCCTTGCGCACGACTACAGGATTGGCCAACCACGTAGGATGGAGCACTCCTCTAACGAGGCCTGCTGCTTCCAATTTCTTGATTTCTTCTGTGATGAATTCTTGATGCTCCGCCGCCTGCTTCCTGACTTTTTGCTTGACGGGCCGCGCATGAGGACAGACGGCAAGATGGTGCTCAATTGCTTTCCTGGGAACACCGGGGATGTCAGACGGTTGCCACGCAAACACGTCGACGTTCGCCCGCAGGAAAGCAACGAGCGCGCCTTCCTATTTAGGGTCGAGAGTGGCACTGATGGTGAAGGTACCACCAGTGCCATCCTCCTTGGCGGACACCTTCTTGGTCTCTGGTGGAGCTGCCATTGCCTTCTTGTACTTGTCGGTGGAGCTCGATGGTGCGTCCTCGACGGTAGCGCAGCACACCGAAGAGGTGCGCTTGCCGGAGTGGGCATCAGAACTCTTGCCGGACTTGGTCTTTTTCTTCGCCCCGGGAGCTTCAGCGGCAAATGGCTTGCGATCTGTTGCAGCTGCTGCTTCTCGGTAAATCTTGTCGGTGCACATAAGAGCATCCTTCTTGTCGCCAGGGACAGAGATAACACTTATCGGGCCTGTCATCTTCAGCATGTTGTATGCATAGTGAGAGGCCGCCATGAATTTGGCGAGTGCTGGACGGCCAAGTATCCCATTGTAAGGCAATGGAAAGTCAGCAACGCCAAAATGACCCTCTCGATCCTGAAGTTCAACTCGCTGCCAAATGTCACCGCAACGTGATCTTTCCTTTGGCTTGCTCCTTCCCGGATTGATTCTTGAATGTGCGGTCTCTTCGAGCTCGCCATCGAGGGATCTGGAGTTTCGGAGTACCGCGGAGGAGATCAGGTTCAAGCCGGCCCCGCCGTCAACTAGCATCTTAGTGACTTTGAGGTTGCGGACAGTTGGTGAAACCAACATCGGCAAGCACCGACCGCAGATTATGCGATCAGGGTGGTCCTCAATATCAAAGATGATAGGCGTCTTGGACCATTTCAGAGGCTTGCGTGACTCGACGGATGGCTCTGCCGCATTGACTTCCTGCATCCACTGCTTGAGTTGGCGGTGTGAAGTATGCAGAGAAGCACCGCCGTCAACGCACAAGACCTCTGTGGCTTTCTGGAACTCCTGCTCATCAGTCTCGTCATCATCCATGTCTTCATCGTCGTCGTCATCTTCATCCTTGTCGCGGCCGCGGGGAGGTCTGTCTCCTTGCCGCTGCTTGGCCTTACCGCGGCGTCCTCCCCGGCCGGGGCGTTTCTTGCTAGCTCCTCCAGCACCTTCCTGGGCCTTCTCCTTGTCGCGTCGCTCGTATTCAGCCTTTTGCTGCTCGACAAGCTGCTCGACCTTCTTGCAGCTCTGGAGGTCATGACCCTTGGTGCGGTGGATCTTGCAGTACTATTTGTTGGTGCCGTCCTGCTTGTCGACGACCACCACAGCCTGGCAGTTGGTGCCAGCGGCAATCTCCTTGCCGGAGCTACCAGCTTTGGCTTTCTTGGCGCCACCTCCGTTGCCGGACTGCTCAACAACTAGCACATCTTTGCCTTTCTTCTTCCTGTTGTTCTGCCGCCGGCTTTTCTTTGCCGGGCGGCCTCCTCACTATCGATCCTCCCGCTTCTATATTCTCTCCGGGAGTTTCCTCCTTCCTCAAAGATGTGCACACTTGTCGGCGGGGCATATAGCTCATCGACGTCTCGATCTTGCACATCGCCATCTCCTCCCACATCCTGCGGTTTCGACGTTCGATGGAATGCGCTGATTACACGCGGTGGTGGACATCTGGGATTTTGTCTTTGTACACGGCTGAATCTCTCGAATGTACTTTGAGGGCTCTCCTTCCTTACAGGCGAAAGCAGATGAAGGTCGCTCTCTTGGCCATGAGGCTTGTGGCCGCCTGTAAAAGCACCGACAAACTGATGGCATAGATCCGCCCAGGAGGATATGGAGTTGTCCGGCAAGTGCATGAGCCAGGATCTGACATTGGGCTTGAGCACCAGCGGGAAGTAGTTGGCTAGGATCTTGTCGTCCCGCCCCCCGGCAGCTTGCACCGCGATGGTGTAGATGCTGAGGAACTCCGACGGGTGCGTCTTGCCGACGTACTTCTCTGGTACGTATGGCTTGAAATTCTTCTTGTTGGGCCACTGGACTTGCCGCAGCTCACGAGTGAACGCAGGGCAACCTACCGCGTACGGCAAGTCGCCTGGTTCCCCTGGCGCATGCATGTCGACAGAGGGCCCAGCGCACTGGTCGGATTGACGTCGCGCTTCTCTTCGGCGCTCGATGCGAGTACGAGCGTCTTCTTGCTGTTGTTCGTGAAGAACTTGGCGCTGATCGCGACGAGCTCGTGGATCCGATGACGCAGTGGAGTCGCTGTCGAGGTGGATCCGGCGAGTTGGCGATCTTGGCCTTCGGGGTGGAGAGTGCATGGTGGTTGCAGCCCCACCGGTTTCGTCGCCAACGGCTCGTGCTCGGCAGTCCTGCCGCGGCAGCGATGTACTCGGCTGCCGTGGAGTGTCGCCGTTGGCAAAGCCGATGAGACTCTGAATGGTGGCCCTCCATTCGTCGACCTTGTCGGCTGTTGGAGGGTAATCCAGGAGCAGTTGAGCTCTCGCCAAAGCTTCTGCTAGAGTGGTGGGTGGCAGTGGCGAACGGCGCGAGGAGCGGGATATGCTCGGACTTCTAACTATGTTAGAAGGAGCAAGATATCCGCCCAGCGATCGATGCCTCGCTCGTGCCAGCCTGTTGGCGTGCATGCTGGTCTTGAGCATCCCGAGATCCACCAGCTCGATCTTGGTCCAACGAGTGTATGGCATTGTGAATACCATGACGTTGTCGGTCCAGCGCCTCCTGGGATGGACGCGGTGCATGTACGGACGCCGAGGTCTGCGCAGCCTTGTCCTTGGATTTGGCGGCACCGTGGGCTCCCTCGTCGATGCTCGTTCTTCCGCCGGCGTCTACCCCACCACCCATTTGCTCCGGTGGTGGTGGGATCGACGTGGACGGCTCCGCTGCCGCCGAAGCCTTCTTCTTCGGTGGCATGTCGATGAAGATAATGAAGATGTAGCTCGTGTGAACGCCGGATCAGGTTCACACAATCTCGACGCCCCCTACCTGGCGCGCCAAAGATGTCGAGGAAGCTGGTCTGACCCGCGAACACCTATGGGACCGGCGGACCGAGTCCCTTTCGGTTCGGCGGGGGGCGGAGATCCCACGAAGAGCAGATCGAGGCGAAGCACACGAGCAGTTTACCCAGCTTCGGAGCTCTCTGGAGAGATAATACTCCTACTGTTGCATGTCTGAGTGTATCGATTTCTTGCTAGGGAGCGCTGAGTGCTACAGTACACACCAGCTGCTAACGAGACCTAGCGTGGGTGTTTTTCTGCCTTCGAACCTTTCGAACCCCCCTCTACGTTGCGCATGGGCCTCCTTTTATATGCTCAAGGGGTCTCCGACAGGTGGCAATGTAGACAAGGGCAAAAATGGAAAAAGGATGCGGATGGTACAGCTACTTGTACAGTGTATCATACCTAACCCTGACGGCAGGGGACAAAGGCATTAAATGCCTGTCTCGTCGCCAAACAAAGGCAAACAGGACCGTCGGGCGCCACCGCTTGCCGATGGCAATCTTGTCGATGCCGCTTGCCATCAAGCTCCGCTGGCAGCAGAGCCTCTTGCCACGCTGCAGCATGGAAAGGTCCTGTGGTGACACGTTAGTGGGTGTCTTTGGAGCGCAGGTACAGACAGTAGTTTACATGCAAGCGCCTTTGCATGATCGTTGTCTTGTCGCGTCCGGAAGCTTGTCGCTCGCCGGGCCTTGCCGGGACGTGTGGCGCGTCGCGGCAAGTTCCTTGAGATGCCGTGGTTGGCCTTCCCGGCAAGCTCCTCTTGCCGGGGCCTTGTCTCCTAGATGCCTTGGGTGGCCTTCCCGGCAAGCTCCTCTTGCCGGGGTCTTGTCTCCTTGGCTTGACTACTTTGTTCTTGAATGGCTCCAAAGGAACCACGGAGGACCTTGGCGGTCACCCGGCAAGCCTTGCCGCGGGGGGCTGCAACTGCCCGTGCACGAGTTCGGGATACTAGGGTACCCCTACTCTAGTACACCGACATATTTTTTCTCCGATATTTGGGTTTTGTTTGGCCAACTTGATCTATTTATCTTGCAATGGGAAGAGGTGCTTTGTAGTGGGTTCGATCTTACGGTGCTTGATCCCAGTTACAGAAAGGGAACCGACACGTATGTATCGTTGCTACTAAGGATAAAACGATGGGGTCTATCTCTACATAGATAGATCTTGTCTACATCATGTCATTGTTCTTCTTGCATTACTCCGTTTTTTCATGAACTTAATACACTAGATGCATGCTGGATAGCGGTCGATGTGTGGAGTAATAGTAGTAGATGCAGGCAGGAGTCGGTCTACTAATCGTGGACGTGATGCCTATGTAATTATCATTGCCTGGATATCGTCATGATTATTTGAAGTTCTACCGATTGCCCAACAGTAATTTTTTCACCCACCGTTTGCTATTTTTCTCGAGAGAAGCCACTAGTGAAACCTAAGGCCCCCGGGTCTCTTTCTCATATTAGTTGCCTTTGCGATCTATTTTCATTTTCTTTTATTTTCAGATCTATTAAACCAAAAATACAAAAGCGCATTGCTGCAATTTATTCTTATTTATTTTATTTGGCGATCGATCTATCAATCTACTACAATTTTATTCACGTCTGTTTGCCCATCTTGGGGCGCCGCTACCGAAAGGGATTGACAACCCCTTTTACACGTCCGGTTGCGATTAGTTGTGTTGCTTGGTTCTCCAACTGGTTCGATAACCTTGGTTTCACATCTGAGGAAAATACCTACCGCCGCTGTGCTGCATCATCCCTTCCTCTTTGGGGAAATACCGGCGTAGTTTCAAGACGCATCAGGGATCGCAACAGTTTTAGAGGGTAGAGTATTCAACCAAAATTTATTAATTCGACGCAAGGGGAGCCAAAGAATATTCTCAAGTATTAGCAGCTGAGCTGTCAATTCAACCACACCTGAAGGACTTAATATCTGCAGCAAACTATATAGTACCAAAGTAGTATGGAAGTAACGGTAACAGTGGCAAAAGTAATAGTAGCAGTTTTGTGGCAATCGTAACAGTGGCAACGGAAAAGTAACTTAACAAAGATCGATATGAAACAACTCATAGGCAATGGATCAATGATGGATAATTATGTTGGATGGCATCATCATGCAACAGTTATATCATAGGGTGACACAGAACTAGCTCCAATTCATCAATATAACGTAGGCATGTACTCCAAATATAGTCATACGTGCTTATGGAGAAGAACTTGCATGACATATTTTGTCCTACCCTCGCGTGGCAGAGGGGTCCTAATGGAGACTAAGGGATACTAAGGCCTCCTTTTAATAGAGAACCGGACCAAAGCATTAGCACTTAGTGAATACATGAACTCCTCAAACTACGGTCATCACCGGGAAGTTTCCCGACTATTGTCACTCCGGGGTTACTAGATCATAACACGTAGTAGGTGAGCATAACTTGCAAGATGGGATCAAGAACACAAATATATTCATGAAAACATAATAGGTTCAGATCTGAAATCATGGCACTCGGGCCCTGGTGACAAGCATTAAGCATATCAAAGTCATAGCAACATCAATCTCTGAACATAGTGGATACTAGGGATCAAACCCTAACAAGACTAACTCGATTACATGGTAAATCTCATCCAACCCATCACCTTCCAGCAAGCCTACGATGGAATTACTCACACACGGCGCTGAGCATCATGAAATTGGTGATGGAGGATGGTTGATGATGGCGATGGCGACGATTTCCCCTCTCCGGAGCCCAAAACGGACTCCAGATCTGCCGTCCCGAGGAAGAACAGGAGGTGGCGGCGGCTCCGTATCGTAAAACACGATGAATCCTTCTCTCTGATTTTTTTCTCCCCGAACGTGAATATATGGAGTTGGAGTCGAGGTCGGAGGAGGTCCAAGGGATTCACAAGGCAGGGGTGCGCCCTAGGGGGGCTCCCCCACCCTTGTGGACAGCCGGTGGGTCCCCCTCAGTTGATTCTTTCACCAATATTTTTTTATTTATTCCAAAAATATTCTCCATGAAGTTTCAGGTCATTCCGAGAACTTTTATTTCTGCACAAAAATAACACCATGGCAATTCTGCTAAAAACAGCGTCAGTCCGGGTTAGTTCAATTGAAATCATGCAGATTAGAGTCCAAAACAAGGGCAAAAGAGTTTGGAAAAGTAGATACGATGGAGACGTATCAAGTTTCTATATCATATATGTGAATCATGCAGTGCCATCTTGTTTAGTCAGGCATCATATATGTGAATTTTGTAATGCTATACTGGTTAGCCAGTCATCTTATATGTGAATTATATCATGCCATCCTTTTTTTATTACGTATTAAATTTGTCAACAATGTAAGTACATTCAATTACTCTTCCTATGCATCAGCCATTCGACACGGTCATGGAAAAATATGGAGTGAAAACAACGTCTTCAGAGTAGACAATGCTATCTGACGAAGAGCATGTCTTGCTGGTTATGGATAGCTCCTCAGAGGAGGATTCAGAGACAAATGACTAGTCCTATTTCTCCCCCGAGGTGCATGCTCTAACTTGGCAGGGTTATATTGCTCATATCGTGCATATGGTATCTTGCATTGGCATGTCATTTACTTAATTTAGACATGCTTTGTGTGAATGCCACCTGTTTAGTTTCTAAGTACCATATATGTGAATTATGCAATGTCATCTTGTTGCAAGACATTATATATGTGAATTATGCAATGCTATCTTGTTGCAAGGCATCATGTATGTGAATTATGCAATGCCATGTTGTTTAGCCAAGCGTCATATATATGAATTATATCATGTCATCCTTTTTTTTATTACGTACTTCATTTTTGATAATGTTTGTATATTCAACTACTCTGCCTGTACATCAGCCATTTGAATTGGTGATGAAAAAATCTAGAGTGAAAACAAGGTCTTCAGAGCAGACAATGCTACCTGTTGAAGCAGATATCTTGCTGGTTACAGATAGCTCCTTAGAGGAGGATTCAGAGACAGATGACCAGTCTTATTTTCCCCCTGAGGTGTATGCTCAAACTTGGCAGGGTTATATTACTCATATCATCCATATGTTGTCTTGCAATGCTTAGTTTTTACATCACATACACAATATTGAATGCCATCTGCTTAGTTGACACATCATATATGTGATTGCCCTCTGCTCACTTGCTTAGTATATAAATCATATATTTGAATTATATCATGCCATGATGATTACATAGACAACATGTATCTGAATTATGGCATGCCAACCCATTTTCTAAAGACATAATGTAGTTATATCGTCTCATCTTGTTTACATAGTCATTATATTTTGAATTATGCCATTCTATCCGTGAATTATATCATCCCATCATGTTTCCATCGACGGCTTGTATGTGAATTATGGCATGCCAACCACTTTAATAGACACATCGTATAGTTATATCATGTCATATTGTTTACATAGTCATCATATTTTTGAAGCATGTCATTCTATCATGTTTAGTTAGCCATCATATACGTGAAATTGTGTCATGCTATCCTATTTAATAAGCCATCATATGTGAAATTATGCCATGCTATCCTGTTTGGTTAGACAACATAAATGTGAATTATTTCATGCCCTGTTTTCTTCCCTACTATTCATTGCACTTGTCTATCATACAATGTTTGTACATTCAATTACCTTTCTTGTTTATCAGCCATTTGAATTGGAGGGGTGATGGCAGTATCTATGGGAGTAAAAACACGACCTTGAGAAAAGATCGTGCTACCTGTCGATGCAGATAGAACCATGGTTGTACTTTCCCAAGAATCAGCCCCACCACACATAACCCAAACTCGCGCAGATTTTACCCCTACCCAGTTGGACAGAGAACCGGTACACCCCTTCTAACCCTAACCCTAGCAGATAGTAACCCAGTTCCAGTTGACACATCACCGTCTCCACCACAGAGCACCCAAACACGAGCAGTTAGTAAGGCAACTGTAGTGCCCAAAGCACGAGGACCACCACTCCAAACCCCAAGTCAATGCTTAAAGGAGAAGAAGAATTGTTCTCAGGTCAGGTTCCGTAGCTATGGTTCATACTCCTTTGCTCTTGCATCATTGTATTTACTCATACCAACTAATTTCAAATTTGAAGGATGCAATTGAAACTCCAATGGCGCAACAGGTATGTTTTAAACATGTTTCTTTAACATGTTTGTTGTTGTAACTTGCTCTATGTTGATTTCAGTTAATTGAATAAACAGTTATGTTGTCGTGCCATGCACATTACAAGTGTTGTTGGTGTTGTGTAGTTTCCCACACTTATATTCTATCTATGCTGCTTTGTCTTAAACAGATATGATTTGAACTGTCTCTATCTTGACTTGGCAACATAAACTAGAATGATATAGACCATGCAGTGACGATACTGTTTCATGTCGTTATCCTGTCCACCGTACTACTAAACTGGTTTACCAAAATGAGTTTCATATACAACATGGTAAAAATGTGATGTGTCTGCTTGTTTCTCTTTTAGAATGCGGACAAAATATTGGAGAAGAGTACCCCGTTATGCAATGGTGAAGGAAGTAATGCAGATAAGGTTAAAGATAGTAAGACATCCCTGTTGGTCTCCAAGAAAGCTGATAAAAACTATCTTGAAGACAGTGAGACAATCCCAAAGTCCTGTCCTGATGTAGTGTTCGAGTTATTGGCGACTACTGCTGGCACCAGCTCTTCGAACTCGTTGTCTGAATAAGTTCGGCTTCTTGAGTCACAACTTCAAGTTGAAAGACATCAATCAGATGTGCTGCAATAGGAAGCCGAAGGAGTGAGGAAGTCCCTGCAGAATTCAGATGCATACTTTCTGGTGCAACAACAACCGCTGGAGGATTTAAGCGCCAAACAAGAGAAAGCTAATAAGCTTGCTAAGCGTCTTGCCAGCATGGTGGATACCCAGGATATTGTTTCTTGAGCTCTTGTGAAGTGGTTTCAGTGATGGACTTGTTTTGCTGCGGCGTTTATTTGCACCGGTTGCCAACTTTGACAACCAGTGTATGTAATATGCTGCTTTGTTCCCCATATTTGTACTGGTGGCGAACTTTGATGCCCAGTGGATGTAATACGTGTACTAGCCATAATAGCCTAGCGTGAGTTGTGTGCTTATTTATTTCCTTGTTGTCTTGTTCATTTGTTTGCTTGTCGTCAATGCAGTTCTTTTTCCGCGGTTTGCTAGTGGCTGCAATAACCTATTTTCTAAAACTAGGCCATAATAACCATGGGCTACACACGGACAGTTGCAACCATGGTCCTGCTATCTGTTGCAGCGACCATGGGCCTCCTACGAGCCTTCTACGGGTTGTCTGATTGATTGGCCAAACATGGGCCAGAAACGGACCGCATTATGGGCCATAAATGGGCTAGAGTGGGAATCGTCCATTCATGGGCCGACCATAACAAGTCGTTAATAGGCCGATGAGTATAACGGGTGATACGTCCATTTTGCATCATGTTTACCTACTGTTATTTATAATGTTTTTATGAATAATAATGCTTTTTGGAGTAATTCTAATGCCTTTTCTCTCATAATATGCAAGGTTCACACAAAGAGGGAGAATTCCGGCAGCTGGAAATCTAGACCTGGAAAAGCTACGTCAGTCTACCTATTCTGCAGAACTCCAAATGAGTTGAAACTTCACAAGGAATTTTTATGGAATAAATAAGAATTATTGGAGTGAATAACTACCAGAGGAGGCCCACAAGGTGGGCACAACCCACCTGGGCGCGCCAGGGAGCCCAGGCGTGCCCTGGTGGGTTGTGCCCTCCTTGGCCCACCTCCAGTTCCCATCTCCTGGTATATAAGTCATTTTGACCTAGATAAAATTAGGAGAGGACTTTCGGGACGGATCGCCGCTGTCTCGATGCAGAACTTGGGCAGGAGCACTTATGCCCTCTGGCAGAGTGATTCCAGTGGGGGAACTTCTCTCCGAAAGGGGAAATCATCGTAATCATCATCACCAGCAACCCTCTCATCTTGGGGAGGCCAATCTTCATCAACATCTTCACCAGGACCATCTCCTCTCAAACCCTAGTTCATCTCTTGTGTTCAATACTTGTACCGGAACCTCAGATTGGTACCTGTGGGTGACTAGTAGTGTTGATTACATCTTGTAGTTGATCACTATATGGTTTATTTGGTGGAAGTTTATATGTTTGGATCCATTATGCTATTTAATACCCCTCTGATCATGAACATGTTTATCACTTGTGAGTAGTTACTTTTTTTCTTGAGGTCAGGGAGAAATCATGTTGCAAGTAATCATGTGAACTTGATATGTGTTCGATATTTTGATAATATGTATGTTGTGATTCCTTAGTGGTATCATGTGAACGTCGACTACATGACACTTCACCATATTTGGGCCTAAGGCAATGCATTGTGGAGTAGTTATTAGATGATGGGTTGCTAGAGTGATAGAAGCTTAAACCCTAGTTAATGCGCTACTTTGTAAGGGACCGATTTGGATCCAAAAGTTTAATGCTATGGTTAGATTCTATCTTAATACTTTTCTCGTAGTTGCGGATGCTTGCGAGGGGGTTAATCATAAGTAGGGGGTTTGTTCAAGTAAGAATATCACATATGCACCGATCCACCCACATATCAAATTATCAAAGTAGTGAACACAAATCAAGCCAACATGGTGAAAGTGACTAGATTTAATTCCCGTGTGCCCTCAAGAACACTTTGCTTATTATAAGAAACCGTTTTGGCCTGTACTTTGCCACAAAAGGATTGGGCTATCTTGATCCATATTATTTGTCGTTACCGTTACGTGCTCGTTACAAATTATCCTGCTACCAAATTATCTGTTACTTACAATTTCAGCGCTTGCAGACATTACCTTGCTGAAAACCACTTGTCATTTCCTTCTACTCCTCGTTGGGTTCGACACTCTTACTTATTGAAAGGACTACGATTGATACCCTATACTTGTGGGTCATCGGGTCTCTTTTCTGGCATTATTGCCGGGGAGTGAAGCTCTTTTGGTAAGGAAAAATTATTATTACATGCTGAATTTATTGTCACTTGTTACGATGGAGAACAATCCTTTGCGGGGTTCATTTAGGGTATCTTCACCTCGATCAGAAACACAATTAGTTGCCCCTCAACCCACTGCACCTACTGAAGATACTGAATATGAAATTCCTTTGGGTATGATAGAACAACTGCTAGCTAATACTTATGCAGGAGATGGAACCGAACATCCTGATATGCACTTGATATATGTGGATGAAATTTGTGGATTGTTTAAGCTTGCAGGTTTACACGGAGATGAAGGTAATAAGAAGGTTTTCCTTTATCTTTGAAGGGAAAGGCATTGACATGGTATAGGCTATGCGATGATATTGGATCTTGGAAATGGAATCGGTTGAAATTGGAATTCAATCAAAAAATTTATCCTATGCATCTAGTTCATCGTGATCGAATTATATATATATATATATATATATATATATATATATATATATATATATATATATATATATATATATATATATATATAATTTTTGGCCTCGTGAAGGAGAAAGTATCGCTCTAGCTTGGGCGAGGCTTAAGTCAATGTTATATTCATGCCCTAATCATGAGCTCTCGAAAGAAATTATCATCCAGAACTTCTATGCTCAGCTTTCTCGTAATGATCAATCCATGCTTGATACTTCTTGTGTCGGTTCTTTTATGAAGAAGACTATTGAATTCAGGTGGGACCTCTTGGAAAGAATTAAACGCAACTCTGAAGATTGGGAACTCGACGAAGGTAAAGAGTCAGGTATTAAGCTTAAGTTTGATTGTGTTAAGTCTTTTATGAATACCGATGCTTTTCAAAAGTTTAGCACTAAATATGGACTTGATACTGAGATAGGGCCTCTTTCTGTGAATCTTTTGCTACTCATGTTGATCTCCATAAAGAGAAGTGGTTTAAATATCATCCCCTTATTGAAGCAGAAATTAAAGAACCGGTAGTTGGTAAAGAAGAAACTATCATCTACAATGTTGATCCAGTTGTTCCTACTGCTTACATCGAGAAACCAACTTTTTTGTTAAGATAAAAGAACATGCTAAGGTCTCAACTGTGGTCCGTAGAAGTAATATCAAAGCACCTAAACCCCCTAAGCAAATCAAAGTATAACCTAGTGTTGCTATGGTTAAGGATCTCTTGGTCGATAATATTGATGGGCATGTTATTTACTTCGTTGGTGAAGCTGCTCGAATTGCCAAACCCGATGGGAAAGATAAGCATCGACCCGTTGTTGGCATGCCCATTGTCTCAGTTAAAATAGGAGATCACCGTTATCATGGTTTATGCGACATAGGTGCTAGCGTGAGTGCTATTCCTTTTACCTTACATCAAGAAATTATGAATGACATAGCACCCGCTGAAATAGAAGACATATATGTTACTATTAAACTTCCTAATAGAGACACCGTCACACCACTTGGGATTGTTAGAGATGTCGAAGTCTTGTGTGGGAAAATAAAATACCCTACTGATTTTCTTGTTCTTGGTTCCCCACAGGATGACTTTTGTCCCATTATCTTTGGTGGACCTTTCTTGAACACCGTTAATGCTAAAATAGATTGTGAGAAACAAATTGTCGGTGTTAGCTTTGGTGATGAGTCTCATGAGTTTAAAATTTCCAAGTTTAGTAGAAAACCTCATAAAAAGAATTGCCTAGTAAGGATGAAATTATTGGTTTTGCTTCTATTGTTGTACCTCCTACTAATCCTTTAGAACAATATCTGCTAAACCATGAAAATGATTTGAATATGCACGAAAGAAATGAAATAGATAGAATCTTGTTAGAACAACAACCTCTGCTTAAGCACAATTTGCCTATTGAAACTCTAAGAGGTCCTCCTCCACCTAAAGGTGATCATGTGCTTGAATTAAAATAGTTACCAGACACTTTGAAATATGCTTATCTCAATGAGAAAAAGATTTATCCTGTTATAATTAGTGCTAACCTTTCAGAACATGAAGAAGAAAGATTATTGGAAGTTCTAAGGAAGCACCGAGCTACTATTGGATATACTCTTGATGATCTTACGGGCATCAGTCCCACTCTATGTCAGCACAAGATTAATATGGAACTTGATTCTAAACCCGTTGTTGATCACCAATGTCAGTTAAATCCGAAGATGAAAGAAGTGGTAAGAACGGAAATATTAAAACTTCTAGAAGCAGGTATAATCCATCCTATAGCTGATAGTAGATGGGTAAGTCTTGTCCTTTGTGTCCCTAAGAAAGGAGGTATTACTGTTGTTCCTAATGATAAGAATGAACTTATTCCACAAAGAATTGTTACAGGCTATAGAATGGTAATTGATTTTAGAAAATTAAACAAAGAAACTAGAAAAGATCATTACCCTCTGACTTTTATTGATCAAATGCTAGAAACATTATCTAAGCACACACATTTTTTCTTCCTTGATGGATATTCTAGTTTTTCAGAAATACCTGTTTCTCAACCTGATCAAGAAAGACCACTTTTACTTGTCCTTTTGGAACTTATGCTTATAGACGTATGCCTTTTGGTTTATGCAATGCACCTTCTACCTTTCAAAGATGTATGACTGCTATATTATCTGACTTTTGTGAAAATATTGTTGAGGTTTTCATGGATGACTTTTCTGTTTATGGGAAGTCTTTTGATGACTGCATAAGCAATCTTGATCAAGTTTTGCAGATATGTGAGCAAACAAATCTTGTCTTGAATTGCGAGAAGTGCCACTTTATGGTTAATGAAGGTGTTTTTTTGGGCCATAAAATTTCTGAAAGAGGTTTTGAGGTGGACAAAGCTAAGGTTGATGCAATTGAGAAAATGCCATGTCCTAAAGGTATCAAAGGTATTCGTAGTTTCTTTGGTCATGCTGGTTTCTATAGGAGATTTATTAAAGACTTTTCTAAAATTGCTAGGCCTCTTACAAATCTTTTGCAAAAGGATATTCCTTTTGTTTTTTATGATGATTGTTTAGCAGCCTTCGAAACACTCAAGAAAGCCTTAATTTCTGCACCTATTGTTCAACCAACTAATTGGAAATTGCCTTTTGAAATTATGTGTGATGCTAGTGATTATGCTGTTGGTGCTATTCTAGGAAAAAATAATTGATAAGAAACTGAATGTTATTCACTACGCAAGTAAAACTCTATACAGTGCACAAAGAAATTATGCTACTACTGAAAAAGAATTTCTAGCAGTGGTGGTTGCTTGTGATAAATTTAGATCATATATTATAGATTCAAAAGTAATTGTCCACACTGATCATGCTGCAATAAAGTATCTTATGGAAAAGAAAGATGCCAAACCTAGGCTTATTCGATGGGTTCTCTTGCTACAAGAATTTGATTTGCATATCACTGATAGAAAAAGAAGCGGAGAACCCCGTAGATGATAACCTGTCTAGGTTGGAGAATGTTCTTGATGACCCACTACCTATAGATGATAGTTTTCCTGATGAGCAATTCGCTGCAATAAATGTTTCTAATAGTACACCTTGGTATGCTGACTATGCTAATTATATTGTTGCTAAATACATACCCCCTAGCTTTACTTACCAACAAAAGAAAAAATTCTTCTATGATTTAAGACATTACTTTTGGGATGACTCACATCTTTATAAAGGAGTAGATGGTATTATTAGACGTTGTGTACTTGATCATGAACAAGAACAAATCCTACAGAGATGTTACTCCAAAGCTTATGGAGGACATCATGTAGGAGACAGAACTGCTCACAAGGTATTGCAATCTGGGTTTTATTGGCCTACTCTCTTCAAGGATGCTCGTAAGTTCATCTTATCTTATGATGAATGTCAAAGAATATATAATATCGGTAAGCGTCAAGAAATGCCTATGAATTATTCACTTGCTGTTGAACCATTTGATGTTTGGGGATTTGATTACATGGGACCTTTTCCTTCCCCTAATGGGTATACACATATTTTGGTTGCTGTTGATTATGTTACTAAATGGGTAGAAGCTATTCCAACCAGTAGTGTTGATCACAACACCTCTATTAAAATGCTTAAGGAAGTTATTTTCCCAAGGTTTGGAGTCCCTAGATATTTAATGACTGATGGTGGTTCACACTTTATTCATGGTGTTTTTCGTAAAATGCTTACCAAGTATGATGTTAACCATAGAATTGCACCACCTTATCATCCTAGTCAAGTTGAACTTAGCAATAGAGAAATAAAATTAATCTTTTAAAAGACTGTCAATAGGCCCGGGAAGAATTGGTCTAAGAAATTAGATGATGCACTTTGGGCTTATAGAACAACATATAAAATCCTATGGGTATGTCTCCTTATAAAACGGTTTATGGAAAAGCTTGTCATTTGCCTCTTGAGTTAGAACATAAAGCTTATTGGGCAGTTAAAGAACTCAACTATCATTTCAAACTTGCCAGTGAAAAGAGGTTATTTGATATTAGCTCACTAGGTGAATGGAGAACCCAAGCTTATGAAAATGCCAAGTTATTTAAAGAAAAAGTAAAAAGATGGCATGATAAAAGAATCCAAAAGCATGAGTTCAAGGTTGGAGAATATGTTCTTTTGTACAAATCTCGTTTCAGATTCTTTGCCGGAAAACTCCTCTCCCAAATGTGAAGGACCCTATGTTATCGAGGAGGTTTATCGATCTGGAGCTATCAAAATAAATAATGCCGAAGGTACTAACCCGAAGGTTGTTAATCGGCAACGAATTAAACATTATATCTCAGGTACGCCCATCAATGTTGAAAGCAATATCATCCAAACTATGACACCGGAAGAACACATAAAAGAAACCTTCTGGAACACTCCAGAATCGTGAAAAAAGGAGGTACGTGATACAGTAAGTAAACGGACTCCGAAAAATCTGCAAAAAAAATTCTGTCTGCTTTGGAATATAACAAAAATTAGGAAAATAAGAAATAACCAGGAAGGCACCCCTGGTGGGCAAAAGACACCAGGGCTTGCCAGCATGGCACGCCCAGGTGGGTTGTGCCCACCTCGGGTACCTTCCGGACTCCGTTTTTCTTCCGTTTGCTTGTTTCCCAAGATAAAAAATCTTTATATACCCCAAAACATATTGACCACCGTATCACGGAGAAATCTTCTATTCTTCTTTCTCGTTGTTTTCTTGAAAGATCTTAAAATATGTTGTCTCAAAATTCCGAGGAGGAGTGTCCAGTTTCTTATCAGCCCTTAGATAAAAACATCTTCAAGGACACCTATCCCTACATATGGTTCTCCTATGAGGAAGATGAAGATGAACGAGTCTCTCCTCGTTTCAAGCACGAAAGCATCGAGGCATTATGCAAGAGGATAATAAAGCTTGAGATGGAGAACGATGAGTTGAGGATAGATAACTTTATCCTTCGACGTAAGATGGAGGAAGAGAAAGACAAACCCTCTACTTCATCACCACCAACTCCTTTTTCATCACCAAAAGAAAATTGAGTATCGGGTATGGTAACTCCCCTTGGCTTGCGCCAAGCTTGGGGGAGGTGCCCCGGTATTGTATCACCTCCACTATCTTTTGCCTTTATTTACCTTAGGTCGATCCATAGTTATCTTTTGCTTTAGATGAATAAAAGTTTAGTTAGATCCTTTCTTTTCGAGAGTTTGCTTAGTGATCTATCTTTGTAATCGTATGCGAGATATATATTAAAGTTTAGTTGGAGTTTTGTTTTCTTTACTTTAATGTTCAACAAAAAAAGAAAGGAAATAAATGAATAAGATCATAAGCTAATCTTATGCTAAGTAAGGACATCACATAAGGTAAAGTATAAGTAGAAAATTTTATTGGAGATTGACAAACGTAGCATTGGTCAATGATGCAATTCATGAAAGAATTAATAAGGGAAGAGAAGATTCACATGCAAATACACTATCTTGGAAATTTCTTGTGATGGTGAGCCCCCGTCAAAATATTATATGCCAAAATTGTTGATGTTGGACAAGGAAGACAACGTGATGAATTATGTTTGTTCATATTCACATAGAAGTTATATTGTCATAGATCCTTCAACATGTGGTGCTTGCCCCACATCTTTGCTAGCCAAAAGTTACGCACCAAGTAGAGATACTACTTGTGCATCCAAAAACCCTTAAACCCAAATCTTATTTTCAAGAGTCCACCATACCTACAACCCTTTCATCTTGGGGAATAAAAATTGCTTCTAAAAGTTTTAGATCATTTAGTGTAAGAGAAAATTGAGCGTTGAACTTGTGATGGAAAAGAATAAAAGTGACAGACTGCATAATAAAGGTTGCTATCATAAGGGGCAATATAACATGACGTTCTTTTGCACTAAGGGATTGAGCATACAAACAAAAAGCACATGGCAACCTCTGCTTCCCTCTGCGAAGGGCCTATCTTTTCCTTTTATGTATTTACTTTCATGCAAGAGTCAAAGTTTTTCTCTCTCTTCCTTTTTACTTTCTCTTTTGGCAAGCATCATGTGGTGAGGAAAGATCTAGGCACATATATCCAGTTGGATATGGGTAGCATGAGTTATTATTGTTGACATCGCCCTTGAGGTGAATATGTTGGGAGGCGAAATTATAAGCCCTTGTCTTTCTATGTGTCCGGTTGAAACGTTTTGCTCATGTGTATGCGGTGAGTGTTAGCAATCATAGAAGACTATATGATGGTTGAGTATGCGGAATTGCCTAAAGGCTCCGATACGTGACCCTTCCTGAAAAGATGATGAACTATAGTTGCAAAGTTGACTGAGACACATAGTTTGTTGGTTTCCAATAGAGTTTATGATTTATACTTCAATGTTGTGATGAATTGTTACTTATTCATGAGAAGTCTATGATTAAAGTTCTATGATAAAAGTTTTATGTTAAAGTTTGTTGTTGTTATAATAATTTACATGATGCTTCTATGTCCGTATTTTGTTTTTATCGACACCTCTCTCTCTAAGCATGTGGACATGTTTTTCGATTTCGGTTTTCGCTTGAGGACAAGCAAGGTCTAAGCTCGAGGAGTTCATATGTCCATTTTGCATCATGTTTACCTACTGTTATTTATAATGTTTTAATGCAAAATAATGCTTTTTGGAGTAATTCTAATGCCTTTTCTCTCATAATATGCAAGGTTCACACAAAGAGGGAGAATTCCGGCAGCTGGAAATCTGGACCTAAAAAAGCTACGTCAGGCTAAGATGACCCACAAGTATAGGGGATCAATAGTAGCTCTTTTCGATAAGTAAAAGTGTCGAACCCAACGAGGAGCAGAAGGAAATGACAAGTAGTTTTCAGTAAGGTAATGTCTGCAAGTGCTGAAATTGTAAGTAGCGGAGTAGTTTGATAGCAAGATAATTTGTAACGAGCAAGTAACGATAATAGTAAGAAAAGTGCAGCAAGGTAGCCCAATCCTTTTGAGGAAAAGGACAAGCCAAAATGGTCTCTTATGATAAGCAAAGCGTTCTTGAGGGTACACGGGAATTTCATCTAGTGACTTTCATCATGATGGTTTGATTTGTGTTCGCTACTTTGATAATTTGATATGTGGGTGGACCGGTGCTTAGGTTCTGTTCTTACTTGAACAAACCTTCTACTTATGATTAACCCTCCATAAGTATCCATAACTCTGAGAAAAGTATTAAGAATAAATTCTAACCATAGCATTAAACTTTTGGATCAATCGGTCCCTTACGAAATAAGCGCATAAACTGGGGTTTAAGCACATCACTCTCGGAACCCACCATCTAATTGCTACTCCACAATGCATTCCCTTAGGCCCAAACATGGTGAAGTGTCATGTAGTCGACCTTCACATGACACCACTAAGGGAATAACAACATACATACTATCAAAATATCAAACACATATCAAGTTCACATGATTACTTGCAACATGATTTCTCCCATGACCTCAAGAACAAAAGTAACTACTCACAAATGATAAACATGTTCATGATCAGAGGAGTATTAAATAGCTTAATGGATCTGAACATATAATCTTCCACCAAATAAACCATATAGTAATCAACTATAAGATGTAATCAACACTACTAGTCACCCACAAGCACCAATATATAGTTCCGGTAACAAGATTGAACACAAGAAATGAACTAGGGTTTGAGAGGAGATGATGTTGTTGAAGATGTTGATGGAGATTACCCTCCCCAAGATGGGAGAGTTGTTGGTGATGATAATGACGATGATTTCCCCCTCCGGGAGGGAAGTTCCCCTGGCGGAATCGCTCCGCCGAAGGGCAAAAGTGCTCCTGCCCAAGTTCCGCCTCGAGACGGCGGCGCTCCGTCCTGAAAGTCTTCTCCTTATTTTTTCTAGGTAAAAAAGACTTATATACCAGAAGATGGGCACCAGAGGTGGGCCGAGGACGCCACAACCCACCAGGGCGCGCCTGGGGGGCCTGGCGCGCCCAGGTGGGTTGTGCCCACGTGGTGGCCCCCCTCTGGTGTTTATTGGCTCCAATATTTCTCAAATAATCCATACAAAATCTTCGTAAAGTTTCAGCTCATTTGGAGTTGTGCATAATAGATGGCCTGACGTAGCTTTTCCAGGTCCAGATTTCCAGCTGCCGGAATTCTCCCTCTTGGTGTGTTCCTTGTAAATTATGAGAGAAAAGACATTAGAATTACTCCAAAAAGCATTATTATGGAGAAAAACATTATATATAATAGTAAGGAAACATGATGCCAGATGGACGTATCAGGCTACCTATTCTGCACAACTCTAATTGAGTTGAAACTTCACGAGGAATTTTTATGGAATAAATAAGAATCATTGGAGTGAATAACTACCAGAGGGGGCCCACCAGGTGGGCACAACACACCTTGGCGTGCCAGGGAGCCCAGGCGCGCCCTGGTAGGTTTTGCCCTCCTCGGCCCACCTCCGGTTCCCATCTTCTGTATATAAGTCATTTTGACCTAGAAAAAAATAAGGAGAGGACTTTTGGGATGGAGCGCCGCCGTCTAGAGGCAAAACTTGGGCAGGAGCACTCTTGCCCTCTGGCGGAGCGATTCCATCGGGGGAACTTCCCTCCTGGAGGAGGAAATCATCGTCATCGTCATCACCAATAACCCTCTCATCTTGGGGAGGCCAATCTTCACCAACATATTCACCAGCACCATCTCCTCTTAAACCCTAGTTCATCTCTTGTGTTCAATCTTTGTATCGAAACCTCATATTCGTACCTGTGGGTGACTAGTAGTGTTGATTACATCTTGTAGTTGATCACTATATGGTTTATTTGGTGGAAGATTATATGTTCAGATCCATTATGCTATTTAATACCCCTCTGATCATGAACATGTTTATCACTTGTGAGTAGTTACTTTTGTTCTTGAGGTCACGGGAGAAATCATGTTGCAAGTAATCATGTGAACTTGATATGCATTCGATATTTTGATAATATGTATGTTGTGATTCCCTTAGTGGTGTCATGTGAACGTTGACTACATGACAGTTCACCATATTTTGGCCTAAGGGAATGCATTGTGGAGTAGTTACTAGATGATGGGTTGCTAGACTGACAGAAGCTTAAACCCTAGTTTATGCACTACTTCGTAAGGGACCAATTTGGATCCAAAAGTTTAATGCTATGGTTAGATTCTATCTTAATTCTTTTCTCGTAGTTGCAAATGCTTGCGAGGGGGTTAATCATAAGTAGGAGGTTTGTTCAAATAAGAACATCACCTAAGCACCGATCCACCCACATACCAAATTATCAAAGTAGTGAACACAAATCAAGCCAACATGGTGAAAATGACTAGATGAAATTCCCGTGTGCCCTCAAGAACACTTTGCTTAAGAAACCGTTTTGGCCTGCCCTTTGCCACAAAAGGATTGGGCTATCTTGCTGCATATTATTTGCCATTACCGCTACGTGCTCATTACAAATTATCCTGCTACCAAATTATCTGTTACTTACAGTTTCAACGTTTTCAGACGTTACCTTGCTGAAAACCACTTGTCATTTCCTTCTGCTCCTCGTTGGGTTTGACACTCTTACTTAGCGAAAGGACTACGATTGATCCCCTATACTTGTGGGTCATCAACGGGCTTGATTTTATCGACAGGCATAACGAGTCGATAATGGGCCGTATTTGATGATGCTATGAAAACAACCCAACAGATTAATGGGCCACAAACGGGCTGACTTTAACCACGGGCTGAATTTGGCCCACAACCGGAACATGCTAGTAATGGACTGTAAGTAATCGAATGCTGCAAATCAGCCCAATAATAAATGGGCCCTTAGAAGGCCGAAAGATAACACGGGCTGGAAATGGCTGTCGGTGTCAAAACCGGCGGATCTCGGGTAGGGGGTCCCGAACTGTGCGTCTAAGGTCAATGGTAACAGGAGACCGGGGGACACGATGTTTACCCAGGTCCGGGCCCTCTCTATGGAGGTAATACCCTACTTCCTGCTTGATTAATCTTGATGAATATGTGTATTACAAGAGTTGATCTACCTCGAGATCGTAATGGCTAAAACCCTAGAAGTCTAGCCTGTATGACTATGAGTATTCTGCCCCCTATATAGACTAAGCCCTCCGATTTATATAGACATCGGGGGGGAGCTAGGGTTGTACAAAGTCGGTTACAGAGAAGGGAATCTTCACATCAGGATGCCAAGCTTGCCTTCCACGCCAAGGAGAGTCCCATCCGGACACGAGTGAGAGTCTTCGGTCTTGTGTCTTCACAGCCCATAAGTCCGGCCCATGTCCAACAGGAGGACGCTCGAGGACCCCTTAATCCAGGACTCCCTCAGTAGCCCCCGAACCAGGCTTCCAATGACGATGTGTCCGGCGCGCAGATTGTCTTCGGCATTCCAAGGCGGGTTCCTCCTCCGATGACTTCAAAGAGTTGTATTCGGCCTTGCATTTAATGTCATTCCCATCGGCTTCTGTGCATCCATAGCTTCAGCTTCCACGTGTCGAACGAATACGAGAGGTTGGGGTATTTTTTTACATATAACACCCCGGCCATGTAAAAAAAAGCGTCTATTTAAAGGGATTGGATCTCAGATCCGTTCCACATCACGCGGAAAATCCTCAGAGCTTGCTAGGAGAAACCACTCCAACATGGCTAGCACTCCCAGCTCTTCCTCCCGTCCCCACAGCCCTAAAAAAGGCGATTGGCAGAGATGTTCCGTATCCCACTATCAGCTAGTGAAGCTGCAAACACAGGGATTTCTTCCCCCCGCGGATCTAGTCCTCATTCGAGCAGGATTGACTTCCTTCAACGGTGGGGCTCAGGCTGAGAATTTCCCCAATCCGTCCAGGGGGGAGCGGGTGTGCTTCGTTCCCTACCTACTAAGAGGCGTCGGATTTCCAATTCATCCATTCCTCCGAGGGCTTCTGGAGTATTATGATCTCCAGCTTCACAATTTCACTCATGCCTCCATCCTACATATCGCAGGTTACGTCGCTCTTTGCGAGCTATTTCGGCTGCAAGGCCCATTTTGAATTATGGAGGAAATTATTTTGCGTCGTCCCTCGTAACCAAGAGGGATCAATATTTGAAGTAGGCGGAGACGAGGTATGGCGCATCGCCGGGACCGGATACATGTCCGGCACGCCGAAGAAGGCATCTGAAGAGTGGCCTTCCGAATGGTTTTATATCGAGGATGTTGCCCTTCCTGAACCATCCGCATGGGTCTGCCCGAGTTTTCAAGCGCTCCGTTGAAGAAACGCCACAACTGGCATCCTCAGAGCCTCGAAGAGGAAGATAATGCGGAAGTCCATCAATTGATGGGCAAGATAAAGACACTTGCTCAGTCTGGATTATCCATAGTCGAGGTAATGGCGACTTCCATAGCGCGGGGGGTTTAGCCACTCCAATACAGAGGGCTTCCCATGTGGCACTATAATGGGGAAGATGACGCCTCCCGCTGCGGTCGGAAGGGTCCTGACACCCCCGCCGCTTTGGCCAAAATATTGGCCGAGCTGTTCAAAGGGGAGAAAGAAGAATTCACTCGTATCAAGTGTCAAGATGGATTTTCCATGTACAGTCCTCCTAGCTGGGTGAGTTCCAATCCTACTACTCTACTCAATCTGCTTCCTGAGCCAATTTTAATGACCATTAATCTGTTCATGTGTAACAGGAATGGCGGAAGGTTACCAAGGGGATCCATAGCCCCGCCCCGCAGCCAGAGAATCACAACAGGGACCTTGACCCTAGATTCGAAGAGGATCCGGACATATTCGTAGAGCTTGAGGATGGAGTATTTTACCAGGCGAGCTATGACGGCACGAAAGTGGCCATCATCACCGACTATCCCGGTCTCACACCTTTTTCGAAAGAGTTCCCTATCACACCTCACCCACCGCACTGTTTTGTGCACCAAAGGGGAGGCACCTGACGCCTCAACGTGCACCAGAGGCATTTCCTAGGAGAGCGGCGCCCGCGCCAAGCAAATCTTCGAAAAGGAAGGTGAACGACAACACGGCAGAGCCTTCCTCAAAGAGGTATGGTTTTCTAGTCATGCCCTCCGACAGTCACATCAAACTGTGACATTATCCGCCGTGTCTTTATCAGAAAAAGCATTCGCCAGACTATGTTCGAGGATCCTGCCGGACGCGCCTCCACAAGTCAGGTTCCATACCCTGCCTTAAAGGCAAGGACCGAGATGAGAGTCACGCCGGATTGTCCTTCAGCAGGGGATACGGATGATGTATCCTTCACAAACTCGGAAGTGGAGAGCGCCATGAATCATCGGCGCCGGAGGGCCGTCCTACGCGATCCCAGCTTACAGAAGAGGCATTTAATGCCTTCAGCTCAGCTGATGCATACATCCGAGCTGCTCGAGACGGGCTTAGCAGAGCCACAGACCAGTACTTGAAAGACATACGGGTAAGTTTACTTTGTCCAGATATGATACTTATACACCGGTAGCCCCGAAGACTTGAAGCAGTTGATACAACTGATTTAAGGATCATTGTATAACCAGGTGCTTGTGGAGAAGAACAACCTATTGTCTCAGGAACTAGAAAAGTGTCGGACCCAGCTAACTGCTGCTACCGCCGAACTAGAGAAATCCGAGAAGGCGTCACCTGGTAATGTTCCCCTCCATCGAGAAAACATAATTATATACCAGTAATTCTAACGCCGTCGCTCATCTTATGGCAGGATCGTCAGATCAACTGAAGGAGCAACTGAAAGCCGCTCAAGCAGGGAACAAGAAGCCAAAAGACAACTAACCGCGGGCGAACATGTGCTGACACGAACTAGGGACGAGAAAAACAAGCTGCAGGATTCCAACACCCTGTTGGGCGAAGAATTGAAGGATGTGCGAGCCCAGTTGGCCGACTCTGTGAAGGAGAGTAAGAAAGTGCGAGGCGGCATATTCAGTATGCTTTGTGATCTTGCCACCATATAACTCGGCTAGGACGGGAACTGACAGATTTATGTCTGCAAGTATGCTGACTGGCCGTCCTGAAGAAGAGGTGTCCGGATCTCAAGGCGACCTGCTACAAGAGCTGTCCCAAATGCACGAACGAGCTCGGCAAGCAATGCGGAGTGTTGCCAAGGCTTTATGGCCATCCGCCTCCCCTCCAGGAAGTATGGTGGAGCTCGTTGAGCTATTCAAAGGAGCATGGCGGCGTATTCGATTATGGAAGACATCGGCCTGCCGAGAAGGTGCGCGAGAGGCCTGGGCCATGGTGAAGACACGATACACCAAGCTTGATCCAAATCATATGGCCCAGATTGGGCCTAAAGGGTCAGATGGAAAAGAAATTCTGGTTAGTTTGGTATATGACCAAGTAAAGGTAGCCGCCAAATATTGCCAACAGAATTGTAAGCTAGACAGACTGCTGGACGACATAGAGGAAGAAGTTCTTGAGTCCCAGTGAATATGTACTTCAATTGACAAATTTGTCCCTAGCCGGATTGTAAAATTATTGTCATGGCAGACCTTTTCACTTCAACCTCTGAACCCGAAGGTGCGGAGTGTTTCTGAATACCCGCTCGGTAACATAGACCGGGGTACGCGTGGAAACCAGGCATAGGGGTCATAGTTGCTTGAACAGACAAATTGTATCCGACTAGCTATGTTATATTAAATTTAATTGTAAGAAACATCTTCCAGAGAGATAGTTCCGTTAAGGGTTCCTTTCCCTGGGTGAACATGCGCTAGTATGCATGTCCGAACTGTGCTCGAAAAGTCGCAGTATACGTAACATCCGGGGGTTCATAATTTTAATGAGTGTGATAACATCTTTAGTCCGTTGACCGAATATTCTCTTAAGAACGCTAGCTTTCGGCTTCACCCAGTCTAAGGTACACATCCGGATTACCCGGCAGCAACAATCGTAGAAGTGCTTCCTTTATGCCCTAGCCAAACTTACGGGAACGTAGGGCATAAGCACAGGAGCCAGGCAACCCAGTTGGGCCAAAGCTTAAGTCATATCGATGCATATAATGGCGAAGAAAAAGTACATATGCGGAAGAGAACACATATGTGTTGAGCATGATGCTCAAAAAATATATAATAAGCTTCTGTAAAAGAAGCCCCCGGGTATTATAAGTGTACATATTTGAGGATGTGTATGTCACAGGTGCACGGTTTAGCCGTAGGAAAAGCTTTAAAGCTGAAAGAGGAAAAAGCAAAAAGAGAGGAAAAAGTAATGGAAACAATAGGGAGAAGGAAACGAACAAAGAGTTCGACGCTAGGGATAGAATCTTCGGAGTCTGGCCGCGTTCCAGGGGTTCAGCTCTAGGCGATTGTCTGATGCATCACACAGGCGGTATGCTCCTCCAGTGAGAACTTCGTCAATGAGGAAGGGACCCTCCCACTTGGGCTTGAGTTTGTCCTTTTTATTCTCCAGCAAGCATAGAACAAGGTCGCCAACATTATAAATCTTGGCCCGTACTTCTCTGCTTTGATATCTGCGAGCCTGCTGTTGATAAAACGCGGAACGGGCTTTTGCGACATCGCGCTCCTCCTCCAGGGCGTCTAGGCTGTCTTGCCAATCCAGCTCGGCCTCTCTCTCTTCATACATGCGCACTCGAGGTGAGTCATGAATAATGTCACAGGGAAAAACGGCCTCTGCGCCGTACACCATGAAAAATGGTGTGTATCCGGTAGTTCGATTGGGCGTGGTCCGCAGCCCCCAGAGTACGGAGTCGAGCTCCTCAACCCAGTGCTTGTCTGATTCTTTCAGCAACCGCACTATTCTGGGCTTAATTCCACTCATAATAAGACCATTAGCTCGTTCGACTTGACCATTTGTTTGTGGGTGATAGACCGAGGGATAATTGAGCTTAATGCCCATTTGAGCACACCAGGATTGCACTTCATCGGCTGTGAAATTAGAGCCGTTATCGGTGATGATACTATGCGGGACACCATAGCGGTGCACAACACCGGATATAAAGTCAATCACCGGTCCGGATTCGGCCGTTTTTACTGGTTTGGCCTATATCCATTTTGTGAATTTATCTACCATGACTAGCAAATATTTTTTCTTATGGCTTCCTCCTTTAAGGGGTCCAACCATATCAAGTCCCTAGACCACAAAAGGCCAAGTAATGGGGATTGTTTGTAGGGCGGTGGGAGGCATATGGCTTTGGTTGGCGAAGAGCTGGCATCCGACGCAACGTTGGACAAGGTCCTGTGCATCTGCTCGGACCATCGGCCAATAGAAACCTATACGGAAGGCTTTACTTACAAGGGCCCGAGTCGCGGCGTGATGACTACTACCTCTTGAGCTTGCGTTGGATTTCCCCGAAGAGGAGAGGATAATGCAGCAGAGTAGTGTAAGTATTTCACTCAGTTTTTGAGAACCAAGGTATCAATCCAGAAGGAGGCCACGCTCAAGTCCCTCGTACCTACACAAAACAAATAGCTCAACGCAACCAACGTGATTAGGGGTTGTCAATCCCTTCACGGTCACTTACGAGAGTGAGATCTGATAGAGAAGATAGATAATATTTTCGGTATTTTTGGTATAAAGATGCAAAATAAAATAAAAAGCAAAGCAATAATAAAGTGATGGAAGATTGATATGATAGGGAATAGACCCGGGGTCCATAGATTTCACTAGTGGCTTCTCTCAAGAGCATACGTATTTTACGGTGGGTGAACAAATTACTGTTGAGAAATTGACAGAATTGAGCATAGTTATGAGAGTATCTAGGTATGATCGTGTATATAGGCATCACGTCCGAGACAAGTAGACCGACTCCTGCCTGCATCTACTACTATTACTCCACTCATTGACCGCTATCAAGCATGCATCTAGAGTATTAAGTTAATGAAAATAGAGTAATGCCTTAAGCAAGATGACATGATGTAGAGGGATAAATTCATGCAATATGATAAAAAAACCATCTTGTTATCCTCGATGGCAACAATACAATACGTGCCTTGCTGCCCCTTCTGTCACTGGGAAAGGACACCGCAAGATTGAACCCAAAGCTAAGCACTTCTCCCATTGCAAGAACTATCAATCTAGTTGGCCAAACCAAATGGATAATTCGAAGAGACTTGCAAAGATAACCAATCATACATAAAAGAATTCAGAGAAGATTCAAATATTGCTCATAAATAATCTTGATCATAAACCCACAATTCATCGGTCTCAGCAAACACACCGCAAAAAGAAGATTACATCGAATAGATCTCCACGAGAGAGGGGGAGAACATTGTATTGAGATCCAAAAAGAGAGAAGAAGCCATCTAGCTACTAACTATGGACCCAAGGTCCGAGGTAAACTACTCACACTTCATCGAGAGGCTATGATGATGTAGAAGCCCTCCGTGGTGGATTCCCCTTCCGTGAGCTCAAACAGGCCCCAAGATGGGATCTCGTGGATAGAAAGTTGTGGCGGTGGAATTAGATTTTTGGCTCCGTGATCGATCATTCGGGGTACATAGGTATATATAGGAGGAAGAAATGCGTCGGTGGAGCAACAGGGGCCCACGAGGGTGGAGGCGCTACTGGGGAAGGGCGCGCCCTACCTCGTGCCTTCCTGTTGGTTGCTTGACGAGGGTCCAAGTCTCTGGATCATGTTCGTGAAAAATCACGTTCCCAAAGGTTTCATTCCGTTTGGACTCCGTTTGATATTCCGTTTCTTCGAAACACTGAAATAGGCAAAAAAAACAAGAAATCTGGGTTGGGCCTCCGGTTAATAGGTTAGTCCCAAAAGTAATATAAAAGTGTAAAATAAAGCCCAATATGGTCCAAAACAATAGATAATATAACATAGAGGAATCAAAAATTATAGATACGTTGGAGACGTATCAGGCATCCCCAAGCTTAATTCCTGCTCGTCCTCGAGTAGGTAAATGATAAAAAGATAATTTTTGATGCGGAGTGCTACTTGGCATAATTTCAATGTAATTCTTCTTAATTGTGGTATGAATATTCAGATTCGAAAGATTCAAGACAAAAGTTTAATATTGACATAAAAATAATAATACTTCAAGCATACTAACAAAACAATTATGTCTTCTCAAAGTAACATGGACAAAGAAAGTTATCCCTACAAAATCATATAGTCTGGCTATGCTCTATCTTCACCACACAAAGTATTTAAATCATGCACAACCCCGATGACAAGCCAAGCAATTGTTTCATACTTTTGACATTCTCAAAACTTTTTCAATCTTCACGCAATACATGAGCGTGAGCCATGGATATAGCACTATATGTGGAATAGAATGGTGGTTGTGGAGAAGACAAAAAGGGAGAAGATAGTCTCACATCAACTAGGCGTATCAATGGGCTATGGAGATGCCTATAAATAGATATCAATGTGAGTGAGTAGGAATTGCCATGCAACGGATGCACTAGAGCTATAAGTATATGAAAGCTCACCAAAAGAAACTAAGTGGGTGTGCATCCAACTCGCTTGATCATGAAGACCTAGGGCAATTTGAGGAAGCCCATCATTGGAATATATAAGCCAAGTTCTATAATGAAAAATTCCCACTAGTATATGAAGGTGACAAAATGATAGACTCTCTATCATGAAGATCATGGTGCTACTTTGAAGCACAAGTGTGGTAAAAGGATAGTAACATTGTCCCTTCTCTCTTTTTCTCTCATTTTATATATTTTTTTCATTTGGGCCTTTTCTCTTTTTTATGGCCTCTTTTCTTTCCCTTTTTTTATTTATTTTTCGTCCGGAGTCTCATCCCGACATATGGGGAAATCATAGTCTCCATCATCCTTTCCTCACTTGGGACAATGCTCTAAAAATGATGATCATCACACTTTTATTTACTTACAACTCAACAATTACAACTCGATACTTAGAACAAAATATGACTCTATGTGTGGCGGTATACCGGGATATGCAATGATTCATGAGTGACATGTATGAAAGAATTATGAATGGTGGCTTTGCCACAAATACGATGTCAACTACATGATCATGCTAAGCAATATGACAATGATGGAGCGTGTCATAATAATCAGAACGGTGGAAAGTTGCATGGCAATATATCTCGGAATGGCTATGGAAATGCCATAATAGGTAGGTATGGTGGCTGTTTTGAGGAAGGTATATGGTGGGTGTATGATACCGCGAAAAGTGCGCGGTATTAGAAAGGCTAGCAATGGTGGAAGGGTGAGAAAAGTGCGTATAATCCATGGACTCAACATTAGTCATAAAGAACTCATATACTTATTGCAAAAATCTACAAGTTATCAAAGCGAAGTATTACACGCATGCTCCTAGGGGGATAGATTGGTAGGAAAAGACCATCGCTCGTCCCCGACCGCCACTCATAAGGAAGACAATCAATAAATAAATCATGCTCCGACTTCATCACATAACGGTTCACCATACGTGCATGCTACGGGAATCACAAACTTTAACACATGTATTTCTCAAATTTACAACTACTCAACTAGCATGACTCTAATATTACTACCTCCATATCTCAAAAGAATTATCAAGCATCAAACTCTTCTTAGTATTCAACGAACTCAAAAGAAAGTTTTACAAATCTTGAATACCAAGCATATTATTATTAAGCAAATTATCATGCTATTTAAGATTATCAAAATAATCTAAGTGAAGCATGAGAGATCAATAGTTTCTTTAAAACAAATCCACCACCGTGCTCTAAAAGATATAAGTGAAGCACTAGAGCAAAACTATATAGCTCAAAAGATATAAGTGAAGAACATAGAGTATTCTATCAAATTCCAATTCATGTATGGCTCTCTCAAAAGGTGTGTACAGCAAGGGTGATTGTGGTAAACTAAAAAGCAAAGACTCAAATCATACAAGACGCTCCAAGCAAAACACATATTATGTGGTGAATAAAAATATAGCTCCAAGTAAAGTTACAGATGGAAGTGGACGAAAGAGGGGATGCCTTCCAGCGCATCCCCAAGCTTTGACTTTTTGGTGTTGAAAGGATCGAGAAGAGGTGTCTAGATGGGGGGTGATTAGACACTAAGTACCAAAAGTTGCAGTTTTTAACTTCTTTAAGTTGGAGTGGAGTTTAGGCACAAGTTTAACACCCACAATACATAACAAGCAAGCATGCAAAGAGTATATGAGCAGCGGAAAGTAAAGCATGCAACTTGCGAGAATGTAAAGGGAAGGGTTTGGAGGATTCAAACGCAATTGGAGACACAGATGTTTTTGTCGTGGTTCCAATAGGTGGTGCTATCGTACATCCACGTTTATGGAGACTTCAACCCACGAAGGGTAACAGTTGCGCGAGTCCACGGGGGGCTCCACCCACGAAGGGTCCACGAAGAAGCAACCTTGTCTATCCCACCATGGCCATCTCCCACGAAGGACTTGCCTCACTAGCGGTAGATCTTCATGAAGTAGGCGATCTCCTTGCCCTTACAAACTCCTTGGTTCAATTCCACAATCTTGTCGGAGGCTCCCAAGTGACACCTAGCCAATCTAGGAGACACCACTCTCCAAGAAGTAACAAATGGTGTGTTGATGATGAACTCCTTGCTCTTGTGCTTCAAATGGTAGTCTCCCCAACACTCAACTCTCTCTCACAGGATATGGATTTGGTGGAAAGAAGATTTGAGTGGAAAGCAACTTGGGGAAGGCTAGAGATCAAGATTCATATGGTAGGAATGGAATATCTTGGCCTCAACACAAGGGTAGGTGGTTCTCTCTCAGAAAATGTGTATTGGAAGTGTAGGTTCATTCTGATGGCTCTCTCCACGAATGAAGAGTGGGTGGAGGGGTATATATAGTCTCCACACAAAATCTAACCGTTACACACAACTTGCCAAACTCGGTGTTAAACTCGGTCGGACCGATTCAGCAAATCTAGTGACCGTTAGGATTTTCGGTGGGACCGAGATGCAACTCGGTAGGACCGATATGGTTAGGGTTAGTGCATAACGTAATCTCGGTGAGACCGATTACACAAACTCGGTGGGACCGATTTTGGTAATAAGCTAACCAGAGAGTTGGTCAGGCAAACTCGGTGAGACCGATTACACAAACTCGGTGGGATCGATTTTGGTAATAAGCTAAATAGAGAGTTTGCATTGTAATCTCGGTAGTACCGATTTCTCAAACTCGGTGAGACCGATTTTGGTAAGGGACACACACAGAGAGATTACAATCCCATCTCGGTGAGACCGAGATCCCTATCGGTGAGACCGATTTGCCTAGGGTTTGTGGCAGTGGCTATGACATCTGAACTCGGTGGCGCCGGATAGAAAGAATCGGTGGGGCCGAGTTGGACTTTTGGTTTAGGACATATGTGGATGCGAGAAAGTAATTGAGGGCTTTGGAGCATATCACTAAGCACTTTGAGCAAGCAAGCCATTAAGCAACACCTCATCCCCTCTTGATAGTATTGGCTTTTCCTATAGACTCAATGTGATCTTGGATCACTAAAATATAAAATGTAGAGTCTTGTACTTGAAGCTTGAGCCAATCCTTTGTCCTTAGCATCTTGAAGGGGTTCCACATCCTTTAGTCCATGCCACTTAATTTGTTGAACTTGTCTGAAACATACTAGGTAAAAGTGTTAGTCCAACAAGAGATATGTTGACATTAATTACCAAAATCACCCAGGGAGCACTTGTGCTTTCAATCTCCCCCTGTTTGGTAATTGATGGCAACATACATGAAAGCTTTAGATAAAGATATAGAGAATAGCAGTTAAAGCTTTGGAAAGACATGTAACATGCATAGGCTCCCCCTACATGTATGCAATCATGTGAATATGGAATATTGAAGCATGTGAGAGCATAACCATGACAGAGTAGGCAATGTGTTACATGTATCTTGGCTATATGCATCAGATCAAAAGATGTCAATGTGGGAAATGTACCTTCATGCTCATGAGTCCTTCTTGCAAACAATATGTACATCAGCAAGAATTCCTCATACACATGATTTTGATGCATATACTTACCTTGTGGCCTTGAGTTGGCTTAGGATGGAATGAACCTGCGTAAACAAGGTTAGATAACACAGATACACCTACTAGACAGAGCAAACAAAAGAAACCACAAGAGTACCAAGACTGGGATGACATGTAGAGTGAGTACTAAGTACCACAATAGATATTGACATGTCCCCAAAGGTAAAGATATTCAAGGAATTTAAGAAATTTCTTTCCCTTAGATGTCTTGCTCCCCTTGAATCTAGCATGGGATACTGGGAGAAGATGGGGAACAGAAAATCGGAGCTCAAAGAAACAAATGAACAGAGCTAATGCAAATAAGCACATATGAGCATGTCTTTTCCCTCAAGAAGACATGTGGCATCTCTCCTCTTGAACACCAAGCATCTGGGATCCTTGAAGATTACTCTTTCCTTGAGTATTCCCTCCCCTTAGAGATCTCCCCCCTAGAGATATGATTAAGCTTTGATGTGATCTCTCTCTCCCCTTTGACATCAATTTCCAAGAAGGGTCTTCTGGAATTTGTCGTGAATGGGTTTGGTCCTTGAGTCACAGCACAAAGCACTAAGGTAAATGTGATGCTTGTAGAGGACAAGATTCATTGAGTGGAGCTGGATCAAGAGTAAAGCAGGAATAAATGGCAAAAAGTTTTTCCTGTAGTGAAATCGGTGGCACCGAGTTGGATGCTTCGGTTGCACCGAAAAACTTCGGTTAGACCGAAAACAAGAAACCGGTGTGACCGAGTTCATCAGAGAGAAAAGCACTTGTCACCTCAGCTCACTAGACAAGTAAGATCTCACAAGGATTTGCAATGAATTAACTGAAAGATTTGCAATGAATTGGATGCAGGGAATGCAGAACAAAAGAAAAGAAAAGAAAAATAAAAGGAAGGAAATCTAGATGAAGTTTTTCTTGAAAGGGGAAACAAATATGCATGAGACAAATGCAAGGGCACAGAAAAGAACACAAGAAAACTACATCTAGAGATGGTCGGCGACAAAGTCACCTATGTTAGAGTATATTGACTTAGGAGTCAAGTGAGATCACGTGATCATAGGTCATACTCATCGTTTAAGCTCTAAAATGGGGTTGCCATTTTTCGTTTAAGCATCTTGATGTATTCACATCTTTTCGAGTTGCTTTGACTCATGACTTGGAGTAAAGCTTCTCTAAGATGGAATAACATACCTTGGGTGGTGGTGTTGATCGTGATCATGTAGTTGAACTTGTGTGGGTTGCTCAAGGTTGATGTAGCTCATCAAGAGTTGGGAGCACCACTTGGAATTTGAGTTCATCTACCTACATGGGTTAGTTTTCGCAAGGAAGAGCACTTGTGTATCCAAAATGACAATCATGAAACTCAACATAGAATTTGTCAAAGGATATGTTTGAATGGTTTCGTGCTTCCTTGTCTTCAACCACCATTGTGTAGAGACTTGGTGATGTAGAGATTGCTCAAGATGTGAGTGAGTTGCGATCTAATAGATTTAGATTCATCCAAGTACCTACAAGGGTTAGATAACATGCAAGATGCAAATATATCCAGGGCATAAGATAATCATCATCAGAGAAATTTCAAGGATTAGTCATAAGCTCAAGCCTTGCATGTATCCAATGGAGTTCCTACTCCAAGTTTGAAGCATCAATGATGTTCAATTCACCTCTTAACCTGCAAAACACTTTCTCATCAAGTGGTTTAGTGAATATTCCACTAATTGCTTGTCGGTGCGAACATGCTTAAGACTAATGTCACCCTTAGCAACGTGATCTCGAATGAAATGATGACGAACTTCAATATGCTTAGTTCGAGAGTGTTCCACAGGATTGTGAGCAATCTTGATAGCACTTTCATTGTCACAAAGTAATGGAACATGTTTCACATATATCCCATAATCTTTAAGAGTTTGTATCATCCAAAGTAATTGAGCACAACATGAACCAGCGGCAATGTATTCCGCTTCGGCGGTGGATAAGGATACCGAGTTTTGTTACTTGGAAGACCAAGACACAAGAGATCTACCAAGAAATTGACAAGTACCCGAAGTGGACTTTCTATCAACCTTGTCACCGGCATAGTCCGAGTCGGAGTAGCCAACAAGATCGAAAGAAGACCTCTTAGGATACCAAATGCCAAAATTTGGTGTATGTATTAAGTATCTCACTATCCTTTTCACGGCCTTAAGATGACATTCCTTAGGAGTAGCTTGATATCATGCACACATGCACACACTTAGAATGATATGGGGACGTGAAGCACATAGATATAACAATGAACCAATCATAGAGCAATAAACCTTTTGATCAACCGGTTCACCATCTTTGGTAAAATCAAGATGTCCACTAGTAGGCATGGGTGTAGTCATACCTTTGCATTCTTGCATATTGAACTTCTTGAATAAGTCCTTGGTGTACTTCTTTTGAGAGACAAAGGTACCTTCCTTAGTTTGCTTGATTTGCAAACCAAGAAAGAATTTGAGTTCACTCATCATAGACATCTCAAACTTCTCCGACATTAGCTTCCCAAACTTTTCACTTCGACTTGTGTGTAGCCTTGGGTGACGAGACGTGCTTTGTTGCGAACAACTTGTCCATCTTCATCTTGCTTGTTGCGAAACACCCATTTGGTACCGATGATGTTGTGGTTGTTGTCGGGCTTCTCAACCAATGTCCACACTTGATTTCTCTCAAAGTTGTGTAGCTCTTCATGCATAGCGTTTATCCAGTCCGGATCTTCCAATGCGTCTTCAACCTTCATAGGCTCAATGCTAGAGATGAATGAATAGTGTTCACAAAAGTTAGCTAAACGAGTTTTAGAGCGAGTGATTCTCCCGGTTTGGATATCTTTGTAGATTTGCTCGACGGGATGGTCTTTAGCAATTCTTGCTCGAACTCGCGAAAGCTTTTGCTTGGGTCTTGGTTGAATATCTTCTTCTTCTTGGCCTTCTTCATTGTTGGCATTGTCGTTCTCTTGTCATGGTGGAGAAGGAGGTTGTTAGCGTTCGTCTTGGTGCACTTCCTTGTTTTCTTCACCTTGGTGTGTCCCACTTGTGGATGCCTCTGTATCAACTCTTGGTTCACCTTGTCGTGAGGTAGAAGCTTCCACTTGGACGGACGAGGTACTCTCCTTCACCTCCGTTGGACGAATATTGCCAATAGACAAGTCTTGGATTGCTTCTGAGGGATCTTTGTCTCCTACATCAATTGGCAATTGCTCTACTTGCGAGCCGTTAGATTCATCAAACTTCACATATACCGTTTCTTCAACCTTTCGGGTGAAATTGTTGTAGACACGGTATGTGTGAGAGTTTGAGCCATAACCAAGTAGGAAACCTTCATGAGACTTAGGAGCAAATTTAGAACGACGATGCTTATCAAGAATGTAGCACTTTGAGCTGAATACTTGAAAGTACCCAACTTGGGGTTTGTTACCGGTGAGGAGCTCATATGCCGTCTTGCCGAGTAGCTTGTGAAGATACAAGCGATTTGTTGCATGACAAGCTGTCTCAACCACTTCCGCCCAAAAGTGCTTTGGTGTCTTATACTCATCAAGCATCGTTCTTGCCATTTCAATGAGCGTCCGGTTCTTCCTCTCAACAACTCCATTTTGTTGAGGTGTGTATGTGGCCGAGAACTCGTGTGAAATACCTTCTTCGTCAAGAAAGGTATCCACATTTGCGTTCTTGAACTCCGTTCCGTTGTCGCTTCGAACCTTCTTGATTCTCACGTCAAATTGATTTTGGGCCTTCCTAGCGAAGCTTTTGAAGATCTTTTGGACCTGCGATTTATCATTGAGAAAGAACACCCACGTAAATCTTGAAAAATCATCAACTATAACTAGACCAAAAGAATTTCCACCGAGACTTTTGTAAGTGTTAGGACCAATAAGATCCATGTGAAGTAGCTCGAGTGGCCTCCTTGTGGTCATGATGTTCTTCGCGGGATGCCTTCCTCCAACCCGTTTACCTGCTTGACAAGCGCTGCAAAGTCTATCCTTATCAAATATGACATCGTTAACGCTAAGGATATGATTTCCTTTAATAAGCTTGTCAAGGTTTCGCATACCAACATGACCTGGTCTTCTATGCCACAACCAGCCTTTAGAAGATTTAGCAATCATGCAAGTTCTAGGTTGAGCCTTTTTAGTGAAATCAACAATGTAGAGATCACCTCTACGTATACCGGTAAAGACCATTTTATGATTATCTCTATGAAACACTTGGCAATCAACTTCAGTAAATAGGACATTGAAACCGAAATCAGCAAGTCTAGATACTGAAAGTAAGTTGTAGCCAAGAGATTCAACGAGCATGACATTTTGTATGGAGCTACCATGTGAGATGGCCACCTTACCAAGGCCAACCACCTTACCCTTTGAATTATCACCAAAAGTGACATATTTTCGAGGGCCGTCGTTTTCAGCAAGCTCACGGAACATGTCTTTATCCCCGGTCATATGATCAGTACATCCACTATCAAGGACCCATTCCTTTCCTCCAGCCATGTAGCCGCGAAGATTTGCCATAAGACCAAAGTATCTCATTGCATCGTCAAGATCATATTCACTATCATCATCCTCATCATAGTATCCATGTTCAACATCATCTTGTGATTGATCAATTCCTAGAGAGGGTAATTCATTAGACAAATGATCATTTCTATGATTGTCTTTATGGATTCTAATAGCTTCGGAAATAATATCGCTAATGATTCCAACATCTCCTATGGCACGCATGAGATTTGTAAGCTAAAATAGACAATCACCAAAGCTAGGATCACCAGAATTCATCTTACTCAAGGCAATAGACTTATGGAGAATTTCATCTAAATTTTTTAAGGAATAATCTGGAAATCGTTCCTCAAGAAATTTCCATATAGTATAGGCACAATCAAGAGTAGGCAAACTAGCAATCAAATTTTTGGGCAATCCTCTTATGATAAGATTGATGGTTCTAAGATTGCGAATCATGTCAAGATCCTCTTTGGGTGTGGGATGCAAGGGATCAATATGAGGTGCACAAGGGCTAGCAATGTACTTGTTCAAATGATATTCATTGAAAATCTCAAGCATTTCATTTTTCCATTCATGAAAATATTCTCCATCAAGAATAGGCACTCTATGTCTAAGACTCCCCAAAGTAGACACATCCATCTTCCTCCAAAGGTGTTTAAACCAAGGCAATGGAGACCAAAGCTCTGATACCAATTGAAAGGATCGAGAAGAGGTGTCTAGAGGGGGGTGATTAGACACTAAGTACCAAAAGTTGCAGTTTTTAACTTCTTTAAGTTGGAGTGGAGTTTAGGCACAAGTTTAACACTCACAATACATAACAAGCAAGCATGCAAAGAGTATATGATCAGCGGAAAGTAAAGCATGCAACTTGCGAGAATGTAAAGGGAAGGGTTTGGAGGATTCAAACGCAATTGGAGACACGAATGTTTTTGTCGTGGTTCTGATAGGTGGTGCTATTGTACATCCACATTGATGGAGACTTTAACCCACAAAGGGTAACGGTTGCGCGAGTCCACGTAGGGCTCCACCCACGAAGGGTCCACGAAGAAGCAACCTTGTCTATCCCACCATGTCCATCGCCCACAAAGGACTTGCCTCACTAGCGGTAGATCTTCACGAAGTAGGCGATGTCCTTGCCCTTAGAAACTCCTTGGTTCAATTCCACAATCTTGTCGGAGGCTCCCAAGTGACACCTAGCCAATCTAGGAGACACCACTCTCCAAGAAGTAACAAATGGTGTGTTGATGATGAACTCCTTGCTCTTGTGCTTCAAATGATAGTCTCCCCAACACTCAACTCTCTCTCACAGGATATGGATTTGGTGGAAAGAAGATTTGAGTGGAAACCAACTTGGGGAAGGCTAGAGATCAAGATTCATATGGTAGGAATAGAATATCTTGGCCTCAACACAAGGGTAGGTGGTTCTCTCTCAGAAAATGTGTATTGGAAGTGTAGGTTCATTCTGATGGCTCTCTCCATGAATGAAGAGTGGGTGGAGGGGTATATATAGCCTCCACACAAAATCTAACCGTTACACACAACTTGCCAAACTCGGTGGGGCCGAATTGTTAAACTCGGTCGGACCGATTCTGCAAATCTAGTGACCGTTAGGATTTTCGGTGGGACCGACATGCAACTCGGTAGGACCGATATGGTTAGGGTTAGGGCATAACGTAATCTCGGTGAGACCGATTACACAAACTCGGTGGGACCGATTTCGGTAATAAGCTAACCAGAGAGTTGGTCAGGCAAACTCGGTGAGACCGATTACGCAAACTCGGTGGGACCGATTTTGGTAATAAGCTAACCAGAGAGTTTGCATTGTAATCTCGGTAGTACCGATTGCTCAAACTCGGTGAGACCGATTTTGCTAATGGACATACACATAGAGATTACAATCCCATCTCGGTGAGACCGAGATCCCTATCGGTGAGACCGAGTTGCCTAGGGTTTGTGGCACTGGCTATGACATCTGAACTCGGTGGCGCCGGATAGAAAGAATCGGTGGGCCCGAGTTGGACTTTTGGTTTAGGACATATGTGGATGCGAGAAAGTAATTGAGGGCTTTGGAGAATATCACTAAGCACTTTGAGCAAGCAAGCCATTAAGCAACACCTCATCCCCTCTCGATAGTATTGGCTTTTCCTATAGACTCAATGTGATCTTGGATCACTAAAATATAAAATGTAGAGTCTTGTACTTGAAGCTTGAGCCAATCCTTTGTCCTTAGCATCTTTAAGGGGTTCCACATCCTTTAGTCCATGCCACTTAATTTGTTGAACTTGTCTGAAACATACTAGCTAAAAGTGTTAGTCCAACAAGAGATATATTGACATTAATTACCAAAATCACCCAGGGAGCACTTGTTCTTTCAGGTGTCCTTAGATTATCTTGGGGATGCCATGGGCATCCCCATGCTTAGGCTCTTGCCACTCCTTGTTCCATAATCCACCAAAAAAATTCACCCAAAACTTGAAAACTTCACAACACAAAACTCAACAGAAATCTCGTGAGCTCCGTTAGCGAAAGAAAACAAAAGACCACTTCAAGGTACTGTAATGAACTCATTCTTTACTTATATTGGTGTTAAACCTAATGTATTCCAACTTCTCTATGGATTATAAACTATTTTACTAGCCATAGATTCATCAAAATAAGCAAACTACACACGAAAAACAGAATTTGTCAAAAACAGAACAGTCTGTAGTAATCTGTAACTAACGCAAACTTCTGGAACTCCAAAAATTCAACAAAAATTGGAAGACGTAGGCAATTTGTTTATTGATCATCAGCAATTGGAATCACTATTTTATCACGTTCTGGTGATTTTTAACAATTGTTTTCGTGAACCAAAAGTTTCTGGAAATTACAGCAAGATCAAATAACTATCATCCAAGAAGATCCTATAGGTTTAACTTGGCACAAACACTAACTAAAACATAAAACCACATCTAAACAGAAGGTAGATGAATTATTTGTTCCTAAACATAAACAAAAACTAAAAACTAAAAATAAAATTGGGTTGCCTCCCAACAAGCGCTATCATTTAACGCCCCTAGCTAGGCATAAAAGCAAGGATAGATCTAGGTATTGCCATCTTTGGTAGGCAATCCATAAGTGGCTCTCATGATAGATTAATATGGTAGTTTTATTTTCTTTCTAGGGAAGTGTTCCATGCCTTTCCTTAACAGAAATTGGAATCTAATATTCCCTTCCTTCATATCAATAATTGCACCAATCGTTCTAAGGAAAGGTCTACCAAGAATAATAGGACAAGAAGGATTGCAATCTATATCGAGAACAATAAAATCTACGGGCACATAATTCCTATTTGCAACAATAAGAACATCATTAATTCTTCCCATAGGTTTCTTAATAGTGGAATCCGCAAGGTGCAAGTTTAGAGAGCAATCATAAAAATCACGGAAATCTAGCAAATCACACAAAGTTTTGGGAATAGTGGAAACACTAGCACCCAAATCACATAAAAGCATAAAATTCATGATCCTTAATATTAATTTTAATAGTTGGTTCCCACTCATCATAAAGTTTTCTAGGGATAGAGACTTCCAACTCAAGTTTTTCCTCATAAGATTGCATCAAGGCATCAACGATATGTTTGGTAAATGCTTATTTTGACTATAAGCATGAGGAGAATTTAGCACGGATTGCAACAAGGAAATACAATCAATTAAAGAGCAACTTCAATAATTAAATTCCTTGAAATCCAAAATAGTGGGTTTAGCAGCATCTAGGGTTTTACTTTCTTCAATCCCACTTTTATCAATTTTAGCATCAAGATCTAAAAACTCCGAATTTTTAGAACGCCTTCTAGGTAAAGGTGGATCATAATCAGTCCCATCATTATCAAGATTCATATTGCAAAACAAAGATTTGATAGGAGATACATCAATAACTTTTAGATCTTCATCTTTATTTTCATGGAAATTGGAAGAACACTCTTTAATAAAGGCATCTTTCATAGCACGCATCCTAGCGGTTCTTTCCTTGCACTCATCAATGGAAATTCTCATGGCTTTGAGAGACTTATTGATGTCATGCTTAGGAGGGATAGATCTAAGCTTTAAAGAATCAACATCAAGAGAAATTCTATCAACGTTCCTAGCCAATTCATCAACTTTAAGCAAATTTTCCTCAAGCAAAGCATTAAAATTCTTTTGCGAATTCATAAACTCTTTAACACTAGTCTCAAATTCAGAGGGCATCTTATTAAAATTTCCATAAGAGTTGTTGTAGGAATTTCCATAATTATTAGAAGGATTACTAGGATAAGGCCTAGGATTAAAGTTCCCTCTATACGCATTGTTACCAAAATTATTCCTACCAACAAAATTCACATCCATAGATTCATTATTGTTTTCAATCAAAGTAGACAAAGGCATATCATTAGGATCAAAAGAAACACTCTTAGTAGCAAATAATTTCATAAGTTCATCCATCTTTCCACTCAAAACATTTATCTCTTCTATCACATGCACTTTTTTATTAGTAGATCTTTCAGTTTGCCATTGAGAATAATTAACCATAATATTATCTAGGAGTTTAGTAGCATCTCCTAAAGTGATTTCCATAAAAGTGCCTCCCGCGGCCGAATCTAAAAGGTTTCTAGAAGCAAAATTCAATCCGGCATAAAAAATTTGTATAATCATCCATAAATTCAAACCATGAGTAGGGCAATTACGTATCATTAATTTCATCCTCTCCCAAGCTTGTGCAACATGTTCATGATCAAGTTGCTTAAAGTTCATAATATCATTTCTAAGAGAGTTGATCTTAGCGGGAGGAAAATACTTAGAGATAAAAGCATCTTTGCACTTGTTCCAAGAATCAATACTATTTTTAGGCAAAGAAGAAAACCAAGCTTTAGCACGATCTCTAAGCGAAAAAGGAAATAGCTTCAATTTAACAACATCATTGTCAACATCCCTCTTCTTTTGCATATCACATAAATCAACAAAGCTATTTAGATGAGTAGCGGCATCTTCACTAGGAAGGCCGGCGAATTGATCTTTCATAACAAGATTCAATAAAGCAGTATTGATTTCGCAAGATTCAGTATTGGCAAGAGAAGCAATCGGAGTGCTAAGGAAATCATTATTGTTGGTATTGGTGAAGTCACAAAATTTGGTATTATCTTGAGCCATCGTGACAAGCAAGCAAACCAACACACGAGCAAACAAAAAGCAAGCGTAAAGTAAGGCAAACGGAAAAGAGAGGGCGAATAAAACGGCAAGGGTGAAGTGGGGGAGAGGAAAACGAGAGGCAAATGGCAAATAAAGTAATGCGAGAGATAAGGGATTGTGATGGGTACTTGGTATGTTGACTTTTGCGTAGACTCCTCGGCAACGGCGCCAGAAATTCTTCTTGCTACCTCTTGAGCTTGCGTTGGATTTCCCCGAAGAGGAGAGGATAATGCAGCAGAGTAGCGTAAGTATTTCCCTCAGTTTTTGAGAACCAAGGTATCAATCCAGTAGGAAGCCATGCACAAGTCCCTCGTACCTACACAAAACAAATATCTCAACGCTACCAACACGATTAGGGGTTGTCAATCCCTTCACGATCACTTACGAGAGTGAGATCTGATAGAGATGATAGATAATATTTTTGGTATTTTTGGTATAAAGATGCAAAGTGAAATAAAAAGCAAAGCAATAATAAAGTGATGGAAGATTGATATGATAGGGAATAGACCCGGGGGCCATAGATTTCACTAGTGGCTTCTCTCAAGAGCATAAGTATTTTACGGTGGGTGAACAAATTACTGTTGAGCAATTGACAGAATTGAGCATAGCTATGAGAGTATCTAGGTATGATCATGTATATAGGCATCACGTCCGAGACAACTAGACCGACTCCTGCCCGCATCTACTAGTATTACTCCATTCATTGACCGCTATCCAGTATGCATCTAGAGTATTAAGTTAATGAAAACAGAGTAACGCCTTAAGCAAGATGACATGATGTAGAGGGATAAATTCATGAAATATGATAAAAACCCCATCTTGTTATCCTCGATGGAAACAATACAATACGTGCCTTGCTTCCCCTACATCCTTTGGGAAAGGACACGCAAGATTGAACCCAAAGCTAAGCACTTCTCCCATTTCAAGAACTACCAATCTAGTTGGCCAAACCAAACGGATAATTCGAAGAGACTTGCAAAGATAACCAATCATACATAAAAGAATTCAGAAAAGATTCAAATATTGCTCATAGATAATCTTGATCATAAACCCACAATTCATCGGTCTAAGCAAACACACCGCAAAAAGAAGATTACATCGAATAGATCTCCACGAGAGAGGGGGAGAACATTGTATTGAGATCCAAAAAGAGAGAAGAAGCCATCTAGCTACTAACTATGGACCCGAAGGTCTGAGGTAAACTACTCACACTTCATCGGAGAGGCTATGATGATGTAGAAGCCCTCCGTGGTGGATTCCCCTTCCGTGAGCTCGGAACAGGCCCCAAGATGGGATCTCGTGGATCTGAGAAAGTTGCGGTTGTGGAATTAGGTTTTGGCTCCGTGTCGATCGTTCGAGTGCGTGAGGTATATATAGGAGGAAGAAATGCGTCGATTGGAGCAACAGGGGCCCACAAGGGCGGAGGGCACGCTGGGGGGGCGCGCCCTACCTCGTGCCTTCCCTGTTGGTTGCTTGACGTAGGGTCCAAGTCTCCTGGATCATGTTCGGTGAGAAAATCACGTTCCCGAAGGTTTCATTCCGTTTGGACTCCGTTTGATATTTCGTTTCTTCGAAACACTGAAATAGGCAAAAAAAACAGCAAATCTGGGCTGGGCCTCCGGTTAATAGGTTAGTCCCAAAAGTAATATAAAAGTGTAAAATAAAGCCCAATATGGTCCAAAACAATAGATAATATAGCATGGAGCAATCAAAAATTATAGATACGTTGGAGACGTATCAATGACCACCGAGACCGGCGTGAATTTCGGCCAGGAGCTTCCATCCCTCTTCCTCGGAGATACATCTTTGAAGTACTCTGGTAGCGCTTTTCTTGTAGAGCTCTCCTTCATGGACCTTGTAGGCTTTTGAGCGCCGGACAATGCAGCGAGCCTCATTTTCATCCTCGGGGAGCTCTCGCCTGTTAAGGTAGGCCGATGGTGTTATTTCAATGGATGACCCCCCAACGATATCGGTATTGTGTTCGGAATCTGGGGGTATAGTCGTATCCGGACTAGTGTTGCCGCTCTCATTTTGCCACACCATGGATGACTTGAAGAGCCTTTCCAAAAAGATGTTAGGCAGGACAGGGTCGCGCTTGGCGCCCAGGCGTGTAAGGACATCCGTCGCTTGATTGTTTTCTCGAGCCACATGATGAAACTCGAGGCCCTCGAATCGAGCTGAAATTTTGAGTACGGCGTTGTGATAAGTTGCCATCTTTGGGTCCTTGGCATCGAAGTCTCCGTTTATTTGGGATATTGCGAGAATTGAATCCCCGCGCACCTCCAGGCGTTGTATGCCCATGGAGATGGCCATCTGAAGACCATGTAATAAGGCCTCGTATTCGGCTGGATTGTTGGAGTCTGTGTATAATATTTGAAGTACGTATTGTACTGTGTCTCTAGTAGGGGACGTTAAAACGACGCCTGCTCCTAAACCGGCCAGCATTTTGGAGCCATCAAAGTACATGACCCAGTTGGAATATGTGCCGTACTCTTTAGGGAGTTCAGCCTCTGTCCATTCGGTGACGAAGTCGGACAGTACTTGGGATTTAATGGCCCAGCGCGGTTTGTATGTTATTTCAAATGGAAGGAGCTCAATGGCCCATTTTGCGATCCGGCCCATGGCATCGCGGTTGTCTATTATGTCATTGAGTGGTACTTCGAAAGCCACCGTGATTGAGCATTCTTAAAAGTAGTGTCGTAGCTTCCGGGATGCCATGAAGACCGCGTATGCTATCTTTTGGTAATGAGGGTACCGGGATTTGCATGGTGTGAGGACCGTGGATACGTAGTATACCGGTTTCTGGAGCGGGAATTTGTGTCCGTCCTGCTCTCGCTCAACAACGAGCACGGCGCTCACCACTTGGTGTGTTGCCGATATGTATAATAACATGGGTTCGCCGATGTTCGGCGCGGCCAGGATTGGGTTGCTCGCTAAAAGGGCCTTTATTTCCTCCAGTCCGGCCGTTGCCGCATCCTTCCACTCGAAGTGATCGGTGCGTCAGAGAAGGCGGTAGAGTGGCAATGCTTTTTCTCCCAATCTAGAGATAAAGCAGCTTAAAGCTGCCACGCATCCCGCGAGTTTTTGGACCTGTTTAAGGTCTGTTTGCGTAGTCAATTGTGACAAAGCTCGGATTTTGGCTGGATTTGCCTCAATTCCTCTATTGGAAATGATGAAGCCCAGCAGTTTTCCAGCAGGGACGCCGAAAACACACTTTTTCGGATCGAGCTTGATGTCATATGTGTGGAGGTTGTCGAATGTGAGACGTAAATCGTCTATCAATGACTCGACGTGCCTGGTTTTGATGACGACATCATCCACATATGCTTCAACTTTCTTGCAGATCTGTTTCTCCAGGCATGTTTGAATCATGCGTTGGTAGGTGGCGCCTGCGTTTTTGAGCCCGAAAGGCATAGTGTTGAAGCAAAAAGGCCCATATGGGGTAATGAATGCAGTTGCAGCTTGATCGGACTCCTTCATCTTGATTTGATGGTATCCGGAGTATGCATCGAGGAAACACAGTGAGGAAGGGGGAAGGGATCAATAATCTGATCGATGTGAGGGAGGGGGAAGGGATCCTTAGGGCAGGCCTTGTTAAGGTCTTTGAAATCGACGCATATGCGCCAGGATTTGCCTTTCTTTGGTACCATCACCAGGTTTGCTAGCCAGTCTGGGTGTTTTATTTCTCTGATGAATCCGGCCTCGAGTAACTTGGCTAGTTCCTCTCCCATAGCTTGTCGTTTGGGTTCGGAAAAATGCCACAGTGTTTGCTTGACTGGCTTATATCCCTTCAATATATTGAGGTTGTGTTCGGCCAACCTGCTTGGGATCCCTGGCATATCAGAAGGGTGCCAGGCAAATATGTCCCAGTTTTCACGCAGGAATTCTCGTAGCGCGGCATCGACCGTTGGGTCGAGTTGTGCCCCGATGGATGTTGTCTTCTTGGGGTCCATCGGGTGGACTTGAAATTTGACTATTTCTTCTGCTAGTTTAAAGGAGGTGGATTTGGGTCGCTTGTCCAGAATTACGTCATCCCTATCCGCAGTGGAACATAGTGCGGTTAGTTCCTCGGCCACGAGGGCTTCAGACAGTGCCTCGAGGGCCAGGGATGCTGTTTTATTTTCGGCGCGGAGTGCTATGTCCGGATCACTGGCAAGAGTGATGATACTGTTGGGCCCGGGCATCTTGAGCTTCATGTACCCGTAATGAGGTATAACTTGGAAGCATGTAAATGCATCTCGCCCCAATAGGGCGTGATATCCGTTGTTGAAAGGGGCCACTTGGAAGGTTATCTCTTCGGACCAATAATTCTTCAGAGTGCTGAATACCACGTCGAGCGTGATTTTTCCCACACATTGCGCCTCTCGACTGGGAATAATTCCCCGAAAGGTTGTGGTACTTTGCTCAATGCGGCTCCTGTCGACTTCCATTTTATTTAGCGTATCCTTGTAGATGAGGTTTAATCCGCTGCTGCTGTCCATGAGCACTTTGGTGAGCCGAAACCCGTCCACAATTGGATTGAGGACCAAGGCGGCTAGTGGCCGGACTGTCCAGAATTTTGGTTCGTCACTGGCATTGAAAGTTCTAGCCGTGTCGTTCCAAGGGTTCATTGCTGCGACTTGGCAGACTTCGGCTAGGTTGCGGAAAGCCCTTTTATGCCGATTGTTTGAAGCGAAAGTCTTGAAGACTGTTAATACACTAGAGTCGTCATCTTCCCGGGGGTGTTGTACTGGTGTATTTTTGGTGAGGATATCCTCGCCGCTTTTGGCTACTTGCCGGAGTATCCAACAGCTCTAAGGTTGTGGGTTGGTATGGTGTCCGGCGTTGCATGTATTTTGCATGGCCTATCGAGCCATCCTTCCAGAACAGTTCCGCGCCCCATTGTGTGCTTAAATTTCTTTACTGATGGATCTGGTGCGCCACGAGGGTGCGCCCTTTTTGCCCGGATGAAGGGTTGAGTGGAAACCGGTGGTTCCCCTGCCTGAGTTTTCCAGGCGCTTTCCATTCCGCAGTACTTGTGTACGATGGTTGCCAAGTCAGCGAAGCGTAATACGCGACGGCGATTGATGTCGTTGAGGAGTCCTTCGGCCGTGCAATTGTTGCAGAATGCTAAGACCGCCTCTTCATCGTGGCAATCTTTAATCTTGTCTTTGCCAAGGAGGAATCTGGCCCAAAAGTGATGGACTGTTTCCTGAGGCTACCATCGTATGTATGTGAGATCGCATCTATCTGGGTGGGTGGGTGGTTTTAAATCCGAACCCTGACCCAATTTGGAGTCCGGAGTTTGAAGAACTCCCGAACTTAATAGCTCGGATTCCGGGATATTAACCTATTTTTTGGGCCCGTCGCCCGATTATAGGTACAGAGGGCGGGCTATGTCTTTCTGAAGGCAGGTGCCCGGCTCTTCGAGTTCGGAAATCCGGACACAGTTCGTCCTCAATATGGAGGAAGAGTTATTGTCTTGCTCTTCTACTAGCACTATCTGGTGGGTGATCAGCAGAGATTTAATTTCTCTCTGGTCGGGTTTAAGCCCAATCCGATCATAGTATGTGGCGACCCCCAGGGAGGCGATGTGATCTAGGAGCTCGTTCAAAGACGATAACTCTGCCGGATCCATCTGCTTAGAGTATTCGGAGCTAACACGAAGGTGGTTTTCGATGACCCGAGAAGTCATCGTTGGCTTAACGGCCATAGGGGCGGTCATGGTGAAGCCGCCTAGCCGGAGGATTTGGCCTGAGGTCAGGGCACCTCCGGCGGTGATATTGTCCTTGATAACAAGGCGAGCCATCAATCCTGTCTTCGACGTCACAGCGGAACTCTCATTGAAAGCACCAATGTCGGTGTCAAAACTGGCGGATCTCGGGTAGGGGGTCCCGAACTATGCGTCTAAGGTCGATGGTAACAGGAGACGGGGAACACGATGTTTACCAAGCTTCGGGCCCTCTCTATGGAGGTAATACCCTACTTCCTGCTTGATTGATCTTGATGAATATGAGTATTACAAGGGTTGATCTACCTCGAGATCATAATGGCTAAAACCCTAGAAGTCTAGCCTGTACGACTATGAGTATTCTGCCCCCTGTATAGACTAAGCCCTCCGGTTTATATAGACACCGGGGGGAGCTAGGGTTGTACAAATTCGGTTACAGAGAAAGGAATCTTCACATCAGGATGCCAAGCTTGCCTTCCACGCCAAGGAGAGTCCCATCCGGACACAGGTGCGAGTCTTCGGTCTTGTGTCTTCACGGCCCATCAGTCCGGCCCATTTCCAACAGGCCGGGCGCCCGAGGACCCCTTAATCCAGGACTCCCTCAACGGCCCAATCGAATAATGAGACGTTAATGGGTATAAAGCGATACATTGTTCAGATGGGTCGAAAGACGTCAATGGGCCAAGAGTTACAAAGGGCCTCATATGGGTCGAAAGACGTCATGGGCCATACACGGGTCGGAAGTTACAATGGTCTGGAATCATACTGGACGGCCCAGATGACGCTACTGGGCCTAATTCGGATAGGCCATAATGGACCATGAGTTAGCGGGCTTTAAATGGCTATATGCAAATAAGCCGTTAACAGGCTTTAAGGGGGCCGACCGTTACCTTTTGACTAGGTTAAACGGGCTGGCCATTTGACCTGAATGAGCCACTATTGGGCGAGTCATGTGTCGATGTAGCATAGGCGCGTCCCGTCCATTCACTGGATGACAACTATCCCAACGCTGAGCCGACACGTGGATCCACCGACGAATGAGAATTTTACACGTGGAAAATCCCCATTGGTCCGGGTTGTTAACGGGTTATCAGATCCAAACCAAAACCCGAAAACTTAACGGTGACCCGTTATGGTGGATGCCACGTGTTGGTTACCCTTGACAAAAGAGCTTCCATGATGCACCATTTATCGTCATGGAAGTGGACACTTCCGTGATGATAATTTTGGTATTGACATGGAACACTTCTACGACAACACAAGTATGACTATCTTGATTCTGTCATAAAATCGTCATGGATGTACATGCATGACAGAAAACGGGACCTACTGTGACGAACACGTACCATCACGGAAGTGGTTTTTTTGTAGTGAATGCAGTGCATGTCCGTGTCCGATACGAACCCTTCAGTTCAAGGACACCTAGTAGCACCTCAATTTTATGAGCACACCACTAGACGTACTTGACGTTCGAAGGTGCAACATCGGGAATGGAAAATTTCTTGATATTAACGAGGGATCTTTCTATCATTCTAACATGCATAGAAAACAAGTAGCATAACAATCACAAATAAACATATATTGTGAAATAGTATGGGCTCCTTCATGGATGTTGTCGGTGTCAAAATCGGCGGATCTCGGGTAGGGGGTCCCGAACTGTGCGTCTAGGCGGATGGTAACAGGAGACAAGGGACACGATTTTTTTACCCAGGTTCGGGCCCTCTCGATGGAGGTAAAACCCTACTCCTGCTTGATTAATATTGATGATATGGTTAGTACAAGAGTAGATCTACCACGAGATCAGAGAGGCTAAACCCTAGAAGCTAGCCTATGGTATGATTGTTGTTCGCCCCACGGACTAAAACCCCGCGGTTTATATAGACACCGGAGAGGTTAGGGTTACATAGAGTCGGTTACAAATGGGAGGAGATCTACATATCCAGACGCCAAGCTTGCCTTCCACGCCAAGGAAAGTCCCATCCGGACACGGACGAAGTCTTCAATCTTGTATCTTCATAGTCCAGAGTCCGCCAAAGGTTATAGTCCGCCATCCGGACACCCCCTAATCCAGGACTCCCTCAGTAGCCCTGAACCAGGCTTCAATGACGACGAGTCCGGCGCACAAATTGTCTTCGGCATTGCAAGGCGGGTTCCTCCTGCGAATACTTCATAGAAGATTTTGAACACAAGGATAGTGTCCGGCTCTGCAAAATAAGTTCCACATACCACCGTAGAGAGAATAATATTTACACAAATCCAATCTGCTGACCTATTCTGCAGCGTGACATCACACCACGGCCAAGCCTTTATTCGAATCGTTTTCACTATCCCACCTCAGCGCACTTAGCGAGGCGGTTTCCTTGGCACGTCTTGTCGAAGCAGAGATCGTGTCCCCTTATTCCGGGATTCTCATCAATACGGGCATGAGTAACCCAACCGTGCCATTAATTATGGCGCTTGGGAGATAAGCGAGTTTTACCAGGCTGGTGGGGACGTGCAGTCTCGTCCGCCCATATAAGGGGATAAGGATCCACCTTTTTCAACTACGCCTTCTTCCTCCTTTGCTTATCCATTTTCACGCACTCGAGCTCCAGCGCCCAAGTCCGCACTTCCCACCTCAACCTACTCCAGCCATGTCCGGAGCGGGAGGCAAGTGGAAGGTCTCCTCCGTTACGGAGGGACACATCAAGAAGCTGAGGAAAGCCGGATAGTTGTCCAATGACATCGCGCACCGGCTCCCCGATAAGGGGCAGCTCATCCCCACCCCCAGGCCCCATGAGAGGGTGGTGTTCCTCACCCATTTCCTCCGCGGACTAGGTTTCCCACTTCACCCATTTGTCCGGGGACTCATGTTCTACTACGGCCTAGATTTCCACGATCTGGCCCCGAACTTCATCCTCAACATCTCGGTGTTCATCGTCGTGTGCGAGGCCTTCCTCCGCATCCAGCCCCACTTCAGCTTATGGATGAAGACCTTCAATGTCAAGCCGAAGGTAGTGGGCGGCCGCCAAGCGGAGTGAGGAGGTGCCATGGTGGGCAAGATGCCCAACGTCCTATGGCTCGAGGGCTCCTTCGTGGAGACCATAAAGGGGTGGCAATCGAGGTGGTTCTACATCACCGAGCCGCGTGACCCTGAATGGGCAGTGGCCCCCGAATTCCAATCTGGCATCCCTACGCGGCTCACCTCCTGGAAAGAGAAGGGCATGCCATGGGGTAATTCGGAAGAGCTGACCGGACTCCAAACCTGCGTCCAAAGCCTAGCGGACAAGAAGGTTAAACTCGTCAACGTAGTCCAGGTCATGCTCATCCGCCGGATCCTCCCGTGCCAACAACAGGCTTTCACCTTGTGGGAGTTTGATCCGGCCCAGCACCAAACTCTGAGCAGGCTGTTCGACACAATGTACGAAGATGCCTGGAAGGCGCTATTCAAGGGCGCCGAGGCTCCCGCGTCCGCTACCGAGGATCGCGGATACAGCGCGTAGCATCAAGCTAGTGCGGTAAGCTGTTTTTCCTCTTACAGGATATTTGTCTTTCATAGTTTGACTCTATGCGGGATCTAAGCCCCATGCCTTTGACAGGACTGGCAGAAGAAGGCCGAATAGGTCAACTGTCCGGAGGCTTTGCCCGAAGACCCAGCGGATGCTCGCTTAGCGAAGCTGCTGGTCCCGGCACCTTACGTGGTGCTGGAGAAGAAAGCCAAGAAGAAAGCCACAGGAACTCGAAAGAGTTCCCGGCACCTGGTGGTGTCGGACTCATCGTCCGATGATTCCGAGGCGGACTCCTCCCATGAAGACGAGGAGGAGGAAAAAGAGGTCCCTCCCCCAGCGGGGGGAGAGAAGAAAAGGAAGGCCGCCCCAACTGGGGGGTGCGAAGGGTCCAAGAAGGGAAGGACCCTTCCTCCGGACTACTCAACCAACGCCGACGATGGCGAAGAGGAGTGACCATCCAGGGCCAAGCCCCTGGCAAAATCGTATGTATCCGGACACCAGAATAACTCATGGCATTCCTTTATTGCACAGTATCTTCTGACGCCGAATAAAATCGTGCAGTCCGCCCAAGGCCGGGCTCGACGCTTCGTCGAGCGGCTCCCTGGGTTCGTCGGATGTGAATAGCACTTCACTTCCGGCCGCCTCCTCCCCTCGCGCTGTGGATGATTCCGAGGTGGAGTACCAAGAAGTTCCAAGCCAGGAGGAGGTGGTCCTGGAGGCGCCGCAAGGCGACCTCCCGGACTCCAGGCGCAAAGGGGAAAAACCCCCAAGGGCTCCAAGTCCGTCCCTGGGCCGGACATCGCACCGGAACCTTCAGCGGTTCCGGGGTCCGGCAGGCGGCCCCCTAGTAAGAAGGGCAAACCTACAACGCCGGTGACCTCCGTCCAACCGGAGGCACCGGATAATCTGCTGGAGGTGCTTAACGGCGCCTCCATCGACGAGGAGCACCGCACTATTATGAGTGTGGTGATCCAGAAGGTTCAGTCCGCCAAGAGCGGGCTGACTGAAGCCTGTGCCAGCCTTCTAACAGGCTTTGAGGTATGTATTTAAGATATGTAAAAATATCACCGCATAGACAGTAACCCCTGATGCTCAGTTTGGTGTTCGGAAAGAAAACCGAACTGAGGATCTAAAAGATATACTCATGAGTCTAACATAAATATGTCAATATGGGAATGCAGGCTACGCTGCTGACCTCTGCCGCACTGACTGCGGAGGTCGATGGATTAAAGCAGAGCCTCGAGCGGTCCGAGAACGAGCTCGGCCTTGCCATGAAGCAGCTCGAGGACAACGAAGGTAAGTAATACCTTATGTAAGTATATAAAAAGATGTGGTTGCAAAAAATGACAGGACCAACTTGGGTATTACAGGGGCCACAATGGAGGTGGCGACCCTGAAGGAAGCATTGTCCAAGGCCGAAGATAATGCGACCGTGGGACACGCCGCGCGAGAAAAGAAGGAGGCGCGGGTGGAGGAGGTCAAGCAAGAGCTCCAGGCTCTCGTGAAAAAACACGAGAGTTGGGAGCTTGACTCAAAGACTCGAGAGTCCGAGCTTGCCTCGGCCCTTGAGAGTGCCAAATGTGCCAAGGCCGAAGCCCAAAAAGCCCTCCAGGAAATTGAGGCGATGAAGAAGATAGCGGCGGGTAAGGCATTCTTTATGCAAAGCAAGCACGTGAAAGTGAATTACTTGTTACTTACCTAAGTCCGGAGCTCTCCAGGAGCATTCGTAGATCTTCCCCGCAGTGTGTCCGACGCTGCCGCATTCTACCGAGCCGAGGAGGGGAGCTCGACGGAGAAGGTGTTCGGTCTCGAGATCTTTGAGGCGGATACCAGTGCCCTTGAGCGACCAGCTGAAGCAGCTGGTCGAGCTCCATAAGGTGGCCGAACAGGCCATGAAGGGTCTCGTAGTCCGGCTGTGGCCTAGGGAGGCCATGCCAGGGAGCTACTTCGGGCTGGTGAAGCGGCTGGTGGATGCATGTCCATGGCTTGAAGTCATCAAGCACTCTGTATGCATCGAAGGTGCCCGTAGGGCCCTTGCCCGTGCTAAAGTGCACTGGGGCAAGATGGATGCTGAGAAGCTTGTGACGGACGGACCATCGCCGGGCAAGGAGCATCGCAAGCCCGAAATGTATTATGAGGGCGTCCTGAAGGGTGCCCGCCTTATAGCGGATGAGTGCTCCAAAGATGTAATTTTGAGTAAACTCGCATTTGTGATCTCAGACTGAAAACTTGTTCATATCGTTAAGCAACGCTTTTGAATTTAAAATATTACCTTACATGCGGCCGTTTATTAAATTTGAGAGATGGCAAGTCGTCGGCTTCGCCCCCATGCCACAGTCTTTGGGGTGTTTGGGATAAACTTGAGCGCTCTTTTTCCCATTCTTGGGTCCTTCGAGGGAGGCGCTCAACATAACGAACAAGGCAATCGGACCATAATGCTTGAACACTCTCACTTAGCCATAGAATTCTATTATTTTAAATTTAGTGAAGCCCCTAGTATTCGGAAGACCGAGTTCGGGCGCTATCACGCCTAGGCGGACAAAGCGGCTCCTCGCTCTAAGCGGCATAAGTCTTTAGGGACTCGAAAATCTCTCGAACAGCGACCAGCTCTCGCCCTATCATGACGGTCAGTTTTAGCTTTCTCCACCGAGGTGCTTAGCCCAGCTCAGCCGGGCACAATCGCAGTGGTTCTCCCAGCGCTACCTTAGCCGATATAACGGGCGTAAGGTACGAAATATGGGAGCGGGCAAACCCAACTATTGACCCAAGACATGATTCGGAGCCGATGCATATAATGCTATAAGTTCGGGGTGCCGCACTTGTGAAAGTGTTCGGACTTATCACACCGTATTTTGGGGTACTTAAGCCCCTGGTGTATTTGGCCGTACCAAAGTGTACGGGTGCAACATGTCATTAATGAACATATATAGATAAAAAAGGAATGCAATAATAGACAAAAGCTATGTATTATTTATTCGAAGAGGCTGCGGTAAAAGCAGAACGATACAAATAGTGCGATAAGCAATAGATGGGACTATTTGACATGTCCCCCTCCAGGGGCGAGCTGCGGGATGATATGTGAAACAAGTATACTGCTTGTTATAGAGACCACCTGGACACTCGACGTAGCTTTCTGCCTCCCTGGATGTTGCATCGTGTGTTCGGCGATTGTACTGCCGGACAGGCCTTCCGGAGAGCGGAGTCCTGAAAGTAAGAAAAAAGAGATGACAAAGTCGGGAGCCCCTAGTGCGGTTGAGCCGCATTTCGGGCATGCCGTGGTCGTGCCCCTCCCCCTACGCCCATGGTATCTCCAGAGCGTAGTTATGTACGCGTAGTACTGGTTTCGCAATTTTGCGAGGGCTGGGGTTGGGGCCGCATTGCTACGCTTGCTCGGAACGTGCCAGGCGGTCTTGTTGTAGGTTACTTCAGGCGCGCTTGACGGTGTCCGGACGTTTAATAGCCGGACTGGAGAATTGCCTTGAGAGGCTACTTTGTACTTCCGCCGCGAGGACCGCCGTGTGCTCCTCGGTTCGGAGAGAGCGTTCGGTGTTTCCATTGACCGTAATGACTCCTCGAGGGCCTGGCATCTTGAGCTTGAGGTATGCATAGTGAGGCACCGCATTGAACTCGAGGGCCTGGCATCTTGAGCTTGAGGTATGCGTAGTGCGGCACCACATTGAACTTTACAAATGCGGTTCGTCCGAGCAGCGCGTCATAGCCACTGCGGAACGGGACTATGTCGAAGATTAACTCCTCGCTTCGGAAATTATCCGGGGATCCGAAGACCACCTCAAGTGTAATTGAGCTGTGCAGTTGGCCTCTACACAGGATGGCGCCTTTAAAGGTCGTCTTTGTGGGTTTAATCCTTGAGGATCTATGCCCATTTTTCACCTGTATCTCACGATAAAGCGAGTTCAGCTGCTGCCGCCGTCCATAAGGACTCTAGTGAGGTGAAATCCGTCAATGATTGGGTCTAGAACCAACGCGGCGAATCCGCCATGGCAGATGCTAGTGGGGTGGTCCCTTCGATCAAAAGTGATCGGGCAGGAGGACCATGGGTTGAACTTTGGGGCGACTGGCTCCAACGCATATACGTCCCTGAGTGCACGCTTCCGCTCCCTTTTGGGGATGTGGGTTGCGTATATCATGTTCACCGCCCGCACTTGTGGGGGGAAACCCTTATGTCCCCTATTGTTCGGCGGCCGGGGCTCCTCCTCGTCATCGCTATGCAGCCCCTTGTCACTGTTTTCGACAATTAACTTGCCTGCCTGCTTGAACACCCAACAATCCTTGTTGGTGAGATTGGCTGGTTTTTCAGGGGTGCCGTGTATCTGGCACGAGCTATCGAGTATTTGGTCCAAAGCGGGCGGGCCGGATATTTCTTTTAAATGGCTTTTTCGTGACCGGGTTTAGAGCCTCTGAATCCGGCATTGAGTGTCGTATCCTCAGCATTGTTGCCGTTAATGCGGCGCTTGTGTTTGTTGCGACGCGACCTGCCATTGCTGTCCTTGGTATCCGAATTACCAGGGCTCTTGGTCATGTTATTACTGTGAGCTAGCCAGCTGTCTTCTCCCGCGCAAAAGCGGGTCATGAGTGTTGTGAGGGCTGCCATGGATTTCGGCTTTTCCTGTCCTAGGTGTCGGGCAAGCCACTCATCACGGATATTATGTTTGAAGGCTGCGAGGGCCTCTGCGTCCGGACAGTCCACTATTTGATTTTTCTTGGTTAGGAACCGTGTCCAGAATTGTCTGGCCGATTCCTCTGGCTGCTGAATTATGTGGCTTAGGTCATCAGCGTCTGGTGGTCGCACATAGGTGCCCTGGAAATTGTCGAGGAATGCGGCTTTCCAGGTCCTCCCAGCAACCAATTGACTCTGCTGGCAAGCTGTTAAGTCAATGCCGAGCTGGTTCTTTAAGCTTGAGTGGGAGGTATTTGATGGCGTTTAGATCATCGCCGCGGGCCATGTGGATATGAAGGAGATAGTCCTCGATCCATATCGTAGGATCTGTTGTGCCATCGTATGATTCGATGTTTACGGGTTTGAAACCCTCAGGGATTTGATGATCCATTACTTCATCTGTGAAGCATAGTGGGTGTGCGGCACCTCTGTATTGGGCTATATCACGACGTAGCTCAAACGAGCTTTGTCTACTGTTTCGGCCCGACCAGATTTGCCATATCCAGCGTGACGGTTATCGTCACGTGTCGTGGGGCGCCCACGCGATCCGTAGATCGATCTTGTCTGCCTTGCCTTGTCCTCCAATATATCTCGCAGGTCTGGCGTATTTCCCCGTGCCTTGGTACTTTTTGGGCGACGCCGGGGTGCGGCTTGAGTGGAGGGCCGATAGGCCTCTCTGTCGCGGCCACATCATGCATTGGTGATGTAGGTTTAGGTGCTTCCTCCTCTAATCGGGGTAGCAGCCTGTGTTTTGGGTAGCTCTTGGAGGGGTGTTCGAGTTCATACTCTTCGGCCGCAAGGACTTCAGTCCATCTGTCGGCTAGCAAGTCTTGGTCAGCTCTAAGTTGTTGCTTTTTTTTCTTGAGGCTGCTTGCCGTGGCCATAAGCCTGCGTTTGAAACGCTCTTGTTCGACGGGATCCTCGGGCACGACAAATTTGTCGTCGTCGAGGCTTGCCTCGTCTTCGGAGGGAGGCAAATAATTATCGTCCTCTACCTCTCTGTCTACCGCTCTCTCAAGAGGGTTGGCTTCTCCATCCTCCTGCGCTGAATCGTGCTGGAGGGGGTTGTCTTCGGCACTGTCCAGGGTATTATTATCTCCCGTTCCGGAATCACCATTTTTGTTTTGGCGGGATTTAGAGCAGCGCCGCTGACGCCGGCGCTTAGGCTGCTTCTTGGAGGGGTCATCCTCCGCTGTTCCATCACCATTCCCTTCTTTTGGGGTGTCCACCATGTATATGTCATATGACGAGGTGGCCTTCCAGTGCCCTATAGGCGCTGGTTCTTGTTCGTCTCCTGCATCATCGTCCATACCGTCGATGTCTTCGGAGTCGAAGTCTAGCATGTCGGTTAAATCATCGACAGTGGCTACGAAGTGGGTGGTGGGTGGGCTTTGAATTTCTTCGTCATTTGCATCCCAACCTTGCTGACCATAGTCCGCCAGGCTCTCCGATAAAGAGAGACCTTAGTGAATTCCGAATGTCGCCGAAGGGCGAGTGCTGAAAGATGTCTGCGGCGGTGAACTCCATGATAGGCGCCCAATCGGATTCAATTGGCAGGGGCGCGGAAGGTTCGGAGTCCGGAGAGGAGTCCGGCACCTTGGAGTCACGGGCTTCGCGGAGGACAAAGCTGGTGTTCGGCTCGATCGCCGTAGAGATTGCAGCCCCTGAGGCGGTGTCCAGCCATCCGTCCTCGATTGGCGCAGTCGGCTCCGAGCTAAGGGTCGGAGCGGACATAGGTGCAGCCCCCAAGGCACTGTTCGGCGGCAGAGCTAGATCATGCCCATCGTAACAGTGCGGCGCGCTCGGCTGTGGCTCGAACCCGTAGATCAAGTCTCCGCGGACGTCGGCCGTGTAGTTTAAACTTCCAAATCTAACCTGATAGCCAGGGGCGTAGCTTTCGATCTGCTCCAGATGGCCAAGCGAATTGGCCCGCAGTGCAAAGCCGCCGAATACGAAGATCTGTCCGGGGAGAAAAGTCTCACCCTGGATCGCACCGTTGTTGATGATCGGAGGAGCCATCGGGCCTAAAGATGACGACACAGAGGAACTCTCAATGAAAGCACCAATGTCGGTGTCAAAACCGGCGGATCTCGGGTAGGGGGTCCCGAACTGTGCGTCTAGGCGGATGGTAACAGGAGACAAGAGACACGATGTTTTTACCCAGGTTCGGGCCCTCTCGATGGAGGTAAAACCCTACTCCTGCTTGATTAATATTGATGATATGGGTAGTACAAGAGTAGATCTACCACGAGATCAGAGAGGCTAAACCCTAGAAGCTAGCCTATGGTATGATTGTTGTTCGTCCTACGGACTAAAACCCTCCGGTTTATATAGACACCAGAGAGGGTTAGGGTTACATGGAGTCGGTTACAAATGGGAGGAGATCTACATATCCGTATTGCCAAGCTTGCCTTCCACGCCAAGGAAAGTCCCATCCAGACACGGGACGAAGTCTTGAATCTTGTATCTTCATGGTCCAGGAGTCCGGCCAAAGGTTATAGTCCGGCCATCCGGACACCCCCTAATCCAGGACTCCCTCAGATGTTCTTCCAGGTCGGCTCCAACTCCGATGACCATCTAGGAACTCCATCTTATTTGTCACGCCGGGACGCCAAGCCACCAACCTGATCTCTATTATCCAACTACTACAACTAGTAATGAATTTTATATAGAGTCACAAGTCGACACGCAGGTCATTATACATTATAATGACAACACTTTCGCTCCTGCCGGCTAACAAACATGACACGCAGGCCATGTATAATTTACACACATGCATCACATACACATGAGCCATACTATTCACATCAAACCCTGCAACATAAAGTTATGCATAGAATCGCTTTCTACCGTTTTGAGTGATCGCCTATGAAATACAAGGCGCTACGCACACAGTGGTTTTTGGAAATCACATATCACATTTTCACTCCGATCATGCCAAATTTTCTGATCTGACCGATCTTATCAATCATCGTGAATCCGGTTCAGATTTACGTTTCACTTTTAACCACGATGGCGGATACCGACCGTTAGGGGTAGGTTGTGTCACGTCCTCATCCATTCTAATCATCAAAAAACATAGCCACATCAATCCCCATGAGCAGTTGATCACATCAACCGTGCACACAACCGATCTCATAAACGACAACACATCTCATCTGCCGCCTACACATATCTAATATGCATACGATCTGAGTCCAAATCCTATATCAGAGGCTCTGATACCACTGTTGAGTTATACGGTAGGGTGCGTCGACTACAAATTAAACTTTTCCTACATGCAGAACAACCAAGAACATGCTATGGGGGATGGATCACAAATTGTTACTGCTACTTCTTGAGCTTGCGTTGGTTTTTTCCTTGAAGAGGAAAGGGTGATGCGGCACAGTGATACGTCTCCAACGTATCTATAATTTTTTATTGTTCCATGCTATCATATTACCTATTTTGGATGTTTTATATGCATTAATATGCTATTTCATATTATCTTTGGGACTAACCTATTAACCTAGAGCCTAGTGCGAGTTCCTATTTTTCCTTATTTTTGAGTTTCGCGTAAAAGGAATACCAAACGGAATGAAACCTTCGCGATGATTTTTCTTGGACCAGAAGACAACCAGGAGACTTTGAGATGAAGTCAGAAGAGCCACGAGGCGGCCACAAGGACGGAGGGCGCACCCAGGGGGTAGGACGCGCCCCCCATGACCTTCCTGACCTAATTCTTTCACCTATATATTCCCAAATATCCCCAAACCACCAGAGGAGTCCATGAAAACACTTTTCCACCACCGCAACCTTCGGTACCCGTGAGATCCCATCTAGGGACCTTTTCCGGCACCCTGCCTGTCGGTGTCAAAACCGGCGGATCTCGAGTAGGGGGTCCCAAACTGTGCGTCTTAGGCGGATGCTAACAGGAGGCAGGGGACACGATGTTTACCCAGGTTCGGGCCCTCTCGATGGAGGTAATACCCTACTTCCTGCTTGATTGATCTTGATGATATGAGTAGTACAAGAGTTGATCTACCACGAGATCATAGAGGCTAAACCCTAGAAGCTATCCTATGGTATGATTGTTGTATATGATCTATCGACTAGCCTGGCCCTGGTTTATATAATGCACCAGAGGCCTGGGATAACAAGAGTCCTAGCCGAATACGCCGGTGGGGGAGGAGTCCTTGTCTTGATCACCAAATCTTGTGGAATCTTCCTTGTATGCGGTAGCTGTCCGGACTGGCCCATGAGTATACTGTAGTGGGGGTCCTCGGCCCAATCCAATCGACCGGGAGACGACGTGATGAGTACCCCCTAGTCCAGGACACCGTCAGTAGCCCCCTGAACCGGTCTTCAAGTTGGGGACGCTCCTCGATTCTTCCGAACTGTTCTTCATCTTCGGTCGTCGGTCTTGAAAATTGGTTCAACAAATCTTCTCATCTTCGATCCTGAGGATCGCCTAAGTGCATCCGACGAGTTTACACGTCGGGTATCCGAGGAGCCCCTTTAAGTTTCCGGCCTTTATCAATGCCTTGTTATTTTTATGCCACACCTCGGGTTTGAAGTTGTTCCCGGGAGGCAGTGTCCTCTTGCGCCCGACCTATAACACCTGACCGCATTCGAGGTATCTTTTGCAGCCGAGCACCAATGTCGGACTGTGTCCAAGCTCCAACGCCGAACTGTATCCGAGCTCCAACGCCGGACTATATCCGGGGTGTCATAGATCACCTTGGTTCAAAAAAGTTGAAGGAGTTTAGCCGAGCTTAATGCCGGAAATGCCCTCTATGGAGCTAGCCGCTAGCACCCGAGCTTTATGCCGGACTGCTTCCAAGGTGGTGCACCACCCCGACCGCGGGCTGATTTCTGTGAATATTTTTAACTGGTGCAGTTTATTCTCTGCGGTTTAGGCCAGTTTAGCAAATTAAACTCTAGCGGTTTTGAGAGAGAAATTAGGCTCCCCGGCTAGTGACCACACACTCATGTCGAAAAAAGGAGTGATAAATAGTAATAATAATAATAACTTTGCAACGACTAAGAAGAAAAACACTTATTATAAAACAACTCAAATAAACTTAAGAGCCCCCAAGTGACTTGGGTAAAAGAATGATTGTATGTACCGAAGTACTTATATCATATCTATGTTCACCCGAACTTTAAACGCGTCTTAACCGACCGTCGGCTTCTCCCTCTTCGTCAAGGACGAAAAGTGTTATGTACTCCACCTGTCGAGAATATCGACGGTGTTTCCAATAACTGAGCAATCAGGCCATAAGGCTGTAATGCATAAAGCACGCCAGGAACTTATGCTATATTATCGAAGTGTAAGAAGCATCTTGAAGAAAATAGTACATCCACCGATACCTTTCTTCGGTGCTCATTGTTACTATGAGACTTGTGCAATAGATTTTTTTGTACTCATGAGTTCCGTTGTGTGCCGACCATCATTGAAAACAATAAGTGCACTAGCTTTCGGCTTCACCCAGTCTGAGGTCCGGCTCGGATGACCCGATCGTGACAATCACAGAGATGCTCCCTTTACTCCCTAGCCGAACAATCAGGAACGTAGGGGTAAACACAGGAGCGAGGCAACCCAGCTTGCAAATCGCTTAAGTCAATATGGTGCATATTGTGGCGTAATACACGAACAATGAACGAAGCCGTACAAGTATAATCATATGCAAGAGGAAAAGGTTCATAAAGGAAGCCCCCAAGTAAATGGGGTATTTGAATTATTCCGTCACAAACAAAGTTTGGACAAGGAAATTTTTTACAAGCAACTTTTTTCCAAAAAAGTATAATGCTTGGTCGAGCCGAACACAAGTTAAAAATTTAAAACTTTGAGCATGAAGGCAACTTAGCTAGTTAATATGTTCGGTATTGATGACGCGGTCCGAGCTTGATGCGGGACAAGGTTCCGTCCCCCAAGCCGGTCCCGAGGTGGCGGAGCAAAGAGCTCGTCACTCCGAAGTGGTGACATAGCATGGTCAATCCAGGCCGGCAGAGTGATGCCGAAGTCCCCGGCATGGGGTAATGAAGTGTTGACGAAGTCCCCCGTCCAGCCGAGGTGACGCCAAAGGATATAGTCCGGCTGGATCATTTTTCTGTGCATAAAAAATAGTGCAAACCAGGGATAATAGTAATAATAATTATTAAAAAATGTTGCATAATAAATAATTTATGCAAATTGAGTAACAAAAGAAATATGGCCTGGCGCCGAAGTCAATGTCGATGCAGGGCGTCGGCGTGATGCAGTAAAGGCGTGGCAAAGCCTGAATTCCGGATGCGGCGTTCGTCAGACTATGTACGGAAACTGACCGAACCACCATGCGATCGTCGATAATGCGGCCACCATTTGATAGACCTGTGTACATATGATGGACAAACCAGAGTAATAATTCCTTGGGAATAATGAACCCAAACAGGCAAAAAATACTAGGATTAATAGCACCTGGTTTATTTGTTGTAGCAATCCGAAGGAAGGTGATTCCCAAAATTGGGACTCGATCCGCATACCCATTGCCTGATGGGCGATAAAGCGACGGCATGGCAATGCTGGCAAAGGTTGGCTTGCCGAGGCAAATCCCTCGGTCCAGCTAATCGTGACGAAGCTGGTCGGCTGGTGACGCCAAAGTCACCGGAGTAGGTTGATGAAGAGATGATGAAGCCCCCGGTCCAGCCGAGATGTCGAAGTAGGTCAGCGTGATGGACACCGGCTTGAAGGAGCAATAGTGCGGCCCTGCCGACGCAGGTTGTGACGTGGTCAATGCCGGCTTGATGAAGTGACCGTGCGGTGATGCCGGTGTGCCCGCTCCGTGTAATCCGTGGGGTGATGTTGGTGATGATTTATCCTTTGTGATGCCGAACTCTTATTCGGCTTGCCGAGATGATGATACGAAGAAGTTGAGCTCGGCTCAACAAAGTGACGACGTGTCTAGCGCAGGTCGGCAACCGTGGAGCAATATTGCCGGACTGGTTTGACACCAGCATGATGTTGAAGATCATGTTCAAAAGATTTTAAAGTTGGCGGGATGTGTTCGGGAACAAAACACAATACCCCATACAAACTTCCTTCAAAAAGGATGTCCGAAATCCCGTTCATAAAAAAGACAAACTGGGGTCGGATTCGTTTTCGCGCAGAAAACAGATCCGAAAAGTGATGCACTAATCGGAAGGTTCCCGGAGTTTGGACGGTCGGATCGAGCTGAAATTTTGAGGGGTGGTAGATATAGGAATTTTGAAGCCGATCAACGGTTGGATCTTCCAAAGGACGTCCGAGCTAGAAGATGGACACCACGCCCTAAACTCGTCCAGATTCTCGTCCAGACTTGACAGGGCTCCGGTATATCGCGGATTGCCAGAGATTCCTCCATCGGAACTCGAAGAAATTTTCCAGTGTTGCCGTAGACTTAATTCCGCACAATTCCACCGAAGCAATCGTTAAAACGACACTTGAGGAGGCGGTGGCGGCGGACACAAGTTCGTTGCCCAGAAAAACAGCACGGTCGCCAGAGGGCAATGTTGACGTTGAGCCCCCGGGCTCCCTGGATGATTCCTCCATGATCTTGATAGAGATCGGAGTTGATGTTGATGAAGGCCCTCATCCAAACATGACGATTGGAGGTACGGCACAGTCCTTGGTCGAACCAAGGTGACCAGTCGAGCTGGTGACGAAGATGCCGAAGTCGCAGTTGATCTGCAGGCGAGCCATCAATCCTTTTGCCGATCACACAGCGGAGCTCTCAATGGAAGCATCAATGTCGGTGTCAAAACCGGTGGATCTCGGGTAGGCGGTCCCGAACTGTGCGTCTAAGGAGGATGGTAGCAGGAGGCAGGGGACACGATGTTCACCCAGGTTCGGGCCCTCTCGATGGAGGTAATACCCTACTTCCTGCTTGATTGATCTTGATGATATGAGTAGTACAAGAGTTGATCTACCACGAGATCGTAGAGGCTAAACCCTAGAAGCTAGCCTATGGTATGATTGTTGTATATGATCTATCGACTAGCCTGGCCCTGGTTTATATAATGCACCAGAGGCCTAGGATAACAAGAGTCCTAGCCGAATACGCCGGTGGGGGAGGAGTCCTTATCTTGATCACCAAATCTTGTGGAATCTTCCTTGTATGCGGCAGCTGTCCGGACTGGCCCATGAGTATACGACCATGGGGGTCCTCGGCCCAATCCAACCGATTGGGAGATGACGTGATGAGTACCCCCTAGTCCAGGACACCGTCACTGCCAGAGGGTGATTTGATCATGGAGGGCTTCTACATCAACTCTATTGCCCTTCCGATGAAGTGTGAGTAGTTTACCACAAACCTACGGGTCCATAGCTAGTAGCTAAATGGCTTCTTCTCTCTCTTTTATTCTCAATTCCATGTTCTCCTCGATGTTCTTGGAGATCTGTTCGATGTAATACTTTTTTGCGGTGTGTTTGCCGATATCAGATGAATTGTGGATTTATGGTCAGCTTATCTTTTAATATTATTTGAATCTTCTCTGAATTATTTTATGCATGATTTGATATCTTTGTCATTCTCTTCAAACTATCGGTTTGGTTTGGCCAACTAGATTGGTTTTTCTTGCAATGGGAGAAGTGCTTAGCTTTGGGCTCAATCTTGCGGTGTCCTTTCCCAGTGACAGTAGGGGCAGCAAGGAACGTATTGTATTGTTGCCATTGAGGATAAAAAGATGGGGTTTTCATCATATTGCTTGAGTTAATTCCTCTATATCATGTCATCTTACTTAATGTGTTACTCCGTTCTTTATGAACTTAATACTCCTCCATCGTACGGCTTGAACCCATGTCCACAAGGTTAAGAGCCTTGTGCTTTACCAACTGAGCAATGTACCCTTCAATATAATGGATTTAACTTGTGTACCTTGAATTTTTAACAGGAGCAATTGGTAGCCCCCCAAGGGCTGGCTCATTACAATGTGATGAGTCGGATCTTATAAGGTGAGCAAAAAATGACTTTGCATTAGCCCCCAAGTGCCATGGTGCATGTTGGCAGTGACATGGGACTTGCATATTTGATGTAATCTCAATTTGAATAATGTAGCCCCCAAGTGTCGGGTCATAAGCATGCAGCGACTCGGGACTATTCCTTCCATTGTAAATAAATCATATCCATTGTCTCTATGATATTGCTGAATGCCTTGCATATCAATATTGAACCATACTCCTTGGTGTGAGCTAGTATTCTTGGATGAGGAAATAATAGCCATTATTCTCAAGCGGCTTTGTAAACCTCAATCATCATACTGGTTTATTGATAACCATAATATAAATCCAGCAATGTTGGCTATTAAAGATTTGAACAATATAACCTGGTTTAAAAACCAGTTCCTGCAATATAAACCAGTATATCCATGCATATATGATGATGCAATGCATGATGCTATGTGACGTCTACTACACAAACTTCTTCTTGTAGGCGTTGTTGGGCCTCCAAGTGCAGAGGTTTGTAGGACAGTAGCAAATTTCCCTCAAGTGGATGACCTAAGGTTTATCAATCCATGGGAGGCGTAGGATGAAGATGGTCTCTCTCAAACAACCATGCAACCAAATAACAAAGAGTCTCTTGTGTCCCCAACACACCCAATACAATGGTAAATTGTATAGGTGCAGTAGTTCGGCGAAGAGATGGTGATACAAGTGCAATATGGATGGTAGATATAGGTTTTTGTAATCTGAAAATATAAAAACAGCAAGGTAACTAATGATAAAAGTGAACACAAATGGTATTGCAATGCGTTGAAACAAGGCCTAGGGTTCATACTTTCACTAGTGCAAGTTCTCTCAACAATAATAACATACTTGGATCATATAACTATCCCTCAACATGCAACAAAGAGTCACTCAAAAGTTACTAGTAGCGGAGAACAAACGAAGAGATTATTGTAGGGTACTAAACCACCTCAAAGTTATTCTTTCGGATCAATCTATTCAAAAGTTCGTACTAGAATAACACCTTAAGACACATATCAACCAAAACCCTAATGTCACCTAGATACTCCAATGTCACCTCAAGTATCCATGGGTATGATTATACGATATGCATCACATAATCTCAGATTCATCTATTCAACCAACACAAAGAACTTGAAAGAGTGCCACAAAGTTTCTACCGAGAGTCAAGATGAAAACGTGTGCCAACCCCTATGCATAAGTTCACGAGGTCACGGAACCCGCAAGTTGATCAACAAAACATACATCAAGTGAATCACGTGATATCCCATTGTCACCACAGATAAGCACATGCAAGACATACATCAAGTGTTCTCAAATCCATAAAGACTCAATCCGATAAGATAACTTCAAAGGGAAAACTCAATCCATTACAAGAGAGTAGAGGGGGAGAAAACATCATAAGATCCAACTATAATAGCAAAGCCCGCGATACATCAAGATCGTACCACCTCAAGAACATGAGAGAGAGAGAGAGAGATCAAACACATAGCTACTGGTACATACCCTCAGCCCCAAGGGTGAACTACTCCCTCCTCGTCATGGAGAGCGCCGGGATGATGAAGATGGCCACCGGTGAGGGATCCCCCTCCGACAGGGTGCCGGAACAGGGTCCCAATTGGTTTTCAGTGGCTACAGAGGCTTGCGGCGGCGGAACTCCCGATCTATTCTGCTTCCCGATGTTTTTAGGGTATATGGATATATATATAGGCGAAAGAAGTCAGTCAGGGGAGCCACGAGGGGCCCACGAGGGTGGGGGCACGCCTCCCTGCCTCGTGGCTTCCTCGAAGCTTCCCTGACGTCTACTCCAAGTCTCATGGGTTGCTTCCGTTCCAAAAATAACTCTCCCAGAGGTTTCATTCCGTTTGGATTCCATTTGATATTCCTTTTCTTCGAAACACTGAAATAGGCAGGAAAGCAACAATTTGGGCTGGGCCTCCGGTTGATAGGTTAGTCCCAAAAATAATATAAAAGTGCTTAGTAAAGCCCATAAACGTCCAAAACAGAGAATATAATAGCATGAATACTTCATAAATTATAGATACGTTGGAGACGTATCAGCATCCCCAAGCTTAATTCCTGCTCGTCCTCGAGTAGGTAAATGATAAAAGAAAGAATTTATGAAGTGTGAATGCTAGCAGGTGCACAAGTTTGATCAATGATAATTTCAATCACCTTTTCTAGCATCATTATAGATCAAAATAGTAGCTCAACTCATAGGACTTCTCATGATCAAGTAACAAGCTATTCACATGTTAAAGTATAGATCATAAACTTTCTTGAAAACTAACAAACTGTGTTATTAGTCATCAAACAATTACAATTCATCTTATTTTCAGGAAGAGTCTATGTCAGAGCTTTGATTCAGCAAACTTCACATAATCAACTATCATTTAGTCTTTCACAATTGCTAACACTCACGCGATATTTATGGGTTCAAAGTTTTAATCGAGACACGAGAGAAAGATAGGGGCTTATAGATTCGCCTCCCAACCTTTTACCTTAAGGGTAATATCAACAATAAGAGTTCATGATGCCTTACATCCAATTGGATATATATATATATATATATATATATATATATATATATATATATATATATATATATATATATATATATATATATATATATATATATATATATCAGGATCTTTCCAACACAATGTGCTTGCGAAAGGATAAAATGTAAAAAGGAAAGGTGAAGATCACCATGACTCTTGCATAAGGTATAAGACAAGAATAAAAGATAGGCCCTTCGCAGAGGGAAGAAGAGGTTGTCATGCACTTTTATAGTTGGATGCACAAAATCTTAATGCGAAATAACGTCACTTTATATTGCCACTTGTGATAGGGACCTTTATTATGCAGTCCGTCGCTTTTATTGCTTCCACATCACAAGATCATATAAAGCTTATTTTCTCCACACAAACAGATCATACATATTTAGAGAGCAATTTTTATTGCATGCACCGATGACAACTTACTTGAAGGACCTTACTCAATCCACATGTAGGTATGGTGGACTCTCATGGCAATACTAGTTTAAGGGATGTTTAGAAGCACAAGTAGTATCTCTACTTGGTGCAAAGAATTTGGCTAGCATGAGGGGAAAGGCAAGATCAGCATGTTGGACGATCCATGACAATATACTTTATTTCAGATATAAGAAAACATAACCCATTACATTGTCTTGCTTGTCCAACATCACCTTTTAACATGTAATACTTTAATGAGTGCTCACAATTACAAAAGATGTCCAAGATAGTATATTTATATGTGAAATCTCTCTTCCCTCAATATTCTTTCATGAATTGTTCAAGTGACCAATACAATGTTTGCTAACCTTCAAAAAAATTACCACCTCTACTTCTTATATGTGAAGGCATTACTCCCCATGGGAAAGGCATATGAAACATATATAATTTCAGATTTATACATTCAAATCATTCAACCATTTACTCATAGGATATAAGTGAAGCACACGAGTAAATGCAAACTACTCCAAAAAGATATAAGTGAAGATCAATGAGTAGTTAAATAATTATGTAGCTTTGTGAAGACTCTCTCTCATTTAAGAATTTCAGATCTTGGGATATTATTCAAACAGCAATAAAAACAAAATAAAACGACATTTCAAGGATAGCACTCATCATGTGAAGAGGCAAAAACATAGGCTCAACCGATACTAACCGACAATTGTTGAAGAAGAAAGGTGGGATGCCTACCGGGGCGTCCCCAAGCTTAGATGCTTGAGACTTCTTGAAATATTATCTTGGGGTGCCTTGGGCATCCCAAAGCTTGAGCTTTTGTGTCTCCTTAATTCCTCTCATATCACGGTTTCCTAAATATCGAAAGCTTCATCCACACCAAACTCAACAAGAACTCGTGAGATAAGTTAGTAAAAACCAATGCAAAAATCACTAGAATTATTATTAAACATTGCATACTAAATGCCTCTGCATATTTAATATTCCTATCCTCAAATAGAATCATTAAACAAGCAAACATATGCAAACAATGCAAACATAACAGCAATCTGCCTAAACAGGACAGTCTGTAAAGAATGCAGCAAGATCCATACTTCCCTAGCTCCAAAAATTATGAAAGAAAATTCCCACTTTAGTAAATTTATCAGAGCTTATTATGCAAAAGGTTTCAACATTTTATCACATTCTGACTTTTCTTGGGAATTTTTGCAACAGCGGTAAACTTTCTGTTTTGAAACAGCAACATGTATACTTGCAAAATAAGCATGGTCAAGGCTATCCCTGACATTTTTATTGAAAATATAGATGAACAACATTATTCTAAATAACATCAAGCAAATACTAACAAAATAAAATGACGCTCCAAACAAAACACATATCATGTGATTAATAAAAATATAGCTCCAAGTAAAGTTACCGATGAACGAAGACGAAAGAGGGGATGCCATCCGGGGCATCCCCAAGCTTAGGCTCTTGGTTATCCTTGAATATTACCTTGGGGCGCCTTGGGCATCCCCAATCTTAGGCTCTTTCCACTCCTTATTCCATAGTCCATCAAATCTTTACCCAAAACTTGGAAACTTCACAACACAAAACTTAACAGAAAACTCGTAAGCTCCATTAGTATAAGAAAATAAATCACCACTTAGGTACTGTTGTGAACTCATTCTAAATTCATATTGGTGTAATATCTACTATATTACAACTTATCTATGGTTCATACCCTCCGATACTACTCTTAGATTCATCAAAATAAGCAAACAACACATAGAAAACAGAATCTGTCAAAAACAGAACAGTCTGTAGCAATCTGGATCAAACGCAAACTTCTGGAACTCATAAAAATCTGCCAAAATAGGACGACCTAGATAATTTGATTATTTATCTACTGCAATTGGAATCAGTATTTTATCACTTTGTGGTGATTTTTAACAATGGTTTTCGTGAGCAGAAAGTTTATGTCTTTTTCAGCAAGATCAAATAATTATCATCCAAGAAGATCCTATAGGTCTTATTTGGCACAAACACTAATTAAAACATGAAACCACATCTAACCAGAGGCTAGATGAATTATTTATTACTAAACAGGAGCAAAGGCAAAGAACAATAATAAGATTGGGTTGCCTCCCAACAAGCGCTAACGTTTAACGCCCCTAGCTAGGCATGATGATTTCAATGATGTTCACAAAAAAGATAAGAATTGAAACATAAAGAGAGCATCATGAAGAATAGGACTAGCACATTTAAGTCTAACCCAATTCCTATGCATAGGTATTTTGTGAGCAAACAACTTATGGGAACAATAATAAAAAAACATAGGAAGGCAAAACAAGCATAACTTTAAAACTTTAAGCACATAGAGAGGAAACTTGATATTGTTGCAACTCCTACAAGCATATATTCCTCCCTCATAATAATTTTCAGTAGCATCATGAATGAACTCAACAATATAACCATCACATAAAGCATTCTTTTCATGATCTACACACATAGAAATTTTATTGCTCTTCACATAAGCAAAATTCTTCTCATTGAGAATAGTGGGAGTATCATAAGAAACTTGAATACTATAAATTGTTTCCATATTAAAAGAGTAATGTTCAGAAAAAGGGTAATCATAATTATGACAAGTTTTACAAATATAATCATCACTACTTTTTATAGCATAAGTTTCATCACAATAATCATCATAAGTAGCAACTTGGTTCTCATCATAATCAATTGAAACCTCTTCCAAGATAGTGGAATCATCACTAAATAAAGTCATGACCTCTCCAAATCCACTTTCAACAATATAATCATCATAAGTAGGAGGCATGCTATCATCATAATAAATTTTCTCATCAAAACTTGGGAGGCTAAAAATATCATCTTCATTAAACATAGCATCCCCAAGCTTGGGACAAACATTAATTGTAGCAAATATATTTTCAAACTCGTCATTCTCATCAAACATAGCATCCCCAAGCTTGGGCCTTTTCATATCATAAGCATAATCACTCTCATCATTAATAGTATGGATAGCACCAATAGTATAGCAATTATCATCATCACGATGAGTAATAGGAGCAACATAATTTGGGAGGGATACCTTTTCACCTTTGCTTCTCCATCTTTTCTTTTTCTTCTTCACATCATGTGTGGGTTTAACCCTATTTTTTGAGCTCCTTATTAATGAGATTGGTTGAATAGAAGACTCCTCCTCGTTACCTGATTCATCATAAGAAATAATAGGAGGATATTGGGAAGCCTCTTCCCTTTCATTAGTATTCTCTTCATCTTCTATTTGTTTTCTTTTCTTTATGTAATTGGCAATATAAGGATTTTCAATGCAATTCACCGCACGATACATAAAAATTTCTTCTAGATCAAAATCAAGAAATCTATCAAGATTAAACTTTGGAATGCCCTCAGTTATACGTTTCATTTCTTCGTACCCCAAAATAAGACTAAACTCTTTATGATGCTCAAGGGTAATCAAGTTATCACAATTTTTGGACACGATTTGATCATGAAACAAATAGCATTGGAGCTTTAAATGACCATGTTCATTGCAAAGTTCACAAGGATGGCGATAAATATTGAATCTTTCAGCACAATCATCTAGCCTTTCTTGCAACCATTTAGTTTCCAAATACTTATGCCTCTTGCAAAATCTATCTTCCCTATTTGGTGTGTCCTTGCAAGCTCCATGTATTCCACAAAAGTTGGCATGCTTATAAGAGACATTTTCATCATGACTAGTGCAATCGTCATTAGTACTATGGATATTAAAGAATTCATACTAACAACCTTGCAATCATGCTCATCATTCAAAGATTTAGTGCCAAACATTCTAATGCATTCTTCCTCTAGCAGTTGAGCACAATTATCGGAGTCCTTATTCTCATGAAAGATATTAAAAAGATGAAGCATATGAGGCACCCTCAATTCCTTTTTTTGTAGTTTTATTTTATAAACTAAACTAGTGATAAAACAAGAAACTAAAAGATTCGATTGGAAGATCTAAAGATATACCTTCAAGCACTCACCTCCCCGGCAACGGCGCTAGAAAAGAGCTTGATGTCTACTACACAACCTTCTTCTTGTAGACGTTGTTGGGCCTCCAAGTGAAGAGGTTTGTAGGACAGTAGCAAATTTCCCTCAAGTGTATGACCTAAGGTTTATCAATCCGTGGGAGCCGTAGGATGAAGATGGTCTCTCTCAAACAACCCTGCAACCAAATAACAAAGAGTCTCTTGTGTCCCCAACACTCCCAATACAATGGTAAATTATATAGGTGCACTAGTTCGGCGAAGAGATGGTGATACAAGTGCAATATGGATGGTAGATATAGGTTTTTGTAATCTGAAAATATAAAAACAGCAAGGTAACTAATGATAAAAGTGAACACAAATGGTATTGCAACGCGTTGAAACAAGGCCTAGGGTTCATACTTTCACTAGTGCAAGTTCTCTCAACAATAATAACATACTTGGATCATATAACTATCCCACAACATGCAACAAAGAGTCACTCCAAAGTTACTAATAGCGGAGAACAAACGAAGAGATTATGTAGGGCATGAAACCACCTCAAAGTTATTCTTTCTGATAGATCTATTCAAGAGTTCGTATTAGAATAACACCTTAAGACACATATCAACCAAAACCCTAATGTCACCTAGATACTCCAATGTCACCTCAAGTATCCGTGGGTATGATTATATGATATGCATCACACAATCTCAGATTCATCTATTCAACCAACACAAAGAACTTCAAAAAGTGCCACAAAGTTTCTACCGAAGAGTCAAGACGAAAACGTGTGCCAACCCCTATGCATAAGTTCACGAGGTCACGGAACCCACAAGTTGATCACCAAAACATACATCAAGTGAATCACGTGATATCCCATTGTCACCACAGATAAGCACATGCAAGACATACATCAAGTGTTCTCAAATCCATAAAGACTCAATCTGATAAGATAACTTCAAAGGGAAAACTCAATCCATTACAAGAGAGTGGAGGGGGAGAAAACATCATAAGATCCAACTATAATAGCAAAGCTCGCGATACATCAAGATCGTACCACCTCAAGAACACGAGATAGAGAGAAAGAGAGAGAGAGAGAGAGATCAAACACATAGCTACTGGTACATACCCTCAGCCCCGAGAGTGAACTACTCCCTCCTCGTCATGGAGAGCGTCGGGATGATAAAGATGGCCACCGGTGAGGGATCCTCCTCTGGCAGGGTGCTGGAACAGGGTCCAGATTGGTTTTCGGTGTCTACAGAGGCTTGCGGCGGCGGAACTCCCGATCTATTCTGCTTCCCGATGTTTTTAGGGTATATGGATATATATAGGCGAAAGAAGTCGTTCAAGGGAGCCACGAGGGGCCCACGATGGTGGGGGGCGCGCCCAGGGGGTAGGGCGCGCCTCCCTACCTCGTGGCTTCCTTGAAGCTTCCCTAACGTCTACTCCAAGTCTCCTGGATTGCTTCCGTTCCAAAAATAACTCTCCCGAAGGTTTCATTCCGTTTGATATTCATTTTCTTCGAAACACTGAAATAGGCAAGAAAACATCAATTTGGGTTGGGCCTCCAGTTAATAGGTTAGTCCCAAAAATAATATAAAAGTGCTTAGTAAAGCCCATAAACATCCAAAACAAAGAATATAATAGCATGAATACTTCATAAATTATAGATACGTTGGAGACGTATCACTATGATGATGTATGTGCATGATAACAGAGTATACAAGATGTCGGCTTATCATGTCAGTAAGGGTAATAACCCATGGCATATGAGCCGGACCAACAGGGATATTTATAGCTATGCTTCAAATATGAGCAGGAAGCCCCCAAGTGGCTTGCGGCCATAAGTGTGTCATTGAGCCGGTTGTCGATGTCAAAACAGGCGGATCTCGGGTTGGGGGTCCCGAACTGTGCGTCTAGGCGGATGGTAACAGGAGACAAGGGACACGATGTTTTACCCAGGTTCGGGCCCTCTTGATGGAGGTAAAACCCTACGTCCTGCTTGATTAATATTGATGATGTGTGTTACAAGAGTGGATCTACCACGAGATCAAAGAGGCTAAACCCTAGAAGCTAGCCTATGGTATGATTGTTGTTAGTCCTATGGACTAAAACCCTCCGGTTTATATAGACACGGATAGGGTTAGGGTTACAGAGTCGGTTACAATGGTAGGAGATCTACATATCCGTATCGCCAAACTTGCCTTCCACGCCAAGGAAAGTCCCATCCGGACACGGGGGGAAGTCTTCAATCTTGTATCTTCATAGTCTTGGAGTCCGGCCGATGATGATAGTCCGCTATCCGGACACCCCTAATCCGGAACTCCTCGGTAGCCCCGAACGGGCTTCAGCGACGACGAGTCCGCGCGTATATTGTCTTCGGTGTTGCAAAGCGGGTTCTCCTTCAATCTTCATGTTCCCGTCGAATAGTGTCCGCTTCTTTATAAATGTTGCGCTCCTTGGCTTCTCGCCCAATAATGGCCTTCTTCCATGTGTAAATGCGAATGGGAAGGGCTGGGATATTTTACATTTACCCCTAGCCGTGCGAACAAGCCGCCTATAAGAGAGGCGAGGATCTAGATCCAGCTCACACCATCCTCCATCCGCAAGTTCTCATTGAAGCGCCTCTGACAAAAATCCATTCTATCATGGATAGCCGACGCGGCTCCTCCTCTCGCGCTCCCAGCCCTAAGCCAGGAGATTGGGGGAGATGCTCAGTTCAACACAACGAGCTAGTGGTACTTCAAACCGAGGGATATCTTCCCCCAGCTTTCATGGTTCCGGTTCGAGCCGGACTAGCCACCTACAAGGGTGGAAAGCAGGCGGAGAGCGTCCCCAACCCTTCCAAAGGGGAGTGGGTATGCTTTGTCCCCTATCTAATAAGGGGACTCGGATTTCCCATACATCCGTTTCTCCGGTGGCTCCTAGAGTTCTTCGGACTCCAACTTCACCACCTCACGCCCGCCTCCATTTTGCACATCGCGGGCTTCGTAGCATTTTGCGAGCTGTTCTTGGGCATCGAGCCCCACTTTGCACTGTGGAAGAGATTGTTTTGTCTCGTACCCCGTTCTCATGAGGGGTCGATATATCAAGTGGGCGGGCGAAATATGGCGCATCGCTGGGACGGATATCTATCCGGCACCCGAAGAAAGCGTCCAAGACTAGCCTTGAATGGTTCTACATGGAGGGCGCCCTCTGCGGATCCAGTTCGGATCAGCCTCCGGAGTTCAACAATGCTCCCTTGAAGAAGCGCTGAGTTGGCGCCCTTGAGCCCTCAGCGGGAAGATGATAGGGCGTCCATTATCGATGGGCGGATTAGGTTCTTGGCCCCTCCGGATTGACCATGATTGGAGTCATGGCCACGTGCATTATGCGAGGGTGCAACCACTCCAATATAGGGGCCACCCTATGTGGGATTTCAACGGGGAAGACGACGCCACCCGTCATGGCCGCAGAGGGCCAGGCTCGGCAGCCGATCTGGCAAAGATCCTGTCCAGCTTGTACAAGGGAGAGGGGGAGGACTTCCTCCGCAAGAATCCGTTGAATGGATTCTCTATGAATAACCCTCGGAGCTGGGTAGCGGACGTTCATCTACCGATCCATACTTTTAAAGCCAAGTATCTTACTCTGTGATTTCGACGCAGAGCTGCGCCGGGGCGTGGAGGGCATCTGAAGCCTAACTCCACAGCCGAGGATCCGGAAAGATCCTTGATCCGACCTCAAGAGGATCCGGACATAAAGGTGGAGCTGATTGACGGGTGTTCCACCAATGTAGCATAGACAATGCCCTAGTCGCCATTACGGTGACTACCCCGGTTTGTTCCGGCCTCCCGGTGACTCGACCAAGGTCTTGACACCATTATTTGATCGCGCTCAATTCGACCATCCCATACTGATGGTGCATCGCAGGAGGTGCCTTTAAGGTGGGAAGCGAACCGGCGGCCGCCAACATGGGTCGATCCGGCCCAAAGAAAGCGGAAGAGGAGCGCGACGCGAACAAGCGTCGCCGCAGCGATGCGAACACCGCTATTTTTAAGGGAAGGATCCCTAGGAGGTATATTGATGCTCATAACTTTTCTAGAAAGAGCGCTCGTCGGACAGTGTCCGGAGAGGTTGCCAATCAAGCCTCCGCCGGCCATGCTCCAACGCATGGTCCGGGAGGGGAGGCGAATACAAGGCGTGAGCCGGACGCTCCTCCGACAGAGGATGCCGACAGGCTGTCCGCCACCCGGTCTGAGGTGGAGAGTGCCATGAATCACAGGCGTCGCCGGACAGTTCTTCGTGACGCGTCCCCGGAGGCGTTAAATGCCTTTGCAGCGGGAAACGCGCACCTCCGTGCCACTCAAGATGGGTTAACCAGAGCCACGGAGCAGTATGTGAAAGAAATACGGGTAAGTAATTTTAATAGTTATATATGCGGTAGTCCCGAGACTTAAAATAGTTGAAATAACTGATTTAAGGATCAATTATGATCTGAGGATCTTACGGAGAAGAATACCCATATGTCCCGGGAGCTCCAAGAGTGCAAGGCCCAACTTGAGGCGCAAGGCCGCCACAGGGGAGCCACAGAGACCCCTACTCGTAAGACGTACTTTGAAAAGATAATTATTTAACAAAGTGCGGCGTGGATCTGACAATAGTATTGCAGAGGGCGCCGGACTAGATCCGAACAAGCAACAGCTACTGCCTCAGCTAAAGGCCGGCGAGAGGGTGCTTATGAAGGTGCAGCAGGAGAGAAACAAGCTCCAAGATGCCCACACCCAGCGAGGAGAAGAGCTGAAAGGTGTTCGAGCCCAGCTGTCTGGCTCCGTGAAGGAGAATCAGCGGCTTCGTCGCGGCATTTATAGTAAGTGCTTGAACAAATTCCTTTGAAAAGAGGAATTCGGCAAGGAAGTCGATTGACAGAAATATGTCTTTAGGTGTGCTCACAGTCGCCTGCTGGAGAAATGCTCGAGTCAGCGGGTGACCAACTTCCCGAGCTAGTGCAATTGCTCGAACGTGTTCGGCAGGCGATGAGTGGCGTCGTTCATGCTTTATGGCCATCCGTCTCCCTACCCGAGGGCCTTGGTGAGCTTGCTGAGAAGCTTCAGGGAGCACGGTGACGCCTCCGTTTGTGGAAGATATCGGCCTGCCGTCAGGGCGCCAGGGAGGCCTGGGCCATGGTGAAGACACGTTACCCGAAGGCTGACCCAAACCACATGGCCGAGGTCGGACCCGCGGGGCCTGATGGGAAGGAGATCCCTGTGATCTTGATGTATGGCCAAGTAGAACTGGCGGTGAAATATTCCCAACAGGACTGTAAATTAGACAGCCTGTTAGATGGGATTGAGGAGGAGTACAATCAGTCGGTTTGACGATGTAATTTGAAATGACATGTAAAATGCCTTCTAGCCGGATTGTAGATCGTTTGTCTTTGCGGACCGTTTCGCTTCAACCTCGGGACCCAATAGTCCAGAGTGTGCCCGAATACCCTTACGGTTATAAAAGAACCGGGGCATGCATGGAGAAAGGCGTCTGGGTCATAATTGCTTTATCAGACAAGTGCCCAACTAGTTATGTTATATTACATGGTTAGTAAGAAACATCTTCCAGGGAGAATAGTTCCGTTAAGGGTTCCTTTCCCTGGGAGGCATGCCCTAAAGTGCAATGCCGGACTGCGAAAATAGCAGAAAAAGCATCTGGGGGCAGATAAATAAGCAAGTAATAAATCATCTTTCAAGTCACCGACCGAATATTCTCTTAAGAACGCTAGCTTTCGGCTTCACCCGGTCTGAGGTACACATCCGGTGACCGGCAATAACAATCGCAGAGGTGCTCCTTTACCTCCTAGCCGAACAATCGGGAGCGTGAGGGGTAAGCACAGGAGCGAGCAACCCAGCTTGGCCAAAACTTAAGTCATATCGATGCATATAATGGTGAATAAAAGGTACATGCGGAAGTATGACACATGTATTGGGCATGAAGCCCGTATGAATAAGCTACATTAAAGAAGCCCCGTGTATAATGAGTGCGGGAGCACATCAAGTGTGTGCGAACAAAGCGCAAATCAGCCCATAAAAGGTATTGAAAAAAAAAGGTGGGAAGAAGGAGGAGGACGAGAGAAAGTAAAAAAAAGGGGTGGATGGGGAGTGAGGCGAACCCGAGTCGGCGTTAGGCGTAGAATCTTGGAGGCGGGCTGCGTTCCATGGGTTTGGCTCGAGTCGGTTGTCGGATGCGTTACGTGGGCGGTATGCTCCGCCGGTCGGGACTTGGTCGATGATGAAGGACCTTCCACTTGGGCTTAAGTTTGTCCTTTTCTTGTCCGTGAGCGTAGAACAAGTTCGCCAACATTGTAAGTTTTGGCCCGTACTTCTCTGCTTTGATATCTTGAGCCTGCTGGCGATAAAATGCGGAGCGAGCCTTTGCCACGTCCGCTCCTCCTCTAAAGCGTCAAACTGTCCTGCCGATCTAACTCGGCTTCTCTTTCTTCGTACATGCGCTTTACGAGGTGAGTCATGAATTATATCGCAGGCGAACTGCTCTGCGCCGTATACCATGAAAAATGGTGTGAATCCATAGTTCGGTTTGGCGTGGTCCGCAGCCCCAGTCTGAGTCGAGCTCCTCTACCAAAGTGCATGTTAGATTCCTTGAGGACCGCACTAGTCTGGGTTTGATGCGCTCATGATTAGACCATTTGCTCGCTCGACTTGACCGTTAGTTTGGGGGTGATAGTGAGCGTAATCGAGCTTAATGCCCATATTTTTGCACGAGTTTAACCTCGTCGGCCGTGAAGTTCGTGCCGTTATCGGTGATGATCTTTGTGGGGATGCCAAAGCGGTGTACTACCCGGATATGAAGTCTATAACGGTCCGGATTCTGCCGTTTTAACGGCTTGGCCTCAATCCATTTGGTGAATTTGTCCACCATGACCAATAAGTATTTGTGCTTGTGGGTTCCCCTTTAAGGGGTCCAACCATGTCAAGCCCCGGACATGACGGCCGGGTAATGGGTATAGTTTTGAGGCGGTGGGTGGCATGTGGCTCGATTAGCAAAGAGCGGCAACCGACGCATCGTTGGACTAAGTCCTGAGCATCTGCCAGGGCTGTCGGCCAATAAAATCCTATACGGGAGGCCTTGCCTACAAGGGCCCGGGCTGCAGCGTGGTGCCCGCCGAGTCCGGCGTGAATTTCAGCTAGGAGATTTCGCCCTTCCTCTTCGGAGATACACCTTTGAAGGACTCGGTTGTGCTTTTCTTATAAAGTTCTCCCTCATGGACCTTGTAGGCTTTAGATCGCGAACTATGCAGCGGGCCTCATTTTGGTCTTGGGAAGTTCTGCCGCATTAAGTAGGCTAGGAATGGTTCTGTCCACGGGCAATTACTGCCATTATTTCGTGAGTGAAGGTGTTATTTCATTGGTTGAGCCGCCGATTGTGTCGAATGGTCTGAGTTAGGTGATGCAGGTGGCTCCGGATTGTTATTTCGGACTCCTCTTCCCATAATCGGATGGCTAGAGCCGTTCCGGGAAGATGTTTGGAGGGACGGTGTCTCGTTTCGCGCCGATGCGTGCTAACACGTCTGCTGCTTGGTTATTATCCCGGGCTACATGGTGGAATTCTAGTCCTTCGAACCGAGCTGACATTTTTAGGACGGCGTTGTGGTAAGCTGCCATTTTTGGATCTTTGGCGTCAAAGTCTCCATTTACTTGGGATATTGCGAGGTTTGAATCCCCGCGCACCTCTAGGCGTTGAATGCCCATGGAGATTGCCATCCGGAGGCCATGTAGAAGGGCCTCGTATTCGGCTGCGTTGTTGGAGTCCATGTACATTATTTGAAGTACGTATTGGATTGTGTCTCCAGTTGGGGACGTCAGGACGACGCCAGCCCCCAAGCCAGCCAACATTTTGGATCCGTCAAAATGCATGATCCGGTTGAGTATCGCCGTACTCTTTAGGGAGTTCGCCGGTCCATTCGCGACGAAGTCAGCGTAACCTGTGACTTTATAGCTCGCCGTGGTTTGTAGGTTATGTCAAATGGTAAGAGCTCGATAGCCCATTTTGCAATCCTGCCCATTGCGTCGCGATTGTTTATAATATCGTTGAGAGGTACTTCGGAGGCCACCGTTATTGAACACTCTTGAAAGTAGTGTCGCAGCTTCCGGGATGCCATGAACACCGCATACGCTATCTTTTGATAATGTGGGTACCGAGATTTGCATGGAGTTAGAACAGTGGATACGTAGTACACTGGTTTTGAAGAGGGAATTTGTGCCCTTACATTTCTCGTTCAACAACGAGTACCGCGCTGACAACTTGATGTGTTGCTGCGATATATAATAACATAGGTTCGCCCAGGTTGGGCGCGGCCAGAACCGGATTTGTTGCCAGTATGGCCTTTATTTCTTCGAGTCCGGTTGTGGCAGCATCCGTCCATTCGAAATGTTGGTCTTGCGCGGAGGAGGCGGTAGAGGGCGAGCCTTTTCTCCCAAGCGGGAGATGAAGCGACTTAAGGCCGCTCGCATCCGGTTAGTTTTGTATCTGCTTGAGGTCTTTTGGAATATCCAATTGTGTGAGCTCGGATTTTGGCGGGTTTGCTTCAATTCCTCTACGGATCGATGAAGCCCAAGAGCTTTCCGGCTGATGCGCCAAAGCGCATTTTCGGATTGAGCTTAATGTCATATGCTCGGAGGTTGTCGAATGTCACCCTCAAGTCTTCTACTAGAGTTCCGGCGTGTTTGGTCTTGACGACCACATCGCTCACGTATGCCTCTACTGTTTTGCCTATCTGGGTAGCGGACATGTTTGAATCATGCGCTGATATGTTGCGCGGCGTTTTTGAGTCCGAAGGGCATTGTGTTGAAGCGAATGGCCCATATGGAGTAATGAATGCCGTTGCGGCCTGATCTTTCTCCGCCATCTTGATTTTATGGTATCCGGAGTATCGTCGAGGAAGCACAATGAATCGTGCCTGCGGTAGCATTGATGATTTAGTCGATGCGAGGGGGGAAAAGGTCCTTTGGACAGGCCTTGTTAAGGTCTTTAAAATCGACGCAGAGGCGCCGGATTTGTCCTTTTTGGTACCATTACTAGATTGGCTAGCCAGTCCGGATGTTTTATATCTCGATGAGTCCGGCTTCTAAGAGTTTGGCTAGCTCTTCTCCCATTGCCTGTCTTTTGGGTTGGAAAATCGCCAAGAGCTTGTTTGGTGGCTTGAATCCTTTTAGGATATTTAGGCTGTGCTCTGCCGACTGCGTGGGATTCTGGCATGTCGAAGGGTGCCGAGCAAAATGTCCCAATTTTCGAAGGAATTCTCGTAGTCTTGACCCGACATCAGGACTTAATTGTGCCCCAATGGAGGCTGTCTTTGTGGGGTCCGTTGGATGGACCTGAAATTTGACTATCTCGTCTGCTGGTTTAAAAGAGGTGGACTTGGACCTCTTATCGAGTATCACATCATCCCTATCCACCATGGAGTGCATCGTAGTTAGTTCCTCTGCCGCTAGGGCTTCGGATAATGCCTCTAGGGCCAGTGCGGCTGTCTTATTTTTAGCGCGGAGTGCTGTATCTGGATCACTGAGGAGAGTGATTATCCCATTGGGTCCGGGCATTTTGAGCTTCATGTACCCGTAGTGGGGTATAGCTTGGAAGATTGTGAATGCCTCTCGCCCTAACAAAGCGTGATATCCGCTGCCGAATGGGGCCACTTGAAACGTGACCTCCTCGGACCTGTAATTGTCTGGTGAGCCGAACACTACATCTAGTGTGAGTTTTCCTGCGAAGCGTACTTCTCGACTAGGGATTATCCCTCTGAAGGTTGTGCTGCTTCGCTCAATGCGGCTCCTGAGTCAATTTCCATTTTTTGAAGGGTTTCCTCATAGATGAGGTTTAATCCGCTGCCGCCATCCATTAGTACCTTAGTAAGGCGAAAACCGTCCACTATCGGTTGAGGACCAATCGGGTGGTGCTCTAGCTGTTGAATTTAGGTTCATCGCTGGCGTTGAAGGTGATAGCCGTGTCGCTCCATGGATTTGTTGTTGCTACTTGGTAGACTTCGGCGAGGCTGCGGATTGTTCGTTTCCGCATGTTATTTGATGCAAAAGTCTCGAAGACTGTTAATACCGTACTGGTACTGCTGGGTTGGTTGCCTGGGGCTAAAAAGCCTACGCCACTTTAGGCCACCTGCCGTAGTATCCAACACGCTCGAAGGCTGTGTGTTGGAGTGGCGCCCTCCGTCTTGTGGATTTTGCGAGGTCCGTTGAGCCAACCCTCGAAGCGGTTTCGTACCCTTTAGGGGGTTTTGGTCTTTTGGTATTCAACCCGGGTGCTTGATAATGATGCACCCTTTTGTTTCAGACTAGGGATGTATACGGGGCCGGATTATCCCAAAATTTACTTTCGGTTTTCAGCGCTCTCCATCGCACAAGATACTTTTGTACTATGGTCACCAAGTCGATAAAGCGTGTAATTTACAAGCGACTTATGGCGTTTAGGATTCCCTTGTCCGTGCAATTATTGCAGAAAATTGGGATTGCGTCCTCCTCTCGGCAGTCCTTTATCCTGCATAACCGGAGGAATCGGCCCGATAATGATGTCTTGTTTCAGCGGGCTCTTGCCGAATTCGAGAGAGATCGCTAATGTTTGGGTGGGCGGGTGGAACTAGATCCGGAACCCCGTCCAATTTAGGACTCAAGGGCCGAGAAGTTTCCGAACTTGGAAGTTTGGATTTTTGAGTGTTATCCAATGAGTCCAACCCGCCGCCTGACTTTAAGTTCAGGGCTTGATCGAAATCCGTCCCTCTGCGGGAATCCGGTATGGAGGGGTCGGGAATCCGGACGTAACTAGTCCTTAAGATACAAGAAGAATCGCCGCATTGCTGCTCTATCACAGCAACATGATGGGTAGCCTGGGGAGAGTTGATCTCTCTCAGATCGGTTTTAGGCCCGATCCGGTCGTAGTCTGTGGCGACTCCCAGGGCGGCGATGCGATCCAAGAGCTCGTTTATGGAGGAGAGCTCGATCGGATCTAACTGTTCGGCAAGTTCGAACTAACACGGAGGTTGGTTTCGTGACTCGAGAGGTCATCGTCGGTAGCGGTGGCGGTGGCGGTCATAAGAAAACCACCTAGCGAAGAGTCGGCCAGCGCCAAGGCTCCTTTGGTGATAGAATCGTCTTTAAAGGCGAGATGAGGCATCCACGATGGCGGACGGCACGAGGAACTCTCAATGAAAGCACCAATGTCGGTGTCAAAACCGGCGGATCTCGGGTAGGGGGTCCCGAGCTGTGCGTCTAGGCGGATGGTAACAGGAGACAAGGGACACGATGTTTTACCAGGTTCGGGCCCTCTTGATGGAGGTAAAACCCTACGCCCTGCTTGATTAATATTGATGATGTGTGTTACAAGATTGGATCTACCACGAGAACAAAGAGGCTAAACCCTAGAAGCTAGCCTATGGTATGATTGTTGTTAGATCCTCTGGACTAAAACTCTCCGGTTTATATAGACACGGATAGGGTTAGGGTTACAGTCGGTTACAATGGTAGGAGATCTACATATCTGTATCGCCAAGCTTGCCTTCCACGCCAAGGAAAGTCCCATCCGGACACGGGACGAAGTCTTCAATCTTGTATCTTCATAGTCTTGGAGTCCGGCCGATGATGATAGTCCGGCTATCCGGACACCCCCTAGTCCGGAACTCCCTCACCGGTCAAGAGGGATGTTTACAGCTATGCTTCGAATACGAGCAGGAAGCCCCCAAATAACCATAATTGTGGCATTGCGCCGATCAAGATGGATATTCACAGCTATGATTCGAATACGATCAGGAAGCCCCCAAGTGACCATAAGTGTGGCATTACGCCGGTCAAGAGGGATATTCACAGATATGATTCGAATACGATTAGGAAGCCCCCAAGTGACCATAAGTGTGGCATTGCACCGATCAAGAGGGATATTCACAGCTATGATTCGAATACGATCAGGAAGCCCCCAAGTGACCATAAGTGTGGCATTGCACCGATCAAGAGGGATATTCATAGCTATGATTCGAATACGACCAGGAAGCCCCCAAGTGACCATAAGTGTGGCATTGCGCTGATCAAGAGGCATATTCACAGCTATGATTCGAATACGATCAGGAAGCCCCCAAGTGACCATAATTGTGGCATTGCGTCGGATCAAGAGGGTAGTAACGCTATGTTCTCTTTGGTGAATACACCTATGTTTGAACAGGAAGCCCCCAAGTGACATATTCGGTCAAGAGGGTAGTAACGCTATGTTCTCTTTGGTGAATACACCTATGTTTGAACAGGAAGCCCCCAAGTGACCAATGACATGATAAACCAATAAGGCAGGATAACCATGTTTGAAGCGCGCATCATGGCAGCAAATTCTCTTTGGCAACCTTTTAATTTTTCTGAGAACTCGAACTTGCGAGAGATCAATTTTTCTTGAGCCGTAATTTTAGACAGGATATTGAGAGCTTTCAAAGCTTGTGAGAAACCGTTTTCCCTTGAGCCGGATTTTGACCCGGAATCTTTTTCTGATGACATGGAACTCCTTCTTGAACCGGAAATTTTTCTGACGGTTTAAATTTGCACCAATGTGGCAGTAGCCTCCGGGGCCAGGTTATTTTCTCCTCCAATGAATTGAATTCACTGAAACTGGCCAATTCTGCCGAGTTGTATCATTGTAGCCCCTGAGTCTCAAGATGCCTCGATGAGTTGACTTGAGTTTCTTCATATGTGACCATAGTATAAAAGGTATATCCTTGGCGTTTGATAACTCGATGTACATCCATTTTTGCAATGAAGAATTTTTTTCTGCACAAGAGATATCACAGGCGAGAGTAATTGCTCTCAAATGATTTAATATGTGCTTAAAAAAGTAGATAAGGCAGATTTCACCTGGAATTTTCCTCGGGCGTCTCAACCAGTGAAAAAATTACTATAAGAAAGATTCGGCCGTGGTATTGCAATCCGGGGCGGCGGGCGAGTCGGCCACAACGTTTGTAAGCTGGTGTGGACGAGAGAGTCGCCCGTAGCGTTGGAAATGGCTGGGCCGCGGGCGCGGACGATGAGTTAGTCGCGTGTGTTGATGTAGCGCGGGCGGTGACTTGCGCACATATCCGTCTAGCAGCACGACACGGACAAGCACTAGTGCCCAAATAACGTTGGTGTGCACGCTTTATGCAACACCTTTGTATGGAATAATGGTCCTGCAAAAAAATATTATAGACCAGAGTAATTGTTCTCAAATGAATAAAATACAGATCAATAAAAATCAGCTGGACTGATTTCACCTGATTCGTTTTGTTGGAAATTATCATCCGCGGGGTGATGATGACCGCGGTAGAGTTGAAGCCAATCTACGGGCAAGTTGGTGATACCCATAACAATTTGGCGTGTGTCCACTTTCAGCGTCTTCTTTGCAACAGCAGCCACCATTGGTGCTAAGGAGGAACAAGCCGGGCAAATGTTCTGGAACATCAAGCTCCCAATATATTCATTCCTTTGTTCCAATAATAACGCCGAAAACGCCAAGTCGCCGACAAAAATGTCATCAGCCTTAAATACGATTCCCTTGAAATAGTAGTCAGATCCAATCTCCCTAAACCATGCCATGGCACTCCAATCATCCATTGAGTACTGCGTCTTGGGCTTGATGTCTGCCTTCTTGCACTTGATAACCTTAATCAATTATGAGTCATACTGCGTCCTTTGGGTCAGACGGTCTTTTTTGGAGGAACATCTATAATCTTTGTTATCATCACACGGTGTTCCATCTCAACAAATTTGATCAGACCATTGACAGAAGCGACACCTCAATAACCACTGATGTTAGCCCCTGGGATTAATTGCTGCAAAAGTTTTTTGTCAGTATGTGTTAGAGTTGTGTCGAATATTGTGTACAAGATAGGTTACAGTTGGACTCTAAGTAGTATTGTGTTTAGATAGGATATGGAGTTGTGTCTTAGTGGGACACTTGTATCCTAGACCTCTCATATATAGTGGGGGTAGACACACGATGTAACCTATGCCAACATAATAGCACAGGCGCGCAAGGGGGAGCCGGCGGCATGTGCCGGCGCCCGGGTGGCCAGGGTGCGGTATTGTGACGGTGTCACGGGGAGGAGCGCCCGTAGTCAAGCCCCGGGGATGTAGCCATATCGGTGAACCTCGTTAACAAATCTCGGTGTCGTGCCTCGTGTGATTGCTTGGTCCTCGGATGATCGGTGGTATGCCTCGGATTTATTCTAACAAGTGGTATCATGAGCTAGGTTGTTCAGAGGTTACGATTGTTGATCTAGAGGTGAAGCAGAATTCGTAAGTTGGATCGTCCGTCATGGACGTTTGTGGATGCTTGCTGAGGAAATTCTGTGCGGAATAGCAATCGGGAGAGGATCCAGATTTGTTGGACTAAAAGAATAGCGCGTGCAGCGGCTGGGGTCGTCGGATTCAATGGTAATCGTGTCGTGGAGCTTCTCGACGAGATTGATTGGTTCGATTGGAGGCGGCGGCGGCTGGTAAAACCTAGCGAATCGTGCATGCATGGAAGCCATAGGTTGAGTGCAGTCCGTGCTCGGGACGGCTGCTCGCATGTGTTGGACGGAGCCCAACTCGCGTGTGGTGCTGGACCAGGACATGTACGCTGTGGAGGCAGCAAATTGTGGCATTGATGTGTTGCTGGCTACTACGTGATCAAGAGCTTGAAAGTATGAAGAAAAAATATGTGAACCTAGTCACATGTCGTGTAGCACATGGAGTTTGTGTTCCATGATATAATGCATGCAGGAAGGCTAGAGAGGATATATTAGATTCTTTGGGCTATTTTCTTGCTCGGAAGATCGTGCGGAAAAAGTCAGCATGTGCACAGGACGACTACTAGGTGCTCTGACAGGCTACAGACGTGGAAAAGCTGCAGAGGCACGCAGGACGATGTGCGCATAAGGCTCGGAGGAGTCTGGAGCATGCCGTACAGTCAAACGAGTTCGGCTGGGTTGGACTGGACAGTCTGACGGATCGACATGAGTCGGTTTGTACAGAAGAAGGTGGTGGGATCGGCGACGACGACATAGGAGCGTGATACCGATGGTGACCGACTTCTGGGCGTGGAAACACGTGGCGCAGGCCCAGAGGGCTTGTGTTGCGTCGACAAGACTATGGCGCGGGGTTGATTCGAGACGGTGCGCACATGAGAGCTTGAAGTTGATGGGGCGGGAGGATGGACTGATCATCTACCATGGAGTCATGTTGAAGGTGGAGCTAGAGTCTGGAGAACTTCACTCGGTGCTGATTGAGGGGCTACGGCGTAAGTGCACAGAGAGTCGAAGCCTATTCAGCGAGAAAAGCGAGTGGCATGTAATTCGGACTGGAGCCCGGTGGTCTGATGGAAGCGTGAAACTCGTCATTGATCGGTGATGATCGGAGGTACTCTACAGTGGGGGTTGAGTGGTGTGGTTTCACGACCCTTGAGAGACTCGACGAGACAGCGGAGGCTCGACGCGGTAACAGCGGCGAGGCGTGCGGTATGCACGGGGACATAGAGACGGGCCAGGGCTCTGGTGGTCATACATGTGGTGAGTCAACTGCGAATTTGACTCGAGAAGACTACAAGCAACGGTGATTTTTTTTCAAGTTTCAGACATGCGGTCAAGGAAGAGCGGTGATGTTGAGTTCATAGAGCTCTTATGTGTGACACCCAATATGTGAGTTGTTCACTTTCACGCAGGTCAGTGATCAGTGTGTGATGGCGGTGGACGGATACTCTGGAAGTTGAGAGCACAAACTAGAGCAACAAGGAACTTAATTTTGCTCGAGCGTTGCTTGTGGTCAAGAAAAGAAGGGACTACAAGTTGCAGGTGGAGTCACATGGAGTCTTGGAGTAGCAGCGGTGCTCATGGGATAAGCTCAAGTCCAATGTACATGGAAGTTAGACGCATGGACGAATTCAAGGTGCTGAAGAATATTCGCCAAGGTGGAGTTTGTTAGAGTTGTGTCGAATATTGTGTACAAGATAGGTCACAGTTGGACTCTGAGTAGTATTGTGTTTAGATAGGATATGGAGTTGTGTCTTAGTGGGACACTTGTATCCTAGACCTCTCATATATAGTGGGGGTAGACACACGATGTAACCTATGCCAACATAATAGCACATGCGCGCAAGGGGGAGTCGGCGGCATGTGCCAGCGCCGGGTGGCCGGGGTGCGGTATTGTGACGGTGTCATGGGGAGGAGCGCCCGTAGTCAAGCCCCGGGGATGTAGCCATATCGGTGAACCTCGTTAACAAATCTCGGTGTCGTGCCTCCTGTGATTGCTTGGTCCTCGGATGATCGACGGTATGCCTCGGATTTATTCTAACAGTATGCTATCACGGAGCAACATCACCTTGCTGGGCGTAAACGTAGACACCCCAGTGCATGGATCAAGCATTTCCTTGGTCCTCTTTGTTCTATCTTTAGACAACTGGATGTGAAGTTGATAATCCTTTAAGGTCACCATGTCATAGAATCCGATCAGGAGATAATGCTTCCCATCACCGCGGGGCACGACTCCGAACTCCGCTTAACCGATTAGCATCAGGAACCGGGATGCTCCCAATGGACGGGGCAGAGGCGGCATCTGGTGACGCGAGGCCAGTAAAGCAGAGCCATGGAGGTGGAAACAAGATTGCCGCAGCTTGGAGCGAGCGGAGGAGCTGCTCCGGTGCCCTCCTCGCAGTACAAGGCGAATCAACGACGACGGTGGCTTAGAAGCGCCGGCGAGTCACAGCAGCAGACTGACAGGCTTGGAACGAATCATACGGACGGGATGTGCAGTAGTGCAAGCTGGAAGAGGGCGCATCAACAGCTGGCTGCACGATGAGCCGGTGGGAGACACGACAGCAGCCAGCAACGTGGCAGGAAGCAGAGTGGCGAGGCGGTCCGAAAGTGGGCGGTTTGGGGACGGGCGCACAGGCGCAGCAGCCACGGCAGGGCAGAGCCTGCGGACGAACAACGAGGGGAGGAAGGGCGTGAGGCCAGCGAAAGGTAGAGGCGAACCACCATGATAGGTGCCTGCATGGCCGGGCGGCTCACGGCGCGGGCGGCCTAGAGGCGGTAGTGCTTCCGCGAGCGGGTCAAGGGCGAGGTCACACGGTGGCTCAGCAGAGGTACAACTACGGGTCGTAGCAGCAGCTCGGAGGCGCATGCGATTTGGCGAGGTGCAGCCACGGCGGCTTGGTGGTGGTTTGGCACATCAATTGGCTCGTGCCGCTGCCGGAGTCGTGAATAAGGCGGTGATACGCCCATTTTGCATCATGCTTTTATATTGATATTTATTGCATTAGAGGTTGTTATTACACGTTATGTCACAATACTTATGCCTTTTCCCTCTTATTTTACAAGGTTTACATGAAGAGGGAGAATGCCAGCAGCGGGAATTCTGTCGGATTTCGGGTTCCGGCAGACCCTTAAGGTTCGAACACTGGGGTGCGTGCGGAGATCTCGCCCTCTACCTACCTGCACCCCGCCGCCTCGCTAGGATCTAAACTACGAAAGGAACAACACAAGAGATGCAAGGTTTATACTAGTTCGGGCCACCATTGTGGTGTAATACCCTACTCTAGTTTGTCGTGTGGTGGATTGCCTCTTGGGCTGATGATGATGAACAATACAAGGTAGAACAGCCTCGCGAGGGTCTGTTCTTGGCCGGGGCGATGAACTGCTTGGAGGAGTTCAGTCGCTCTCTCTCTCTCTCTCTCTCTCTCTCTCTCTCTCTACATTGCTTGACCTCTAGCTCTGTTCTGGATCCGGGAGTCCCTCTACCCTGTGGGAGGCTAGTCCTATTTATAGACAGAGGCCCTAGGCCTCTTCCCAAATATTGAGCGGGTAGGGCGCCAACAATTGGCCATTTTGAAGGGGAACATCGGGTACACTTATCCTGACTAAAGTTGGTCCTCGCATGTCAAAGGCTTTGGTGGTGACGCCTGCTTGGGCTCCACAATGACTTCCTTCCTGCCGTTGGGCTGGTCTTGGTCTTGTTGCACCAAAATGGATGCCTTTGCTTGATGCTCTCGCCTGCGCTTGCTCCCTTTGCACCAAAGAGGAAAGGAGGACACTGCTGCGGGCTGGCGCCCTTGGCGGCGCCCTTGGTCGTCATGGCTTGCGTCATGGGCACCTCGTGAGGTACCCGCCTTGATCTCTCCGCCTCCTCATGAGCCAGCCTGATGAGGCCGTGCTCGAGGAAGCTCCTGTCGTCCGCCTCATGAGTCTTGGCCCCTCACGAGGTCTTGAGCTTGTGTTGATGAAGATGGGCGTGTTGGGCCCCCTTTGAGCCACGCCGCAGGCCGCAGCGAGCAAGTCAGGGACCCCGTTCCCGAACGCCCGACAGTAGCCCGGGCCCAAAGGCGCCCGGACTTGGCCGCGCAGAGAAGCGAAGGGCAAGTCTGAGCGCCATGGCCCTAACAGCCTGCGGCCTTGGGCGCCGCGTGGCGGTTGATTGGGCGTGGGCGTCTCCACTTCCCCACGATGCCTCGGCAACTGCACGAATTGACAAGTCCCTGCATGCAAAGCGGGTCATGATTACCTGCGATTGTGGAGGCCGGTGGTTGGCCTCCTCTTACTTTAAGTACGGAACGGCGCATGCCCTTCCAGTCCGTCCCCTCTTGCTTCTCCTCCTTCTTCATGGCTCCGCCGAGGAAGTTCTCAGCCGCAGAGAAGGGGAAGGCCCGCCAGGTTGAGCCTGCCTCTCCCCCGCCCAAGCGCGGTCAAGGCCGCCCTCGCAAACATCCTGTGGCTCCCACAGCGACTCCTCGTGGCCGCAGAGGTGATCTCCCGCGCGGTGATGGATGGCTGGACGCGGCTGGGGGGCGCGCTACGGCCACGTGACCCCCTAGGCCGCGCTTCCGCGCTGCGGAGGTGTTGCCGGAGTTCGTTGTGTGGTCGGCGGAGCCGACTTGCGCCCGGCTTCAGCTTCCTCGCTTCCTCCTAGGTGAGCTCCCGGCTGGCGCCCCGGGCGGCATCTGGCTCCAGGCAGATGGCTGCTGCAGTCGGGCCTCCTGGGCTTCGTTGGAGGTCTCCGCAGCCGGGAGCCTGGCCCTGACTCGCGGCTGGTAGACGTTTGCCCGTGCGCGTGGCCTGATCCGTCGGTGCACCCTGCACTTCAAGTTCGACGGTGACGCCACCCTTTACGTGAGGGTGTTCGGGGAGGATGGTCGCCGCGCTGGGTGCTGCCCTGAGGACGACGACCGCGGCCGGGGGCCCAGCTCTGGCGATGACGGAGAGGACAGCGCACGCGTGGTCGGCGGCGCTCAGGGCTCCTCGAGCTTCATCGATTCTTCTTCGGGCAGCGGCCCTTCCAGTAGTGGCCGCGATCAGCTGTCAGGACCCTGATTCCAAGTCACATCGATCTAGCCGGTAACACCTCATATCACTTTGCGGCCTCACGCACGGTATTCCCACGGGTGTCGCCTTACCATGGCCCGTGACCGTTTGCGCCTTTTGGCTCACGTATATGATAATGTAGCATCCATATGACAGAGAACCCGGGCCGACATGGCTAGTCGTGAACCCAAAGCGGCACTAACCCATGGGGACAGGCATTCATGAATCACATCGAGCATGTCGGTCATCAACGTGTGAATCTGGGCTGTAGCACTGGGCTAATAGGACTCCGGTAACCCGGGCTGTAGCAGGCTAGGCAGGACTCCGGATGTCACCGCGTGACATTTCCCCGAAGGGACAGACACAGGAACGAAGTGAAACACATGCCGGCCAGTCAAGTCTCCTGAGCAGTAGTGCTGGGCTAGCAGGACTCCGGTGAACCGGGCTGTAGCGGACTACTATGGCTCATGAAGCACTAGACTACATTTCCCCATAAGAGAGGCTGCCAAGGATAAACAACTAGATTGTCGGATCCCACACATACCAAGCATTTCAATCATACACACAATATGCTCGATATGTGTAAATACAACATGGCATCACAACATAACTCTACGACTCAAGTAATTATTCATTAGGCTCCGAGGAGTCAAGATATTACAAACATGGGTGCCAAGACCCAACAATCAAAGCATAAAAGTCAAACACATGCGGAAGCTTAACATGTCTGAGTACAGACAACTATAAATGAAAAAGGCTGAGAAGCCTGACTATCTACCAGACCCTGCCGAGTGCACAAGATCGTAGCTGAGGTAACAAGCTAAACGTCGAAGTCCACGCGGAACTACTAGCGAGACTGACGTCTCTCTACAAAACATAAAATAAGAAAACGTGAGTACAAATGTACTCAGCAAGACTTACATCAGAACTAACTACATATGCATCATTATCAACAAAGGGGGTGGTGGAGTTTGACTGCAGCAAGCCAACTTTGACTCGGTGGCTATCCTAACTACATTCGCAAGTAACTCTTTTGAGGTGGCGCTACGAGTCCACATATTCACCATATCAATACACCACTATGGACCCGCTCCGTCTCCCCCACGAGAACGCCATCCATAGCACTCACGCTTATCTTGCGCATTTTAGAGTATCCACTTTCACTTGTCTATGAACTGTTATAGGCAACGAAGTCCTTTACATGGACACGGCTATTCAAATAGATCATATTAACCTGCAGGGTGTACTTCTTCACACACGCTCACCACTTATCGCCGTTTACGACATGTACTCGGCAACCTTCAAGCGGAAGCCCAGCGAGGGTGTCGGCCACGGCCTACCTAAACACTCAAGTCTCTAGTCCAGGTTTATCGCCTATTCAGGTTCCATCCGCAGGGAGTCCGGCCGAGGTTTCCACATACGGCCCCGAACGATGTGTGCAGGGTTCCCGAGATACCAAACGGGCATTCGGTACACCGTGCCACGTGCCTACCGCAACACAGCCCACCCCTAAGGTCAGAGCTGCGTGCGGCCCCCAGCATACTACAAACACCAGAAACTACTTTGCAACTCCCGGACAGAGGACAAGAGTGGTTAAGAAGCCGAGAGGGTCCATTGGTTTCGGGCCCAATGCGTGGTAGTAACTGTTTCATGGATCACAAACACAGAACTCAGTTCCTGAGGACGGCTTCAATGAGACAACCCACCATGTACTCCTACATGGCCTCTCACCGCTACCTTTACCAAATCGTGTTCACACACTTAGCTCACACACAGTAGGACATGTTCACACACCATTCCAATTCATTCCCGATGAATCAGACCTGACTCAACTCTAAGCAGTAGCAGGCATGACAAACAACATGAATGAGTAGGCACAACAGGGCTCAAACAACTCCTACTCATGCTAGTGGGTTTCATCTAATTACTGTGGAATGACAGGTCATGCAGAGGATAAAGGGGTTCATCTATCGCATCAAGTAACAGATGAATCATTGTTGTCCTAATGCAATAAAAGAGAGCAGGAGCGGGAGAGTGGGATTGTATCGGAATGAACAAGGGGATTTTGCTTGCCTAGCACTTCTAAAGATATTATAGTTCTTCACGGTGTCATCGAACAATCGTCGGAACATCGTCTACTGAGAGGGGACAAACACCGGCAACAGAGAAAGAACACAATCAATGTAGTGCGACAATATGATGCATGATCATGACATGGCAATATGATGTGTGATAGGTCTAATGCAACTTGGGACAGAAAGGTTTGAGTCCATTTGAATCAAGGATTCAAATGATCACCCAAAATAATAAGTGATATAAGTGCTTTAGCTTGTTTCACCTAAAAAGCAAGGTTAAAGTGTTCTGTCATGCATGAAGCTAGTACAGATGGAAAGATTGGATTTTTCTAATCATTTTTCATATATAATTTGTTTGATTTGGAGTTACGGTTGAATTTCTATGATTTTTAGAAGTTAGCTCTATTTTCTGGAATTTCCTGAATATTTAGAAAATAAACTAAATTCCAGAAAAGGAATATGGCGTCAGCATGGCGTCATGCTGACCTCAGCAGAGTCAACAGGGCTGCCCCGGGTCAAACCTGACCAGTGGGGTCCACTGGTCAGTGAACCAACGTTGTTTGTGTCACTGACAGGTGGGGTCGGGTCAACATGTGACGTGGCCAAGTCAAGCTGACCTGTGGGGCCCTTGGTTAGTTAAACCTAAACAGAAACTAAACCAGATTAGTTAGACAGTGGGGCCCAGCTTTCAGTGTCACCGGTTAAACAAACCACGGGGTTAGTGGCTATCCTAATCTGCCACGTCACCTAACCGGCGATTAGCCGCTGGTGCTAATCAAAACGCGGCGGCGCTCCTCGTCCAGCCATCTCCAGCGACGAGAGCTCGCGTGGCTGGGCTCTACGGACGCGTCATGGCGAAGCGCGTAATTTGGTAGCAGCGGGAGGTGCTGGGGTGGTCGGAATCTGCAACGGCGGCAAGCGAGGCGGCGGCCGGAGCTCGGGTGGGTGCGGGGTTAGCGCTGCGGCTTGCAAACGAACTGGTTGTCGCGCTAGCGTTGCTCTATGGGTCGTTGCGAGTGCAACGGACGCACGCGCGGGGCCATTTGGTCACCGGGGCTTCGCCGGCGACGAGCCCGTCTTGTGGCCTTGATTCGGCCTTCAAGAGGCAGCTACAACAAGAATTGGCGGGGAAAAGGGGATTAGTCGATGGCTCACGGCGAGTTGGACGAGCAGGTCGGCGAGCTCGGGGAGGGGCTGGAGTCGGCGGGGCGGCGAGGCGGATCTCCGGCGTCGGGAGGCTGGAGACGATGATGGTGGCGGCGATGCAGCGCGTCCCTGGTCGCTTGGCTCGTCGGGGACGTTGCGGGCGACGAGGCGGATCTCCCGGACTCGAAGAGAGGGCGAGGGGAAGGCGGTGGCCGCGGTGGTGCTCGTCGGCGGCGGCGGGCGCGTTCGGTGAGGTGGGGGGAAACGGCGAGGGAGAGAGCAGGGGGAGAGTGAGAGCGGTCGGGGCGGTGTGTGGCGTCGTCCGAGCGATCCAGGCGACGGAAGGGAGAAGCAGGAGGTGGCGGGAGACGTGGCCCGCCGGACTGGCGTGGCAGCGTGCCCTGTCCTCCGGGCGCGAAGAAGGGACGGCTGCACGACCGGTGGCTGGGCCGGCCTCTTTGGGCTCAGTGGGGGCGGAGTAAGTGGCCAGTGGGCTTCCTCTCTCTCTTCGTTTATTTATGTTTTCTATTTTTTTTGTAACTTCAGGGCTTTATTAAAAATGCCAAGGCGTTTCTAAAAATCATGAAACTAATCATGGCTACTGTTTAGTATATAACCAACAGCAAACATTTTAGTTTATGATTATTTGAGCATTTAAACTATTTCTTAGCATTAAATGCCCAAATGCAAATACTTTATGATTTAATTCAAAAATCTAGGAATAACCTAGAAATATGTTCATCATTTTTGGCAGAGGTTTTTCACCTTTATCAGAAATCATGAGCATTTTCAAAGGCATTTTGGATTCATTGAAAATGATTTTATTTGAGCCTATTTGAGTTCATTTGGTGCTAGGGCTTGGATCAATCCCCATTTCAAGTTTCATGAAATTTAAACATGATGCATGGATGCAATGCCACTAGTTACAAGCAAACTCTAGGGCTGTGACAACTCACCCCCACTAAACAAGAATCTCGTCCCGAGATTCAAGACGTGAGGTAAGAAGACAGAGGGAGCACAAGCTAACACGGTCTTCACGATCCAGGTTGCACTTCATAGGAACGTTGATTCGATCATCATCTTGATCTTGACATCTTGCTTTGAGAACTTCATCCAATATGACAACGAGAAGGAAGGGAGGATCTTGGAAGAATCGATCTTCTCGAGGATCAAGCAATTCAGGATCAACTCTCGGAGGGAGACATAGAAACATCTCCCGGGCTGAGAGGCAAAACATGCATCAGGAGGGACAGAAGAAGCAATTTGACGAGGGTTTCAAAGTAGCGAGGGAATTGCCATGATTCCAAAACGGGGCACCTCAGGGAAGGTGACTCGAAGGACTATTCCCTTAAGTGGCAAAAAGAATTACTTTTGATATCTAGATCATTGAAACTCTTTATACCAGCCTAAGGCAATAACAAACGATCGTTTGGCGGAGTTCAAAGGAATGACACATCCGGATTCGAATGGATGATGTGGACTACCTTGTTGAAGACAACGCAATGGATGATTTTTGCTTATCATCGGAAATGAATGGGACCTATGGCAGGACCACTGTTGAGGGCGATCCTGACCAGAAATTACCGAGAAGGGTAGCCCATGGTTGGATGGCACAATGGCGGTGCAACTAGGGACAAGGTGCTAATGCTGGGAATGTTCCAACCGTCATATCTGCCTGAGATTCAGATCTGGTTGGTGTCAGAATATTCCAGACTCATCAAGTCTAGAAAGAAAAATGAAGGTTTGCAACACAAATCGACGAGATGACGTTGCGAGATTCTCGGGGAGTGAACTACGATAGCAAGCTCCAAAACATGAGCTGGTTCTGCTACAACATGTGAACACGTTGTCCGAGACAAGCATGACCACATAGTAGTCTTATATTAAAACACTACCGACTTCTGGTTGGGAACCATCATTGCGGAGAGCGAAGCCCTTGCATAAGTCATATGATTAGCTCTTATGAAGGAACTGCTTCTCCTTGGACAAGTCAATCAGTGGCTTGGTGTGCTAGGAACACATATGGAGTGGAGGCGGCCAACCTATCAAACCATAGGGCACTTTGCACGTGCATGACTAACTTGGGATGATTCCATAGGAAGCAAAACAAACTTTCTCAAAGTCACGACGGCAACTTACACCTAATGCACGTGAACTTGGAGAAGGTCACTTCTTCCATCCAAGCATATGCTTCATGAACGGAACACGAAGGCATTGCTTACAAAGTTTTCAACACTAGGTTGATGTTCAACATGAATCATGGGGGAGACAAAATGCTGCTGATGGGCTCAACAACAACTCATCGGAACTTCCATATCACTGGACTTCCACCATCATCTGAACACGGTGATAGCATTGGTCAGACCAGAAGAGGTAATGGTGTATGCTCGAGGGATCAACCACAAGAAAAACAACATTACGAACATCGCTGGTTCTGATTTGACTTGACGATAGCCCATACTCAAGTCAAAGTTTTGACAAGGCAATAGATCCAACAATTGATCCCGAGGACCAATCGATGAAGATATCATCTTTGTTCAACACACGCTCAAAAGGATATCCCTTAAAATGAACTAAGTCGGACAAGCTTTTATCTTCCAACTCTCCAAGTTGTTGTTTGGCTTAACCAACTAGCTCAGGGGTATCCAACACAGATTCTTGGAGAATGGGTGGTTTGGAGAAAAACCAGCATGATCACGAACTCAACATGGCGGTCAGGTGACAACCTGGTAATACTTCCGAGAAGATATTCGGAACATCACGAACCACCGATATGTTACTAAGCTCGAGAACAATCTTGCTTTTCAGAGCAAGACGATATGAACAAATAAGCAAGGGATTGAATAATCCTAACTCATTGTTCGAAGAGTGCACCAAAAATAAGGACTAGGTAGCACGATCAACCTTAGGGTGATGATTCAATAATCAACACGCTAAGAATGAGGATATTGTCCATTTACTACCAAGCAACGAGGTTGCTAGGAGTATCGATTTCACACATCACAGTTCACTTGTCGGCATTCCGGTTGCAACAACACGGGACCGAGGGACGAAGGATGATGGCGAGAGTATCACTGCATCAAGAATTCATAAGAGAAGGTGAAATTATCATGACGTTCCTGACATAAAGTGGGTAATACTTCAGGATAGAATAGAATCAAAAGCTTGATTGCATTTGATCTGTGGATTACAACTACTTTGACCCAATCCTGGAAATGGATGAGGTACTGGAGTTTGTTTCTCCTAGTCATTCCAGAATAGAATGGCTCGACGGACCACAAGAATAATAGGCATCGATGGACACGGTTGCACAACTACTCTTGTCTATCAATTGATAGACGGGGTCAGAAGACAACCAAGAGGGACAACTCAAGGAACATATAACTTTTCGAGTTGTGGAGGCATGGGTTAGTATGCTGAACAAATTCAACATATTTCTTCCGGATATCCCATGCAGAGAGGTAGAACTGGCAGATTCACAATTATGAATGGAGAACTCCTCAAGAGTACTCTGATTGTGATCCTTCGGTTCAGCGAGGAACTTCTGCCATAAGCGGTTCATAGTGTTTGGAAGAAGGAAATACCACGGACCTCGAGGACTATTGCAAGGTTACTAATATCCTAAAGGAACTAGCAAATACTAACAACATGAAGTAGGGTGAATCTCGGGTTCAAGAACCCAAGAATAGAATGCCTACTAACTGAATGGCATCATGGGATGCTTTCGAGAATAATGGCCAGAATCATCACACTAGGAATATAAAGCATGGCTAGATTACTAGATGATCCTCTAAGACACATATGGTCATAATAATAGTTCCAACATATATGTCGAGGCAACAGAGTACCTCAACTCGCCGATTAGTGTGCTTATTCTGACCCAAAAGGACATCGGGAACGGAAGAAAGGATTTGCAAATGCATCAGACTATTTAGAGACCTGGGATGACTCGGACAGCATAACGGCTGTAAATGCTAAAAATGATTTGAGACATCCTGCAAAAAAGTGGCATGACCACTCAACATCGCAATATCAAGGTTCAGAGACCAACCATGAACATACGGAAGTAGTAGAAACTGAACTGGGGCGTAAAACCGACAATCTTAAAAGTCTATGGATTAGTAACACGTCATCCTAATAGATAGATGAGATGCCTAGTTCTTAAACCCAGAGAAGAGAAGAGGTTGACTCGGATCGAGAAGGCCATGAGGTATAAGGAGTAAAAAGAGCCTTACGTTCCTTCCACAATCAATTCCTTACATAACTAAAGCATTTCTAGACACAACCCGACCAGTTTGGCTTGATAATCCTCTGAGCGATCGGGCTCGATACCAACACTGTCGGGACCCGATTCCAAGTCACATCGATCTAGCGGTAACACCTCATATCACTTTGGCCTCACGCACGGTATTCCCACGGTGTCGCCTTACCATGGCCCGGGACCGTTTAAGCCTTTTGGCTCACGTATATGATAATGTCGCTAGCATCCATATGACAGAGAACCGGGCCGACATGGCTAGTCGTGAACCCAAAGCGGCACTAACCCATGGGGACAGCATACATGAATCACATCGAGCATGTCGGTCATCAACGTGTGAATCCGGGCTGTAGCACTGGCTAATGAGGACTCGGTAACCCGGCTGTAGCAGCTAGGTAGGACTCCGGATGTCACGCGTTACATTTTCCCGAAGGGACAGACACAAGAACGAAGTGAAACACGTGCCGACCAGTCAAGTGTCCTGAGCAGTAGTGCTGGGCTAGCAGGACTCCGGTGAACCGGGCTATAGCGGACTACTATGGCTCATGAAGCACTAGACTACATTTCCCCATAAGAGAGGCTGCCAAGGATAAACAACTAGATTGTCGGATCCCACACATACCAAGCATTTCAATCATACACAGAATATGCTCGATATGTGTAAATACAACATGGCATCACAACATAACTCTACGACTCAAGTAATTATTCATTAGGCTCCGAGGAGTCAAGATATTACAAACATGGGTCTCAAGACCCAACAATCAAAGCATACAATTCAAACACATGCGGAAGCTTAACATGTCTGAGTACAGACAACTATAAATGAAAAAGGCTGAAAAGCCTGACTATCTACCAGATCCTGCCGAGGGCACAAGATCGTAGCTGAGGTAACAAGCTAAACGTCGAAGTCCACGCAGAACTACTAGCGAGACTGACGTCTCTCTACAAAACATAAAATAAGCAAACGTGAGTACAAATGTACTCAGCAAGACTTACATCGAACTAACTACATATGCATCATTATCAACAAAGGGGTGGTGGAGTTTGGCGCAGCAAGCCAACTTTGACTCGGTGGCTATCCTAACTACATCGCAAGTAACTCTTTTGATGTGGCGCTACGAGTCCACATATTCACCATATCAATACACCACTATGGACCCGCTCCCGTCTCCCTCACGAGAACGCCATCCATAGCACTCACGCTTATCTTGCGCATTTTAGAGTATCCACTTTCACTTGTCTATGAACTGTTATAGGCAACCCGAAGTCCTTTACGCGGACACGACTATTGAATAGATCATATTAACCTGCGAGGGTGTACTTCTTCACACACGCTCTCACCACTTATCGCCGTTTACGACATGTACTCGGCAACCTTCAAGCGGAAGCCCAGCGAGGATGTCGGCCACGGCCTACCTAAACACTCAAGTCTCTAGTCCAGGTTTATCGCCTATTCGGGTTCCATCCGCAGGAGTCCGCCGAGGTTTCCACATACGGCCCCGAGCGATGTGTGCGGGGTTCCCGAGATACCAAGCGGGCATTCGTACACCGTGCCACGTGCCTACCGCAACACAGCCCACCCCTAAGGTCGAGCTGCGTGTGGCCCCAACATACTACAAACACGAAACTACTTTGCAACTCCGGACAGAGGACAAGAGTGGTTAAGAAGCCGAGAGGGTCCATTGGTTTGGGCCCAATGCGTGGTAGTAACTGTTTCATGGATCACAAACACGAACTCAGTTCACGAGGACGGCTTCAATGATACAACCCACCATGTACTCCTACATGGCCTCTCACCGCTACCTTTACCAAATCGTGTTCACACACTTAGCTCACACACGAGAGGACATGTTCACACACCATTCCAATTCATTCCCGATGAATCAGACTGACTCAACTCTAAGCGATAGCAGGCATGACAAACAAGCATGAATGAGTAGGCACAACAGGGCTCAAACAACTCCTACTCATGCTAGTGGGTTTCATCTAATTCTTGTGGAATGACAGGTCATGCAGAGGATAAAGGGGTTCAGCTACCGCAGCAAGTAACAGATGAATCGTTGTTGTCCTAATGCAGTAAAAGAGAGCAGGAGCGGGAGAGTGGGATTGTATCGGAATGAACAAGGGGGTTTTGCTTGCCTGGCACTTCTAAAGATATTATAGTTCTTCATCGGTGTCATCGAACAATCGTCGGAACATCGTCTACCGAGAGGGGACAAACACCGGCAACAGAGAAAGAACACAATCAATGCAATGCGACAATATGATGCATGATCATGACATGGCAATATGATGTGTGATAGGTCTAATGCAACTTGGGACAGAAAGGTTTGAGTCCATTTGAATCAAGGATTCAAATGATCACCCAAAATAATAAGTGATATAAGTGCTTTAGCTTGTTTCACCTAAACAGCAAGGTTAAAGTTCTCTGACATACATGAAACTAGTACAGATGGAAAGATTGGATTTTTCTGATCATTTTTCATATATAATTTGTTTGATTTGGAGTTACGGTTGAATTTCTATGATTTTTAGAAGTTAGCTATATTTTCTGGAATTTCCTGAATATTTAGAAAATAAACTAAATTCCAGAAAAGGAATATGGCGTCAGCATGGCGTCATGCTGACCTCAGCAGAGTCAACAGGGCTGCCCCGGGTCAAACCTGACCAGTGGGGTCCACTGGTCAGTGACCCAGCGTTGTTTGTGTCACTGACAGGTGGGGTCGGGTCAACATGTGACGTGGCCAAGTCAAACTGACCTGTGGGGCCCTTGGTTAGTTAAAGCTAAACAGAAACTAAACCAGATTAGTTAGACAGTGGGGCGAAGCTTTCAGCGTCACCGGTTAAACAAACCACGGGGTTAGTGGCTATCCTAATCTGCCACGTCACCTAACCGGCGATTAGCCGCCGGTGCTAATCAGAACGCGGCGGCGCTCCTCGTCCGGCCATCTCCGGTGACGAGAGCTTGCGTGGCTGGGCTCTACGGACGCGTCATGGCGAAGCGCATCATTTGGTAGCAGTGGGAGGTGCTGGGGTGGTCGGAATCTGCAACGGCGGAGAGTGAGGCGGCGGCCGGAGCTCGGGTGGGTGCGGGGTTAGCGCTGCGGCTTGCAAACGAACTGGTTGTCACGCTAGCGTTGCTCCACGGGTCGTTGCGAGTGCAACGGACGCACGCGCCGGGCCATTTGGTCACCGGGCTTCGCGGCGGCAAAGCCCGTCTTGGCGCGTTCGATCTTCAAGGGCGGCGGCTACAGCAAGAATTCGAGGCGGGAAAAGGGGGATTCGAGTCAGTGGCTCACGGCGAGTTGGACGAGCAGGTCGGCGAGCTCGGGGAGGGGCTGGAGTCGGCGGGGCGGCGAGGCGGATCTCCGGCGTCGGGCGGTTGAAGACGACGATGGTGGCGGTGATGCAGCGCGTCCCTAGTCGCTTGGCTCGTCGGGGACGATGCGGGCGACGAGGCGGATCTCCCGGACTCAAAGAGAGGGCGAGGGGAAGGCGGTGGCAGCGGTGGTGCTCGTCGGCGGGCGCGCGTCTCGGTGAGGTGGGGAAACAGCGAGGAGAGAGCGGGGAGAGTGAGAGCGGTCGGGGCGGCGCGTGGCGTCGTCCGAGCGATCAAAGCGACGGAAGGGAGAAGCAGGAGGTGGCGGGAGGCGTGGCCCGGGCAGTGGCGTGGCGCGTGCCCCTGTCCTCCTGGCGCGAGGAAGGGGACGACTGGCACGCCAGCTGGCTGGGCGGCCCTGCTGGGCTGTGGTGGTGCGCCAGGTAAGTGGCCCAGGTGGGCTTCCTCTCTCTCTTCGTTTATTTTTGTTTTCTATTTTTTTTGTAACGTCAGGGCTTTATTAAAAATGCCAGGGCGTTTCCAAAAATCATGAAACTAATCATGGCTACTGTTTAGAATATAACCAACAGCAAACATTTTATTTTATGATTATTTGAGCATTTAAACTATTTATTAGCATTAAATGCCCAAATGCAAATACTTTATGATTTAATTCAAAAATCCAGGAATAACCTAGAAATATGTTCATCTTTTTTGGCAGAGATTTTTCACCTTTATCAGAAATCATGAACATTTTCAAAGGCATTTTGGATTCATTGAAAATGATTTTATTTGAGCCTATTTGAGTTCATTTGGTGCTAGGGCTTGGATCAATCCCCATTTCAAGTTTCATGAAATTTAAACATGATGCATGGATGCAATGCCACTAGTTACAAGCAAACTCCAGGGCTGTGACATCAGCCCCCACGCCGTCGTGCCTGCTTGGAGGGTGGTAGCGGGTCCGCCCGCCGTCGTGCCTCGGTGAAAGCGAGAGGAGTCCGCTTTGAGCCGGGAGGCGGCTCGAGTCTTCCTGCGGGCTGGTGTCGAGGCGAGCGCCTGATTTGTTCTTCCTTTTTCTTTTCCTGCGTGAAAGACAGTAGTGTGGGGCCCCGTGGGGCGTGTTTGACTTTCGCTGCTAATCATCGTCTTGTTTCGCTATTTCGTATCATGCCTTGGTCGCACGCGCTGCAGTAGGTAGTTCCAGCCTCGGCCGTGGGGGCGACCGACTCAGAAGGTCTGTGTTAGGTGTCGCGGTGCCCGTGAGGCACGGATGGAGGGTGCTCTGTGGTGGACCCAGATCGGAAACCTTGAATGATAAGGGCAGAAAACACTCATGAGGCGCTCAGGCTGCCCTCGCGAGACCTTCTTGTGAGAGAAATCGAGGTAGGAGGGCGAAAAGTCGAAGAGCCACAAATCAAAAGCGGCAACAGCTTCAATAAAACTTCAAATGAGAATGAACAAGCCAACTGCAGAAAGCAAATGAAAAGCCGCGTCAAAGCACCTAATCTAGTCTTCGACATCTTCTCACCAGCGCGGAGCTAAGTGCTGCCACTGGGCGTGGGAGGGAGCCCCAGGGCCTGAGGCCAGCGCTCTTGAGACTTCGGGGCGTGTACAGCCCCAACTCATTATTACGTGAGAGTGTCACGGGCGGCGAGCTTCACAGGCGTTGGCCTTCTTCACAGGCTCCGGGCCTTTCTTGGGGAAAGCAAGCTTCACGGGCATTGGCCCTCTTCACAGGCTCTGGGCCTTTTCTGAAACGCGACAGCTTCACGGGCATTCGCCTTCTTCACAGGCTCTGGGCCTTTTCCAAAAAGATAAGCTTCACAGGCATTCGCCTTCTTCACAGGCTCTGGGCCTTTCCCAAAAAGACAAGCTTCACAGGCATTCGCCTTCTTCACAGGCTCTGGGCCTTTTCCAAAAAGATAAGCTTCACAGGCATTCGCCTTCTTCACAGGCTCTGGGCCTTTCCCAAAAAGACAAGCTTCACAGGCATTTGCCTTCTTCACAGTCTCTGGGCCTTTTCCAAAAAGATAAGCTTCACAGGCTCTGGGCCTTTCCAGGGGTAAAACCTCCGGAGGTGCTGGATGTTCCACGCGTTCTGGACTGGCACCCCCTCCTGAGTCTCCAAGCGCGCGGAGCCGGGCCTGGAAACATGAACAACCTTGAATGGGCCCTCCCACACGGGAGAGAGCTTATGCAGTCCCTCCCTGGAGAGAACCCGTCTGAGCACGAGGTCCCCTACCTCAAGAGTTCTGGGGCGGATGTTGCGGCAGTGGTATCGTCGCAGTGCTTGTTGGTACCTCGCCGCTCGCAACGCAGCTTCTCGACGACGCTCCTCCCCCAGCACGAGGTCCATTCCCCGCATGGCGTCCTGCTACGCCTCGTCGAACGCCAGGACCCGTGCGGAATGACGTCTGACCTCGTGAGGAGGACCGCCGGCTCCATAGACCGGGAAGAACGGGTCTCTCCGGTTGGCTTGGTCGTGGTCGTGCGGATGGACCACAAGACGGACTGAAGCTCGTCGTACCAACCTTCCGCCGAGGCCTCCGTTTCTTCTTGAATGTTCGGTTTTGAGGCCCTCGGGACCTCTGCGTTAGCCCTTCGGCTGGCCGTTGCCGTGGGTGCGCCACGAGCGTAGCATATCTGTATTCCCAGGTTAGCACAGTATGTTTTGAAGAGGTTACTGGTGAACTGCGAACCGTCGTTGGTGATGATGCGGTTCGGCACCCCGAACCGGCTCACGATGCCCTTGACGAACTTGACCGCAGAACCTGCAGGGATGGTGCGGACGGCTTCCACTTCAGCCCACTTGGTGAACTTGTCCATGGCAACGTAGAGGTAGCGGTAGCCCCCTGGCGCCCGAGGAAACGGGCCCAGGATATCAAGCCCCCAGACTGCAAATGGCCACGAGAGGGGTATAGTTTGCAGACCTCCTGCCGGCTGATGGATCTGCTTGGCATGGAATTGGCAGGCTTCGCAAGCCTTCACTAGTTCGACGGCGTCGTTGAGCGCAGTTGGCCAATAGAAACCGCTCTAGAATGCCTTGCCCACGAGGGTTCGTGATGACGAGTGATGCCCACAGTCTCCACCGTGTATATCCGCCAGCAGTTCTTTCCCTTGCTCCCTGGAGATGCAGCGTAGGGACACATCATTTGGTCGTTTCTGATATAGCTCTCCATCCCTGATGCAGTACGCTGTGGCTTGCCGCGCCACACGCTCCGCTTCCTCCTCCTTATCCGGCAGGGTCCCTTGCGTTAAGTAGCTCCGGAGCTCTATGATCCAGCACCCTCCCGAGGCTCCATCGCCGAGCAAAGGCGCTCTAAGGCTGGGCCCGCAGACCGGGCTCTGAGGCAGGTGGCCGGGGGAGCTCCTCCCGAGGCTGCGCCATGTTCGATAGTGATGGCATGGCTGAGGGCTTGAAAAGCCTCCTCAAGACGCCGGGCTCCGAGGTAACCACCGGATGCTCGTTTGGCGATGTCGTCGGCCTCGATTGGTGCCTTGAGGCATGCTGCAACTCTAACCCCGTAACTGCTTCTCCATCCTGCGGACCTCTGCAAGGTAGGCTTCCATGTGCTCATCTTTTGGCTCGTACACCTTGTTGGAGAAATTGACGAAGAGCTGCGAATCGCCTTTGATGGTAAGGCGCTTCACCCCTAGGGCAACTGCGGCTTTCAAACCCGCTATTAGACCTTCATACTCCGCTATGTTGTTGGAGACCTTTTCACCTTGCTGGAAACAGAGCTGCACAGCGTAGTAGAGCTTGTCCCGAGTGGGAGATATGAGCACCGCCCCAGCCCCAGCGCCATGCCTAGAGAACGCCCCATCGAAGTACATGACCCAGCCTTCTGGCGCTTCGCTTCCCGGGGAGAGGGACCGATCCTCGTCGGCCTTGAAGCCCGGTGCCTCCGTCCATTCTGCCATAAAATCCGCTAATGCGGCCCCCTTGATGACTCCGGTCGTGCTAAATTCGAGCTGAAACGCTTGCAGTTCAATGTTCCACTCAGCGACCCTTCCGGCTGAGTTAGGGCTCCTGAGCACCCTTTCCAATGGGTATGCTGAGACGACCTTGATGGGGTGACCCTGAAAATAGTGCCGCAGCTTGCGCGAGGCCACCAGCAGCGCGAGGAGGAGTTTTTGAGGCATGGGGTACCGTGCCCTCGCGTCCCGCAACATCGTGCTGACGAAGTACACTGGGTGCTCAACGAGGTTTGGGCGCCCGGTGCCGATGGCGCCCTGGGACCGTGGCGCCTCTGAGGCGATGGAGCCTCCAGAGGCTGGTAGTCCAGGGGAGGGACCTCTTCCGTTCAGTCGCTCCCTGCGCGGTGATCCTTCTCGGCCGTGGTAGTGGTTTCGTGGGTCTTCCTTGTTCTGCTTTGCCTTGACACAGGCTGCTGCTGTGGTTTTGGTTTGATGCTTTCCCTAACGCCACGAGCTCTTGTTGGCGGAGTAGGGAGTGGCGGCGAGGTAGAACACCAGGGGTTCCAGCGTGCGTGGGGCCACCATGACCGGAGGGCTGGTTAGGTACCTCTTGAGATCCTGAAACGCCTTGTCGGCCTCTTCAGTCCATTCAAAGGGTCCCTTTTTCTTCATTAGCTGGAAGAAAGGCAGCGCTCGCTCCCCCAACTTGGAGATGAAGTGCCCTAGCACAGTCACGCGCCCAGTGAGCTTCTGCATTTCCCTGAGGGTCTTTAGCGGGCTCATGTCCTCGACCGCCTTGACCTTTTCTGGGTTAGCCTCGATGCCTCGGTGGGATATGAGGAAGCCCAAGAGCTTGCCCGAGGGGACTCCAAACACACACTTCTCCGGGTTGAGCCGTAGGTTCACTGCGTTGAGGCTCATGAAGGTTTCCTCCAGTCTTGTATCGTGGTTACGGCCTCCGAGACTTCACCACAATGTCATCGGCGTAAGCCTCAACATTATTCCCGAGCTGCGGACCCAAGGTGATGTGCATCAGCCCACCTGGAAGGTCGCCCTGCGTTCGCAGCTCGAATGGCATGCGTGTAGCAGTACACCCCACACGGGTCGGGAAGGCCGTCTTTTCCCGTCTTCTACCGCCATCTTGATCTGGTGATACCCGGAGAAGGCATCCAAGAAGCATAACATATCGCTTTTCGGTGGTGGAATCGGCGATCTGGTCGATGCGAGGGCGCGGAGCGGATCTTGCGGGCATGCCTTGTTGAGGTTGGTGAAGTCGACACACGCGCTCCTTCCTCCCTTCTTTGGCACAACGGGTTGGCCAACCAATCCGGATATCGGACCTCGCGAATGACCCCGCCGCTTCTAGTTTGCGGGTCTCCTGGACGATGAAGGCTTGCTTTTCGGTGGACTGCCGCCTCGCTTTCTGTTTCACGGGGCATACGTTGGGGCACACGTGGAGGTGATGCTCGATTACGCCCCTAGGGATCCCCGCCAACTGATCAGGCTCCCAGGCGAATACCTTCTTGTTTGCGCGCAGGAACTTGACCACGGCCTCCTCCTGCTCGGGCTCGAGGATGGCGCCTATGGTGAAAGTGGCGTCAGTGGACCCGTCCTCGTCGACGGGTATTTGCTTGGTCTCTGTCTTGTCTTGGGTGAACAACTGTTTCTTCTTGGTTGGTGCAGCCCCCTTGGGCTCGGGGTCTTCAGCGTCGGCGGGCTGTCTTTGGCGCCGCCGTCTTGAAGGCGAGCTTGAGCACTCGCGGCGCATCTCCGGTGTCCCCGCGCGGTGAGGACACCGTTGCTCCGAGCATCTTCATGAGGTTGTACGTCGGGTGAGTCGCGCCATGAATTGGGCGATCTGCGGGTAGCCGAGGATGGCGTTATGGGGAGGCCGATGGGGCGATGTCGAAATCGACCAGCTCCGTCTGCGGAAGTTGTCGTAGGTGCGAATTTACGGGAGCGGATCTGTCCCAAGGAGCTGGATGACCCGCCCCGACGCCGAGAAGGGCGGCTGGGCTGCAGCCGCTCGGGGTATCTGAGAGGAGGTTGAAGGCCTCAGCGAGAAACACGTTGAGGCCAGCGCGCCGTCGTGAGAGTCTGGTGTGGCCACTGGCAGATGGTGGGGGTGCACAGCATGGGGAGCGCACCCGAGCAGGCTGAGTTGGAGGGGTGGTCCTCCGAGTTGAAGGTCAGACTGGCCTTGGGCGCCGACTGGTCCGGGGGGGCTCCCTGCCGCGCGGAGGCGGCACCGACACGGCGGATGAATGGCTTGACGTGGTGACTTGAAGGCGGTGCCTGCGAGCCGCCCAGGAGGGCCGCGACGACCGGGGGCTCTGGCGCAGCGTGGTGGGTGAGGAAGAGGCCGCGCAGCTCTTCCCAAGAGGCCACGGAGGCTGCCTGCAGGTGGAGCAGCCATGCGCGCGGAGCGCCAGTGAGGGCCATGGGAAGCCAGTTGGCCATGACCCTGTCGTCACCTCCAGCTTCGAGGACGGCCTCCTCGTACGCCAGCAGGAAGGCCAGCGGATCGGTCGCGTCGTTGTAGCGCGGCGGCGGCGGCGGCTTGAACTTGTCCGGCCACCGCACCCGTTGCATGGCCGGGGCCAGGCTCGAGCCCCAGCCCCCATGCTGGGCCATTGGCGGTCGGAGCAGGCGGCGCGCTTCTCATCGCGAGGCGGGTCACGGCGGTGGCGGAAGGGAAAACTCCGGCGCACCCCTACCTGGTGCGCCAAATGTCGGATTTCGGGTTCCGGCAGACCCTTGAGGTTCGAACACTGGGGTGCGCGCGGAGATCTCGCCCTCTACCTACCTGCACCCCGCCGCCTCGTTAGGATCTAAACTACGAAAGGAACAACACAAGAGACGCAAGGTTTATACTAGTTCGAGCCACCATTGTGGTGTAATACCCTACTCTAGTTTGTGGTGTGGTGGATTGCCTCTTGGGCTGATGATGATGAACAATACAAGGAAGAACAGCCTCGCGAGGGTCTGTTCTTGGCCGGGGCGATGAACTGCTTGGAGGAGTTCAGTCGCTCTCTCTCACTCTCTAGATTGCTTGCCCTCTAGCTCTCTTCTGGATCCGGGAGTCCCTCTACCCTGTGGGAGGCTAGTCCTATTTATAGACAGAGGCCCTGGGCCTCTTCCCAAATATTGAGCGGGTAGGGCGCCAACAATTGGCCATTTGAAGGGAACATCGGGTACACTTATCCCGACTAAAGTTGGTCCTCGCTTTGTCAAAGGCTCTGGTGGTGGCCTTTGCTTGGGCTCCACAATGACTTCCTTCCTTCCGTTGGGGTGGTCTTGGTCTTGTTGCACCAAAATCGATGCCTTTGCTTGATGCTCTCGCTGCGCTTGCTCCTTTGCACCAAAGAGGAAAGGAGGACACTGCTGTGGCTGGCGCACGCCCTGGCGCCCTTAGTCGTCATGGCTTGCGTCATGGGCACCTCGTGAGGTACCCGCCTTGATCTCTCCGCCTCCTCATGAGCCAGGCTGATGAGGCCGTGCGAGAAGCTCCTGTCATCCACCTGCGAGGCTTGGCCTCGCGAGGTCTTGAGCTTGTCTTGATGAAGATGGGCCGTGTTGGGCCCCCCTTTGAGCCACGCCGCAGGCCGCAGGCAGGCAAGTCTGGGGACCCTCGTTCCCAGAACGCCGACAAATTCTGGGCTGGAAAAGAAGCAAATATTAGGGACCTATTCTTCACAACTCCAAAAGTCCTGAAACTTCACGGAGGCACGTTTTGAAATATATAAAAAATACTGGAGAAAGAATTAACCAGAGGGGGCCAACACCCTGGCCACGAGGGTGGGGGGCGCGCACTACCCCCTGGGCGCGCCCCCTGCCTCGTGGGCCCCCGGCAGGCCTCCGGTGCCCATCTTCTACTATATGAAGTCTTTTACCCTGGAAAAAATCATAGGCAAGCTTTCGGGACGAAACACCGCCGCCACGAGGTGGAACCTTGGCGGAACCAATCTAGGGCTCTGGCGGAGCTGTTCTACCGGGGAAACATCCCTCCGGGAGGGGGAAATCATCACCATCGTCATCACCAATGATCCTCTCATCGGGAGGGGGTCAATCTCCATCACCATCTCCTCTAAAACCCTAGTTCATCTCTTGTATCCAATCTTTGTCCCAAAACCTCAGATTGGTACCTATGGGTTGCTAGTAGTGTTGATTACTCCTTGTAGTTGATGCTAGTTGGTTTATTTGGTGGAAGATCATATGCTCATATCCTTTATGCATAATTATACCCCTCTGATTATGACCATGAATATGATTTGTGAGTAGTTACATTTGTTCCTGAGGACATGGGAGAAGTCTTGCTATATGTAGTCATGTGAATTTGGTATTCGTTCGATATTTTGATGAGATGTATGTTGTCTTTCCTCTAGTGGTGTTATGTGAACGTCGACTGCATGACACTTCACCATTTTTTGGGCCTAGAGGAAGGCATTGGGAAGTAATAAGTAGATGATGGGTTGCTAGAGTGACAGAAGCTTAAACCCTAGTTTATGAGTTGCTTCGTAAGGGGCTGATTTGGATCCGTTTGTTTCATGCTATGGTTAGGTTTACCTTAATACATCTTTTGTAGTTGCGGATGCTTGCAATAGGGGTTAATCATAAGTGGGATGCTTGTCCAAGGAAGGGCAGCACCCAAGCACTGGTCCATCCACATACCAAATTATCAAAGTAACAAACGCGAATCATATGGCGTGATGAAAACTAACAGCGATAATTCCCATGTGTCCTCGGGGCGTTTTCCTTCATATAAGAGTTTGTCCAGGCTTGTCCTTTGCTACAAAAAGGATTGGGCCATCTTACTGCACTTTATTTACTTTCATTACTTGTTACCCGTTACAAATTACCTTATCACAAAACTATTTGTCACCGATAATTTCAGTGCTTGCAGAGAATACCTTACTGAAAACCGCTTGTCATTTCCTTCTGCTCCTCATTGGGTTCGACACTCTTACTTATCGAAAGGACTATGATAGATCCCTGATGTCTACTACACAACCTTCTTCTTGTAGACGTTGTTGGGCCTCCAAGTGTAGAGGTTTGTAGGACAGTAGCAAATTTCCCTCAAGTGGATGACCTAAGGTTTATCAATCCGTGGGAGGCGTAGGATGAAGATGGTCTCTCTCAAGCAACCCTGCAACCAAATAACAAAGAGTCTCTTGTGTCCCCAACACACCCAATACAATGATAATTTGTATAGGTGCACTAGTTCGGCGAAGAGATGGTGATACAAGTGCAATATGGATGGTAGATACAGGTTTTTGTAATCTGAAAATATAAAAACAGCAAGGTAGCAAGTGGTAAAAGTGAGCGTAAACGGTATTGCAATGCTAGGAAACAAGGCCTAGGGTTCATAATTTCACTAGTGCAAGTTCTCTCAACAATAATAACATAATTGGATCACATAACTATCCCTCAACATGCAACAAAGAGTCACTCCAAAGCCACTAATAGCGGAACAAACGAAGAGATTATGGTAGGGTACGAAACCACCTCAAAGTTATTCTTTCGGATCGATCTATTCAAGAGTTCGTACTAGAATAACACCTTAAGACACATATCAACCAAAACCCTAATGTCACCTAGATTCTCCAATGTCACCTCAAGTATCCGTTGGCATGATTATATGATATGCATCACACAATCTCATATTCATCTATTCAACCAACACAAAGTACTTCAAAGAGTGCCCCAAAGTTTCTACCGGAGAGTTAAGACGAAAACGTGTGCCAACCCCTATGCATAGGTTCATGGGCAGAACCCGCAAGTTGATCACCAAAACATACATCAAGTGAATCAATAGAATAACCCATTGTCACCACGGTTATCCCACACAAGACATACATCAAGTGTTCTCAAATCATTAAAGACTCAATCCGATAAGATAACTTCAAAGGGAAAACTCAATCCATTACAAGAGAGTAGAGGGGGAGAAACATCATAAGATCCAACTATAATAGCAAAGCTCGCGATACATCAAGATCGTATCACCTCAAGAACACGAGAGAGAGAGAGAGAGAGAGATCAAACACAAAGCTGCTGGTACATACCCTCAGCCCCGAGGGTGAACTACTCCCTCCTCATCATGGAGAGCGCCGGGATGATGAAGATGGCCACCTGTGAGGGTTCCCCCCTCCGGCAGGGTGTCGGAACAGGGTCCCGATTGGTTTTGGTGGCTCTGAGAGGCTTGCGCGGCGGAACTCCCGATCTATTCTGTTCCCCGAAGGTTTTAGGGTATATTGGTATATATAGGAGGAAGAAATACGTCAGGGGAGCCACGAGGGGCCAACGAGGGTGGAGGGCGTGCCCAGGGGGGTGGGCGCGCCCCCCTGCCTCGTGCCTTCCTCGTTGATCCCCTGACGTGCACTCCAAGTCTCACGTATTGCTTTATTTCCAAAAATAACTTTTCCGAAGGTTTCATTCCGTTTTGGACTCCGTTTGATATTCCTTTTCTGCGAAACACTGAAACAAGGAAAAAAACAGAAACTGGCACTGGGCTCTGGGTCAATAGGTTAGTCCCAAAAGTAATATAAAAGTGCATAGTAAAGCCCATAAAACATCCAAGATGGATAATATAATAGCATGAATACTTCATAAATTATAGATACATTGGAGATGTATCAATCCCATATACTTGTGGGTCATCAAGACTCTTTTCTGGCGCCGTTGCCGGGGAGTGAAGCACCTTTGGTAGGTGGAATTTGGTAAGGAAAAATTTATATAGTGTGCTGAAATTTACTGTCACTTGTCACTATGGAACATAATACTTTGAGGGGCTTGTTCGGGGTATCTTCAGCTTGACCAGTAGAGCAAAGAGTTGCTCCTCAACCTACTGAACCTACCGAAAATGTTTACTTTGAAATCCCTTCGGGTATGATAGAGAAACTGCTAGCTAATCCTTTCACAGGTGATGGAACATTACATCCCGATTTGCACCTAATCTATGTGGATGAAGTTTGTGGATTATTTAAGCTTGCAGGTATGCCCAAGGATGTTATCAAGAAGAAGGTCTTCCCTTTATCTTTGAAGGGAAAGGCATTGACATGGTTTAGGCTATGTGATGATATGGGATCATGGAACTACAACCGATTGAAATTGGAATTTCATCAGAAGTTTTATCCTATGCATCTTGTTCATCGTGATAGTAATTATATATATAATTTTTTGCCTCATGAAGGAGAAAGCATCGCTCAAGCTTGGGGGAGGCTTAGGTCAATGTTATATTCATGCCCCAATCATGAGCTCTCAAGAGAAATTATTATTCAAAAAATTTATGCTCGGCTTTCTCCCAATAATCGCTCCATGCTCGATACTTCTTGTACTGGCTCTTTTATGATGAAGACTATTGAATACAAATGGGATTTATTGGAAAGAATTAAACGCAACTCTGAAGATTGGGACCTCGGCGAAGGTAAGGAGTTAGGTATAACACCTAAGTTTGATTGTGTTAAATCTTTTATGGACACCGATGTTTTCCGTGAATTTAGCACTAAATATGGACTTGACTCTGAGATAGTAGCTTCTTTTTGTGAATCCTTTGCTACTCATGTTGATCTCCCTAAGGATAAGTGGTTTAAATATAATCCTCCCATTGATGTAAAAGTAGTTGCACCTATTAAAGTTGAAGAAAAGACTATCACTTATAATGTTGATCCTATTGTTCCTACTGCTTATATTGAGAAACCACCTTAGCCTGTTAGAATAAAGGATCATGCTAAAGCTTCAACTGTGGTTCGTAAGAGTAATTCTAGAACACCTACACCCCCTGAGCAAATTAAAGTTGAACCTAGTATTGATATGGTTAAAGATCTCTTGGCTGATAATATTGATGGGCATGTTATTTACTTCTGTAATGAAGCTGCTAGAATTGCTAGACCCGATACTAAGGGTAAACATAGACCTATTGTTGGCATGCATGTTATTTCTGTTAAAATAGGAGATCATTGTTATCATGGCTTATGTGATATGGGTGCTAGTGCAAGTGCAATACCTCATTCCTTATACAAAGAAATTATGCATGATATTGCTTTTCTTGAGATAGAGAAATTGATGTTACAATTAAGCTTGCCAATAGACACTATTTCACCAGTTGGGATTGTTAGAGATGTTGAAGTCTTGTGTGGGAAAGTTAAATATCCTGCTGATTTTCTTGTTCTTGGCTCTCCACAAGATAACTTTTGTCCCATTATATTTGGTAGACCCTTCTTGAATACTGTTAATGATAGGATAGACTGCAAAAAGGATGTTGTTACTATTAGTTTGGGGGATATGTCTCATGAGTTTAATTTTGCTAAATTTCATAGACAACCCCATGATAAAGAATTACCTAGTAAAGATGAAATTATTGGTCTTGCCTCTATTGTGGTGCCTCCAAATGATTCTTTAGAACAATATTTGCTCGACCATGAAAATGGTATGTTTATGAATGAAAGAAGGGAAATAGATGAAGTATTCTTTAAACAAGGACCTATTTTGAAACACAACTTTCCTGTTGAAATCCTAGGGGATCCTCCTCCACCCAAGGGTGATCCCGTGTTTGATCTTAAACCATTACCTGATACTCTTAAATATGCTTATCTTTATGAGAAAAAGATATATCATGTTATTATTAGTGTTAACCTTTCAGAGCATGAAGAAAATAAATTATTGAAAACTCTGAAGAAGCACCGTGCTGCTATTGGATATACTCTTGATGATCTTAAGGGCATTAGTCCCACTTTATGCCAGCACAAAATAAAATTGGAGAAATACGCTAAACCAGTTGTTGATCACCAATGACGGTTAAATCCTAAGATGAAAAAAGTGGTAAGAAAATAAATACTAAAGCTTCTGGAGGCAGGTATAATTTATCCCGTTGTTGATAGTCAGTGGGTAAGTCCTGTCCATTGTGTCCCTAATAAGGGAGGTATTACTATTGTTCCTAATGATAAAGATGAATTGATTCCACAAAGAATTATTACAGGTTATAGAATGGTAATTGATTTTTGCAAACTAAATAAAGCTACTAAAAAGGATCATTACCCTTTAACTTTTATTGATCAAATGCTAGAAAGATTATCCAAACATACACATTTTTGCTTTCTAGATGGTTATTCTGGTTTCTCTCAAATACCTGTGTCAAAAAGGATCAAGAAAAGACCACTTTTACTTGCCCTTTCGGTACCTTTGCTTATAGACGTATGCTTTTTGGTTTATGTAATGCACATGCTACCTTTCAAAGACGTATGACTGCTATATTCTCTGACTTTTGTGAAAAGATTGTTGAGGTTTTCATGGATGATTTCTCCATTTATGGAACTTCTTTTGATGATTGCTTAAGCAACCTTGATCGAGTTTTGCAGAGATGTGAAGAAACTAATCTTGTCTTGAACTGGGAGAAGTGCCACTTTATGTTTAATGAAGGTATTGTCTTGGGGCATAAAATTTCTGAAAGAGGTGTTGAAGTTGATAAAGCTAAAGTTGATGCTATTGAAAATATGCCATGTCCCAAGGAAATTAAAAGTATAAGAAGTTTCCTTGGTCATGTTGGTTTTTATAGGAGGTTCATTAAGGACTTCTCAAAAATTTCTAGGCCTCTGACTAATCTCTTACAAAAAGATGTTCCTTTTATCTTTGATGATGATTGTGTAGAAGCATTTGAAATACTTAAGAAAGCCTTGATTTCTGCACCTATTGTTCAGCCACCTGATTGGAATTTACCCTTTGAGATTATGTGTGATGCTAGTGATTATGCTGTAGGTGCTGTTCTAGGACAAAGAGTTGGTAAGAAATTAAATGTTATCCAATATGCTAGTAAAACTCTAGACAGTGCCCAGAGAAATTATGCTACTACTGAAAAAATTAGCAGTTGTATTTGCTTGTGATAAGTTCAGACCTTATATTGTTGATTCTAAAGTAACTGTTCACACTGATCATGCTGCTATTAAATATCTTATGGAAAAGAAAGATGCTAAACCTAGACTTATATTAGATGGGTTCTCCTACTACAAGAATTTGATTTGCATATTGTTGATAGAAAGGAAGCTGAGAACCCCGTTGCAGACAACTTGTCTAGGTTAGAGAATGTTCTTGATGACCCACTACCTATTGATGATAGCTTTCCTGATGAACAATTAGCTGTCACAAATGCTTCTCATACTTCTCCATGGTATCCTGATTATGCTAATTACATTGTTGCTAAATTTATACCACCTAGTTTCACATACCAGCAAAAGAAAAAGTTTTTCTACGATTTAAGACATTACTTCTGGGATGACTCACACCTTTATAAAGAAGGAGTAGATGGTGTTATTAGACGTTGTGTACCTGAGCATGAACAGAAATAGATCCTACGCAAGTGTCACTCTGAGGCTTATGGAGGACACCACGCTGGAGATAGAACTGCGCATAAGGTATTGCAATCCGGTTTTTATTGGCCTACTCTCTTCAAAGATGCCCGTAAGTTTGTCTTGTCTTGTGATGAATGCCAAAGAATTGGTAATATTAGTAGATGTCAAGAAATGCCTATGAATTATTCACTTGTTATTGAACCATTTGATGTTTGGGGTTTTGATTATATGGGACCGTTTCCTTCCTCTAACGGGTATACACATATTTTAGTTGTTGTTGATTACGTTACTAAGTGGGTAGAAGCTATTCCAACTAGTAGTGCTGATCATAACACCCCTATTAAGATGCTTAAAGAAGTTATTTTTCCGAGGTTTGGAGTCCCTAGATATTTAATGACTGATGGTGGTTCACATTTTATTCATGGTGCCTTTCGTAAAATGCTTGCTAAGTACGATGTTAATCATAGGATTGCATCTCCATATCACCTGCAGTCTAGTGGTAAAGTAGAACTTAGTAATAGAGAGCTCAAATTAATTTTGCAAAAGACTGTTAATAGATCTAGAAAGAATTGGTCCAAAAAACTTGATGATGCATTGTGGGCCTATAGAACTTCATATAAGAATCCTATGGGTATGTCTTCGTATAAAATGATCTATGGGAAAGCATGTCACTTACCTCTCGAACTAGAACATAAGGTGTATTGGGCCATTAAAGAGCTCAATTATGATTTCAAACTTGCCGGTGAGAAGAGGTTTGTCACATCCCTAGTCCTGGTATGCACTAGGCTAGCCCTTTATGTGTGCATCATGTTTAAATTTTCAAATGAACTTGAAATGGGGATTGTTCAAACCCTAGCACCAGATCAAATCAAATAGGTTCAACCTAAAATAATCTTCAATGAACCCAAAATGCCTTTGAAAATGTTCATGATTTTTTATGAAGGTGAAAAGCTCTGCCAAAAATGATGAGCATATTTCTTGGTCATTTATGGATTTTTTTGAATTAAGTCATATTCTACTTGAATTGGGGCATTTAAATTCTATAAATATTTTAAATGCTCTAATAATTCTGAAAATGGTTGAGGGCTATTGGGAATAATCCAGTATGTGCCCACAATTTATTTCAGGATTTTATAAAGTGATTTAGTATTTTACTAAATCCAAAAAAACAAAGATAGAAAATAGAAAACATTAATAAAAGGAGAGAGAGAGAGAGAGAGAGAGAGAGAGAAAGGTTTACCTGGACTTACAGAGCCGCCTAGCGCCCACCAGCCCAAAGATCGTGGTGAGGCCCAGCCCAACTCCCACCGTCTTCAACCTCTGCCGGTGGCGGGCGTGTCGGCAGCACTGAGCTCCACCTCCTGCTTCCCCATCGCCCTGTTCTCGTGCCTGGGAAACGGCCAGCACACCCCCCCCCCTCGGCCGCTCCCTTGCCTCCTGCTCTCTCCTCTCACTCCCTGCTCTTCTCCCCTCATGGCGAAGCCGCCATGGCCCTCCTTGAGAAACACCATGCCAACCACTCCCTCGCTCCCTCTACGCGTTCCCGAGATCCGTATCTTCGCCAGCTTCATCCTCGCCGAGCCAAGCATCACCGGACGCCCTGCAATGCTGGTGCCATCATCTTCTTCTTCTTCGGGCACCGAAGGCCGTCATCATCGATTCATCGCCGTCGTCGCTTCCCCGAGCTCGTTGACCATCTCTACGTGACCACTATGAGCTCATGACCCGTTTCCCCTATTACCGCACCCGATAGCGCTCCCTAGCCGCGTATGCCACCGAGCCCGAGAGCTCATTGCCACTGGCCATGCCGCCGTCGTCGTTGCAGCCACTGAAGCTCGTGTCTGAGCACGTAATTGTGCTCAGTATGCCCCCAGGATCCTAACACACCCATCCGCTGCTCCTGCCGCATGCTGCATCGCCGTAACCATCACCGCCCGAACTCCGGCACCGCCGCGAGCTCCATTCCGGTGAGCCCCGGCCACCCCACGCCCAGCCGCGTGCTCCCCTGGATGTGGGTGAGCAAGGGCTCCCCCCTGGTGCCCTCCGCCGCGCTTTTAGCCACCGGAGGAGCAACCCCGCCGCGTTTGCCGTCGCCGGCGTCAAGCCGCCGGTGGCGTTGACCCTTTTGACCAGGGGTTTGACCACCCCAGGTCACTAACATGTGGGCGCCGCCCCTGACAAGTTTAGTTTAGGACTAATTACCCCTAACGACACTAACGGTGGGCCGATGCTGCTAATTTGATTAGTTAAATTTAATTAATCTGTTATAAGCGTGTCAGCGATGTGTGGACCCCACGTCGGGTTTGACTGGACCCGCCCTTTGACCAGGTGGCGCAAGCATGATACCTTTGTTGATGTCATAAATACATTTCTTGGGATATTCTTATTTAGAAATAAATTAGGAAATTCAGAAAATGTTTAAAACTTCTAAAATTCATAGAAAATCAACCATAACTCCAAATGAAATAATTTATATATGAAAAATGATCATAAAAATCCAATCTATCCATCTGTACCATTTACATGCATGTTTGATCAAGTTAACTTCACTGTTTAGGATGAAACATGAATAGGACAACTTTGATAATAGTTTTGGAGTTGGGATTTGATGTAGTTTTGAATTCCACTTCAATCAAAATGACTTGCTATTGCATTAGCCCAAATCACAGCATATTTCCATGTCATGATCATGCATCATATTGTTGCATTGCATTGATTGTGTTTCTTCTTTGTTTGTCGGTGCTTTGTCCCCTCTGAGTAGACATGGTTCCGACGATGAGTTCGATGACACCGATGAAGAACTATACTATCTTCAGAAGTGCCAGGCAAGCAAAACCCCCTTGTTCATTCTGATACAATCCCACTCTCTCGCTCCTGCTCTTTTTTACTGCATTAGGACAACACCGTTTCAACTGTTACATGTTGCGGTAGCTGAACCCCTTTCCTATGCATGACCTGTCATTGCCACAGTAAATAGATGAAACCCACTAGCATAAGTAGGAGTTGTTTGAGCCCTGATGTGCCTACTCATTCATGCTTGTTTGTCATGCCTGCTATTGCTTAGAGTTGAGTCAGGTCTGATTCATCGAGGATGAATTGGAATGTGGTGAACATGTCCTACTGTGTGTGGTCTAAGAGTGTGAACACGATTTGGTAAAGGTAGCGGTGAGAGGCCATGTAGGAGTACATGGTGGGTTGTCTCATTGCAGCCGTCCTCAGGAACTGAGTTCTGTGTTTGTGATCCATGAAACAGTTACTACCACACATTGGGCTCCGGGCGCTCCAAGCTCTCTCGACTTATTAACCAACTTGATCTCTGTCCAGGAGTTGCAACTAGTTTCTGGTGTTTGTAGATAGTGTTAGTAGTCTATCAAGTGGCACCCGATGCAGGTGGGCTTGGGACGAGACTAAACCTGATGTACGGTGTACCAAGTGGCACCGGATGGTGGGCTTGGGAACCCTGCTCACATCGTTTGGGGCCGTGAGCGACACCCCGGCCGGATCTCCTTGCGGATGGAACCCGAATAGGCGATAAACCTGGACTAGAGACTTCTGTGGTTAGTTAGGTCGTGGTCGACTCCCTCACCAGGCTTCCGCTTGAAGGTTGCCGAGATACACGATGTGTATATGGTGGTAAGTGGCGAGAACGTGTGTGAAGAAGTACACCCCTGTAGGGTTAACATCATCTATTCGAATAGCCGTGTCCGCTGTAAAGGACTTACGGGTTACTGTCTTGTTCATAGACAAGTGAAAGTGGATACACTAAAACTCGCAAGATAAGCATGAGTGCTATGGATGGCGTTCTCGTAGGGAGACGGGAGCAGATCCATAGTGGTGTATTGATATGGTGAATGTGTGGACTCGTGTGCGCCACCCCAAAAGAGTTACTTGCAGTCGTAGTTCAAGATAGCCACCGAGTCAAAGCTGGCTTGCTGCAGCTAAACTCCACCACCCCCTTTGTTGATAATGATGCATATGTAGTTAGTTCTGATGTAAGTCTTGCTGGGTACATTTGTACTCACGTTTGCCTATTTTATGTTTTTGCAGAGAGACGTCAGTCTCGCTAGTAGTTCCGCGTGGACTTCGACGTTTAGCTTGTTACCTCAGCTACGATCTTGTACCATTGGGAGGGTCGTGTAGATAGTCAGGCTTCTCAGCCTTTTTCATTTATAGTTATGCGTACTCGAGACATGTTCAGCTTCGCATGTGCTTTGACTTGTATGCTCACGAATGTTGGGTCATGAGACCCATGTTTGTAATATCTCGCTCCTCGAAGCCTATTGAATAAATACTTGAGTCGTAGAGTTATGTTGTGATGCCATGTTGTATTTACACATATCGAGCATATTGTGTGTATGATTGAAATGCTTGGTATGTGTGGGATCCGACAACCTAGTTGTTTATCCTTGGTAGCCTCTCTTATGGGAAATGTAGTCTTGTGCTTCCATGAGCCATAGTAATGCCTTCTGACCAGTTCACGAGTCCTGCTAGCCCACCACTCTGCTCGGAACACTTGATTGGCGGCATGTGATTCGCCGTTCATGTATCTGTCCTTCGGGAAATGTCACGCGGTGACATCCGAGTCCTGCCTAGCCTGCTACAGCCGGGTTCCCGGAGTCTGTTAGTGATGCTACAGCCGGATTCGCACGCTGGCGACCGACATGCTCGATGTTGATTCATGTATGCCTGTCCCGTAAGTTAGTGCCACTTTGGGTTCACGACTAGTCATGTAGGCCGGGTTCTCTGTCATATGGATGCTAGCGACACTATCATATCGTGAGCCAAAAGGCATAAGCGGTCCCGGGCCATGGTAAGGCGACACCTGTGGGAATACCGTGCGTGAGGCCGCAAAGTGATATGAGGTGTTACATGCTAGATCGGTGTGACTTAGAATCGGGGTCCTGACAAGGTTATTTGACATTAGCTCACTTGATGAATGGAGAACCTAGGAATGTGAGAATGCCAAACTGTTTAAAGAAAAAGTTAAAAGATGGCATGACAAAAGGGTACAAAAGCGTGAGTTTAATGTAGGTGATTATGTGTTGCTATACAACTCTTGTTTAAGATTTTTTGCAGGAAAACTTCTCTCTAAATGGGAAGGTCCTTACGTTATCGAGGAGGTCTATCGTTCCGGTGCCATAAAAATCAACAACTTCGAAGGCACAAATCCGAAGGTGGTGAACGCTCAAAGAATCAAACATTATATCAGGTAATCCCATAAATGTTGAAACCAATGTTATTGAAATCGTAAACCAGGAGGAATATATAAGGGACACTTTCCAGAATGCTTCAGACTCCGAAAAGGAGGTATGTGGTATGGTAAGTAAACCGACTCCAAAACAGTTCTAATGGCATTTTTTCTCCGTTTTGGAATATTTAAGAAAAAAGGAAAATAATAAGTAGTCCAAAAGGGACACGAGGCACCCACGAGGGTGGAGAGAGCGCCCCCTGCCTCGTGGGCACCTCGTGTGCCCTCCGGACTCCGTTTTCTTGCACGATACTTCTTTTGGTCAGTAAAAATATAATCTCCCGAAGGTTTTGACCACCGTACCACGCAAATATCCTATGTTTTTGTTTCGAGCTGTTTTTCTGACAGATCTAGATCACCATGACGTCTCCAAGTGCCCTCAAGGACAAGTTCTTTGAGAAGGTCATCAACCCCTACGTCGCGGAAGTGTTGCAACATCCTCAAACCATTGAGATGCATGAGGGGGTGCTGCACATCTGCGATGTTGAGGGACCAAGGAGGGCCGGAAGCGTGGAGACAAGACTCGAAGCAATGGAGCAGCAAGTTTTCAAGTGCCAAGGGATGGTGGAACATGGACTCGACACCAACCACATGATGATCGCGGAGTACACCAACAACCACAAGCCGGATGCCAAGAACATTGGGGAGGCCATCTTCAAGCTTCACGAGAAAATTGAGCACCTCCAAGTGCAGATCTATGACCTGCGAAATCAAAACTATGAGTATGAATATAGATTCAAGAGGATGAGTTTGGTTGCAGATTTGAGGATCCCGGAGACTCCATCATCTTTCTATGATGGTGATACTATGCCTTGGAAGAGGGATGACAAGCCTCCATCATCACCACCTCCGAGGAAGGAAAACTGAGTATCGGGTATGGGCACTCCCCTTGGCAACTGCCAAGCTTGGGGGAGGTGCCCCGGTATCGTATCACCATCACACTCCTATCTTTACCATTTTTCTTAGTTTGATCCTTTTGGTAATATCTTGATCTAGTAGAATAAAATTCAGTATGATTTAGTTTTGAGTTTTGCTTTATGAGCCTTCTATGTAATCGAGTCCATGAGCTATATATAATAAAGATTAGTGTTGAGTCGAGGGCTTGATTATCTTGCTATGATCTTGAAAGAATAAAAACAAGTAAAGAGATCATATTGATCTTATGGAGAGTGATGACTTCACATATAAAGAGTATGATGAATAAAAGTTGTTGAGAGTTGACAAACATAGTTTTGGTCATCGTTGCAATTAATAGGAAGTAATAAAAAAAGAGGTTTTCACATATAAATATACTATCTTGGACATCTTTTATGATTGTGGGCACTCATTAAGATATGACATGCTAAAAAGTTGATGTTGGGCAAGGAAGACAATGTAATGAGTTATGTTCTCTTATATCTGAAATAAAGTATATTGTCATGGATCATCCAACATGTTGAGCTTGCCTTTCCCTCTCATGCTAGCCAAATTCTTTGCACCAAGTAGAGATACTACTTGTGCTTCCAAATATACTTAAACCCGGTTTTGCCATGAGAGTCCACCATACCTACCTATGGATTGAGTAAGATCCTTCAAGTAAGTTGTCATTGTTGTATGCAATAAAAATTGCTCTCTAAATATGTATGATTTATTAGTGTGGAGAAAATAAGCTTTATACGATCTTGTGATATGGAAGCAATAAAAGCGATAGACTGCATAATAAAGGTCCATATCACAAGTGGCAATATAAAGTGACGTTCTTTTGCATTAAGATTTTGTGCATCCAACCATAAAAGCACATGACAACCTCTGCTTCCCTCTGCGAAGGGCCTATCTTTTACTTTTGTCTTATACCTTATGCAAGAGTGTAAGTGCATCTAGTGCCACCCCAAGTTGGTTTTGGAGTATTGACGACAAACCTGGTTGAGGGACTAATGTGTTTGTGAGAATTGCAGGATAACACAGGTAGTAGTCCCTCCTTGATTCGGTTTACCTACCGGAGATGACCCCTAAAAATGTGGGAGGACATTGAAGACAATGGTGGTCTGTGAAGATATTCACATTGAAGACTATGACACGAGAAAACAATGAGTGAAGACTATGGAGCGCGAAGACTTAGTTGTTTCATTGTTTCCCTTTCTTCTTTGTTGAGTCATAGGAACCACCGCAATGTTAAGTGGGGTCCAAGTGAACAAAGTCGGAGTGACTGAAGTGATGCTCAAACCAAATCCTATGTCTTGACGAAGACAATGAGAGCAAATCTTATCATGTGTCGGATAAGTCAGCTTTACTTGTAGCCCAAGTCAAGCTGCCGCGTGTGTTTGAAATCTGACCGTTGTGACACGTGTCAGTTCCTTAGTGACCCAGGGTCATTTCGGACAAATACGGTCGGGTTGCCCAGTGGCTATAAATAGCCCACCCCCTACACCATAAATTGGTGGCTGCTCAGAGTTAGTACACGGTTTTTGTCATTTGAGAACAACCCACCGCCGAAGCTTTTGAGAGAGAATCCTTGCAAGGACAAACCCAAACCACCCAGAGCCCAAAGAGTGTTTGGCATCACTGAAGTCTTTCTGTCTGCATGATCTGAAGACTTTTTACACTTGAGGACTGTGTATCCTCCAGCTGGTTAGGCGTCGCGTTCTGAGCATCCAAGAGTCATTATAGATTGCCGGTGAACGAAGTGCAGTGAAGGTTCGGAAGTCTACCTTGAAGACTTACGAGTAATTGGGCCAGGACTGTGTGTCCTTAGCTCAAGGGAATAAGGTGAAGACGCGGTCTTGAGTTGAATCTCAGCCTCCCTAACCAGACGTACAGTTGTCACAGCAACTGGAATTGGTCCAACAAATCCTGTGTCCTTCTGAAGCCACTGGTTCTATCTCTTACTCCTCTATACTTATAGTTTGTCTTCGTGAAGTCATTGCACCTTGTATTATCTGTTTGACTTCTTTGTGTGACTATCATTACGATTGGCTTCATACTATCTTCCATCTGATCTTTACTACCTAGCTGCTATTAGTCTTCATGCTTTCACTTCATTGAATACTTGACTATGGCTTGTCTAGTGTAGTCTACCTTCCGCTGCATTAGAATAGTGTTGTTTATATTATGCATCTTGAAACTCCCATGTTTTGAAGACTTTCATAAAATCGCCTATTCACCCCCCTCTAGTCGATAACTAGCCCTTTCAATTGGTATCGAGCAAGGTGCTCCTTGTTACGTGTGATTGATTTAACCACAGGTTTAGCTATATCGACCGTAGGGATAATCAAAGTCTCGCATGCGTGCCCCATCTTGATGGCTTTGAATATCCTCTTTGGAAGAATAGGATCGCATGCATCTTGAAGCCATTCTTTGTCGATCTATGGTATGTTGTCAAAACGGCGTTCCCAAGACTGGTGAAGGTGTCACCCTGCGATGTCAAGAAGTTCATTCAAGCTGGACTCTCTTGCCAAAAACATCATATGTGGTCACCTTACCAAAGGGCGGTATGGCGTGTGAGTGCTCTGGAAGCGTCGAAGCTAGTGCAGGGACTGACTATCCAAGGTCGATGAAGGCATCTCAACCTGCGAGATCAACGTGTCGATTACTCTCCGCAACCTCTTCAACGCTTCAAGAGACACGACAACGAGAATGTCCAGCTCACATTTGATCGGCTCACCGATATCACAATGAGCTCCAAGCACTTTCGGCGCCCTTGAGATCACGAAGCATGAGATAGTGAAGACACTCTGAGATCTCTTGACAGCTCATTTGACACCTTAGCCCGATGATACAAGAACGTCCTGATTTCAAGACTCTCGATCCGTCGACATACTTGAGAGGCTCAACACACATGAGTACCAGCTATCGAGAAGCGAGATATCTATGGCCCCAACTATGGCGAACTCGAGCTTTGAAGGCAAAGGCTGTTGCTTCCTCATCGAAGAAGAATCATTGCGATTACGGTGATCCTGAACACATTGGAAAGGATCTTGCTATGCTTGTGAAGAAGTTCCAGAAATTCACCAAGAAGAAAGGCTTCAGAAAGTCTTCACGATCCAGCTCAAGAAATGATGAACCTTCTGCCTATGATCACAAGAAGAGAACCTGTCACAAGTGCAAGAAACCTAGTCACTACATCTCTGAGTGTCCAAAGTGGGACAATGAGAAGAAGAAGAAAAAGAGCAAAGAATATGATTCTGATGACAACAAGAAGAAGAAATCCTCAAAGTCTTCTTCCAAGTCTTCTTCCAGATCTTCATCACACAAGAAGAGCTCATCTGGCAAGGCCCGTGCTATTGTTGGCAAGGAGATGGATTAGGAAGAGTGCGCTTGGAGGAGGCGGAGGTGGAGTCGAGGGGAGTCGACTCGGGTGTTGCTAGTCGGCCTAGCTCGCCTCGTCGCCAAGTCCATCTTCAACACCGAAGACAATGGCTCCATCACCAACACTGATGATAATGACGAGGACAGATCGCCTCCCACCTACTGCTTCGTGGCACGTGATGCCAAGGTAAAATCACGCGACGCTTACTTTCAAACATCAAGTAAAGATGACTCTGATTGTGAATCCAAACCCAGCTACAAAACACTTGCTAAAATTTCAACTGAACAACAGAAAGCTATGGAACATGCTCAAAAACTTTTAGACAAAAGTGATGACTGTTGGGACGGAAATGACCCGTTCTCGATCCTTAGTTGAAGACATTAAAATCTTCATGCTAAGTACCAGGAACTTGAAAGTCGTCATGAAACGCTCACAACCGCTCACGAAAAGCTCTCCTATGATTATCTTCAAAGGAAGCAAGAGCTTGAGAAATTGAGAGCGTCTCATGAAGATCTTCAAAAAGAGAATGAGTCACTTCACACTCAACAGATCAGTTCCACTCAGGAAGGATTTGAACCACCTTGTATAAATGCCTTGAGCGTGATAACTCTACTTCTGTTGCTGAATGTTCTACTGCTGCTACTGTTGCAATATCTTCAACTGCTGATGCGGTAACTAACCCCTCTGCGGAGGATACCACTACTATTGCTGATGAAAATGCTATGTTGAAGACATTGCTTGAAACAGGGATGTACAAAAGTCTCAAAGGGCATCAGACACTATGCGATGTCCTCAAAAAGCAGACTCTGAACCGAAACCCTAGGAAATAGGGTGTTGGGTTCGAGAGGAAAATGAATGTTGATGGCTCCTCTTTGGAAGCTTTGGCGGTACCCAAAACCACATGGGTTGCTGCAAAGGGACCTTGATGGATCCATCCACCTTATCAGCTTCACTGTGCTAACCCAATTGTCATTGATGAATCCTTTGATGCAAACTATAAACTGTTTAAGAATCAGAATGGTGAAGTGTTTGCGGTATATTGGTACTAAGCTGCGAGAGCAGGCCACCTATGAAGAAGATCTGGGTTCCCAAAAGTTGTCTTGAGAATCTTCTGTGAAAATCATCATGACATCACACGGAAGAAGATAAATCCAGACCAAAGGCTTCATATGACCCAAAGGCTTCATACAGACGGAGGACTCACAGAGTCACCCTAACGCCAATGTTTTGCGGAAACCATACTCAGACTTATGAATATGGCGTGTGTCTTCAAACCGCTATGTTCATAGAACTAAGAACTTTTACGCTTATTCATATGAGTATCGTTCTTCTCCTGCAAGGCTATTTGCTAGGGCTCCAAAGCGAAGTTCTCGAGATCTGCACTTAGACTCATTGCTTCTAAGCCACCCCGAAGATGTGGGTGGTTAAGAAGAATTAACTTTCTTTTGCAGGGAAAGGTCTCGGCCGGAAATCATAGGCGTCGATGCTATTCTTTGGGGACCTAAAACATCTTGTAGGTGCAAGATCAAATGCCCAAATGGTCTTACTATGTATTTTGTTCTGAATCGTTTGCCAAACATCCTATCAGTCCTAATCTTGATCTGAGCTTTGATAATCCTCTTGCTCGTCAAATGTTTATGCTTCACAATACTCTTGGTGAAGCCTATCCCCCTAACTGCATTGTAGGCTACGACACCTCGTGCTTCAGAATGGATTATGGATAGCGAATGCACTAATCATATGACTGGTGATCGAAGTCTTCTCATGGACTCAACCTTCGTCCATCGGACAAAAGTCACATCACATTTCTTGACCTTGGTAAAAGCAAGGTATTGGGTCTAGGTAGAGTTGCAATATCAAAGGATCAACACATGGATAAAGTGATGCTTGTTGAATCCCTTGGTTTCAACAATATACATCTCAATGCTTTGTGACTTAAACATGATTGTGCTATTTGGAAAATATCGATGCCTTGTACTAATGGAATCTGACAAGTCTCTAGTCTTTGAAGGGTATCGAAAAGACAATCTATATATGGTAGATTTCTCAGCAGGACCACAGATGGCCATATGTCTTCTAGCAAAGGCTTCAGAATGCTGGCTCTGGCATCGAAGGCTAGGGCATGCTGGCATGAAGAACTTGCACACTCTCGCGAAGAAAAAGCATGTCGTGGGCATCGAAGGCGTCAAGTTCAAGAAGGACCATCTGTGTGGCGCCTGCGAAGCTGGAAAGATGACTAGGGCCAAGCATCCTCTACGACAATCATGACTACATCTCAACCCTTCGAGCTGCTTCATATGGATCTATTCGTCCCTACTCACTACTATACTCTCAATGCTACTGCTTGCCTCTATGGCTTCGTAATTGTTGATGATTACTCTAGATATACTTGGGTACATATAATCCTCTACAAGACTGAAGTGCAGGATGTCTTCAGACGCTTTGCCAATCGTGCCATGACGAACTATGGCGTCAAGATCAAGCATATCGAGCGACAACGGCCTTGAGTTCAAGAACAACGGCCTCGACCTCTATCTGGATACGCTTGGCATCACACATGAGTTCTCTGCTCCTTATACACCTCGGCGAGAATGGCATCGCCGGCGCAAAAACGAACTCTCATTGAGATGGCCCGAATGATGCTTGATGAGTACAAGACTCCACGGAAGTTACGGCTGAAGCCACCGACTTTGCTTGCCACATCATCAACCGTGTTTATCTTCACAAGCTTGAAGAAAACATCATATGAGCTCCTAACGGTAAGAAGCCAAATGTAAGCTACTTGAGTATTTGGTGCTAGGTCTGGATCAAGGATCCACATCACACTTCAAAATTTGCACCAAAAGCACATGAAGGTTTTATGCTTGGTTATGGAAAGGTTTCGCACTCCTCTGAGTCTTCAAACTCTTTCACTATAAAGTGGTTGAAACTATGGATGTCTTGATTCGATGAAACTAACGGCTGCAAAGAGAGCACACGCCAAATGTGTTAGATGAAGTACCTCCAAGTGAATCTATCAAGCGAGATGGGAATTGGAGATATCATACCCTCGAGAACCAATCGAAGAGGAGCTTGTCATTTCGCACCTAATCAACTTTGAAGACAATGCTCGGTCGAAGACAATCCCTCAAATGATGACATTGATCAGCAAGAGCAAAATCTTCGTCCTGCTCATCCTCGTGTTGCAAATGAAGTTCAGATTGAGAAGATAATTGACAGCTTGAATGCACCTGGTCCACTCACTCGTTCAAAAGCAACTCAAAGAGCATCACAGCTAACCAACTTCTGTGGGCATTTTGCATTTGTCTCAATCACTGTACCCAAGAAAGTTGATGAAGCCTTCATTGAACCTGAATGGATTCAAGCTATGCAAGAAGAGCTTCAATAGTTCGAGCTGAATAATGTGTGGGAATTGGTCAAGCGTCCTGATCCTCGGAAGCACAATATCATTGGCACCAAATGGATATATCGCAACAAGCAAGATGAGCATGGTCAAGTTATCGAGAAACAAGGCTCGTCTCGTTGCAAGGTTACACTCAAGTGGAAGGAATTGACTTGATGAAACATTTGCTCGGTGGCAAGACTTGAAGCCATTCACATACTGCTAGCCTATGCAAATCATCACAACATTCTTCTGTATCAAATGGATGTGAAAAGTGCTTTTCTCAATGGAAAGATAGAAGAAGAAGTATATGTCGCACAACCTCCAGGCTTTGAAGATCCAAAACATCCTGATATGGTATACAAGCTCAACAAGGCACTGTATGGCCTCAAACAAGCCCCTCGTGCTTGGTATGACACACTCAAAGACTTCCTGAAGAGCAAAGGCTTCAAACCTGGTTCACTAGATCCTACACTCTTCACGAAGACATATGATGGTGAACTATTTGTGTGCCAAATCTATGTGGATGACATTATCTTCGGCTGCACCAACAAGAAATACAGTGATGAATTTGGTCACATGATGCAAGAGCAATATCAAATGTCCATGATGGGCGAGCTGAAGTTCTTTCCGGGTCTCCAAATCCGTCAACAAGCATAGCGACATCTTCATATCTCAAGAAAAATAGCTTAAAGATTGCCTGAAGAAGTTTGGAATGCAAGACTGCAAAGGATACACGACACCAATGCCAACCAAAAGTCATCTGGGTCCCGACGACAATGGTAAAGAGTTTGATCAAAAGGTATATCGTTCCATGATTGGTTCTTTGCTTTACTTATGTGCATCTAGGCCAGATATAATGCTTAGTGTTTGCATGTGTGCCCGATTCCAAGCGGCACCAAAGGAATCGGATCACTTAGTTGTGAAGCGAATTCTTCGATATTTGGCTTACACCCCAACACTAGGATTATGGTATCCAAAGGGATCAAAGTTTGATCTAGTTGGATTCTCAGATGCTGATTATGCTGGTGACAAGGTTGATCGCAAGTCCACATTAGGCACATGTCACTTTCTGGGACGATCTCTTGTCTGTTGGTCTTCAAAGAAGCGTAAGCTGTATCTCTCTCTACTGCTGAATCCGAATACATTGCTGCTGGATCCTGCTGTGCTCAGCTTCTCTGGATGAAGCAAACTCTCAAAGACTATGGTATCCATCTGAAGAATGTGCCTCTCTATTGAGACTACGAGAGTGCCATCAAGATTGCCAACAATCCAGTTCAGCACTCGAAGACAAAGCACATTGAAATTCGTCATCACTTTCTCAGAGATCATGTTATGAAGGAAGATATTGATATCATTCACGTCAAGACAGAAGAACAGTTGGCTGATATCTTCACAAAGCCCTTGGATAAGAAAAGGTTTTGCAAGTTGCGGTGTGAGCTAAATATCTTGGAATCCTCAAATTTCCTGTGAATGGACACACATCCTAACACTTATGCATTTTAATGACTTAGATGTGCAACACACAAAGTAATGTATATCTTCAATCAATGAAGACATACACTCTAAGTGTGAATACATTAATGCAGAATTTGACTTCGGAGCGCCACGATAATTGTGCGCCGTGTCTGGGTCTAATGCTTCCTATACGGTGGGTAAAGCCACCACCAAACTTTTGTTTGAAGTGTTTCTATTGGCGTTATGTTTGCATATTTCATCCTTGGCTTATATTCAAGTTTATCTTCAATTGGTTGAATTGGACTAGTACTATATATATTTATCTGTGTTATGTCATCTACAGCATTCACTTATAGCTATGACTTCGTGTTGAATCTTTTGAACTAAGTGAATGTGATCGGACCCTAACCTATCTATGCTTCTACCTTAACTCTATCTGTCCAAGTCATATGCATTCTATTGAAAACTGTTGATTGTCTTCACTGAGACCTTGTGAGCTGAAGTCAATCTGACAAACATTTATATCTGTTTTTTAATACTTTATCCTATTTGCCTGAAACCCGGAGAATTCGGAACGACCATCCCGACAATCCGGGCGTGCGTGGGAACATGGAACAACTCCCAAGGTGTTGCATGTTTGCCACGTGTCCGTCAAATGTGAACCGCCGAGGCACTGCGTAATTGCGCTGTGCCGTCTCTGTCCTTATAAATACCCGTCACGTCTCGTTCAAAAATTATTCTTCCTCCTCGCCACCTCTCGCAAACCCTAGCGCATCCGCTAGCTCTCGGCGACGCCGACGACGAAGCGCTTAGCTGCCGCGACTTCTTCGACGCCGTCCTCACGCCGGCCGCGGACCTCGTCCTCTCCGCTGTCGCCGTAGGTGTCTTCCGTCGCCAAGTTAGGGCACGGGAGATCGAACTGCTCGGCCTCTTCCTTCGCCCCGTCTAGCAGTTCTTCGTGTGGTAAATAAATTTTACTTTTTACCGTCTTTTCGATCTGATAGATTCATCCGTTTTTGCCAAAAGTGGTTTCTAGATCTCCAAACTTGAATCTATCTCATTCTGCATCTCATATTCTGCCTAGCCTATTCACTTATGCTTCTTTACAAGTTAGATTCCTCACTTGTACTTATTCTTGGATTTTTACAACTCTGGAACCAACTCTCATCAAATAAGTGAATGTCTTCGCATTATGAGGTCAATGTCTTCAAACTGATTTATCTTCAAAATCTTACGAGAATGCATATGACCTCTTCCCTTCCTCGCACCTCTAATCTGTCACGGTACATGTCCGTGGAGAATCCTTGGTTCTCATAGTGCGCATTCGTTTGTAGAATTCTTGCAGAGTCACATCAATTCACCTGAAGCCAGTTCTTGTTTGACCAGCCGTCTGAAGCCATTGCACGTACTGAAGCCCTTCAGTTTAAACTTCATGACAACTGTGAAGTCAACATGAAAAGGGAGGTAGACAGCACCGTGGTAACACTTCCAAGGATTTGCCTCCAGATTTGCACGAGCTGTACAAAACAGGCCCTGAGGAAACCTATACCAGCCGCAAGAATCGAATCCAGTGGATTCGAAGATATTGGGCAGAAGAATGGTTCAAATACCACTTCGTCACTGAAGAATATGCAGAGAAGCATGCCATCAAGGGACCATGGGGAGATATTGTGTACAAAAATCTTCAACCCCAGTCCCTTCCTGAAGCCATCCAACGAGAATTCTATCCATGCATGATTCGCGGACCGCAGCCAGAGAACGCTGATCCTTCTTCTCTGTTGTGGTGTCGTGAGGACCATCTGTTCAAGCGCAACTACCAGTTCGCCAAAGACTCAGCTGCGAAGAATAAGAAGGCTCTAGGGCTTGACTTCAACCCTGGTCCTTCCTCACCTCGGGATGATGGCACCCGTGAAGCCAATGAGAACAGGATCGGCCCCTTCTACAACCTTGCTGGCCTCATCACTCACATTGCTGTACAAGGTGCCAAAGTGGATCATTCTGATGATGGTGTCGACACTGATGAAGCTCCAGCTCCTACTCCAAAGCCGCAGAAGCAAAAGAAGGCTAAAGCTTCAAAGTCATCTGCTGCTCCAAAAGCTTTGCGAGTGAAGCCATTGGCAACTGCCCCTCCTGCTCCCAGTAACAACTCTGAAGATCTCTCTCGCATCTCCAAAAAGCATGAGAAGCCACAGAAAAAACCTGTTCAGCGACACAGTCAAGCACTAACACCTGCTGCCGTTCTGAGGAACGAATCTGAAGCCATTGATTTGTCTTTAGATGAAGAATTTGGCAATGATGCTCTCGAGCAGTTGATCAAGAGCAAGCAAGAGGCGGAGATCTTCAATGATCTACCCCTCTTCGATGTGAACATCTTGCGCAATTTCATTGATGAATGGTTCGACAATCAAGATATCAGCTTTGATAATCTTCAACTCCCTATTTGCATCAGCGTCTCCTTTCAAGGTGCCATTGCTCCTGAGCTGGCTCTGGCTCAGCGAATTGTTGAACTGAAGCACAAGATTGATTTTGAGAAGGAATAGTTCAAGAAGCATGTGGCCAAGCTGAGTGTGGCTGATGTCCAGAAATTCAAGGTGATGCTCAATGACCTCAAGGAGGCGTTTCGCAAGAAACGAGAGGAAGCCAAAGGCTCAAGAGAGCGCATGAAAACTCTTGCTGCAAAGTGTGTTCATGCTTACAACAAAGTTGAAAAGCGCAAGGCTCTTGGGCGTCCTGGCATTGACCCCAAGATGGCTGCCAAGCAGAAGAAGAAGCATACTGTGGCCCAGACTGAAGCTCCACGGCGGGAAGAAAATTCACATTGTCTTACCAGCCAGCATGACAGGATCGAAGCCTAAGGTCTCCATAGTGGCTTCAGATCAGCAGAAAACCAAGGCAGCTGAAGCCGAAGCCAGAAAGCACAAAATCAAGCGCACTACTGATGATGCACCACCCCCCAAGAAGAGAAAAACCAAGAAGAGAGATCGGTCTGCTCCCACAGAGCCCCTTATAGTTGAACCCATTGCTTTCACTCACCCTGACCCTAACAATCAAGAGCGTCAGCTGATAGTTCATGAGCCTACTTCCACAGAGGCTCCTGAAGCTCAAGAAGTTCCAGTCATTGACCCCATCGCGACTGAACACATTGGTCCCCACGACAATGTAGAAGATGATGTAGTTCTTCCTCAGATTGACGCCCAACGGTATCATCGCCTGTTCTAACGAACAGCGAGCTCATCAGTATTGGTCGTCCTTTGACGCCAATCTCACAAGATGCCTCATGGGCTGATCGCCCCCAACCAGAAACTCCAAATCAGGACTCACCAAGTACACCCCGTCCTTCACCAGTGCCAGTCATCAGCCCCATTTCAAATGATGACAACTACATGGAGACCACACCGTCACCAAAGGCGTCGCCCGTGTTCCAACGGCTTCGCAAAGGCCAGAGGCCATCCGTCTCCATGAATACCATCACAGAAGAAGACTCAAACTTGTCCAGCTCAGTGGCACGTCAAGTGTTCCCTGAAGACAATCCTTTTGTGACGGTCCCAGTGTATGAAGCTAATGTTGCTGAAGACAATCCGGCTGCATCAGCCGAAGAAAGACAAGAAGAAGAGTGTGTCGCTACTCCCCCTACCACTCAAGAAGTTGTTCTAGAAGAGAACGTGTCTGTGCCCGACCCTCCAGCTACTCAAGTGGAGGTTGAGAATCCTGAGGCTGCCACCAATAACACCACTGAAGCCAATGACGTTGTCATGGCTGAAGACACTATGGAGCCTGCACTGAACACTGTGCCAGAAGCCAATGAAGCCAATGATGCACCTGCAACAGATGTGCAGCCAGATGCCCTTACGAATGCCACTGCTCATGTTCCGCCTCCTAGGCCACACACAATTGAGCAAGCATTCGACCAAGGCGAGCTTGTCATAGTCAAATGGCCAATTCTGGTTCCTCCGCCTGCTCCAGGACCTCAGTTCGACTATCATGTGGAGCACAAGCCTCAGGTTCAGAAGCCTAAGCCTAGGCTGCCAAGGTTTCAGTCATTGCATACGCACGGGATCATTCAATGTCAATGGCTTCATTGCACACAACACCTTCTTTGACAGCGACAAGAACCCTTATACCAAGCCGAAGATTTCATCTAATTGGTTCTGGAGCTATCAGCAGCGCAGTTATTACTCATGCATTTTATACAATTAAGGTCGCATATCCCACATATGCGTCTTGACACTGAAGCCAAAACTGGCCTGCCCTGTTTGGAAGAAGCGCTGGATTGCTTCAGAGAGTCTGGCTTATTGCAGTTCGTCACTGACAAGGAGCACCCGAATGAAGAATTGCTGCTCAAATTCTATGCACCCTTCATATTCGTGGCTACAACAGGGATCCGAAGACATGGGTCCTTGAGTGGATGACAGGAAATGTCCATCATGAAGCCAAAGCTCTTGATGTCATTGAGCTTCTTGGCCTGCCCACCGGGTGATCTATATGAACCTGGTTGTCGACTTCACAAAGCTGCTTTGGAGAGCATTTTCACAAGCCTGAACCCAACATGAGCGGATGCTTAGCATGATGAAGCCTTTGCCTCCGGATGAGAATATCCTAAGGAGTTCCTTGTTGAAGACCTTGAGTATCCGCCACGTACCATCTATCACATTATCTGGCGAACTCTTTGGCCCATCAAAGGACATTCTCCACATGCTAAGCTGGAAGGAGCAATGAAGACTTTGGTCTTCCATATTCTCCACGGCAAATGCTTCAATGCACAAGACTTCTTTATCCGCCAACTTGTCGCATCGAGGATCGACATCTTTGGTCTGAAGTTCTATGCTCCCTGGATCATGCGTCTGATCAAGCTCCACTCTGCCTTCAACTATCAGCCCTCTGCACGCAATCATATCATCTTTTTGCCAGAGGTTGATATGTCTGTTGAAGCCATCTACCCAGCGCCTGCCAAGGAGCCAATTCATCTTCACAATGCAGATCACCAAAGCTTCACTCAGCCCATTGAAGGAATACTGGCTGCCACTCGTGTTTATCCCCTGGCTGGTACTACGCGTGCACCTCACCGTGCCCACACTGAAGCCACTGAAAGCACAATTGCTCAATGGCCTCGGAAGCGATCTCGTCTTCTGAATGACCAAGAGCTTCTCGTTGCCCTTCATCGGAAACAGGATAAGCATCATGATTGGCTAAAGCGCCAGATGCAAAGCTTCTTGGTGGACGTAAACAGGATTCGCAACCTTGCCACCAAGAATGCCTTTGTCGCCCATGAAACCTGTCGGCGAACATGGAAAGGGCTGACGCTTAGGTGTCCTGAAGATGATCTTCACCACGATGGCTTCTCTGAGCGATTCAAGTTTGACACAACACCTCCCAGAAAGGCTGTACTATGGCGCACTCCATCTCTTGAAGACTCTGAGTACTCCACTTCTGCTGCAACAGTGAATGCCCATGTCATCGATGATGAAGACGATGCTACTTCACCACCTCCATCGTCAGCGCGTGTCGACACTACACCAAGTTCTACTGCACCACCAAACCTCAACGATGACCCTGCTGCTTCACCTACTCCTCATGGGAACGAGTAGAGCCTATGTCTTCAAACCTTTTTGGCCATTACTGACAAAAGGGGGAGAAGCATTAGGTTGATAGTCTTCAAGCGGGTCCTGATGGGTGGTTGATATACTTTTTGCATAGTGTTTACAACTCTCGTTTTGCTACATTTGGTTCTTTGAGTTGTAACACTTGAACTTGATGGTTGTCTGCTACTTTTTCTGCTATTCTGTGTGATGTGATGATAAATTCCGCATATGCGATGATAAATCCCGCATGAACTCATTCCGCAGAAGTCCATTTTTCATTATGCATATCATTATTCCTGTGTATCTGTTCATGCATGATGTATTTTCTTCATATGGTGAAGAAGATCTCCACAAGTAAAACCTGCCATGTGCATTTGCATTCCAACACAAAACAATTATATGCACATCTTCAGGGGGAGCCTTTTTGCCATCTATGAAGACAATATCTTAATCCTTACAATTTCACATACTTTTATCCCCGTTGAAAACTTCAACCAGTTTGTCATCAATCACCAAAAAGGGGGAGATAGTAAGTGCATCTAGTGCCACCCCTAGTTGGTTTTGGAGTATTGACGACAAACCTGGTTGAGGGACTAATGTGTTTGTGAGAATTGCAGGATAACACAGGTAGTAGTCCCTCCTTGATTCGGTTTACCTACCGGAGATGACCCCTAAAAATGTGTGAAGACATTGAAGACAATGGTGGTCTGTGAAGATATTCACATTGAAGACTATGACACGAGAAGACATTGAGTGAAGACTATGGAGCGCGAAGACTTAGTTGTTCTGTTGCTTCCCTTTCTTCTTTGTTGAGTCATAGGAACCACCGCACTATTAAGTGGGGTCCAAGTGAACAAAGTCATAGTGACTGAAGTGATGCTCAAACCAAATCCTATGTCTTCGAGCGAAGACAATGAGAGCAAATCTTATCCTGTGTCGGATAAGTCATCTTTACTTGTATCCCAAGTCAAGCTGTCGCGTGTGTTTGAAATCTGACCGTTGCGACACGTGTCAGTTCCTTAGTGACCCAGGGTCATTTTGGACAAATCCGGTCGGGTTGCCCAGTGGCTATAAATAGCCCACCCCCTACACCATAAATTGGTGGCTACTCAGAGTTAGTACATGGCTTTTATCATTTGAGAGCAACCCACCGCCGAAGCTTTTGAGAGAGAATCCTTGCGAGGACAAAGCCCAAACCACCCAGAGCCCAAAGAGTGTTTGGCATCACTGAAGTCTTTCTGTCCGCGTGATCTGAAGACTTGTTACACTTGAGGACTATGTATCCTCCAGCCGGTTAGGCGTCGCGTTTTGAGCATCCAAGAGTCATTGTGGATTGCCGGTGAACGAAGTCTGTGAAGGTTCGGAAGTCTACCTTGAAGACTTACCAGAGTAATTGGGCGAGGATTGTGTGTCCTTAGCTCAAGGGGAATAAGGTGAAGATGCGGTCTTCTGAGTTGAATCTCAGCCTCCCTAACTGCAGACGTCATAGTTGTCACACAAGAATGGAACTGGTCCAACAAATCATGTGTCCTTCAAGCCACTTGTTCTATCTCTTACTCCTCTGTACTTATAGTTTGTCTTCGTGAAGTCATTGCACCTTGTATTATCTGTTTGACTTCTTTGTGTGACTATCATGCTCGATTGGCTTCATACTATCTTCCATCTGATCTTTACTACCTAGCTGCTATTAGTCTTCATGCTTTCACTTCATTGAATACTTGACTATGGCTTGTCTAGTGTAGTCTACCTTCCGCTGCATTAGAATAGTGTTGTTTATATTGTCTGTCTTCGAAACTCCAATGTTTTGAAGACTTTCATAAAAATCGCCTATTCACCCCCCTCTAGTCGATAACTAGCCCTTTCAAAGAGTCACAGTGATCTTCACCTTTCCTTTTTACATTTTATCCTTTGGCAAGCACATTGTGTTGGAAAGATCCTCATATATATATCCAATTGGATGTAACTTAGCATGAATTATTATTGTTGACATTACCCTTGAGGTAAAAGGTTGGGAGGCAACACTATAAGCCCCTATCTTTCTCTGTGTCCGATTAAAACTCCATACCCATAAGTATTGCGTGAGTGTTAGCAATTATGGAAGACTAAATGATAGTTGAGTATGTGGACTTGCTGAAAAGCTCTTATATTAACTCTTTCTGATGTTATGATAAATTGCAATTGCTTCAATGACTGAGATTATAGTTTGTTGGTTCTCAATGAAGTTTCTGATTCATACTTTACATTGTGAATAGATTGTTACTTGAGGATAAGAAATCATATGACAATATATATATATATATATATATATATATATATATATATATATATATATATATATATATATATATATATGTTGTTGTTATAAGAATGATCATGATGCCCTCATGTCCGTATTTTATTTTATCGACACCTCCATCTCTAAACATGTGGACATATTTTTAGATATCGGCTTTCGCTTGAGGACAAGCAAGGTCTAAGCTTGGGGGAGTTGATAAGTCCATTTTGCATCATGCTTTTATATCGATATTTATTGCATTAGGGGTTGTTATTACACGTTATGTCACAATACTTATGCCTTTTCCCTCTTATTTTACAAGGTTTACATGAAGAGGGAGAATGCCGGCAGCGGGAATTCTGGGCTGGAAAAGGAGCAAATATTAGAGACCTATTCTACACAACTCCAAAAGTCCTGAAACTTCACGGAGGCGCGGTTTGGAATATATAAAAAATACTGGAGAAAGAATCAACCAGACGGGGCCCACACCCTGGCCACGAGGGTGGGGGCGCGCCCTACACCCCTGGGCGCACCCCCTGCCTCGTGGGCCCCCTGGCAGGCCTCTGATGCCCATCTTCTGCTATATGAAGTCTTTTACCAAGGAAAAAATCATGGGCAAGCTTTCGGGATGAAACACCGCCGCCACGAGGCGGAACCTTGGCGAAACCAATCTAGGGCTCCGGTGGAGCCGTTCTGCTGGGAAACATTCCTCCGGGAGGGGGAAATCATCACCATCGTCATCACCAATGATCCTCTCATTGGGAGGGGGTCAATCTCCATCAACATCTTCACCAGCACCATCTCCTCTAAAACCCTAGTTCATCTCTTGTATCCAATCTTTGTCCCAAAACCTCAGATTGGTACCTGTGGGTTGCTAGTAGTGTTGATTACTCCTTGTAGTTGATGCTAGTCGGTTTATTTGGTGGAAGAACATATGTTCAAATACTTTATGCATATTTATACCCCTCTGATTATGAACATGAATATGATTTGTGAGTAGTTACGTTTGTTCCTGAGGACATGGGAGAAGTCTTGCTATAAGTAGTCATGTGAATTTGGTATTCGTTCGGTATTTTTGATGAGATGTATGTTGTCTTTACTCTAGTGGTGTTATGTGAACATCAACTACATGACACTTCACCATTGTTTGGGCCTAGAGGAAGGCATTGGGAAGTAATAAGTAGATGACGGGTTGCTAGAGTGACAGAAGCTTAAACCCTAGTTTATGAGTTGCTTCGTAAGGGGCTGATTTGGATCCATATGTTTCATGCTATGGTTAGGTTTACCTTAATACTTCTTTTGTAGTTGTGGATGCTTGCAATAGGGGTTAATCATAAGTGGGATGCTTGTCCAAGGAAGGGCAGCACCCAAGCACTAGTCCACCCACATACCAAATTATCAAAGTAACGAACGCGAATCATATGAGCGTGATGAAAACTAGCTTGATGATAATTCCCATGTGTCCTCGGGAGCGTTTTCCTTCATATAAGAGTTTGTCCAGGCTTGTCCTTTGCTACAAAAAGGATTGGGCCATCTTGCTGCACTTTATTTACTTTCATTACTTGTTACCCATTACAAATTACCTTATCACAAAACTATCTGTTACCGATAATTTCAGTGCTTGCAGAGAATACCTTACTGAAAACCGCTTGTCATTCCCTTCTACTCCTCATTGGGTTCGACACTCTTACTTGTCGAAAGGACTAAGATAGATCCCCACTTGTGGGTCATCAGGAGGCACGCGGAGTTGCCCTGCAGGCGTGGTGAACCGGCCGAAGCGAGCACCATGGAGTTGAGGCAGGCGCGGCGGCGTCGAACGCATCAACAGCAGGCGGCGGCTCGGAGCAGTGAAGAGGTTGGCCTGGCGCGGACGTCGGCGGCTCAACATGGCGGATCAAGGCCGCGGGCGCGAGCTCGCGCGAGGGCGGCTCAAAGTGGAGACGTCCCAACGATCCGATGAGGTGAGTCGATGAAACGGCGGCCCGTGGTGCGGCCGTTGATCGCAACAGAAACGGCAGCGGGAGGCGAGGCCGCATATGACGTGTGCCTGGAGAGGCCAACCCGCAGCTGCGGATGATACCTGGCTAGGTGAAGCAGTCGACAACTCGGGAACGGAAGCGAGCTCACTGAAACCGCAGGCAGCTCGGAGTCGGGGCTGTACAAGTCGCGATTGGGAACGATGGCAGGGTCCAGGTCGTGACCGAATCCTGAAGCCAGGTCGAGGCCGTTCTCTTCTTTCTTTCCTTGGAATTTCTCTTTGACTTGTATGTCTAAGCCTCGTGATAAGGCATGATTTCCACCCGATGTCTTTTGGAACTTTCTCTAATGGTGACCTTTGATTCTTCCAAACGGATGTAGCAGCGATCCTTCCAATCAGGAGATGAATCATCGGCAGCACCGCGGAGCTGATGTGAATTCTTTCGAGCCGATTTGTCTTCTTCATCTAAACAATCACGAGCTTCTCGAAACCTTGGGAAAGATCCCTCCAAGAACTCAACACCACCGTGTGCAGGCCCCGCGGTGGGCGCCAACTGTCGTGGAATTGTCACGGCAGATGTCCTAGTGTGAGGACTTAGTCGTGAGGCCAATGCATCTATCTGGTAGCTTGAGAGGGGTTGATTGGAATCGAGAGACGCAACACACAAGACAAAGATTTAGACAGCTTCGGGCCCCGGGAAACATCATCCGGTAACAGCCCTACATGTTGTTTGGGGCTAGGTCTCATTATGCTCATGAGGAAGTTGTCGTATAAACCGGCTCTCCTCTAGTTGTGTCTAGCCTTGGAGGTTATTTTCTTGTCCCTCTTGGGGTGCCCTGCCCCTCCAGGGGCGGGCCCAGGATTTGGAGACTGTGTATTCAAAATTTCGAATGCTAATTTATTTTGAAAGCCTAAGGCCCTTGTTTTTGGCTTGTACAACCCGATTAACACCATATTGTTCTATACTACTCAGTAATATTACTAATCGAAATCACATCACAAATTGCAAATGATATTGTTGCATTATAGTACTTAATAACCCCAAAATAATTCTCATGTCTTAACAATTCAATCTGGTGAATCTACAAACAAGTCACAAATTTGAATATGTTATTACTTTACTAAAATAGAAAGTCTCAAATCTCAAACAAGTCTCAGATTTCAGTATATAATTTAAATAATGTAATCCTATACCAAAATAGGAAGCTAATCAGGCAAATTAACTCACCCTTTTACAACAGAAAAATTACTGAAGTCTAAAGAACAACCGCAAGAAATGACGCTCGACATTTTTCTCGTACACTCGGACCCAGGATGGCGGGCGCACGCGTCTGCCGCACAGCCACCCACCGTGCTCCCCTGCCTGCCTGTAGCGACCTGACCCAAAATCGGTCAAATCTCTGTGCCTGTACCATCCCAAGATCATGCTGGTACTCACAGTACATCGATAAAGTAATCAAAGTTCAATCACACCTGAATATCATTACACGATTCTCATATAGAGTCTTTATTAAAAGGGAATAAATTCGGCTCAAGGCCAACTCATGAGAAATAAACTACTAATGCTGGAAGCGTCGAGTAAAGCGAGTCCATCCGACTCAAAGGGCAATCGCCAAGCGCGAGCGTAGCCTCACTCCGATCGGAATATACCGCAACATAAGACGTTGCAGCCATGTAGGTCAGCTTTTGAATAAGCTGGCAAGTCATGAAGAATAACAATAATAAAGTTACTATCACTATATGCATTTTGGCTGTGGAGCTCTAAGTTTCATCATTTTGCGAAAAGCAAATTTTCCCTACTACGGTGGACTTGCTTGCAAATTACTACAATTGTTGGTAGTTATTGAGATGGTTCCGCCAACCAATATCTCATTCCCAAATTATTAAGTCATAAAACCCTCAAATTAATTCCTTAGTTTTAGTGTTGAGATTTCGAATACTTCCAAGTTCCAGAGGCTCAAATTGTCCGTGAATCGGGACACGGCTAATCGATTAGATCTTCAACTCTGCAGAGGTTTGCACTTTTCTCGCAAGAATCATTCCCTCCTTTAAAGTCTTCGCACTTCATGGTGTTTGAAGACGGACGAATGAAACAGGTCTTCCAAAGAGTTCTTCTGCTCTGCGGTACCCATCCAATCCTACCGTTCTTCTACATCTCGTAGTACCGCCCAGCCAGCGTCACTACTAGGGTTAACCCAGCCAGAGCCCATAATGGCTTGCGGCTGCACAGTAAGCTTCGGTCATGGGGCATCCATCCTTCTCTTCGTGGCTGGGTGAAGCTTTCGCAAGATGTCATGGCACTTCTCCATGCATCCCGCCAACCTTGGGTTCTCCAGGTGCCCGTCAACCAAATCCTCCACCCAAGAGTGAATTTCAAGTCCATCTTGATCATTGTAGTTCATGGGGTTGTCATCATCATTGACTCTCACATCTTGCTTATGAATTTCACTCAACCAAAACCCGTGTACGAGCATAGCAAAGTAAACTACTTCGTCCGGGGTCATGGTAACAAGGGATTGGTTCATCCTACCACATGATACTACTTAAGATTAATAACTTCAAAATTTCAACTCTGCATGCATGGTGGGTGGTGACAATTCTCATGCACAAAAACATAGGTATAGAAAATAACATGATCAAAACTTGCCTTGCTGATGATCCTCGTAAGCTAAAGATTCGTAGTAGCAAGCTTCGCACTCCGGAAACTCTACTGAGACAAAAATAATCACAATAAGCATAAAGCATAGGATCACATAACACAATAGCATAACAAAAGTAACACACAAAAAACCAACAAAGCAAAACCCAAAGGGAAAACTCAAAGAAAACCAACTCAAAGTTTTCCTACTTCAAACAACAACTAAAGTAGTTTTTATATAATAAAATTTTCTCAACATAACCTAATCATGGTTTTATGTTAACTTAACAGAAAAGAATGCACTAAGCAATTAGGAGCAAAAAGAATTAACTTAAAATCTATTATGAAACTCCTATTAGGCCTAATTCAATTTATATTAAGAAAAATAAAATAATACTTTTATTTATTATAAATAAAAGTTCATCCTATAAAGTTACAGAAACTATCCTAGAATAATTAATCACATGTTAAAAATAAATTTATTTACTAATTAAAATAATAGAAAAACAGTAGCTAGTTAATTAATTAGGATTAACAAGATTCTGCTTAAAACTATTTTTTATTAATCCTAAAATACCCAAATTAATTCCTATGGTTTGGCAATGTCAAAATAAATTTGGGACAAAAGAATCATCCAAAAATAATTTTTCTAACTCAAGTTATAGCAGATTTACTATTCTGACTAAAACTAAAATAAAGAAATTTTAATTAACTTTAACATAGCTAAATATATATTCTACAGAAACTATAGAAAATTTGCAAACCAACAAAGAAAGAATCAACTAAAAATATTAAACAGAATAAAAGATATGAATTTTTCAAAACAGGAACTATTCTGTTAAAACAGAAAATGAAAATAAAAGAAAAAGGCCTAATGGGCCTAAACTGTGCACTGGGCGTAAAATAACCTAAACGGGCCCTAGGGTTAAACTAAAACGGGTCGGCTAAATAAAAATAAACCTAACTAAAATAAACGGAGACTAAACCGGGCGGTCCGGTTTATTTTAAAAAATACCCCTTGGGGCGATCTAATCCTAGCCGCTCATCACGATCGGACGGGGAGGGAGTTCGGTGGCTTACCGGAGCTCGGCGGGGCGGCGGTGGCGGCGACGAGTGTGCCGAGGGCTCCGGTCGTCGGGAGGTCTGGGAGTGGCAGGCGGGTGGGGAGCTTGGGGAGGCGTCTGGTGGAGTCGGGGAGATCGGGATTGGCTAGGGCGGCGACGGCGACGACAATGGCGGCGGGAGGTTCGGCTCCCGTGAGCTCGGGAGAGAGGGAGGGGTCCGCGAGGGGCTAGGGGGGAATAAAAGGGGCGGCTTTATAGGCGGGGCCTCGGCCTTGCTTGGGGCGATCGGGAGGATCGGGATCCGGATCCTTGAGATCCGGATGGCGGCGTGGCGAGGTGGCGGGCGAGGGAAGAGGGAGGTGGTGGGGCTGCTGTCGGTGAGAGAGAGAGGGGTGGGGCGCGGGCGGGCGACCGACGCCAAGGGTTTGAGGCGTGGGGCGAGTGAGGCGGCTCGGTCGACTCATTGGGTGGCCTCTGGGCCGCTGGTGGGCAGTGGTGGGGGCTTCGGTATTGGGTGGGCAGGGGGCTGGGTGGCGCCTAGGGGGTTTCTCTTTTTAAATTTATTTTTTAATAAAACAAAATAGATATAAAACATAATCTATAAATATTTTATATAGGGTATATATATACCAAAATGATCAGGGGAATATTCCCTATCATTTGAACATTTTTCCAAAGGCAAAATCCAAACTTTATAAATTTCCATTTTTCCAATATTCAAATAAAATTCAGATTTGAATTCAAAACTTTTGGCATTGTTTCCTCTGATATTTTTGGAGTGTCATGTTTACTCCTCTCATACTTTTGATCAAGTATTTATCAGGTATAGTTTTTGAAATGATTCCCACTTGCCAAAGTTTGAATTCAAATTCAAAACTCAAAATCCTCTGAAACTTCAAATGGCATTCAAATTCAAACAAGATGCATAGATGCTTAGCTATAATTGTAAAACATTCCAAATAGGAAATTTGGGATGTTACAAACCTACCCACCTTAAGATGAATCTCGCCCTCGAGATTCGGGTTGGCTAGCAAATAGGTGCGGGTGGTCTCGAAGAAGGTCTTCTTGGCCCTGTGTGGCTTCTTCCTCGGTGTGGTGACTCCACAACACCTTGCAAAATTTGATGACCTTGCTGCGGGTGACTCTGCTTTCAGTCTCGAGAATTCGGACGGGTTTCTCCTTGTAAGTCGATCACCGCTGTCAAGCTGTATGGCCTCTAGGGCCTTTGTGTCTCTCAACGGAACATCGGCCATGTCGGCATGACACTTCTTCACCGAGAAACATGGAAGACATCATGGACTCGGACAATCCTTCCGCAATTCCAACTTGTACGCAACCTCTCCACGACGCTCGAGGATTTTGTAGGGCCAATGAATCGGGAGCTAACTTTCCTTGACACCAAACCTCTTGATTCCACGAAGTGGGACACACGAAGATATGCTCGGTCTCCCACTTCGTAAGTCACTTCCTTGCGCTTCGTCGGCATAACTCTTCTGTCTCGATTGTGCTATCTTGAGCCTGTCTCGAATCAGCTTGACTTTCTCTTCGAATCCCGATAAGGTCGGAACCGAAAAGTGATCGATCTCCAACACTATCCCACAAAGAATGGTGTTCGCACCTCCTTCCGTATAGAGCTTGAAAGGGGCCATCTTCGATGGATTGATAACTGTTGTTGTATGAGAACTCTGCATATGGCAAATTATCATCCCAGCTAGACCCATAGTCTAGCACACAAGCTCTCAACATGTCCTCCGAATCTGGTTGACTCTCTCGGTCATCCATCTGCTGCGGATGAAAAGTCGTCTTGAATTCCAGCCTCGTACCCAAAGTTTCATGCAATCGCTTCCAAAACTTTGAGGTAAACTGCGTTCCTCTATCGACACGATTTTCCTCGGAACTCCATGCGGACATACGATCTTGGTCATGTATATCTTGGCCAACTTAGCTGGTATAGGTAGTCTTCACGGAATGAAGTGAGCTACCTTGGTCAAACGATCAACCACTACCCAGATAGAATCATAACTGAACGGGTCCTCGGTAATCCTGTGATGAAATCCATTCCAAGTTTCTCCCATTTCCAATCGGGAATCGGCAAAGGTTGAAGTAACCCTGCTGGCTTCGATGTTTCGCCTTTACTCGTTGACAAACATCGACATCGCTACGTACTCGGCAATATCCTTCTTCATACCGTCACCGTAAACTTTCCTTCAAATCCGGTACATCTTGGTGTTACCGGGTGAATCGAGTATGGTGAATCATGAGCCTCTGAAGAATTAACTTCCGAGTTCGGGATCATTGGGCACATAAATACGATCCTCGAACCATATAGTTCCGTGTTCATCCTTACGAAACCCTTTAGCTTTTCCTTCATCCATCTTTTGCTTTATCTCATCAATTTCCTTGTCCGACTTACGGGCTTCACGAATCCTTTCGCCAAAGTGGACTGAACTTCCGAGTTGCAACATACCCTCTGGAACTATCTCCATCGGAGATCTCTCGAGGTCATCGACTAACTCCGGGTAATCCTCCTGCCGTCGGAGTATTCACATAACTCTTACGGCTCAAAGCATCGGCTACAACATTAGCCTACCGGTGGTAATGCAATCTCATGTCATAGTCCTTTATCAACTCTAGCCATCTCCTCTGCCGAGGTTCAATTCTTCTGCGTGAAAATATACTTCAAGCTCTTGTGATCTGTGTAAACATCACAACGGTTTCCGATGAGGAAATGTCTCTGTGTCTTGAGTGCATGCACTACTATTGCTAACTCCAAATCATGCGTGGCATAATTCATCTCGTGAGGTCGTAGCTGTCTGGAGGCATAAGCTACAACTTTACCTTCCTGCATTAGTACTCCTCCGAGTCCTTGACGAGAAGCGTCACAATAGACCTGGTATTCCTTGTGTATGTCCCACAAAATCAACACTGGGGCTGTGACCAACCGTTTCTTTAATTCCTGAAAACTGGCTTCACATTCCTCGGTCCAAACATACTTGGCTTCCTTCTTCAATAGCTCAGTCATGGGCTTGGCAATCTTCGAGAAGTTCTCAATGAACCTCCGATAATATCCTGCGAGTCCGAGAAAACTGCGGATCTCCTTGACTGAGGTGGGTGACTGCCAATCGGTGACGGATTCAACCTTGGCGGGATCAACTGCTATTCCTTCTCCTGAAATAACATGTCCGAGGAATCCAACTTCCTTCAACCAAAATTCACATTTGCTGAACTTGGCATACAATCGCGATGTTCTCAAGTTTCTCGAACTAGACGCAAATGTTCCTTATGCTCTTCCTCGCTCTTGGAGAAAATCAATATATCATCGATGAACACCACGACAAACTTGTCCAGATATTCCATAAATACCTTGTTCATCAAGTTCATGAAGTATGCAGGAGCATTAGTCAATCCAAATGACATGACGGTATACTCATATAAACCATACCTGGTAGTGAATGCTGTTTTGGGTATATCCTTTTCACGGATCTTCAACTGATGATACCCTGATCGAAGATCGATCTTAGAGAATACTTTGGCTCCTACTAGCTGATCAAACAGATCATTAATCATCGGCAGAGGGTACTTGTTCTTGATGGTTACTTCGTTCAACGCACGATAATCCACAACCATCCTCAAGCTTCCATCCTTCTTCTCTACCAAAAGAACTGGGGCTCCCCAAGGTGATGAGCTTGGACGAATATATCCTTTCTCCAATAACTCATTAATTTGATCCTTGATCTCTTTCAACTCATTCGGTGGCATCCGATAAGGTCTCTTGGATATTGGGGCTGTGCCGGGCAATAGCTCGATCAGAAATTCAATGTCCCTGTCCGGTGGCATTCCTGGTAATTCCTCCGGAAACACGTCGGGAAATTCTTGCACTACTGGCACTTCCTCCTGAACAACTCCCGTGAGGGAATTCACCTGATTCTTCATCTGGCTGTGCCTGGCTACATACTTGATCCTCTTCGCGCCCGGTGGTGAGCGAGAATAGACTTCTTGGGCACGATCTATGTTCCCTTCAAACTTCGTCAACCAATCCATGCCTAGGATTACATCCAAGGTCTGAGTTTCCAACACTATGAGGTCTGCGGGAAATTTATGGTTCCCGATGTTGAGGGTTGCATGACAGCCTAAACCTGCCATCATTTCTCCTCCTGCGGAACTGACGCGAAGGGGGCTTCTAAGGGTTTTAGTGGGCAACCCGTACTTTTCCACAACTACCCTTGATATGAATGAATGCGTTGCACCAGAATCAAAGAGAACCAAAACTGAACGTGAATTCAATAAAAACTTACCAACCACAGTGTCTGGCTGATCATAGACGCCCTCCACGCCGATGTGGTTCACCGAGCACGAGGGAACGGATTGGGCTTCTTATTTGAGCCTCCATTGCCATTTCCATTCCTCTGCTTGGCCTCCGGCAGTCGGTGGCATAGTGCCTGTCTTCGGCACTTGAAGCGTGTGATGTGGCTCAGATCCTTCTGAGCCGGGCAGAACGGTGCTGATTGCCATTACCATTTCCATTGCCATTGCCATGGCCCGACTTGTTGTCCTGGCTGCGGTTGTTCCCATTTCCTCCATGGTTATGACCTCCATGGTTATGATGGGTGTGCCCTCCGAGTATGGTGCATAACGGGCTTCGCTGAGCTCCCGAGTTGTGCTTCCCCGGCTGTACTTCCGCTATGCTTTCTATCTGCTGCTGCTTGCCTTCAAGTATGGTGGCCTTGTCTACCAGCTCACGGTAGTTGTTGAAGGTAGCCACAATAAGCTGCATGCTCAGTTCATCATTGAGTCCCTCAAGGAACTTCTCTGTTTTTATGCATCTGTGGCCACATCATCCGGGGCATAGCGGCGAGCTTGCTGAATTCATCCACGATCGTGCACAAGACGGTTCCCTCAGCGCAAGTTGCGGAACTCACGCTTCTTCGGACTCATGGCTCCGGTGAGACATGAGCGTGCGGAAGGCTGCTGGAACTGATCCCATGTGATGGCACCAATGGGATAAGTGGCGGTGTAATTCTCCCACCAAGAAGCTGCAGGTCCATCAAGTTGATGCGTGCAAAGCGCACCTTCTCTGCATCGGTGCATCCAACAGTGATTAGCTCTTCCGACTTTGTGGAGCCAATCATCACCACAATCGCTCGGTGCTACTAGAGAACATGGCGGATTTAGCCTCGTGAATCGAGTCAAGTTGTCCACGGGGGTGGTGGCGGTGGATTGTTGGTGTTGTTGTTCGATTCGGATGAGTAGCTGCATGAGTGCATTCTCTGCTTTGAAGCAGTTGGGTGAGCTCGGCGGAAAACCGGTGTCACGCCCTCGGAGGCATCCGTGTTTTGGAGTGGATGAGAAAATTAGAATAGAACAATGGTCTATGAGAAATAACACTACCCATATGAATGCACAATCATAAACACACCAATCATTTATTCATTCCACTCAAACATGGTTCAAACTCGATTACAAAAGCTCATGACTAATCAAGTATATCGCCTAACTGATCGATTTAAAAAGTAAAATAACATGGTGGTCGACTAAAAAGTCTTCATCAATAATCCTTGCGTCCTCTGTTGTGGCACCTCCTCTTGTGACTTCCTTCAGTGGAACTCCCTTCATAATCCTGATCATTACTCGCGAGGGGTCCTTCATCTCCACTCGGAAAAAGGTCCTCTCCCAAGTCCATCTTTTCCTCTATCGCGGCAAGCTTCATCTTCAGGTTGTCGACTGTCTCCATGAAGTCCGCGACTTCTTCCTCATGGTTAAGGAAGTCTGCGCGTGCCTTCTCCTCCAGTTCTAGTTCACGGAACAAAAGCTTACGGTGTGTCTTCGAGTTACGGTGAGTCTGAATCTCCCGTTTCCTGAGAAGACACTCCAAGTCCTGGATGTAAGAGAGAGTGGAGTCGTCCTCCACGGTACGGATGATATCTCCATTCCTTGCCCTGCGTGAAACCATGGCGAGGTCTGAGGGGTCGAGCTCGGCCCTGTACTCCTCTCGGAGATGTCCAAGTGCTCGATAGATCGCCACGTCCCTTCCGATGATCCAGTTGAACTCGGTGAACTCAAAGTCAATAGGCTCCGTGTGTCCTCCGAAGGTTCTCCCAGGATATGCACTTCAATCTGAGCGGTGTCCGTCGGAAGTGCATTGGTTGGCTTCCGGTGATCGAGGGTAGAGCAATCTTCAGCTTCTTCACCATCTGGACCAGCTTTCGCCAAGGGCATCGCCTCATCGGGCTGGCAAAACTCCGTAGCAAAGCGGGGTGAACTCGACGCCATCTAGAATGTTGAAAATCGGAGAGGAGTTAGAAATGAACAGAGGAGAATTACGGAATGATAAGGATATAAAGTAAATGGTCTCTTCCTATGGCTTTCCGATCCTAGGGGTTACGATCCTACGGTCAGCGTGGGCTCTGATACCATCTGTGTAGCGACCTGACCCAAAATCGGTCAAATCTCTGTGCCTGTACCATCCCAAGATCATGCTGGTACTCACAGTACATCGATAAAGTAATCAAAGTTCAATCACACCTGAATATCATTACACGATTCTCATATAGAATCTTTATTACAAGGGAATAAATTCGGCTCAAGGCCAACTCATGAGAAATAAACTACTAATGCTGTGGAAGCGTCGAAGTAAAGCGAGTCCATCCGACTCAAAGGGCAATCGCTAAGCGCGAGCGTAGCCTCACTCCCGATCGAATATACCGCAACATAAGACGTTGCAGCCATGTAGGTCAGCTTTTGAATAAGCTGGCAAGTCATGAAGAATAACAATAATAAAGTTACTATCACTATATGCATTTTGGTGTGGAGCTCTAAGTTTCATCATTTTGCGAAAAGCAAATTTTTCCCTACTACAGTGGACTTGCTTGCAAATTACTACAATTGTTGGTAGTTATTGAGATGGTTCCGCCAACCAATATCTCATTCCCAAATTATTAAGTCATAAAACCCTCAAATTAATTCCTTAGTTTTAGTGTTGAGATTTCGAATACTTCCAAGTTCCAGAGGCTCAAATTGTCCGTAATCGGGACACGGCTAATCGATTAGATCTTTAACTCGCAGAGGTTTTGCACTTTTCCGCAAGAATCATTCCTCCTTTAAAGTCTTCGCACTTCATGGTGTTTGAAGACGGACGAATGAAACAGGTCTTCCAAAGAGTTCTTCAGCTCTGCCGGTACCCATCCAATCCTACCATTCTTCTACATCTCGTAGTACCGCCCAGCCAGCGTCACTACTAGGGTTAACCCAGCGAGCCCATAATGGCTTGCGGCTGCATGTAAGCTTCCGGTCATGGGGCATCCATCCTTCTCTTCGTGGCTGGGTGAAGCTTTCCGCAAGATGTCATGGCACTTCTCCATGCATCCCGCCAACCACTGGGTTCTCAGTGGTGCCCGTCAACCGTCCTCCACCCAAAGAGTGAATTTCAAGTCCATCTTGATCATTGTAGTTCATGGGGTTGTCATCATCATTGACTCTCACATCTTGCTTATGAATTTCACTCAACCAAAACCGTCTCACGAGCATAGCAAAGTAAACTACTTAAATCCGGGGTCATGGTAACAAGGGATTGGTTCATCCTACCACATGATACTACTCAAGATTAATAACTTCAAAATTTCAACTCTGCATGCATGGTGGGGTGGTGACAATTCTCATGCACAAAAACATAGGTATAGAAAATAACATGATCAAAACTTGCCTTCTTGATGATCCTCGTAAGCTAAAGATTCAGTAGTAGCAAGCTTCAGACTCAGGAAACTCTACCGAGACAAAAATAATCACAATAAGCATAAAGCATAGGATCACATAACACAATAGCATAACAAAAGTAACACACAAAAACCAACAAAGCAAAACCCAAAGGAAAACTCAAAGAAAACCAACTCAAAGTTTTCCTACTTCAAACAACAACTAAAGTAGTTTTATATAATAAAATTTTCTCAACATAACCTAATCATGGTTTTATGTTAACTTAACAGAAAAGAATGCACTAAGCAATTAGGAGCAAAAAGAATTAACTTAAAATCTATTATGAAACTCCTATTAGGCCTAATTCAATTTCTATGAAGAAAATAAAATAAAACTTTTATTTATTATAAATAAAAGTTCATCCTATAAAGTGACAGAAACTATCCTAGAATAATTAATCACATGTTAAAAATAAATTTATTTACTAATTAAAATAATAGAAAAACAGTAGCTAGTTAATTAATTAGGATTAACAAGATTCTGCTTAAAACTATTTTTTTATTAATACTAAAATACCCAAATTAATTCCTATGGTTTGGCAATGTCAAAATAAAGTTGGGACAAAAGAATCATCCAAAAATAATTTTTCTAACTCAAGTTATAGCAGATTTACTATTCTGACTAAAACTAAAATAAAGAAATTTTAATTAATTTTAACATAGCTAAATATATATTCTACAGAAACTATAGAAAATTTGCAAACCAACAAAAAATGGGCCTAAACTGTGCACTGGGCGTAAAATAACCTAAACGGGCCCTAGGGTTAAACTAAAACGGGCCGGCTAAATAAAAATAAACCTAACTAAAATAAAGGAGACTAAACCGGGCGGTCCGGTTTATTTTAAAGAATACCCCTTGAGGCGATCTAATCCTAGCTGTTCATCACGCATCGGACGGGGAGGGAGTTCGGTGGCTTACCGGAGCTCGGCGGCGGTGGCGGTGGTGGGCGACGAGTGTGCCGAGGGCTCCGGTCGTCGGGAGGTCTGGGAGTGGCCGAGGAAAAGTGGGAGCTCTGGGAGCGTCTGGTGGAGTCGGGGAGATCGGGAGTGGCTAGGCGGCGGCTGCGACGACAATGGCGGCAAGGGAGGTTCGGCTCCGGTGAGCTCGGGAGAGAGAGGGAGGGGTCCATGAGGGGCTAGGGGGAATGGGGTGTGGGCGGCTTATATAGGCTGGGGCCTCGGCCTTGCTTCGGGGCGATCGGGAGGATCGGGATCCGGATCCTGGGATCCCGTGGCCGTGGCGAGGTGGCGTGGGCGAGGGAAGAGGGAGGTGGTGGGGCCTCATTGTCGGTGAGAGAGAGAGAGGGGGGGCCAGCGGCGACCGACGCCAAGGGTTTTCAGGCGTGGGGCGAGTGAGGCCGGCTCGGTCGGCTCATTGGCTGGCCTCTGGGCCGCTGGTGGGCGGCTGGTGGGGGCTTGGCATGGCTGGGCTGGGCAGGGCTGGTGGCGCCTAGGGGGTTTTCTTTTTTAAATTTATTTTTTAATAAAACAAAAACAGATATAAAACATAATCTATAAATATTTTATATAGGGTATATATATACCAAAATGATCAGGGGTATATTCCCTATCATTTGAACATTTTTCCAAAGGCAAAATCCAAACTTTATAAAATTCCATTTTTCCAATATTCAAATAAAATTCAGATTTGAATTCAAAACTTTTGGCATTGTTTCCTCTGATATTTTGGAGTGTCATGTTTACTCCTCTCATACTTTTGATCAAGTATTTATCGTATAGTTTTTGAAATGATTCCCACTTGCCAAAGTTTGAATTCAAATTCAAAACTCAAAATCCTCTGAAACTTCAAATGGCATTCAAATTCAAACAAGATGCATAGATGCTTAGCTATAATTGTAAAACATTCCAAATAGGAAATTTGGGATGTTACACTGCCGCAGCCGCCGTGCACCCTGCCGGCGTGCTATCAACCCTACCTCAAGTCTGCGGCCGCTTGCGAGATTGGAATTTGGGAAGGCGACGCGCCCGTTAACATGCAGCCTCATGCGTGTGCGTCTGCCGGATCGTTGTGTCGTTGCGAGCGATCAGGCCATATGGCTGGGCTGTAGCCATTCTCGTATTGGGCTTGGAGAAGGAGAAATAATGGGCCGCTGGCCTTGTGGGATGGAGAGTATGGAAAACCAGAGGTGGGTTGCCCTTGTATATTGGGCTGAAGCCGTGCACGGCCTTAGATTTCCCGTCGGTTTCCTTTTTCTCTACACGTACATATACTATATGCACTATATACATATAGTTTTTGAGTAAAAATAATGGGTATTCAACAGAATACCCATGAATTGAAGTGGGCCCGCCCCTGTGCCCCTCCTTATATATGTTGAAGGGGCGGGTTACATGACTAGTCCTAGTAGGATTAGGATTACTCTATTACAAGTGGAGTCCTAGTCTTGCTTCCTTTGTAGGAGAATATTCTTTATGCCTTCCTCTTAAGCCGGCCCACTATAACCTGAGCCGGCCTTCTGGGCCTTGGGCCTAGTCCTCTATCTGACCCACCCACCGTGTCACCAGTGAGTCGCCAGGCTTGTGATTTGTCAGACCAGTGAGCCGCCAGGCTCGTGAGTTGTCAGACCAGTGAGCCGCCAGGCTCGTGAGTCGCCAGTCCTCCGACGGGTTACCAATGAAATACCAAGTCCCAGTCGGGTCATATATCCGACCGGGTCATACCGCGGGGTATATCCCCGACAGGTCTGCACAAGCCCGAAACCTACCTTTGTAACTACCCAGTCACGGAGTAGCGTTTGGTTGGCCCAAAGAAAGCCTGTCACCATCCCGAGTACATGCGCCAGCTCAGGCCTTAGGACATAGAATGTGTGTTGTACTAGAGACTCACAGCATAGTGGGCTGTCTGACTCGGACCTCATCTCAACTCGGAACCGACTATGTCAAATCCGACCAGATCCTTCCGAGTCCATATTATCCAGTTAGCATCCAATGCTCCATGACTAGTGAGACCAAGCCATTGACCGTGTCATATGCTAGTCTAGTCGGTTGTGCGTCCACACAACCCTTTCGATTAGGGATCTTTTAGGAGCATTGTTGAGGAAATTGTTAACTGGTAGCTGCTCGGTCGGCTGGCAAGTAGGGGATTGCTACTTCTTGAGCTTGCATTGGTTTTTTCCTTGAAGAGGAAAGGGTGATGCAGCAAAGTAGAGATAAGTATTTCCCTCAGTTTGGGAACCAAGGTATCAATCCAGTTAGGAGACAACGCACAAATCACCAAATACCTACACAAACAATCAAACAACTTTCACCCAACGCGATAAAGGGGTTGTCAATTCCTTCACGGTTACTTGCAAAAGTGAGATCTGATAGAGATATATAAATGATAAAGTAAATATTTTTGGTATTTTTGGTTTATAGATCGGAAAGTAAAATATTGCAAAATAATAGATCAGAAACTAATATGATGGAAAATAGACCCGGGGGCCATAGGTTTCACTAGAGGCTTCTCTCAAGATAGCAAATAATACGGTGGGTGAACAAATTACTGCCGAGCAATTGATTAGAAAAGCGCAAAGTTATGACGATATCTAAGGCAATGATCATGAATATAGGCATCACGTCCGTGTCAAGTAGACTGAAACGTTTCTGCATCTACTACTATTACTCCACACATCGACCGCTATCCAGCATGCATCTAGAGTATTGTGACGCCCGGATAATTAAGCTACAGTAATTCTCTGCTAATGATGCCACATCACTTCGATTACTGTTGCTAATCTCGCATTAGCTCGAAACCGATTCAAATTCAAATCCAAAATCAAGCAAACAATAAAAGTTTTCGAATATTGAAACTAAAACGTTCGGAGTGAACCAAATAATTCATAGGTAATTATGGTGGAGAAACCTCACCTTTATAAAATATTTAAATACTATTAGATGAATAAAACAGTAGCGAAAACTATTATCTAAACACTTTTAAATATTAAATAATTAACGAAACTATTTTAGTTTGGGTAGCAAGTTATTGTGGCATTATAATAAGTAGTAATACTATTTTAGGAACTAATTTTATATTTTATAAAACTATACTAAATAGAAAATAAAACATAACAGTATAAAGCATGAGTCTCTACTACTATTAAACAAGCAAACATATCCTCGGGTGGACGAAAACTCTGCCCACGCCCGCACACAAGTAGCAGAGACCTACAATCAAACGGCCCCAACTTCTCCCCGTATCCAAGCAGCCGCCGCCGCCGTAGCTCCATGGCCCCAAGATCCCCGCAACCGATCATTCGCCGAGCCCGCTCCTTGCTCTGCGGCCTTCCAAGTCCAAAGCCCAGACCTAGCACCTGAAGCAGCATCCCCTTGTTCCACCTCTCGATCGAGGAAGGCCGGGAAGAGGAGGCAGGGGGACATGGGAATTGGAAGCCGGTCCCATTATACGCGGCGAGGGATGACGGCCTCAAGGCAGCGCTGCTGCCGGATAAGAAGGCGCGGAGCCGACGCCCATGAACGAACTCTTGGACCTGCCATGAGCTTGGAGCTGGAGCTGTGTGGGCGCTGGATGGGAGGCGGTGATGAGGACATCATACCATTGTTACACCCACAGCCCCTACTACAACATATCTTGGACCAATTACTAGAGCTCAAGACGCCAATTAAATTATCAGGTACTTTCGTTTCTTGGTAATGATTCTAATGTTCATGAGAATATGATGCTGCATAAATTGAATACATTTGTTTTGCTTACAAATGAAGGGCCTGGCATGGATAAGAGGGATGAACATTGGAGCAAGAACAAGCATGGAGTTTATGGCATGCGCAAGGGGAACAAGAACGGAGTTACAAGTGATGATTTCAGGACTTTGAAGCCACCATAATGAGTACATGAAGCCTTGGACGAAATATACAAGATGCCACTTCATAAACTTCGTCCAGAGGCTATTCTAGGTGCTGCGTCACCTTATTATTGGGCCAGGCCCATGTAATTTCGAAATACATAAGTATAGGCTGTTTTTAGAGTCCGTATGTGTGGGGAAACAAGAGATAGGGTTGGTTTCGGACCACTTCCCCAAGGGCCACGAAATCCCCCCCCCCCTCTTTCTCCATATATACAGCCCTTAGGGCACCGTTTAGACTTTGGGTTTTATTTAGTTAAAAGTTAGCCATCGCTGCAACTTCGTGTACTTCGTTTGTGTCCAACGACCAGACCAAGACCGCTTATGAAACCCCACTTTTATCAATACTTCATCCATACTCGCAATATTCAGATTGCTTAATCATATTCTTGCTTGTTCTTCGATTGCTTGCAGGAATAGACCTTCGTGGTCGTTGATCGTGCTCAGCGTGGTCAATAACCTCTCGGAGTTGGTTTAGTGATTGCTAAGGCGCAACGTCGTGCACGTTTGTAGTCGGATCGTCAAAGTCGTCTCCACCAAATCGATAGTTGTCATCTCATCGAAAGATCGGGACACTCTCGCCTCTATCAAGTGGTATCAGATTTCCAGGTTGCTCGGTGAGATTTTACAGTTTTTCATAGTTTAGATCGAGTCTGTTCTTCATACCTATAGTCCACGAAAAAGCCAAAAAAAATTAGGGTTAGTTCATCCCATCCGAACCAATCTGAGCCTTTGCATAATCTTTTCTCAGATTTGCTTTGTTGAATTTGCGGTTGCATTGTCGTGTCAAGTTGCTGGTCTTAGCGTCTAGTCCTTTAGAGTTTCGAGTTCTATTCACAGGTTGTCACGTCGCCGCTGCCATATATCACCACTGCATCATCATCGCTGCTGCCATATACCACCACCGCACCAACTTCATCACCGCTGCCATATACCACCACCACATATCCGCCACCAGTCCGAGTTCCACCAGATTCATCTCCGCCACCAGTCCGAGATCCACCAGATTCCTCTCCGCCACCAGTCCTAGTCCGAGTCCGGTAATTGTTGCTTTGTTTTGGATTTCCAGATCACGCCATACTCCAAGTCGTGACAGAGAAGGACTCCCCAACTTCCGTGTTACCCGCAGTAGAAAAATAGTTCCAAACTAAAAAAAACTAAGTCTGGAAAATTCTAGCTAGGCAGTTTTTAGACCATTCGTAGACTTTTTCGAAAAAAATTGTTGCGGAGCAAAAAAAAGAAGAAAAAAGTGCAAAAAAAAGAGAAAAAAATTCAGAGTGTGCTCCTCCCTTGTTTACGTGCAGTGCTGTGATTTTGTTAGTGTTCTAGGCTCGCGCCTCTAGCACGGTCTAGCCTAGGACCAAAGACAAGACCGTCGTTGAGCGTTTATTCAACTTTGCATCTCGAATTGATTATTGCTGACCCTTTTTCTACCATATTATAAGCCTTCCCAGCTCAACATACATCTACGTCGTGCGCTTGACTCTCCCCGCAATCGCTCTATCCAAGCTTTTGAGAGTTTTGACTACAACGGTTGCCGATCACCGCTTTCTGCTGGGTAAAGCTGGTAAGAATTTGAGATTTGCTTGACGGATTTGTGACACCCACCACCACCTCTTGTTAGTAGTCTGTGAGGATCATATTCTTGTGTGTTTCTATTGCTGCTAACCATGCCAGATCACATTATTTAGACCGACTGGGGAACATGACGAATAAAGAGTTGCATGATAAATTTCAGCAAATGATGAGTGGACAGGTGCAAGATTTGCTAAACAGATTTGAAGAGGGCATGGAGAAGATAGATGGCATGGAGAAGACATTCGACACAAAGCTCGATAACAAGTTTAATGAATTGCTCACGCGTCTTGCACCACCACCACCGGCTGCACCTAACGCAGCTCTACAACCACAACAACAGCACTGACTACCTCCACGTCGCGAAACAGCCCTCCGCCGAGCGAGCCGTGTCCCTCTTGCGCTTGGCCAAACTGTTGGTGCTGCTTGCCGACATTTACGTGGCTCCTGCTGCCGATGCGGAGGAGGATGATTATGGGAGATTACGAGGATGAAGTTGATCAAAATCAGAACTACGTGCAACCACCGGCACCACAACCACCGGTCGTCCACATGCAAATAATGGCAATTTTAGGGCTCCCCTTCATACGAGATCATGACCATCTCCCTAAACTGAAATTGAATATTCCACCATTTGAGGGTAGATATGTTCCTGATATATATCTTACATGGGAGTTAGAAACTGAACAACGATTTACATGTTTACAATATCCTGAGGAGAGACGTGTTCCTGCTGCTGTTTGTGCTTTCACTAGCTTTGCATGTGTTTGGTGGTGCGAACATTGTCGATTATATCCTGTTCCAGCTACTTGGGCTGCTTTGAAAACTGCTATGCGCACTCGTTGGGTTCCACCATATTATCAACGTGAATTACTTCAAAAATTGCAGCGCTTAAGACAAGGAAAAATTCGGTAGAAGAATATTATCGGGAATTACAAACTGGCTTGATTAGATGTGGTATTGTTGAGGAGAATGAAGCTATGCTTGCACGTTTTCTCGGGTGGATTAAATAGAGAGATTCAGACCATTCTAGACTATAAAGATTATAATAATATCACTCGCTTATTCCATCTTGCTTGTAAAGTGAACGTGAAGTGCAGGATCGATGTGCATTGGCACGCACTAACTTTTCTGCAGGTCGACCTTCATCATGGACACCACGCATCGCCTACTTCCACCGCACCATCATCTCCTTCAGGTGCCACCTCCAACCGTGATACAAGAAAGTGCACAACCACCACTATCGCCAAGAGCACACCGCTGGCCTGCATGTGAGCTCTTCTTCTTCCATGGCGTCAACAGGGGCACACAAGTGATATTATTTTTCGTCGTTGTAAGGGAAGAGGACATTTTTGAGAGAATGCAAATCTCAGCGTGTGATGATTGCTACCGAGGATGGTGGGTGTCGGTGTCAAACCGCGGATCTCGGTAGGGGTCCCAACTGTGCGCCTAGGCGGATGGTAACAGGAGACAAGGGACACGATGTTTTTACCAGGTTCGGGCCCTCTCGCTGGAGGTAATACCCTACTCCTGCTTGATTAATATTGATGATATGGGTAGTACAAGAGTAGATCTACCACGAGATCAGAGAGGCTAAACCCTAGAAGCTAGCCTATGGTATGATTGTTGTTCGTCCTACGGACTAAAACCCTTCGGTTTATATAGACAGAGGGTTAGGGTTACACAGAGTCGGTTACAATGGTAGGAGATCTACATATCCGTATCACCAAGCTTGCCTTCCACGCCAAGGAAAGTCCCATCCGGACCACCGGACGAAGTCTTCAATCTTGTATCTTCATAGTCCAGAGTCCAGCCAACGGTGATAGTTCGCTATCCGGACACCCCTAATCCAGACTCCTCAAGAGCTCCCCGAACCAGCTTCAATGACGACGAGTCCGCGCGCATATTGTCTTCGCATTGCAAGGCGGGTTCCTCTTCCGAATACTTCATAGAAGGTTTTGAACATAAGGATAGTGTCCGCTCGCAAAACAAGTTCCACATACCACCGTGAGAGAGAATAATTCTTTGCACGATCTGCTGACGATTCCGCAGGGCGTGACATCACACCACGGCCAGTCCTTTATTTGAATTGTTTTTACTGTCCCACCTCAGTAGCGCTTAGCGAGGCGGTTTCCTTGGCACGCCTTATCAAAGCATAGATCATGCCCCTTATTCCGGGATCCTCATCAATACGGACGTAGTAACCCAACTGCGTTCGCTGGCACGCCTCCTCTATCGGCGAGTCCCAATCGACCACGGGAGGGCTCTTGGTATTAAACCTCTTTATAATGAGACCAAGGCCCTCTTCTTTTTCCACCCTCCATCGAGTTCGCCTCGCGCTTCGAGTTCTAACACCCAAAGCTTCAGATTTAGGCGCTTCGGACCTTCGACGATGTCCGGCTCCGACCAGCTCGGCCGATGGATGTCTTCTTCCGTCACGGAAGAAGATGTGCTAAAGCTGCGAGACGTCAGGTATCTAACCGGCGAGATTTCACATAGGCTGCCTGCTCCAGGGCAGGTCATTCCCACTCCCGAGCCCGATGAGAGCGTGGTGTTTGTGTCTCACTTCCTTCGGGGTTTAGGCTTCTCGACGGATCCCTTTGTGCGGGGGCTCATGTTTTATTATGGGCTGGAATTCCACGACTTGGATCCGGAGTCCATCCTCCACATCTCGCTGCTCATTGTCGACGTGAAGCCTTCCTCCGATTACCCTCACTTCGGATTGTGGCTCAAGACCTTCAAAGTGGAGCCAAGATGATCAAGGGGCATCAGCAGAAAAGCGGAGGGGCTGTTATAAGCAAGAATGCGGATGCTCCATGGCCCGAGAGCTCTTTTCAAGAGGAGCTCAATTTATGGCAACAGGAGTGGTTCTATATCACCGCTCCCAGGGGCACCAAATGGGCGGCGCCACCTGCCTTCCGCTCGGGCCCTCCATTGCGGCGGGCGTCATGGGTCAATACAGGGCTTGACTGGGGGCCGTACAAGGAAGCCCTTGTTGCAGGGCCGTATTCGAGACCTCCTAGAGAGAGAGATCAATCTGGTCGTAGTAGCGCAGGTCATGCTGCTTCGTCGCATCCTGCCTCGCGAACGCCGCCTCCGCCTGTGGGAGTTCAATCCGAGGGACCACGAGCTCTTCAACATTTTATGGGCGAACGCCTGTGGAGATGTACAAACTGTTCTTCGATCACAAGCAATGTGTCCGACTTGACCGAGGACGAGGTCTGAGCTGCAATCGCCGGATACTCAAGTAAGTAGTCCTGCACCGGACATGCTTTCCGTGATATTTATCATAAACTTGTTCGTAAAAGAGCTATCCTTTAAACAAGAGTGGATAGCAAAAGCAAACTGATCAGTGTCCGCCCCCCCGAGACCTGCTGTGGGAAGTTGATTGTGTCCCACTAACACCTATGGGACCTGGCGGACCGAGTCCCTTTTGGTTCGGTGGGGGCGGAGATTGCACGAAGAGCAGATCGAGGCGATGCACACGAGCAATTTACCCAGCTTCGGAGCTCTTCGGAGAGATAATACTCCTACTGCTGCTTGGTTGATTGTATTGTGTTCTTGCTAGGGAGCAATGAGAGCTACAAAACCTAGCTTGAGTCTCTCTAGTCTCGAATGAGTCGAATGAGCCGAACCAGGCGAACCCTTTCTACGTTGCACATGGGCCTCCTTTTATAGGCTAAAGGGGTTTCCGACAGGTGGCAACGTAGATGAGGGTACAAATGGAAAAACAGTAGTTGGTACAACCGACTTGTACAAAGGTATGCTGTACTCTACCTAACTCGACGGCAAGGGACAAAACATTAAATGCTCGTCCTCGCCGCCTAAACAAAGGCAACAGGACCGTCGAGTGCGCCACCGCTTGCCACGATGGTAAGCTCGTCGGCCGCTTATCGCTGCTCCTCGCTGGCGACAGCCTCTTGACACGACGCTTGGAATGGCCCCATGGCGACATCGCTGGTGGATGAGCCGGAGCGGAGATGAAGAGAGGTTGCCTGCCTCGGCAAGCACCTTGCCGCTGCTGAATCCTTGTCGCGCGGAGCTTGTCGCCACCAGCCTTCCCCGCAAGCTCCTCTTGCCGGGTCTTGTCCTCTGTGTGCCTTGAGTATTCTTCCGGCAAGCTCCTCTTGCCGGGCCTTGTCTTCTTGGTTAAATACTTTGTTCTTGAATGGCTCCAAAGGAACCGCGGAGGATCTTGGCGGTCACTAGGCAAGCCCCGCCGCTGGGTGCTGAACTGCCTGCACGAAGTTCGGGATACTAGGGTACCCCTACCTAGTACACCGACAGAGCCCCGGCTGGGCCATACACGGTGCCGAAGCGCTGTTGGGCCAGGCCCAAAAAAAAGTGCACGGCACGCTGCGGGCTAGATCACGCCATTTCGCTCGACCACCACGCCCCCATTTAACAGCACGCCACGGACGTGGCGCCGTGGGGAGATCGTGGGGCTTTCTTTAATTGGAAAGGAACGTCGCCCCTCTCCCTCCTTATAAGCAGGGGAAACAGGGCAGGTCGCCCACCTCGCCATTGCTATCACATCTCAAAAATCACCGCCGCTCCTCCCTCCTCTCGAGTCGAAAGAGCGACGCTCGCCTCATCGCCACCAACGCCACCAACGCCGCCGGCCTCCTCCACCACCTCCACCATGGCTCGGAAGCCGACAAGGGAAGGGCGTGAAGTCGGCCGAGGCGCAGCTGCTCATGGCGCCGCGAAGGAGCGGGCCATCTTCGACCCCCGCCGACGCTAAAGGAGCTGCGGAGGGTACTACTCTTCGTCGACGGAGACGCGGCGCACTCAGCAAGACGAGGGTGATCTCCGCCGCCGCATCCGAGAAGGTTTCGCGGGCATCCTTCTTCGCGCTCTTCTTCGGGCTCGCCCGCCTTTTCTCAATTCTTTGCGACATCATGAACACCCACGGTCTCCGCCTCCTTGATTTCACCCCAACGTTGTCTCGACCATGGCCGCTGCACACCTTTGCGAAAAACTTTGTCTGAGTCCACCCAAACGTAGCCCTTCCGCCACTTCTTCATGCCCCGTGTTGAGAGAGGAGAGCCGCTGTCGGAGGGATTGCTTGGATCTCCGTGGATCGCAAGAAAGAAGCGATTCGAAGGAGAGCTCCGAGCAAGTGGGAGGAGTGGCGAGCCGATTGGTGTTGGATCATTGAGGAGAACCCGCAGCCCTTCACCGCCCAGCGCCAAAATCCCATAGTGCGCGGCAACGATTGGAGTAGCTTGGCGCCGGAGGATGCTAGGTTGAAGATTGCCGTGACCGGATCTTGCGCCTCGTGCATGCCGGACTCATCAGAGGTGTCTTTGTTGGCGCTGATTTCCTTCACCGCCGCATCGCTCCCTTGCAGGAGAGGAGGAGGCCTGCTTGGGAGCTCCAAAACGCGGCGGATATCACGAGGTTGAGCCCGGGCCTGAACTGGAATTTCACCGTCTTGGAGCTGGATGCGATGTTGCCGAGCTGTTCAAGCACGACCAGATCACCCCGAGTGGTTCATGTTGCCGAGGGGGTCGCCCTTTGTGCAACAACTCTTCGCTGATCAAGATCCCGCGATGATGCCGCCAGCGATTCCCATGGATCGCTCCAACTTGGCAAGAGCCCGCCGACGACGTCGTGCATGCAGTTCTTCGACAGCCTTGGAAGAAGTGCCGATTCGCGCCGACGAAAGTAAGTGGCTCACCCGCGACACCACCGACGCCGAGCTGCAGCGATCGCCACCAGCCGGAGGAGGCGGGCGGAAGCGCTGCTGGTGAGTTCGGGTTCACCGTGGAGGAGGCGGAGGCAGCCGAGGCGCAAGCCTTGCCGACCGAGAGGAGCTTGCCGGCGCGGAGGAGCAGGCCGAGCCGATCTTGAGCCGAACGAGCCTGCCGGGGCGCCCTCCACCTTCAGATAGCTTGTCGCGGGAGGAGCCCGCAGCTCCACCAAGAAGGCGCCCGCAAGACCGGGAAGTGGCGGGCGGCAGACGGCTAACAGATCGTCGCACATGACGCGCGGCCCACTCCACTGCAAGCTCTGTTGCAGGAGAGCGCCACGCCGCCACACAGAACTCAAGCGGGCCTTCAGGACCACGGCTCCCGCACCCGCCAAGCGCCCGAGGGAGCCTACTTTTCCAGCTCGTCGACCGAGGTGGAGCGGACTCGACTTCTCCGCTCTCAGCTCCGAGGAAGAAGAAGAAGAGTAAGATCTTGTCGTTGTACTTGTAATTCTTCAATTTGCTGCTTTGTCTTGTATCTGATTTGCTTCATTCTAAACTCTTTCCTTTTGCAGGACGCTGGCTCAGAGAGCGTCAAAGAGAGCCAAGACCCCAGTGGTTGTCATCGAAGACGATCCCCCCGTGGCGACAGGAGGCGCGTCTGAGACCCCCTTGCCGGATCCGGCAACACTTCCTCAGAGCAGCCCCCAGCACAGCCCCCAGCGTAAGTGTTTGGTTTACTTCTTACGGTTAGGTGTGCATGGGTGCTCCTTCTTTACTGACATCTGACTTGTTGATTTGTGTAGGAGCAGAGCAGCTTCATCAGGAGGGCCCGGAAGTCGCTCCCGAAATTCTGTCCGCTTCGAATACGCCGCCAAGGGAGAATTCTCCGGCAAGGGAGCGCTCTCCGGCAAGGGATGCTTCTCCGCCAAGGGACATCACCAGTGATCCTCCGGTGGTCGAGACCATGGCTGCAGACCCCATCGCAGGTAATCCTCTTGCGTGACAATTTCCCTTGGGTTCTTTTCCTTCTTTTCTTCTTTTCGAACATTCGCTGATCGTTCTTTCTTTTTTCGATTGCCGATCCATCTGCGGAGAGCCGATGGAGACTGGGGTTGCCGGCGAGGAGGACGTGCACGGCAACAATGACGACGCCGCCAACATGGAGGAAGAGATCGCGCCGATGGATCCGCCCGCAGGAGGCCGCCAGGCTGCCGCCGCAAAGGCTGGCGAGGGTTCTGGCGATCAGATCGACGACTCGAGGTCGCGCAGGAGCGCCAGCGCTACACCGACCGCCGATCCTCCGCCACCGATGCAGCGCCAGTTCAAGAGACCCAGCTGGCGCCTATCTCAAGGCCGGCGAGGGCGCTTTCATCAAGCTTCCATGGGCGTCGAGCTCTGTGGCACCGGTCGAGGGAGAGACCTTGACGACGAAGCTGCTTTCGCCTCATTGGGCTGTCGCTGGTTGACGCGCCAAGCAGCAAGAATGGCGAAGTCCGAGGAGGAGCAGCTCTTTGAAGAAGCTGTTGCCGCCTACCGCGCTCGGCAAGCCAAGCCTGGAGTCCTGTGAGGCACTTGTCGCGAGGGCGGAGGCGACATGGAGAAACGCGCAGAAGAGCTCCGGGCGCCAATCAAGAAGCTCTCCGAATGTGGCGAAGCGGGAGCAACTCTCCGAAGAGCGCATGCCTTCATCCTTGAGAAGGCTGAGGTCGAGGAGCAGCAAAGGCTTGCAAAGCGAAGCTATCTCGCAAGAAGAAGGCGAAATGACGCAGCGGAAGATCAACCTTGACAGCTATGAGGAAGAGCTCGACGCAGCGAGAAATCACTTGGCGGAGCACTCCAGAATCAAAGGGCGCCGCCGCAGCTGCCGAGGCCGCCAAGAAGGAGTTGGAGACAAAAGTGACGCAGCCGGAGGCCACCTGCGTAAGAGCGGGCGAAGAGCTCACCTTGGCTGAAGCACGAAGTGAGAAGGACGCCTACACTCTTGGCGAGTTGCGGGGCCGTCTTCCGAGAAGATCAAGAGCTCGACGCCGCCAAGGACTCAAGGCAGATCTTGAGCTGAAGCTGACCACCTTGATGGAGACGCCGGACGGCGCCAAGGAGCGGAAGCGGGTTTGTTGGAGAAGATCAAGGCCAACGAGGAGTTTGGCGAATGCCACGACCGCCCATAACACCTTCAGAGAGAACGTGATGATCTGGACCGAGGGTCTTGTGAATACTGATGCCGCCATCGACAAGGAGCTGATGGAGCTGGGATGGTGGATCTCGGGTACTCCACCGACGAGCATCTCCAACCAAAGTGCCAAGCTCAGCTGTTCTTCAAGGGCGTGGTGGCGGCTCCAAGAGCTCCGGAAGAGATCCCAAAGCAGCTGGCCGACGAGTCGCGCCAAATCTGTCGAGGGCTCTTGAAGGTGCCGATGAAGGTGGCCTTCCGCAATCCAGGCGTTACCTTCGCTTAACGATCCTCAAGTCCTCGCCGCCGATCGCCGGCGTTGAAGCGCTCAAGGCCCTTGTCGCACCCATTGTGGACAGGGTGAGCGGAGTCAAGAGGGTTGATGGCGACCGCGTGGACTAGGCCGCCAAATTTATCTTTCCTTTGTCGCCGCTGATCATATTTAGGAGAACAATTTATTAGATCTGCGACAAGTTAATCTTGTAATATACTCTATCTTAGGCAACGATTGCAATGTTATTTCCTTTACTCGATTCCTTCCTTTATATGTTTATGCCCTACGCTTTTAGGGAACTTGTCGGCGTGGCACCTTGCTGCATGGCCGAGTCGGAACGTCGGCAGAACTGCTGGTGGTGCCACCTCCGACAAGCAACCTTGTCGCAACTAGTTGCAGCTCACTTAAGTTGTTGAGCGGACTCGAAACAAAGTAAGGGTGCAAACTAGCTACGAGTTGGTTCCTCCGCGCACAGGTTTTCCATATAAAGTACTATCGTTCGAGGAAGATAACTTAAAAATTTAAAAACTAATTGCTCAAACTTTGGCAACTTAGCTTTTCCGGCAAGGCGATACTTCCTCGAGCGACACTTGGTGGCCCACACCATTATCTTCTCCTTCCCCCCCGGCTAACTTGTGGGTGGATGAACCTTCCTTTCTTTTGAGAAGAAAGAAGAGAAAATAAAGTTATGGAGCCTCGTGGCTCGTTATCGCTTACCGGGTGTGGATGCTGCACAAAATGTTAGATAACACAGGCAAACTGACTATGAAAGCATGAAATTGACAATTTGCGCGCAACACATGAGTTTTACTGATGCACGGGGTCTACGCCCGGCTTTGTACAAAGGATTACATGCAACATCGGCAAGACTTGTACAAAAGGGTGGTTGCCGGAACAGGTTCGGCAACCGCGCGCTATGGGTAAAACTTCTGAAGATGCTCTATGTTCCAGAGTTGCTCACGGGCGCCATCTTGGTCTCAAAGCGGACAGCGCCGGAGCCTAGTGACTCGTTTCACCCGATAGGGCCTTCCCACCGGGCGTCAACTTGTTGGAATTCTTGGCGGATTGAACTTCGCCGAAGAACAAGGTCGCCTTCCTCGAAGCTTCGGCACTAACTGCGGCTATGGTAGCGGCGCAAAGCTTGCTGATAACGAGCAGCTCGTCTGCAGGCTGAAAGCGGTCCTCCTCGAGAGCAGCGTGTCATCTTATCGCAGCTGCTCTTGCTCAAGCTCATCATAGCGAGTACTCGAGGCGACCCGTATACCAGTTCCGTGGGAGAACTGCCTTTGCTCCATAGACTAGGCGAAAGGTGTGCGGCGATGGCTCGATTTGGCGTCGTCTGATCGACCAAAGAACCACCGGCAGCTCCTCAATCCAGTTTCTTCCGCACTTCGTGCACAGCCGAAAGTTCTGGTCTTGAGTCCTCGCAGCACTTCAGCGTTTGCCCTCTACCTTGACCGTTGCTCCTTGGATGAGCAAGCGATAAAGCAGACCTTGGCGCCAAGATCTTGGGCGTATTGCATGAAGGTGCGACTCGTGAATTGTGTGCGTTGTCGGTGATGATCGTGTTAGGAATCCCAAAGCGGCAAACAATTGACTGAAAGAACTTGATCTGCTTGTTGTCTTGTCACCTTCCTCATCGCTTCCACTTCCGGCCACTTTGTGAACTTGTCGATTGCGACGTACAAGTACCCAAAGCCCCGACAGCTTCGGGGAAGGGCGAGGATGTCGAGCCCCAGACCGAAAATGGCGGGATAAAGGGATTATGCGGAGAGCTTGAGCTGGCTGGTGTATCTGCTTGGAATGGGCCGCACGCTTCACACTTGGTTACTTGTGCGGTTGCATCACGGAGGCTGTCGGCGAGAAGAAACCTTCGGAAAGCTTTGCGGCAAATGCTCTTCCAATGTGGTGACCACATATGCCTCCATGTATCTTTGCCAGCAACCATCCATCTTCCCGGTGAATACACTTCAATTTCACACCGTTGAGTCTTCTTACATACAGCGTCTTTGTCGATTTAACCGATACATACTTGACTGCCGGGCTACTCTCTCCGCTTCTTCTTGCTCTTGGGAAGTTCTCTGTCAGAAGGAAATGGACAATCTGTTGTGCCCATCTTTGGAGCTTGTGGCTCGACAACAAGGACTAAAGGCACATCTGCTGCTGCGGGAACATCAGCTTCTACGGCATGAACCTGTGGTTCAGCCGGAGCTTGATGTTCCCGACAAGCTTGCCGAGCAAAACTTGTCGGGGCGTCGCTTCAACGAAACAAACCCAGGGCTTGTCGGAGCAGGTGCTCCTCGGCACTCTTAGTGTTGGTCATGGGGACTTCGCGGCGGCCGGGGAGCTCGGCCGGGAAGTAGTCACCGAAATCAACTTCCTCTTCTTGCTCTGTCCGGTTGATGGCGTTCGGTTGGTTGAGTCAGCTTGAGCACAAAATTCCTAGTTCCACAGTAACTTGAGGCGGCGCACTTTGGCGAGCCATCGGCAATATCATTACGAGCTCTTGGAACATGCTCCATTTGCAGGCCTTCAAAGTGCTCTTCTAGCTTTCTCACTTCATCGGCGTAGGCTTCCATCAAGGACTCGATAATCTTTGTTCACTTGGCGGACGACAAGCTGCGAGTCACCCGGACAATAAGCTTCCGATCCCAAGGTCCACTGCAATCTCGAGACCGGCAAGCAAACCTTCATACTCTGCGGTATTATTTGTTGCTTGCTCCTTGGGAAAGTGCATCTGGACTATGTACTTGAGGTGCTCTCCGTGGGTGCAATAAGCGACACGCCCGCACCGGCGCCTTTGCAGAGAAGGCACCATCAAGTACATCAGCCACTCTTTACTTGCTTCCTTGGCGGGATGCTCGTCTGGAATTTCTTCATCTTGCGTCGGCGTCCATTCTGCTATAAACTCTGCCAATGCTCTGCTTTGGATAGTTGAAGTGCTTTCAAACTTGAGGCCAAAGCTTGACAATTCCGATGCCCACTCGACAATCCTTCCTGTTGCTACGGGTTTTGTAATATCCTCTTGTGAAAGCGAGTGACGATTGTGATCTCATGTGCACGGAAGTAATGGCGCAGCTTTCTTGAGGCCATGAGGAGGCGAAAAGCAGTTCTGCACACCAGAGTACCTTGACCTAGCTCCCTGTAGAAGGGAACTGACAAAGTACACCGGGCGCTGCACCATCCTTTTCTGCATCTTCTCGCAATCTGTGCAGATCCGTCCTTGTCGGGACGAGCTTGACGGTGAAGCCCCACGCTTGTCGCTGGATGCATCTGCCTTGGTTGCGGCTCCTCATCTGCCTCCCTCTCCGCTACTAACGCAGCACTAACCACTTGATTGGTTGCCGCTATGTATAGCAGCAACTTCTCTTGTGGCTTAGGTGCGACAAGTATTGGAGTGGAGGACAGGTACCTCTTTAAGTCTGCAGCGCAGCCTCCGCCGCCGAGTCCATTTCATTGGACCTGCCTTTTCAAAATCTTGAAAAATGGCGGGCGTGTTCAGCAGATCTAGAGATAAACCTGCTGAGAGCAGCCACGCAACCGGCAAGTCTTCGTACATCCTTGACGCGCTTTGGTGCTTCAATCTGCTCAATGGCCTTGATCTTATCGTGATTGGCTTCAATTCCCGTTGAGACCACGAAGAACCGAGAAGCTTGCGGAAGGAACTCCAAACACGCACTTCTCGGGGTTGAGCTTGAGGTTGATCTTGCGCAGATTTGCAAGGTCTCATCAAATCTTGAACCATAGTTGCTTTGTCCTTGCTCTTGACCACTATGTCATCCATGTAGGCTTCTACATTTACGTGCATTTGCGGCTCAAAAGCGTCGTGGACCACTCTTGCAAGCGTTGAACCAGCATTCTTTAGCCCAAAAGGCATCCGTATAAAGCGATATGTGCCACATGGGGTGATGAATGCGGTTTCTCCTCATCCTCTTTCGCCATGAAGATCGATGATATCTCGAATATGCGTCAAGAAATGAAAGCAAATCACATCCAGCCGTGGAGTCAACAATCTGGTCGATACGCGGCAAGGGAAATGGGTCTTTGGGACAAGCTCTATTAACATCCGTGAAGTCGATCTGAGTCTCCATTTCCCATTTGCCTTCGAACAACTACTGAGATTGGCCAACCACGTAGGATGGAGCACTCCTCGACAAGGCCTGCTGCTTCAACTTCTTGATCTCTTCGCAATGAATTCTTGGCGCTCCACTACCTTCTTCGACTCTTTGTAGCGGGCGCGCGATGAGGACAGACAGCTAGGTGGTGCTCAATTACTCACTGGGAACACGGGGATGTCGGACGGTTGCCATGCAAACACATCGACATTCGCCCCGCAGAAAGCAACGCAGCGCCTTCCTATTTAGGGTCGAGTGGCGATGGTGAAGGTACCACCGGTGCCGTCCTCCTTGGCGGGCACCTTCTTGGTCTTGATGGAGCTGCCATCATCTTCTTGCACTTGCGGTGGAGCTCGATGGTGCGTCCTCGGCGGTAGTGCAGCACTCGAAGAGTGCGCTTGCGGAGTGGGCATCGAGCTCTTGCGGACAAAGTGGTCTTCTTCTTCCCCCCGGGAGCTTCAGCGGCAAGTGATTTGCTATCTGTCGCAGCTGCTGCTTCCCGGTAAATCTTGTCGGCACAGATAAGAGCATCTTTCTTGTTGCCATGAACAGAAATGACACTTATCGGGCCTGGCATCTTGAGCAAGTTGTATGCATAATGAGAGGCTGCCATGAACTTGGCAAGTGCTGGACGGCCAAGTATCCCATTATAAGGCAATGGAAAATCAGCAACGTCGAACGTGACCCTCTCAGTCCTAAAGTTTAGCTCGCTGCCAAATGTTACCGGCAACGTGATCTTCCCTTTCGGCTTGCTCCTTCCTGGGTTGATTCCTTGGAAAGTGCCAGTCTCTTCGAGCTCGCTGTCAGGGATTTTAAGCTTCTGGAGCACTGCGGATGAGATCAGGTTTAAGCCGGCCCCGCCGTCAACTAGCATCTTGGTGACTTTGAGGTTGCGGATAGTTGGTGAGACCAACATCGGCAAGCACCGACCGCAGATTATGCGGTCGGTGATCCTCAATATCAAAGATGATAGGCGTCTTTGGACCACTTGAGGCTGCGTGACTCTACGGATGGTTACGGTGCATTAACCTCCGCATCCATTGCTTGAGTTGGCGGTGTGAGGTATGCGAGAAGCACCACCGTCAATCTGAGAGGACCTCCGTGGCTTTCAAACTCCCGCTCATCAGCTTCATCGTCTTCCATGTCTTCATCGTCATCGTCGTCTTCATCCTTATCGCGGCCACGGGAGGTCTGTCTCCTTGCCGCTGCTTGGCCTTGCTGCGGCGTCCTCCCGGCGGGTCTCTTCTTGCTAGCTGCCCAGCACCTTCTGGGCCTTCTCCTTGTCGCGCGCTCGTACTCGACTTCTGCTGTTCAACAAGCTGCTCGACCTTCTTGCAACTCGGAGGTCGTGGCCCTTGGTGCGATGGATCTTGCGATCTTGTTTGTTGGAGTTGTCCTGCTTGTCGGCGGCCGCCACAGGCTTGCAGTCGGTGCCAGCGGCAACCTCCTTGCCGGAGCCACCAGCTTTGGCTTTCTTGGCGGCACCACCGTTGCCGGACTGCTCGACAGCTAGTACTTCTTTGCTCTTCTTCCTTCGGTTGTTCCGCCGCCGACTCTTCCTTGCCGGGGCGGTCTCCTCACTGTCAGATCCTGCTTTAATGTTCTCCCCTGGGAGTCTTCTTCCTTCCTCAGCACGTGCACACTTGTCGGCCAAGGCATACAGTTCACTGACGTCCTTGACTTTGCACATCGCCATCTCCTCCCTCATCCTGCGGTTCCACACGTTCGATGAAGCGCGCTGATCACCTTGGCGGGGTGGACATCACGGGATGTTGTAGTGTACGGCTGAATCTCGGATGAACTTGCGCAGGACTCTCCCTCCTTACAGGCGGCGGTGAAGGTCCTCTCTTGGCCATGAGGTTTGTGGCCGCTGTGAAGGCGCCGACAAACCGATGGCATAGATCGCCCAAGAGGATATGAACTGTCCGGCAAGTGCATGAGCCAAGATCGGCGTTTGGCTTGAGTACCGGCGGGAAGTAGTTGGCGAGGATCTTGTCGTCTCGTCCCCGCAGCTTGCACGCGATGGTGTAGATCTTGAGGAACTCCGATGGATGCGTCCTGCCATCATACTTCTCGCACATCGGCAGAAATTTTTCTTGTCGGACCCTTTGGACTGCCGCAGCTCACGAGTGAGCGGGGCAACCTACAGCGTCTGACAAGTCACTGGTTCCCCGGCGCTTGCATGTCGACAGCGGGCCCAGCGCTGGTCGGATTGACGCCGCGCTTCTCTTGGCGCTTCGATCGCGAGTTCGGCGTCTTCTGTTGCCGTTCTTGAAGAACTTGGCGCTGATCACGGCGAGCTCGTGGATCGGATGAAGCGGTGGAGTCGTTGTCGAGGTGGATCCGGCGAGTGGCGATCTTGGCCGCCGGGATGGGGAGTGCATGGTGGTTGCACCCCCGCATGTTTCGTCGCCACCGGCTCGTGCCTTGTCGTCTCGCCGCGGCAAGGATGCAGTTGGTTGCCGCGGAGTATCGCCGTTGGCAAAGCCGATGAGGCTTTGAATGGTGGCCCTCCATTCATCGACCTTGTCGGCCGTTGGAGGGTAGTCTAGAAGCGATTGAGCTCTCGCCAAGGCCTGCTGGAGTGGTGGGTGGCAATGGCGAGCGGTGCGAGGGCGAGGATATGCCGGACTTCTAACCAAGTTAGAAGGAGCAGCATCCCGTCCAGTGATCGTACTCCTTTCGTACCAGCATCTTGGCATGCATGCTGGTCTCGAGGGCCGGGATCCTCGGCTTGGCCTTCATCCAGCGAGCATATGGCGCTGCGAGCACCATGGCTGTCGGTCCCGCGCCTCTGAGATGGGCCGATGCGTATCCGGACGCCGAGGTCTGAGCCGCCTTGTCCTTGGACTTGGCAGCGTCGTGGGTTCCCTCGACGACGCCGGTTCCTCCGCCAACGTCTTCCCCACCACCCGTCAGCTCTGGTGGTGGTGGGTTTGACGCGGACGGCTCTGCTGCCGCCGAAGCCTTCTTCTTCGGTGGCATGTTGATGAAGATGATGAAGATGTTGCTCGTGTGAACGCCGGATCAGGTCCACACAGCCTCGGCGCCCCTACAGGCGCGCCAAAGATGTCGGGAAGCTGATCGTGTCCCACGAACACCTATGGGACCTGGCGGACGAGTCCCTTTTGGTTCGGTGGGCGGAGATTGCGAAGAGCAGATCGGCGATGCACACGAGCAATTTACCCAGCCGGAGCTCTCCGGAGGATAATACTCCTACTGCTGCTTGGTTAATTGTATTGTGTTCTTGCTAGGGAGCAATGAGAGCTACAAAACCTAGCTTGAGTCTCTCTAGTCTCGAATGAGTCGAATGAGCCGAACCAGGCGAACCCTTTCTACGTTGCACATGGGACTCCTTTTATAGGCTAAAGGGGTTTCCGGCGGTGTAGCGTAGATGAGGGTACAAATGGAAAAACAGTAGTTGGTACACCGACTTATGCGATGTCTGATGTACTCTACCTAACTCGACGGCAAGGGACAAAAACATTAAATGCCGTCCACATCGCCTAAGCGGTCTGTGAGGACCGTCAGTGCGCCACCGTTTGCCACGATGGTAAGCTCGTCGGCGCCGCTTGTCGCTGCTCCCAGCTGGCTGCACAGCCTCTTGACCTGCGCTGGAATGGCCCCATGGCGACACGTTGGTGGATGAGCTGGGCGGAGATGAAGAGAGGTTGCTGCTGCGGCAAGCACCTTGCTGCTGAATCCTTGTCGGCGCTCGGGGCTTGTCGCTCACCAAGCCTTCCGCAAGCTCCTCTTGCCGGGGTCTTGTCCTCTATGTGCCTTGAGTGGCCTTCCCGGCAAGCTCCTCTTGCCGGGGCCTTGTCTTCTTGGTTAAATACTTTGTTCTTGAATGGCTCCAAAGGAACCACGGAGGATCTTGGCGGTCACTAGGCAAGCCCTGCCGCGGGGTGCTGCAACTGCCCGTGCACGAGTTCGGGATACTAGGGTACCCCTACTCTAGTACACCGACAGAGACCACGCCGGATCCCATATTAACCAAGATGCTAGAGGCTGTGCCTTTTGAAGAAGGTGAAGGGGGGAACGAGGAAGCTACTTCCTCCATGAAGGAGGCTATCAAGAAAGGGGGGATTAGGGATCCTCCCCTCCAAGGGGAGAAGAGGACCGCTTCCGAAGACCCGGAAGCCAAGGCCTCAAAACGGGGAAAGAAGTCTTCGTCAGAAAGTCCGGCGCCGGGAAGTATCCCAACGCACTATTTCCCCAAGGGATCAGCCCTCCAATGAGCCGTAAGAAAAAAGAAGGGTCTGTGAATAAAGAACATCCCTGTATTTATTTCCGAAGATAACCGAAAGTATTACCTTGTAGTTCGGATCTCAACCCTTCACAGCAGAGCTCGTCTTCAGGGGATCTTGATCCGGAGATGATGGAGAGCGAAACGCCTCCGCCTGCCGTACCGTCATGCGAGGCGGGCGACCCTGAGGTGTCGTCGCGGAGGGCTTCTCCGAATCCGGCGGGGCCAGAAGGCAGCCGTATGTCCCCTCAAAGCCCTCCGTGTCCGGCCTTCGAAAAAGGCCACCGGACGAGTCCGGCACCAACGGGTGTCTGGTCGGAGGAGTGAAGGATCTGCTCGGCGGCGTCTATCTCGGAAGATCACCGTCGTTAATGAGTACGGTGATTGAAAGGATTTCATCCGCTGAGAGTGGGTTGCATGAAGCCGTCGTAGGTTTACTGACGGGTTTTGAGGTACGCAAAATGATGTACCTTCTAACAGTTTTGCATATAAAATCGCCTGTATAGATAGTAGCCCTGAGACTCGGTATCTTTGTCTGGCGACGGCGTGCGAGATCATAATCTCGATACTAACATGTCGCTGTTCCTATGTAGGTGGCGGGCGTCCGTGGCTAGCCGGATGATGGTCGCCGAACTAAAGCGGCAACAGCGAGGAGGATGCGGACATCGCTCTGGTCAATAAGCGGTTTGACGAGTCACAAGGTATCACGACTTCTCCGCGGACACTGGTAAGGGAGCTTGCGCCCATGACTTACAACTTGTATGCTTTGATGCGACGGTGCCCTCTTTGTGGAGAGGCTGCGGCGGAACTTGCCCGAGCTAAAAGCAAGCCCAAAAAAATGCTTGCCGCTTTAAGAGGCGGCGAAGAGCTGAAAGCGAACGGGCTCCTCACCGCGAAGCAAAGAGGAAATGGCCGATTTGGCCTCAAAGAAGAATGCTGCCGACCGCTGCGAGGTTCTTGAAAAGAACGTCAAGCGGAACAAGAGGACCTGAAAAGGCCACCGCCGAATCCAAGGATGCCGTTACGTTATGAGAGCTGCCAAGGAGGGGCTGAGTCGGGCGGGGATATTGCGGTGGAAAACCGTTTACGCTGCGGAGAAATATACGGATCCAGTATGCTCGGTTGGACAAGCTGTGGAGTTCGGAGGATGCTTATCGGACTTAGCGGTGAAAGCGCCGACGCGATTGAGCACTTACGAGACCGAAAGGCACGAAGGAAGAGCTATTTTGGTCGCAATTCCATAGTCCGGGCGTCCTCTTCCGTTGACCGATCGGTTGGCGAATGGGCGAGCTGAATCGATTTTGGACTTGCCATGAAGCATGTCATGACTCATTTGTGGCCAGGTGGACCCCAGCCGAAGAGTTATTTTGGCTTAGTGCAGCAGTTCCTTGGTACGGTACCGCATATCGATGCAATGAAGCGGTCAGCATGCATAGAGGGAGCGCAGATGGACCTTGCCCGTGTCAAGACATATTGGGCGGAGATGAAGGCCACCGACGTTGCATCCCAAGATTTAGACAGAAGTCAGTACTGCGAGCACTATTTTGAGGAAGTCTGCGAGGCGCTTCGTTTAATAGAGCGCGATGCTTTCGAAGGATATAATGTTTAAATGACATGTATGATTTGTGAAAACAATGTTTCAATATAATATAAGAGCTTTTTATACTTGTGCGTTCAAGTATTAAAACGCCTCTGTGCGGCCGTTGATGTATATGTGTATATAACTTTGAAAGATGGCAGTCTTGACTTATTACGCTACAGTGCGGGGTGTTTACAAAAAGGCGCATTTTCACATAATCCAACGTCTGGGTCTGTGAAGGAGGTGATAGCGTAGCAAACTAGGCAACCGGACTATAATGCTTTATCACTTTCACTTAGCCATAGGAGCTCGATGGTGGGGCTACTATATAGCCCCTAGGGGCACCGCGCTCTTCAATTCGGTAGCGTATGTGCTGACGACCGAAAGCGGCCCTTCGTCAATGCGGGGAATTCTAAACATTCCGCTGGGTCATCGAGTGGTTGACCAGTCTCACGCTATATCATGAGAGTCGGTTTTAGCTTTCTCCACCGAGGTGCTCAACCCAACTCAGCAAGGGCACAATCGCGGTGGTTCTCCCAACGCTACCTTAGCCGATATAGCGGAACGTAAGGTACCAAAACATGGGAGCAGGTAAACCCAACATTTGACCAAAGACATGATTGAGCTGATGCATATAAGGCCTAACTCGAGACGGCGAACACTCCCTAAGGTATTCGTTCTTTATGAAAGCGGGCAGAATAATGCCCTAAGCCCTGGTGTCCAGTGCAGCGCAAAAATTCTGGTGCGGCCGATGCCAAAACGCCAGACCTCCTCCTCGGTTATAGTAAGAAACCGGGGATGTGTATCAACAAGAGACAGTAAAAAAGGTTTACGCAGGTCTTAATCTGAAAAGAATCCTTGCGACGGGTCCCTGCTGCGTCTGCGCTGTGTCTCCGTTGTGCCATATCTTGTGCAGGTGTATACGGTGTTCATCGTAAAGAGAAGAACTTAGTTGAAAAGAAAAAAATATTGTGCGAGAAATGTGCTTTATATTAAATAAGCAGAGTACAGTTCGGAAGGTGAATAAAATTGAGCTTTATTGTCTCTTGTTATGCGTCGTGCAGCCCTTGTATGGGGTATGCGCTAGTAAGCGCCGGACTCGTCTAGCCGTGTCCGGGTTTGAATGACCTATTCAGTGCTTTGATTAGCGGAGCGGATTGGTGTCGGGCTGTCAAAGGCAGTCTCACGTTCTTCCGTGCTTGAGTAACATAATACTCCCTTTTAATGAGATGATGCCGCGTGGATGGGCATTTTAAGTGTAAGAGATGCATAATGCGGTATTGCGTTAAAGCGGTAGCTTCACGCCCAAGAGTGCTTGATAGTTACTTTCAAATGGGGCGATGTGGAAGGTTAACTTTTGGCGGAGGTTGTCGGATGAGCGAACACAACTTCTAGCGATGGGAGCCCGTACAATGGGCGTCAGAGCTGGCATTACCCTTTGAAGGAGGTGTTGCTATGGCGAATTTTGGTTGGGTCTATCCCCATCCTGTGGATTGTGTCACGATATATAAGGTTTATGTCCTTGCCGCCGTCCATGAGGACTTGTGTAAATTGGAATCCATCTATTATAGGATCCAATATCAAGGCAGTCCATCCTGCGTTCGGATACTTCGGAGTAGTCACGATGGTCGAAGGTGATTGGTTTTGACAACCGGTGTTGGTACTCCGCTAGGATAGTGCATCTTGCGGCGCGCATTTTAGTGGGCGTCGCTCTGTTTTCCTTTTATCACGTGAAGTGAGTTTCTTGTTTTAACCTCTTGTGGGAAATTCTTTTGTTTTCCGGTGCTCTGCTTGTGGGGTTCGTCATCATCCTCACTTGGTGTGTCGAGCCCCTTGTGTTCAGCGTTGAGTCTGCGGACTGCTTGAAAGACAACAATCTCTGTGGGCATGGTTTGCGGGCTTCCCGGAGTCTTGTGGATTTGACATATCTTGTCCAAGATTTTTTAAGTTGGATAGCTCGTCGCTATTATCCTTAAGGGCAGTTTTTATTGTTCTGCCGAGAGCTTTTGAATCCAGTATTGTTATCGCGCTCTTGGACTGTTTCCCCTGGTCCGGCGCTGGTCTTTATTGCGTCGTGGTTTCCCATTTCCATCCCGACCTCGGATGTACTTGGGTCGCTGGTGCTGCATCTTGCTAGCCAGCTATCCTCTCCAGCATAAGCGGGTCATGAGGCTTGTTAATCGGCCATTGTTCTCGGCTTTTCTTGGTCGAGGTGTCTGGTGAGCCATTCGTCTCGGACGTTGTGTTTGAAGGCTGCTAAGGCTTCGGCGTCCGGACAGTCGACTATTTGGTTCTTTTTGGTAAGGAACCTGTTCCGAATTTCGGGCTGACTCTCGGGCTGTTGAGTTATGTGACTTAGATCGTGCATCCGGAGGGCGGACATAGGTCCCCTGAAAATTTGCTCAAACGCATCCTCGAGCTCTTCCCAACTTCAATGGTGTTTTCGGAAGGCTTTTAAGCCAATGCCGAGCTGGCCCTTTGAGTTTGAGGGTAAGTATTTTATGGCGTGGAGATCATCTCCTCTAGCCATGTGTATGTGGAGGATGTAATCCTCAATCCAGACTGTGGTGCATTGTTCCGTCGTATGCCTCTATGTTTACGGGTTTGAATCGGCTGGGAATTCGTGATCCAGCACCTCATCGGTGAAACACGGGGTGTGCGGCACCCCTATATTTGGGTGTGCGTGATGTTCGGATATTTGGTGTGTTGCATTGCTTTCAAGAGCTTGCTTTCTCGGCCCATAGATGGACCTAATGGGCCATCCTTTTGATCTGAATCCTTATGCGGATCGCGTGCCGGCTTGTGTGTGGCGCCATTTGCCGCTCTCTGTTTGCCGTGGGGTCGTCCATCCGACCGGTGGCCTTCTTGCTTTTTGATTGTGGGGCTCTCGGCCTCCTCATCAAATCAGGCGATAGTTTTCTCTTTGGGTAGCTCTTTGTTCGGCTGACGATCGCCCGTATTTGTCTGCGGTGTTGAGTACTTTGTCCATCTGATTCTGAGTGCATCTTCCGCTGTTTTGAGCTTCGCTTACCTTTTTCGAGCTACGCGATGGCGGCGAGCCTTTTGTGGAGGTTCTTCTGCTCCAACAATTTGTCCGGCGTGAGATCGTCCGGACTGTTATCTTCGCCGGGACGGGTTGTTTATCAAGTTGTCTGTTAGAACGGTTGCTTTCGATAGCATGTTCGTCATCCACGGTTCGCCCCGCTCTATGGCTGGGTCTTTGTCGGCGGGACTTGGTGCGGCATTTACATTGCCGTTTGGCTGCTTTCGAGGGATTTATCCTTCGTAGTGTCCCATTGTTCTTCGTCGTCACTTCCTTTAGGTGTATCCACCATGTATACATCATGGGATGAGGTGGTTGTCCAGTATCCTATAGGTGCTGGTTCATGGTTGTCTCCTACATCGTCGTCCATACCGTCGATGTCTTCGGAGTCGAAATCGAGCACGTCGTTTAAGCTTTCGACAGTGGCTACAAAGTGGGCGGTGGGTGGGCGTTGAATTTCTTTGTCGTCCGCATCCCAACCTTCCTGACCGTAGTCCGGCCAGGCTCTCGATAAAGAGAGAGACTTTAGTGAATTCAGGATGCCGCCAAAGGCGAGTCTTTGAAAGATGTCATGGCGATGAACTCCATGACCGCGCCAATCGGATTCGATTGGCGGTATGGAGGTTGAGTCCGAGAGAGTCCGGCGCCTTGGAGTCACGGTCTTCGCAAGCGACAGGGATGGAGTTGGCTCAATTGCCGTAAAGATCGTAGCCCCCGGCGGTGTCCAACCACTCGTCCTCGATCGGAAGTCGGCCCGAGCTAAGGGTCGGGCGGACGCTGGTGCGACCTCGAGGACCTTTGTTCGCAGCAGAGCTAGATCGTGCCCATCGAGACGACGCGCACGCTTGGCGTGGCTCGAATCGCCGAAGATCAAATCTCCGCGGACATCGGCCGTATAGTTCGAGCTTCAAATCGACGATGGCGGGCGTAGCTTCGATCTGCTCGGATGGCCTAGCGAATTGGCCCGCATGCAAAGCCGCCGAATCTGAATATCTGTCCGGGAGAAAAGTCTCACCTGGAATGCGTTGTTGCTGATGATTGAAGGAGCCATCGGGCCTATAGGTGGCGACAGAGGAACTCTCAATGAAAGCACCAATGTCGGTGTCAAAACCAGCGGATCTCGGGTAGGGGTCCCGAACTGTGTGTCTAGGCGGATGGTAACAGGAGACAAGGGACACGATGTTTTACCGAGTTGGGCCCTCTCGATGGAGGTAATACCCTACTCTGCTTGATTAATATTGATGATATGGGTAGTACAAGAGTAGATCTACCACGAGATCGAGAGGCTAAACCCTAGAAGCTAGCCTATGGTATGATTGTTGTTAGATCCTACGGACTAAAACCCTTCGGTTTATATAGACACGAATAGGGTTAGGGTTACTGAGTCGGTTACAATGGTAGGAGATCTACATATCCGTATCGCCAAGCTTGCCTTCCACGCCAAGGAAAGCCCCATCCGGACACGGGACGAAGTCTTCAATCTTGTATCTTCATAGTCCAGGAGTCCGGCCAACGGTGATAGTTCGGCTATCCGGACACCCCCTAATCCAGGACTCCCTCAGTGGGTATGAGTCCGCTAGTGACTATGATGAGGAGACTTTGGCTCTTATTACACATGAGGAACACGGTGGAGATGATTATGATCATGAGACACAATACATGGCTGCTGAAGATCTTTGCGGTATGAATGTTTAGTTGCTCAACGTGTTTTGAGTGTGCAGGTTACACAAAGTGAGCAAAATCAGAGGCATAATTTGTTCCATACAAAGGGAGTTGTGAAGGAATGTTCTATTCGCGTCATCATAGATGGAGGGAGCTGCAACAACTTGGCTAGCATGGAGATGGTGGAGAAGCTATCTCTTACCACAAGACCACATCCACATCCTTACTACATCCAATGGTTCAACAACAGCGGCAAGGTTAAGGTAACACATACTGTTCGTGTGCATTTTAGTATCTCTACATATGCTGATTATGTTGATTGTGATGTGGTACCTATGCAAGCTTGTTCCTTATTACTTGGTAGACCATGGCAATTTGATAAAAATTCTGTACACCATGGTAGAAACAATCAGTATACTCTTGTTCATAACGATAAAAATATTACTTTGCTTCCTATGACTCCTGATTCCATTTTGAAAGATGATATTAATAGAGCTAATAAAGCAAAACAGGAGAAAAATAAGAGTGACAATTAGATTGTGGCAAAAGAATTTGAGCAACAAATGAAGCCTAATACTAAACCATCTACTGTTGCTTCTGAAATTAAATTGAAAAGTGCATGTTTACTTGCCACCAAATCTGATATTGATGAGCTAGATTTTAGCAAATCTGTTTGCTATGCTTTTGTGTGCAAAGAGGCATTATTTTCATTCGAGGGCGTGCCTTCCTCTTTGCCCCTCGCTGTCACTAACATTTTGCAGGAGTTCACGGCGTCTTTCCACAAGGCGTGCCACCGGATTACCACCTATTCGAGGATTGAGCAGCAAATTGACTTAATTCCGGTGCATCGCTACCAACCGTGCACCATACCGTACCAATCCAGAGGAGGCGAAGGAGATTATCGTCAAGTCAGGAGCTGCTCGACAAAGGTTATATCTGCGATTCTCTTAGTCCTTGTGTTGTTCCTATTATACTAGTACCTAAAAAGGATGGTGCGTCGGCGTATGTGTGTTGATTGTAGAGGCATTAATAATATTACTATTCGTTATCGTCATCCTATTCCTAGGCTAGATGATATGCTTGATGAATTGAGTGGCTCTACAATATTCTCCAAAGTTGATTTGCGTAGTGGATACCATCAAATTCGTATGAAATTGGGAGATGAATGGAAAACAGCATTTAAAACTAAGTTTGGTTTATATGAGTGGTTAGTCATGCCTTTTGGGTTAACTAATGCGCCTAGTACTTTCATGAGACTAATGAACGAAGTTTTACGTGCTTTCATTGGACGATTTGTGGTAGTCTATTTTGATGATATACTGATTTATAGCAAATCTTTGGACGAACATTTGGAACATTTACGTGTTGTTTTTATTGCTCTACATGATGCACGTTTGTTTGGTAACCTTGGGAAGTGCACCTTTTGCACCGACCGAGTATCTTTTCTTGGCTATGTTGTTACTCCACAGGGAATTGAAGTTGATAAAGCCAAGATTGAAGCTATTGAGAGTTGGCCGCAGCCCAAAACGGTCACACAAGTGAGGAGTTTCCTTGGCCTCGCTGGTTTCTATAGGCGTTTTGTGAGAGATTTCAGCACCATTGCTGCACCTCTCAACGAGCTTACAAAGAAGGATGTGCCTTTTGTTTAGGGTACCGCATAGGAAGAAGCCTTCACGGTATTGAAAGATAAATTGACACATGCTCCTTTACTCCAACTTCCTGATTTTAATAAGACTTTTGAGCTTGAATGTGATGCTAGTGGAATTGGATTAGGAGGTGTGTTATTACAAGATGGCAAACCTGTTGCATACTTTTCTGAAAAATTGAGTGGGCCTAGTCTGAACTATTCTACTTATGATAAAGAATTATATGCTCTTGTTCGGACTTTAGAGACATGGCAACATTATTTATGGCCCAAAGAATTTGTTATACATTACGATCATGAATCTTTGAAACATATTAAAAGTCAAGCTAAACTGAATCGTAGACATGCTAAATGGGTGGAATTCATTGAGACTTTCCCTTATGTCATTAAACACAAGAAGGGTAAAGAAAATGTTATTGCTGATGCTTTGTCTCGTCGCTATACTATGCTTTCACAACTTGACTTCAAAATATTTGGCTTGGAGACCATCAAAGATCAATATGTGCATGATGTTGATTTTAAAGATGTAATGCGGAATTGTAAAGAAGCAAGAACATGGAACAAGTTCGTTATTAATGATGGCTTTGTGTTCCGTGCTAACAAGCTATGCATTCCTGCTAGCTCTGTTCGTCTTTTGTTGTTGCAGGAGGCGCATGGAGGAGGATTAATGGGACACTTTGGCGTGAAGAAGACAGAGGATATACTTGCTACACATTTCTTTTGGCCAAAATTGAGACGGGATGTTGAGCGTTTTGTTGCTCGCTGCACTACATGTCAAAAAGCTAAGTCACGACTCAATCCTCATGGTTTATATATGCCTTTTCCTGTACCTAGTGTTCCTTGGGAGGATATATCTATGGACTTTGTTTTAGGTTTACCTCGAACAAAGAAGGGGAGGGATAGCATATTTGTTGTCGTGGATAGATTTTCGAAAATGGCACACTTTATACCATGTCATAAAAGCGATGATGTTGTTAATGTTGCTGATTTGTTCTTTCGGGAAATTATTCGCTTGCATGGTGTGCCAAATACTATTGTTTCCGATCGTGATACTAAATTCCTTAGCCACTTTTGGAGATGTTTATGGGCTAAGTTGGGGACTAAACTGCTTTTTAGTACTACTTGTCACCCCCAAACTGATGGACAAACTGAAGTAGTCAATAGAACATTGTCTACTATGCTTAGGGCTGTTTTGAAGAATAATAAGAAAATGTGGGAAGAATGCTTGCCTCATATTGAATTTGCTTATAATCGTTCATTGCATTCTACTACTAAGATGTGCCCTTTTGAAATAGTGTATGGTTTCATACCTCGTGCACCTATTGATTTGTTGCCTCTTCCATCTTCGGAGAAGGTTAATTTTGATGCTAAACAACGTGCTGAATTGATCTTAAAAATGCATGAGTTAACTAAGGACAACATTGAGCGTATGAATGCTAAATATAAACTTCTTTGGAGATAAGGGTAGAAAACATGTTGTCTTTGCACTGGAGATCTTGTTTGGTTACATTTGCGTAAGGATAGGTTTCCTAATTTGCGCAAATCAAAGCTAATGCCACGTCTGATGGTCCTTTTAAGGTGTTAGAGAAAATAAATGATAATGCATATAAACTTGAGCTACTGCAGATTTTGGGGCTAGTCCCACTTTCAACATTGCAGATTTGAAGCCTTATTTGGGTGAGGAAGAAGAGCTTCCGTCGAGGGCGACTTCATTTCAAGAAGGGAGGATGATGAGGACATCAGTACCATTGTTACACCCACAGCCCCTACTACAACATATCTTGGACCAATTACTAGAGCTCATGACGCCAATTAAATTATCGGTACTTTCGTTTCTTGGTAATGATTCTAATGTTCATGAGAATATGATGCTGCCTAAATTGAATACATTTGTTTTGCTTACAAATGAAGGGCTGGCATGGATAAGAGGGATGAACATTGGAGCAAGAACAAGCATGGAGTTGATGGCATGCTAAGGGGAACAAGAACGGAGTTACAAGTGATGATTTCAGGACTTTGAAGCCACCATAATGAGTACATGAAGCCTTGGACGAAATATACAAGATGCCACTTCATAAACTTCGTCCGGAGGCTATTCTAGGTGCTCGTCACCTTATTATTGGGCCAGGCCATGTAATTTGAAATACATAAGTATAGGCTGTTTTAGAGTCCGTATATGCTGGGAAACAAGAGATAGGGTTGGTTTGGACCCCTTCCCCAAGGGCCACGAAATCCCCCCTCTTTCTCCATATATACAGCCCTTAGGGCCTTGTTTAGACTTTGGGTTTTATTTAGTTAAAAGTTAGCCATCGCTGCAACTTCGTGTACTTCGTTTGTGTCCAACGACCAGACCAAGAACGCTTATGAAACCCCACTTTTATCAATACTTCATCCATACTCGCAATATTCAGATTGCTTAATCATATTATTGCTTGTTCTTCGATTGCTTCCAAGAATAGACCTTCGTGGTCAGGTTGATCGTGCTCCAGCGTGGTCAATAACCTCTTGGAGTTGGTTTAGCGATTGCTAAGGCGCAACGTCGTGCACGTTTGTAGTCAGATCGTCAAAGTCGTCTCCACCAAATCGATAGTTGTCATCTCATCGAAAGATCGGGACACTCTCGCCTCTATCAGTGGGTGGGGACGGGCCAAGAAGACCGGGGTGACGGACGAGGTGGCGGAGGACATGCGCAGGGTGTGGTCCGGTGGCCAGGATCTTGCTGCCGTCTGGGTCGTTAAGCCGCTCCAAGATGGACAGAGCAAGGGAGATCCTTGAGGTACGTACGTCTGGTTTATAGATGGTGAGGGCAAATCCCGGATAGATAGAGCAAGGAGATCCTTGAGGTCTTGATGGGCTGTTTGCGTTTTAACCAGGACCTCGCCACCTTCGAGATCCATCCGAGTGCTTGGCGAGAATTATGAAATTCAGCGTAAATGATCATCAATCATAACTGACAATGCTGGATGCCAATTGCAGTTAGTTGTTGACAGCTTGGTGCTGACTGCTAATCTAGCAAATTCTTCGGATGTTTGGTACAATTGAGATTTTAAGGGCTGGCCTCTTTGATTTGTACAACTTCTGTTCTTAGCCCATTGAGCTTGTTTGAGAAGATATGTTTTTGTAGGTAACTTCACTTTCCAGAATTGAATCTTCACTCAGGTGAAGTGATTCCCTTGGGCATTGATATCTTTGGGTTAATATATGTACATAATGAAAATTGAATTAAGATTACAATCGGAGTAGAAGCCATGATCTGTGGACCATATATATTGTAGTCTGCTTCACTTTCACTTCCTATTGGGAAAATTTGCAAATCGGACCATGTCTCAACAGTGTCTGGAAGAAAGGTTTGTCCATGAAATTTACCTTTTTTTTCTTTCCTTTTTAATGCTCATCACATATTTATATATGTCCGCTATGGTTAAAGTTTGCTAATATTATTCAGTTTGTTCCCTGCACTTGTTTTACAAGCTAGATTGTGTGAACAAGTATATACAAAGATGGGAAAAGGCAACCATGTCACATTAATGTGAGGAGGTAATATTAGGTAGAGATTCTTGCATCTGCACGTTAACTTTAGGTGTAATGTTGTGGCATATTTACTTGCAGCTAGCATCTCATGGATCAACGATATAGCATTTGTTCCTCAAATTTAATGTCAATGCAAATGTAACTATGATCATGCATCAAAAGGAGAAGTCCTCACTTTATTTGAACATTCAAGTGTCTTTCTCTTGCATGGTGGTATTGATCTGTTATTTGCATTGCTAAAGCTTGGTTCTGTTATATCCCAGAGAAAAGATACAGTGAGTCAACTATACAAATGATTCTTTGAATATTCAGTACATGCTTCTCTGAATGTTGGTAAAGCTTGGTGGTATTACTTCTCTAAATAACTTATATCCAACGGTCATGGAAACATCATCACAGACATTTTGAACAGAGTAAAGGTAATTACTGAGCATTTGTATCAACTGATGCACATTGTGATTCCAGCTCCTGGAAAGAAAGGAACTATATGCTATTTGCATAGACAGTTGTTTGACTTGCAGGTTATTTTCAATGAGAATACCACTGACCAAGTTGGAGCCTCTGTCAAAAGATTATCATGCGGCACTTCGCTGCTATATATTCATATAAAAGAGGATTGGCATTACATTATTGAAGTAGCAGATTTTGTTCTTGCTCTATATTCTTTCTTTTTGAACCTTGCTAAGTAATCATTCCTGTGTAGAGCGAGCGACGAGGGCCCATGAAGAGTCGCGAACGAGGCCACCGTGTGCCCTCTGACGTGGCGGCGCTGGAGCCCCTACCGCCAGCTCCATTTCAGTTCGAGATCCGCACTGGTCTTCTCCCTACCGTCGCCGTGCTGCCTGCTGCCCGCTTCACCCTATCTCCTCAGCAACGGGCAGCTCCATCTATCGTTAACTAGAAGGCAGCGACCTGGCATCTCTCCCTCTCCACCCCTTCTTTATCTTATAGAATCCTCGATTCTAACCTTACATTATAATGCATTTTAGCCCAGAGGTTCACCTCTACCACGATGGCCGCATCGCTACAACCAAAACTCCACCATTGTCCAGCCACCAACCCAGTGCAGCTGGATTCAACGTGGACCATAACCTCTCTGGGTGTTACCAACAACGTATTTTCAGAAATAAGAATTGATCATGTATATTATCTCTTTCAATTTGAAAGAGAAGACAATAATAGTTTCATTATGGTTGTTCTGAAGGAATGACAAGGCCATTGATGTTGTCTACAGGTACATGCTTTATTCTATTGATACTTTTCAACAGATACAACTTATAGTCTGTGTGGTAGAAAAAGTTGAGCACGAGTATACAGTTTCAGAATGTGATGGTCCTCTGTCAGAAATTTTCTGATAGGTCAAATATTGTGTCATTTCAATCTCAGATTTTGGATTTAATAGGAAGCCTGCGAAAGTTCTGAACGAATATTTATTTATTTATTTGTTTTCATAAGCTTTTTAACCCCCTCCCAATATTCTTTCATACTGCGATGCAAGTTAAAAAAAATTGGTTGCTTATGTTTATTTTTATGCCTATGTTCACTCATGTGCTTAGCTGCCAAAAATCTTAAAATGCTGCACCTAACGGGGTAGATTTTGTTTTCTGCAAAAACAAAACATTGTGCAATCTTTTATGACTCCACCTAAGAAGCCGAACATGCATAGGAGTGAAATAAAAATCAAAGTAATGGAACAACGGATGGGATGCACCTCAAAGTAGTAGAGATTTCGATTCATCTTTTATATTATTTATGTGATAGAGTTAAGATGTGCGTTGCACGTGCAAGCTTACTAGTAAAAGAAAAGAGAAACAAAACAACAGACCTGATCTACTCCACTTGGCCCATCTAACTGAAACCAGCCCAACTCCCCCTCTCATCTTCCACCTCCTATTCACAGGAGGCTGGTGGCTTCCCCTCACACGTCCATGGCCATGGATGGCCACGTGCCGGCCATCCAGCTCCTCCCCGTCGCCTACAAGTCCTCCCCCGACCACCCAGGCCGAACCCTAGCATTCTTTCCCTCTCCCCCTCGCGCCGCTTTCCTCTTCCGCATACATGGCCGAACCACCACCGCCAAGCTCTTCGTCGTTGCCGTGGCCACCGGCCTCCCCTCTCCGTGCTAGCATGAGCAGAAGAACCGCCACATCGCACTGGTCCTCTCCACCCTTTCGGTTCGTCGCCTCGCTGCCCCAACTCGTCGCCATCATCCCGTCTTCGTCCTCTGTGCCCGGAGCTACTCGTCGCCGATTCGTTGTGGCCAAGTCGTCCCCGGCCTCGCCGTCCCCTACTCTGCGACCCTTGTGAGCCCCCGCACCTTTCCCCCTTATACTCGCAGTCTCTTTCGTCCTCTAGGGCGTAGCTCCGCCATGACCGCAAGCTCCCTGCCTCCGGCCATGTCGTCGTCGTGGACAGCGCATGACCTAGGCCAAATCGAGCACACAAGTGTGCTCGTGGTGGTCCGTAGACGCCACCTAGCTGCTTTGCTTGCTCGAATTCGAGCCGCATCACCACACCCGCGCACATCCGAGCTCCGGCCCTCGCTCTGCTTGTCGCTGCCGTTGCCACCAGCCACCTCCGGCCAACCCGCCGCTACTAGCGCCGTCGGCGCCCTGTGCGTGCGCTGCCCGCGCCTTGCCTCCCTCCCGTGTGCGTGCTGCTGCTACTGCCTTGCGCCCGGCCCAGTCCCCCTTCCACTACCGACGACGTCTACGTGTGCGCCTCGCCGCACCCGCTAGAGACCGCCCTTGCCCGCACGCCTCATCCCCCACGCTCACCCCCCTGAGCATCTGGTCGCGCCCAGTCGCCTCCTGCTGCAGCACCCACGCCACCCCGCTCGCCCCTGCTCCGTGCTACTTGCTCTTTGTGCCGCCTATACGCCCTTTGCTGCGAACAGCGCTTCTTTGCTACTGCTGCTATTCTTGCAGGCTCTGCTGCCCGGCCGGGCGCCGCGCCTTCATGTGTGACACAGAGTAGCCATGGCCGGCTCTCTGTTGCTGGAGCGATGCCTTGCGTTAGTTAGGGGCTAATCCACTTTAGATTAGTAAACATCCCTCTTTATTTTAATGTGTGGCTGACTCATGGGGCCTACCAACTAATTAAATTGTGCAGATTGACTCTAAATCAAAATTGAGTCTATGACATGTGCCCCCCACCTAATCTATTAAATTAATTAAACTGCTAATTTGCATTCTCTCTATGACAGCGGTCCCACCAGCCAGTTTGACCAGTCAACGTTGACCCAGTCAATTGCTGACTGGACTATTGACTTTGCCCCTAACCCCACCTGTCATACACTATGGTTGGCACTGCACTACGTGAAAAAAGTATTTACTGATTAAATTTGGAATATAAATAAATTCATAAATTGAATAAAACTTTAAAAATTAATATAAAATAATGCGTAACTCGGATGAAAATACTTTGTACATGAAAGTTGCTCAGAACAACGAGACGAATCCAAATACGTAACCAGTTCGTCCGCCACACATCCCTAGCATAGCGAACACACAACTTTCCCCCTCCGGTTCATCTGTCCGAAAACACGAAACACCGGGGATACTTTCCCGGATGTTACCCCCTTCGTCGGTATCACCTCCTACCGTGTTAGGGCACATCTAGCACCGCGCATTGTCATGTCATGCATCGTCATGCATATGTTTGCATTATATTTATTGTTTCTTCCCCCTCTTCTCTCATTAGACATCGAGACCGGCGCTGCTGCTGCCCCGGTCGACTACTGCATTGACGACCCCTCCTTGCCAGAGCAACCAGGCAGGGCCCCCCCTTGATCACCAGATATTGCCTATTCCTTCTCTCTACTGCTTGCATTAGAGTAGTGTAGCATGTTACTGTTTCGATTAATCCTATTCTGCTGCATAGCCTGTCATTGTTGCTACAGTTGTTACCCTTACCTGCAATCCTAAATGCTTAGTATGGGATGCTAGTATTCCATCAGTGGCCCTACGTTCTTGTCCGTCTGCCATGCTATACTATCGGGCCGTGATCAATCGGGAGGTGATCACGGGTATATACTTACATACATATTATATGATACATGTGGTGACTAAAGTCGGGTCGGCTCGTAGAGTACCCGCAAGTGATTCCAATGTGGGAGCTAAAAGGACAGGTGGCTCCATCCCGGTAGAGGTGGGCCTGGGTTCCCAACGGCCCCCAACTGTTACTTTGTGGCGGAGCGACAGGGCAGGTTGGGACCACCTAGGTGGGCCTGGCCCTGGTCGGCGTCCGCGGTTGCTTTAAAATAACACGCTTAACGAGATCTTGGTATTTGATCTGAGTCTGGCCACTGGCCTATACGCACTAACCAACTACGCGGGAACAGTTATGGGCACTCGACGTCGTGGTACCAGCCGAAGCCTTCTTGACATCAGCGATTGAGCGGCGCGTGCCGGGTTGGACCGCATAACGCAACTTCCTTTGTAATGGAGGTTGCTAGGTCTGCTCACCGGTCGCCCATGCAACATGCAGGTGTGCAATGAGCGATGGGCCCAGACCCCTGCGCGCATAGGATTTAGACCGGCGTGTTGACCTCTCTGTTGTGCTTAGGTAGGGCTGCGACGTGTTGATCTTCCGAGGCCGGGCATGACCCAGAAAAGTGTGTCCGGCCAAAGGGGATCGAGCGTGTTGAGAAATGTGGTGCACCCCTGCAGGGAAGTTTATCTATTCGAATAGCCATGATCCTCGGTAACAGGACGACCCGGAGTTGTACCTTGACCTTATGACAACTAGAACCGGATACTTAATAAAACACACCCTTCCAAGTGCCAGATATAACCCGGTGATCGCTCTCACACAGGGTGACGAGGGGAGGATTGCCGGGTAGGATTATGCTATGCAATGACACTTGGCGAACTTACCATCTACTCTCTTCTACATGCTGCAAGATGGAGGCTTCCAGAAGCGTAGTCTTCGCTAGGACTAGCTATCCCCCTCTTATTCTGGCATTCTGCAGTTCAGTCCACCGATATTGCCCCTTTACACAGATACCCATGCATATGTAGTGTAGATCCTTGCTTGCGAGTACTTTGGATGAGTACTCACGGTTGCTTTTCTCCCTCTTTTCCCCCTTTCCATTCTTCTCGGTTGTCGCAACCATATGTTGGAGCCCAGGAGTCAGACGCCACCTTCCACGACTCCCACTACCCCGAGGGTGCCTACTACTATGTGCAGGCCGCCGCCGCCGACTAGGAGTAGTTTAGGAGGATCCCAGGCAGGAGGCCTGCGCCTCTTTCGATCTGTATCCCAGTTTGTGCTAGCCATCTTATGGCAACTTGTTTAACTTATGTATGTACTCAAATATTGTTGCCTCCGCTAACTCGTCTATGATCGAGCACTTGTATTCGAGCCCTCGAGGCCCCTGGCTTGTATTATGATGCTTGTATGACTTATTTTATTTTAGAGTTGTGTTGTGATATCTTCCGATGAGTCCCTGATCTTGATCGTACACGTTTGCGTGTATGATTGAATCGGGGGCATCACAAGTATTAAGTTCATAAAGAACGGAGTAATTCATTAAGTAAGATGACATGATGTGGAGGAATTAACTCAAGCAATATGATGAAAACCCCATCTTTTTATCCTCGATGGCAACAATACAATATGTGCCTTGTTGCCCCTACTGTCACTGGGAAAGGACACCGCAAGATTGAACCCAAATCTAAGCACTTCTCCCATTGCAAGAAAAACCAATCTAGTTGGCCAAACCAAACCGATAGTTCAAAGAGAATTACAAAGATATCAAATCATGCATAAAAGAATTCAGAGAAGATTCAAATAATATTCATAGATAAGCTGATCATAAATCAACAATTCATGGGATCTCGACAAACGCACCGCAAAAAAGCATTACATCAAATAGATCTCCATGAACATCAAGGAGAACATGGTATTGAGAATCAAAGAGAGAGAGAACAAGCCATCTAGCTACTAGCTGTGGACCCGTAGGTCTGTGGTAAACTACTCACGCTTCATCGGAAGGGCAATAGAGTTGATGTAGAAGCCCTCCGTGATCAAATCCCCTCCGACAGGGTGCCGGAAAAGGTCCCTAGATGGGATCTCACGGGGCACAGAAGGTTGCGGCGGTGGAAAAGTGTTTTCGTGGATGCCTATGGTGGTTTGGGGATATTTGGGAAATATAGGCGAAATAATTAGGTCAGGAATGTCATCGGGGGCCCACAAGGGTGGGGGGCGCGCCCTCCATCCTTGTGGTCGCCTCGTGGCTCTTCTAACTTCATCCCCAAGTCTCCTGGTTGTCTTCTGGTCCAAGAAAAATCATCACGAAGGTTTCATTCCGTTTGGACTCGATTTGGTATTCCTTTTCTGCGAAACTCAAAAACAAGGAAAAAATAGGAACTGGCACTAGGCTCTAGGTTAATAGGTTAGTCCCTAAAAATAATATAAAATAGAATATTAATGCATATAAAACATCCAAAACAGATAATATAATATCATGGGACAATAAAAAATCATAGATACGTTGGAGACGTATCAGGGATTAATAGGCTAATCGGCAATTTAATCGACCATTTAATCAATTAATTGGATGCTTTATTGGTTTATCGGCTACTTGGCGACCCTACGAGTAGGGATTAATTGGCAAGTTAACTGGTTAATCGAATGAATTCTTGAACGGGATTTAGGACAGTCATCATACAATGCATAGTCCCACAAACAAGTCACATACTTGTTGATACACATCATTGATAATGTCCAAGGACTATCTTTATTCATAAACACATAAGAAATATCATCATACATGATTGCCTCTAGGGCATATCTCCAACATAGCCTATATAAACGACCCCACCCCACTTTTCTAGAGCAAAGGATTAGCTCATTTTAGAGACATAACTTTGCTCATCCACTTGATACATACTCCATTGGAGACCGAGGCCTCCGCGGAGAAGATCCCAAGTGGATTCAAGACCCCGCAAAGGAAGATCCCCTCGTGGATTCAAGACCCCGCCTCCGGATCGGGAAGAACTACCGCCTCTTGTATCATCCTTTTTTGCGTTTCAATCTTGTTTCACTCTTTGTGTTCATGGATCTAGCACATGTGTGATTGTTCTCGTTGATTTGAGTGTTTTCCCTCGTGTTTCCCCTTGTGTGTTCGTCGTGTTATTCGTAGGATTCCCTCCAAATCATGAAAGATTGGCCCCAAGGGTTCCACCCTACATCACTTTTAGAGAGTGGTGTCTCCTAGATTGGTTAGGTGTCACTTAGGAGCCTCCAAGATCATGTGGAGTTGAACCAAGGAGTTTGTAAGGGCAAAGAGATCGCCTACTTCATGAAGATCTACCCCGAGTGATGCTAGTCCTTCGTGGGTGTAAGCCATGGTGAAATAGACAAGATTGCTTCTTCGTGGATCCTTCGTGGGTGGAGCCCTCTGTGGACTCGCGCAGCCATTACTCTCCGTGGATTGTAGTCTGCATCAACGTGGATGTACACTAGCACCACCTATCGGAACCATGCCAAAAATCACCGTGTCTTCATTGCGTTTGATTTCTCCGGTCCCTCCTTTACATTCATGTGCAAAATTTTTACTTTCTGCTGCATAACTCTTAGACTTGCATGTGTAGGGTGTTGATGGACTTGGTAGAATTGCTAAAACTTGTTCACAACTAAAATTGAGAAAAGAATAAATTTTATTTTGTCAAGTAGTCTAATCACCCCTAGACATACTTTCTATCCGAGAGAGAGAGAGAGAGAGAGAGAGAGAGAGAGAGAGAGAGAGAGAGAGAGAATGGGCACTGAAGCAAAGCGAGCGACAACCGAGGCCGAACAAGTTGTGCTTATGAGGATTATCGAGGAGTCGAGGATCATGTTGGCGGACATTAGTCTCATGGATGACGCTGCTAAGGAGTGGTTCACGTGATGCACAGAAACATCAACACAAATGTTTTTCAGTTCATTCAATTTATCAACTATGTTTGAATTATTAAATCATTTGTAAGAGGATCATGTCTGAATTGTTGATTTGTTTGACATGTTGATTATTGAATAATTGCATTTTATTTGTACTCAATTTCTATTTGTTGAATGTGTGTTTAATGAAAATATTGGAGATTTTGGACAAAATGGACCACACATATGGGAAAGGGAGAAATGGAGGACGCCGATGGACGTCCACTTTTTAGAGTCAGATGGTATTTATCCATGGACATGTCCAAGAACATACGAAGACTCAAATTTAACATTGCCCTTTCAGATGCCCTTATCAAGTTCATTTACAATGAAATTTGCAGAAAAAACTCATCTTATCAATAATAAAAGAGACATTACATCAATCTATCCTATTTTGACTTCTAAGGGCTCCTCCAACGCGGCCCACCAAATCGCTTTTAGTGTTTGGATCGGCGGCCCGGACAATATTTGCCCTCCAATAGGAGTCATCAATGTTCCGGACACGGACAAATATTCAAAATCACATAAACCGGTACCAAACATAGTAGTGATTTGGAGAAGTGCACATTGCGGACATACCAACTTAGCATTAGACCCCATCACAAATCCATCTTTTCCCTTCTCTCTTTTTTTCTCTCTCTCCTCTCTTCATTGGACAAAAAAGTAAACATTTGATGAATATTGATGAACGATGGGAACACCCAATTATATCTGTTCATTTAATATGCTCAATTATGCCCACAAATATTTGATGGTGTCCGTTTTGGTGGACCGCCTAAGAGTTACCTAGCCCACCTATACTCAGTTTACTGATCTCCCCCTTTGAATGCGAAACGCCACCGTGCACCCGCAGTTCAGTCCCCCCGAATCCCGAACCCACGAACTCCAAGAGGCGCGCAAGGGCGTCGATCCGTTGGAGCAGACACGCGTCGCACATCAGCACCTTCGATCCGCGGCGTGGGTGGGGCATCTCCATTGCTACAAGAGGTTAGCTCAGCTCTAGTGAGCCGGATGTGCGCTTCTCCGCTCCTCCCCAATTCCAACCAAAAAGGGAACGGAAAACCCCAAAACAAACACGGCGAGTTGGTCGAGGGGCAAATCGCCGGCGATGAAGCGTCGGAACCCTCCGTCCGGCGTCGGATTCCCCGGAGGAGAGGGCCCTGGGTGGGGGGCGAAGAGGGAGCGGCCTAATGGGGGTTGGAGAGGGAGACTGCCGCCGCCCGTGGTGAAGTGGTCGCACGCCGAGGCCATGAAGAAGAAGCCCAAAGTTGGTGGCGGAGCAGCCTTGGTCGGAGATGGCGGAGGGTGGCGGATGGAGACGGAGGCGGAAATGGCGGGGCTTGATGGACGAAGCTGCGGCAGGGGAGGGTTTCTTGGAACGAGCTGGTGGGAGGCAGCGGAGAAGAGCGCGGATGCGGCCGCCGGCGGAGGAGAGAACAAGTGGTGTTTGCCGGAGACGGAAAAAGCGAGTCCTTGCGAGGCCGTGGAAGGGGGCGGCGGAGGAGACGTGAGGGGCGATGAGGTCAAGGAGGAAATTTACGATTGGAGGTGGACGGAGGCCGTGAGCCCGGAGATAATGGCGCTGATACTGCGGGGCAGGTTCGCCGCCGACGAGATTGCGCGCGGGCCCGCGGCGGTGTGCAGGGCGTGGAGGGAGGCCGCTGCGTCGCCGGACATGTGGGGGGACGTGGACATCGAGGCCTGGTGCCGCCGCGTCAACCGCCGTGTCAGGGCCGACGCAGCTGTGCGACGCCTTGTCGCCCGCTCCCAGGGCACGATCCGGCGGCTCTCCGCCTACCTCGTCGGCGACGCTGCGCTTGCCTACGTCGCCGCCTCGTAAGTCGCGCTGCCCCCATTGCCTGGCCCAAAAGGTTTGGTTCTTGGTTTCATAATGCTAGTAGGAGAAGGAAGCTGCCGTGACATGTCGTGTCGATGCCTTGTGAATTGTGGTGAAAAGAAAAACCACTGCTTGAACTATTGAAATTCCCTATCTGATTATTTAGTTTTGTGCCACATTTAGAACTGTGGTGCCATGACTGCTAGTAAGATCTGCAATTTTGCATCGATAGTTCGGGAGACTCATAGTTTGGGGTAGAAATTAATTAATTCCTTTCAAGCTGTAGAGTTTTGCCTATGAGCTATTGTGCATTAGAGCTGCTGGTAGAGATTTATCAGTTTAGTGATCAGGCACCAGTGATGGCACTGTAAAATCCATGTTTATACGATATCCATTTGTAGGTGGCAGCTCACTTCTGTAAAAAAAAAAAAAGAAGTTTTGCTAACACACCTACTCCCTCCGTCCAAGAATACTTGTCATCAAAATAAATAAAAAGGGAAGTATCTAGACGTATTTTAGTTTGAGATACATCTCTTTTTATCCATTTTGATGACAAGTATTTTCGGACGGAGGGAGTACGTTTTTAGTCTTACAGAATGAATCAGAGTTCGGAGTCATACTTCTTTTTTCAGGGATTACACCGTCGCACGCAGGCACACACCCACGCAATTGCATTGGGGATAAACCATAAACCTCCGCTAATTTGCTACTGAAGGGCATCTGCTTGTGTGCAAATGTGAACATCATGATTTGCTATTTTGATTTGACAGAATGATAATCTGCTATTTTGATTCTATGATGTGTGGATATTGTTAGATGACATTAGGGCCGACCTTTGTTTTCTCTCAAAACAAAATGAGAACCACTAGTTTCAGAGGATGCCGGTCCTGGTTTTTCTGAGGCTTCTTGTCATGTGAAGAAAAACACCACCAACTAGCTAATCTATTTCTTGATACATATCACATATTGCTTAATTTGTACTGCTTCAGTTCAGAACTTGTATGTAGCATAGAAGATTAGGACTATAACGATACTTCTCTATGACATTGTGTGTAATGCCATTGATCTGTTATGTGCCAGTCGGCTTAACGGTACTACATCTTTTCTTTCCTGTCATATGCTGCAAATATGGCACCTAATTTACCATTGCTGCAACTATTTAAGTTCTGATTCTTTATCGAAAAAATTGAAGTTATGATTGTGATGGTTAATTTCCACTGGACAGTGGGAAGTTGCTTAATGTCCTCCAGATCCCGATGAGCGAGATATCTGACCAAGCCATGGAGAAGTACGTGAAATGCTTTCCTGCCCTAAGAGTGTTGGACATCAGTTACTGCGTGAAAGTCACATCGAGAGGCATGGAAGCAATAGGCCGACAATGCAAGTCGCTTGCTCAGCTGAAGAGGAACATGCCTCCCCAAGGCAACAATGCATCACCTAAAGTGGCTGAAGACGAGGCCCTGGCGGTTGCGAATACCATGCCGATGCTTACACAACTTGAGCTTGCATATGGTTTGTTCAGTGATGTTGGCCTAGATGCCATCCTCAACCAATGCCCTCTGCTGCGTACACTGGACATACTTGGCAGCTTGAATGTCAGACTCGACGGCGACATCGAGGACAGATGCTGCGCTCTCGAGTCGTTCCGGGAGCCATGGGAGCCTGAGTACGACGAGTACTCGAGCAGTGGTGGCGATTGCGACTACGATGACACCGAAAGCGATGGTTGACTCTATGGGGTGCAAAATCCAGGTGGCTAAACGGCTGGGTTTTCAGGATCCTTTTGGTTAGATGAAACTTCAATTTGAAATGCTTACTGTTGTCTGACCGAGTTAAGCATTGTTTTTAGCTTGGCGTCTGTCTCTGAGGTAATTGCTCTGTATGTGTGTTGTTGATTGTGTGGATTGATCCTGCAATGTTACTTTTGGAAAAAGAACGTGCCTTTGTGTTCTGGAGTTATTGACTGGGGATTTGGCATGTGCAATCTTGATTGTTCCAGAATGCTGGTACTTCTGTTTATTGTTTGTAGGAGCAAAAATGTTGGCCTTCTCTTATGGTTTGGTAGGTGCTGCTTTGTAGTCAAAGTAGCGGCTAACATAATGGTTTTGGTATATGGCGTTTTTGGAGACCAAATGTTTTAAGTAAGCTCTGTTCCATTTTCAGATTCTAGAATAGAGTCATTCATAATTCATAATTCATGAACAAAAAGCAACAAATATTTACAAATTCATCGAATTGGCAGGGGCCGCGCGAACACGTACCCCATCTACCACAAATTATGACATCCACTCTCCCACTTGAGGAGATGGTAAGCCAGCGCATTCACCAAGTGCAATGTGGACCACTAGCCTAGGCCATGACTCTTCTTGATCAGCCATCGACCACGTCCAGGTAAGTAATTTTCAAGATCGCCCCATGCCTTAGTTATATACCACAGTTCCCCGTCCAACCTCCTCAAGCAAGCGATGTGGTACTAAACAAGGTAGACCTGATCTGTAACGTGCTTCTACTCGCGTGCCATATTCGGGCCGAAACATGGGCCTCCAGTACTTTTTTATTTCGGGAAACATGGGCCTTCAGTAGACCCAGCCAGTTGTCTTCCAACTGTCCAGCCGTCCTCGGGAGGGAGGTGTCCAATCAGAGAAGCGGCAGAGGCACCAACACGCACCGCCGATTCGATACACATACGATTCCACCGGAGCGGAGCAAGTGAGGGGAGGTAGACGAAGGAGGAGGCGGCATGGTGATGTGGGTGTTCGGCTACGGCTCCCTGGTGTGGAACCCCGGGTTCGCTTACGACGCCCGCCTCGTCGGCTTCGTCAGGGACTACCGCCGCGTCTTCTACCAGGGTGGGTACCATTAACTACCTGATTACTCCGGCGGCCACTCGCCCGCGCTTCCCAGATCTATCTCGCTGACCCTCTGCTTTTTCTTCTTGGGGGTTTCGTCGCCGGATCGACAGGGAGCACGGACCACAGGGGCACGCCGGAGTTCCCCGGCAGGACCGTCACGCTCGAGCACCAGCCCGGGTCCACATGCGTACGCCGCCCAACTCTCTGCTCTCTGAGTCTAGGATGACCCCATCCTGTGCTAGGATTGGTTGAGATATCAGTTCCTTTTTCTGTTCCTCACTGTCACTGAGATGTTGATCAGATAGTGATTGCATAGTATCGCTTGATCAGATAGTGATTGTCTATGTCAGTGATCTTGAACCTGAATGTTGATGATTACTCCCTTCGTTCTGAATTATAAGACGTTCTGACTTTTTTGTGAATCGGATGTATATAGACGCGTTTTAGTGTGTCTGTTCACACATTTTGGTCCGTATGTAGTCCATATTGAAATATGCAAAACGTCTTATAATTCGGAACATAGGTGCATTAGAATGGTGGATCGTACCTTCCCTGAGTTATCTCTATAATCACGAGAACCTAGATAGTACATGCGAAATCGGTTAGTAACTTCGCTTGGTATCCGCGTTAACATCTCTTCATTATGCTAATACTGCTCCTCATATTGTTATGTTATCCTGTAGTATTTGTTCCTTGTGGCAACTCTGTTGTTGGACTGTGAATAGATTTTGCAAGTGAATTTCTGTTGTACAACTGCAGTGGGGAGTTGCTTACAAAATTTCAAGGGAGCAAGACAAGCAGACAGCCCTGGAGGTAAAAACAAGACTATATATATATATATATATATATATATATATATATATATATATATAGGAAAATCCATCCTACCACCCGTGGTAGTTACCCCACATGTCTCATATACTACCATATGGTACTATATATACAATTTTATTATTTTAAATATGTTCATATACTATATTTAAGATATTTCAAAGCAAGTTACATGAAAAAATTGCATATGAGCCCATAGTTTTTGTTATATTTGTAAAATACGTACATACTTGTACGTAAAAAAGAGCATACTCAAAAAATGGTACATACTACCTAAAAATTAGTATATATACTACCTAATCATTGTTATATACTACATACTACACGTACATACTCTCGGTTTTGACAGATACTACATACAACATACAAAACGCAAGTGGTGGTAACTACCACTGAGAGAGAGAGAGAGAGAGACTAAGTCAGATACGTTTAATTCACCAATGCTGTACTTTGTAAATGATTATGCACAATTATTCCATGGATTGAACAAGAATGCTGTTGTTCGTCTGTCATAATGGAGATAAATAGATTGGTTAATGGTATGAGTATGCTTTATTATATAGCTCGTTGAGATATTGATGATTCGGCCCTGAGCTAAGAAAAGTAAAATTTCTTTAAGAAACTAGTAAGAACTCTTCATTTGAACTCGGATACTTTGTCTAGATGCTACTTCTAGCAGTCTGTTTGTGCATTGAAGTTATACTGCCCTTGATCGGGGTTTTCATAAACTGACTTTGAGTTGCTTAGCTGCATCTATTGGCGATTTACCTTCAGACTTGAATTGCAGTATCTGGAAGTAAGAGAGAAGCAATATGATGAGAAGATTTACCTTGACTTGTATACAGTAAGATATGACTACCAAGTGCTTGAATTATTTCTTATGCTCCAGAACGTTCGATGTGTAATTACTCATTAGTTTTGAAATGTTTCAGGACTCCTCCCCCAAAACACCAGCAGTCCAAGATATGATGGTGTAAGTGCTTTTGTGGTATTAAAATGAGCTCTTGGTAAAATTGCTTGAAAAAACTGATGGAACTGAATTATACCAACAGATATTTAGCCACCACAAATAAGGAGGCCAACCAAAACTATCTGGGTCCTGCTCCGCTGGAAGAAATGGCCAAGTATAGCATCTCCTTAACTTCAGCATTATTTTGTCTGAACTGAAACTGCGGTTAATTTCCATGATAACCTATGTGATGTTCAGGCAAATCTACCTTGCTGAAGGCCCGACGGGACCTAATAAAGAGTATTTGTCCAAGCTTGAGGATGCGTTAAACAAAATAGGTAAGGTTGTCATTTATATTTTCTGTTCTTATATAAAAAGTGCAAGTGTGTTCCTCAGTTATGTGTTCATGGCAGGAGTTGTGGATCAACATGTTCAGGATTTGGCGAATGCTGTGCGCAAGTATGCAGATAGTTTGTAATCTCATTACAGGATCACATGGAGGTGGAATTGATTGTTGCGGAAACATCTTTATTCCTGTAAGGTCTGAAAAGCTTGTGAGTTGTGAATATAATCATGCCCCTCTATAGATGGCAGTATAAAAATTACATAAGTGATATATGGTAATGGGAGCTATTGGTTCTCCTTGTATTTTACGCACACTGAGGCCCAGGTCAAGGAGCCTAGAAAAAGTAGAATGGGACAAAAGAATTGAATTCCCTTTTGCGAACATAAAATTGACATTCTTCGTAGATTCACAAATTTCATTCATTGTCATCTGCAAAACGGAAAAGAAAAAGCATGCCCTTAGACCATCGTATCAATTCGCTTGATACATTTTCGGATGATATAGATATGCTGTAAAAATGCACTCACAAATTCAACAAGTGGTTGCTCCTTTTCTGTCCTCAGTGGCCAGTTCAGATTTCTTCAATGTCTAAATATATTATGGGTCAATAGCACTATAGAGAAGAGAAACATGCAGGACGCCAAGTAGAATATGGATCCTAGCGAGTCATGGATTCGCAGTTGGTCTTGACGAAGGTGATCCTCTCCCGGCGCAGGTTGTACATGACCTGAATGTTCTGCTGCTGGTAGTTGCCGAGGATGGACACCCCGTCCGTCTTGCCGATCATGAGGCACATCATCCCGCTCTCCCTGTCCTCCACGAACAGCTCCTCCTTCTCCAGCTTGAGCCACTGCCCGTCGAACGCCAGCGACATCGACGGCGCGTACACGCGGCTCATCGGCACCCCCTCCGGCAGGATGAAGCAGAGGTCCAGCCCCAGGCTCGACCCGGAACCCCGCGGCAGCCTTATCTCCTCCTCCAGGTCGTCCACCAGCTCCTCGTACAGCGACTCCTCCAGGAACGTGATCGTCGACGCGATGTCGATGATCATCCCGAACGCGTTCGGCCCCGTGCCGCCGCCGTCGCCGTCGCCGGACACGGGCACTGGAGACGCCGCCACGTTGGGGTTGGGGTTGGGGTCTGAAGTACCTGGAGTCGTCGCGTTCATGGTGCCCCTGAAGGAGGAGGACATGGCCTTGTCGCCGATGGACATCCCGTTGAGGTTGAGGTAGTAGTAGGACGGGTACCGCGGGTTGATGGACATGGGCACCACGATCCGGTCCGACGCGTTGCGCATGGCGGTGGCGTCGGCGCCGAGGACCAGCCTCCCCGCGCTCCTGGAGGCCGGCGGGGGCAGGCAGTACATGAACCTCCGCACCGACAGCTGGGACACCAGCGAGAGCGGCCCGCGGCCGAGGCCCACGACCCCAGACACCTCCGCGGGCGGGCCCCCGACGCTGGAGCTGCTGCAGCCGAAGACGACGCCGTGGAACGAGTCCTCGCCGATGGTCAGCTTGTCGACGGCCAGCGTGCCCCTCGTCGTCGAGTTCCCGCCGTACGTGTAGGTGTACTGGCACACGTCGTCGTCGTCGTCGTTCTCGCTGCCGCTGCGGCCGCACCGGTGGGTGTCCAGCTCGTCGCACGTGTCGCTGTTGCACGGCACCACGGCGTAGGTGGTCGAGGCCATGGGGTTGAACACGGGGTCCTTCTGGCGGTAGCACTTGACGCACGGCTGGCACTGCGTCCAGATGAGGTCGCTGGCCGTGTCGATGGCCGCCGTGAAGCAGTGCTGCGGCGTGCCCAGGCCGAGCTTCACCAGGTACTCGCCCCCGGCCGACAGCACCGGGGCCTCGCCCACCACCACCTTGCGGTTGCGGGTCGGGTACAGGCGGGGCGTGATGCTGGCCAGCCGTTCCCGGCTGCGCTGGATGGCGCGCCGGAGGAGCTCATGGTCGCTGATGTTGAGGCTTCCCGTGTCCACGGCGTCGACGCGGGCGAGTTCGAGGTGGTAGGACTGCCGCGGCGACTGCAGGCAGTACGCCGGGAGGACGAGGAGGGCGAGGAAGAGTAGCAGCGGTATGGCCTCCATGGCGCTGTACGTTGTAGTACTATGGTGGACTGACATGCACCACGACGGCAATTTGCGTGTTGGTCAGTAGTTAAATGGGTTAAGTAGATCACACAAGCAGCGGTAATTCTTTGTTCCCGATATGTTCGGGAGCACATAAAGGCAGTGGAGGAAAGGTGAACTGGTTGAGGGTAGCATCGCTTCATTGCATGACATCCTTGTGTTCTTTGCACGTATGCTTTCATTAGTTTCGGAGTTTGCTAATTAGCACTAGATGGTAATTATGCATTTTTAGACAAGATGATAATTATGTTCTATTTCCTCCGTCTCAAAATAAGTGTTGTTGATTTAGTACAAAGTTGAGTAAGAGACAAACAACAAATGGATCAAAGACCCTAATATCAAGCTCATGTTTGATCGGGAAACCCCAGCGAACAAGTTTGATCTGAGAGGAACCAAAAATGACCCTATGAAAATATCATAAAAGAGATCCCCGGACAGAGGCCCCGGACCCGATCGATTCATTGGTGCTTTCTATTATAAAGCTTGGGCAATAAAAAATGGCATCATGGCGGGGCTGCTTAAGCTATCCATGGGTGATGGCAGGGGATTTCACAAGCTCAACTGTGCCCACATCGAGCTAATCCCTAAGAAGGTTGAGGCCTTGGAGGTTGGCGACTTTAGACCTATTAGCCTCCCTCATAGCTTCTACAAGTTGTTCGCAAAGCTCCTTGCCACCCGTGCCCGCCGTCACATGTCGGAAATAGTATTTGGCGAGGCTTCGGATTTGTGATAAAATTACAGTAAATCATGTGATGTCCTAAACTCAAGCAGCGACGAGGATAGTCATTGCGTTGCCAACCTTCTGCAATGCAACATTGGGAGATTTCCTTGTCGGTACCTTGGGCTTCCTTTGGCAATCAAGCAGCTAGCGAGGGCAGATTGGCAACCTTTACTGGACCAGGCATGACAGTTCATACCAGCGTGGCAACATGGCCTCATCCAGCGTCCGGGAAGATTGGTTCTAGTGAAATCAGTTATTGCTACAAGGAAAATATATCAACTCATGGTGGGATCTAGGTCTTTGAAGAGATCAACAAATGGATGTCGTCCTTCTTTTGGGCGAGCAAGGATTAGACTAACGGTGGCCAATGTCTGGTTGCGTGGGATACGATTTGTCGGCCTACATGTTTCGGTGGTCTTGGAATCAAGAACCTTAAGTTGCAGCGTTGGCTCTCCGCGTTCGATGCGAGTGGTTGCACCGGAGAGATCCAGAAAGACCTTGGCATGGCGTGTTGATGATTGTGGATGAGCAGGCTAAGGCGGTTTTTGACAACCTGTTAAGATCACAGTGGGAATCGGGAACAATGTTCTTTTCTAGAAGGATCGATGGATCCATGGATTCGCGATCTTCGACATTGCTCCCATGATCCTGGCATGGTTAGCACGCGTGATCAGAACAGATGATCTATCCACCAGGCCATGATCAACAATGCATGGGTGTTGGACGATCAAGGAGAGATTTCCTTTCTCGTGCACATTTAGATTGCTCATCTTTGTCAGGCCATTGTGTCGGTGCAGCGTAACACTCAGGATCCGAATTTGTTTGCTTGGCCTTGTGATGCATCAGGCAAGTACACAACTAGTCCTGTCTACAAGAGGCTTTGCATTGGGTTGGTCCGATCTCCTACTGCTACATGCATCTGGAGAAGCTGGACTCCACAAGTGCAAAAAATTGCCTAGTAGGCGGTGCAATACTAGCTATGGAGTTCTGGTAGACGAGCTAGGCATGGTCTACAAGATGAGGCCTCCCCGTGCTTCACCCCGCCTACAATGTGAAGACAATGTGGACCACATCCTTGTCCAGTGTGTCTACGTGAGGGAGGTTTGGCATTTGTGCTTTGATTCACTAAAAATCAACATTCAATGCCAAAATGTGAACTTGACATTCACTCAATGGTTGCTACAACAAAGAAACCATTTCCACGGATTGGTTAAGCGAGGTTTTGACTCTCTCATCATCGAGATTTCTTGGTCTCCTTGGAAGCAAAGGAATGATGGGGTGTTTAATAGATTGCATCAACAAAGAACCCATAGTTTTCTTGATTCTCAAATCCTAAAAGAGATCAATGATTGGAGGAAAGCTGGCATGGGCGGTGTTGGAGGCTTAGATCGTTTCGCGAGAGAGTGACATAGCTTGTATTAGGGTGTTGGTACTGGTGTGTGTTCGTGTACCCCTATTAGGATGTACGCATTGGGACATGATCTTGTAATTATGTCTTTGCCTTCTGAAAGTGCAACTATCCCTGGGTGGTTTTGCTAATTCCTAACAACATATAGCTCATTGAGCTAATGCTATTTCAAGATAAATATTTCAGGAAAGCTCAATAATTGGCATGGCATGGATTAGAAAGTGGACCCTTCAAAATTCTAAGGACAAGAGATTGGCTCAAGCTCAAAGCACAAGACTCTACATTTTCTATTTTAGTGATCCAAGATCACATTGAGTCTATAGGAAAAGCCAATACTATTAAGAGGGGGTGAGGTGTTGCTTAATGAGGTTCTTGCTCAAAATGCTTAGTGATATGCTTCAAAACCCTCCACTACTTTCTCATATCCACATATGTCCCAAACCAAAAAGTCAAACTCGGCCCCACCGAAATTTTCTATCGGGAGCCACCGAGTTCAGTTGACATAGCCACTGCCAGAAACCCTAGTCTTTTCGATCCCACCGATAGGGATCTCGGTATCACCGAGATGGGATTGTAATCACTCTGTTTCCCTTCGTAACATTTCGGTCAAACCGAGATGAGAGATCGGTCCCACCAAGATTGCAATGCAAACTCTCTGTTTCCCTTTCGTAACGTTTCGGTCTAACCGAGATGAGCGAATCGGTCCCACCAAGTTTGCCTGACCAACTCTCTATTAGTCTATTACCAAAATCGGTCCCACCGAGTTTGTGTAATCGGTCTCAACGAGATTACGTTATGCCCTAACCCTAATGAAATCGGTCCCACCGAGTTGACGTGTCGGTCCCACCGAAATACCTAACGGTCACATTATGAACCAAATCGGTCTGACCGAGTTCTCTGAATCAGTCCCACCGAGTTTGGTGATTTGTGTGTAACGGTTAGATCTTGTGTGGAGGCTATATATACCCCTCCACCCACTCTTCATTCATGGAGAGAGCCATTAGAACATGCCTACACTTCCACCTACACTTGTGATGAGGTCAAGATATCCCATTCCAACCACATAAATCTTGATCCCTAGCCTTCCCCAAGTTGCTTTCCACTCAAATCTTCTTTCCACCAAATCCAAATCCTGTGAGAGAGAGTTGAGTGTTGGGGATACTATCATTTGAAGCACAAGAGCAAGGAGTTCATCATCAACACACCATTTGTTACTTCTTGGAGAGTGGTGTCTCCTAGATTGGCTAGGTGTCACTTGGGAGCCTCCGTCAAGATTGTGGAGTTGAACCAAGGAGTTTGTAAGGGCAAGGAGATCGCCTACTTCATGAAGATCTACCCTAGTGAGGCAAGTCCTTCATGGGCGACGGCCATGGTGGGATAGACAAGGTTGCTTCTTCGTGGACCCTTCATGGGTGGAGCCCTCCGCGGACTCGCGCAACCGTTACCCTTCGTGGGTTGAAGTTTCCATCAACGTGGATGTACGATAGCACCACCTATCGGAACCACGGATAAAAAATCTCCATGTCAACATTGTGTTTGCTCCCTCAAACTCCTCCCTTTACCTTCATATGCAATTGTTTTACATTCCGCTGCTATACTCTTAGAATTGCATGTGTAGGTTGATTGCTTGACTTGTGCTAAGTCGTTAAAATCTGCCAAGAACTAAAATTGGGAAAAGGCTAGATTTTTATTTGGTCAAGTGGTCTAATCACCCTCCTCTAGACATACTTTCGATCCTACAAGTGGTATCAGAGCTTTGGTCTCCATTTGCTTTGATTTCCATAGCTTTTGGTGGTCATAGCCTTGGTTTCACAACCTAGGAGAGTATGGCGTCTAGCGAGGGAATTACCATCTTAGAGGTCCTTACTTTGATGGTACAAAATTTGCTAGTTGGAAGCATAAGATGAAAATGCATATTCTTGGACATAACCCCGCCGTTTGGGCTATTGTGTGTATTGGCTTGCAAGGTGAATTCTTTGATGGGAGAGAACCAAACCGTGAAGCTACCGCGGAAGAGTTGAAGATGCTACAATACAATGCTCAAGCTTGTGATATTCTGTTCAACGGATTGTGCCCCGAAGAATTCAACAAAATCAGCCGTCTCGAGAATGCAAAGAAAATTTGGGATACTTTGATTGATATGCACGAAGGTATCGACTCCGTCAAGGAATCCAAATTGGATGTGCTTCAAAGTCATCTTGACAAGTTCAAAATGAAGGATGGTGAAGGTGTCGCTGAAATGTACTCTAGGCTTGCTCTCATCACAAATGAGATTGCCGACTTAGGAAGTGAAGAGATGACCGATAGATTCATCATCAAGAAGATCCTAAGAGCCTTGGATGGAAAATATGATACCGTGTGTGTTAAGGCATATCTCTCTAGATGTAGTTTTGGTGATTGATGACAACATGTTTGCGGACTAATCGTGTGCTTTGGGCATTTCAGAGATTCATCCTTTGGCACGAGACGATTTCCTTCCCCTCGGAGTGTTATTCAAGATGGTGTAGCTGTTTCGTTTCTATTTTGGTGAACTAGTTCCGTAGGAGTCACCGTACTATCAAGAGGGGGTCCGCTTTGGTAAGGCTAGGGTGGAATCAACACGTACGCATCCTTTTCACACCCTCTGAGCCTTTCCGTTTCAATGGAGAGCTCATTCCCCTTCCTATGTGCATCGTTTGGTCCCAGCGGTAGTACCGCTTAAGAGCCTCAGGCGGCAGTACCGCTCTACAGTGGTAGTACCGCCTGTGGGTCCTCAGCCATAGTACCGCTGCGGTACCGGGCTCCTAATGCCTCGACTCGAGGGGGTTGCCTCTCGTGTCGGATTGTGCGGCACTAAGCAGCGGCAGTAGTTGCGGTAGTACCGCTCATGAGCGGTAGTACCGCCCTACCACCACGGCAGTACCGCACTGGGTCCGATCTCTGCACGCATTCTTGCCTTCCCAGACTGCACGACAGTACCGCGTGGGGGAGCGGTAGTACCGCTGGGCCCAGCGGTAGTACCGTTGCCTCCTGCGGTAGTACCGCCCTCTGCGGGACTGCTTTGGGGGGGGGGTAACGGTTGGATTGTTCCCCCCACTATATAAGGGGGTCTTCTTCTCCAAAGTTGACTCATCTCTTCCCCCAAAAGCTCCATCGTTGCTCCAAGCTCCATTTTCGCCCGATCTCTCTCCCTAGCCAATCAAACTTGTTGATTTGCTCGGGATTGGTTGAGAAGGCCCCGATCTACACTTCCACCAAGAGAAATTTGATTCCCCCCACTAATCCCTAGCGGATCTTGTTACTCCTGGGTGTTTGAGCACCCTAGACGGTTGAGGTCACCGCGGAGCCATAGTCCATTGTGGTGAAGCTTCGTGGTGTCGTTGGGAGCCTCCAATTAAGTTGTGGAGATTGCCCCAACCTTATTTGTAAAGGTTCGGTCGCCGCCTCCAAGGGCACCAATAGTGGAATCACAGCATCTCGCATTGTGTGAGGGCGTGAGGAGAATACGGTGGCCCTAGTGGCTTCTTGGGGAGCATTGTGCCTCCACACTGCTCCAACGGAGACATACTTTCCCTCAAAGGGAAGGAACTTCGGTAACACATCCTCGTCTTCACCGGCTCCACTCTTGGTTATCTCGTGCCTTTACTTGTGCAAGCTTATTTGTGTTATATCTCTTGCTTGCTTGTGTGCTTGTTGTTGTTGCATCATATAGGTTGCTCACCTAGTTGCATATTGTCACGCCCAATATGCGACCCTATCCAAAAGGAACTCGACGGTCCCACCAAGGATAGACCCGCATATTGAAACACTTTTGCAAGGTGGATATCATTACATCAACATTACATAATAGATAGGGATACATACATCAGGCACAAATGCCACAAGAATACATCAACATCGTATACAAGATCAACATCCGACTACGGATGAAACATAAACAGAAACTCAAACGACATCCACCCTGCTAGCCCAGGCTGCCGACCTGGAACCTATCCCCTGATCGAAGGAGAAGCAGAAGAAGAACTCCAACACAAATAAACATCGCTCTCGCGTCATGATCATCGCAAACCTGGACCTGCAACTGGTGGTGTAGTAATCTGTGAGCCACGAGGACTCAGCAATCCCATTACCATGGGTATCAAGACTAGCAAAGCTCAAAGGGAAAGGAAGGGATAAAGTGGTGAGGTTGCAGCAGCGACTAAGCATATATGGTGGCTAACCAACGCAAATGAGAGCGAGAAGAGAAACAAAGGAACGGTCGTCAACTAGTAATGCTCAAGAAGTGATCACGAACTCCTACTTACGCCGACATAACCCGAAACCGTGTTCTCCTCTCGATCAACCCGAAAAGAGACACTCACGATTACGCTTTACGGTTGGTGTATTTTAGAAGAGTTTGCTTCAAGTTTACTACAACCGGATATTAACAAATTCCCATCTGCCCCATAACCGCGGACACGGCTCTCGAAAGTTTATACCTGCAGGGTGTCCCAACTTAGCCCATGATAAGCTCTCGCGATCAACGAAGGATATTCCTTCTCCCGGAAGTCCCGATCAGTCTGGAATCCGGCTACAAGACATTTCGACAGCAATAAAACAAGACCAGCAAAGCCGCCCGATGCCGACAATCCCGATAGGAGCTGCACATATCTCGTTCTCGAGGCAACACCGATGAGACATCCTACGAGTAAAACCCTCAAGTTGCCCCAAGGTGGCCCATGATCTACTCGGTTCGGGCCAGCACTTAGAGAAGCACTGGTCCGGGGGCTAAATAAAGATGACCCTTGGGTTAATTACTCCCAAGGGAAATATGGGTGGTGGTGAGGCAAATGGTAAAACCAATGTTGGGCCTTCTTTGGGCGAGTCTTATTCAAAGCGAACTGTCAAGGGGTCCCATAAATCACCCGACCGCGTTAGGGACGCAAAATCCGGGAACATAACACCGATATGACAGAAACTAGGGCGGCAAGAGTGGAACAAAACACCGGGCATAAGGCCGAGCCTTCCACCCTTTACCAAGTATATAGATGCATTAATTAGATAAGATATATTGTGATATCCCAACAAGTAAACATGTTCCAACAAGGAACAACATCTCCATGTTCCAACAAGGAACAAACTTCATCTTCACCTGCAACTAACAACGCTATAAGAGGGGCTGAGCAAAGCGGTAACATAGCCAAACAACGGTTTGCTAGGAAGGGTGAAAAGGTTAGAGGCTGACATGGCAATTTGGGATGGCTTGATAAGCAGTAATAGGTAGCGCAGCATAGCGATAGAACGAAGCAACTAGCATAGCAATGATAGTAGTGAGATCCAGGGTAGCGGTCATCTTGCCTGAAATCCCGCAAGGAAGAAGAACGAGTCCATGAAGAAGATGAACGGATGAAGCCGAACCAAGCATAGACGAACGAATCCTCACGATCGCAACGAAACGGGAACTAACAAGAAGAAGCACACAACATAGTAAACACACCACACATGAACAAGACATGATGCACAACAAGCATGATGCGTGACAAAGCTACATGAAGCTACTCATGGCAAGATATGATGCAAACAAGAGCAACAAACCAAAGCAAGTTTAAATGAGGCCGGGAACAACATATAACAATTCCGGTAAGTCCTCATATGCAAATTTCGAAATTGTTGCAGATCTGAATAAACCTTATGTTCAAGTTGTTAAACAGCAAGTTAAAATGCACCACGATGATCTACACGAAATTCTAGTCAAGTTACATATAAAGTTCATTAAATTCGGAGCTACGACCTAGAAGATATGAGCAAAACAAGATAAACATGGCATTGATGCAAAATGCATACAAACATCAAGGAAACACCTCAAAACAAGGATGCAACATGATAATATGAAACTACATGCAAAATCACGCAAGTTTCATATAGAGCACACTCAAAACGAAGCAACGGTTCAACACATACACACAATACAAGACATGACAACAATCTGTCCAAAACAGCAACTAGGCATATTGCAAGCATCAAAACAACATGCTACAGGACCTCAACAAGAAAACAAAAGGCATGGGCATGATTTACAGGTAAAGCATGACAAAACATGAACACTGAGCTATCTCCAGAAATCACTAGAACATGCTCAAAATGACATGGCAAGATTGCAAATAATAACAGTTTCAGACTTTGCAGAAATTAACATCAGGTTGCAATGTTTAGAGCTATCAAACAACATGTTACAGGAACTTAACATGGCAAACAAAGGCATGACATGAATCTACTAAAAGCATAGAACAAAAGTCCCTTACTGACCATGAGCCAAAAAGGATCAGAAAATATGATGGCACCCATGCAAACATGGCAAGTTATATTACAGATTCATACATGGCAGGAACAACGATAAGTAGGCATGTTGGTGAGCTTGAAGCACTCACCACAGAGCAATAAATGGCATGGCAAGGCAACTCACAGTAAGAAGACATGGCATAGAAGCTATACATGGCAAGAACAACATCATAGCATACACGGATCAACTACAACAACCTTGGCAAAATTGAATAACATGTAAACAATCTGCCAGGAAACATTTTATAGCAAAAGTAGAGCTCGATTGACTCAAGCTATGGCACTCCATAATTGCAAACAAGGGCATGGATGGATAGAGCAAGACATGTATAACAAAACATCCTTACTAAAGTATCTCAAAATATGCATGTATCTCTCTGTAGCATCAAGTTAACATGGCATAAAAATATCAGCAGAACAGGGCTGAAATCAGCAACAACAAGACACCTAGTTTGCATGCTTGTGCTAGTCACCACATAGATCACAAAAATACATGGCATACACCCCTGGAAAGATGGCATGGCATATTACAAAACACATATAGGACTCAAATTCATAGGGTGCACACATCAATCATGGCAAAATGACAAAGTGCATGTTACGATAAAAATCAGAAACTAACATCACATAGCACTCTTCCAACAGCATTTCGGGCACCAAGATGAGCTCAAATGAAAATGATGCAATGAGATGAAATGATCTACTCTTCGAGGCGAACATTTTGACATATTACACGCACGAAACAGAGCTATATGCAGAGAGTTATGATGCGATGAAAATGCAATAAAATATGCAACAATTTCGGGGACTTAGTGGAATTTCACCTCGGGGAAAAATGGACGGGGTGGACCCGGGACGGAGGGAACCAGGATCGGGGGGGCCGTTTGGTTCCGTACGGGTGGATCTCATCCCACCCGTCCGGATCGGACGACGGGGCGGCCGGCGCCGAGGGAGCTCCGGCGAAGCGGCGAGGAGGACGCGAGGAGGCGGAGGGGCCGCGGTGGGCGGTGGGATCCGGCCGGCCGGTGGCGCGTTCTCGAGGCGGAGGGCGCTGGGTCGCTGGCGCTGGGCGGCGCGCCGGGCGGGGAGAGGAGGGCTGGGCGGGCGGGCGGCGAGGTCCGCCGACCGGCGGACGAGCGAAGCGGCGAAGCGGGCGCCTTCGAGGGACGCGGGAGGAGGGCTGGCGCGGCCAAGGGCGGCGTGCGGCCGGGGCGGGCGGCGAGGTCCCGACGGGCGGCGGCGAGGTCCCGACGGCGGCGGCGAGCGTGCCCGCCGCAGAGGGAGCCGGGCTAGCGCGGCTACCGGGCGGCGGCGGCTGGCTCGCTGGGCGGGAGGCGCTGGGCTGGCTGGGCCCGGCCCGGGCGGGGGCCGGGCGGCGCGCGGTGGCCGGGGCCACGTGGCAGGGGTGGATTCGCCGTGGGGCGGCTGGACATGTCCGCGCGACGCGGACATGTCCGCGGCGGGAGGAGGACGAAAGCTAGGGTTTCGGGGAGTTAGACCGCGAATTTGGAGGGGAGGCGATTATAGGTAGAGGAGCTAGGAGAGTCCAAATGAGGTGCGGTTTTCGGCCACGCGATCGTGATCGAACGACCGAGAGCATGGAGGGGAGTTTGCTGGGTTTTGGGCCACTTTGGAAGGGGTGTTGGGCTGCACACAAAAGAGGCTTTTGCGGTTACCCGGTTAACCGTTGGAGTATCAAACGACCTCCAAATGGCACGAAACTTGACAGGCGGTCTACCGGTGCTATACCAAGGCCGCATGGCAAACCTCGTTCCATTCCGAGACCGTTTAACACCCGCACATGAAAAAAGGTAAAAGGGGGCGTCGGGAGACATAGGAGCGCCGGATTGCAAAACGGACAACGGGGAAAATGCTCGGATGCATGAGACGAACACGTATGCAATGCAATGCACATGATGACATGATACGAAAATGTAGATGATGACATGGCAAAGTGCAACACACAAGCACATGACATGGCAACGACGGCGAATAACTGGTAGACACCTGGCGCATCGAATCCGGGGCGTTACACATATCTAGACAACCTACTTTTATGTAAAGTTTAATTTGGTAAAGAAAAGCTAAAAATTGTTAGTTGCCTATTCACCCCCCCTCTAGTCAACTATTTCGATCCTTTCAATTTGTATCAGAGCCTCTTTCTTTATTAAGGACTTTACCGTCCGAAGGGTATGGTTGACGTCGTAGACGGTGTGGAGGAGCACTCCGGTGCGAATCCGGTCTCGTCTACGGGAGATGGGGGAACCGTGGTCTCTCGTGAGGAATTCAATGTGGCGTTGGACACATTGAAAACCTCCATGACGACCGGGGTCGAAATTGTTGGGGAACGCAGTAATTTCAAAAAAATTCCTACGCACACGCAAGATCATGGTGATGCATAGCAACGAGAGGGGAGAGTGTTGTCCACGTACCCTCGTAGACCGAAAGCGGAAGCGTTATAACAACGCGGTTGATGTAGTCGTACGTCTTCACGGCCCGACCGATCAAGCACCGAAACTACGGCACCTCCGAGTTCTAGCACACGTTCACCTCGATGACGATCCCCGGACTCCGATCCAGCAAAGTGTCGGGGATGAGTTCCGTCAACACGACGGCGTGGTGACGATCTTGATGTTCTACCGTCGCAGGGCTTCGCCTAAGCACCGCTACAATATTATCGAGGACTATGGTGGAGGGGGGCACCGCACACGGCTAAGAGATCTCAAGGATCAATTGTTGTGTCTCTAGGGTGCCCCCTGCCCCCGTATATAAAGGAACCAAGGGGGAGGGGCGGACGACCAAGGAGGGCGCGCCAAGGGGGAGTCCTACTCCCACCGGGAGTAGGACTCCCTTCTTTCCTAGTTGGAGAAGGAGAAGGAGGAAAAGGAGGAGAGGGAAGAAGGGGGGCGCCGCCCCCCTCTCCTTGTCCTATTCGGACTAGGGGGCGGGGAGGGGGCGCGGCCAGCCCTTGCCTCCTCTCTTCCTCTCCACTAGGGCCCATGTAGGCCCATTAAGCCTCCCGGGGTTCCGTAACCTCCGGTATCTCGTAAAATCCCGATTTCACCCGGAACATTTCCGATATCCAAATATAGGCTTCCAATATATCACTCTTCATGTCTCAACCATTTCGAGACTCCTCGTCATGTCCGTAATCTCATTCGGGACTCCGAACAAACTTCGGTACATCAAAACTCATAAACTCGTAATATAACTGTCATCGAAACCTTAAGCGTGTGAACCCTACGGGTTCGAGAACTATGTAGACATGACCTAGAACAGTTTCCGGTCAATAACCAATAGCGGAACCTGGATGCTCATATTGGCTCCTACATATTCTACGAAGATCTCTATCGGTCAAACCGCATAACAACATACGTTGTTCCCTTTGTCATCGGTATGTTACTTGCCCGAGATTCGATCGTCGGTATCCAATACCTAGTTCAATCTCGTTACCGGCAAGTCTCTTTACTCGTTACATAATGCATCATTCCGTAACTAACTCATTAGCTACATTGCTTGCAAGGCTTATAGTGATGTGCATTACCGAGAGGGCCCAGAGATACCTCTCCGACAATCGGAGTGACAAAACCTAATCTCGAAATAGCCAACTCAACATGTACCTTTGGAGACACCTGTAGAGCTCCTTTATAATCACCCAGTTACGTTGTGACGTTTGGTAGCACACAAAGTGTTCCTCCGGTAAACGGGAGTTGCATAATCTCATAGTTATAGGAACTTGTATAAGTCATGAAGAAAGCAATAGCAATATACTAAACGATCAAGTGCTAAGCTAACAGAATGGGTCAAGTCAATCACATCATTCTCCTAATGATGTGATCCCGTTAATCAAATGACAACACATGTCTATGGCTAGGAAACATAACCATCTTTGATTAATGAGCTAGTCAAGTAGAGGCATACTAGTGACATTAAGTTTTGTCTATGTATTCACACATGTATCAAGTTTCCGGTTAATACAATTCTAGCATGAATAATAAACATTTATCATGATATGAGGAAATAAATAATAACTTTATTATTGCCTCTAGGGCATATTTCCTTCAGAAAGCATGTTTAATAAATTCATAGAAGGGCTTAAACTTTCCACCGCACCGTTGAAAGTGGGTGATCCCGCTAACAAGGTGAGGGATGCTACCTCCGACAAGGGGGAAGCTACTAGCGAGAAAGCTCCTTCTTCTAGTGGTAAAAATGGCACCGACATCTTTGCCCATGTGGAACCTCCACTTGTCTATGGTGGACCGCTTCCTTCCACTCATTTGAATCATGCCGGCCCGACCCCTAAGATTGAGAAGAATGTGGAATTTGATTCTTGGGTCTATCGCTTTAAGCGTCATTTAAATCATGTGAACACTAAACTTTGGAGAATCATTCAAGAAGGTTTCTGTCCACATGACCGAAGCAACTTCACTCCTAGAGAAGCCGTGGATAATCAATTCATTGAGAATGCTCTCTTCATCATCCAAGAAGCAATCCCACATGAAGATCTTCCTCATCTCCGGCCCTACTCCATGGCCAAAGATGCTTGGCACTAAGTTGTTTCCCTCTACCGGGGAAGCGCAAGCATTCTACGCTCCAACTATGAAGTGGTGCAAGATGAAGCCGATGAGTTTGCAATGAAAGAAGATGAAGAACCTCGTGAGCTTTATCGGAGGGTAACCAAACTCGCGGTCTCACTCTGAGATCATGGAAGTAAGGACACGGATGACAATTGGATCAAGTGCAAGTTCCTCAAGGCAATGATGCCCTACCACAAAGCCATGTCCTCCGTCATTCATCAAAGACCGAACTTCCACACCTTGTCCTCAAGTGAAGTGTTGGATGAGTTCGTTGCTATGAGCATCTTGGACAAGACCGCCGACGATGCGGTACTACGCTCTCAAAGAGTAAAGAAGACCAACCTTGCACTAAAGGCCAAGGTTAGTATGGAGGAAGAGGATGAAGAGGAAGAAGAGGAGAGCAACCTCGAAGATACGAAGTATGCCTATCATGAACACATGGCTCTTGCTTCAAGGCAATTTTGGAGCAAGAAGAACTCAAGGCCCAACTTCAACAAGAACAATTCAAGTGGCGCAAAGGGCAAGCAATGAGTGAGGACTTGCTTTAATTGTGGCAATGTGAGCCACTTTGTTGCGGAGTGCCCGTATGAGAAGAGGGAAGACAATGGTGGCAAGCTCATCCGAAAGGACAAGGCCAAGTCTTTCCCCAACAAGAGCAACTTCACCAAGAAGACTCCTCCCAAGGCATTGGTGGTACAAGAAGAGTACAATGAGGATGATGATGATGATGAAGATGGTGAGTCGATTGCCATGGCCTCCGTTGCCATTGCGATGACTCCCCGGGTGTCTCTCTTCGACTCACCCAATGAGAGCATCACCGTCAAGTGCCTCATGGCTAAAGCCACCAACAAGGTAACCCCCGACATCAAAACTACCATCATTAATCATCCTTCTTTGACGGATGGCATGGATGAACATGAGGGAATAAATGTGGAGGAGAATGAGCTTGAGACCTTTGTGGGTAAACTCAAGGGTGAATCCAAGAAGCACTTCGTTGCCCTCTTGGAACAACTTGGTGAAGCCAATGACATGATCGAGGCTCACGAAGATACCATCCCTAAAATGGAGGGGCATAGTCATGACTATGCCGACGAGATTTCGGATCTTTCCAATGCTCTTGAGGAAGAGCGTGGTCTTCGTTTGGCTCTTGAGGATTCACACAACGATGATCATGCTAAGTTAAAGAAAGATCTTGATCATGCTCTTGTTGTTTCTCGTGTGCTCAATTCCGAGAAAGCCAAACTTGGGGTTGATCTTGCTAGACTCAAGGAGGAGTTTGATATACTTGACAAGGCTCACAAGGCCTTGAAAGGTATTCATTCTAGCCTCAAGGAGTCTCATGATCAACTCCAAGTGAAGCTAACCAAGGAGAAAGCCACCTTTCCTCATATGGTGTTAATTGATAATGCAAATGCTACCAACCCTTGTTGTGAGCATGTGCATCTTGTTGAGGAGAACGCTAAGTTGAAGGAGCAACTTGAGAAATGCCTTGTGTCATGCATTCAAGGTGAGAAGAACCTCAACGACCTCTTGAGCAATCAAAAGGAAGTTGTGGGCAAGGAAGGGATTGGGTTCGCACCCATGCCCAAGAACAAGAAGAAGAATGACAAGACCAAACGACCTCCCCCTCTCAAGCAAACCTTTGTGAAGGAGGGAGAGGGTGCTTCCAAGGAGAAGAAGAACAATGTGAAGGGTGGTGACTTTAACCCTTCTTATATTTTGTGCCGTGCTAGTGATGGGCATGTTTATGCCAAATTTGTTGGTTCTCCTCATGAGTATATTGAATGGTCTATTTGGGTTCCGAAGACCCTTGTCACTAAAATCAAAGGACCCACTACAAAATGGGTACCTAAAATCAAGCATTGATCTCTTGTAGGTGTTTGCTTCCGGTGGGGGATCATGGTTGCTCGATAGTGGAGCTACAAATCATATGACCGGAAGAAAGGACTTGGTGGTGGACGTGCACAAGATTCTATCTATGCCCACCAATGTCGAGTGGGGTGATGCCTTGTCTTCTAAGGTATTGGGACTCAGCAAGGTTGTCATTTCTCATGATCTCACGATCGAGAAGGTCATGCTTGTTGATTCCCTTGCATACAATTTACTTTCCGTTCGTCAACTTGCAATCATGGGCTTTGCCACTTTCTTTGATATTGATATCGTGGCCCTCTTGTGGAGCAAGACTCTTAAAGTAGCCTTTGTTGGGCATGTCGAGAACTGTCTATATGTGATTAACTTTTCGGAGCGACCCACTAAGACCGCGACATGCCTAATGGCTAAAGTTGACGTGGGATGGCTTTGGCATCGCCATTTAGCCCATGTCAATATGAGATCTTTGCAAAGTCTTCTCAAGGGGGACCATGTCCGTGGACTAACGAATGTTAGTTTTGCTAAAGATCGTGCTTGCAATGCTTGTATCGAAGGAAAGCTACATGAGAAGGCTCACTCTCCCACGACTATCATTTACTCGAAGAGGCCTTTGGAGCTCCTTCATTTGGATCTCTTTGGGCCCCATCCTTTGATAGTCTTGGGGGTAGGAAGTATTGCTTGGTGATTGTGGATGACTATTCAAGATACACATGGGTATATTTCAAGAGGAAGAGCGAGACCCAACAAACCATCATTGACTTTGCAAACGAAGCCCAACGACAACACAATGCAAAGATCTTGACAATAAGAAGTGACAACGGCACCGAGTTCAAGAACTACACCTTGGATGAGTTTCTTAGTGATGAGGGGATCAAGCATCAATATTCCGCACCGTACACACCTCAACAAAATGGTGTTGCGGAGAGGAAGAACCGTACGTTGATGGATGCGGCAAGGACCATGATGGCAGAGTTCAAGTCTCCATACAACTTTTGGGCCGAAGCCATCAACACCGCGTGTCATGCATCCAATCAGCTCTACCTCCGCAAGGGCTTGAACAAGACTCCATATGAAATACTCACGGTAACAAGCCCAACCTCAAGTACCTTCGGGTGTAAGTGTTTCATTCTCAAGAAAGGTGTTTGTTTGTCTAAATTTGAGGCTAGAGCTTATGAGGGCATATTTGTTGGTTATGCGACAAACTCTCATGCTTACCGTGTCCTCAATAAGTCCACGGGACTTATTGAGGAGACATGTAACATGGAGTTTGATGAGAATAATGGCTCCCAAGTGGAGCAAAGTGGCACTTGTGATGTAGGTCATGAAATTCCTCCTCAAGCCATAAGAAGAATGGGAGTTGGGTTTATCCTACCCATTGAGGAACCTCTTGTGGCCGAAGGAGAAGGACAATGCTCCACTCAAGTGGAGCCATCACCGACCCGAGGCCCACACGCTTCCGAAGAACAAAGTGAAGGCCCTCAACCTCATGAACATGACCAAGGGCAAGATCAACCTCAAGACGGTGTTGAGTCACCATGTGATGCCCAAGGTCAAGTTCTCTCCTCCGAGCAAGTTCAAGATCAGGAGCAAGCTCAAGATCAAGAACAAGCTCAAGACGGCGCTCAAGATGATCAAGTGACCGCTCCTCAACTCACCTTCGAGGAGGAATTGGAGTGTCGTGCCGCCAAGATTGCATCCAAGCTCTCTACCAAGGGTCATCTTATGAAGAATGTGCTTGGAAGCATTCAAAAGGGGGTAAGCACTTGTAGACAATTGGCAAACTATTGTGAACATCACGCGTTTGTCTCTTGTGTTGAACCCCAAAAGGTCTATGAGGAGCTCGAAGATCCGGATTGGCTCAATGCCATGCATGAAGAGCTCAACAACTTTGAGTATAACAAGGTGTGGAGATTGGTGCCAAGGCCAACCGGGAACCACAATGTCATTGGAACCAAGTGGATATTCAAGAACAAGCAAGATTCTCATGGGACCATCGTTCGCAACAAGGCAAGATTGGTGGCACGAGGCTACTCCCAAGTCGAGGGTATCGACTACGGTGAAACCTTTGCTCCCTTTGCTCACCTTGAATCCATTCGTTTGTTGATTGCTTATGCTTCTCATCACAACTTTAAGTTGCAACAAATGGATGTGAAGAGTGCTTTTCTTAATGGTCCCATTAATGAGTTGGTCTATGTCAAACAACCCCCCGGGTTTGAGGATCCCTACTTTCCCGATCATGTGTATCAACTCGATAAGGCACTCTATGGCCTCAAACAAGCCCCAAGTGCGTGGTATGACCACCTTACCGAGTTGTTACAAGATCGTGGATTTGAAGTTGGGCTAATCGACCCCACTCTTTTTACTAAGAAGGTCAAAGGGGAGTTGTTTGTGTGCCAACTATATGTTGATGATATTATCTTTGGTGCCCCTAACAAAGCTTTCAATGAGGAATTTTCCGCTCTCATGACCTCAAAGTTCAAGATGTCTTCCATGGGAGAGTTGAAGTTCTTCCTCGGGTTCGAAGTGAAGCAAAGAAGAGAAGGAACCTTCATCAACCAAGCCAAATACACTCAAGACATGATTAAGAGATTCAAGCTAAGTGATGTCAAGCCGGCTTCCACTCCAATGCCCACCAAGTGCCAACTTGACATTGATCCCAATGGTAAAGCGGTAGATCAAAAGGTATATCGCTCCATGATTGGCTCCTTGCTTTACCTTTGTGCATCTAGACCGGATATCATGTTGAGTGTGGGAATTTGTGCACGGTTTCAAGCCGCACCTCAGGAAAGCCACTTTGTGGCGGTCAAGTGAATCTTTCGATATTTGGCTCATACCCCAAACTTTTGCTTATGGTACCCAAGAGGAGCAAACTTCAAGCTTGTAGGATATTCAAACTCGGATTGGGCGGGAGACAAAGTGGATAGGAAGTCCACTTCCGAAGGGTGCCAATTCCTTGGTTGCTCTTTGGTAAGTTGGTCTTCTAAGAAGCAAAGTTGTGTGTCTCTCTCGTCCACCGAAGCGGAGTATGTGGCGGCCGGGAGTTGTTGTGCACAACTCCTATGGATGAGGCAAACTTTAAAGGACTACGGTGTCAGTTGTGACAAAGTGCCTCTTTGGTGTGACAATGAAAGTGCCATCAAGATTTCTCTCAACCCAGTGCAACACTTCAAGGCGAAGCATATTGAGATTCGGTATCACTTCATCCGGGATCACATTAGGCAAGGGGAGATCAAGCTCAACTACGTCAACACTCATGATAACCTTGCAGATACTTTCACGAAGCCGTTGGATGAAGCAAGATTTCGCGAGTTAAGGCATGAGCTAAATATCATTGATTCGAGCAATGTTGCTTGAACCCTTGCACACCCCACCATACTCAACTTGTTGTCTTGTTTAGGTGTAGGCATGGACATAGGGGGAGTGCTGTTCTCTCAATGAGCTCTCCCTCCCCCCATTATGCATAAATTGATCAAGTCTCTCACATTAGCCATTTTTTATGGTACTTGTGCGTCAAAGACGAGTTTTGGTCATGGGCCCAAGGTTAAAATCTTCGCGGTGCCATACCTCTTGACTCAAACATAGGTGGCCTCGGCCACCGCCCTCTCTTGAAGAGGTGTGTGTTTCCTGTCCTTTTGCTGGTGTTCTCGTTGCCGAGTCTTAGTTTCCTTTTCTTGCCATTTGTTTTCCCTTTCTTTTGAGCCGAGCCGTTTGGTGTCTAGTACTTGAGTCTTGCTGGGCGGTGCTACCGCTGGTGGTGCACGGTACTATGCTTATGTTGACAAGCGGTACTACCGCCCACCCGAGCGGTACTACCGTTGGGGGGCGGGATCAGGGGGGTTATGTCGGGGTAGGGGGAGGTTTCGTCTCCCCCATACCCATTCGCACTGCCCCCTCGTTCCTCTTCGTCTCACCAGTGTCGTCTCGCCGCGGGAGGGCTCCGGCAGGCCGCCGTCTCCGGGCCGTCCCTCTCCATTTGTCTTGGTGGAGTCGATCCCCACCCCGTCCTCTTGCCATGGATGCCGGTATTGCCCCCGTTCCTCCTTTCTTTTTGTCTAGACTTCAGATCTAGTGTCTTAGGGGCAATAGTGGTTGCATCACTCGATTTTTGGCTAAATCTAGGCTTGAGTTGAGTGGAGAAGGCGACTAGACTGTGTGGATTGAGTTTTGGTAGGAGTATTTTTGAATTTGGCAGTCCGTTAGTGTCGGATCTGACCACGGCAGTAGGGAACCGCCGTTCCCCGTCTAGAGTGGTACTATCGCTCATCTTGCGCAGCACTACCGCTCGAGCGGTACTGCGGCTGTTGGGTCGCGGTACTACCGCTGAATGCCCAATTCCATCATTTTCCTGCCACTTTTTGATCCATGTTGTTTTGTTTGGAGGCTTATGCTCTTTCTTTCATGTTGTTTCTTCTGCTCGTGTGTCTGGTTCCAGGTGATGAACATCCTGAGCAGCAAGTCCGCCGTGTCAACCCCGGACGTGCAACGTCAAAGCGCTACCGCACCTCTGAGTCAGCAGGTGCTTCCTCAAGTGCGCCACCTCCGCCTCAACTCCCAAAGAAATCTGCCAACAGGACGAAGCCACGGGGCAAGACTGTGACTGAGTTGACTGCCAAAGATTTCTGGGAAAGGTGTCACCGCAACCCCTATGCGGAAGACCAAGAACCCAATTTGGTCAACCGCCCGTTCTGGAACCGCTTTCAGTTTGCCATCTACTTTGGTGTGATCAAGGCTAAGAAGAATCTCTATGTTGATGTACGCTCCATTGACACGGATGCTATGGAGAAGGACCCTGAGTACTTTGGTGAAGCCCTTCAGATGTGTTCTCAGCTGAACATTCTCAGAATAGTGCAGTTCAACAAGGATTTTGATGCAGATTTGGTGGCTCAATTCTATGCTACTGTCCATCTTGGCACTGATGAAGAAAGGACTCTGACTTGGATGACAAATGGCAAGTTGCTTTCTGTCAAGTGGAAGGCCTTCATGGAGTTACTTGGGGTGGAAGATCACGGGCTTGAGACTCCTGTCGGCTTCCGCCCTCACCGCAATGCTTCCTCCACTCACAAGCAAGCCCTCTCGCCCTACTGTTCTGTGAAGGTTCACCCTGTGACTAAGAAGGAAACCTATGAGCTTTCTACCTTTCTGGACATCCTTCATGGTGTCTTCCAAGAGACTCTCTTCCCTCGCATCGGGAATCTGGATATGGTCCACTCCTATCTCGTGGACATGCTTCTCTTCTGCCAGCATGAGAAGGAAGCAAACACTGGCGAGTCCCTGGACATTTCTCATGTTATGTGGTCTGAACTTCTTTCTGCAGTTTCTGAGCGCAAGTGCCCGATCTATGGTCTGTTCATCATGTTGCTCATTGAGAAGGCCCGGGCACATGTCTATCCCAAGGTTATGCTGGAAACTGGAGAATTGGTTTCTCATGAGATCAAGCGTATGAGGAAGAAGGACAACCGAGGCACCCCGGCTCCTAAATCTGGGGGTCCATCTACTACTGCTGACATGGAGACTGAGGGCGAGGCTGAGGCCGATGATGACGATGAGGACTATGAGCCTTCTGGAGCAGAGCCCTCTTGGGCAAAGAAGTTCAAGCGCAAGATGAAGAAGCTCTTCTGCATGGAGTCTCATGGCCAGTACATGACTCAAGTGGCTAAGAAGCAGGCCAGGGGGCGTCACAAGGAGCTCATGCGTCAGTTGGGTGCGACCGTTGCCAGCGGTTCTGAGGGCCAGATCACTGAGGATGAGGAGTGGATTCAGCAGCACTGTCCCTGGACCGATTCAGACACCGAGCAGTTTCCGACTGAGGATGGCAGTGCGGATGACCCCGCCAGGATGTGATGAGAGGGCTCCTCAGTTTGCTATCACCTGGAGCCGTAGCAACGCTCTTTGCCCTTTTGGTGTCTCGATGCCAAAGGGGGGAGAGTTTAGGGATTTGTGCTTTGTGGTGTCGTCGTTTCTTTGTGATTTCATTGTGTTTTCTTGCCATTTGCTTCGTTTGGTTTTGTGCCAATGAGACCTAAGTTCAAGACATATGGTGTGAGACATATGCTACCTTATCTTTATCTTATCTTTATCTATGTCTATCTAGTACTTTGGTATCTTATGACTTGCTTGCTTATCCTGTTATATAACCTGCTCTCATGTATCCTATGCTTAGGTTCTTGGACTATAAAATATAGGGGTGAAAGGATCGAGAAGAGGTGTCTAGAGGGGGGTGGGGTGATTAGACACTAAGTACGAAAAGTTGTAGTTTTTAATTTCTTTAAGTTGAAGTGGAGTTTTGGCACAAGTTTAACAAACACAATACATATCAAGCAAGCATGCAAAGAGTATATGAGCAGCGGAAAGTAAAGCGTGCAACTTGCAAGAATGTAAAGGGAAGGGTTTGGAGGATTCAAACGCAATAGGAGACACAGATGTTTTTGTCGTGGTTCCGATAGGTGGTGCTATCGTACATCCACGTTGATGGAGACTTCAACCCACGAAGGGTAACAACTGCGCGAGTCCACGGAGGGCTCCACCCACGAAGGGTCCACGAAGAAGCAACCTTGTCTATCCCACCATGGTCGTCGTCCACGAAGGACTTGCCTCACTAGCGGTAGATCTTCACGAAGTAGGCGATGTCCTTGCCCTTACAAACTCCTTGGTTCAACTCCACAATCTTGTTGGAGGCTCCCAAGTGAAACCTAGCCAATCTAGGAGACACCACTCTCCAAGAAGTAACAAATGGTGTGTTGATGATGAACTCCGTGCTCTTGTGCTTCAAATGATAGTCTCCCCAACACTCAACTCTCTCTCACAGGATATGGATTTGGTGGAAAGAAGATTTGAGTGGAAAGCAACTTGGGGAAGGCTAGAGATCAAGATTCATATGGTAGGAATGGAATATCTTGGCCTCAACACAAGTGTAGGTGGTTCTCTCTCAGAAAATGTAAGTTGGAAGTGTAGGTTCGTTCTGATGGCTCTCTCCATGAATGAAGAGGAGGTGGAGGGGGTATATATAGCCTCCACACAAAATCTAACCGTTACACACAACTTGCCAATCTCGGTGGGACCGAATTGATAAACTCGGTCGGACCGATTCAGCAAATCTAGTGACCGTTAGGATTTTTGGTGGGACCGACATGCAACTCGGTAGGACCGATATGGTTAGGGTTAGGGCATAACGTAATCTCGGTGAGACCGATTACACAAACTCGGTGAGACCGATTTTGGTAATAAGCTAACCAAAGAGTTGGTCAGGTAAACTCGGTGGGAGCGATTCGCTCATTTCGGTGAGACCGAAATGTTACGAAAGGGAAACCGGGAGTTTACATTGCAATCTCCATGGGACCGATCGCTCATCTCGGTGGGACCAAAACATTACGAAGGGAAACAGAGAGATTACAATCCCATCTCGGTGAGATCGAGATCCCTATCGGTGAGAACGATTTGCCTAGGGTTTGTGGCAGTGGCTATGACATCTGAACTCGGTGGCGCCGGATAGAAAGAATCGGTGGGGCCGAGTTTGACTTTTGGTTTAGGTCATACTCCCTCTGTCCGAAAATACTTGTCATAAAAAAGAATAAAAAGGGATGTATCTAGATGTATTTTAATTCTAGATACATCTCTTTTCATCCATTTTGATGACAAGTATTTTCGGACGGAGGGAGTATGTGGATGTGAGAAAGTAGTTGAGGGCTTTGGAGCATATCACTAAGCATTTTGAGCAAGAGCCTCATTAAGCAACACCTCATCCCTCCTTGATAGTATTGGCTTTTCCTATAGACTCAATGTGATCTTGGATCACTAAAATAGAAAATGTAGAGTCTTGAGCTTGGATCTTGAGCCAATCCTTTGTCCTTAGCATCTTGAAGGGGTTCCACATCCTCTAGTCCATGCCACTTCATTGTTGAACTTATTTGAAACATACTAGGTAAAAGTGTTAGTCCAACAAGAGATATGTTGACATTAATTACCAAAACCACCTAGGGAGCACTTGTGCTTTCAATCTCCCCCTTTTTGGTAATTGATGACAACATACATCAAAGCTTTAGATAAAGATATAGAGAATAGTAAGTAAAGTTTTGGAAAGACATGTAACATGCATAGGCTCCCCCTACATGTATGCAATCATGTGAATATGGAATATAGGAGCATGTGAATGCATAAACATGACAGAGTAAGCAATGTGTTACATGTATCTTGGCTATATGCATCAGAGAAAATGATGTGAATATGAGAAATGTACCTTCATGCTCATGAGTCCTTCTTTCAAACAGTATGTATATCAACAAGAATTTCTCATACACATGACTGTGATGCATATACTTACCTTGTGGTCTTGAGTTGGCTTAGGATGGGATGAACCTGCGTAAACAAGGTTAGATAACACAGATACACCTACTGGGCAGAGCAAACAAAAGAAACCACAAGAGTACCAAGACTGGGATGACATGTAGAGTGAGTACGAAGTACCACATTGGACATAGACATGTCCCCAAAGGTAAAGATGTGCAATAAATTCAAGGATTTCCTTCCCTTAGATGTCTTGCTCCCCCTGAATCTAGCATGGGATACTGGGAGAAGATAGGGAACAAAAAATCATAGCAAAATCAGAGCACAAAGGAAATAAACAGAGCTAATGCAAACGAGCAAATATGAACATGTATTTCCCCTCTTGAAGACATGTGACTTCTCTCCTCTTGAACACCAAGCATCTGGGGTCCTTGATGATTACTCTTTCTTCCCTTGAGTATTCTCTCCCCCTATAGATATGATTAAGCTTTGATGTGATCTCTCTCTCTCCCCCTTTGACATCAATTTCCAAGAAGGGTTCTTCTGGATTTTTGTCATGATGGGTTTGGTCCTTGAGTCACAGAACAAAGTAGCAAGTTAAATGGGATGCTGGTCGAGGACAAGATTCATTGAGTGGAGCTGGATAAAAAAGAATGCAGAAACAAGTGGCAAGATGTCTTTCCTGTAGTGAAATCGGTGACACCGAGTTGTATGGTTCGGTTGTACCGAGAGGATTCGGTTGGACCGAAAGCATCAGACCGGTGAGACCGAGTTCATCGCAGAGAAAACACTTGTCACCTTAGCTCACTAGACAAGTAAGATCTCACAAGGATTTGAAAGGAATTAACTGAAAGATTTGCAATGAATTGGATGCAAGGAATGTAGAACAGAAAATAAAAGAGAAGAAATTAAAAAGGAGTCTAGATGAAGTTTTTTTTTTGAAGAGGGAAACAAATATGCATGAGACAAATGCAAGAGCACAGAGAAGAACACAAGAGAACTTCATCTAGAATGTGTCGGCGACAAAGTCACCTATGTTAGAGTATATTGACTTAGGAGTCAAGTGAGATCACTTGATCATAGGTCATACTCATCGTTTAAGCTCAAAATGGGGTTACCATTTTTCGTTTAAGCTTTTTGATGTATTCACATCTTGTCGAGTTGCTTTGACTCATGACTTGGAGTAAAGCTTCTCTAAGATGGAATAACATACCTTGGGTGGTGGTGTTGACCATGATCATGTAGTTGAACTTGTGTGGGTTGCTCAAGGTTGATGTAGCTCATCAAGAGTTGGGAGCACCACTTGGAGTTTGAGTTCATCTACCTACATGGGTTAGTTTTTGCAAGGAAGAGCACTTGTGTATCCAAAATGACAATCATGAAACTCAACATAGAATTTGTCAAAGGATATGTTTGAATGGTTGCGTGCTTCCTTGTCTTCATCCACCATTGTGTAGAGACTTGGTGATATAGAAATTGCTCAAGATGTGAGTGAGTTGCAATCTCATAGATTTAGATTCATCCAAGTACCTACACAGGTTAGATAACATGCAAGGTGCAAATATATCCAAGACATAAGATAGTCAACATAAGAGAAATATCAAGGATTAGTCATAGGCTCATGCCTTGCATGTATCAAATGGAGTTCCTACTCCAAGTTTGAAGCATCAATGATGTTCAATTCACCTCTTAACCTTCAAAACACTTTCTCATCAAGTGGTTTCGTGAATATAGCAGCTAACTGCTTTTCGGCGTGAACATGCTTAAGATTAATGTCCCCTTTGGCAACATGATCTCGAATGAAATGATGACGAACTTCAATATGCTTAGTTCGAGAATGTTGCATGGGATTGTGAGCAATCTTAATAGAACTTTCATTTTCACAAAGTAGTCGAACATGTTTCACAAATATCCCATAATCTTTAAGAGTTTGGGTCATCCAAAGTAATTGAGCACAACATGATCCAGCGGCAATGTATTCCGCTTCGGCGGTGGATAAGGATACCGAATTTTGTTTCTTGGAAGACCAATACACAAGAGATCTACCAAGAAATTGACAAGTACCCGAAGTGGACTTTCTATCAACCTTGTCACCGGCATAGTCCGAGTCGGAGTAGCCAACAAGATTAAAGGAGGCCCTCTTTGGATACCAAATGCCAAAATTTGGTGTATGGATTAAGTATCTCACTATCCTTTTCACGGCCTTAAGATGACATTCTTTAGGAGCGGCTTGATATCGTGCACACATGCACACACTTAGCATAATATCGGGACATGAAGCACATAGATATAACAATGAACCAATCATAGAGCGACAAACCTTTTGATCAACCGATTCACCATCTTTGGTTAAATCAAGATGTCCACTAGTAGGCATGGGTGTAGTCATACCTTTGCATTCTTGCATATTGAACTTCTTGAATAAGTCCTTGGTATACTTCGTTTGAGAGACAAAGGTACCTTCCTTAGTTTGCTTGATTTGCAAACCAAGAAAGAATTTGAGTTCACTCATCATCGACATCTCAAACTTCTCCGACATTAGCTTTCCAAACTTCTCACTAAAATGAGGGTTAGTTGATCCAAATATAATATCATCGACATAAATTTGGCACACAAATAGTTCTCCATTAACCCTTTTAGTAAAAAGAGTAGAATCTATTTTTCCAATTTCAAAGCCTTTTTCAATAAGGAACTTGGTCAAGCATTTATACCATGCTCTAGGAGCTTGTTTAAGACCATAAAGAGCTTTGTGAAGTTTGTAAACATGATTAGGTTTCTTAGGATTGACAAATCCGGGAGGTTGCTTAACATAAACTTCCTCCTCTATTTCACCATTTAGAAAAGCACTTTTATTGTCCATTTGGTACAAGGTGATATCATGATGATTAGCATGGGCAAGTAAGATGCGAATGGACTCAAGTCTAGCAACGGGGGCATATGTCTCACCATAGTCCATACCTTCGACTTGAGTGTAGCCTTGGGCGATGAGACGTGCTTTGTTGCAAACTACTTGTCCATCTTCATCTTGCTTGTTGCGAAACACCCATTTGGTACCGATGATGTTGTGGTTGTTGTCGGGCTTCTCAACTAATGTCCAAACTTGATTTCTCTCAAAGTTGTGTAGCTCTTCATGCATGGCATTTATCCAATCCGAATCTTCCAAAGCTTCTTCAACCTTCATAGGTTCAATGCTAGAGATGAATGAATAGTGTTCACAAAAGTTAGCTAAACGAGTTTTTGAGCGATTCTTGCTCAAACTCGTGAAAGCTTTTGCTTGGATCTTGGTTGAACATCTTCTTCATCTTGTTCTTCTTCTTGGCCTTCTTCATTCTTGACGTTGTCGTTCTCTTGTCATGGTGGAGAAGGAGGTTGTTGGCATTCATCTTGGTGCACTTCCTCGTTGTCTTCATCTTGGTGTGTCCCACTTATGGATGCTTCCGTATCAACTCTTGGTTCACCTTGTAGTGAGGTGGAAGCTTCCACTTGGATGGACGAGGTACTCTCCTTCACCTCCGTTGGACGAATCTTGCCAATAGACAAGTCTTGGATTGCTTCCGAAGGGTCTTTGTCTCCTAGATCAATTGGCAATTTCTCTACTTGCGAGCCGTTAGATTGATCAAACTTCACATCTACCGTCTCTTCAACCTTTTGGGTGAAATTATTTTAGACACGGTATGTGTGAGAGTTTGAGCCATAACCAAGTAGGAAACCTTCATGAGACTTAGGAGCAAATTTAGAACGACGATGCTTATCAAGAATGTAGCACTTTGAGCCGAATACTCGAAAGTATCCAACTTGTGGTTTGTTACCGGTGAGGAGCTCGTATGCCGTCTTGCCGAGTAGCTTGTGAAGATACAAGCGATTTGTTGCATGACAAGCTGTCTCAACCGCTTCCGCCCAAAAGTGCTTTGGCGTCTTGTACTCATCAAGCATCGTTCTCGCCATTTCGATGAGTGTCCGGTTCTTCCTCTCAACAACTCCATTCTGTTGAGGTGTGTACGTAGCCGAGAACTCATGTGAAATCCCTTCTTCGTCAAGAAAGGTGTCCACATTTGCGTTCTTGAACTCCCTTCCATTGTCGCTGTGAACCTTCTTGATTTTCACTTCAAATTGATTTTGGGGCTTCCTAGCGAAGTTTTTGAAGATATTTTGGACCCGCGATTTATCATTGAGAAAGAACACCCACGTAAATGTTGAAAAATCATCAACTATAACTAGTCCAAAAGAATTTCCACCGAAACTTTTGTAAGTGTTAGGACCAAAAAGATCCATGTGAAGTAGCTCGAGTGGCCTCCTTGTGGTCATGATGTTCTTCACGGGATGCCTTCCTCCAACCTGTTTACTTGCTTGACAAGCGCTGCAAAGTCTATCCTTATCAAATATGACATCGTTAACGCCAAGGATATGATTTCCTTTAATAAGCTTGTCAAGGTTTCGCATACCAACATGACCTAATCGTCTATGCCATAACCAACCTTTAGAGGATTTAGCAATTAAGCAAGTTCTAGGTTGAGCCTTTTTAGTGAAATCAACAATGTAAAGATCACCGCTGCGTATACCGGTAAAGACTATTTTATGATTATCTCTATGAAACACTTGGCAATCTACTTCAGTAAATAGGACATTGAAACCGAAATCAGCAAGTCTAGATACTGAGAGTAAATTGTAGCCAAGAGATTCAACGAGCATGACATTTTGTATGGAGCTATCATGTGATATGGCCACCTTACCGAGGCCAACCACCTTACCCTTTGAGTTGTCACCGAAAGTGACATACTTTCGAGGACCATCGTTTTCAGCAAGCTCATGAAACATGTCTTTATCTCCAGTCATGTGATCGGTACATCCACTATCAAGAACCCATTCCTTTCCTCCTGCCATATATCCCCGAAGATTTGCCATAAGACCAAAGTGTCTCATTGCATCATCAGAATCACTATCATCATCCTCGTCATAGTATCCATGTTCAATATCGTCATGTGGTGGATCAAATCCTAGAGAGGGTGATTCGTTAGAGTGAATTTGACAATGATCTTCTTTATGAATTTTAATAGCTTCGGAAATAATATCACTAATAATTTCAACGTCTCCTTTGGCACGCATAAGGTTTGTAAGCTCAAATAGACAATCACCAAACATAGGATCATTGGAATTCATCTTACTCAAGGCAATAGACTTATGGAGAATTTCATCTAGATTTTTCAAGGAATAATTTGGAAAGCGTTCCTCAAGAAATTTCCATATGGTGTAGGCACACTTAAGAGTAGGCAAACATCCAATCAAGTTTCTAGGCAAGCCTCTAGTGATAAGATTAACAGTTCTAAGATTGCGAATCATGTCAATTGAATCATCAAGGGTAGGATGCACGGGATCAACATGAGGTGCACAAAGGCTAGCAATATACTTGTTAAAATGATATTAATTGAAAATCACAAGCATCTCATTTTTCCACTCATGAAAATACTCTCCATCAAGTATAGGCACTCTATGTCTAAGACTCCCCAAAGTAGACTCATCCATCTTCCTCCAATGGTGTTTAAACCAAAGCAATGGAGACCAAAGCTCTTATACCAATTGAAAGGATCAAGAAGAGGTGTCTAGAGGGGGGGTGATTGGACACTAAGTACCAACAGTTGCAGTTTTTAATTTCTTTAAGTTGAAGTGGAGTTTTGGCACAAGTTTAACAAACACAATACATATGAAGCAAGCATGCAAAGAGTATATGAGCAACGGAAAGTAAAGCATGCAACTTGCAAGAATGTAAAGGGAAGGGTTTGGAGGATTCAAATGCAATAGGAGACACAGATGTTTTTGTCATGGTTCTGATAGGTGGTGCTATCGTACATCCACGTTGATGGAGACTTCAACCCACGAAGGGTAACGACTGCGCGAGTCCAAGGAGGGCTCCACCCACGAAGGGTCCACGAAGAAGCAACCTTGTCTATCCCACCATGGCCATCGCCCACGGAGGACTTGCCTCACTAGCGGTAGATCTTCACGAAGTAGGCGATCTCCTTGCCCTTACAAACTCCTTGGTTCAACTCCACAATCTTGTTGGAGGCTCCCAAGTGACACCTAGCCAATCTAGGAGACACCACTCTCCAAGAAGTAACAAATGGTGTGTTGATGATGAACTCCTTGCTCTTGCTTCAAATGATAGTCTCCCCAACACTCAACTTTCTCTCACAGGATATGGATTTGGTGGAAAGAAGATTTGAGTGGAAAGCAACTTGGGGAAGGCTAGAGATCAAGATTCATATTGTAGGAATGGAATATCTTGGCCTCAACACAAGTGTAGGTGGTTCTCTCTCAGAAAAGGTAAGTTGGAAGTGTAGGTTCATTCTGGTGGCTCTCTCCACGAATGAAGAGGAGGTGGAGGGGGTATATATAGCCTCCACACAAAATCTAACCGTTACACACAACTTGCCAATCTCGGTGGGACCGAATTGATAAGCTCGGTCGGATTGATTCAGCAAATCTAGTGACCGTTAGGATTTTTGGTGGGACCGACATGCAACTCGGTAGGACCGATATGGTTAGGGTTAGGGCATAACGTAATCTCGGTGAGACCGACTACACAAACTCGGTGAGACCGATTTTGGTAATAAGCTAACCAGAGAGTTGGTCAGGTAAACTCGGTGGGACCGATTTGCTCATTTCGGTGAGACCGAAATGTTACGAAAGGGAAACAGTGAGTTTACATTGCAATCTCGGTGGGACCGATCTCTTATCTCGGTGGGACCGAAACGTTATGAAGGGAAACAAAGAGATTACAATCCCATCTCGTTGAGACCGAGATCCCTATCGGTGAGACCGATTTGCCTAGGGTTTGTGGCAGTGGCTATGACATCTGAACTCGGTGGCGCCGAATAGAAAGAATCGGTGGGGCCGAGTTTGACTTTTGGTTTAGGTCATATGTGGATGTGAGAAAGTAGTTGAGGGCTTTGGAGCATATCACTAAGCATTTTGAGCAAGAGCCTCATTAAGCAACACCTCATCCCTCCTTGATAGTATTGGCTTTTCCTATAGACTCAATGTGATCTTGGATCACTAAAATAGAAAATGTAGAGTCTTGAGCTTGGAGCTTGAGCCAATCCTTTGTCCTTAGTATCTTGAAGGGGTTCCACATCCTCTAGTCCATGCCACTTCATTGTTGAACTTATCTTAAACATACTAGGTAAAAGTGTTAGTCCAACAAGAGATATGTTGACATTAATTACCAAAACCACCTAGGGAGCACTTGTGCTTTCAAGGGGGAGTGTTGATCCTAATGTGTGTGTCTTGCATTCCAAAGGCACTATTAACTAGGTGCACACATTCAGGGGGAGCCCGTCTATATTTTATAGTTCTAAGTATCTTTACTTTCATGTTATATCCTTGTGCAAATCCCAGGTTGTCATTGCTACGTCTTGAGCTTGCGTTGGTTTTTCCCGAAGAGGAGAGGATGATGCAGCAAAGTAGCGTAAGTATTTACCTCAGTTTTTGAGAACCAAGGTATCAATCCAGTAGGAGGCCACACACAAGTCCCTCGTACCTGCACAAAACGATAGCTACTCGCAACCAACGCGATTAGGGGTTGTCAATCCCTTCACGGTCACTTACGAGAGTGAGATCGATAGAGATGATAGATAATATTTTGGTATTTTTGGTATAGAGATGCAAAGTGAAAAGTAAAAGGCAAAGTAAAAACAAAGCAAGTATTAAAGTGATGGAGATTGATATGATGAGAATAGACCCGGGGGCCATAGGTTTCACTAGTGGCTTCTCTCAAGAGCATAAGTATTCTACGTGGGTGAACAAATTACTGTTGAGCAATTGACAGAATTGAGCATAGTTATGAGTTTATCTAGGTATGATCATGTATATAGGCATCACGTCTGTGACAAGTAGGCCGAAATGATTCTGCATCTACTACTATTACTCCACTCATCGACCGCTATCCAGCATGCATCTAGAGTATTAAGTTAAAAACAGAGTAACGCCTTAAGCAAGATGACATGATGTAGAGGAATAAATTCATGCAATATGATAAATACCCCATCTTGTTATCCTCGATGGCAACAATACAATACGTGCCTTGCAACCCTTTCACTTCGGGTAAGGACACCGCAAGATTGAACCCAAAGCTATGCACTTCTCCCATTGCAAGAACTACCAATCTAGTTGGCCAAACCAAACGGATAATTCGAAGAGACTTGCAAAGATAACTCAATCATACATAAAAGAATCCAGAGAAGATTCAAATAATATTCATAGATAAGCTGGATCATAAACCCACAATTCATCGGTCTCAACTAACACACCGCAAAAAGAAGATTACATCAAATAGATCTCCACGAGAGAGGGGAGAACATTGTATTGAGATCCAAAAAGAGAGAAGAAGCCATCTAGCTACTAGCTATGGACCCGAAGGTCTGAAGTAAACTACTCACACTTCATCGAAGAGGCTATGATGATTATGTAGAAGCCCTCCGTGGTGGATGCCCCCTCCGGTGGAGCTCCGGAACAGGCCCCAAGATGGGATCTCGTGGATATAGGAAGTTGCGGCGGTGGAATTAGGTTTTTGGCTCCTGTTCTGATCGTTTGGGGGTACGTAGGTATATATATATGAGGAAGGAGTACGTCGGTGGAGCAACAGGGGGCCCACGAGGCAGGGGGGAGCGCCCTAGGGGGGCGCGCGCCCCACCCTCGTGACCGCCTCCGTTGTTCCTTGGCGTGGGTCCAAGTCTCTGGATCACGCTCGGTGAGAAAATCACGTTTCGAAGGTTTCATTCCGTTTGGACTCCGTTTGATATTCCGTTTCTTCAAACATCAAATAGGCAAAAAAACAGCAATTTGGGTTGGGCCTCCGGTTAATAGGTTAGTCCCAAAATAATATAAAATGGAAAATAAAGCCCAATATAGTCCAAAACAGTAGATAAAGTAGCATGGAGCAATCAAAATTATAGATACGTTGGAGACGATTAGGCATCCCAAGCTTAATTCCTGCTCGTCCTCGAGTAGGTAAATGATAAAAGGAGAATTTTGATGCGGAGTGATACTTTGGCATAATTTCAATGTAAATCTTCTTAATTGTGGTATGAATATTCAGATCCGAAAGATTCAAGTCAAAAGTTCATATTGACATAAAAATAATAATACTTCAAGCATACTTACTAAGCAATCATGTCTTCTCAAAATAACATGGCCAAAGAAAGTTAACCCTACAAAATCATATAGTCTGGCTATGCTCCATCTTCCCCACATAAAATATTTAAATCATGCACAACCCCGATGACAAGCCAAGCAATTGTTTCATACTTTAACATTTTCAAAACTTTTTCAATCTTCACGCAATACATGAGCGTGAGCCATGGATATAGCACTATATGTGGAATAGAATGGTGGTTGTGGAGAAGACAAAAAGGGAGAATATAGTCTCACATCAACTAGGCGTATCAACGGGCTATGGAGAGAAGATAGTCTCACATCAACTAGGCGTATCAACGGGCTATGGAGATGTCCATCAATAGATATCAATGTGAGTGAGTAGGGATTGCCATGCAACGGATGCACTAGAGCTATAAGTATATGAAATCTCAACAAAAGAAACTAAGTGGGTGTGCATCCAACTCGCTTGCTCACGAAGACCTAGGGCTTTAGAGGAAGCCCATCATTGGAATATACAAGCCAAGTTCTATAATGAAAAATTCCCACTAGTATATGAAAGTGACAAAATGAGAGACTCTCTATCATGAAGATCTTGGTGCTACTTTGAATCACAAGTGTGGTAAAAGGATAACATTGTCCCTTCTCTCTTTTTCTCTCAATTTTTTTTATTTGGGCCTTTTTTTATGGCCTCTTTTTTTTCTTTTTCTTTTTTCTTTTTTAGTCCGGAGTCTCATCCCGACTTGTGGGGGAATCATAGTCTCCATCATCCTTTCCTCACTGGGACAATGCTCTAATAATGATGATCATCACACTTTTATTTTTCTTACAACTCAATAATTACTACTCGATTCTTAGAACAAAGTATGACTCTATATGAATGCCTCCGGCGGTGTACCGGGATATGCAATGAAACAGGAGTGACATGTATGAAAGAATTATGAACGGTGGCTTTGCCACAAATACGATGTCAACTACATGATCATGCTAGCAATATGACAATGATGGAGCGTGTCATAATAAACGGAACGGTGGAAAGTTGCATGGCAATATATCTCGGAATGGCTATGGAAATGCCATGATAGGTAGGTATGGTGGCTGTTTTGAGGAAGATATATGGTGGGTGTATGATACCGGCGAAAAGTGCGCGGTACTAGAGACGCTAGCAATGGTGGAAGGATGGGAAAAAGTGCATATAATCCATGGACTCAACATTAGTCATAAAGAAATCATATACTTATTGCAAAAATCTAGAAGTTATCAAAGCAAAGTATTACGCGCATGCTCCTAGGGGGATAGATTGGTAGGAAAATACCATCGCTTGTCCCCGACCACCACTCATAAGGAAGACAATCAATAAATAAATCATGCTCCGAGTTCATCACATAACGGTTCACCATACGTGCATGCTACGGGAATCACAAACTTCAACACAAGTATTCTTTAAATTCACAACTACTCAACTAGAATGACTCTAATATCACCATCTTCATATCTCAAAACAATTATCAAGCATCAAACTTTTCTTAGTATTCAACGCACTCAAAAGAAAGTTTCACATATCTTGAATACCAAGTATATTAACATTAAGCCAATTACCATGCTATTAACGACTCTCAAAATAATCTAAGTGAAGCATGAGAGATCAATAGTTTCTTTAAAACAAATCCACCACCGTGCTCTAAAAGATCTAAGTGAAGCACTAGAGCAAAAATTATCACGCTCAAAAGATATAAGTGAAGTACTATGAGCAAAACTATCAAGCTCAAAAGATATAAGTGAAGCACATAGAGTATTCTATCAAATTCCAATTTATGTATGGCTATCTCAAAAGGTGTGTACAGCAAGTATGATTGTGGTAAACTAACAAGCAAAGACGCAAATAATACAAGACGCTCCAAGCAAAACACATATCATGTGGTGAATAAAAATATAGCTCCAAATAAATTACCGATGGAAGTGGACGAAAGAGGGGATGCCTTCCGGGGCATCCCCAAGCTTTGACTTTTTGGTGTCCTTGGATTATCTTGGGGGTGCCATGGGCATCCCCAAGCTTAGGCTCTTGCCACTCCTTGTTCCATAATCCATCAAAAGAATTTACCCAAAACTTGAAAACTTCACAACACAAAACTCAATAGAAATCTCGTGAGCTCCGTTCGAGAAAGAAAACAAAAGACTACTTTAAGGTATTGTAATGAACTAATTCTTTATTTATATTGGTGTTAAACCTACTGTATTCCAACTTCTCTATGGATTATAAACTATTTTACTAGCCATAGATTTATCAAAATAAGCAAACAACACACGAAAAACAGAATCAGTCAAAAACAGAACAGTCTGTAGTAATCTGTAACTAACGCAAACTTCTGGAACTCCAAAATATTTACCAAAATTAGAAGACCTACACAATTTGTTTATTGATCAGAAGCAATTGGAATCAGTCTTTTATCACGTTCTGGTGATTTTTTTAATAATTCGGGCACTGAGCGCAAAGTTTCTGGAAATTACAGCAAGATAACTATCATCCAAGAAGATCCAATAGGTCTAGCTTGGCACAAATACTAATTAAAACATAAAACCACATCTAAATAGAGGCTATATGGATTATTTATTCCTAAACAGAAGCAAAAGCAAAAAAAACTAAAAATAAAATTGGGTTGCCTCCCAACAAGCGCTATTCTTTAAAGCCTTTTTAGCTAGGCATTGAGATTTCAATGATGCTCACAAGAAAGACAAGAATTGAGGCACAAAGAGAGCATCATAAAACATGTGATAAACACACTTAAGTCTAACATACTTCCTATGCATAGGCATATTATAGGCAAACAAATTATCGTAGCAAGCAAAAACTAGCATATGCAAGGAAGCGAAAAAGAACAATAGCAATCTCAACATAACGAGAGGTAATTTAGTAACATGAAAATTTCTATAACCATATTTTCCTCTCTCATAATAATTACATGTAGGATCATAAGAAAATTCAACAATATAGCTATCACATAACATATTTTCAACACGATCCACATGCATGCGAAGTTGACACTCTTCCAAAATAGTGGGATTAACATTAACTAAAGTCATGACCTCTCCAAACCCACTTTTATCAAAAATTTCATAAGATTGAATATTCTCCAAATATGTGGGATCTAAAGTTGACACTCTTCCAAACCCACTTTCAATATTATTGCAAACAATATTATCAATCTCATATTCGTCATGGGGATTAAATAAATTTTCAAGATCATAAGAAGAATCACCCCAATCATGATCATTGCAACAAGTAGTAGACATAGGAAAACTAGCATCCCCAAGCTTAGGGTCTTGCATATTATTAGCACAATTTACATCAAGAGAATTTATAGTAAAATCATTGAAATCATGCTTTTCATCGAGGGAACTATCAAGCATGGGTGCAATAGCAACAATCTCATTTTTAACATAAGGAACTATAGCAAATTCGTCTTCAAAAATATTGGCATCATGGCCACAAGAATAGCAAGCATCATGTTCATCAAGGGATATTTCAACCAAATCATCGGAATCATCATTATCTATAGATTCATGCATATCATTATTTTCTTCCAGAGCAACGGTCATTCTTTCAATAAATTCTTGGACATAGGCATTGTGAGCAAGGTTTTCATTGCAATATTTAAGTATGACGGAATTTTTAGATTTGTTGAGAGTAAAATCATACTTTTTCAATCAAATAAGCAACCTCATGAGCACCCTTAAAAACGACAAATTCTTCAATTTGTTCGATATCATAGCAACTATAAACACCCTTTGCATAGGAAGATAAGATTTCATTATCATTGAACTCACATAGGTAGGGAAGGTGTTTTTTAGGGTTCTTAGAGCAACAAGTAAAATCACACATTTCACAAAGATTCCAAGCATAGCATAGCAAACTATTTATATGATACCATAAGAGATTCCCTTTTTCAGACAAACGATGACGCACAAAATGAGCATGCTCATCTAAAGATTTCCCATCAACTAGGCGAGTTGGGGTTTCAGCACGAGCTCATAAGGATCGAAGATGATCCAAGTAGAACACTTTAAGAGGATCCATATCAATAGTTTTTCAGCAAGCAAAGATGCAAGCATATAGAAGGCACAAGGAAACACAAACAAAGATACATACGGGAAGAAGGCGAACGAAAAAGAGAGGGCGAATAAAACGGCAAGGGTGAAGTGGGGGAGAGGAAAACGAGAGGAAAATGGAAAATAATGTAATGCGAGAGATAACGGATTGTGATGGGTACTTGGTATGTTGACTTTTGCGTAGACTCCCCGGCAACGGCGCCAGAAATCCTTCTTGCTACGTCTTGAGCTTGCGTTGGTTTTCCCCGAAGAGGAGAGGATGATGCAGCAAAGTAGCGTAAGTATTTCCCTCGGTTTTTGAGAACCAAGGTATCAATCCAGTAGGAGGCCACGCACAAGTCCCTCGTACCTGCACAAAACGATAGCTACTCGCAACCAACGCGATTAGGGGTTGTCAATCCCTTCATGGTCACTTACGAGAGTGAGATCTAATAGAGATGATAGATAATATTTTTGGTATTTTTGGTATAGAGATGCAAAGTGAAAAGTAAAAGGCAAAGTAAAAACAAAGAAAGTATTAAAGTGATGGAGATTGATATGATGAGAATAGACCCGGGGACCATAGGTTTCGCTAGTGGCTTCTCTCAAGAGCATAAGTATTCTACGGTGGGTGAACAAATTACTGTTGAGCAATTGACAGAATTGAGCATAGTTATGAGTTTATCTAGGTATGATCATGTATATAGGCATCACGTCCGTGACAAGTAGACCGAAACGATTCTGCATCTACTACTATTACTCCACTCATCGACCGCTATCCAGCATGCATCTAGAGTATTAAGTTAAAAACAGAGTAACGCCTTAAGCAAGATGACATGATGTAGAGAGAAGAAGCCATCTAGCTACTAGCTATGGACCCGAAGGTCTGAAGTAAACTACTCACACTTCATCGGAGAGGCTATGATGATGATGTAGAAGCCCTTCGTGGTGGATGCCCTTCCCGTGAGCTCTAACAGGCCCCAAGATGGGATCTCGTGGATACAGGAAGTTGCGGCGGTGGAATTAGGTTTTGGCTCCTGTTCTGATCGTTTGGGGGTACATAGGTATATATAGGAGGAAGGAGTACGTCGGTGGAGCAACAGGGGGCCCACGAGGCAGGGGGCACGCCCTAGGGAGGGTGCGCCCCCCACCCTCGTGACTGCCTCCGTTGTTCCTTGGCGTAGGGTCCAAGTCTCCTAGATCACGTTCCGTGAGAAAATCACGTTTCCGAAGGTTTCATTCCGTTTGGACTCCGTTTGATATTCCGTTTCTTCAAAACACTGAAATAGGCAAAAAAAAAACAATTCTGGGTTGGGCCTCCGGTTAATAGGTTAGTCCCAAAAATAATATAAAAGTGGAAAATAAAGCCCAATATAGTCCAAAACAGTAGATAAAGTAGCATGGAGCAATAAAAAATTATAGATACGTTGGAGACGTATCAGTCATCAATCCACCAAAAAGGGGGAGATTGTTAAGGCATATCTCTCTAGATGTAGTTTTGGTGATTGATGACAACATGTTTGCGGACTAATCGTGTGCTTTGGGCATTTCAGAGATTCATCCTTTGGCACGAGACGATTTCCTTCCCCTCGGAGTGTTATTCAAGACGGTGTAGTTGTTTCGTTTCTATTTAGGTGAACTAGTTCCGTAGGAGTCACCATACTATCAAGAGGGGGTCCGATTTGGTAAGGCTATGGTGGAATCAACACGTACGCATCCTTTTCACACCCTCTGAGCCTTTCCGCTTCAATGGAGAGCTCATTCTCCTTCCTATGTGCATCGTTTGGTCCCAGCGGTAGTACCGCGGTGCCCAGCGGTAGTACCGCTTAAGAGCCTCAGGCGGCAATACCGCTCTACAGCGGTAGTACCGCCTGTGGGTCCTCAGCCATAGTACCACTGCGGTACTGGGCTCCTACCGCCTCGACTCGAGGGGGTCGCCTCTCGTGTCGGATTGTGCGGCACTAAGCAGCGGCAGTAGTTGCGGTAGTACCGCTCATGAGCGGTAGTACCGCCCTACCACCACGACAGTACCGCACTGGATCCGATCTCTGCACGCATTCTTGCCTTCCCAGACTACACGGCAGTACCGCGTGGGGGAGCGGTAGTACCGTTGCCTCCTGCGGTAGTACCGCCCTCTGCGGGACTGCTTTGGGGGGTAACGGTTGGATTGTTCCCCCCACTATATAAGGGGGTCTTCTTCTCCAAAGTTGACTCATCTCTTCCCCCCAAAGCTCCATTGTTGCTCCAAGCTCCATTTTCGCCCGATCTCTCTCCCTAGCCAATCAAACTTGTTGATTTGCTCGGGATTGGTTGAGAAGGCCCCGATCTACACTTCCACCCAGAGAAATTTGATTCCCCCACTAATCCCTAGCGGATCTTATTACTCTTGGGTGTTTGAGCACCCTAGACGGTTGAGGTCAGCGCAGAGCCATAGTCCATTGTGGTGAAGCTTCGTGGTGTCGTTGGGACCTCCAATTAAGTTGTGGAGATTTCTCCAACCTTGTTTGTAAAGGTCTGGTCGCCGCCTCCAAGGGCACCAATAGTGGAATCACGGCATCTCGCATTGTGTGAGGGCGTGAGGAGAATACGGTGTCCCTAGTGGCTTCTTGGGGAGCATTGTGCCTCCACACCGCTCCAACGGAGACGTACTTCCCCTCAAAGGGAAGGAACTTCGGTAACACATCCTCGTCTTCACCGGCTCCACTCTTGGTTATCTCGTGCGTTTACTTGTGCAAGCTTATTTGTCTTATATCTCTTGCTTGCTTGTGTGCTTGTTATTGTTGCATCATATAGGTTGCTCACCTAGTTGCATATCTAGACAACCTACTTTTATGCAAAGTTTAATTTGGTAAAGAAAAGCTAAAAATTGTTAGTTGCCTATTCACCCCCCTCTAGTCAACTATTTCGATCCTTTCAGTGTGCACATTGATCCAAATTATGCCCAACTACAAAGATCTCAAGCCAACGGAAGTCATTGGAAGAATTGTTGCTCATGAGATGTCAGTCAAGGATAAGGAAGAGCTTTACAACAAGTCAAGTGGTGCTTACAAATCCTCATGTGAAGCTCCCACATCATCAAGTGAGAAGCAAACCTTCAATGAAGAATTGAGTCTAATGGTGAAGTACTTCAACAAGTTCTACAAGAGTAGAAGCAAGGAAAGAAGTTCCAATTCAAGGTCCTACAATGACAAAAGATCTTCTAGTCGTGAGCGTAATTGCTACAATTATGGAAGACCCGGACACTACTCCAATGAGTGTACGGCTCCCTACAAAAGAAGAGAAGATTCTCCCAAAAGAAGAAGTAGAAGAGAAGAATCACCACCAAGAGAAAGAAGGAGTAGAGATGATCGTTATGAACGAAGACCCTCTCGGAGAAGCAAGGATTCGGAAAGGAAGGACAAGTCATCAAGAAGCTACACAAAAAAAGACATCAAGCTCATGTTGGTGAATGGGTATCCGGTTGCGACTCCGACCATCACTCTGACTCCTAATATACTCAAGATGAAGGTGTTGCCGGACTAGCACTTGTGACAACCAACTCCTACGACATATTTGACTCACCAAATGAAGGAATTGGAAGATGCTTCATGGCTAAAGGTCCAAAGGTAACATACCCCGAGTATGTTGATTTCAATAGTGATGAAGATGATTTGCTAGGTGATGATGATTTACTTGTTGACAACTCTAGTGATGAAAACTATGATGAAACGTCAATTAATCATGCTAATCAAGATAAAACGAATGACGATGATAAGAAGGAGATTGAGTGTCTAACTAAAGAACTAAACACTCTTAAGTTAGCTCATGAAACTACCTTGGAAGATCAACGAGAACTTTTAAAGACTCATGATAAGCTACGCTTTGAAAAGCTCAACCTTGAGCAAGAACATGAGTTTTTAAAGGCAATCAATGATGATCTTCGCAAGAAACGTTCCTCTTACATTGCCAAGCGTTTACTCTTGTCTACTTACATGTCACAAGTTAAATCTAGCAACAAGAGCAAGAAAGATTCTTCATCTAGTGGTAACAATAATCATGCTAAATCCAATGTTGTTGCGTCTAGTAGTTCTCTTGATTCCACTAATGATTCTCTTAGCCAAGTTACACTTGAGCAAGAAAATAGCTTATTGAAGGGAATTATAGAGAAAGGTGTTTACAAGAGCCTTGCCGGAAGTAAGCAATTTGAGGAACTTGTATGCAAGCAAGGAAGGCACCGGAAGAATCAAGGTGTTGGTTTTGAACAAAAGTTCAATGCCAATGAAGTTTAGTGGGAAGAAGATCAATACCCCAAGACGAAGTTTGTTCCTCAACAAGAGAAGTATGATCCTACTTCTTTCAAAGGAACACAAGCTCAAGATGATCTTCCACCACAAGACCACAAGCAAAAAGGCAAGGACAAGCTTCAAGAGGAAATCGATGCATTTGAAGAAGCACCTAAGGCCTTGGTCAAGTGGGTTCCCAAGACTACATCAAGTTCTACTTCATCAAGTACGACTACAACCCCAAGGATTCCCATCAAGATGATGTGGATCCCGAAGAAGAAGAACTAGAGAGTTCTTGAGGGTGACTCCGCCAACATACTTCACTCTTATCATTTTAGCGAGGACAAGTGCAAACAACTTCCATATCTTGCACTAGTTCAAGGAGTCACAAACCGTCTTGAAGACAAGGGACAAGGTAACCTAATGCTTTCATGGACATCATCTTGTGTATACATCACTCTATGTCTATGGATATCCTTGCTTGTTCCTTGTGGGACTAACCCGTGTAGGTATTGAAAGTGCAACTCACTCCTATGGATTGCTCCGAATGATCTACATCGACATTGAGCATCTACAACTTCAACACCTACATGAAGTCATCATCGACAGAACCCAAGGTTAGTTCATCCCTCTTAGGGGGGATATCACATCTAGGGGGAGCTTTACTCTAATCAATTGAGCTAAAGCAACTCCAATGGTGTGAACACAACAATGCTTTATGTAAAAGTGGTAACCCCACTTGTGCTTAAACGATGAGTATGACCTATGATAAAATGTTCTCATTTGACTCCTAAGTCAATATACTCATATATAGATGACCTAGTCATCGCCAAATTGCTTGATAGATGCTAGAGTGATTGCGCATGCTTTGTCACATATTTCATTTGCCATTTCATTGTGTGAGCATGTTGGTTGCATATTTTACTTATTCGAGGACATCCATTTGTTATTTTGATTGTTTGGCTCTTTCTCTTTTGCCAAATGGATGGACAAGAATGCCTAAGAACTCCCTCTAGCTATCTATGCTTTTCTCGTCTCAAACTCTATTCATGCTACATCACAAAGTTTGATCAAGTCAGATTCGAACCACTCTGTGTGAGGAGCACTCGGAGTCCCCGATTCGTCATAGACTTAAACTTCCAAAACTTCTTTGTGCATTTCGGTCTGACCGATTCATCCTTTTCGGTCCTACCAAGGTCACTTAGTTGATCTAGGTTTTCAATCTCGGTGCAACCGATTAGAACCTTTCTGTCACACCGAGTTGCAGTAACTGCCTACAGTTCTTGCATCTCGGTGCCACCGAGTCGTTCCACTCGATCACACCGATAGGGTCGGGTTATATATACTGACGGGCCAAATTTTGGAAATTTTTCCGAACCTCTTCGCCCGCGCGTAACCTGCTCTGCCTCCTCGGGTCTCTGGATCGTCCTCTCGTCACCAGCGACCTCCCGCCACTGGTCTCCGCTGCCGTCAATGGCAATCTGCCCAGCCGTTGCCGCCGTAGCAAGTTCGCCGCCGAACTAGGGTACGAACTTGATCTTTGTGCTAATCCATAACTCTGATTCTTAGCACATTGCTTTGCCATGATTCTTGCCACGAATGAAATCATCCTGTCCAGCGAAAACATCCCGTAGATTAGTTTTGATTTGAAAATTTAGGGTTAGGTCTCCGCCAAATTCATCTCGGACCGACCGAGTTGTAGAAATCGGTCTCACCGATTTGGCTTAGGCTAGAGCACACGCGTTTTCGGTCAGACCGAAAATTGTAAATCGGTGTGACCGAGTTCGATTCTCTGTGAAACCCTAGCAGTCTCGATACCACCGAATTGTGACTCGGTCTGACCGAGTTCACTAGTTTAGGTTCCAAAAGCTGCTTCGGTATCATCGAGTTTACAAATCGGTAGCTCTGAAATGCTTTCTGTGGAGAACTAAAACTAAGTTCTTAAGTCACCTATTTTGCAAAACTCATGTACTTTGTGATGCTCATCTACTCTACCTCATCTATAACCTATTCACAGGGTCTGCTGTCAGAGTATTTGCAGAGATGTCAGATCAAAGTGATAGTCAGAACAGGTCTGAGCAGCAGTGCGAGATGAGTGAGGTTCAGATCCTCTAGCAGCTATGATGAAGGCAGACGAGCACTCCCAAAGAACCTGCCAAAGGCTGCTACCAGGACAAGGAACAAGAGAACTTCTGATTCAGAGATGAGGATTATGTGGTCGTTGAAGATGAAGCCACTTCAAAGAAAAAGGTACTGAAAAGGGAGTATGGCACAGCTGCTGCAACAAAGCCTGGACTGAAAACTAAGGCTCCAGCAAGAAGACAGACCATTTCAAAGCCAAGAAAAGTTTCCACAGGTGAAACCATGAAGTTCACCATTGAATCTGAAGAAGATGCAGCTGGTGAGGATAAGAAGAAGAAAAGAGCAAGAACTACTATTGCCAAAGTTCTTGGCAAGCCCTCAATGAGGAGAGATTCATAAGAAGAAGAGGAAGAGGATGCTGCACCAGCACCCAAAGCACAGAAGCTTATGGGGGATGCAATCAGATCAGGGGCTGCTCCATCAAAGCCCAAAGCTGCTCCCAAGGCAGCTGCTCCGACTCAGAAGCCCAAGAGAAGCCGTAGAAACATTCCAGCTGCAGAGAAGAACAAGGCCCCAGTGCCTGAAGTTGCTGAAGAAGATGAAGCTCAAGTGCTAAGGAAGCTGAAGCCCAAGATCCCTGACCACAATGATGCACACCCAGTTGCAGAAAACATGAAAATCAGGAAGGATGCAGGATTGAGACTATGGAGACAGTCTGATCCATATGATATCAGGAGAAGAACTGTTGTGGACTACAGGTTTCACACTAAGGAACAGCAGGACTTCTATGAGACAATTCTGCTTGATAAGAAGCCCATAGTGTGTGACATGAGATGGGTTGACTGGGAGTTCATCAAGGAGAATGAGGATCACTTCCCTGATGTGTATGATAGCTTCAAGGCATGTGGAGTTGACACATTTGTTGCCCAGAAGCTCACTAAGTGGAATGATGAGTTGATCATGCAGTTTTACTCCACTGCTCACTTCTATCCAGATGGAAGGATAGTATGGATGTCTGAGGGTACTAGGTACCAGTATACAGTTGATGAGTGGGCCAAGCTTATCAATGCTCCTGAGGAACATGAGGATGACTTGGATGTTTATGCTGAGAAGAAGAAAGACCACAACACCATGGCACACATGTACAGAGAGATCCCAGATGATGCTTTGGAGACTCATAAGTTTGGATCTGTCCACTTCTTGTTGTCTGGTCTACCTACCATAAACTGGATTCTAAGGCACACTGCTACCCAAGTCAGGTGATCACAAGATGATCAGAGGACATGCTATAAACTTGCTGCACATATTTGATGTCCCACAGAAGTTCAAGGTCATGAGTTTGATTGTTGAGACAATCAAGAGAACTGCTGCTGACCAAAAAAGAAGCTGTGGGTATGCCCCACAAATTCAGGAGCTCATCAATTCCAAAATGGGCACCGGGACTTATCTATTGGATAAGGAACACCTGGCCATATTCCCTGAATTCGAAAACAACACTGTGGTGATGACTGAGGAAGACCCCACATCAGTGCAAGCACATGAGAAGAGAGAGAAAGCTAAAGCTGAGAAAGCTGCCAAGATGCCAAGCGCAGAAGAGGCAGCTCAAGTGTTTCTGAAGAGCAAGCAAGATCAACTTGCTTATTTTATCCAGTCCACACTGAGAATTGAGAAGGGCTTGGCCACCCTGACTCAGAACCAGGAGAGCTTGGAAAGGATTATTGAGACAAAGTTCTATGATCTTGATCTAAAGGTCACTGAGATCCAAACTGCAGTTGAGCAGCTCCAGGAGGAAGCAGAGGAGAAGAAGGGCAAGTCTACTACAGATGCTTTTGCTAGAGTGCCCAGAGGACAAAGATCTGCTGCAGTGCTTGTGACAGATCCTCGAGCTACAGCCTCAGCACCAGCAGCTACAGCTCCAGTTCCACCTCCCGCGGCTACTCCACCAGCTCCAGCTACTTCATCTGAAGCCTTCGTTCTTGGAGTTCTCTCTACATCGCCTCCTGAAGACCAAGTCTAAGAGACGTTTAGCACTATGCATTTTTGAACTTTTTGGTAACTTGTTGCCAAAAGAGGAGAAAAATGTATAGATCATAGTCTGAGAGAGAGAGAGAGAGAGAGTGTTAGTTTTTTATCTCTCTTGCTTATTTGGTTTGAAACTTTATTTGTGTGCTTGTGTGAGATACTTTATGTCCTTTTGTGAGATACTTGTTGATCATATGCTACCCTTAATGCTTGTTGGATGTTATTATCTCTTATGTCCTTATATGATCATTCACTTTGCTTGGTGATGAGTGCATGTTTTTTAATTCCTATCATTTTGAGCGCTCCACCAAGATGTATGTGACATGGAAAAGTAACCCATGATCCTAATCGATTGTGCATTTGCATTCAAAAGAAAATTTTAAATAATGCAAAATTTAGGGGGGGCTCTTGCTTATCACATACTTCTCAATGCGACGATGTTTTTCAATCTTATTTATCATTTGTCGAAGCTTTGATCTATATGTTGTCATCAATTACCAAAAAAGGGGAGATTGAAAGTGCAACTATCCCTGGGTGGTTTTGGTAATTCCTAACAACACATAGCTCATTGAGCTAATGCTATTTCAAGATAAATATTTTAGGAAATCTCAATAATTGGCATGGCATGGATTAGAAAGTGGACCCTTCAAAATGCTAAGGACAAGAGATTGGCTCAAGCTCAAAGCACAATACTCTACATTTTCTATTTTAGTGATCCAAGATCACATTGAGTCTATAGGAAAAGCCAATACTATTAAGAGGTGATGAGGTGTTGCTTAATGAGGTTCTTTCTCAAAATGCTTAGTGATATGCTCCAAAACCCTCCACTACTTTCTCATATCCACATATGTCCCAAACCAAAAAGTCAAACTCGGCCCCACCGAAACTTTCTATCCGGAGCCACCGAGTTCAGTTGACATAGCCACTGCCAGAAACCCTAGTCTTTTCGGTCCCACCGATAGGGATCTCGTTCTCACCGAGATGGGATTGTAATCACTCTGTTTCCCTTCGTAACGTTTCGGTCAAATCGAGATGAGCGATCGGTCCCACCGAGATTGCAATGCAAACTCCCTGTTTCCCTTTCGTAACGTTTCGGTCCAACCGAGATGAGCGAATCGGTCCCACCGAGTTTGCCTGACCAACTCTCTATTAGTCTATTACCAAAATCGGTCCCACCGAGTTTGTGTAATCGGTCTCACCGAGATTACGTTATGCCCTAACCCTAATGAAATCGGTCTCACTGAGTTGACGTGTCGGTCCCACCGAAATACCTAACGGTCACATTATGGACCAAATCGGTCTGACCGAGTTCTCTGAATCGGTCCCACCGAGTTTGGTGATTTGTGCGTAACGATTAGATTTTATGTGGAGGCTATATATACCCCTCCACCCACTCTTCATTCGTGGAGAGAGCCATCAGAACATGCCTACACTTCCAACACATATTTTCTAAGAGAGAACCACCTACACTTGTGTTGAGGTCAAGATATCCCATTCCAACCACATAAATCTTGATCCCTAGCCTTCCCCAAGTTGCTTTCCACTCAAATCTTCTTTCCACCAAATCCAAATCATGTGAGAGAGAGTTCAGTGTTGGGGAGACTATCATTTGAAGCACAAGAGCAAGGAGTTCGTCATCAACACACCATATGTTACTTCTTGGAGAGTGGTGTCTCCTAGATTGGCTAGGTGTCACTTGGGAGCCTCGGTCAAGATTGTGTAGTTGAACCAAGGAGTTTATAAGGGCAAGGAGATCGCCTACTTCGTGAAGATCTACCCTAGTGAGGCAAGTCCTTCGTGGGCGACGGCCATGGTGGGATAGACAAGGTTGCTTCTTCGTGGACCCTTCGTGGGTGGAGCCCTGCGTGGACTCGCGCAACCGTTACCCTTCGTAGGTTGAAGTCTCCATCAACGTGGATGTACGATAGCACCACCTATCGGAATCACGGATAAAAAATCTCCGTGTCAACATTGTGTTTGCTCCCTCAAACTCCTCCCTTTACCTTCATATGCAATTGTTTTACATTCCGCTGCTATACTCTTAGAATTGCATGTGTAGGTTGATTGCTTGACTTGTGCTAAGTAGTTAAAATCTGCCAAGAACTAAAATTAGGAAAAGGCTAGATTTTTATTTGGTCAAGTAGTCTAATCACCCCCCCCCCTCCCCTCTAGACATACTTTCAATCCTACACGTTCTATAAAGATATGACTCCTTTGGCGTACTCTCGAAAATAAATAAAAAGAAAAACCCTATAGAAGTGTTTGAAGACGCGACATGACCGCTCTAGTTGGCCCATAGGCCCATTAAATTGTTATTTGTGGAAAAAATTCCATGAATAAGAAAATATTTTTTCTTTATTAAGAAAAGGGAACAGATGCATAAAATTACAGTTTGCCATATTACAAAAATGCTATCATCTATGTATACAAAAATGCGATGTTATGCTTTAAAAAAACAGCCATCCTCTAATATAGAAATTTACGAAGATATATTAAAAAATGGTATGTTGGTACTTCAACACAAAAAATGTTTATCTAGATCACGACAAAAATATATAATTAGGTGTGTTTAACAGGGTATATTAAGGAGAAAAATTGGCGAGCAACCATAGGTGAAGTCTTCGACGGGCGAAATCTTCACCCTGGCGGTGTGACATGGAGTTTACAAGTTTTTTTGTTGCCCACTAATAACCCACATTTGTAGGAATCCATTATAGATATTTCTGATAAGTAATACGTCGAACCCAACGAGGAGCAGAAGGAATTGGTCAAAGAAAATTAGCAAGGAATCAAGCTGCAAAGATTGCGTGGTTGCTTGTTTGATCGAGTGAGTAAGTACAAGAATGTAAAAGAAAACAACCACCAGCGCAAAAACCATTGGTGAAATCTTCAACATGCGAGCAACACAACCCACACTTGATAACATCTAGCTAAATATCATACATCGACAAAAATTAACCCACGTTAATAGTCTTGGAGCACAGATAGAAACGGAGCTAAAGAAGAGGTAACGGAGCTAAAGAAGCCAAAGCCGCCAGACAACAACAATTTGAAGTCGAAGAGAAGAAGCTCAAAGCCCTTGGAGAGGTTTCTGCCGTCATCTTTAGCCACCTAAGCGTAGGACCTCATGTCTCTAGCATTGAGAAGATCTGAAAACTTCATTTGCTACTTGCTCTACTAACTTTGCTCCCAGCATCGACACCTCTTTGGTTCCACCCTTGTGTGCAAAATGGACCGGCCAACGATCCAAAAGAAACTTAGCTTTATAAGAATCATTGGATCATTGAATAGCTTATTATCAAAGATGGTTCTATTTGCATTTCCATAATGTCCAAAACAGAACAGAGATACCAACTAGGATGAGCCTTTCCTCTTTCTTGGGAAAGGTCTTAATCCACATCCCAAAACAATTTTCAACTGAAGACGGAATAAAATTTAAACAAAATGCACATATCAATAAACATCACACCAAAACAACAACAGAATAAGTGAAGAAGAGATGATCAATTGTCTCATCTTTCCCACAAAAGACACATTTGTGTCCTCTTTCCAGCCTCTCTTCAACAAAACATCTTTAGTAAGGATACTCTTCCTGACTATTAGCCATAGGAAAACTTTAATCTTGGCAGGGACCTTACCTCTCACAAGTATTTTGTGGGAAATTACAGTCCACTTCAATCAATTTCCTATACAAAGATTTAATTGAAAAATTCCTATCCCCAGTTAGAAGTTAGAACCCATTCAATATGACCTGTACCAGATCTCATTTCAATTTCCTCACATCTCAATTTAAGGTTTCTCCATAATTCCATACACTCATCATACAAGGTCCTACCCCACCCTTTCTGCAATGCTTCAGCCACAGTTATAATATGGTCAAAGCTGAGCAGATAAAACATGGGATCAGCATCTTTTAGACGTTTATTATCGACTCAAACAACTTCCCGGAATCTAACGTACTATGCACATCTCCCAATTTCCATCTACAGAATTGATAAAAAAGATCTTTGACTTTCAAAATGCTAGTCCAAAATTATGAGTCACCGATTTTGTGCTTCACTCTAGATATACATATGTCAGCGACATATTTCTTCAGTAGGACAGCTTGCCAAAGACCATCTTCTGTTTCAAGTTTCCAAAATCACTTAGCTAATAAAGCTTTGTTCATAACCTCTAGTTCTAGAATACCCAGACCACCCAAGCCTCTGGGTTTGCAACATGTTTTCCAGTTCACCGGGTGGTACTTTTTCTTATCTTCATCCTCCTGCTAGACCATCCTAGCTCTTAAGAAGTCGGCCTTCTTTAAATCCTGCATTGGGATAGGATAGAATGACATCATAAAGAGGGGCATATTAATTAAACAAGGCCAGAACCAAAGCAATTCTCCCAACAATAGAACACATGAGTTTACCCTGCCAGCAAGCACGTCGCTTCTCTTTTTTTTTTACCATCCCAACCAGTGTTTTTTTTTATTCTACTGTCTCTGATAGGCTCACTGAAGCTTATCAGAAAAAACAAAACAACCACAAACCGAAACGAAGCAATAATTCCGGACCCTCTTATTTGGCTGACGTTTGCTGGGAGGGGATGGCATTTGTGAATGTTTTGCAGTTTTAGTTAGCCGAGGGGATTCAGAACAACATGACATTTTCTAGACAAAATTGTCATCCTCCCAAAAAATGCCATGTTGTTTCGAAGAAATTGTCATCCCCGATACAACTAAAACTGCAAGGAAAAATGTTCGAAATGCCATGCTCTCCCAGCGAACGTTAGCCAGATAAGATTTCCGACAATTCCAGATAATAGAAAAACCCAGGGTGCCATAGATTATACAACTGATCAGATATCACCGTTGGTCATATACACAGATCCATCATCATCCATCCATGGCTTATCCAGTCACATAAGTACATACACCGATGCATGCATGTCGAGTAGCGACCGAGACGAGCTAACTAAATGTAGCAAGCACGCAGCTGATCGACCCGACCGATCGCTCCATGGCATATGAACACGGCATGCATGCATCCGCGTGCACGGACCGACACACATGTACGACTAATCAACAACGTATTCGCGGTACAACACCGGCACGTACGTACTCACAATTTGGCGCACTGCACGGGCGCGAAGGAGAGGGTGTTCTCACCCACGTCGTACACGAACTGGATGTTCTGCTGCTGGAAGTTGCCGATGATGGACAGGCCCCGCGACCCCATCACCGTCAGGCACAGCGCGCCGGACCCGGAGTCCAGCACCATGTAGTTCTCCGCCGGCAGGTCGAGGTCCGCGCCGTCGAAGTGGAACACCAGCTTCGGCACCTCCACCTGGTCCACCCCGCTCGCCGGCGCCTCGAAGCACATGTCCAGCCCGATCCCCGACCCGTCAGCCGCCGGCAGCTTCATCTGCGCCGCGAACGCCTTCTTCAGCGCGCGGTACCCCTGCAGCTCCAGGTACGTGATCGACGTGCCGGAGTCCACGATGACCCCGCCCGTGCCGTCGTCCTGCACGGCGAACGCCGAGCTCGGCAGGGTGATGTGTATCGAGCCGACCGTCAGGCCCTTGAGGTTCACGTAGTAGAAGGACGGCTGGCTCGGGTTCTTGATGAGAGGGGTGGTCTGCACCGACGACGCGGCCGCCGCGCTCTCTGAGATGCTGGCGAGGGAGCCGAGGAGGAGCGGGCTCTTGCTGGTGTCGTCGAGGGAGGTGAGGCAGTAGGAGAACTTCTTGAGACCGAGCTGTGAGACCAGCGAGAGGGGACCCCGGCCGAGCCCCACGAGCCCCGCGCCCTGCGTGAACCCGTCGCCCTCGTTCGTGTCGCCGCAGCCGAAGGCGACGTCCGGGAGCTTCGTCTTGGCCAGCGTGAAGGTCTCGGCGGCCAGGACGCCCTGCGTCGAGGAGGAGTCGCCGTAGGTGTACGTGTAGCCGCACTTGGCCGAGGTGCACTTAGAGCTGGGCAGGTCGCTGCAGAAGGAGCTGGAGCACGGCAGCGCGGCGTAGGTGGAGGACGAGGAGGGGTCGAACACCGGCGTGCTCTGGTTGAAGCACTCCACGCACGGCTTGCACTGCGTCCACACGAGGTCGCTGCCGGTGTCGATGATGGCCGCGTAAGCCACCGCAGGCGTTCCGATGGACATGTCCATCAGGAACTCGCCGTTGCCGGCGTGCACCGGCACCTGCAGCGCCGGCGCGACGGCCTTGCTCGACATCATCGGCACGCCGGTGGTCCGCGCGACGAGCCTGGACATGCGGTGGCGGCTCCGCCTCGCCGCCCGCCGCAGCAGCTGCAGCTTCGTGTAGTTGCCGTGCGCGTCGACGTGCGTCAGGGCCACGCGCAGGCCCTCCAGGCGGCCCAGCTGAGACGACGTCGCGGCGAGGCCGCCGGTGGCGCAGCTGGCGAACACCGCCGTAGCTACCAAAAGAAGCAACCGTAGCTGCACCTGCGCCCCCATGTTTTTGGCTTTCGGCAAGTGCGAGAAGAGCAAGCTAGTGCTTAATGATCCTTGAATCGAAGAAAGGCTAGATTTTATATTCTTCTCACGACATAAAACAATGATCGGTAGTTATAGTTAGGTTTGCTTTGCTCTAGCCATGACCATATCCAGATGATGGCTTGAAGTTTTAGCCTAAGCAAGAGAGGGAAAGGAAGCTGCTGGGAGAGCTGAGAAGATGGGAAAAGCCAGTGGCCGGTCAGCTGAAGCGAGCCGTGTGGGAGACTGGTACAATTGGTACCTAATTGGATGCGACAACTTCACCTCACTGCTAAGCTTCTCCTTGGCGCCTGTCGCCACAATGATAGGAAGTCTGATTTGAGTACGTGTGCCCAGGGTGGCCTTTTAGGTCATATGGTTAAGATTTTGGTGACTACTACTGGCCTACCAGGTCAGTGGATCTCACTTTTAGAACCTTCCTTCAATTTTTGCTTATATGCATGTATACATTTGTGTATTTTTGTGGTAAACAATACAGTACAACTTTGTTGGTTAAGCAAAAGTATCTTCATAGTTGAATTATTGTTTTGAAATGGATGTATCTGTAACTAAAATACGTCAGATACATCCATTTCTATGACAATAATTCAACGGAAGAAAGATATTAGATTGAACAGTCTGATCCCCGCAAGAAGAAAATGAGTGAACAGTCTGATACAAAGTGGACCGATATGGGATTATTATGTACGGCCTTCTAAAGTCTCTACTATTATTTATTCGCAAAAAAAAGGTCTCTATTATTTGACTTGTGAACAAAAGCTAGGTTAGGGATGTCTGTGCTAGGTAGCCAACATACAGGTCGATAATATGCCTGAGTTGGTGAGCAACCGGCGTCGGCCGGTCCATTTAGAACGAATTATAGATTGTTTGGCCTTTGTCCACCATGTTCTTCCATTTCCAACGACATGAGTGGCCTAGCTGCGCTTGTTTCCCTTGCAAGTAATTCTGACAAGGATTTCTCTCGCGTCTCGCCGCTGGAACTCGGTTGTATGCAATTAGGTGGTGCATGCTGTGACGCCCCCAATTCAATCGTACACTAATCATGCACGCAAATGTGTACGATCAAGATCAGGGACTCACGGGAAGATATCACAACACAACTCTAAAACATAAATAAGTCATACAAGCATCATAATACAAGCCAGGGGCCTCGAGGGCTCGAATACAAGTGCTCGATCATAGACAAGTCAGCGGAAACAACAATATCTGAGTACAGACATAAGTTAAACAAGTTTGCCTTAAGAAGGCTAGCACAAACCGGGATCAGATCGAAGAAGCGCAGGCCTCCTGCAGGATCCTCCTAACTACTCCTGGTCGCCGTCCGCTGGGCTGCACGTAGTAGTAGGCGCCCCAGTGTAGTAGTCGCCATCGACGGTGGCGTCGCCCTGGGCTCCATCGTGCAGTCGCAACAACCGGTAAAGAAAGGGGAAAAGGGGAACAAGGCAACCGTGAGTACTCATCAAAAGTACTGCAAGCAAGGAGCTACACTACATATGCATGGATATATGTGTAAAGGGCCATATCGTGGACTGAATCTGTAGAATGCCGTAATAAGAGGGGATAGCTAATCCTCGTCGAAGACTACGCTTCGCAGCCTCCGCCTTGCAACATGTAGAAGAGAGCGATGAAGTCCTCCAAGTAGCATCACATAGCAATAATCCTACCCGGCGATCCCCTCCTCGTATCCCTGAGAGAGAGCGACCACCGGGTTGTATCTGGCACTTGGAAGGGTGTGATTTATTAAGTATCCGGTTCTAGTTGTCATAAGGTCAAGGTACAACTCCAAGTCGTCCTGTTACCGAAAATCACGGCTATTCGAATAGATTAAACTTCCCTGCAAGGGTGCACCACATAACCCAACACGCTTGATCCCATTTGGCCGGACACACTTTTCTGGGTCATGCACGTCGCAGCCCCACCTAGGCTCAACAGAGAGGTCAGCACGCCGGTCTAAACCTAAGCGCACAGGGGTCTGGGCCCATCGCCCTTAGCACACCTGCACGTTATGCGACTGTGCCGGAAGCAGACCTAGCCTCTGGCGTTCAGTCCAATCCGCGTAGCGCCACTCGGTCGGCGGCGTCACGAAGTGCCGGTGATACCACGACGCGGGATACCCATAACTACTCCCACGTAGATGGTTAGTGCGTATAGACCAAATGGCCGACTCGGATCAAATACCAAGATCTCGTTAAGCGTGTTAAGTATCCATGACGCCGACCAGGCCAGGCCCACCTCTCACCCAGTAGTCTCAACCTGCCATGTCGCCCGCCACAAAGTAACGATCGGGGCCGTCGGGAACCCAGGCCCACCTCTACCGGGATGGAGCCACCGTCCTTTCAAAGCCCCCATCTCCGAACAGTACCACGTGTAATGTAATAGTGTAAAGTATATAGCATATGCCCGTGATCACCTCCAAGTGATCACAGCCCGAGAGTATAGCATGGCGAGACGGACAAGAATGTAGGGCCACCGATGGAACACTAGCATCCTATACTAAGCAGAGGATAGCAGGTAAAGGTAACAACAGAGTAGCAAGGACAAAGCTATGCCGCAAAGATAGGATTGGCGAAAGCGATAACATGCTACACTACTCTAATGCAAGCATTATAGAGAAGAGTAGGCGATATCCGGTGATCAAAGGGGGCTTGCCTGGTTGCTCTGGCAAGAGAGAGGGTCGTCAACATCGTAGTCATCGGGTACCAAAGAAAAGATCGGCCTCGGGTCTACTGGGAAGAAGAGGGGGAAGAAACAGTAAATACAGAGCAAACAAAGCATCACAAAACATAATGAGGCAATACGCGGTGCTAGGTATGCCCTAACGCGGTAGGAGGTGATACCGACGAAGGGGGGAATCATCCGGGAAAGTATCCCCGGTGTTTCGCATTTTCGACAGATGAACCGGAGGTGAAATGTTGCAGGTTCACTATGCTAGGGACGCGTGGCGGACGAACGAGCTGCGTATCCGGATTCGTCTCGTCGTTCTGAGCAACTTTCATGTACAAAGTTTTTTGATCCGAGCTATGGTTTATTTTATATTAATTTTCAAAGTTTTATTCATTTTCTAAATTTAAATTAATTCGAATTTAAACAGTGTAATATTCTTTTATACCTAGCAGCAGCTAGCTACTGAGTATGACAGGTGGGGTCCAGAGGCTGAGTCGGCATGCACAGTCAGCAAGTCAAAGGTCAACGTTGACCAGTCAAACAGGGGGTGGGACCCAGGTGTCATAGGATGTTTTATTAACAGCAGTTTTTATTAGTTAGTTTATCAAAAGGGGCCCACTAGTCAGTGGGATGTTAGGTAGGGGGTTAGGTTAGTGCTTAATTAACAGGGTTGGGCCCACCTGCTGGTTTTAACCAGTGCGCCGGCGGTGGCGTACAGAGGCGACGGGGCCTCGCCGGACTCGGGGCTCCGGCGACCATTTGGTCAGCCGAGAGCGGTTACGGGGAGAGGGCGCCGACGCGAGTCGAGGAGAGCGGTCAGTAGGTGCGGGGTGGGGGGGTGGCCGGAGCGATGGCTACGACGACTGACGAGCGGCGGTGGCGACGGAGCTGCGTCGGGGACCAGGTACAAGCGACCCCAGGACACGTGGATGGCACTTTGGAACGTCCGCATCGCGGCGCGTCCAGTGGTAGCGGTGGCGTGGCCGGAGATGTCCGGCAGCGACGACGGCGAGGTCCGTGGCGTAGGAGGATGCAGTAGGGCGGGCCAGGCCGACGAAGGTGTGCGAGGGTGCAGCCGAACGCGGCGGCCGGGCTGCAGTGGCGCGGGGCATCGCGGGGGGGCGAGGCAGCGGAGAGGGGAAGAGGAGGCCGAGGGCCTCACCGCGAGCCGTAGGGGAATGGCAGTGTGCTCGGGGAGGTGTCGGGGTCGGCGCGACGAGTCGGAGCAGCTCCGTTCGTGGAGGAGGAAGACGGGGACGGTCCGCCGACGGGGTCGGGGAGGCGACGGGAAGCGCGAGGCGTCGGCTGCCCTGACCGGATTCACGCGGGCGAAGGGTTGAGGAGGCGGACATCGGCGACGGGGGCGGCGGCGACGAAGCGACGCTGACGACAAGCAGCTTGTGTCGGGCGGTTGTGCTCGATCCCGATCCAGGAGGGGATCGGGGGAGGAGTGGGTGGTGTACGGTAGTGTCTAGGGTTCGGGGGAGTGGGGAGAGGATAAGGGAGTGGGTGGGGCGCGGCCGGTTGGGCCAGGTGGGCCGGTCGGGCGGCCCGGTAGCCTGTTGGGCCGAGGCCCAACTGGGGGAGGGGGCTTTACTTTGTTTCGTTTTTGTCTTAATCATGTTTAGTTTTTTCCTTTTATCTATTCTTCCCTTTTTTTGTAGTTTCTTTTATTTTTAGTTTTATAAAAAATACCACTAGTTCCTAAGTTTGTATTTATCAACATACTAATGTGAGATTAATTCTTAACCAATAATAAAATAGTTTTAGCATTTTATAAATTCAATAGGCATTTGTTTAATTGTTTTCACTACTGTTTTAATTGCTTTAGAGCCGTTAAACATTTTATCAAAGTTTGGTTTCTCCACCATCATTACTTACGATTTATTTGACACAACCCGAACCGTTTAGTTTTGATATTTGAAAACTTTAATTCTTTGACTTGATTTTGAATTTGAATTTTGAATCGGTTTTGAACTAACCCAAGATTAACTACTGTGACAGAGGTGACGGGGCACCATTAACGGGTTTACTGTAGCCTAATTATCCGGGCGTCACAATTCTCCTCCACCACAAGAAATCTCGTCCCGAGATTTAAGAGGGGTCTAAGGGGGAAACGTTTGGTTACGAACTTCTAACGAATCTTCTTGGTCTTGGTTGCTCCTCTCAAAGTGGTCGATCCATTGTATTGATGTCTTCATTTTTCTGCTTCAGGTCATCAAGATGAAGTCGACATCCTTTCTTTGGGGGTTCCATCGTACTTACGAAAGAATAAGGGGGGTTATTCCGGGAGAATGAACCTCTACAAGGTTGACTATCTGGTCGATAACACCGGGGAAGGTGGCGGAAAGTAACTCGTGAATTGAAACTTAAGTAATTATCGAGGGCAATTAATGAGGTTTCATGGGAAGTTTCGAGCGAGCAGGCAACCGTTCGATGCCTGAACAGGGCTTGAAAGGGGCCCAAAGCAATCGGGACTAAGTATTGTGTCTGATATCAGACCTGAAGGTGGCTCATGAATTACATACGAGGCCACGCACGAGGAACAACCTTGCGAACAGGGGGTGTACAGGAGAGTCAGGTTTCGATCCTGTGGAACTGTGGGTTATGGGCCCACCATGTGGGTTAAAGAAGGAAAGGCATTGACATCTTGCACGGTCATGATAGCAAGGCATGTCAGAGAATAACCGTTCAGTTATGTTGGCAACATCATTGGTACCAAGGGCGAGGGACGAAGAGAACCATTTTCCTGCTCGTTGAAACAAGGCGGACCAATAGGCAAAGTTCTCGTCCATCGGTGGTTACCGGGATGTCATCAACAATAGTAACAGGGTCTTACTTGTGAGTGGTACAACGAGGTGTTTACATAAGCAGGGAAATATTACCGCCTATATAATATAGATCACAAGAAGGATTAAACAAAACCAAAGGAAACAAAAAGTGATTATCAGGTTTAAATAGAACAATGGAAAGGAAAATGTGTATACACACATATTTCAGGGGTATATCCTTTCCAAGGACAAGCGGGGCATGATATCCATGACAAGATAGAAAGTAGAAGAACATTAGGGTAAGGGGAGGAATTTCACGATATTACCCATACAACAGTGTTTGGATAATTGAGTGAGAAACATTTAGCATTGGGCTTCAAATGTTCTTGTTGAAAACCGTAGTACCATAGACATGCTTTAAGATAGCATTGACATGGTCATCAGTTGAAGATCAGACTTTGGAAACACGAAGGATCCATCAGGAATAACTTGTAGAATAAGTCTTACAATTTCCTCATGGATGAATGGATAACCTTGCTGAAAAGGAATCTATAATGATAGGTCCTCCAGCCGGGGGGGGGGGGGGGTGCTAGGCATGACATCATGTTACCGGGTCATCAAAGGATCAACATCATAACTCTTGGAAAGTTGTCCCAACCATCATATTTGACCGAGATTCATATCCAATTGGTGTCATGATACCTCAGACTCAGGGGGTCCGAGAGGAAAAGTTGCAAAACAAATTGACGAGATGACATTGTAAGATTCTCGGGAAATCTACTACGGAAGCGAGTTCCGAAATAGGAGCTCATCATTAAACCCATGAAGGGATAAGATGGTAGCTGATGATCTCAGCGACAATTCATCGAGGTTTCCAAAAGGATGCATTTCCACAAGTATGTGAACAAGGAAAAACAAACCCAATTAAACATCCGTTGAAAGGTGCAACCGTAATGTGGGCTTACAGTAGCATGATCAACGTCGGAATGGTGGTTCAGCAACCGATAGGCTAAGAATGAATTATCAATCATTAACTCCAAAGCAATAGGGTTGCTAGAAGTGCAGAATCCAACCAACACCGTTCACTTGTGGGTACCTCGGTTGGAATTAATACGAGGACCAAGAAAGAATGGTGATGGTGAGAAGTATCATTATAGCAAGAATTTCTTAAGAGGTGGAGCAATCCTCACAACATTCCTGACATCAAAGATGGTAATACTCCACGGTAGATCATAACATAAGTTGGATAGCAAGGAACTCAAGGTACAACACAAAACTTAGAACAATTTTGTGTTGGAGGGAAGGCAATAAAGTGGTCGATGACAACAAAAATCATCAAGGCAAGGATGGTATTTCTCATCATGAATTCAATTGATATCTTGGAAAAGCTCGGAATACTGATGATGATCACGACAATTTGTCGAGAGATTTCAGGAAGATGTAATCGATCGACGATGACATCAAGTCAAATGAATGATGAAGCGAAAGGTTATTGGAACCACGAGTAGGACACAAACTCGAGATCAAGTTTGTTGTTCAAGATGGATCGATATGATGAGCAAAGTCTACGTAAGCTTAGCTCATCGTCGAAAACTTTGCTCCGGGAAGGACCAGGTAGCACAGTTAAAAAGTTGCACGATAATGATATGGCCGATCAGGCTAGGAATGGCGTGATCGGGTACAAACTCATACTTAAAGAAGATTATCAAGTGTCGTTGAACCGAAATGCAGACTCGGTTCAGTTATTGGTGTCTTTGAGTGTATAATAACTCAGAGCCCGTGAAAAATTGGAATCAGTGGGAAGGTAGCACTTGATGAAGAACTCATAAGAAGTTATGCAGTTCCATGATAATCTTGAGATACCGGGGGGGTAATACTCGACACAAGATCAAAGTAAAGGTTGGACGGGTGCAATGATCTGCAGAAGACAAGTACTTCAACTTGTCCGAGAAATGGTATTTAAAAGGAGAACATGGCCGGAACAACGATTGCAAATGATCGAACCACGGATACAAGATGAACTTATAACAAGGGGGTAATTATTTTTACGAGCAGCTTCCATGATAAGTTATACATCGTGTCCATGGGCATGAACGCAAGGTTCAAGGTCGACTCCCACTTCTTCAATGTATAACCTTCCATTCACTTCTCGCTTTGATAAAGGCATTATTGTTGAAAGTTTTTCCTGGTGAAATACCAGATGAGTATGACTCGTGAAAACTTTCGAGTTCACACATATTAAGGAAGGCATAGGTTCAACCCGTCAGGGTATCGTGGAAACATATACCACAAGCTTCAATAGTAAATACCACCAGCTCGAAAACAGAGCATGGTTGAGAAAACAAAGGATACAATTTACCCAAGGCTTTATATATCCGTGGAAAGACTCACAAGGTTATTTGAATATGATGGACGGTGTCGGATGAAATCCAACAATGGATCGGGCGATCCACAACGGAGCTGGTGTGAGTATCGGTACTCAATCAGAGGAAGAAAGAACGCACGAACATCATATTATGGAACATCTGAATAATTCGATGCTTAGATAACAAAGGAATTATGATTTCCAAAACAAAGGATCAGAAGGAGACGCTCTGATCAAGGATGGATAAGTTGGATAGACCAGAGGCACAATTGACGACAAATAGTTTGGTCGAGAACCAGCTCATGTTCAAAATGACGTCTGAGCCGAAAAGATAATTTAGAAGGGTTGATCGATGATTGTGTGCATTCGCACACATGTTGAAGCAATAGGATCAAAATGACGGTGTCAAAAGATACTAGTGAATATTGCTAGTGATATGGGAGCATCCATAATGTAAGCAGACAAGTATTTGTAGAGCAATAAGCTGCTAAGGATTTTTTTTGGAGGATCGAATAGCATTTCGAAGACTTTTGTGAAACACAAGAACAACTCGGGATGAGCGGATACTCGACAAGTGCGAGGATTTATTTGAAGGGGTATTCGTGTGGCAAGGAACTGCTAGGCAGTAGGCACAAAGTATTCTCGGAACAATAGAGAAAACTTCGGGGTATCTTGTAATAACAAGATCAATGGGGGATGATCATATGAATGGCAAGTGTAAGTAGTTATCCATAAGGGTTTATCGGTGGTCGGGAATTGCAAAAGCAACGGGCACAAGGTCTCGAGAGAATATCAAAGAGTATCTCCGAAATTTTCTGGTGCAGTCGGTGATCATCTGGACTGAAGGGCCTCTCCGGGAGAAAGTATTTTTGAGAACCTAAAGTTAGATTTTAGTAAAAATCGTTTAACCCGAATAGAAGAGAGTTCAGAATCCCAGAGTAAAGGTCGAGGAGTAAAAGATCCTAGTACCACCCAATGGCGACGTGGGCCCGTAAGGCACACAGCCATGTTAGTAAAAGTTTTGCAATGTCTAGACTCGACTCGGCCAAGGAGTTGGAAAGGGGGATTCCTACAGGCAGTCGGCTCTGATACCAACTTGTGACGCCCCCAATTCAATCGTACACTAATCATGCACGCAAATGTGTACGATCAAGATCAGGGACTCACGGGAAGATATCACAACACAACTCTAAAACATAAATAAGTCATACAAGCATCATAATACAAGCCAGGGGCCTCGAGGGCTCGAATACAAGTGCTCGATCATAGACGAGTCAGCGGAAGCAACAATATCTGAGTACAGACATAAGTTAAACAAGTTTGCCTTAAGAAGGCTAGCACAAACTGGGATACAGATCGAAGAGGCGCAAGCCTCTGCTGGGATCCTCCTAACTACTCCCGGTCGCCGTCCGCGGGCTGCACGTAGTAGTAGGCGCCCCGGTGTAGTAGTCGCCATCGACGGTGGCGTCGCTCCTGGGCTCCATCGTGCAGTCGCAGCAACCGGGTAAAGAAAGGGGAAAAGGGGAACAAGGCAACCGTGAGTACTCATCAAAAGTACTGCAAGCAAGGAGCTACACTACATATGCATGGATATATGTGTAAAGGGCCATATCGGTGGACTGAAGCTGTAGAATGCCGTAATAAGAGGGGATAGCTAATCCTGTCAAGACTACGCTCGCAGCCTCCGCCTTGCAACATGTAGAAGAGAGCGATCAAGTCCTCCAAGTAGCATCACATAGCAATAATCCTACCCGCAATCCCTCCTCGTATCCACGAGAGAGAGCGACCACGGGTTGTATCTCAGTGAAGGAAATATGCCCTAGAGGCAATAATAAAGTTATTATTTATTTCCTTATTTCATGATAAATGTTTATTATTCATGCTAGAATTGTATTAACCGGAAACATAATACATGTGTGAATACATAGACAAAGCAGTGTCACTAGTATGCCTCTACTTGACTAGCTCGTTAATCAAAGATGGTTATGTTTCCTAACCATAGACATGAGTTGTCATTTGATTAACGGGATCACATCATTAGGAGAATGATCTGATTGACTTGACCCATTCCGTTAGCCTAGCACTTGATCGCTTAGTATGTTGCTATTGCTTTCTTCATGACTTATACATGTTCCTGTAACTATGAGATTATGCAACTCCGTTTACGGAGGAACACTTTGGTGCTACCAAACGTCACAACGAATCGGGTGATTATAAAGGAGTACTACAGGTGTCTCCAAAGGTACATGTTGGGTTGGCGTTTTGAGATTAGGTTTTGTCACTCCGATTGTCGGAGAGGTATCTCTGGGCCCTCTCGGTAATGCACATCACTATAAGCCTTGCAAGCAATGTAGCTAATGAGTTAGTTACGGAATGATGCATTATGGAACGAGTAAAGAGACTTGCCGGTAACGAGATTGAACTAGGTATTGAATACCGACGATCAAACCTCGGGCAAGTAACATACCGATGACAAAGGGAACAACGTATGTTGTTATGCGGTTTGACCGATAAAGATCTTCGTAGAATATGTAGGAGCCAATATGGGCATCCAGGTCCCGCTATTGGTTATTGACCAAGAATAGTTCTAGGTCATGTCTACATAGTTCTCGAACCCGTAGGGTCCGCACGCTTAAGGTTTCGATGACGGTTATATTATGAGTTTATGAGTTTTGATGTACCGAAGGAGTTCGGAGTCCCGGATGAGATCGGGGACATGACGAGGAGTCTCGAAATGGTCGAGACGTAAAGATCGATATATTGGACGACTATATTCGGAGTTCGGAAAGGTTCCGAGTGATTCGGGTATTTTTCGGAGTACCGGGGAGTTACGGGAATACGGGGAAAAGTATTGGGCCTTAATGGGCCTTAGTGGAAGGAGCGGGAGGTGGCGTGCGCCCTCCCAAGCCCAGTCCGAATTGGACAAGGGGTTTGGGCGCAGCCCACCTCTCCCTTCCTTCTCCACTTCCCCTTTCCCCTTCTCCTAGTTGGACTAGGAAGAAGGAGTCCTACTCCCGGTGGGAGTAGGACTCCCCTTGGCGCGCCTCCTCCTAGGCCGCCACCTCCTCCCTTGCTTCTTTATATCTGAGGGGCAGGGGGCACCCGGGACACACAAGTTGATCTACGGATCTTTCCTTAGCCGTGTGCGGTGCCCCTTCCACCATATTTCACTTGGTCATATCGTCGCGGAGCTTAAGCGAAGCCCTCGCGCCGGAGAAGTCATATCGTCATGAGCTTAGGCGAAGCTCTGCGTCGGTGGAGCATCAACATCGTCACCATGCCGTCGTCCGACGGAACTCATCCCGACACTTTGCTGGATCGGAGTCCGGGATCGCCATCGAGCTAAACGTGTGCAGAACTCGGAGGTGCCGACGCTCGGTGCTTGGATCGGTCGGATCGTGAAGACGTCGACTACATCAACCGCGTTGTTATAACGCTTCGCTTTCGGTCTCACGAGGGTACGGGCGGACACTCTCCCTCTCGTTGCTATGCCATCATCATGGTCTTGCGTGATCGTAGGAAATTTTTGAAATTACTACGTTCCCCAACAAGTGGCATCCGAGCTTGGTTTTATGCGTTGATGTCATGTGCACGAGTAGAACACAAGTGAGTTGTGGGCGATACAAGTCATACTGCCTACCAGCATGTCATATTTTGGTTCAGCGGTATTGTGAGATGAAGCGCCCGGACCGACATTACGCAGACGCTTACGCGAGACTGGTTTCACCGCCCGAGCACTCGTTGCTTAAAGGTGACCGGCGGGTGTCTGCTCTCTCACTTTAGTTGAATCGAGTGTGGCTACGCCGGTCCTTGAGAAGGTTAAAGCGGAGTCTATTTGACGAAGTATCGCTGTGGTTTTGATGCGCGAGGTAAGAACGGTTCTTGCTCAGCCCGTAGCAGCCATGTAAAACTTGCAACAACAAAGTAGAGGACGCCTAACTTGTTTTTGCAGGGCATGATGTGATGTGATGTGGTCAAGACGTGATGCTATATTTTATTGTATGAGATGATCATGTTTTGTAACCGAGTTATCGGCAATGGCAGGAGCCATATGGTTGTCGCTTATTGTATGAAATGCAACGCCATGTAATTGCTTTACTTTATCACTAAGCAAAGAGCGATAGTCGAGAAGCAATAGTTGGCGAGACGACAACGATGCTACGATGGAGATCAAGGTGTCGCGCCGGTGACGATGGTGATCATGACGGTGCTTGGCGATGGAGATCACAAGCACAAGATGATGATGACCATATCATATCACTTATATTGATTGCATGTGATGTTTATCCTTTATGCATCTTATCTTGCTTTGATTGACGGTAGCATTATAAGATGATCTCTCACCAAAATTATTAAGAAGTGTTCTCCCGAGTATGCACCGCTGCGAAAGTTCTTCGTTTGAGACACCACGTGATGATCGGGTGTGATAGGCTCTACGCTCAAATACAACGGGTGCAAAACAGTTGCACGCGAATACTCAGGTTAAACTTGACGAGCCTAGCATATAACAGATATGGCCTCGAACACGGAGACCGAAAGGTCGAACGTGAATCATATAGTAGATATGATCAACATAGTGATGTTCACCATTGAAACTACTCCGTCTCACGTGATGATCGGACATGGTTTAGTTGATTTGGATCACGTGATCACTTAGATGACTAGAGAGATGTCTGTCTAAGTGGGAGTTTGTTAATATGATTAATTAAACTTAAATTTATCATGAACTTAGTACCGATAGTATTTTGCTTGTCTATGTTTATTGTAGATAGATGGCTCGTCTTTGTTGTTCCGTTGAATTTTAATGCGTTCCTTGAGAAAGCAAAGTTGAAAGATGATGGTAGCAATTACACGGACTGGGTCCGTAATTTGAGGATTATCCTCATTGCTGCACGAAAAATTACGCCCCGAAGCACCGCTGGGTGACAGCCTGCTGCAGATCTTTGAGCCGGAAGTTGTGAACGTCCGCAAAGCAGAGTGATGACTACTCAATAGTTGAGTGTGCCATGCTTTACGGCTTAGAACCGGTCTTCAACGACGTTTTGAACGTCATGGAGCATATGAGATGTTCCAGGAGTTGAAGTTAATATTTCAAGCAAATGCCCGGATTGAGAGATATGAAGTCTCCAATAAGTTCTATAGCTGCAAGATGGAGGAGAATAGTTCATCGGTGAGCACATACTCAAAATGTCCGGGTATAACAATCACTTAATTCAGCTGGGAGTTAATCTTCCGGATGATAGTGTCATTGATGAATTCTCCAATCACGCCACCAAGCTACAAGAGCTTCGTGATGAACTATAATATGCAAGGGATGACTAAGACAATTCCTGAGCTCTTCGCGATGCTAAAAGCATGCGAAGTAGAAATCAAGAAAGAGCATCAAGTGTTGATGGTCAGCAAGACCACTAGTTTCAAGAAAAGGGCAAAGGGAAGAAGAAGGAAACTTCAAAAGGAACAGCAAGAAAGTTGCTGATCAAGAGAAGAAACCCAAGTCTGGACCTAAGCCTGAAACCGAGTGTTTTACTTGCAAGCAAACCTGGACCTCGAAGCGGAACTGCCCCAAGTATTTGGCGGATAAAAAGGATGGCAAGGTGAACAAAGGTATATATGATATACATGTTATTGATGTGTACCTTACTAATACTCGCAGATAGTACCTGGTATTTGATCTCGGGTTCATTGCTAATATTTGCAACTCAAACAGGAACTACGGATTGCGAAGATTGGCTAAGGACGAGGTGACGATGCGCGTTGAAATGGTTCCAAAGTCGATGTGATCGCTGGTCGGCACGCTACCTCTACATCTACCTTCGGATTAGTTTTAGACCTAAATAATTGTTATTTGGTGCCGCGTTGAGCATGAACATTATATCTGGATCTTGTTTAATGCGAGACGGTTATTCATTTAAATCGAGAATAATGGTTGTTCTATTTATATGAGTAATATCTTTTACGGTCATGCACCCTTGAAGAATGGTCTATTCTTGTTGAATCTCGACAAGAGTGATACACATATTCATAATGTTGAAGCCAAAAGATGCAGAGTTGATAATGATAGTGCAACTTATTTGTGGCACTGCCGTTTAGGTCATATCGGTGTAAAACGCATGAAGAAACTCCATACTGATGGGCTTCTGGAATCACTTGATTATGAATCACTTGGTACTTGCGAACCGTGCCTCATGGGCAAGATGACCAAAACGTCGTTCTCCGGAACTATGGAGCGAGCAACTGATTTGTTGGAAATCATACATACCGATGTTTGTGGTCCAATGAATGTTGAGGCACGTGGCGGTATCGTTATTTTCTCACCTTCACAGATGATTTGAGCAGATATGGGTATATCTACTTAATGAAACACAAATCTGAAACATTTGAAAAGTTCAAAGAATTTCAGAGTGAAGTGGAAAATCATCGTAACAAGAAAATAAAGTTTCTACGATCTGATCGTGGAGGAGAATATTTGAGTTACGAGTTTGGCCTTCAGTTAAAACAATGTGAAATAGTTTCACTACTCACGCCACCTGGAACACCACAGCGTTATGGTGTGCCCGAACGTCAGAATCAGTACTTTATTTGATATGGTGCGATCAATGATGTCTCTTACCAATTTACCAATATCGTTTTGAGGTTATGCATTAGAGACAGCCGCATTCACATTTAAAAGGGCACCATCTAAATCCGCTGAGACGACACCGTATGAACTATGGTTTAACAAAGAAACCTAAGCTGTCGTTTCTTAAAAGTTTGAGTTGTGATGCTTGTGTGAAAAAGTTTTCACCGATAAGCTCGAACCCAAATCGAGAAGTGCGTCTTCATAGATTACCCAAAAGAAAATGTTGGGTACACCTCCTATCACAGATCCGAAGGCAAGTTTTTCGTTGTTAAGATGGATCCTTTCTAGAGAAGAAGTTTCTCTCAAAGAAGTGAGTGGGAGGAAAGTAGAACTTGATGAGGTAATTGTACCTTCTCCATTATTGGAAAGTAGTTCATCACAGAAATCAGTTCCGATGATTCCTACACCAATTAGTGAGGAAGTTAATGATGATGATCATGAAACTTCAGATCAAGTTGCTACCAAACCTCGTGAGGTCTTCCAGAGTAAGATCCGCACTGAGTGGTACGGTAATCATGTTCGGAAGTCATGTTACTATACCATGATGTACCTACGAACTATGAGGAAGCGATGATGAGCCCAGATTCATGAAATGGCTTGAGGCCATGAAATCTGAGATGGGATCCATGTATGAGAACAAAGTATGGACTTTGATGGAGTTGTTCGATGATCGGCAAGCCATATTATATAAATGGATCTTCAAGAGGAAGACAGATGATGATAGTAGTGTTACTATCTACAAAGTTCGACTTGTCGCAAAAAGGTTTTCGACAAGTTCAAGGTGTTGACTACAAATGAGATTTTCTCAATCAGAAGCGATTCTTAAGTCTGTTGAATCATGTTAGCAATTGCCACATTTTATGAAATCTGGCAAATGAATGTCAAAACTACATTCTTTAATGGATTTATTAAAGAAGAGTTGTATATGATGCAACCAGAAGTTTTGTCAATCCTAAAGGAGCTAACAAAATGTGCAAGCTCCAGCGATCCATCAATGGACTGGTACAAGCATCTCGAGTTAGAATATACGCTTTGATGAGTTGATCAAAGCGTATGGTTTTATCTGAACTTTGGAGAAGCCTGTATTTACAAGAAAGTGAGTGGGAGCACTACAGCATTTCGACAAGTATATGTGAATGACATATTGTTGATCGGAAATAATGTAGAATTATTCTGCAAAGCATAAAGGAGTGTTTGAAAGGAGTTTTTTCAAAGAAAGACATCAGTGAAGCTGCTTACATATTGAGCATCAAGACCTATAGAGATAGATCAAGACGCTTGATAATTTTTTCAATGAATACATACCTTGTCAATATTTTGAAGTAGTTCAAAATGGAACAGTCAAAGAAAAGTTCTTGCCTGTGTTGCAAAGGTGTGAAATTGAGTGAGACTCAAATCCCGACCACGGCAGAAAATAGAAAAGAGAATGAAAGTCATTCCCTATGCCTCACCATAGGTTCTATAAAGTATGCTATGCTATGTACGCACCTATTATATACCTTGCTCTGAATTTGGCAAGGAATACAATAGTGATCTAGGAGTAGATCATGGACATTGGTCAAGAACATCCTTAGTGAGGACTAAGGAAATATTTCTCGATTATGGAGGTGATAAAAGAGCCCGTCAGAAAGAGTAACATCGATGCAAGTTTTTACACTGATCCAGATGACTCTAAGTCTCAATCTGGATACATATTGTAAGTGGGAGCAATTAGCTAGAGTAGCCCGTGCAGAGCATTGTAGACATAGAATATTTGCAAAATACATACGGCTCTGAATGTGATGACCCGTTGACTAAGCTTCTCTCACGAGCAAAACATGATCATACCTTAGTACTCTTTGGGTGTTAATCACATAGCGATGTGAACTAGATTATTGACTCTAGTAAACCCTTTGGGTGTTGGTCACATGACGATGTGAACTATGGGTATTAATCACATACAGATGTGAATATTAGTGTTGAATCACATGATGATGTGAACTAGATTATTGACTCTAGTGCAAGTGGGAGATCAAGGAAATATGCCCTAGAGGCAATAATAAAGTTATTATTTATTTCCTTATTTCATGATAAATGTTTATTATTCATGCTAGAATTGTATTAACGGAAACATAATACATGTGTGAATACATAGACAAACAGAGTGTCACTAGTATGCCTCTACTTGACTAGCTCGTTAATCAAAGATGGTTATGTTTCCTAACCATAGACATGAGTTGTCATTTGATTAACGGGATCACATCATTAGGAGAATGATCTGATTGACTTGACCCATTCCGTTAGCCTAGCACTTGATCGCTTAGTATGTTGCTATTGCTTTCTTCATGACTTATACATGTTCCTGTAACTATGAGATTATGCAACTCCGTTTACGGAGGAACACTTTGGTGCTACCAAACGTCACAACGAATCGGGTGATTATAAAGGAGTACTACAGGTGTCTCCAAAGGTACATGTTGGGTTGGCGTATTTGAGATTAGGTTTTGTCACTCCGATTGTCGGAGAGGTATCTCTGGCCCTCTCGGTAATGCACATCACTATAAGCCTTGCAAGCAATGTAGCTAATGAGTTAGTTACGGAATGATGCATTATGGAACGAGTAAAGAGACTTGCCGGTAACGAGATTGAACTAGGTATTGATACCGACGATCAAACCTCGGGCAAGTAACATACCGATGACAAAGGGAACAACGATGTTGTTATGCGGTTTGACCGATAAAGATCTTCGTAGAATATGTAGGAGCCAATATGGGCATCCAGGTCCCGCTATTGGTTATTGACCAAGAATAGTTCTAGGTCATGTCTACATAGTTCTCGAACCCGTAGGGTCCCACGCTTAAGGTTTCGATGCGATGTTATATTATGAGTTTATGAGTTTTGATGTACCGAAGGAGTTCGGAGTCCCGGATGAGATCGGGGACATGACGAGGAGTCTCGAAATGGTCGAGACGTAAAGATCGATATATTGACGACTATATTCGGAGTTCGGAAAGGTTCCGAGTGATTCGGTATTTTTCGAGTACCGGGAGTTACGGGAATACGGGGAAAAGTATTGGGCCTTAATGGGCCTTAGTGGGAAGGAGCAGGAGGTGGCGTGCGCCCTCCCAAGCCCAGTCCGAATTGGACAAGGGGTTTGGGGCGCAGCCCACCTCTCCCTTCCTTCTCCACTTCCCCCCTTTCCCCCCTTCTCCTAGTTGGACTAGGAAAGAAGGAGTCCTACTCCCGGTGGGAGTAGGACTCCCCTTGGTGCGCCTCCTCCTAGGCCGGCCACCTCCTCCCTTGCTCCTTTATATACGGGGGCAGGGGGGCACCCCATGACACACAAGTTGATCTACGGATCTTTCCTTAGCCGTGTGCGGTGCCCCCTTCCACCATATTCCACTTCGGTCATATCGTCGCGGAGCTTAGGCGAAGCCCTGCGCCGGAGAAGTCATATCGTCGCGGAGCTTAGGCGAAGCTCTGCGTCGGTGGAGCATCAACATCGTCACCACGCCGTCGTCTTGACGGAACTCATCCCGACACTTTGCTGGATCGGAGTCCGGGATCGCCATCGAGCTGAACGTGTGCGTAACTCGGAGGTGCCGTGACGTTCGGTGCTTGGATCGGTCGGATCGTGAAGACGCACGACTACATCAACCGTGTTGTTATAACGCTTCCGCTTTCGGTCTACGAGGGTACGTGGACGGACACTCTCCCCTCTCGTTGCTATGCCATCATCATGGTCTTGCGTGATCGTAGGAAAATTTTTGAAATTACTACGTTCCCCAACATCTGGCACTTGGAAGGGTGTGATTTATTAAGTATCCGGTTCTAGTTGTCATAAGGTCAAGGTACAACTCCAAGTCGCCCCTGGCATCAAGATCACGGCTATTCGAATAGATTAAACTTCCCTGCAGGGGTGCACCACATAACCCAACACGCTTGATCCCATTTGGCCGGACACACTTTTCTGGGTCATGCCCGGCCGCGGAAGATCAACACGTCGCAGCCCCACCTAGGCTCAACAGAGAGGTCAGCACGCCGGTCTAAACCTAAGCGCACAGGGGTCTGGGCCCATCGCCCTTAGCACACCTGCACGTTGCGTACGCGGCCGGAAGCAGACCTAGCCTACAGGCGTTCCAGTCCAATCCGGCGCGCGCCACTCAGTCGCTGACGTCACGAAGTGCTTCGGCTGATACCACGACGTCGGGATACCCATAACTACTCCCACGTAGATGGTTAGTGCGTATAGACCAAATGGCCAGACTCAGATCAAATACCAAGATCTCGTTAAGCGTGTTAAGTATCCGCGAACGCCGACCAGGGCCAGGCCCACCTCTCACCCAGGTAGTCTCAACTTGCCATGTCGCTCCGCCACAAAGTAATAGTCGGGGGCCGTCGGGAACCCAGGCCCACCTCTACTGGGATGGAGCCACTTGTCCTTTCAGCCCCCATCTCCGAACAGTACCACAGGTAATGTAATAGTGTAAAGTATATAGCATATGCCCGTGAGCACCTCCCAAGTGATCACAGCCCAAGAGTATAGCATGGCGGACGGACAAGAATGTAGGGCCACCGATGGAACACTAGCATCCTATACTAAGCGAGAGGATAGCGGTAAAGGTAACAACAGAGAGTAGCAAGGACAAAGCTATGCCATGAAGCAGAGATTAATCGAAAGCAGTAACATGCTACACTACTCTAATGCAAGCAGTATAGAGAAGAGTAGGCGATATCTGGTGATCAAAGGGGGGGCTTGCCTGGTTGCTCTGGCAAGAGAGAGGGGTCGTCAACACCGTAGTCGATCGGGGTACCAGCAGCAGCATCAGTCTCGGGGTCTACCGGGGAAGAAGAGGGGGAAGAAACAGTAAATACGGAGCAAACAAAGCATCACAAAACATAACGAGGCAATACGCGGTGCTAGGTATGCCCTAACGCGGTAGGAGGTGATACCGACGAAGGGGGGAATCATCCGGGAAAGTATCCCCGGTGTTTCGCATTTTCGACAGATGAACCGGAGGTGAAATGTTGCAGGTTCACTATGCTAGGGACGCGTGGCGGACGAACGAGCTGCGTATCCGGATTCGTCTCGTCGTTCTGAGCAACTTTCATGTACAAAGTTTTTTGATCCGAGCTATGGTTTATTTTATATTAATTTTCAAAGTTTTATTCATTTTCTAAATTTAAATTAATTCGAATTTAAACAGTGTAATATTCTTTTATACCTAGCAGCAGCTAGCTACTGAGTATGACAGGTGGGGTCCAGAGGCTGAGTCAGCATGCACAGTCAGCAAGTCAAAGGTCAACGTTGACCGGTCAAACAGGGGGTGGGACCCAGGTGTCATAGGATGTTTTATTAACAGCAGTTTTTATTAGTTAGTTTATCAAAAGGGGCCCACTAGTCAGTGGGATGTTAGGTAGGGGTTAGGTTAGTGCTTAATTAATGAGGTTGGGCCCACTGCTGGTTTTAACCAAAGGCGCCGTGATGGCGTCTGAGGCGACGGGCCTCGCCGGACTCGGGGCTCCGCGACCATTTGGTCACCGAGAGCGATTTACGGGAGAGGAGGCGCCGACGCGAGTCGAGGAGAGCGGTCAGTAGGTGCGAGGTGGGGGGTGGCCGGAGCGATGGCTACAACAACTGACGAGCGGCGGTGGCGACGGAGCTGCGTCGGGGACCCGGTACAAGCGACCCCAGGACGCGTGGATGGCACTTTGGAACGTCCGCATCGCGGCGCGTCCAGCGGTAGCGGTGGCGTGGCCGGAGATGTCCGGCAGCGACGACGGCGCAGGTCCGTGGCGAGGAGGCTGCGAGAGGGCGGGCCAGCCAGCGAAGGTGTGCGAGGGTGCAGCAACGCGCGGCCGGGCTGCGATGGCGCTGGGCATCTCGGGGCGAGGCGGTGGAGAGGGGAAGAGGAGGCCGAGGCCTCACCGCGAGCCGAGGGGAATGGCGGTGTGCTCGGGAGGTGTCGGGTCGGCGGGACGAGGCGGAGCAGCTCCGTTCGTGGAGGAGGAAGACGGGACGGTCCGCCGACGGGTCGGGAGGCGACGGAAGCGCGAGGCGCCGGCTGCCCTGACCGGATTCACGCAGGCGGGGTTGAGGAGGCGGACATCGGCGACGGCGGGGCGGCGGCGACGAGCGACGCCGACGACTCGCTGCGTCGGGGCGGTTGTGCTCGATCCCGATCCAGGAGGGGATCGGGGGGGAGGGGGGAAGTGGGTGGTGTACGGTAGTGGCTAGGGTTCGGGGGCGCGGCCGGTTGGGCCAGGTGGGCCGGTCGGGTGGCCCGGTAGCCTGTTGGGCCGAGGCCCAGCCCAGGGGCTTTACTTTGTTTCGTTTTTGTCTTAATCATGTTTAGTTTTTTCCTTTTATCTATTCTTCCCTTTTTTTTGTAGTTTCTTTTATTTTTAGTTTTATAAAAAATACCACTAGTGCCTAAGTTTGTATTTATCAACAAACTAATGTGAGATTAATTCTTAACCAATAATAAAATAGTTTTAGCATTTTATAAATTCAATAGGCATTTGTTTAATTGTTTTCACTACTGTTTTAATTGGTTTAGAGCCTTTAAACATTTTATCAAAGTTTGGTTTCTCCACCATCATTACTTACGATTTATTTGACACAACCCGAACCGTTTAGTTTTGATATTTGAAAACTTTAATTCTTTGACTTGATTTTGAGTTTGAATTTTGAATCGGTTTTGAACTAACCCAAGATTAACTACTGTGACAGAGGTGACGGGGCATCATTAACGGGTTTACTGTAGCCTAATTATCCGGGCGTCACACATGTGCAGCCAGCCAGCTTTGTAATTCTAGGTGTAAAATACATCTACTCCAGTCTGTCAGCGACCTGGGTCTTGCTGGGCCTCAGCCAGGACCCAGCCCACAAGGAAGACATGGACTACATATACAAGGGGGGCAGCTACACGCGACTTGGCTTGGACGGAAGGCTTCGGCCTGGCGAGGCTTGGCTAGCGAACTCTCTTTGTAGCTCGTGTTCTTCCTCCCCTGTCTCCTTCCTCTGCTTCCTTCTCTTGTAATCCTCAAATTGTAGCCAAACCATGGAGATTGAGTATAACTAGTAGTTGGTTCCTAACAATTGGTATCAGAGCTGGGCCACATTCCGCCCTGTTTAGGGGGATGGGATGTCAGAGACGCTGGCCATTGGGCGTTGCTAGTGAATTTAGTCCACCTCGGATATGGGAGGGGGCTAGGACCACCTTATAAGGAAGAGTGCCACACTCCCTTCAGGCTAGTCTTTTGGGATGTAGTGGGCTCTTTGCTTGTAGTGGTGTGTCCACCGAAAACGTCCAAACATATGCTGGAGGTTGGGAGCTGGGCCTGGGACGCTAACAATTGGCATCAGAGCCGTCCGATCCTCCTCCCAATTCCTCAAAAATTCCACCAAATTTTGTTCTCCATCCTCCGCTTGCATCCTGTTCGACAGAATGCCAAGCCACAAATTCGCCTGCTCTGAGGGTGTTCTCCACGCCCGGATCAACGACTTTCGCCAAGCGGTCACCGTCAAGTCAATTCACGAGTTGTTCCGTCGCTCCGGTGATGGTATGTCATCTGTGCTTACGAGCGGGTGGTGGACGGGATGTACGGCGTGGAGGCGTACGTCGAGTTTCGGTCTCGATGGAGGGCAGCCCGAGCTCGAGATGCCCTGGATGGCCATGCTATCTACGATGGCTGTTGCATCCTTGCTGTCGACCTCGTCCCGCCGGTCTACACCACCATCACCATGCCGGATGACGACGGGATGGCGCCTTCGTAATTCTACGACGACACTCCCTACGCGGAGTGGGCTGCAGCGTTGGCTGCGGGTGAGCGCCATGATGAGGCGCCTGCTACATCCACCGACGACCTCCAACTCAAGGCGTCCATGGGCGCCATCAGCTCGACTCCGTCCGAGCTCGCCGCGCCTATAGCACCAACTTCATCCACGACCACCGACAACGCCGTCCTGGAGCTCAGTGTGAGTGACAAGGTGCTCGAAGTCGACGCCGCTACGATGCCCACCACCTATTCGACGGGGTGCCCAAGTTGTGACAAGCCCGAGGAGTCGATACTCACCTTGTTCAGATCACTACCTTCATCCATGATCGTCGACAACGTCGCCCATGAGCCCTGGACTCGACTGGACTTAGTGGCCTTGGTACTGTGCTCGCTAAATTCGACAGCGTTGGCATTGCCATGGACATGCAGCAGAATAACTACGAGGATGGCAATCCTGTACAACACAAGGACATTCCTCAAGACAGCTTGCCGCATCGGTTTGTGAGTGCCCTTCACCTAGTGCTTGGAAATTCCTACCCGCAAAATTCACAAGGTTGCTGCTCCATTAGTTTGCCGCCTCTATTGCAATGGAATGAGAACCGTGTGGCCACCTCCCTTTCCTCCCTGATGCAATGACACTGGCTCGCACTTGTTATCATCTGCTAGTTTTGAGTTATGCCAATTTCGGTCGCCACCTGATCAGTTGTATGAGCGGAAACACACATGCAGATTACTGGGTATGAGTAGTTGTTTTTTGTTTGAGCAGACCAAAGTTATAGTCCATGCTCGTGCAACAAGTGAAGGCAATCAATTGAAGCATTTTGGTCATTTGGGTTCAATTAGAGGGATGGTGTGCTACCAGGAAACAAGGGTGCTATATTCTTTTCATAATCAGTGTGCTTCTGCCTATGGACTTGTGAAAAATGCATGGGTGAACTCTTGGCTAGAGCTTTTGCTATTGCGAGATGACTGGCGACCACCTTGGCCGTTGTCAGAGTTGGTGAAATTGCATATACCAGGTATACACTGTATGCAGGCTACCAAGGCACATTCTGAAGCATTTCCTTGTTTAGAACAACTTATCACTGGAATTTTTCTGAATGTGTTGGTCACCTGTCCAGACATGAAAATTCTTCCAATCGGTTGTGTTTCCAGTTCTCTAACGGCTGAATTTATGGAGGAGGAAAATCAGTGGGTGCTTTGTTCCTATGAAATATATCTGGGGCAGTACTACAGCTGCAAAAACATCATATCTGTAGATGCTTTGAAACTTCACCTAGTGGGAGTTCTTTTTCCTTGTATACCACTAGTCAAACCTGACAGTAATGGGATGCTCAGATCTCGTCCATATCCAATGCCAAGTTTTTCCCATAAGATGCTTAAGAGGTACAATTCCTGCTCTACATGGAATTCTTTTGGAGTTGAGTTGCAATGTGGTCTGCTGAGGACTACATCACCATTGACATGCCATTATTCTACTAAGGTTGGGTATAATGCTGGCATGATACTGAAGGGAAATTGCTCTTGTCTTGCAATAGTATTCACTTGGACTTCTCAGGGAGCACAGATGGACAGGAAAAATGTTTTGGTGGTACAGTCTGACTTCCAGTTTTGCACTCTAGGAAATGACAGCATGCAAGTCTGTGTTGGTGAGCTGGTGATTGATGGTTTCTTGCAAGACAGGATTAGCTCATGTCTCAATTTATCGGTCTCTAAAAAAATTCAATGCACAATTTCACTGAAGATACTTGATGCAGCACATATGGACTCCAGTTTGATTTGCTTGCTGGAAGATATTGAGTACAGACTTGTACCATTGTCACGCTCTATTCCTCATGGTCACTGTGCTGGGGTGATACATGACCTTGATGTTCTGAATCCATGGCCACCACCATTATACTTGAATATTCTAGCGCTCAGTTCCTTCAGAAGGGTTCCCTTTTATGCTTCCGAACAAATTCAATGGAAAATTGTTGCTGATATTTTCAAGAAATTGCTGCCTCTCAGCATGGGTGAGGAAATCCTTCCAGCCAACTTGATTGTTGTATGCTATAGCATTGTTGGTGTTTCTGTTTGGTCCATGTTTGCTACAGGATTCAAACAAAAAGAGGCATGTTTTGTTGAGCACTTCATGACAAAGTGCGTCGATTTGGGCTTTTCTCCTAGTGCCACTCTAGCACATTTGCAGATATGGCAAGCTGGTTTTGTTTCTTTGTTCAGTTCCAAGGAGGCAATGGATCAATTGTGGGTTTCCTATTGCCAAAGAGTTTACTCTGTTTTAGCTTGGTGGCGAGACAATTTAGACAGTGTAAATGATGCTTGCTGGAAGAGTGCTCTTGAAGTAATTCAAGTGACATGGGACCCATGAGGTTCAACACGACATCGACTTGAGGACGAAACTGCAAAATGGGTTCAGTATGCTTTTTCGACTCCATGGGATCCCGGTGGCGCTATTAAACATCAACTTGAGGGCAAGTCGAATCTTATGGGGGAGGGATTGTCAGCGACCTGGGCCTTGCTGGGTCTCAGCCAGGACCTAGCCCACAAGAAAGACATGGACTACATATACAAGGGGGGCAGCTACACGCGACTTGGCTTGGACGGAAGGCTTCGGCCTGGCGAGGCTTGGCTAGCGAACTCTCTTTGTAGCTCGTGTTCTTCCTCCCCTGTCTCCTTCCTCTGCTTCCTTCTCTTGTAATCCTCAAATTATAGCCAAAACATGAAGATTGAGTGAAACTAGTAGTTGGTTCCTAACACAGTCCAATTACACTGTGTGAACGGAAGACGTGCACGCGTGGGTGTGTACGTGTGTGTGATCGTGTTTGTGCCTAGCTTTTTTTCTTTTATGTATCTAACAGAAAAGAAATTAGAGAAGTTCCGCAAAGGTGTGCAAGCAAAATGGTAGACGAAAGCTGCGAGTAGCTGTCCGGTGAGCCGATTATGCAAGTGGTCAATATGGGCCGGCGTAGGTGAGAAAGCTACGTTTTACCGACGAAGTATGCATCACCCTGATTATTTTCGTGACCAAGGGGCCGAGGGGATCTGTTCAGTAGATCACCGCCGTCCGTTCTGGTGGGTCCAACCATCCCGGGCAGGTGCCCAAACAATGTGGGGGATATGACGCGACACTCGGAGTCATCGTATGGCATGCTAGAGGATAGCGCGACAATTGTCGAGACATGATGATTTCGATGGGAGGGGAGAGGAGGAGACGTATAATTTCCGGGGTACGCAAGAGCGATGCGTACGTGCTCTGCTCTGTGATCACAAGTTGAGTACGTACTTGAGTGACAACGCCTGCTGATAAAATCGCTCCAACATAACAGCTCACTCAAGTCCAGCTTGATCATCTACTCCATCAAGTTCAGAGTAACCTTATACAATTAGAAACAATATATCGATTTTTTTCTCATATAACAATGCAGACACAAGCACTCATATAAACACATACACTCATCAACAAGGAAGATGCGAGCACCAGTGCCAAATCTAAGATTTAAACCCAGATGGGTTGAGTCCACCAGAAAAAACTTAACCATTTGAGCTACACGCAGTTTGCAGTAGTTTCTCACTTAACAACATAATCCAACACTAGAACCTTTTTTTAAGTGATATCCAACACCAAAATTAAGAGCTCAGTATGTTGATCATATCACATGGTGGTTTAGCTCAAAAATATACTAGAGTCCTCAAGCTTGAAGAACTGGAGGCCCAGAACTACAACAAGGCCAAACTTCTCACCAAAAGCAAAAAGTGACCAAATTCTTAAAATGCTCAAACTTCTCTAGATTTTCTGCAAAATGAGAGTTCAGCAAACTACCATCACCAGCTTCACATGCATTTGTTAGTTCTAAGAAGAGTAAAATGTGTTGACAGTCAGTGTACCAGTCTCACAAGCTCACTTGAATCACTGTACTTAAGAATATAATTAACATGTACGACTGTCAATGATTATATAGTTACTAACTCATCATATAGCTCCCTATTTTTCTATGTTGACGCATTTATCAAGCCTTGATCACCCGTGTCATTTGGGATGGGCTATAGTGCATTACCTTGTTTTGCAGGTTATTGCTTCGAGAACTCCTATTCAGCTTGGTCAACTCTGTGTTGCTCGCTTTAGAGCATCTCCAACAGCCGCCGAACGCGCCGCATGCTAAAAAATACTTTGTAACGCACCCATCACCTGAAAAAGCGCGGCGGGCAGCGCTAGCTTCAGCAGCTGTGCTAAAATTTAGCGCGCGCGTTGCTCCAGCAGGCACGCTAAAATGTAGCGCGCGCGCTATCGCACGAAACATTGCATACATATTTTTAAATAAAAAAGATACATTTTTCATAGATAATAAAAACGATACATAGATATTTTACATAGTTCATAGCATAGATCGATAAACAATATATAGATAGATAAAACTACAGTGCAACTACATACTATGGTGCAACTAGATGAACTATGGTGCAACTACACCCTACTCCGAGTCGTCTCGTCCTCATTTGGACTGGTGTTGTCCGAGGTATCGATCCACATGTCATTCCAACAAGGATCGTTATCCTCGAAGATTGACACCCCACCTGCCTCAACGATATCGCACTGCGATATCGCCAGGGCCTTCCGCCAACGCCTCTCCAACCGCTCCGCGCGGCGCTTTGCCGTCCTTTCCGCCCAGAAGCCGTTCACCACCGCGACGTCCTCCGGGTGGCGCCGGTGCCACTCCGCCATGGCTCGCTCGTCCTCCTCAGCGACGAGGAGGTGGTGCTGCCGCCGACGGTGCTCCGCACGGTCCTGGTCCGTGATAAGACGAGGCGACGTTCTGCACCTGCTCACGTGTGAAGACGTCATGGAAATTCATCTGCGTCAGCGGCCTCTCTAGGCGCCACGCCACCGCGTCGTACGCGCGGGCGGCCTCGTGCGCGGTCCCGAACGTGCCGAGGCCGAGCCGGACGTCGCCGGACCGGATCTCGGCGTAGTAGGTGCCGCCAGGGCGCTCGCGGACGCCGCGGTAGCCAGACGATCGACGGCGGCATGGTGGCGCGGTGGTGGCGAGGGCGAGGAAGCGGCGAGAGCGGCAGAGTAGCGGGGAGAGCGCGCGTGGCAGTGTGGAGGCCGTGTGGCGAGCGCGGCAATTTATAGGCGCGCTCGAAGCGGTGTGCCAAATCTTGCGCGCGCTGCCGCCTTTTCCCGCTCGCGCTAGTTTCCCGCCGCCGTTGGAGCGCGCCAAAACGTCCAGCGCGCTAAAGTGAAAGTTTACCGCGTGCGCGCGTCTTTTGGCGCCGCTGTTGGAGATGCTCTTAGTTCGTAGGTTTTTTCTCGCTCGTCTTTTATTGATATATGTATTTGTTATCTCGGTAAAAAAAAGTATTTTATGCTAATTTTGAATGTTTGGTGAATAAAACATTGTTTGAAAATTTAAAAAAGTTCACGAATTAGAAATAAATTAAAATTTTGAAAAACTATTCACGAATTCAAAAAAGTTAGTGAATACAAAAATTGTTCATGAAGTAAACAAATGTCCATGAATTTCAAAAAATATCATGATTTTTTAATGTGAATTCAAAAAACTAATGATTTTAAGAAAATAGTCAATGCTATTTATCAAAAAATATGAAAATGAAAAAATATCATGAATATTTTTTAAATGTGGATATGCAAGTGGTCGACAACCTTCCTCCTGCCCTTAATTTTTGTCTCGTGCGGGCATGTAGTTGCATGTAGATGTTGGACTTGCAATTGGGGCAAAAATGGGTCGGCCCCATGTTGTGTATCGAGGATGGAGTTTGGACTGGGACAAAATTGGTCACGGCCCTAGTTACGTATCGAGGGTGGATTTGCAAATGGGACAAAAAAATCCCCCTCCCAAATTGCATATCAGGGGTGTAGTTGGACTTGCAACTAAGACAAGAAAAAGATGGGGGCCCCCATTGCACGCCGGGGGTGGAGTTACAACTAGGACAAAATTGTCGGCCTCTTAGTTGTGTGCCGAGGGTGGACTTGCAAGCGGGACAAAAATGAGTCAAGCCCAATTGCGTGTTGAGTATGGACTTGCAAACTGGACAAAAATGGGTCGAGCTCAATTGTGTATCGAGGGTGGATTTGCAACTAGGACAAAAAAGACTGGGGTGGATTGCATTTCGGGGTGAAGTTGCAACTAGAGAAAAATGCCCCCCCAAGTTGCCTGTCGAGGGTGGGGTTGCATAAAATTCGAACAAAAAATGGGTACGACCAGTTCCGTATCGAGAGTAGACTTGCAACTGGGACAAAAAAAATGATAGCCCCTAGTTGCATGTTGATGGTGGAGTTGCAACTTGTTAAAAAGGACTGGGCCCCCTGTTGCATGTCAAGGACAGACTTGCAACTAGGACAGCGTATCGAGAGTGAGCTATTAATTTGGACCCAAAAAAGGCATGCCCACCCTCCGATAAAATACCACTTCCGCAAACAACCCTAGTTGCAGACACGTTGAGGGCGTACAGTTGCAGTCGTGGGCAACACTTGTAGTTGCATGTGTGGTGGCAAACATGCAACTTCCCACCCTCGACGAATGACCACTTCCGCAACCACGTGCACCCAACAAACCCCGGTTGCAGTGCATTGAGCCACGTGCGGTTGCAGTCGGGTTGCAACACTTAAAACTGCATATCTTGTGGCGGACATGAAACTGATTGACACCCCTTTTCCCATTTATAGTCATGTGTGTGTTCATGCAACTACAGTCCAGTTACAACTGCAACTTGAGTGGTGGACATGCATCGGGCTAACATCCATTCTCTTAGTTGTAGTCGTGTTGTGGACTGGGCAATTGCATATCTAGAGAAATGGACATATAACTAAAAAAGGAAGACATAAAAACATTTTCCCCGAAAGAGTAGATAATATTTGTTTTTTTCTCATTCGGTGCGACTAAAAAGACAAAAGGAAATGTTATTCCCTTCGATGCAAATTAGTTGACGCGGCTTTAGTCTAAAGCTTCGTCAATTAATTTAGATCAAATGGAATACTTGTAGTGTGTTGCGGATTGTATGGACACGAGCCAGGAGCCAAAGACCATGTAAACTTACTAATTTCGAGGTGCAAATCATATCGCTAATTAATCGCTGGCATTCGTTGATCGCTCGATCGTTGGGGGGGGGGGGGGCTGGCCCCTGCCGCCTTCTTGTTTCCGCCACTGCTCGCCGCGTCCGCCTCGTCTCTGGTGGCCTTAGGGCCATGGAGGCGCGATGGATCCTGGCAAGGGCCGGCGGGAGGGCTCCGTTTTTAGTCCTTTTTTCAATTTTGTTGGGGTTTGTGTCCTACTCAGGAAGGCGAGACGGCGGCGGCTCCCTGAAGATGGAATAAAAGTCTCCTTGCCTAGTCCCCGTTCCGGCGGTGCGTCTAGCATCGTTGGTGGGCATGTGGAGGTGTGTCTCCGGTAGATCTATCTTTGATGGATTTGCTCAGATCTCGTCGTTGTTCGTCCACGTTCGTGTGTCTTCGGTTTGGATCCTTTCGATCTATGTTATTTTTCATCGGCGGCGGTTGCTGTTCTCGGGTGCTGGTCCTATGAGGCCTTAGCACGACGACTTCCCGACTGTCTACTACAACAAGTTGTGCCCGGCTTCGGTGATGGAGGGGCGATGACGGTGGCGCGCCTTCGGCTCGCTTCGGTGTTTGTAGTCGTCGCTAGGTGGTCTACGGATTTGGATGTAACTTTTGTTTCTGATGTTCGTTGTACTATCATGATTAAGATGAATAGATTGAAAGTTTCTCCGTAAAAGAAAACTTACTAATTTCGAGGAGTCATACACATGCGTGGAAAAATCCCACAATCCAAAACAAATATAAAAAGGGGGTAAAACGAACGACGCACACCCTAGGCCGCGAAACGAACGAGCCAACGCCGCAAGACAACAACGCACCGTACACTGATAAAAAAATATAAGCACGAATCTTAAGGGCTTAGATTCAACGGTGGTAAACTTGGACGTGAGTGAGCTAATTCTCATCTAGAGCAAATCCGTATCCTAAATTTGTTGCAATCAGTATGCACTGCCTTGCAATCTTAAGGGCTCTGACAGCTTATTCTTTTTTTTTTCTTTGACTTTTTTTTCTTTAAAGGGTGAGCTCTGACAGTCTCAATACACTATTCCCTCCATTCAGAATTACTCGTCGCATAAATGGATGTATCTAGATTTATTTTAGTTCTAGATACATCCATTTCTGAGACAAGTAATTTCGAACGAAGGGAGTAGAAAATAGAGATCGTCTCTTCACGGATAACATTTTGCTGAACACGATTGCTAATACAACCGCCTTCTGCTTTTCAAACATGCCCATGGATGGTGCGATATATAGCCTGTCGTGCAAATTTCGGCTGGCAACTGTCGTCCGCGTAGCAGTGCTCTTTCTTTAAAAACTAGAAGAACGCCCGTGCGTTGCAACGGGGCCACATTAACTTTAAGAGTTCAATATTACGACATTGGCGACCTTTTTTACCATCAAATCCTCTCACACACTCTCTCCCTCCCTCTTCCTCACTCTCTCTCCTCTCTCCTCTCTCTAACACACACACATATCCATCTTATTGGAGTGCGGGACCATAATCCATCTATTTCACACGCGCGCTAGTGCATAACAAGTATGGATTATGTGTATTATATTTGCCACCGTAGGCGAGGGAATTAATTTCATGTAAATCGCCAGCCACAGCTCCAAGAATACACGGAGGAGGTGGCCGGGTCTCAGAATCGCCAGCCACAGCTCCAAGAATACACGGAGGAGGTGGCCGGGTCAGCGTCGGCGCCGTCGGCGCGGGCCACGGGCCCGCTTCAAGTGCACGTGCAATGCACGTCTTCACAAATATTATAACAAGATGTGAGAAATCACATACTAACATGATGTTGCAATCAATTTGTAATTAAAGAAGTCAAAAGTCTTTTTCTTAAACCAGAATTCCTTATGCTGGAGTTTAAACAAACCCCACAATAACATGATCAATTTTTTTGCTCTACTTATCACCTAATTAAGCAAATGCATGACTTATAAAGCGGATAAGAAATCATGTTAACTTGAACTAAAATTCCAACAAAAGAGTGAGGAACATACCTTTTATCATTGCTCAAGTCTGAACCTCCCCTATTTGTTAGTGAAATGTGAGTATGCTTGGGAGATAATAATTTCTTATGCAACATATGCTTTTACATCTGAAAGAGCTACAAAATATATTGACCTACCTATGTGCACTACATTCAGCGTAGCTCGATGTGCACTGCCCTCGCTTGATTAGTTGCCGATTGCCACGCATCTCGCCAACAAGCTGGGGAAACAAATGCAAATGTTACACCGAGTCAAAATCAACCATTCCACAATCGTAACAATAGAAAAGATAATAACCAAAATTTAACAGAAGAACTACTGCTTGGCTCCCAGATCCATCTCGATAGCCCTTGATCTGGCTGCTGAGCTTCTCCTAGCCGCCTCAACATCACGTCATTACCAAACTGTTGGGGAACGTAGTAATTTCAAAAAAATTTCTACGATCACGCAAGACCATGGTGATGGCATAGCAACGAGAGGGGAGAGTGTCCGTCCACGTACCCTCGTAGACCGAAAGCGGAAGCGTTATAACAACGCGGTTGATGTAGTCGACGTCTTCACGATCCGACCGATCCAAGCACCGAACGACGGCACCTCCGAGTTCGCACATCGCTCACTCGATGACGATCCCGGACTCCGATCCGGCAAAGTGTCGGGATGAGTTCCGTCAAGACGACGGCGTGGTGGCGATGTTGATGCTCCACCGACGCAGAGCTTCGCCTAAGCTCATGACGATATGACTTCTCCGCGCAGGGCTTCGCCTAAGCTCCATGACGATATGACCGAAGTGGAATATGGTGGAAGGGGCACCGCACACGGCTAAGGAAAGATCCGTAGATCAACTTGTGTGTCATGGGGTGCCCTTGCCCCGTATATAAAGGAGACAAGGGGAGGTGGCCGCCCAAGGGGGGCGCGACTAAGGAGGAGTCCTACTCCCACCGGAGTAGGACTCCCCTCTCCTAGTTGGAGTAGGATTGGGGAGGGAAGAGGGAAGGCGCCGCCCCTCTCCTGTCCTATTCGGACTAGAGGGGGAGGGGCGCAGCCCACCTGGCCGGCCCTTCTCCTTCTCCCTTGAGGCCCATGAAGGCCCATATACCCCCCGGGGGGTTCCGGTAACCCCCCGGTGTTCCGGTAACTTCCTGTTTTCACTCGGAACCCTTCCGAAGTCCAAACATAGGCTTCCAATATATCAATCTTTATGTCTCGACCATTTTGAGACTCCTCGTCATGTCCGTGATCACATCCGGGACTCCGAACAAACTTCGGTGCATCAATACTTATAAACTCATAATGAACTTGTCATCGAAACGTTAAGCGTGCGGACCCTACGGGTTCGAGAACTATGTAGACATGACCTAGAACCATTCTCGGTCAATAACCAATAGCGGAACCTGGATGCCCATATTGGTTCCTACACATTCTACGAAGATCTTTATCGGTCAAACCGCATAACGACATACGTTGTTCCCTTTGTCATCGGTATGTTACTTACCCGAGATTCGATCGTCGGTATCCAATACCTAGTTCAATCTCGTTACCGGTAAGTCTCTTTACTCGTTCCGTAATACATCATCTCACAACTAACTCATTAGTTGTAATGCTTGCAAGGCTTAAGTGATGTGTATTACCGAGAAGGCCTAGAGATACCTCTCCGACAATCGGAGTGACAAAACCTAATCTCAAATCGCCAACCCAACAAGTACCTTTGGAGACACCTGTAGTACTCCTTTATAATCACCCGATTACGTTGTGACGTTTGGTAGTACCAAAGTGTTCCTCCGTAAACGGAGTTGCATAATCTCATAGTTACAGGAACATGTATGGGTCATGAAGAAAGCATTAACATACTAAGCGATCAAGTGTTAAGCTAACGGAATGGGTCATGTCAATCAGATCATTCAACTAATGATGTGACCTTGTTAATCAAATAACAACTCCTTGTTCATGGTTAGGAAACATAACCATCTTTGATTAACAAGCTAGTCAAGTAGAGGCATACTAGTGACACTCTGTTTGTCTATGTATTCACACATGTATTATGTTTCCGGTTAATACAATTCTAGCATGAATAATAAACATTTATCATGATATAAGGAAATAAATAATAACTTTATTATTGCCTCTAGGGCATATTTCCTTGATCTCCCACTTGCACTAGAGTCAATAATCTAGATTACAAAGTAATGATCCTAACACCCATGGAGTCTTGGTGCTGATCATGTTTTGCTCGTGGAAGAGGCTTACTTCAACGGGTGCGCAACATTCAGATCCGTATGTATTTTGCAAATCTCTATGTCTCCCACTTGGACTTGGTCCCGAATGGAATTGAAGCGTCTCTTGATGTGCTTGGTCCTCTTGTGAAATCTGGATTCCTTTGCCAAGGCAATTGCACCAAGATTGTCACGAAGATCTTCATCGGTCCCGATGCACTAGGTATGACACCTAGATCGGAAATGAACTCTTTCATCCAGACTCCTTCATTTGCTGCTTCAAGCAGCTATGTACTCCGCTTCACATGTAGATCCCGCCACGACGCTTTGTTTAGAACGCACCAACCGACAGCTCCACCGCTTAATAAAAACACGATCCGGTTTGCGATTTGAATCGTCCGGATCGGTGTCAAAGCTTGCATCGACGTAACCATTTACGACTAGCTCTTTGTCACCTCCATATACGAGAAACATATCCTTAGTCCTTTTCGGTATTTCAGATGTTCTTGACCGCTGTCCGATGATCCACTCTGGATTACTTTGGTACCTTCCTGCCAAGCTTACAGCTAAGCATCGTCAGTCTGGTACACAGACATTGCATACATGATAGAGCCTATGGCTGAAGCATAGGAACATCTTTCATTTCTCTCTATCTTCTGCTGTGGTCGGGCATTGAGTCGACTCAATCTTACACCTTGTAATACGTAAAAACCTTTCTTTGCTCGATCCATTTTGAACTTTTCAAAACTTTATCAAGGTATGTGCTTTGTGAAAGTCCAATTAAGCGCCTTGATCTATCTCTATAGATCTTGATGCCCAATATGTAAGCAGCTTCACCGAGGTCTTTCATTGAAAAACTTTTATTCAAGTATCCTTTTATGCTATCCAGAAATTCTATATCATTTCCAATCAATAATATGTCGTCCACATATAATATTAGAAATGCTACAGAGCTCCCACTCACTTTCTTATAAATACAAAGCTTCTCCAAAAGTCAGTACAAACCCATATGCTTTGATCACACTATCAAAGCGTTTATTCCAACTCCGAGAGGCTCGCACTGCACCATAAATTGATCGTTGGAGCTTGCACACTTTGTTAGCACCCTTTGGATCGACAAAACCTTCTGGTTGCATCATATACAACTCTTCTTCTAGAAATCCATTCAAGAATGCAGTTTTTACATCCATTTGCCAAATTTCATAATCATAAAATGCGGCAATTGCTAACATGATTCGGACAGACTTAAGCATCGCTACGGGTGAGAAAGTCTCATCGTAGTCAACCCCTTGAACTTGTCGAAAACCTTTCGCAACAAGTCGAGCTTTGTAGACAGTTATATTACCATCAGCGTCGGTCTTCTTCTTAAAGATCCATTTATTTTCAATGGCTTGCCGATCATCGGCAAGTCAACCAAAGTCCATACTTTGTTCTCATACATGGATCCCATCTCAGATTTCATGGCTTCCAGCCATTTTGCGGAATCTGGGCTCACCATCGCTTCTTCATAGTTCGTAGGTTCGCCATGGTCAAGTAACATGACTTCCAGAATAAGATTACCGTACCACTCAGTGCGTATTTTACTCTGGTTGACTCACGAGTTCAAGAGATACTTGATCCAAGCTTCATGATCATCATCATTAGTTTCCTCACTAATTGGTGTAGTTGTCACAGAACCATTTCTTGTGATGAACTACTTTCCAATAAAGGAGCAGATCTGATTATCTCATCAAGTTCTACTTTCCTCCCACTCACTTCTTTCGAGAGAAACTCCTTCTCTAGAAAGGATCCGAATTTAGCAACGAAAATCTTGCCTTCAGATCTGTGATAGAAGGTGTACCCAATGATCTCCTTTGGGTATCCTATGAAGACACATTTTCCGATTTGGGTTCGAGCTTATCCGGTTGAAGTTTCTTTACATAAGCATCGCAGCCCCAAACTTTAAGAAACGACAACTTTGGTTTCTTGCCAAACCACAGTTCATAAGGCGTCGTCTCAACGGATTTTGACGGTGTCCTATTCAACGTGAATGCGGCCGTCTCTAAAGCATAACCCCAAAACGATAGCGGCAAATCGGAAATAGACATCATAGATCGCACCATATCTAGTAAAGTACGATTACGACGTTCGGACACACCATTTCTCTGTGGTGTTCCGGGTGGCGTGAGTTGCGAAACTATTCCACATTGTTTCAAATGTAAACCAAACTCGTAACTCAAATATTCTCCTCCACGATCAGATCGTAGAAACTTTATTTTCTTGTTACGATGATTTCCACTTCACTCTGAAATTCTTTGAACTTTTCAAATGTTTCAGATTTGTGTTTCATTAAGTAGATATACCCATATCTGCTCAAATCATCTGTGAAGGTGAGAAAATAACGATACCGCCGCGTGCCTCAACATTCATTGGACCACAAACATCGGTATGTATGATTTCCAACAAATCAGTTGCTCGCTCCATAGTTCCGAGAACGGCGTTTTGGTCATCTTGCCCATGAGGCACGGTTCGCAAGTACCAAGTGATTCATAATCAAGTGATTCCGAAGCCCATCAAGATGGAGTTTCTTCATGCGTTTTACATCGATATGACCTAAACGGCGATTGCCACAAATAAGTTGCACTATCATTATCAACTCTGCATCTTTTGGCTTCAACATTATGAATATGTGTATCACTCGTCGAGATTCAACAAGAATAGACCATTCTTCAAGGGTGCATGACCATAAAAGATATTACTCATATAAATAGAACAACCATTATTCTCTGATTTAAATGAATAACCGTCTCGCATTAAACAAGATCCAGATATAATGTTCATGCTCAACGCGGCACCAAATAACAATTATTTAGGTCTAAAACTAATCCGAAGGTAGATGTAGAGGTAGCGTGCCGACCGCGATCACATCGACTTTGGAACCATTTCCAACGCGATCGTCACCTCGCCCTTAGCCAATCTTCGCAATCCGTAGTTCTGTTTGAGTTGCGATATTAGCAATGTAACCAGATCAAATACCTGTGTACTCTGCGAGTATTAGTAAGGTACACATCAATAACATGTATATCATATATACCTTTGTTCACCTTGCCATCCTTTTATCCGCCAAATACTTGGGGCAGTTCCGCTTCAAATGTCGGTTTGCTTGCAAGAAAACACTCGGTTTCGTGCTTAGGTCCGGACTTGGGTTTCTTCTCTTGATCAACAACTTTCTTGCTGTTCTTTTGAAGTTTCCTTCTTCTTCCTTTGCCCTTTTCTTGAAACTAGTGGTCTTGTTGACCATCAACACTTGATGCTCTTTCTTGATTTCTACTTCATGGCTTTTAGCATCGCGAAGAGCTCGAGAATTGTCTTAGTCATCCCTTGCATATTATAGTTCATCACGAAGCTCTTGTAGCTTGGTGGCGATGATTGGAGAATTCATCAATGACACTATCATCCGGAAGATTAACTCCCAGCTGAATTAAGTGATTGTTATACCCGGACATTTTGAGTATGTGCTCACCGATGAACTATTCTCCTCCATCTTGCAGCTATAGAACTTATTGGAGACTTCATATCTCTCAATCCGGGCATTTGCTTGAAATATTAACTTCAACTCTGGAACATCTCATATGCTCCATGACGCTCAAAACGTCGTTGAAGACCCGGTTCTAAGCCGTAAAGCATGGCACACTCGAACTATTGAGTAGTCATCGGCTCGCTTTGCGACGCTCACAACTTCTCGCTCAAGCATCTGCAGCAGTTCTGTCACCCAGCGGTGCTTCCGGGGCGTAATTTTTCGTGCAGCAATGAGGATAATCCTCGTTACGGACCCAGTCCGTGTAATTGCTACCATCATCTTTCAACTTTGCTTTCTCAAGGAACGCATTAAAATTCAACGGAACAACAAAGACGAGCCATCTATCTACGAAGAAACACAGACAAGCAAAATACTATCGGTACTAAGTTCATGATAAATTTAAGTTTAATTAATCATATTAATAAACTCCCACTTAGACAGACATCTCTCTAGTCATCTAAGTGATCACGTGATCCAAATCAACTAAACCATGTCCGATCATCACGTGAGACGGAGTAGTTTCAATGGTGAACATCACTATGTTGATCATATCTACTATATGATTCACGTTCGACCTTTCGGTCTCCGTGTTCGAGGCCATATCTGTTATATGCTAGGCTCGTCAAGTTTAACTGAGTATTCGCGTGCGCAACTGTTTTGCACCCGTTGTATTTGAACGTAGAGCCTATCACACCCGATCATCACGTGGTGTCTCAAAGAAGAACTTTCATAACGGTGCATACTCGGGAGAACACTTCTTGATAATTTTAGTGAGAGATCATCTTATAATGCTACCGTTAATCAAAGCAAGATAAGATGCATAAAGGATAAACATCACATGCAATCAATATAAGTGATATGATATGGTCATCATCATCTTGTGCTTGTGATCTCCATCGCCAAGCACCGTCATGATCACCATCGTCACCGCGCGACACCTTGATCTCCATCGTAGCATCGTTGTCGTCTCGCCAACTATTGCTTCTACGACTATCGCTACTCCTTAGTGATAAAGTAAAGCAATTACATGGCGTTGCATTTCATACAATAAAGCGACAACCATATGGCTCTCGCCGATTGCCGATAACTCGGTTACAAAACATGATCATCTCATACAATAAAATATAGCATCACGTCTTGACCATATCACATCACAACATGCCCTGCAAAAACAAGTTAGACGTCCTCTACTTTGTTGTTGCAAGTTTTACGTGGCTGCTACGGGCTTAGCAAGAACCGTTCTTACCTACGCATCAAAACCACAACGATACTTCGTCAAATAGACTCCGTTTTAACCTTCTCAAGGACCGGGCGTAGCCACACTCGATTCAACTAAAGTGAGAGAGACAGACACCCGCGGTCACCTTTAAGCAACGAGTGCTCGGGCGGTGAAACCAGTCTCGCGTAAGCGCACGCGTAATGTCGGTCCGGCCGCTTCATCTCACAATACCGCTGAACCAAAGTATGACATCTTTGGTAGGCGGTATGACTTGTATCGTCCACAACTCACTTGTGTTCTACTCGTGCACATGACATCAACGCATAAAACCTGGCTCGATACCATTGTTGGGGAACGTAGTAATTTCAAAAATTTCCTACGATCACGCAAGACCATGGTGATGGCATAGCAACGAGAGGGAGAGTGTCCGCCCACGCCCTCGTGAGACCGAAAGCGAAGCGTTATAACAACGCGGTTGATGTAGTCGACGTCTTCACGATCCGACCGATCCAAGCACCGAACGCACGGCACCTCCGAGTTACGCACACGTTCACTCGATGGCGATCCCGGACTCGATCCAGCAAAGTGTCGGGATGAGTTCCGTCAAGACGACGGCGTGGTGGCGATGTTGATGCTCCACCGACGCAGAGCTTCGCCTAAGCTCGCGACGATATGACTTCTCTCCGCGCAGGCTTCGCCTAAGCTCATGACGATATGACCAAGTGGAATATGGTGGAAGGGGCACCGACACGGCTAAGGAAAGATCCGTAGATCAACTTGTGTGTCATGGGGTGCCCTTGCCCCGTGATATAAAGGAGACAAGGGGAGGTGGCGGCCCAAGGGGAGGCGCACAAGGAGGAGTCCTACTCCCACGGGAGTAGGACTCCCCCTCCTAGTTGGAGTAGGATTGGGGAGGGAAGAGGAAGGCGCGCCCCTCTCCTTGTCCTATTCGGACTAGAGGGGAGGGGGCGCAGCCCACCTGGCCGGCCCTTCTCCTTCTCCCTTGAGGCCCATGAAGGCCCATATACCCCCGGGGTTCAGTAACCCCCCGGTGTTCCGTTAACTTCCTGTTTTCACTCGGAACCCTTCCGAAGTCCAAACATAGGCTTCCAATATATCAATCTTTATGTCTCGACCATTTCGAGACTCCTCGTCATGTCCGTGATCACATCCGGGACTCCGAACAAACTTCGGTGCATCAATACTTATAAACTCATAATGAACTTGTCATCGAAACGTTAAGCGTGCGGACCCTACGGGTTCGAGAACTATGTAGACATGACCTAGAACCATTATCGGTCAATAACCAATAGCGGAACCTGGATGCCCATATTGGTTCCTACACATTCTACGAAGATCTTTATCGGTCAAACCGCATAACGACATACGTTGTTCCCTTTGTCATCGGTATGTTACTTACCCGAGATTCGATCGTCGGTATCCAATACCTAGTTCAATCTCGTTACGGTAAGTCTCTTTACTCGTTCCGTAATACATCATCTCACAACTAACTCATTAGTTGTAATGCTTGCAAGGCTTAAGTGATGTGTATTACCGAGAAGGCCTAGAGATACCTCTCCGAGCAATCGGAGTGACAAAACCTAATCTCAAATCGCCAACCCAACAAGTACCTTTGGAGACACCTGTAGTACTCCTTTATAATCACCCGATTCGTTGTGACGTTTGGTAGTACCAAAGTGTTCCTCCAGTAACGGAGTTGCATAATCTCATAGTTACAGGAACATGTATGGGTCATGAAGAAAGCATTAACATACTAAGCGATCAAGTGTTAAGCTAACGGAATGGGTCATGTCAATCGATCATTCAACTAATGATGTGACCTTGTTAATCAAATAACAACTCCTTGTTCATGGTTAGGAAACATAACCATCTTTGATTAACAAGCTAGTCAAGTAGAGGCATACTAGTGACACTCTGTTTGTCTATGTATTCACACATGTATTATGTTTCCGGTTAATACAATTCTAGCATGAATAATAAACATTTATCATGATATAAGGAAATAAATAATAACTTTATTATTGCCTCTAGGGCATATTTCCTTCACAAACATGTAGTGGATGCCTAGTGGGACAAGGATTAAGAAATAACATGAGGTGAAAAATACGATGGCTGTCAATTCCATAAGACGATCCAAGTAATTTGACAAAACAGATCGGGAGCATCTTGTATAATCTCAAAAAAGCAACTAAAAATATGAGAAATGAATTGATGAAAATCAGCCCCTGCTCTCATTCATGCTCGCTTTTGTAATGGGAGGCAAGGAATGGGGATACCGGAAGAAGAAAGGATCACATGGACGGCAAGCCTCCACCACCGCAAGTGGGGTTGCTTCACATCCAATCTCCACGGCCGCCGCCCATGGGGACGAACTCCCATGTTCACAACCAGGCTCCCAATCGTCGCTGCCTCGCCGACCTTGACGACGAAGTAGTCCTCCTTCGATCCCATTCGCAACGGAGGCAACACCCATCCCAATGGACGGGTCCGGTGAGATCCCTCTTGGATTGTGGTCGCGCCTCCCCAAACCTCACCATGGGACACATGAGAGGCGCCGTTGCCATGGTCGAGCTTGGATGGAGAAAGGCGACATAGCAAGAACGGCGCCTTCGCCGGATTGGTGGCGACAACGGCGGCGAGGAAGGGAGGACGGCGGCGAAGAGAGAGTAGGTGGTGGCGGCGATCCATCGGCTGCCGTGGCGTGAGAGGAGGATGGGGATGGGGCGCGATCGGACGTATGGAGCGGTCGAGAGGAGGAAGCGACGGCTGGGTTTTTCCATCGTGCGGGGTTTGGGGAGGTCAAACGAGAGGGTTTTTTCGTGCGGGAGGCGAAGAACGAGGCGGATGTAGGGAGATGGGACGCAATCGGTTGGCGAGAAAAGAAAAGCTACGCATTTTTAGGCAGAGAGATGATTGATGATAAGAAAGGAAAATCACATCAATATAAGGAAATATCCCATCAATACTTGATTGATTGCGATTTATTTTTTATATGGTAACTAATCTGATCATCAATACTTGATTGATTGTGATTTATTTTTATATGGAACTAATCTGATGGGTTTATGTGGGTGGTGAAGCGAAAAGGCAGGTGGGAGGGAGACGAAATAAAACCAGCGAAATAAAACCAACGAAAGTGGTGAGGCAAAATAAAACCAGCGAAAAATATAAGAAAGTCGGTTGGCAGGAAAAAGAAAGCTATGCATTTTTTAGACAGTAGAGATGATTGATGATAAGAAAGGGAAAATCACATCAACATAAAGAAATATCCCATTAATACTTGATTGATTGCGATTTATTTTTTATATGGTAACTAATCTGATCATCAATACTTGATTGATTGTGATTTATTTTTATATGGTAACTAATCTGATGGGTTTATGTGGGTGGTGAAGCGAAAAGGCAGATGGGAAGGAGACGAAATAAAACCAGCGAAATAAAATCAGCGAAAGTGGTGAGGCGAAATAAAACCAGCGAAAAATAACCGGCGGACTATTCACCAACTGCTATACTAGGAGTAGAGATATGCTGCTAACGTTACTTTTTTCTCTAGTGGTTGGCCAAGAAGGCTTCTTTTTTTTGGAAATGAAACACTAGGATTCCATACCTCACACCGGCTCAGCAAGACCGTTGGTCCTCATGGCACTTAAGTACTCCCTCCGTCCAGAAAAATTTGTCATCAAAATGGACAAAAAAAGATGTATCTAGAACTAAAATACATCTAGATACATCTCCTTTTATTTATTTTGATGACAAGTATTTCCGGACGGAGGGAGTACATCGTCTGGGAGTGCTTCAGCCCCGAAAGCAGCCAAAGAGTGCTCTAACTTATTACATGTACATGTATATGTTGTAACATGCCTTTTAAAAAAAAATGTACCCCACCATTGTTTCCCAGTAAAAATAATAATTAAAGCCAAGCCAACAAAACAGTAACATGCCAAGAGTTGAACAATCTGATAATTTATCAAACCTTGAAAATGTAGGAGGGGGCCTAAATTAAATACCTCATGATCAAACAGGATTACCGAATTGACCACCATCTGTATGACTAAAATGAGATATCTGGACCCAATAAAATCCTGGGCAGACCTTTTTTATCCCATTTAAGGCAGGGTGTGCAACTGAACGCCACCAATCAAAGCAAAGACAGGAAGCCATATTTGAGTAAAACAATAAAATAAATTAAGCAAAATTTGAGACCATGGTAGCCACAGGCGCGTCCTTTTCACCCCAAGTATTCTTTTTTCTTTTCTTTTCTGAAACAAGGATAAGCCACAAGAAGTATAAAAAAAGAAGACAACCTATTCTTTCTGAGCACCGCAGGTGCACAACTATGTGCATCCAACACCGTACATGCCTGTTTCATTCGGCATTCCTTCCGGGAAAATGAAGAAAACCCTCAAACCTCTTTTCAGCATGGAAAAGCATCAATCTACCCATGAAAACTACCCACAGAGCTGAAGTTAACGGGAAAATATCTCGACTTTCTAAGCTAATCACCCCATGAGAGTTGAGGTAGTTACCCAAACTCATCATGGTACAGCTTGATCTCCAAAAGTTCCAAGCATGGTTGACAACGCCAGTAATTTTGGTTGATGTGTCATGTCATTAGCCCTTGCATTCCTCAAGCTTCTGCTGCAGCCTCACATTGTGCCTTAACTACAAAGTAGTGGGAGATATGTTAAAAATCAGTAAATGATAGGCACAGATGGTAAAAAAGAGTGTGTGTGCATTCCTGATGTGCATTACCAGAAACTTAAATGATAAAAAAGTGTATGCACTATCACGTAAATGGTAAAAAATCTCAAAACATCTACCAAATCCTGAATCTCACAATTTAGTAAAACAAAAATACTAAGATTTCATTTCCACTTCAATTGACAAATGGTTTTGTTTATTGCTAAACCCCATAATTATTCGGCATGCCTCATCAGAAGTTCATTGATAATGACACCCAATACTTGCATGGCAAACCACGACAATTATGCATTTTGCTGACACTGCAAGTCACATTAAATGGGTTAAGGAATTACTAAAATCGAAATGAAAGTATTTGGAGCTGTTTTTGGAAAAACTGAAAGAACGGGGACAACAAAACTATGAGTACTTGATGGAGACTTATGAAATTTATTATAAAAGATAAACAAGTGAATTGTGTTTTAAAAAGTAAGATAGTGTTGATGACCCAAAAGTTACGAGTACTTGATTGAGAGTTATGGAATTTATTAATTAAAAAACTAAACATGGGAATTGATTATTGAAAGCCAAAGAATGTTGATAAACTAGTAGAGTAAGAAACATAACAGAACTTACACAATCAGCGATCTCTTCCTGTTTCAATGGAGGAACTACTTCGTCTTGTTTCCAGCCAAGAGATTTAAGGAAAGCCATTTCTTCTGGACTTGGTTCATCTTCGGTAGGATACGATTCCTCTTGCCCTGCTACAATGGGCTCAGACGACAAAAGGGCTTCGTCATATCTAGAGTCCGACCTCGCTGAAACATCAGTTGTATCTGTGGGTATAATGGACAGACTAGCTTTAGCTTCATCTTCAGCATCAACAGGATCTGATGAAGAGTTGGCGTCCTTGTTGTCAGCTACAATCTCATGCAACCCCTCATAAAAAGCATCATGAGGTTCTGAAGGTGGCTTGATTTCCTCATTGTCAGAGAGGTGTCGCTGAGATCCATCACAAGAATTTGCATCCTCACATGAACTACTTCCAGTTTCAATACACTTGATTCCACTGTTAAACAAGGACAAATCAACAGAGGGGTTCTTCTGCTCATCAATCAAGCTAGATGAGGACTCGATACCAGCGCTTGAACCATTTAAAGATTTGCTCCGCAGTAACTCGAAGAATTTATGCTTTGATTTTGCAATTGATTTTCTCTCACCAGATGAACCTCCGCTTACGACAACTTTAAGCTTATGGTTGACATTAGACCTTTCCAGTGGTTCCACTGAAGAAGATTGACCTAGAACAGGGCTCACAGGATTGCTGGAGCAGTCTTTGCCAGTATTTGCAGCACCATTCTGGTCGCGGGTCAGGACTTGAAAGCTTCCTGATTGAGATGGCTTTACAGGCTCAGATTTGACTGGAGTACGAACAGAGCTGTTAGAAGGCTGTGTTGACAGTTGTGGTGCAGTCTTCACAGGACCATTAAAATCCCCAGCTCTTGCACCTTTAATTTTTAACTTATCCGACAAACTTGATATCTGCACAGCATTCTGAATGAATCAGTGCAAACCAAAATGCTGTTTCTTTAGTATAACACATCACTCCATAAACAAGTGAAACAGAAATAAAGCCTTAGGAAGCACATACAAGTTTGAAAATGTCTCATCCTAGTAAGGATTGGAATTACAATTTTATGTAAAAATAAACTGCAATATCCCACAAAATGCAGACATGTTCACATGACTAAACAAACTATGTTCCATTTTATCGATTGCGTGCTTAATGACCCAATGCTGATCAAGTAATATACAACAGTGAAGTGTACTCCTCAGACAAATAGGAAAAAACGCAAGAATCACACTACCAGTGAAAGTTTTGTCAGAACAAAACAAAACTCCATCTATGTAAGAGATATTTCATGTGCTTTAAGTTTTTCAATTTGTCCATTGTACAGTTAGTAAAGCACCAACTTAGATCAATACAATCCATAATCCTGTGCTATAAAATAAAGTTTCTAACCTAACAGTGATTGGTGGACCTAAATGTGTCATAAATTTGTTCAGGTCCAAACTGCAGAGTTAAATAACAGATGTAGGAAAATATTGAGGATGATAGCTTATTATAAAACAGAAAAATGCATACTTCACAATATTCGACAAAGTATCTTCAAACTACCAACCAACACAATACGCTTACTTAGAACACAAGATGCATTGCATTTACATAAATTGTTATGGTAGAAAGACACCAGTCCTTAACAATGCTCAGATAATTGCCAAAATCTGCTTAGTGGATACTTGCAGTTTGCAAAGAACATGAAGCAACTGAACCAATCTATGGCCATATCTTCAACTAATTTGAATGCAATCACTAATAACATACATAATTTAGTATCATTGCAGGAGCAGATTCCTCCCGTAGGAACAAATGATGTGGATGATCCACTAATGACAGTCATATTCAAATAAAGTCACTGGTAATAACACAACCATGGTAATAACACAAGCAGCAAACAACAAAGCAAGAAATATCCATATTGCGACAAAGGCACATACAGATGTTTTGTTTGATGAAGGCGTCAGAGGTCTTAGCCTCATGGTTCTTTCTTCAATCTTTTGCGCATCAACAGATAGCTGGGTAAAAAAGTTGCACACAAGACACTATTTAGATCAAGTGACTGGAACGAAATATGATTACAGACCAAAGAAAGAAAAAAAACACGGATATCATATTCATTATAGATTGCACTACCTGGGGTGTGGTGGAAACTTTTAATGGTGCTTGCATTACTGTTTCAGCCATGCTTAATGCCGTTCCACAGCTCGACACTTCAGGCTGCCTACCGGAACCAGCATGTGATAAACCAGAAGAAACATAGTTATTGCTTGGCTCAAGTCCAGGAACTTCTGCTAGCACCGAGTTCCAGCCATCGGGTGCAGTAACCAATGGTATGCTCTGAAGCGGGGTGCTAATTCCAGGAGATGGAACTCTACCAATATCTTGCTTCCCATCGTTATCCTCAGAACTAAGGTGTGGAAATTCTCGCTCAAAGGAGATACCACCAGCATCCTTTCTAGATAGATTACCATTTTCCAAACTTACTCCAGCTGTCCGAGTCGATGTGTCCAGCTTTGGACGAACACGACTGAGCCTATCGCTTTCAGGTCTGCAAGAGCTAAAGGACCCAAAGCCATCACGCAAAGGGCCATCTGGAAGACCCAACCTACTCTCCCAATCATGGAAATCAGAGTCCTTTTCAGACACCCTGTCTCTGTTGCTTCTTCCAAAACTGGCATAGCCTCTTGACTTCACTGTGCCATCTCGATCATGCCGTCTGGACACACTTGGGCCAGAACCCCTACGTGAAGAGGACTGTTGGGAGCTCCGTTCACGATCACGAACTGTTGATCGGTTTCTTGATGAAGCACCCCTGTCTTGATCACCTAAAGCATCAAACAACAACTTCTTAGCAAAATGCTGTGAATTTGTCAATTCAAGATGGTCCATATATGATCAGTTAAACCATGAAACAGTACACCAAACCACAAAGATAGTGCCAACAACAATGATTGGTAACTGAACAATTGAACATCAATCCTTACTAAGTGCACAGTACAAGAAAAAAATAAATCACAAGTATTAATGTGCCAGTATTAAATAAAAAGATGCAGTGACAATGTAATATACATTGTACAGTATGATCAGTATCTCATTGTCGCAAATAACGCACATGTCACAAAAGGCAAAAAATATGATCTTACAGTCTTACTAGCACAAAATACTGTCTTCAACAAACTTTTTGTAACTAGAAGAGTATGCAGCGCAGGAAGCCTCTGCGCCTGGAATCCACAATTCCATTTGCACGGATGAAGCTTGGGACCTTGTATCCTTTGTGTCCCTGCAGGACGAGTCTAGTGCATGCAGTAACTCCCGGCACCTATCCGGCCTCTGAGTGGATCCCGATCTACAACCCCAGACTGAGCCTCCAGGCCAAAGTGAATAATGTGAAATAGTGTCATGGAACTCTTGGTGACATTTTTTTAAATTTCAGCACTTGTGTAAGTGCAATGAGATTGCCAAGAAATGCTGAAGTGAAAAATAAGTTTAGCTAATTATGTATATACATTTCAAATAATTTAGTTTAATTCGTCCAACATTAGCTTCATTTATACTCCCTCCATCCCAAAATAAGTGACTCAACTTTGTAAGCAGGTTATGGTAAGAAAGACCGGACTGCATTTGCTTCTTACCCGCACATATTGCTACTACCCTAATATGGCTCTACTGCTACCAGTACACTGCATTGAACAATTAGCTTAGGAAGATCAGCGACCACACATGTCCACTGTATCAAGAAAAGAATATTATCTATTGCTAAAAATGTGTTGCCTACCACCCTACCCTTTCAAAACTAGTGGCATCACTGTGTATATATTTGTGTACGCAAAAAGGGAACTACATCTATTGCCAAGTATATAACAAAGATTCACAAAAATCCAAGCCATGAGAATAGACTCAGTATATCAACTACATGTCATACCTCTCCAAGAATTTCTTAATAGGTGATTCTGGCTAATCCTGCTGTATTCCCTAGCAAAACTGGCGCTACGAGGGCTGCTGCATTATAGCAACATGGCTAACCAACATAAAACTGTAAATTTTGCCATCCAAGAAAGTCTCTGAGGTAACTCACATTAAATCATGTATTCATGTCCGAGTAAAATAATATCTAATTTAACAGCAGTTACTGCAGTTAAAACGGCATAGAGACTGATGATCATTAGTTTAACAAGCACCAACACGATGCTGATGAGAGCAATGTATCCAAAGTCAGATTCCTCAATGATTACCGCAAGTGCACAATTACTCAGTTATAGTTTGACATATTATACTGGCTCCATGATCCATGCAACATATAAATAAAGCGCTTCACAGTACAAGTATTGCCCTTAAATCAAACGAAGACGAATATTGGTGATAGGAACACTGAAGAATGGTCATTGTCATAAGGAAAATGGTGAGTTTGCAGGCAGCAACTGCACACCAGAACTGCACTAACTTCACCATGCATAAATAAATAAATCTAAGCACTGATTCCATCCCGTGTAGAGTTATCCAATGCCACTAGAAACGTCTCCGGTGCGACTCCTATAATAACAACTACAGATGGTGTAAAGTTATCCAATGCCACTAGAAACGTCTCCGGTGCGACTCCTATAATAACAACTACAGCTGGTGTAAAGTTATCCAATGCCACTAGAAACGTCTCCGGTGCGACTATAATAACAATTGATCTTGCATTCTATAAACAGCAGTAACCACTAGCCAGAATATGCACCAAAATAGCAAATTGACAAGGAAAGGCATCTCACCTGCACGGGGTGAAGTTCCTGGTCGGAGACATGTGGCGGACGCTGTCGGTGTAGCAACCCCGCGCACCAGCCATTCTGGCTTCAACGAGGGCTCACCTCGGTCCATGCCAGCTGGCGCCACTCACCATCTACACTTCCCAGCAGCAGGATCCAGTCCGGCACAACAATGAAACAACCACCAATGCCCTCCACTTCTAGCCAATCACTGAAGGCGGTTACAGCACACGATTCAACGGCGCATGCGCACCCAGCCTCAACTCGGGGCGGAGCAGAGACCACCAAACCCTAGCCCCCGCACCAAACCCTAACTCTCTCACAGTACAATCTATCTCAGACACACATGCTCAAAAAATAATAAAAAAGACTCCTCCTCAGAGGGCAAAAATCGCTCCCCTCCTCTCGTAGCTATCGGTATCACGCGGCCGCCGCACAATTGATCGACCAGGAAGCGGCCGCCCGGGACAGGGCGCCTCGGCGGACGACCAGCGAGTCAGCGACGACTCTGTGTACGGCGCGCTAGATTTCTCGATGGGCCTCGTCGGAAATCTGCGGAAGGCGGCGGCGTTGGAGGGTTGGAAAATTTCGCGGGGATTCGTCGGGATTCGCGGGATTGGGGAAGCTCTTGGGAGGGGATTTGGAGCGCCGATTTTTCGAGAGGATTTATCTTTCTCGGAAATTTTTTGTGGGTTCCGTGGGCGTGGGGAGTGTGTGGGTTTGTGTGGTGTGCTTGTTCGTCTGGGCAGGAGGGAGAGAAACCCTATGCAAAATGTGACTTTCAGCGCCCTCCTCGCACCTTCCCTGTCCCGGATGACGGTTGATTTCCTATCTGGCTTCCTCGCCGTCTTTTTTCTTTTCTTTTACACACAGAATGGCCTGGTTACATAACATGTTCACTGCTATCTCTTCTTTTTTTTTGAGAAAACTTCAGATCTATTCATCAACTGTCATGGTAGTAAGAAAACACTAGAAGTAAAAATTACATCCAGGTCCGTAGACCATCTAGCGACGACTACAAGCACCAGATCGAGCCGAATGCGCGCCATCGTCGCCGCCCCTCCCTCATAGAAGCCGAGCAAACCTTGTCGTAGTAGACAGTCGGGAAGTCGTCGTGCTAAGGTCCTATAAGACCAGCGCACCAGAACAGTAGCCATCGCCTAAGGAAGAGAAACATAGATCGGAAGAATCCAAATTGCAGACACACTGACGCAGACGAACAAAGACCAGATCCAAATGGATCCGTCGAAGACAAACACCGACCAGATCCCACGAGATCCGTTGGAGACACACCTCCACGCGCCCTCCGGCAATACTAGAAGCACCACCGGAACAAAGGCTAGGCGGGGAGACCCTTATTCCATCTTAAGAAAGTCGTTGCCGCCTTCTCTTTCTGAGCATGGCACAAACCCTAACAAAACTCAAAAAAAACATATAAAAAATAAGCTCTCCCGCCAGCAAAGGGCGGAGATCCACCGTGCCTCCATGATCCTAGGACCACAGGAGATGAGGCGGACAGGCGACTGCGCCGGCGAGAGGCAAGCGAAATTGTAGCTAATCGCTTGGAAAGACTTTTTTCGAGAGGATTTATCTTTCTTGAATTTTTTTGTGGGTTTCGTGGGCGTGGGGAGTGTGTGGGTTTGGGTGGTGTGCTTGTTCGTCTGGGTAGGAGGGAGAGAAACCCTATGCAAAATGTGACTTTCAGCGCCCTCCTTGCACCTTCCCTGTCCTGGATGATGGTTGATTTCCTATCTGGCTTCCTCGCCGTCTTCTTCTTTTTCTATTACACACAGAATGGCCTGGTTACATAACACGTTCACTACTATCTCTTTTTATTCGAGAAAACTTTAGATCTATTCATCAACCGTTATGATAGTACAAAAAACACCAGAAGTAAAAATACATCCAGGTCCGTAGACCACCTAGCGATGACTACAAGGACCGGAGCGAGCCGAAGGCGCGCCGCCGTCATCGCCCCTCCCTCATAGGAGTCGGGCAAACCTTGTTGTAGTAGACAACCGGAAAGTCATCGTGCTAAGGTCCCATAAGGCCAGCGCAGCAGAACAATAACCATCGCCCGGTGAAGAGAAGTGTAGATAGAAGAATCCAAAGTGCAGACACACGGACACGAACGAACAAAGACCGGATCCAAACGGATCCGTCGAAGACAAGCACCGACCGGATACCACGAGATCCGCCGGAAACACACCTCCATACGCCCTCCGACAATACTAAAAGCACCACCGGAACAAATGCTAGCAGGGAGACCCTTATTCCATCTTAAGAAAGTCGTCGTCGCCTCGTCTTTCTAAGCATGGCACAAACCCTAACAAAACTCAAAAAAACATATAAAAATAAGCTCTCCCGCCAGCAAAGGGCGGAGATCCACCGTGCCTCCATGATCCTAGGACCACAGGAGATGAGGCGGACCGGCGGCAGCGCCGGCGAGAGGCAAGCGAAACCATAGCTAATCTTGGATCGTGGGAGCGAAGGGGTACGTCTCAATGCCTTTGCTCGTTGGATATGTTCACTACTATCTCGTTTCGAAGTAGAAATACATAATACGCGAACCAACTTACGGTTAGATGATTAGGAGGACAGTGATATCCTCAGACGACCAGAGTTCAAATCCTAAATTTAACATCAGTGCTCGCATTTTCCTGAACACCGGTGGCATAAGTGTATATAATTTATTTCAGTCCTTCCGACAATGTGTTTCATAGGGATGAGTGTGATGTCTTTGTCCGTATTACAAGATTACAAATTCAATTTCATAAACAACTCCAAGAAAAAAAGACAAAGTTCATTGTTTGTGAATAGTAGCTAAACCAAATTAAATTGTAAATTCAGACTATTTCACTGTCACCGAATGGATTTTTTTTTTGTTTCTGCGCAATGTTTAGTGTTTAGATTTAAAAACTTATAGCCTGGCGAGTATGTGTGTCTATATAATTTGACTATTTTTCAAATTTTGTAACATTCCCATATGAGATAAGAGGGGATAATATCAAGTGCTCCAGCCCATGATGTGATACGCTGCTCCCGCACCTCTTGGTGCGTCGGATGTGCATGAAGGGGCGGGATCAACTGACCGATCTACTTCAATCCCCCCCCTCCCCCCCCGGCGGAAACATCATGCCTTTGCAACTTACTCTTACTCTACACCTATATAATAGCAAATGTTACCGGTAGTATGGTCCCACACCTATATAATCTCCCTTGTATCCATCGAGCATGGAATGTACATCAGAACATTATCATCGTTACACAATATTAATTAGTGGCATGTCTACGTGAAGACTAAGGACAGATTCATCAAACATGAATTGTTGAGACATGGTTTCCAGGGGCATAAATTTAGACCATGAATAAGCATTTTGAGATCAGTAGGTGACATAAGGAACTAATGAAAAGGAATAAGATTGGATAGACCATCAATACAACTTGGAATAGGAGGATTATGAACCAAGGGCCTATAACAAAAAAAAAACTCATTTGTTAGCAGCTAAGGGTGTGGGGGAGATCACAAATACCATACAATATGGTTGATGGACGTCCGATTGATGTAACCCATTTTATGGTCGGCGATCTTAATGGTGAAAGGACATGGATGTCGCCTAGGGGGAGGTGAATAGGAGTTTCAAAAAAATTTACGTTTTAGGTTTGAATAAAAGCAGAATAAAACAAATGTTTAATTTATCAAGCACAAAACCTAAATACACTAGGTTGAACTATGTGCACCAACAACTTGTGCTAAGCAAGTTAAACAACTATGTGATAGCAAGATGTATAATATGAATCACTATGGCTATCACAAAGTAAGTGCATCAAAAAAGGCTCGGGTGAAATATAACCAAGGCATGCGGAGACGACGATGTATCCTGAAGTTCACACCCTTGCAGATGCTAATCTCTGTTAGTGTGGTGTGGATGCACAATACTCCTCAAAATGCCACTAAGGCCACCGTATTCTACTCACGCCCTCGCAGAATGGAAGGTGCGGTGATTCCACGAAGGGACACTTGAGGGCGGTCACCGAACCCGTACAGTTGGTGACCCTTGGGGCGGTCATCGAACCCATACAACTTACTCGGGGCAATATCCACAACTTAATTGGAGATCCCAAAGCTTGCCCGGAGCTTTACACCTTAATGATCGAGCTCCGCGACACCACCAACCATCTAGAGCACAAGCTCTAGGGTGCCCAAACACCCAAAAGTAATAAGCTTCTCAACTTTCACTTCCACGTATCACCGATGCAACTAATGCAATGACGCTCTTATCTATTCACCCAACGACCAACACCATATCCAACCATCAAGAACCATCCTTCTCGCTCATGTCCTCTCCGCGGAACTCTTTCCTCCCAGCAAGCCTCGCTACTACCACCGACGTTCGTTATTCCTGGCCGTTGTTGCAACGCTCGCTAGCGAAGCTGCAACCACACGCCGGCCAAAAATACAAGTTGTTGATGTGTTGGCAAGCTGCAAACCACGACGGAGTTGCAACCATGAGAGGCAAGTGCTAGAAACAACATCACACCGTTACTGCTAGCCGCCGGTCCCCAACGAGACCAGTTGGCAGCGGTGCTGGAACCAGCAAAACGACGGGTGTGACCCGCGCGGTGGGACGGGGTTGCTGGAACCGTGAGGCGGAGTGCTGGAACGGGCCATGAAGTTTGCTGGAATCAGGAGGATACTTCTTCGACGATGAGGTTTTCGCTGCAACCGGCTAGCCTAGTGCTGGAACTGGCCAAACCAGTGCTGCAGCTGCCGACAACAATAGCTGCCACCGGCGACGGTGGCCATTTTTGCTGCAACCACACCCGTGGATGCTGAAAGCAGCAATTGTGAGTGCTGCTACCGACGGCAACAACTTTTTCTTTGATATTAAAGACGACAAAGGCACGGGATGCTGCAACCGACACCCGCTGGCGCCAGACGACGCGCGGTGGCGAGCTTGTGCCATGAACGACACGTTCCCAAGGCACCGCAGCAAACTACTATTAAAGACGAAGGGGAAGAAAGAAGATGACGCTAGGGGATGGGGCGGCACCCACCAGACGACACGCAGCCTTGCCATCGGTGGCGAGCTTGCGCCATGAATGACACATTCCCAGGGCACCGCAGATCGAAGAAGAAGGGGGAGGAAGAAGATGACGCTGGGGGATTGGGAGGGGGGGGGGGGGATCGGACATACTCCCTCATTCCATCTATATGGGCCTAATTCGTTTCATGAGGCTAACTTTGACCAAATGTTAAAGCAATAATATATGACATGCAACTTACATAAAGCATACCGGCAAATTCATATGTGAAAGTAGCTTTCAATGATATAATTTTTACATTATGCATGTCATGTACCATTAATCTTGTCAATAGTCAAAGACAGTCTTGAAAAACGCATTAGGCCCTATATAGATAGAAGGAGGGAGTATTCATTTAGTTGGATCGCATGACTCTGGCCTATTTATAATTATTTTGTCTAAGTTGGCTCATTAACTAGCTAGCATGGCAGGGTTGCTCATGGCCATGTTGAACCACTGTGAACGGGGAACCCTCCCTCTTTCATTCGTAGTTTTATTGTGGACTGACGGCATTCCCTCAAAAGAAAAAGAAAAAACCTAAAGGGGTGAGCAATTGAAGCACCATGAATCAATAGAAAAACACAAAGAGGAATAAGAACATAAAATGAAAAAACATAATGCAAATCTGAGACCACGATAATCAAAGGCAAGTCATGAGAAGCATAAAAAAGAAGACAACCTATTCTTTTCCTTTCTTTCTGAAACAAGGATAAGCCATGAGAAGTATAAAAAAGAAGACAACCTATATTCTTTCTGAGCACCTCTATGTGCCTCCAACACCATACATGCTTTTATCATTCGGTATTCCTTCTGGGAAAATGAAGAAAAACCTCAACCCTCTTTTCAGCAGGGAGAAACATCGGTCTAAGCATGACAACTCCCACAGAGCTGAAGTTAACTAAAACATCTCGATTTGTTAAGCTAGACACGATTGTCCCATGGCATCACAAAATACAGCTTGATTCCCACAAGTTCTCAGCGCCGTGACAAACTTTGGTTGATGAGCCCTGTCATTAGCCCCTGCATTCCTCAAGCTTCTGCTGCAGCCTCACGTTGTGCCTTAACTACAAAACAGTGGGAATCTATGTCAGAATAATAAAAATGGGGCAGCCCCAGTGCATGTAGCTCCCGCTTGCGCAGGGTCTGGGAAGGGTCCGACCACTTCGGGTCTATTGTATGCATGGTAAAATTTAACAAGTGGTCAATTCCTAATGTGGATTACCAGAATACTTAAATGATGCACACTGCCACTTAAATGATACCGATATGGTCTCAGAAACATCGGCTGGGTCCCGATTCGTAGACAATAGTCTCTTTTTCTAAGCCCCGTAAATCATTTAGTATGCCTCATCAGAAGTACAATGATGATGGCAACCAATACTTTCATGGTAAACAACATCATCAATTCGTTTTGCTGATATGATGCGCATTGAGGATATACTCCCTCCGTCCCAAAATTTTTGCCTTAGATTCCTCTAGATACGGATGTATCTAATACTAAAACGTGACTTGATACATCCGTATTTAGACAAATCTAAAACAAGAATTTTGGGACGGAGGGAGTACAATAACTAAAGATGAACTGGAAGTTTTAGGAACTGCTTTGGCGAAACTGAAGATGAACCGAGACCTATGAGTACCTATCGGCTACTTAGCAAACTAATTAGAAGGAAAAACCTTAAGCACGTGAGTGTGTACTGAAAGCCAAATAATGTTGATGAACTAGAATAAGAAACATAACAAAACTTACACAATCAGCTATCTCTTCCTGTTTCAGAGGCGGAACTACTTCGTCTTCTTTCCAGCCAAGAGATTTCAGGAAAGCCATTTCTTCTGGACTAGGTTCATCTTCAGTAGGATATGATTCCTCTTCCCCAGCTACAATGGGCACAAACAACAAACCGGCATCACCATAGCTGGAGTCTGCCTTTGCGGAACCATCATTTATATCTGCTGCCATAATGGCCAGAGTAGCTTCAGCCTTGTCTGCCTGAGGCGCCATAGATCCATTTTCGGCATCAGCATGATCTGATAAAGAGTTGGTATCCTTGACAGCTGCAACCCCATGGGACCCATGATAAAAAACATCAAGAGGTTCCAAAGATGCCTTTGTTTCCTCATTGTCAGAGAGGTGTCGCTGAGACCCATCACAAGAATTTGCATCTTCACAAGAACTACTTCCAGTCTCAATACACTTGATTCCAGCGTCAAACAAGGATAAATCAAGACATGGGTTCTTCTGTTCATTAATCAAGCTAGATGAGGACCCAATACCCGTGCTTGAACCATTTAAAGACTTGCTCCGCAGAAACTCAAAGAATTTATGCTTGGCTTTTGTTATTGATTTTCTCTCACCAGATGGACCTTGTTGTAATTGCAAAGGGAGGCCATTTATGACACCTTTAAGCTTTTGGTTGACAAGGGGCTTTTTCAGTGGTTCCACTGAAGAAGATCGACCTAGAATAGGGCCTAAAGGATTGCTAGTGGAGTCTTTTGAGGTATTTGCAGCACCATTCTGCTCACGGGTCAGGACTTGAAAGGATCCTGGTTGAGATGGCTTGGCGACCTCAGATTTGACTGGAGTACGAACAGAGGTATTGGAAGACTGTGCTGACAACTGGGGTGCAGTTTTGATAGAACCATTAGAATCCCCAGCTCTTGCACCTTTAGTTTTTAACCTATCTGACAAAGTAGATACCTGCAAAGCATTAAGGAATAAGGGCAAACCAAAGTGTATTTTTTTTTCAGTACAAGGCAACACCACTCCATATCAACACACACAAGAAAACACTCCAGAATAAGTGAAACAGAAAACCAGCCAGAAGCACATATAGAGGATTTACTTTATGCAACCTTCCCCAAAATGTAGACATGCCTGAACAAACTACGGTGTATTATATCAATTGCATGCTTAATGATCAAATGCTGATCAAGTAATATACAAAAGGGAAGTTTCTGTCAGTTTTGCTGTGTGGTGGAATATTTGTTGATGTTATAGTATCAAGAAAATGTTTAGTAGTTGGCATATACTACTATGAAATAAAATAAAATATGGATCATAAGCAGTAATATTGACAAACTCATATAACATGGAAGGTCAAACACACAAAAAAATTGTCCCACTAAAATTCTAATAATAGAGTTCTCCTAATCTAAGTTCTTTGCGGGGAACATAAATACATAATCTACATGCACAGTAATACTAATAATTTCTTTCAGGTGTTCATGAGCCAAACAAGTAAGAGAAACTACTCCCTCCGTCCGGAAATACTTGTCATCAAAATGAATAAACGGGGATGTATCTAGATGTATTTTAGTTCTAGATACATCCCTTTTTGTCCATTTTGATGACAAGTATTTCGGACGGAGGGAGTACAAAACTCACACTACCAGTTAAGTCTTACATCAGAACAAACAGCTTCTATGTAATGAGTATTTCAACTGTTCTAACGATCAATACGATTCATAACTCAATGCTACAAGAATAGAAGTTTCTGACTTTTGGATCACTATTCCTTGTAAATTAGTTCAGAACCAAACTGCGTATTTAAATAACGGGTGTACAAAAATATAAAGGATGATAGATTTTACAACAGAAAAACATATCTCCTAATCTCCAGCGCGTACGTTCAAACTACCAACTAATATGTATCCATACTTACACCACATCATGCATTGCATTTACATAAATTATTATGCTATGAAGACCCTCAGGTAACTGCCACATCCACTTCATGGATACTTGCAGTTTGCAAAGAACATGAAGCGACTGAACCAGCTTACGACCATATCTTGTAAATATTATGAATATGATCACTAATGAAATGCGTAATTTAGGACCAGACAATTGTAAGGGACATTGATGAAGCAGATTCCTGACATAGGAAACAAAATTGAATTGTTCATCCATGAATAACAGTCCGATACTACTTGATCATGCAAGACAAAGAAAGTCGAAATTATGCTTGTGATGATCTGTCTTTCAAAAGCAAAATTACAAACCAGACAGTGTATCCGAGAAATTGCACGATTTAAATACAACCATGGTAATCACACAAGACACAAACAACAAAACAAAACAATTGATCTCACAGCGAAGGCAATGTACAGAGTGCATACAGAATTTTTGTTTGATGAAGGCGTCAGAGGTCTTAGAATACACTGCCTCATAGTTCTTTCTTCAATCTTCTGAGCGTCAATCGATAGCTGGGTAAAAAAAATGATATTGCACACGAAACATTAATTAGATTAAGTGAATGGTACAAAATGAGCATGATCATAGACCAAAAGGAGTAAACAACACAAGATATCATATTCAGTACATAATACATTACCTGAGGTGTGGTGGAAATTTTTAGTGGAGTCTGCATTACTGTTTCAGCCATGCTTAAGGCAGTCCCACAGTTCGACACTACAAGCTGCTGACTGGAACCAGCACGTGATGAAGCAGAAGAGGTCTGGGTATTGCTTGGCTCACTAAGACCAGGGACTTCTGCTAGCACTGAGTTCCAGCCATCAGGCGCAGTAACCAATGGTATGCTCTGAATTGGGGAGCCAATTCCAGGAGATGGAACTCTAACTACATCATGTTTTCCATTGTTGTCCTCAGAACTAAGGTGTGGGAATTCTCGCTCAAAGGACATGCCGCCAGCATCCTTTCTAGATAGATTACCATTGTCTAAACTTACTCCAGATGCTCGATTCAATGTGTCCAACTTTGGACGAATACGATTAAGCCTATCGCTTTCGGGTCTGCATGAGTTAAAGGGCCCAAAGCCATCACGCAGTGGGTCACCTGCAAGACCCAATCTACTCTCCCAATCACGGAAATCAGAATCCTTGTCACAACCCCTGTCCCTGTTGCTCCTTCCAAAACTAGCATACCCTCTTGACTTCACTGTGCTATCCCGGTCATGCCGTCTGGACACACTTGGGCCAGAACCTCTGCGGGAAGAGGACTGTTGGGAGCTCCGTTCACGATCACGGCCTGAAGATCGGTTTCTTGATGAAGCATCCCTGTCTTGATCATCTAAAAGCATTCAAGTAACAGCTCATTAGCAAATATACATCATGTGTGTAAGCTTAGAAGAACAGTCATTTAAACGAGGTTCATATATGTTTAGCTAAACCATGCAGAGTTAAACCAAAGCAACCAGAAAGACGTGGCAAAAATTGTTGAAGGAACAATGGACATCAACCCTTACTACATGCCAAGTGCAAGAACAATAAAATTCATACGCATTAATGCAATATATCACAGAACAAAAGGCCGCATCGTTGATGTAATACACTATACAGTATGATTGGTATCTCACATAACGGTCCCCAGGTACTACACATGTGACAACAAGCAACAAATGAGTTTACTAGACATATCAACAAAAGAAAATAATTTTAAAATAGCTATTTGTGACTACAAGAGCACGCTTCTGTGCCTTGAATCAATAATTACATTTGCCACACCAATGGACAGCTAAAAACTGATCTTGCACAGATGAAGCTTGGGACCTTGCGTCCTGGGCTCCTTGCAGCAGGCCAATCTACTGCACACAGTTAACTCCCAGTGCCTCTCCACTGGGCAAACCCCAATATACAACCCGAGACTTGTCTCCAGGCCAAAGCAAGTAATATGAAATGGTGCCTTGGACCTCTTGGTCATGAACTTTCCATTTCAGCATTTGTGTGATTGCAGGCAGTGAGATTGCAGAGACATGGTGAAGTGAAGAATACATTTATAATTATTTATGCGTTAACTTTTACATACTACTCCCTCCATCCCAAAATAAGTGACTCAACTTTGTACTAACTTTATACTAAAGCTAGTATAAACTTGAGTCACTTATTTTGGGATGGAGGAAGCATAATTTAATTCATTAACCATTTGCTTGGTCTAGTTATGCTAGTCTGCTAATCAAAACAAGTTATAGTACGAAATACCAGACCACATTTTGCTTCTAGCCTAATATAGCTCTACTTCTGCTAGTACACTACAATAAACAATACCATAGCAATTAGCAAGTTCAGTGAACATGCATATTCCACTGCACCAAGGAAAGAAAATTGTCTATTGCTAAAAATGTTTTGCCTACCCCTTAAGCTACTTAAATTAGAGGTATCAACTATGTATATATTTGTGTATGGAGAAGGGCATACATTCTACTATCTATTTCCATATATGCAGGCAAGAAAGGCAAGCATTTAAGAATGATCAACAAAGCTGCAAGCCTGAAAGGCATGAGAAATAGTCATGATATATCAACTACACATCATGCCTCTCTTCAAGCAATTCTTAAGAGGTGATTCGGCCTAATCCTCACGCACTCCCTAGTACATTTGGCATTACACGGACTGCTGATGCATTATGGCAACATGGCTAACCAACATGAACAAGTAAACATTCCCGTCCAAGAAAGTCTCTGAAGTCTGGACTGACTCCAGCTCAATAGCCCAATAACTATCATTAAATCATTTCCAAGTAAAATAATATTTAATTTAATAACACTTACCGTAGTTAAAAATTACATACACTGATAACCATCAGTTTACCATGCAACAGCACGAGGCTGATGTGCTGATGTAAACAATGTCTCTGAAGACAGATTGCTCCATGATTACCACAAGTCCAAAATTACGCATTTATGTGACATTACACTTGCTTCATGTTTCATGCAACAAACATATTAAATAAAGCGCTTCACAGTACAAGCATTGTCCTTGAATCAGACTCATGCCAATACTGGTGGTTGTTCTTAAAAAAATGGTGAGCTAGCAGGCAGCAATTGCACACCAGAAGAAGTGCACTAACTTCACCATGCATAAATGAAAAAAACACCACCCAGCATAAAAAAGTCTAAGAACTAATAACGCCTCGTGTAAAATTATCCAATACCACTAGAAACGTATGCGCGACTACTATAATAACAATTAATCTTGCAAAACTTTCTATAAGCAGCACTAACCCCTAGCCATTATATGCATCAAAATGGTAGATTGAAGGAAAGGCAGCTCACCTGCACGGGGCGAAGTTCCTGGCCGGAAGCCTGTGGCAGCTACTGTCGGTGTGGCAACCCCGCGCACCAGCCATTCTGGTTTCAATGAGGGCTCACCTCGGTCCATGCCAGCAGGCGCCCTTCACCATCTACGCGCCCCAGCAGCAACGTCCGGTCCGGCACAGCAATGAAACCACCGCCACTACTACTACCACAACTACCTTTCACTCCTAGTCCTAGTCAGTCACTCAGGGTGGTGCCTACACACGATTCAACAGCACATCCACAGTTCCGCGCCCAGTCTCCACTCGGGCGAAGCCGAGACCAGCAAAGCCTAGCCCGCAGGGGCGGATCTAGATGGTGTGCCGGGTGTGCAGCGGCACACCCAGATGTTGTGAAGGTCAGTGGGATTTAACTAATCGCTGGATGAAAACAAGCTCATACCTCAAACCCCAATGGCTAAAGACTGCGGGCGGGGTGGAGACAGCAGGAACGCGATGTCCCGACGAGGAAGGACGGGAACGGCGATGGCGGCCACGCGCGTGAGAGGCGGGCGTGGGGGATTGAGGCGTCGGCCGTGACGTTAGGGTACGGCGCGGCGGCGGCGGCTCTAGGGCACAGTTTGTAGGTCAGGACTCGGTGGGAAGAGAGAAGATTGATCAAGCAGGAAGCAGGCTGCTCGGGCTCGCCTCGGCGGGCGAGCGACCACTGTGCGTACGGCGTCCTCGCTGGGTCTCGCCGTCAAATCTGCGGAAGGCGGCGGCGGCGGCGGCGGCGGATTGGGAAATCTCGCGGGGATTCGCGGGATTGGGGAAGCACTTGGGAAGGGATTCGGAGCGCCGATTTTTCGAGAGGATTTATCTTGCTCGGAATTTTTGTGGGCTTGTGAATTCCGTAGGGGGTGTGTGGGTTTGTGTGGTGTGCTTGTTCGTCTTGGACGGGAAGGAGAGAAACCCTATGCAAACTGTGACTTCCTTCGCCCTCCTCCGCCCCCTTCCCTTTCCCGGATGACGGTTGAATTCCTATCTGGTTTTCCTTGCCTTCTTTTCTTTTTCTTTTTTTCTTTTTTTATTTACACGCAAGAAATTTATCGCGTCCGTCTCTACCAGAAAAAAGATTAGCACGTCAATGCTTACTGCCAAAGTAGTGCTACGACCATGTGTTAAAAAAAAGAAAGTAGTGCCACGAGAATCTGTAGTTGGATGGTTAGAAAAACAATAATAGTCTAAGACCATTAGAGTTTATTGGTGCTTGCATCTTTCTTGATTTATTTTAGGTCGCCCTGCGATGTGCGTTCAGTAAGAGTAGACGTTCCCGTCAACTACGAAGATGTCTGTGACGACTTCATCAATCTCAAGATGATGTACCGACTCCGTCTCTCGAAGGTGCTCATAGGGGATAAGGTGTGTGCGCGTGCGCCCGTAACGATGACTGTATGTGCATGATACGTACATTTTGCATCATGCTTTTATATTGGTATCTATCGCATTATGGGCTGTTATTATACGTTATGTCACAATACTTATCCATATTCTCTCTTATTTTATAAAGATTACATAAAGAGGGAGAATGCTTAAGCATTGGAATTAAAATGGAAAAGAAGCAAATATTAGAGACCTATTCGCACAACTCCAAAAGTCCCGAAATTCCACGGAAGTTATTTTGGAAATAATAAAAAATATCGAGCGAAGAAAATACTGAAGGGGCCCACACCACAGCCACGAGGGGGGGACGCGCCCTACCCCCTGGGCGCGCCCCCTGCCTCGGGGCCCCCTGGTGGCCCTTTCGGTGCCCATCTTCTGCTATATGAAGTCTTTCGTCCAAGGAAAAATCATAAGCAAGCTTTCGGGCCCGCCACGAGGAGGAACCTTGGCGGAACCAATCTAGGGCTCTGGCAGAGCTGTTCTGCAGGTGAAACTTCCCTCCGGGAGGGGGAAATCATCGCCATCATCATCACCAATGCTCCTCTCATCAGGAGGGGGCCAATCTCCATCAACATCTTCACCAGCACCATCTCCTCTCAGTTCATCTCTTGTATCCAATTCTTGTCTCTAAGTCTGAGATTGGTACCTGTAGGTTGCTAGTAGTGTTGATTACTCCTTGTAGTTGATGCTAGTTGGTTTATTTGGTGGAAGATCATATGTTCAGATCCTATATGCATATTAATACTCCTCTGATTATGAACATGAATATGCTTTGTGAGTAATTACGTTTGTTCCTGAGGACATGGGAGAAGTCTTGCTATTAGTAGTCATGTGAATTTGGTATTCGTTCGATATTTTGATGAGATGTATGTTGTCTCTCCTCTAGTGGTGTTATGTGAACGTCGACTACGTGACACTCAGTGGCGGACCGCGGCCCACCCTGGGATTTTTAGACAGCCTATTATATACTCCCTCCGTTCTTAAATATTTGTCTTTCTAGAGGTTTCAAATGGTGACTAAATACGGAGCAAAATGAATGAATCTACATTCTAAAATATGTCTATATACATCTGTATGTGGTGACCATTTGAAATCTCTAGAAAGACAAATATTTAGGAACGGAGGGAGTACCATAGATTCTAATTGGGCGGTAAAAAACAGCCCAATAAGCAGACCAAGTCCACGAGAACTGGCTGGTCCAGAGACTCAGACGCTCATTGCTGGCGCCTGCGCCAGACGGCCCACCCCGACAGCCGCCTCGCGCCCTCGCGCCATTGTTCCTCGCCACTGTTTCAGACACCTGCGGCCGCCCGCCGCTCAGCGCCTGAAGCTCTCGATCTCCTCCAACCCGCCTGGCTTTGGCGTCGATCCAGGGCTCCAAGCGGCAGCACGCCTCGATCCCTCGGCCTCCGCCTGCGCCCTGCTGGCTGGGCTGCCGATCCCTCGCCGGCTCACGGTTGGCTGCTGGCGCCCTGCGCCCCGCCTCGCCTCTCCAAGTCTCCAACCAAATCCGGCTAGTAGCAACAAAAAGTGAGGTACCCCAAATTCGTGATTTACCCCAAATTTATGATTTAGGGTTTGTTTTTTCTGCTTCAATTTCGGCCTCAATGTTGCACTCATTTTGGCCTCGGTTAGCTTTATTGATAGAAAGCGATCTTGATAGAAAGTATTGTTCTTGCAGAATTGTTGAAGAATGAAGAGGGCAGGAGACATCATTTCTCTTTTCTAAATGATGATCACTTTAGAAGAGAAGTTTTCTTGGAGTCATTGATCAAATTAGTCAAGAGGTTGAAAATCGGTTTGATGATATCAATATGGAGCTGTTATCTTGTATGTCCGCTTTGAATCCGCCAACTCATTTGCGACTTTTGATGCACAAAAGGTATGCAAACTTTCTTCTAAAATTTGTATTGCTTTCAAAATTGGTACGGAATCTCTTTAACTCATTTGTTTGTTTATGAAGACTTCGAGTTTTATCCCAAGGATTTTTCAAGTGCCGAGTCGATACACCTTGAACTACAACTTGATAACTATATTGATAACATTAGAAATGATGAGAACTTCCAAGGCCTTGGAAATCTTGTTGATCTCTAGGTTAAGCTTGCTCAAGCAATATAGTTCATCATTTGGTGTACTTGCTTTTAAAATTGGTATTGATTCTACCGGTGGCACGACAAATGTTGAGATAGCATTTTCGCCATGAGTTTTGTGAAGAACAAGTTAAGAAACAAGATGGGTGATAGTCTTTTGGATGATTGCCTAGTCACATACATTGAGAGGATGCTTTCTCCGAGGTGAATGAAGATGACATAATTGGTACCTTCGTGGCAATGCTAAAACGTGGGCGTAAACATAGTCTTTTGAACTTCTCAAGGTATGTAATATGGTCCATGTACTATTTACTATGTAGGCTTTTTTATGCAAAACTGAGATTTAATTGAGAATTTTAGTGTGTTCGTAAGACCATATTGATCTATTTCTTTGTGGTATTGGTAATTAGTTAGAACATGCACATGTCATATTAGTTATAAAAAAAAATTGGGGCGGACCACCCTGGTGTCAAATGCTAGCTCCGCCACTGGTGACACTTCACCATTATTTGGGCCTAGAGGAAGGCATTGGGAAGTAATAAATAGATCATGGGTTGCTAGAGTGACAGAAGCTTAAACCCTAGTTTATGCGTTGCTTCGTAAATGGTTGATTTGGATCCATATGTTTCATGATATGGTTATGTTTACCTTAATACTTCTTTTGTAGTTGCGGATGCTTGCAATAGGGGTTAATCATAAGTGGGATGCTTGTCCAAGTAAGGACAACATCCAAGCACCGGTCCACCCACATATCAAATTATCAAAGTACCGAACGCGAATCATATGAACATGATGAAAACTAGCTTGACGATAATTCACATGTGTCCTCGGGAGCGCTTTTCTCTATATAAGAGTTTGTCCAGGCTTGTCCTTTGCTACAAAAAGGATTGGGCCACCTTGCTGCACTTTATTTACTTTTGTTACTTGTTACCCGTTACAAATTATCTCATCACAAAACTATCTGTTACCTATAATTTTAGTGCTTGCAGAGAATAACTTGCTGAAAACCGCTTATCATTTCCTTCTGCTCCTTGTTGGGTTCGACACTCTTACTTATCGAAAGGACTACGATAGATCCCCTATACTTGTGGGTCATCAAGACTCTTTTTTGGGGCCGTTGCTGGGGAGTGAAGCGCCTTTGGTAGGTGGAATTTGGTAAGAAAAAATTTATATAGTATGCTGAAATTTACTATCACTTGTTACTATGGAAAGTAATCATCTGAGGGGCTTGTTCGGGGTATCTTCACCCCAACCAGTAGAGCAAAGAGTTGCTCCTCAACCTACCGAACCTACTGAAAATGAAAATGTTTACTTTGAAATTCCTTCGGATATGATAGAGAAACTGCTAGCTAATCCTTTTGCAGGAGATGGAACATTGCATCCCGATTTACACCTAATCTATGTGGATGAAGTTTGTGGATTATTTAAGCTTGCAGGTATGCCTGATGATGTTATCAAGAAGAAGGTCTTTCCTTTATCTTTAAAGGGAGATGCATTGACATGGTATAGGCTATGTGACGATATGGGATCATGGGACTATAAGCGATTGAAATTGGAATTTCATCAGAAGTTTTATTCTATGCATCTTGTTCATCGTGATCGCAATTTTTGGTCTCGCGAAGGAGAAAACATCGCTCAAGCTTGGGGGAGGCTTAAATCAATGTTATATTCATGCCCCATGAGCTCTCGAGAGAAATGATTATTCAAAAAGCTACTAAAAAAGATCATTACCCCTTGCCATTCATTGATCATTACCCCTTGCCATTCGAGGGAGGTATAACCTGTAATAATTACAGGTTATAGGATGGTAATTGATTTCCGCAAATTAAATAAAGCTACTAAAAAAGATCATTACCCCTTGCCATTCATTGATCAAATGCTAGAAAGATTATCCGAACATACACATTTTTGCTTTCTAGATTGTTATTCTGGTTTCTCTCAAATACCTGTGTCAGCTGATGATCAAACAAAGACCACTTTTACTTGCCCTTTCAGTACTTTTGCTTATAGACGTATGCCTTTTGGTTTATGTAATGCACCTGCTATCTTTCAAAGATGCATGATGGCTATATTCTCTGACTTTTGTGAAAAGATTTGTGAGGTTTTCATGGACGATTTCTCCGTTTATGGATCCTCTTTTGATGATTGCTTGAGCAACCTTGATCGAGTTTTGCAGAGATGTGAAGAAACTAATCTTGTCTTGAATTGGGAAAAGTGCCACTTTATGGTTAATGAAGGTATTGTCTTGGGGCATAAAATTTCTGAAAGAGGTATTGAAGTTGATAAAGCTAAAGTTGATGCTATTGAAAAGATGCCATGGCCCAAGGACATCAAAGGTATAAGAAGTTTTCTTGGTCATGCCGGTTTTTATAGGAGGTTCATTAAGGACTTCTCAAAAATTTCTTGGCCTCTGACTAATCTATCACAAAAAGATATACCATTTGTCTTTGATGATGATTGTGTAGAAGCATTTGAAATACTTAAGAAAACATTGATTTCTGCACCTATTGTTCAGACACCTGATTGGAATTTACCCTTTGAAATTATGTGTGATGCTAGTGATTATGCTGTAGGTGTTGTTCTATGGCAAAGAGTTGATAAGAAATTAAATGTTATTCAATATGCTAGTAAAACTCTAGACAGTGCTTAGAGAAATTATGCTACTACTGAAAAAGAATTCTTAGCAGTTGTATTTGCTTGTGATAAGTTCAGACCTTATATTGTTGATTCTAAAGTAACTATTCATACTGATCATGCTGCTATTAAATATCTTATGAAAAAGAAAGATGCTAAACCTAGACTTATTAGATGGTTTCTCTTGTTACAAGAATTTGATTTGCATATTATTGATAGAAAGGGAGCTGAGAACCCCGTTGCAGACAACTTGTCTAGGTTAGAGAATGTTCTTGATGACCCACTACCTATTGATGATAGCTTTCCTGATGAACAATTAAATGTCATAAATGCTTCTCGTACTGCTCCATGATATGCTGATTATGCTAATTACATTGTTGCTAAATTTATACCACCTAGTTTCACATACCAACAAAAGAAAAAGTTTTTTCTATGATTTGAGACATTACTTCTGGGATGACCCATATCTTTATAAAGAAGGAGTAGATGGTATTATTAGACGTTGTGTACCTGAGCATGAATAGGAACAAATCCTACGCAAGTGTCACTCCGAAGCTTATGGAGGACACCACGCTAGAGACAGATCTGCGCATAAGGTACTGCAATCCGGTTTTTATTGGCCTACTCTCTTCAAGGATGCCTGTAAGTTTGTCTTATATTGTGATGAATGTCAAAGGATTGGTAATATTAGTAGACGTCAAGAAATGCCTATGAATTATTCACTCGTTATTGAACCATTTGATGTTTGGGGCTTTGATTATATGGGACCGTTTCCTACCTCTAATGGATATACTCATATTTTAGTCGCTATTGATTACGTTACTAAGTGGGTAGAAGCTATTCCAACTAGTAGTGCTGATCATAACACCTCTATTAAGATGCTTAAAGAAGTTATTTTTCTGAGGTTTGGAGTCCCTAGATATTTAATGGTTGATGGTGGTTCACATTTTACTCATGGTGCCTTTCGTAAAATGCTTGCCAAGTATGATGTTAATCATAGAATTGCATCTCCATATCACCCACAGTCTAGTGGTCAAGTAGAATTGAGTAATAGAGAACTCAAATTAATTTTGCAAAAGACTGTTAATAGATATAGAAAGAATTGGTCCAAGAAACTTGATGATGCATTATGGGCCTATAGAATTGCATATAAAAATCCTATGGGTATGTCTCCGTATAAAATGGTTTATGGAAAAGCATGTCACTTACCTCTCGAACTGGAACATAAGGCATATTGGGCCATTAAAGAGCTCAATTATGATTTCAAACATGCCGGTGAGAAGAGGTTATTTGACATTAGCTCACTTGATGAATGGAGAACCCATGCTTATGAGAATGCCAAACTGTTTAAAGAAAAAGTTAAAAGATGGCATGACAAAAGGATACAAAAGCGTGAGTTTAATGTAGATGATTATGTATTGCTATACAACTCTCGTTTAAGATTTTTTGCAGGAAAACTTCTCTCTAAATGGGAAGGTCCTTACGTTATCGAGGAGGTCTATCATTCCGGTGCTATAAAAATTAACAACTTCGAGGGCACAAATCCGAAGGTGGTGAACGGTCAAAGAATCAAACATTATATCTCAGGTAATCTTATAAATGTTGAAACTAATGTTATTGAAACCGTAACCCCGGAGGAATACATAAGGGACACTTTCCAGAACGTTTCAGACTCCGAAAAGGAATAGGTACGTGATACGGTAAGCAAACCGACTCCAAAACAGTTCTAATGGCAATTTTTCTCCGTTTTGGAATATTTAGAAAATAGAAGAATAAGAAGCAGTCCGGGAAGGACACGAGGGCTCCACGAGGGTGGAGGGCGCGCCCCCTGCCTCGTGGGCACCTCGTGCGCTCTCCGGACTCCGTTTTCTTGCACGATACGTATTTTGGTCGGTAAAAATTCATTATATAATCTCCCGGAGGTTTTGACTCATGTATCACGCAAATATCCTCTGTTTTCGTTTCGAGCTATTTTTTTGACAGATCTAGATCATCATGACGTCTCCAAGCGCCACCAAGGACAAGTTCTTCGAGAAAGTCATCAACCCTTACCTCGCGGAGGTGTTGCGACACCCTCAAACCATTGAGATGCGTGATGGGTTGCTGCACATCCGCAATGTTGAGGGACCAAGGAGGACCGGAAGCGTGGAGACGAGGCTCGAAGCAATAGAGCAACAAGTTTTCAAGTGCCAGGGGATGGTGGAACATGGACTCAACGCCAACCACATGATGATCGCGGAGTTCACCAACAACCACAAGCTGGATGCCAAGAACATTGGGGAGACCATCTTCAAGCTTCACGAGAAGATCGAGCACCTTCAAGCCCAAATCTATGACCTGCAAAACCAAAACTGTGAGTATGAATATAGATTCAAGAGGATGATTTTGGCTGCAGATTTGAGGATCCCGGAGACTCGATCATCCTTCTATGATGGTGAGCCTATGCCTTGGAAGATGGACGACAAGCCCACATCATCAACGACTCCCCCATCTTCTTCACCAGCAAGGGAGACATAATCATATGGGTATGGGCACTCCTCTTGGCAACTGCCAAGCTTGGGGGAGGTGCCCCGGTATCGTATCACCATCACACTCCTATCTTTACCGTTTTTCTTAGTTCGATCCTTTTGGTAATATCTCGATCTAGTAGAATAAAGTTTTTGGTATGATCTAGTTTTGAGTTTTGCTTTATGATCCCTTTATGTAATCGAGTCCGTGAGCTATATATAATAAAGATTAGTGTTGAGTCAAGGGCTTGATTATTTTGCCATGATCTTGAGGGAATAAAAGAAAAGAGAAAGAACAAAAAGAAATAAAGAGATCATATTGATCTTATGGAGAGTAATGACTTCACATAGAAAGAGTATGATGATTAAAAATTGTTGAGAATGGACAAACATAGTTTTGGTCATCGTTGCAATTAATAGGAAGTAATAAAGAAAGAGAGGTTTCACATATAAATATACTATCTTGGACATCTTTTATGATTGTGAGCACTCATTAAAATATGACATGCTAAAGAGTTGATGTTGGACAAGGAAGACAACGTAATGGGTTATGTTTTCTTATATCTGAAATAAGTATATTGTCATGGATCATCCAACATGTTGAGCTTGCCTTTCCCCCTCATGCTAGCCAAATTCTTTGCACTAAGTAGAGATACTACTTGTGCTTCCAAATACCCTTAAACCCAGTTTTGCCATGAGTGTCCACCATATCTACCTATGGATTGAGTAAGATCCTTCAAGTAAGTTATCATCGGTGCAAGCAATAAAAATTGCTCTTTAAATATGTATGATTGATTAGTGTGGAGGAAATAAGCTTTATACGATCTTGTGATGTGGAAGAAATAAAAGCGACGGACTGCATAATAAAGGTCCATATCACAAGTGGCAATATAAAGTAACGTTCTTTCGCATTAAGATTTTGTGCATCCAACCCTGAAAGCGCATGATACGTCTCCAACGTATCTACTTTTCCAAACACCTTTGCCCTTGTTTTGGACTCTAATTTGCATGATTTGAATGAAACTAACCCGGACTGACGTTGTTTTCAGCAGAACTGCCATGATGTTGTTTTATGTGTAGAAGAAAGAAGTTCTCAGAATGTCCTGGAAATCCACGGAGGCACTTTTTTGGAATTTATAAGAATTATTGGGCAAAAGAAATACACGAGGAGCCCTGACACTGTCCACGAGGGCGGTAGCGCCCCTAGGGCACGACCTCCTATCTCGTGGGCCCCCTGGACCTCCTCCGACCTCAACTCCAACTCCATATATTCCGTCTCACGGAGAAAGTTTCATCGCGTTTTACGACACGGAGCCGCCGCCAAGCCCTAATCTCTCTCGGGAGGGCTGATCTGGAGTCCGTTCGGGGCTCTGGAGAGGGGGATTCGTCGTCGTCGTCATCATCAACCATCCTCCATCACCAATTTCATGATGCTCACCGTCGTGCGTGAGTAATTCCATCATAGGCTTGCTGGACGGTGATGGGTTGGATGAGATTTACCATGTAATCAAGTTAGTTTTGTTAGGGTTTGATCCCTAGTATCCACTATGTTCTGAGATTGATGTTGCTATGACTTTGCTATACTTAATGCTTGTCACTAGGGCCCGAGTGCCATGATTTCAGATCTGAACCTATTATGTTTTCATGAATATATGTGTGTTCTTGATCCTATCTTGCAAGTCTATAGTCACCTATTATGTGTTATGATCCGACAACCCCGAAGTGACAATAATCGGGATACTTCTCGGTGATGACCATAGTTTGAGGAGTTCATGTATTCACTATGTGCTAATGCTTTGTTCCGGTTTTCTATTAAAATGAGGCCTTAATATCCCTTAGTTTCCGTAAGGACCCCGCTGCCACGAGAGGGTAGGACAAAAGATGTCATACAAGTTCTTTTCTATAAGCACGTATGACTATTTACGGAGTACATGCCTACATTACATTGATGAATTGGAGCTAGTTCTATATCACCCTATGTTATAACTATTGCATGAGGAATCGCATCCGGCATAATTATCCATCACTGATCCATTGCCTACAAGCTTTTCATATATTGTTCTTTGCTTATTTACTTTTCCGTTGCTACTGTTACAACTACTAAAAAAACCCAAAAACATTTATCTTTACTTTTGTTACCGTTACCTTTATTATCATACCACTTTTGCTACTAAACACTTTGCTGCAGATACTAAGTTATCCAGGTGTGGTTTAATTGACAACTCAACTGCTAATACTCAAGAATATTATTTGGCTCCCCTTGTGTCGAATCAATAAATTTGGGTTGAATACTCTACCCTCGAAAGCTGTTGCGATCCCCTATACTTGTGGGTTATCAAGACTAATTTCTGGCGCCGTCGTCGGGGAGCATAGCTCTATTCTCTGAGTCACTTGGGATTTATATCTGTTGATCACTATGAAGAACTTGAAAGACGCTAAAACCAAGATTTTGCCCTCAACTACGAGGGAGGTAAGGAACGCCATCTAGCTCGCACTAGATTCTCCTACATTATTAGTAAGCTTGCGACACCTAAACCTGCTCATGCTATGAATTCGATATGTCACATGTTATTGATGATGCCACTTCTGCTATGCATGATGAAACTACTTCTGTGCGTGATACTACTTTGCCTTTAGGTGAATTTCTAGATGAACAACTTGCTAGAGTTAGGGGAATGAAAATATTGAAGAACCTATTATTGATGATAATGATGATGAAGGTTCCCCCAATGATTATGTATTACCTGTTGTTCCTAAGGGTTATGTTATGAATGAAAAAGCTGCTATGGAAATTCTTGCTTGCAATGATAGAAATGATCTTAAGAAATTGTTAGCTAAATGGAAGCAGCAGTCTCTTAATGCTAGAATGAAACCCGATCCTGCGTTTGCTACTTCACCTATCTGTGTTACTGATAAGGATTATGAATTCTCTGTTGATCCTGATATTATTACTTTAGTTGAATCTGATCCTTTTTATGGCCTTGAATCTGAAACTGTTGTGGCACATCTTACTAAGTTGAATGATATAGCCACCTCGTTTACTAATGATGAGAAGTCTCGCTATCTATGTATCCTTAAGATATTTCCGTTCTCATTAAAGGGTGATGCTAAGACTTGGTATAATTCTCTTGCTCCTAGTTGTGTGCGTAGTCCCGGATATGATTTATTACTTCTCGCTAAATATTTCCCTGCTCATAAGAAACAAGCTGCCTTTGGAAATATATAATTTTGTGCAAATCAAAGAAGAGAGTCTCCCACAAGCTTGGGGAGGCTTCTCCGATACTTAATGCTTTGCTGATCATCCTCTTAAGAAAAATGAAATACTTGATATCTTTTATAATGGACTAACCGATGCTTCCAAGGACTACTTGGATAGTTGTGTTGGTTGTGTTTTCAGGGAAAGAACGATCGTGAAGCTGAAATATTATTGAATAATATGTTGACTAATGAAAATAATTGGACTCTTCCGAGCCAGTTCTCAAGTAATTCTGAACCAATTGAGCCAACTCTGAGCCTATTCCTAAACCCATTCAAGAAGAGAGGTGTTTTATTTCTCGATCTGAAGATATGCAAGAGGCAAAGAAATCAATGAAAGAAAAAGGTATTAAAGCTGAAGATGTTAAGAATTACCTCCTATTGAAGAAATACATGGTCTTAATTTACCGCCTGAAGAGCCACATTGTCTTGATAACCCGACACAGGTAGTAAAGGTAAATTCTCTCTATAGATATGATAAAGTTGAAATACCCTCTACTAAATTTCATAGCCCATGCTTAGATGAGTTTGACGACTTTATGGCTAGACAAGAAAGTTTTAATGCTTATGTTGGTAGAGAGTTAAAGAATAATGCTTTCGAGATAGGACGCATAGGTGATAATCTGGCTAGAGTTAAAGATGAACTTCACCGCGTTAGCAAATATGCTTCTATGGTTGCTACTCAAGCTGAGCAAGTACTTAAAGCTCAAAATGATTTACTTGATGAATTAAATAATAAAAATTACTTTGTGGTTTGAGTGGCTACTAGAACTGGTAGAATGACTCAGGAACCTTTGTATCCTGAAGGCCACCCTAAGAGAATCGATCAAGATTCTCAGAGAAATACTTTAGAGGCACCTAGTTCTTCTAAAAAGAAGAAGAAGAAAAACGATAGAACTTTGCATGCTTCTAGTGAACCTGTCGTAGACACACCTGAGAATCCCAATGATATTTATATTTCTGATGCTGAAACTCAATCAGGTGATATGAACCTAGTGATAATGTTAATGATAATGTTCATGTTGATGCTCAACCTAGCAAAGACAATGATGTAGAGACTGAACCTGGTGTTGATCTTGATAACCCACAATCAAAGAATCAACGTCATGATAAGAGAGATTTTGTTGCTAGGAAGCACGGTAAAGAAAGAGAACCATGGGTTGAAACCCATGCCCTTTCCTCCTAAACCATCCAAGTCAAAGGATGATGAGGATTTTGAGCGCTTTCTTTGAAATGATTAGACCTATTTTCTTACGTATGCGCTTAAGCGATATGCTTAAAGTAAATCCTTATGCTAAGTATATGAAGGATATCATCACAAATAAAAGAAAGATACCAGAAGCTAAAATTTCCACCATGCTTGCTAATTAAACTTTTAAAGGTGGAATACCAAAGAAACTAGGAGATTCGGGTGTACCAACTATACCATGCTCTATTAAAAGAAATTATGTTAGAACCGCTTTATGTGATCTTGGAGCGGTGTTAGTGTTATGCCTCTCTGTTTGTATCAGAGACTTGAATTGAATAAGTTGACACCTACTGAAATATCTTTGCAAATGGTGATAAATCAACTGCTATACCTGCCGGTATTTGTGAGGATGTGCCTGTTGTGGTTGCAAATGTCACTATCTTAACGGACTTTGTTATTCTTGATATTCCCGAGGACGATAGTATGTCTATTATCCTTGGTAGACCTTTTTTTAATACTGCAGGGGCTGTTATTGATTGCAACAAAGGCAATGTTACTTTTCATGTTAATGGTAATGAGCATACGGTACATTTTCTGAGGAAACAATCTCAAGTTCATAGCATCAATTCAATTGAAAAAGTTCCAACTATCATTTTTTGAGGCTTTGATTTTCCTCTCCCTACTATCAAGAAAAAGTATGATATTCTTATTGTTGGGGATTTTCATATCCCCGTTGAGGTAACTTAGTGTTATTGAAATTTCTCGGTTCCGTGTTATTCGAATGAGTTTGTTAACAAGACTTGATCAACCTTGTTAGTGGGTTCATTTTGATGATCACGAGATGGATGAAACTAGAAGGCACAACCTTCTGTACCCTCTTTTACTTTCTATTATTTAGAATAAATAAAGCAAAATTAGTATTATCCAAATGCATTTTACGAATTATCCGTGCATTAAAAAATAGTCCAAAAATAAAAGTGCTCCAAATGCCCTGCAAACTTAGTATGATTTTTTCTAGAATATTTGAGGATTTTAGGCACTGAAAACACTGCAGGAAGGGCAAGCACCAAGCCACGAGAGAGGAGGGCGCCCCCCTGTCTCGTGGGCCCCTGGTGGCCCCCCTCCACTCATGCCAGCACCCACACACTTCATCTTCTACCCAAAAAAAAAAATCCCCATCCAGCTCAAGCACGAGTTCTAGCTCGTTTTGCTGCGATTTTCGATCTCTTAGCTCAAAGCTCCATTCACAAAACTGCTTTGGGAGATTGTTGCTTGGTATGTGACTCCTCCATGGGTCCAATTATTTTTTGTTCTAGTGCTTTATTCATTGCAAATTTTTGCTGCATAGGTGTCCATGTTCTTGAGCTTGCATGTTAAATTTTTGAGGTCCCAAGCAATTCCAATGCATGATATAGGCTCTAGGCACTTGTAGGAGTAGTTGCTATCAATCTTGTTTAGTTTTATTCATTTTTGTTTTGAAGTTACTAAAATTTCAGAAATTTTCAGAAAAAGAAATATGCTTAGAAGAATGTACCAAGGAGGTTCCTCGGCAAAGAAAGGGCCAAGGATTGCTATACGTGAGCAAGATGTTGAATTTCCTAGGGACGCGAATGTACGGGCTTGTGAGTGGCCATCAGATGATTTTATGGTCGAAGCAGGCTTCAAGGAGGAATTTGACGCGTACGTGCGTAATGCCGAGCTGGAGGACTTCTTACAAGATAAGTGTCCTCAATATTATCAATTGACTGATTCCTTTGTGCAGAGGTTTAAATATAACTGTGCGCGTAATTCTCCTAGTGTCATGTTTGATATTTATGATACATCTTATACCATGGATTTAGAGGATTTCACATCTACTTGCAAACTCCCGAAGTGGGGTAATATTAATGATCCTCCCAAATCTGAATTTAGAGATTTTCTTGCTAGTATTACTGTGGGAGAATCTAGGGACGTAACACAAGCTACCATAGGGAGCATTCATTTTCCTGCTATACATTACTTTGCTCTCTTTATTGGTAGATGCATTAACAGAAGGGCGAGGTATGCCACATGTGTGCCCCGATCTTTGTGTCCTCAAGAGTCTTGTGTCGGGTTATAAAGGTTATAACTTGGGGCAATAGTTGCACGTAGGTTGTAGAATAATAGTAGAAGGGAGATTTCTTTGGAGGAATTTATGCAACCCGTGTGGCTAACTTTCTTAATATAGCTCCACGAGAGGGGATATGATTGTACCTCCTGTTTATTTGGATAAAGAAGCTATGTTTGATCATTATTTTCTTGAGAGGAATGAACAATTCCTCCATTATCGACTAATCTATGACAGGCCTTAGCGTCGTCCCTGTTACTCTTCCTGCTCCCTACCTTTTTGATTATCAGGCAAAAGGAAGTATGTTGTCACCGGGAAGAAGCAACTGAATATGAGAGGGAATGGAGGCAGCTCGCCAACACGCTGCTGCTCGGGAGGCTGTTGCCTCTGCATCTCTCATACAACCCAGTTTCACTTATGGATATCAGCCAGGCGGTCCTTGGTACTAGACCAACTTAGGCCAAAAGCCTAAGCTTGGGGGAGTATGTATTTCTCACCGACTTTACATTCATGTTCACACACTAGTCGTCGGTGCTCATACTCTTTCATTGTATTATCCATGCTAGTTTAAATTTCTTTTTCTAGTTTTCTTCTTGTGTGTTTGATAAACCTTAAGAAAAACCAAAAAAAATAGTTAGTTTAATTTCCATGCTTGTAGTAGAAATTAAAATTGAAAACCCAAAAAGATTTCTAGTTCTTCTTCTTGCTTGTTGGGAGCTTTCCCGTGTAAATAGTTTTATTTTCTTTTATTTCTTTTGGGGGTCGAGAGGACCATATTGAAAATGCTTAGTGGCTCTTATATGCATGATTGTTTATTTAATTTAGAGCCCATATTACTTGTCTTCTCTCTTGAGTTGAATGCTTGCAGATTCGACTTAGTCAATGCACGTGCACTCTTATTATTATACACATCGTTCGATTATGAAAGTGAAAGGCAATAATGACGATATATGATGGACTTATTGGGATGAGCAAAGCTGGTATGAACTCGACCTCTTTTGTTTTTGTAAATATGATGAGTTCATCGTTCCTGAGTCAGCTATTATGAAGTAAACATATTTGCAATGACATTTAGAGATTATAGTTGCTTGTGCCATGCTTGATTAACTATGAGTTATAATGGTTTACCTTGCGTGCCAACATGCTATTAGAATGATTATGATGTGATATGATGGGATGGTATCCTCCTTTGAATGAATTGAGTGACTCGACTTGGCACATGTCCACACATGTAGTTGAATCAAATCAACATAGCCTTCATGATATTTATGTTCATGGTGGATTATATCCTACTAATGCTTGTTCTCGGTGTGAATTAATTTTGATGCATGTTTATGACTGTTGTCGCTCTCTCAGTTGGTCGCTTCCCAATCTTTTGCTAGCCTTCACCTGTACTAAGCGGGAATACTACTTGTGCATCCAAACTCCTTAAACCCCAAAGTTGTTCCATATGAGTCCACTTTACCTTCCTATATGCGGTATTTACCTGCCGTTCCAAGTAAATTTGTATGTGCCAAACTCCAAACTTTCAAATGAAATTCTGTTTTGTATGCTCGAGCAGCTCATGTTTCAACTAGGGCTGCCTATATCTTCCATGCAAGGTGGGTTATTCTCAAGAGGAGTGGACTCCGCTCCTCATTCACGAGAAAGGGCCGGTAACCAGGATGCCCAGTCCCATGATCCAAAAAGATCAAAGCAAATCAAAATAATTAAACAAAACTCCCCCAGGGCTGTTGTATGTTGGAGGCACTCGTTGTTTCGAGCAAACCATGGATTGATGCTTGTTGGTGGTTGGGGGAGTATAAACCTTTACCATTCTGTTTGGGAAGCGCCTATAATGCATGTAGTATGGAAGATACACCATCTCATAGTTGTTGCGTTGACAATGAAAGTATGCCGCTCAAAATGTTATTCAATCTCTATTTTAAAGTCGAGCTCTGGCACCTCTACAAATCCCTGCTTCCCTCTGCGAAGGGCCTATCTATTTACTTCTATGTTGAGTCATCACCCTTCTTATTAAAAGCACCCATTTGAGAGCACACTTGTCATTTGCATTCATTATTATTGGTTTATATTGGGTATGACTTGATTGGATCTCTTTTACCATGAATTACAATGTTTAGTCAGTCCTTGATCCTTAAAGGTGCTCTGCATTTATGTTTTGCGGTCTCAGAAAGGGCTAGCGAGATACCATTTTGTTATATTATGTTATAATTATTTTGAGAAAGTGTTGTCATCCGAGTTTTATTATTATGGCTCGCTAGTTGATTATGTTATTGATATGAGTAAGCTGTGAGACCTATGTGTTATTGTGAGTATGGTTAGTTCATAATATTTCTTTGAAACTTGAATCTTGGCTTTTCATGTTTACAACAACAAGAGCAAACGAGTTTGTAAAGTTTTCTTTATCACTTTCAGTTTATCAACTGAATTGCTTGAGGACAAGCAAAGGTTTTAGCTTGGGGAGTTGATCGTCTCCAACGTATCTACTTTTCCAAACACTTTTGCCCTTGTTTTGGACTCTAACTTGCATGATTTGAATGAAATTAACTTGGATTGACGTTGTTTTCAGCAGAACTGCCATGATGTTGTTTTATGTGTAGAAAAAAGAAGTTCTCGGGATGTCCTGGAAATCCACGGAGGCGCTTTCTGGAATTTACAAGAATTATTGGGTGAAAGAAATACACCAGGGGCCCCACAGCCTGTCCACGAGACAGGGGGGCGCCCCCCCCCCTCTAGGGCGCGGCCTCCTATCTCGTGGGCCCCCTGGACCTCCTCCAACCTCAACTCCAACTCCATATATTCCGTCTTGGGGAGAAAAAAATCAGAGAGAAAGTTTCATCGCGTTTTACGACACGGAGCCGCCGACAAGCCCTAATCTCTCTCGGGAGGGCTGATCTAGAGTCCGTTCGAGGCTCCGGAGATGGGGATTCGTCGCCGTCATCATCATCAATCATCCTCCATCACCAATTTCATGATGCTCACCGCCGTGCGTGAGTAATTCCATCGTAGGCTTGCTGGACGGTGATGGGTTGGATGAGATTTACCATGTAATCAAGTTAGTTTTGTTAGGGTTTGATCCTAGTATCCATTATGTTACGAGATTGATGTTGCTATGACTTTGCTATGCTTAATGCTTGTCACTAGGGCCCGAGTGCCATGATTTAAGATCTGAACCTATTATGTTTTCATGAATATATGTGTGTTCTTGATCCTATCTTGCAAGTCTATAGTCACCTATTATGTGTTATGATCAAACAACCCGAAGTGACAATAATCGGGATACTTCTCGGTGATGACCGTAGTTTGAGGAGTTCATGTATTCACTATGTGTCGTGGTTTTGTCACGACAGATGTCCTCATGAAAGGACTTAGTGGTGGAGCCATCGCTACGGGTTAGCTTGAAGGGGTTAAAGCGGACACAAGGACGCAAGAGAGTTTATACTAGTTCGGCCCCTTCGATGAAGGTAAAGGCCTACGTCTAGTTGTGATGGAATTGATGGGGTTTCGATGACTAGGGAGCAAACAAGCTTCGCCTAAGTCTCGAGTTGTTGTCTGTTGTCCCTAAACCGCCGTCGGGTCATCCCCTTATATACATGGGTCGCGCCCGTCGGTTTACAGAGTCCCGACGCCGGTTCATAGATGTATCTGGCTCGGTCTCCACTATTCCTAACTTACAATACAAGTTACATACCGACGCCGGTTTACGCCTACAGGCCTTGAACTGGCTATGGGCCTTGAGCCCTCATCTGCCTACTTGGGTGTAACACCCCGGAAGTAACTTTCCATATTTGTAACTCCAACTCTTGCCATTTTCGGCATTGTGATATGATATTCCCTCCGTGGTTGGGTTTTTCTTCTTTTTGCATTTTGTCCATGTCATGCATTTTATATCATGTCATCATGTGCATCGCATTTGCATACGTGTTTGTCTCATGATTAGAGCATTTTTCCCGTTGTCCGTTTTGCAATCAAGCACTCCTATCTCCCCGCTGCCCTTTTACGTTTTTCCGTGTGCGGGTACTAAACCTTCTCGGAATGGACCGAGGTTTGTCTAGTGGCCTTGGTATACCACCGTTAGACCACGGTCAAGTTTGGTCATTTGGAGCTCGTTTGGTACTCAGCGGTTAACCGCACTCTCAAAGGCCTCTTTTAAGTTACAGCCCAACACCCCTTCAAAATAGTCCAATAACCCATCTAAGTCACTTCCATGCTCTCCGCCGTTCGATCACGATCGTGTGGGCGAAAACTACACCTCATTTGGACTCTCCTAGCTCCCTCTATGCCTATTTAAGCAAACCCCATTCCAATCTCGGGTCTAACCCTAGCCTTCCCCCTCGCGCCGGACGAAGCGTCCGCGCCGCCCAGGACACGTCCGCCCACCGCCGCCGCCCTCGACCAATCAGGGCGCCACCTGCCCCGCGCCGCCTGCCCCCACAGCCAGCCATGGCCCGCCCGGCCGGGCCAGCCGACCCAGCGCCTCCGCCTCCGCCGCGCCGGCCGCCGCCGCCGGCGCCGCCGCCCTCCGCCGCCGCCGCCGCGCGCCGCCTCCTCGGCCGGCCTGCCGCCGCCCTCGCCGACCACCGCCGGTCGCCGCCTCGTCGCCACTACTTGCTGCCGCTGCCGCCCCGCCGCCGCCCGGCCCGCCGCCCGCCTGCGCCCCCCCTCCTCCCGGCCACCTCCTCCGGCCCGGCCCCGCCTCTTCTCCCTCTCCGGCGAGGAACCACCGCCTCCGCCGCCCTCGATCCGGATCTCGGATCCCGATCCGGATCTCAGCCCGTTGACTTCTTTCCCCCTCTAATTTCTTCTAAGTTTTAATTCTGAGTTTATTTTGTGGCATTTTCAACGTAGCGTAACTTTGCATCTGTAGCTCCATTTTGCGCATATAATATATCAAAATGTTCGGCTCGAAAAGTAGATCATTTCATCTCATTGCATCATTTTCATTTGAGCTCATCTTGATGCCCGAAATGCTGTTGGAAGAGGGCTATGTGATGTTAGTTTCATTTCTTAATGAACTTGCACTTTGTTATTTTTGCTATGATTGATGTGTGCATCCTATGGTCTTGAGTCCTACATGTGTTTTGTAATATGCAATGCCATCTTTCCAGGGGTATATGCCATGTATTTTTGTGATCTATGTGGTGACTAGCACAAGCATGCAAAGTAGGTGTCTGATGTTCTTGTTTTCAGCCTGTTTAGTGATATTTTGATGCCATGTTAACTTGATGCTACCGAGAGATCCATGCATATTTTGAGATACTTCAGTAAGGATGTTTTGTTAAACATGTCTTGCTCTATCCATCCATGCCCTTGTTTGCAATTATGGAGTGCCATAGCTTGAGTCAATCGAGCTCTACTTTTGCTATCAAATGTTTCTGGCAGATTGTTTACATGTTATTCAATTTTGCCTAGGTTGTTGTGGTTGATCCATGTATGCTATGTTATTGTTCTTGCCATGTATGTCTTCTATGCCATGTCTTCTTGATGTATGTATACTTAGTTTATCATATAAGGCTCTGTAGTGAGTGCATTGAGCTTGTAAACATGCCTACTTGTTATCAGTTTTGGACATGCCATGTTCTTGAATCATAACGGAACTTGCGATATTGACATGGGTGTTACTATATTTTCTGATCCTTTTGGCTTATGGTCAGTAAGGGACTTTTGTTCTATGCTTTGAGTAGATTCATGCCATGCCTTGTTTTTCTATTTTAAGTTCCTGTAGCATGTAGTTTTCTTGCTCTGAACATTGCTACCGATGCTGTTTTGCCATGTCCGGCTGATATTTTGTGCACTTTTGCCATGCTTGTTTGAACCTGTTATGATGTGAACTAGCCGTAGCTCAGTGCTCATCTTTTGTCAAGCATCTTGTGTAGATCACTGCCATATACTTTGTTGATACGTTTGGGTGCAGTAGCTTAATTTATTGTTGCTTGCTAAGTGGCATCATCTTTGTTAATGGCGATTTGTGCCATTCTTGTTTTGCTTGTCATTTGCAAACCGTGCATCCGATTCGGTGATCTTTATATCGATTTCAAGCGAAATCATCTCATCTTTCAGTGGCATACTTGGTTTGCCAAGTTGATGCCTGGTTCATCATTTTCCTTCGGGCGCTTTATACGCATGGCATATCACATCCGCATATCATGCCATATTTTGCATCATGTTGATTGTGCATTGCACCGTGATTTATTGTGGTTCCTTTGTTTGTGTTCTTGCTTTGGGTAGAGCCGGAGGCGAGTGCGTGAGCGAGGAACCTGTTGAGAACGCTACGAGGATCAAGCTTTCGACAACTTTGAGAACATTGCAGGCAAGATGACCATACCCTCGAAATCACTTCTATCTTTGCTATGCTAGTTGCTCGCTCTTTTGCTATGCCTATGCTGCGATGCCTATCACTTGCTATATCATGCCACCCATATTGCCATGACAGCCCCTAACCATCCTTACCTAGCAAACCGTTGATTGGCTATGTTACCGCTTTGCTCAGCCCCTCTTATAGCGTTGCTAGTTGCAGGTGAAGTTGAAGGTTGTTCCTTGTTGGAACATGGAGATGTTGTTCCTTGTTGGAACATGTTTACTTGTTGGGGATATCACAATATATATCTGCTATAATTAATGCATCTATATACTTGGTAAAGGGTGGAAGGCTCGGCCTTATGCACGGTGTTTTGTTCCTCTTGCCACCTAGTTTCCGTCATACCGGTGTTATGTTCCTTGATTTCGCGTTCCTTACACGGTTGGGTGATTTATGGGACCCCCTTGACAGTTCGCTTTGAATAAGACTCGTCCAGCAAGGCCCAACTTTGGTTTTACCATTTGCCACCTAAGCCTTTTTCCCCCGGGTTTTCGCGAGCCCGAGGGTCATCTTTATTTTAACCCCGGACCGGTGCTCCTTGAGTCTTGGCCGAACTAAAGCCTCAGCGCCCCTCAAGGAAACTTGAGGTCTGGTTTTAGTTGTATGGACTGCTCATCCGGATGTGCCACGAGAGCGAGATATGTGCAGCTCCTATCGGGATTTGTCGGCACTGTCAGGCGGCTTTGCTGGTCTGTTTTATTGCTGTCGAAATGTCTTGTAGTCCGGGATTCGAGATTGATCGGGTCTTCCGGTAGAAGAATATCCTTCGTTGACCGTGAGAGCTTATAATGGGCTAAGTTGGGACACCCTGCAGGTAATATCTTTGAAAGCCGTGCCCGCGGTTATGAGGCAGATGGGAATTTGTTAATGTCGGTTGTAGAAAACCGAAGTTGACCTCAATTAAAATACACATCAACGCGTGTGTAACCGTGATGGTCTCTTCTCGGTGAGTCAGGGAAGTGAACACGATGTTGGAGTTATGTTTGGCGTAAGTAGTTCAGGATCACTTCTTGATCGCTACTAGCTTCACGACCGTGCTTGCTCCTCCTCTCGCTCTCTTTTGCGATGTAGCCACCATATATGCTAGTCGCTGCTGCAGCTCCACCTTACTACTGTCCTTCCTATAAGCTTAAATAGTCTTGATCTCGCGGGTGTGAGATTCTTTGAGTCCCGTGACTCACAGATTCTACCAAAACAGTTGCGAGTTCGATGATGCGGTGCAGGTGGCGCAACCGAGCTCAAGTGGGAGTTCGACGAGGCGTGGTCGTTACTATGTGTCTTTTCCGATGATCGATGAGTGGTGCCCAGTTGGGACGATCGGGGATCTGTAGCTTTGGGGTATCTTCTTTTATTTTGGTTCCGTAGTCGGACCTTGAGTGTACTCTGAATGATGGATGTTTATTTATGTATTGTGTGAAGTGGCATTTGTAAGCCAACTATGTATCTCTTTCCTTATGTATTACATGGGTTGTGTGAAGATTACCTCACTTGCGACATTGCTTTCAATGCGGTTATGCCTCTAAGTCGTGCCTCGACATGTGGGAGATATAGCCGCATCGAGGCGATACAAGTTGGTAATCGAGCCTTCCCGACTTAGAGCCCCCTACTTGATTGTTTCTTTGGCGTTGTTGAGTCTAGAATGGAAAAATGTTTTGAGTCTTAGGATTATATATATCGGAGTAGGATTCTTTTTACTCCCCGGTCCTTAAATCGCTCTGGTGAGGTATCATGGCGTAGAGTTTTGACTCTTCTCTCCTCAAATTTCACTAAAAAATTTAGGATCACGCGGGTATCTTGGGATCGTTCGATGGTTTTGTGGCGAGAACATTGTTCTTGGTGCCTCGACATTTAGGGGTTGTGGCGGTGTCCGGGAGTTGAGCTCCGAGGTGTTGTCGTCACAATTTTATTGTTGCGATTCTGGAATACCGAGTTTTACCGACATCAAAATCTCTTTTGTGCAGTTGTTGGTGAGATAACCCGATAACCCGATCGGGCGAGCTCGGGAGTATTGCCATGACTTGTATAACGGATGTTTTTGAAGGTCGAGGTACCACGATTTCGAGGATTTCTTGGTTATGTGTTGACGGATGGATCAAATGGATCTAGGTATTGTTAGTTTGGGTGATATATTTTGTGTCCCTGTATCCCCAACACCAGATTGCATAACCAGAAAGTTTGGGAGTTTATAGGTGGGAATTCTAGTAGCTTACATGATATCTTTCGGCGGATGTATGATTTGAGATTGGGGTTCAACGTCTAGTGGTCCGCCCATTCACGGTCGATTCTGATGGTCGCGAGGCGTCTTAAAGAATCCTTGGCTATGCTGATTCGGGGACGTCTTGTTTGTCATTCGTGACGTCCGCTATACGTCGTGTCCGTGTGGGCCCCACCACGAACACTTTGGGCGAAATCTCTATCATGTGTTTGTTCCGGCTCATTCTAGAAGCCAATCTTTGTTTTCAGTTGTGATTTTCGAGTTGTTTCAAAGGCAGATGGTGTTTCCATATCTTTATCTAAGTGGCTTCTCACCTTAATGGACGTGTGATGATTAACTTTTGGAATTCATTCGTTCATTCTTGTTCGAATGTTTATTGTGAAGACTATATGTTGCAATTTCTATCCGTTGATTCAACTTGGCTATTTGTCTATCAAGTGCTAACGGATGTCACCCTCTTCAGGATGGCTCCGCCAACACGTCAGAATCCGGAACGGAATGAAGGGAATCAGTCAAACCCTCCACCTCCACCTCCGCCTCCGGAAGCCTGGCAAGCTATCATGGCAGCCACCAATGCCAATGCTCAGATGATTTTGCAGCTCTTGCAAGAACGTACTCAAGGGCAAGGCAGTCAAGGAAATCAAGGTCAAGGCAACAACCAGCCGCACTTTGCTACTCTCGATCGGTTCCTCGCTAATCAGCGAAGTCTTTCGGTTTACGTGTCGAGGCTCTGAGCCGCTGACGATTGGCTTGTGGACATCTGCAAGCATTTTGAATGTAGCAATGTCGGACACGAGGACTTTGTCAAGTTTGCTTCGTTTCAACTCAAGGACCAAGCTGCTGAGTGGTACCGACAATACAAAGATTCGAGAGGAGGTCGTGTCATTACAGGATGAGTTCACGAGAGATTTGAGCTCACCACATTCGAAAAGTGTTGTTGAGAGCAAGCGTGAGGAGTTCCGCAATCTCAAGCAAGGCAACATGTCGTGTATCAATACAATATCCAGTTCGAAACTTCGCTTCGCTTTGCTAAGCAAGGCGTCCACGATGAAAAGAGTATGATCTATCAATTCAGAGGTGGTGAGAGAAGATCTGCAATTAGCTCTTGTGCTTTTGAGCGAGAAAAGTATGATGAATTCTACAACATGGCTTTGAAGCAAGAAGCTGCCCAGCTCAAATGTGAGGCTTCTAAGAAGAGAATCGGGGATGCGATTCGGTCTTCTTCTTCCTCTCAAGTGGCAGCTAAGCGGCGAAGTTCTACCTTCCTCCTCCTCCGTTCCGTCGGCCTTATCGTGAGAAGAACTCGGTGGTCGTGGATCTTCCCACCCACCCAACCCAAGCTATCGAACAAGTCTAATTCTCAAGCTCCAAGGTCAAGTGCTCCTTACCACCGTCCGCTCTACGAGGTGACTTGCAACAAGTGTCGTGAGAAAGGTCACTATGCGAACAAGTGCTTCAACCGAGGCGCCTTCCGCCTCCTCCTCCTGTGAAATCTTCAAGCAATGCAGTGTTCAAGCATAATCCCAAGTCTGCAAAGGTGAACATGATGAATGCAGCCCAAGCAGAGGATTTTTCAGATGTGATCATGGGTAATCTTCTTGTTAATGATATTCCTGCAAAAGTCTTATTTGATACTGGTGCATCGCATTCTTTCATCTCAAGACCTTTTGTGGCTATGCATGATTTGGTTACTCAAGCTTTGCCAAGACCTTTATCTATTGTTTCTCCGGCTAAGGAGATGACTTCTCGAGTTTTGGTTCGGATGTTTCTATCAAGATGGGCGATTATAGATTTACGGCTAAACCAATTGTTCTCGGTGACTCGGATATTGATCTTATTCTCGGGATGGGTGGCTTTATCGGCACAAAGCTCAGCTTGATTGTGCTGCGGGAAATTCAATTGACTCACTCTTCTAATGATGTGATCATCTATGCGCTTCGTGATGAAACCATTGGTTGTTTTCTCTCAATGAGAAGGCGAATTGGATGCTATCTCTCGATTCGATCGTTTGTGAATACCAAGATGTCTTTCGAGAAGAGCTTCGGGTATGCCTCCTCATCGGCCGATTGAGTTCGTTATCGATCTTGAGCACGGCATCTTGAACCCGTTTGCAAGCGTCCTTACAAGCTTGGACTGATGAGCTGAAGGAATTGAAGAAGCAGCTCGATGAACAAGAGCGTCTGGTTTGATCGGACCGAGTTCATCTCCTTGGGGTTGTGGTGTTCTTTTGTCGGAAGAAAGATGGCGCGGACCGACTTTGCGTCGATTACCGTCCATTGAATAAGAAGACAATCAAGAACAAGTATCCACTTCCCAACATCAATGAGCTTTTCGAGCAACTCAAAGGTGCTAAAGTGTTCTCCAAGCTTGACCTTCGTATGGGTTATCATCGATTCGCATTCGTGAACAAGATATTCCCAAGACAGCATTGAACAAGCTTTGGTTCTTATGAATATCTTGTCATGTCTTTCGGCCGTCAATGCTCCTCCAACATTCTCTCGGATGATGAACTTCATATTCAACCCCTACACCAATGAATTCGTCTTGGTCTATCTTGATGATATTTTGGTCTTCTCCTAGAATAAGAAGGATCATGCCAAACATTTGCGATTGGTGCTAGACAAGCTCGAGAGCATCAATTCTATGCTAAGTTCTCCAAATGTGAATTTTGGCTTGATGAAGTGCTTTATCTTGGTCATATCATCTCCGCCAAGGGCATCGCTGTTAATCCGAGAAGGTGTCGCAATTGTGAATTGGGAACCTCCTCGAATGTCAAGCAGCTCATGATTTTCTTGGTCTTGCAAGCTATTGCGGAGATTCGTTGAGAATTTCTCCAAGATTGCAAAGCCTCTTTCCAACCTCCTCCGAAGCATGTGAAATATATACGGTCTCACGAGTGTGGCGTTGCTTTCAATACTCTCAAAGAGAAACTCGTCACAGCTCTGTCTTGACTCCTCTGATGAATCCAAGCCATTGAAGTTTTACGTGATGCTTCTCTTCAAGGTCTCGGTGTTGTGTTAATGCAAGAGAAGAGAGTTGTGGCCTATACCTCTACTTGATTGAAGCCCACGAGAAGAACTACCCCACTCACGATCTTGAGTTGGCGGCGATTGTCCATGCATTGATAACATGGAGACATCTCTTGTTGGGAAGGAAAGTGGACATTTTCACCGATCACAAGAGCCTCAAGTACATCTTCACTCAGCCCAACCTCAACCTCGAGGCGGACTCGATGGGTGAAATGATTCAAGAGTACAACCCAAGTATTGAATATACTCGGGCAAGGCCAATGTCATTGCAGATGCTTTGGCGGGAAGGCTTCTTCGCAGCAGTTTAATCCTCAAGCCTTTCGGCCGGATCTCTGTGAAGCTTTCCATAAGCTGAATCTTCAAGTTGTTCCTCAAGGCTTTCTTGCCAACCTCATAGTCTCTCCTACTTTGGAAGATCAGATTCGTGAGGCTCAACTTCTGGATACCATGGTGAAAAAGGTGAAATGTGGTATCGACAAGGGCATTTCAAGTATAAGTGCTTCCACATTGATGACAAAGATACTCTTTTCTTTGAGGACGGATTGTGGTTCCTAAGGGTGATCGAGAAAAGTCATTATGAGCGAGGCTCACAATTCGCTTCTATCCATTCATCACGGAAGTATGAAGATGTACCATGACCTCAAGCAGTCATATTGGTGGACTCGAATGAAGCGAGAAATTGCTCAATTCGTGAATGAGTGTGATGTCTGCGAGAAGAGTGAAAGCAGAACACCAAAGACCAGCTGGTCTCCTCCAACCTCTTGCTATTCCGAATGGAAGTTTGATCATATTGAAATGGACTTCGTGATTGGATTTCCAAAGTCCAAGCGTGGAAATGATGCTATCTTCGTTGTCATTGACAAACTTACTAAAGTGGCTCATTTTCTTCCTATCAAAGAATCTATCACAGCAGCTCGGTTGGCGAGCTATACACCTCGAGATTGTCTCCTTGCGGCATTCCACAAGTGATCTCTTGGACCGTGGCAGCATCTTTACCTCCAAGTTTTGGGATTCTTTTGAAGGCCATGGGCACCAACATTCGTTTCAAAGACAGACTTTCCATCCTCAAACAAGTGGCCAAGTCGGCGAGTAAATCAAATCCTTGAAGATATGCTCGGGGCTTGTGTCATTTCCTTCGGTATGAAGTGGGAAGATTGTCTTCCATATGCGAGTTCTCCTACAACAACAGCTTCCAAGCGAGTTGGGCAAGGCCCCATTCGAAATTCTCTATGGCGAAAGTGCCGTACTCCTCTCAATTAGTGCGAGGCAGGTGAGCGCCAACTTCTTGGCAATGACTTGATCGCGAAGCGGAAGAAATGTGCAAAGTCATTCGTGAGAATCTCAAAGCAGCATAATCGCGCGGAAAACTATTATGATGATAAGCACCGTGATGTGGCTTTTGAAATCGGGGACCATGTCTACCTCGCGTCTCTCAATGAAAGGCACTTTCGTCGCCCGGTATCAAAGGAAGCTTGCCCCTAGATCGTGGGTCCTTTCAAGATCATTGGCAAAAGCGATCTCGCCTATCAACGAGCTTCCGTCCAACCGCGAGCGTGCATGATGTGTTTCACGTGTCACAGCCGCAAGTGCTTCAAGACTCTGAGCGCACTATCAACGAAGAGATTGACCTTCAAGAAGATCTCTCTTATCGGGAGCACCCGTTGCTATTCTTGAAGAAACCGGCGCAAGACTACGCAACAAGTCAATCAAATTCCTGAAAGTGAAGTGGTCACACCATTCCGACCGTGAAGCCACACAGGGGCGCGAGGATCACCTCCGTTCGAATATCCGGAGTTCTTTCGGTCCTAGATCTGGGGCGAGATCCTCTTGTAGTGGTGGAGTGTTGTAACACCCGGAAGTAACTTTCCATATTTGTAACTCCAACTCTTGCCATTTTCGGCATTGTGATATGATATTCCCTTCGTGGTTGGGTTTTCTTCTTTTGCATTTTGTCCATGTCATGCATTTTATATCATGTCATCATGTGCATCGCATTTGCATACGTGTTAGTCTCATGATTCGAGCATTTTTCCGTTGTCCGTTTTGCAATCCGGCACTCCTATCTCCCCGCGGCCCTTTTACGTTTTTCCGTGTGCGGGTACTAAAACTTCTCGGAATGGACCGAGGTTTGTCTAGTGGCCTTGGTATACCACCGTTAGACCACCGGTCAAGTTTGGTCATTTGGAGCTCGTTTGGTACTCAGCGGTTAACCGCACTCTCGCAAAGGCCTCTTTTAAGTTGCAGCCCAACACCCTTCAAAATAGTCCAATAACCCATCTAAGTCACTTCCATGCTCTCCGTCGTTCGATCACGATCGTGTGGCGAAAACTATACCTCATTTGGACTCTCCTAGCTCCTCTATGCCTATTTAAGCAAACCCCGTTCCAATCTCGGGTCTAACCCTAGCCTTCCCTACCTCGCGCCGGACGAAGCGTCGCGCCGCTTCGGTTTCGTCCGCCCACCAGCGCCGCCGCCCTCGACCAATCAGGCGCGCCACCTGTCCCCCGCCCGCCTTGCCTTGAACGCCATGAACCCCAGGCCCGCCGCCCGCCCGGCGGCCCGACCCGCGCCTCGCCTCCGCGCCCTCGCCCGCCGCCCGCGCCGCCGCGCTCCTCCGCCGCCCGGCGCGCCCGCCTCCTCCGGCCGGCCCGTCGCCGCCCTCGCCGACCACCGCCCGTCGCCGCCTCGTCGCCACCGCCGTCGCCACAGCCGGCCTCGCCCAGCGCCGCCCAGCCCATGCCGCCGCCACCCGCGCGCGCGCCGCCCGCCGCCCAGCCCCTCCTCCTCGGCAGCCTCCTCCCGGCCCGGCCCGCCTCTTCTCCTCTCCGGCGAGGAACCACCACCGCCGCCCTCGATCCGGATCTCGGATCCCGATCCGGATCTCAGCCCGTTGACTTCTTTCCCCCTCTAATTTCTTCTAAGTTTTAATTCTGAGTTTATTTTGTGGCAATTTCAACGTAGCGTAACTTTGCATCTGTAGCTCCATTTTGCGCGTATAATATATCAAAATGTTCGTCTCGAAGAGTAGATCATTTCATCTCATTGCATCATTTTCATTTGAGCTCATCTTTATGCCAGAAATGCTGTTGGAAGAGGGCTATGTGATGTTAGTTTCTGTTTCTTAACAGAACTTGCACTTTTGTTATTTTTGCTATGATTGATGTGTGCATCCTATGGTCTTGAGTCCTACATGTGTTTTGTAATATGCCATACCATCTTTCCAGGGGTGTATGCCATGTATTTTTGTGATCTATGTGGTGACTAGCACAAGCATGCAAAGTAGGTGTCCTGATGTTGCTGTTTTCATTACTGTTTAGTGATATTTTGATGCCATGTTAACTTGATGCTACCGAGAGATCCATGCATATTTTGAGATACTTCAGTAAGGATGTTTTGTTAAACATGTCTTGCTCTATCCATCCATGCCCTTGTTTGCAATTATGGAGTGCCATAGCTTGAGTCAATCGAGCTCTACTTTTGCTATCAAATGTTTCCTGGCAGATTGTTTACATGTTATTCAATTTTGCCTAGGTTGTTGTGGTTGATCCATGTATGCTATGTTATTGTTCTTGCCATTTATGTCTTCTATGTCATGTCTTCTTGATGTATGTATGCTTAGTTTATCATATAAGGCTCTGTAGTGAGTGTATTGAGCTTGTAAACATGCCTACTTGTTATCAGTTTTGGACATGCCATGTTGCTGAATCTGTTAACGAAACTTGCGATATTGACATGGGTGTTACTATATTTTCTGATCCTTTTTGGCTTATGGTCAGTAAGGGACTTTTGTTCTATGCTTTGAGTAGATTCATGCCATGCCTTGTTTTGCTATTTTAAGTTCCTGTAGCATGTAGTTTTCTTGCTCTGAACATTGCTACTGATGCTGTTTTTGCCATGTCGACTGATATTTTGTGCACTTTTGCCATGCTTGTTTGAACCTGTTATGATGTGAACTAGCCGTAGCTCAGTGCTCATCTTTTGTCAAGCATCTTGTGTAGATCACTGCCATATACTTTGTTGATACGTTTGGGTGCAGTAGCTTAATTTATTGTTGCTTGCTAAGTGGCATCATCTTTGTTAATGGCGATTTGTGCCATTCTTGTTTTGCTTGTCATTTGCAAACCGTGCATCCGATTCGGTGATCTTTATATCGATTTCAACGAAATCATCTCATCTTTCAGTGGCATACTTGGTTTTCCAAGTTGATGCCTGGTTCATCATTTTCCTTCGGGCGCTTTACGCATGGCATATCACATCCGCATATCATGCCATATTTTGCATCATGTTGATTGTGCATTGCACCGTGATTTATTGTGGTTCCTTTGTTTGTGTTCTTGCTTTGGGTAGAGCTGGGAGGCGAGTGCGTGAGCGAGGAACCTGTTGAGAACGCTTACGAGGATCAAGCTTTCGACAACTCGAGAACATTGCGAGCAAGATGACCATACCCTCGAAATCACTTCTATCTTTGCTATGCTAGTTGCTCGCTCTTTTGCTATGCCTATGCTGCGATGCCTATCACTTGCTATATCATGCCACCCATATTGCCATGACAGCCCTAACCATCCTTACCTAGCAAACCGTTGATTGGCTATGTTACCGCTTTGCTCGGCCCTCTTATAAGCGTTGCTAGTTGCGAGTGAAGTTGAAGGTTGTTCCTTGTTGGAACATGGAGATGTTGTTCCTTGTTGGAACATGTTTACTTGTTGGGGATATCACAATATATATCTGCTATAATTAATGCATCTATATACTTGGTAAAGGGTGGAAGGCTCGGCCTTATGCACAGTGTTTTGTTCCTCTTGCCACCTAGTTTCCGTCATACGGTGTTATGTTCCTTGATTTCGCGTTCCTTACGGTTGGGTGATTTATGGGACCCCTTGACAGTTCGCTTTGAATAAGACTCGTCCGGCAAGGCCCAACTTTGGTTTTACCATTTGCCACCTAAGCCTTTTTCCCCGGGTTTCGCGAGCCAGGGTCATCTTTATTTAACCCCGGACGGTGCTCCTTGAGTGCTGGCCCGAACTAGAGCCCTGTGCAGCGCCCCTCAAGGAAACTTGAGGTCTGGTTTTAGTTGTATGGACTGCTCATCCGGATGTGCCACGAGAGCGAGATATGTGCAGCTCCTATCGGGATTTGTCGGCTGTCGGGTGGCTTTGCTGGTCTGTTTTATTCTTTGTCGAAATGTCTTGTAGTCCGGGATTCGAGATTGATCGGGTCTTCGGTAGAAGAATATCCTTCGTTGACCGTGAGAGCTTATAATGGGCTAAGTTGGGACACCCTGCAGGTAATATCTTTGAAAGCCGTGCCGCGGTTATGAGGCAGATGGGAATTTGTTAATGTCGGTTGTAGAAAACCGAAGTTGACCTCAATTAAAATACACATCAACGCGTGTGTAACCGTGATGGTCTCTTCTCGGCGGAGTCCGGGAAGTGAACACGGTGTTGGAGTTATGTTTGACGTAAGTAGTTCAGGATCACTTCTTGATCGCTACTAGCTTCACGACCGTGCTTGCTCCTCCTCTCGCTCTCTTTTGCGATGTAGCCACCATATATGCTAGTCGCTTGCTGCAGCTCCACCTTACTACCTGTCCTTCCTATAAGCTTAAATAGTCTTGATCTCGTGGGTGTGAGATTGCTGAGTCCCCGTGACTCACAGATTCTACCAAAACAGTTGCAGGTTCCGATGATGCGGTCAGGTGGCGCTACCGAGCTCAAGTGGGAGTTCGACGAGGCGTGGTCGTTACTATGTGTCTTTTCACGATGATCGATAGTGGTGCCCAGTTGGGACGATCGGGGATCTGTGTAGCTTTGGGGTATCTTTTTTATTTTGGTTCCGTAGTCGGACCTTGAGTGTACTCTGAATGATGGATGTTTATTTATGTATTGTGTGAAGTGGCATTTGTAAGCCAACTATGTATCTCTTTCCTTATGTATTACATGGGTTGTGTGAAGATTACCTCACTTGCGACATTGCTTTCAATGCGGTTATGCCTCTAAGTCGTGCCTCGACACGTGGGAGATATAGCCGCATCGAGGCGATACAAGTTGGTAATCGAGCCTTCCCGACTTAAGAGCCCCCTACTTGATTGTTTCTTTGGCGTTGTTGAGTCTAGAATGGAAAAATGTTTTGAGTCTTAGGATTATATATATCAGAGAGTAGGATTCTTTTTACTCCCCAGTCCCTTCGTCGCTCTGGTGAGGTATCATGATGTAGAGTTTTGACTCTTCTCTCCTCAAATTTCACTAAAATTTTTAGCTAGTTCTATATCACCCTATGTTATAACTATTGCATGAGGAATCGCATCCGGCATAATTATCCATCACTGATCCATTGCCTACGAGCTTTTCATATATTGTTCTTTGCTTATTTACTTTTCCGTTGCTACTGTTACAACTACTATAAAAACCCAAAAACATTTATCTTTACTTTTGTTACCGTTACCTTTATTATCATACCACTTTTGCTACTAAACACTTTCTTTGCAGATACTAAGTTATCCGGTGTGGTTGAATTGACAACTCAACTGCTAATACTCAAGAATATTCTTTGGCTCCCCTTGTGTCGAATCAATAAATTTGGGTTGAATACTCTACCCTCGAAAGCTGTTGCGATCCCCTATACTTATGGGTTATCAGCGCATGACGACCTCTGCTTCCCTCTGCGAAGGGCCTATCTTTTACTTTTATCTCTTACCCTTATGCAAGAGTCATGGTGATTTTCACCTTTCCTTTTTACATTTTATCCTTTGGCAAGCACAGTGTGTTGGAAAGATCCTGATACATATATCTAATTGGATGTAAGTTAGCATGAATTATTATTGTTGACATTACCCTTGAGGTAAGAGGTTGGGAGGCGAAATTATAAGCCCCTATCGTTCTCTGTGTCCGATTAAAACTCCGTAACCACAAGTATTGCGTGAGTGTTCGCAATTGTGAAAGACTAAATGATAGTTGAGTATGTGGACTTGCTGAAAAGCTCTGACATAGACTCTTTCCGATGTTATGATAAATTGCAATTGCTTCAATGACTGAGATTATAGTTTGTTGGTTCTCAACGAAGTTTCTGATTCATACTTGACATTGTGAATAGATTATTACTTGATCATAAGAAATCATATGACAATATCCATATATGTTGCTGTTATAAGAATGATCATGATACCCTCATGTCCGTATTTTATTTTATCGAAACCTCTACCTCTAAACATGTGGACATATTTATCGTTATCAGCTTCCGCTTGGGGACAAGCGAGGTCTAAGCTTGGGGGAGTTGATACGTCCATTTTGCATCATGCTTTTATATCAATATTTATCGCATTATGGGCTGTTATTACACGTTATATCACAATACTTATGCCTATTCTCTCTTATTTTACAAGGTTTAAGGAGGGAGAATGTCGGCACCTGGAATTCTGGGCTGCAAAAGGAGCAAATATTAGAGACATATTCTGCACAATTCCAAAAGTCTTGAAACTCCACGGAAGTTATTTTTTAAAATAATAAAAAATATTGAGCGAAGAAAATACCAGAGGGGGCCCACACCCTGGCCACGAGGGTGGGGGGCGCGCCCTACCCCCCTGGGCCCGGCCACCTGCCTCGTGGGCCCCCTGGTGGCCCTCCGGTGCCCATCTTCTCCTATATGAAGTCTTTCGTCCGAGGAAAAATCATAAGCAAGCTATCGGGACGAGACTCCGCCGCCACGAGGCGGAACCTTGGCGGAACCAATCTAGGGCTCGTGGGCTGTTCTGGGAAACTTCCCTCGGGAGGAAATCATCGCCATCGTCATCACTGCGCGCCTCTCATCAGGAGGGGCCAATCTCCATCAACATCTTCACCAGCACCATCTCCTCTCAAACCCTAGTTCATCTCTTGTATCCAATTCTTGTCTCTAAGTGCGAGATTGGTACACAGAGGTTGCTAGTAGTGTTGACTACTCCTTGTAGTTGATGCTAGTTGGTTTATTTGGTGGAAGATCATATGTTCAGATCCTATATGCATATTAATACTCCTCTAATTATGAGCATGAATATGCTTTGTGAGTAGTTATGTTTGTTCCTGAGGACATGGGAGAAGTCTTGCTATTAGTAGTCATGTGAATTTGGTATTCGTTTGCTATTTTGATGAGATGTATGTTGTCTCTCCTCTAGTGGTGTTATGTGAACGTCGACTACATGACACTTCAGCATTATTTGGGCTTAGAGGAAGGCATTGGGAAGTAATAAGTAGATGATGGGTTGCTAGAGTGAGAGAAGCTTAAACCATAGTTTATGCGTTGCTTCGTAAGGGGCTGATTTGGATTCATATGTTTCATGCTATTGTTAGGTTTACCTTAATACTTCTTTTGTAGTTGCGGATGCTTGCAATAGGGGTTAAACATAAGTGGGATGCTTGTCCAAGTAAGGACAACACCCAAGCACCGGTCCACCCACATATCAAATTATCAAAGTACGAGCGAATCATATGAGCGTGATGAAAACTAAGCTTGCGATAATTCCCATGTGTCCTCGGGGCGCTTTTCTCTATATAGTTTGTCCAGGATTGTCCTTTGCTACAAAAGATTGGGCCACCTTGCTGCATTTTATTTACTTTTGTTACGTGTTACCCGTCACAAATTATCTCATCACAAAACTATCATTACCTATAATTTCGGTGCTTGCAGAGAATACCTTCTTTGAAACCGCTTATCATTTCATACGCTCCTCATTTGGGTTCGACACTCTTACTTATCGAAAGGACTGCGATAGATCCCCTATACTTGTGGGTCATTAGTGCATATATATGGCGTCTACGTGTGTACTGTGTTTAAAAAAATTATCTAGTTACGTGGGCTTTTTGTCACGCCCAATATGTGACCCTATCCAAAAGGAACTCGACGGTCCCACCAAGGATAGACCCGCATATTGAAACGCTTTTGCAAGGTGGATATCATTGCATCAACATTACATAATAGATGGGGATACATACATAAGGCATACAATGCCACACGAATACATCAACATCATATACAAGAACAACATCCGACTACAGATGAATCATAAACAGAAACTCAAACGACATCCACCCTGCTAGCCCAGGCTGCGGACCTGGAACCTATCCACGATCGAAGAAGAAGCGGAAGAAGAACTCCAAAACAAGCAACATCGCTCTCACGTCATGATCGCCATAAACCTGTACACACTGGCTGGTGGTGTAGTAATCATGAGCCACGAGGTGTAGCGCCCCGATTCAATCGTACACTAATCATGCACGCAAATGTGTATGATCAAGATCGAGACTCACGGAAGATATCACAACACAACTCTAAAACATAAATAAGTCATACAAGCATCATAATACAAGCCGGGGGCCTCGAGGGCTCGAATACAAGTGCTCGATCATAGGCGAGTCGTGGAAGCAACAATATCTGATCTGGACATAAGTTAAACAAGTTTGCCTTAAGAAGGCTAGCACAAAGCGGGATACACATCGAAGAAGCGCGGGCCTCCTGCACAGGATCCTCTAAACTACTCTCCCGGTCGTCGCCGGGCTGCTGCGTAGTAGTAGGCGCCTCCGGTGTAGTAGTCGTCATCGACGGTGGCGTCGCTCACAGGTTCCATCGTGCAGTTGCGACAATCGTGTAGAGATAGGGGAAAAGGGGAACAAGGCAACCGTGAGTACTCATCCAAAGTACTGCAAGCAAGGAGCTACACTACATGTGCATGGATATATGTGTAAAGGGCCATATCGGTGGACTGAGCTGCAGAATGCCGAATAATAGGGGATAGCTAGTCTTATCAAAGACTACGCTTACGGTCATCTTCGTCTTGCAGCGGGTAGAAGAGGGTAGGTTGAAGTCCTCCAAGTAACATCACATATCAATAATCCTACCCGGCGATCCCCTCCTCGTATCCCTGAGAGAGAGCGACCACCGGTTGTATCTGGCACTTGGAAGAGTGTGTTTTATTAAGTATCCGGTTCTAGTTGTCATAAGGTCAAGGTACAACTCCAAGTCGTCCTGTTACGAAGATCACGACTATTGAATAGATTAACTTCCTGCGAGGGTGCACCAACTTACCCAACACGTTTGATCCCATTTGGCGGACACACTTTCTGGGTCATGCCCGGCGCGGAAGATCAACACGTCGCAGCCCCACCTAGGCTGTGAGAGGCGGCCGCGGTCTAAACCTAAGCGCCGCAGTGCGGGCCCATCGCCCATAGCACACACCTGCGTTGCGAGGCGGCGGAAGAGACCTAGCCTAGCGAGCGTTCGATCCAATCCGGCGCGCGCTCGTCGTGACGTCTGAAGTGCCGGTGATACCACGACGCCGAGTGCCCATATCTTTCCCGTAGTTGGTTAGTGCGTATAGGCCGTAGCCAACTCGGATCAAATACCAAGATCTCGTTAAGCATGTTAAGTATCCATGAGCGCCCGAGCAGGACCAGGCCCACCTCTCTCCTAAGGCGGTCTCAACCTGCCTGTCACTCATACAAAGATCCATCGAGAGGGCCGTCGGGACAAAGGTCCTTCAGCCCCCAATCCGTGAATCACTCGCGGGTGCTCCACAAGCCGACCCGACTTTAGTCACCACAAGTATCATGTATAAGTAAAGTATATACCGTGATCACCTCCCGAGTGATCACGGCCCGATAATATAGCACAACAAGCGGACAAGAATGTAGGGCCACAGATGGAAATACTAGCATCCTATACTAGCGAGAGGATAGCGAGATAAAAGTAACTCTTGATAGTAGCAAGGACAGGCTATGCAACGGTATAGGATTAGCGAAAGCGATAACATGCTACACTACTCTAATGCAAGAAGTATAGAGAAGAGTAGGCGATATCGGTGATCAAGGGGGCTTACTGGTTGCTCACGGCAAAGAGAGGGTCGTCAACTCCGTAGTCGAGGCTGGCGGCAGCAGTGCGTCGGTCTCGTAGTCTCCGGGAGAAGAGGGGGAAGAAACAATGAATACCATGTAAGCAGATGCATATCGATGCATGACAAGACAAATAACGATGCTAGGCGTGACCTAACGTGGTATGAGGTGATGCGGTTAAGGGGAAACATCAGGAAAGTATTCACGGTGTTTAGCGTTTTCGAGAAAAAGGCGGAGGGGGAAAGTTGCGATTTCGATAGGTTAGGGGTGTGTGGCGGACGAGCGGACTGCGTATTCGGATTCGTCTCGTCGTTCTGAGCAACTTTCATGTTGAAAATATTTTAATCCGAGTTACGGATTAAAAGATATGATTTTCTAAAGATTTTATTAATTTCTGGAATTTAATTAATTATTTAATTAATTGAAAAAACAGTTAATGACATCGGCATGATGTCATCTCGACATCGGCAGATCAACGAGTTGACTTGGTCAACTGACGTGTGTGTCCCGCATGTCATTGGTGATAACTAACTAACTAAATTAATTAATTTAATTAGTAGATTAGTCAGGTTAATTAAATGATTAATTAGTCTAATCATGATTAATTAATTAATTAATTAATTAACGAATTTAATTATTAATTATCAATTATTAATTATTATTTATTACTAATATTTATTTAAATTTTGTTGTTGTTGTTGTTTTTTTTTATCTATAAACGTTCTGGGGCCGTGGGCCCCAAGTGTCATAGGGCCATGGGGCCAAGGCGGGGCGGGCTACCTGGTGCGGGCGCACCCGAGCGAAAGCACTGAGGCACAGGCGCCCGAATGGCCTTCTGGGTCTTTGGCGCTAGCCCGTTTGGCCTGCCTTGAGCTACAGTCTGTGGCCGGCCATGGCCGAGCAAAGACAAATGAGGGCGGCGGAGGTAGGCGGTCGGCGAATTGGGCCCAGCGAAGCGTGGCGAGAGCCTGGCGCGGCGGGGAGGAACGATGGCGAGGAGGCCACGGCGGGCGAGCTCCCGTGCAGTGAAAGCGTCCTGGCATGGAACGAAGGGAGAGGAGAGGCGAGGCGAGCAGCGGCGGGGCTCACATCGAGGCGTAAGGGGCGGGCGGCAGGGCTCGTGGGGGTTGATGGGGGGCCGACGAAGAGGAAGAAGGCGGCGGGGATGAGGCGCCGGCGAGTGGCGACAGTGGGGCGGCGGCGGCCTCGGGTCGGGGTCGAGGCGGCGAGGTGGGGAGGTCCGATGAGGAGGAGGCCGTGGGCGATGGCGTCAGCGAGGTGGTCGAGGCGGCGGCGGCGGCTGGGTGTCGAAGCGTGATCGTGGCGCGTCGGGTCTTGAGACAGCCGGTGCTGCGATGATGGGGGTGGTCGGCGGCGGCAAGGATCGGGCGCATCCGTGACGAGGGCGAGTGGAGGTGGGATGAGGCGGCGGCGAGGAGCCCGGCGGCATCGGCAGTGGGGCGTCGTGCGGCCCAGATCTGGCAGAGGAGGGGGACGAGGCGAGGGGAGTGGGGGTTTAGTCCCGATCAATCTGGATCGGGAGGGTGGGATCGATGTGGGGGGTGCGGGTGGTTGGGTTAGGGTTTGACCGGGGTGGGAGGTTATGGGAGTGAGGGTGTGGCCGGTTGGGCGTTGGATGGCGGGCGGCCCGTTCGGGAGGTTGAGGCCAGTGGGCCACTTGGCCCAATGAGGGGGTCTGTTTTCTTTTCCCTTTTTTGTTTGCTTGTTTTATGTTTTCCTTTTTTAATATATTTTCTTGTCTCTTTTTATTTGTAGTTTCTTTTATTTTTAGTTTTATAAAATTACCACTAGTGCCTAATTTGTATTTACCAATAAACTACTACGAGATTAATTCTTAACCCATAATAAAATAGTGTTAGCATTTTATAAATTCAATAGGCATTTGTTTAATTGTTTTCACTATTGTTTTAATTGTTTTAGGGCCTTTAAACATTTTATCAAAGTTTGGTTTCTCCATCATAATTACCTATGTATTATTTGGTTCCTCAGAACATTTAAATTTTAATATTTGAAACTTTTATTGTTTGCTCGATTTTGAATTTGAAATTGAACTAGGTTCGAACTAAGCGAGTTTATCCACGAGAATCGAGGTGGCGTGGCATCATTAGCGGGATTCTTGTAGCTTAATTACAGGCGTCACAATTCTCCTCCACTACAAGAAATCTCGTCCGAGATTTAAGAGGGAGTAAGGGAAAGTTCAGTTACGATATTCTAACGGATCTTCTCGAAGAAGTTAATCCCTTTCGTTGATGTCTTCAATCCTTCATTCCGATGCATCATGATAAACTTGTCATCATTTCTTGGGAACTCCATCGTACTTACGAAAAGATAAGGGCAACTCACTCGACATAATGCTTTTGAGGGAAACAATATGGGGTTAACCCATGAATTAGTATCAGATTATCTCGAGTTGAACATATGAAATACCTCGAGTAAGGTGCGAAGGTACCATAATAGGCTCCAATGGATAGATAGTTGCTCGAAGCTTTGAACGAGTGAAAGGGGTTGAGTAGCGAGAGTAAGTATTGCGTCGATACGAGAATAGATCACCGGGGCGGGGCCCGTGGATTACATACAAGTCCACGCGAGGAATAACTTTGGGAATAGGGGTGTACAGGGACGATCGAGTTTCGATCTGTGGGCTGTGGGTTATGGGCCCACCATGTGGTTTTTAATAGGAGCAAAGTGACATCTTTCACGGTCATGATAGCAAGGCATGTCGAGAGTACCATGTCGGTTATGTCGGCATCAACGTTGGTACCAAGGGGCGGCGAAGAACCACTTTCCTTTCGTTGAACGAGGCGGACCAACGAGCAAGGTTCTCGTCCATCGGTGGCTACCGGAATGTCATCAACAATAATAATGAGGTCTTCTTGTGAGTTGCACCTCGAGGTGTTTGCACAAGCGGTGGATTATTACTGCTTATATCATATAGATCATATAAAAGGTTCAAACAAACCAATGGAAGGAAAATATGATCATCAGATTAAACAGAACAATGGAAAGGAAAATATGTTTAAACACATATTTCAAGGGTATATCCTTCCCAAGGACAAGCAGAGCAAGATATCCATGACAGGATATAAAGTAGAAAACCATTTAGGTAAGGGGGAAGAAATCTCATGATATTACCCATACAACGGTGTTAGAATAAATGATAAATAAAATTTAGCATCGTGCTTCAAATGTTCCTGTTGAAAATCGGAGTACCATTGACATGCTTCGAGATAGCATTGACATGGTCTTCATGTGAAGATCAGACTCTGGAAACACGAAGGATCCATCAGGAATAACTTGTAGAATAAGTCTTACAATTTCCTCATGGATGAATGGATAACCTTGCTGAAAGGAATCTATAATGATAGGTCCTCCGGCCGGAAGTGCTAGGCATGACATCATGTTACCGGGTCATCAAAGGATCAACATCATAACTCTTGGAAAGTTGTCCCAACCATCATATCTGACCGAGATTCATATCCAATTGGTGTCATGATACCTCAGACTCAGGGGGTCCGAGAGGAAAAGGTGCAACACAAATCGGCGAAATGACATTGCAAGATTCTCGAGAAATGAACTATGGGAGCGGGTTACTGAAGCAATAGTTCATCATTAAACCAAGGACGGGATGAGAAGGTGGCTGATGGGCTCAGCGACAATTCATCGAGAATTCCAAACGGGTGGATTTCCACGATAATGTGAACAAGAAGATGACATTTGCTAGATCAAATGATATAATGGCATATGCTTGAGGAAAACATACATAATTAAACATTGGTTGAACGGTGCACCCGAAATATGGGTTGGGTTGCACGACCAATGTCAGAATGGTGATTCAATAATCAATAGCCTAAGAATGAACTTTCGACCATTAACGTCAAGGAAATAGGGTTGCTAGAAGGAAAGAATCCAAACAACACCGTTCTCTTGTTGGAATTAACACGGGGACCAAGAAAGAATGGTGATGGTGAGAAGTAGTTCTATGTCAAGAATTCTCAAGAGGTGGAACAAATCTCAGAACATTGAGGACATAAGAGTGTTAATGTTCCAAGGTAAAGAAGAACAATTACTGGATAGCAAGGAACTCAAGGTATAACACCAAACACGAACAAGCTTGTGTTGGTGGGAAGGCAATAAAGGTCGATGATAAAGCAGACCATCGAGGGCAAGGATGGTATTTCTCATCATGAACTCATTTGATATCCTGGAAGAGCTCATAAGATTGATGATGATCACGACACACTTTGTCGAGAAATTTCAAGATGTAATCGATCGGCGATGACATCAAGTCAAATGAATGGTGAAGCGAAAGGTTATTGGAACCAAGGGTATGACACAAACTCGAAACCAAGCTTATTGTCCAAGGAGAAATGATATGATGAGGAAGATCAACGTAAGCTTAGCTCATCGTCAATAATTGTGCTACGGGAAGAAGGACCCGGTAGCACAGTTAAAATTTAGCATGATAATGATATAGCCGATCAGGCTAGGAATGATGTGATCGGGTACAAACTCATACTGATAGAAGCTTACCGAAGAGTTGTTGAACCGTAGTGCGGACTCGGTTCAGTTATTGGTGTCTTTGAGTGTTTAATAACTTAGAGCCCGTGAAAAATTGGAATCAGTGGGAATGTAGCACTTGATGAAGAACTCATAATAAGTTATGCAGTTCCAAGATAATCTCGAGATACCGGGGGTAATACTCGATGACAGATCAAAGTAGAAGTTGGACTGGGTATTACTCTACGAAGACAAGTGCTTAAACTTGCACGAGAAATGGTATTTAAAAGAGAACATGGTCGGAACCATGATTGCAAAAGGCAGATCCCGGATATAAGATGAACTTATACCAAAGGAATAATTAATTTAAGAGAAGCTTTAATGATAAGATCTACATCGTGTCCATGGGCATGAACACAAAGTTCAAGGTCGACTCTCACTTCTCAATGCATAACCCTTCATTCACTTCTCACCTTGAGGAAGTTGTAGTGTTGAAATTTTATCCGCAAAATACCAGAAGTGTATGACTCATGAAAACTGTCGAGTTCACACATATTAAGGAAGGCATAGGTTCAACCCATCAGGGTATCGTGGAAATATATACCACAAGCTTCAATAGAAATACCACCAGCTCGAAAGCTGAGAAGGGCTGAGAAAGCAGAGGATACAATTTACCAAAGGCAATATGTATCGGAGAAAGAACTCACAAAGTGATTAATTAAGGAGGACACTGTCGGGTAACAATCCAACAAAGGACTTGATGGTCCACAAAGGATCTGATATGAGTATCGATACTCAACCAGAAGAGGAAGGAATGCAAATGCAACAGGTTATGGAAGCATCTGAATAATTCACAGCTTAAATGCAAAGGAATTATGATTTCCAAAACAAAGGATCAGAAGCAGACGTTCTGATCAAGGATGGATCAATTGAATATACCAGAGGCACAATCGACGACAGATAGTTTGGTCGAGAACCAGCTCGTGTTCAAAATGATGTCTGAGCCGGAAAGATATTTTAGAAGGGTTGATAGATGATTGTGTGCATTCGCACACATGTTGAACCAATAGGATCAAAATGACGGTGTCAAAAGTTACTAGTGAATATTGCCAGATATATGGGAAGCACCCATAATGCAAGTAGACAAGTATTTGCAGAGCAATAAAGCGACTAAGGATTTTCGGAGGATTGAATAGTATTTCAAAGACTTTTGTGAAACACGAACAAGCGGGGATGGCGGATACTCGGAAAGTGCGAGAAATTATTCTTAGGGGTATTCAGGTGGCAAGGAACTGCAAGGCAGTAGGCGCAAAGTATTCTCGGAACATTAGGGAGAATTTCGGGGTATCTTGTAATAACAAGATCAATGGGGGATGACCGTATGAATGACAAGTGTAAGTAGTTATCCATACGGATTTATCGGTGGTCGGGAATAACAAAAGTGATGGGCACAAAGTCTCGAGAGAATATCAAAGAGTATCTCCGAAATCTTCTGGTGCAGTCGGTGATCATCTGGACTGAAGGGCCTCTCCGGGAGAAAGTGATAACGAGATCCTAATGTTAGATTTAGTAAAATTCATTTAACCCGAATAGAGGAGAGATCAGAGTCCCAGAGTAAAGATCGAGGAGTAAAAGATCCTAATACCACCCAATGGCGGCGTGGGCCCATGGGCGCATGACCATGTTAGTAAAAGTTTTGTAATGTCTAGACTCGACTTCGCCAAGGAGTGTGGAAGGGGATTCCTACCGGCAATCGGCTCGATACCAACTTCAGCGCCCCCGATTCAATCGTACACTAATCATGCACGCAAATGTATACGATCAAGATCGAGGACTCACGGAAGATATCAACACACAACTCTAAAACATAAATAAGTCATACAAGCATCATAATACAAGCCAGGGCCTCGAGGGCTCGAATACAAGTGCTCGATCATAGACGAGTCAGCGGAAGCAACAATATCTGAGTACGGACATAAGTTAAACAAGTTTGCCTTAAGAAGGCTAGCACAAAGCTGGGATCTGAGATCGAAGAGGCGCAGGCCCTCGCCTGGGATCCTCCTAAACTACTCCTCGGTCGCCGTCGCCGGGCTGCACGTAGTAGTAGGCGCCTCCGGTGTAGTAGTCGCCATTGACGGTGGCGTCGCTCCGGCTCCATCGTGCAGTTGCAGCAATCATGTAGAGATAGGGGAAAAGGGGAACAAGGCAACCGTGAGTACTCATCCAAAGTACTGCAAGCAAGGAGCTACACTACATATGCATGGATATATGTGTAAAGGGCCATATCGGAATTTGAAGCTGCAGAATGCCGAATAAGAGGGGATAGCTAGTCTTATCAAAGACTACGCTTCGTCATCTTCGTCTTGCAATGTAGAAGAGGGTAGGTTGAAGTCCTCCAAGTAACATCACATAGCAATAATCCTACCCGGCGATCCCTCCTCGTATCCCTAGAGAGAGCGACCACCGGTTGTATCCGCACTGGAAGGGTGTGTTTTATTAAGTATCCGGTTCTAGTTGTCATAAGGTCAAGGTACAACTCCAAGTCGCCCTGTTATCGAAGATCACGGCTATTCAATAGATTAACTTCCTGCAGGGTGCACCAACTTACCCAACACGCTTGATCCCATTTGGTCGGACACACTTTCTGGGTCATGCCCGCCGGAAGATCAACACGCCGCAGCCCCACCTAGGCACAACAGAGAGGCAAGACGCCGGGTCTAAACCTAAGCGCCGCAGTCTGGGCCCATCGCCCATAGCACACCAAGACGCTGCGAGGGCGGCCGAAGTAGACCTAGCCTAGCGTGCGTTCAGATCCAATCCGGCGTGCGCCTCCGTCGCCGACGTCAAGTGCTTTACCGATACCACGACGCCGAAAGTGCCCATATCTTTCCCACATAGTTGGTTAGTGCGATAGGCCCGTGAGCCAACTCAGATCAAATACCAAGATCGCGTTAAGCATGTTAAGTATCCATGAACGCCGAACAGGCCAGCCCACCTCTCTCCTAGGCGGTCTCAACCTGCCTGTCGCTCCGCCACAAAGATCCATCCAGAGGGCCGTCGGGACAAAGGTCCTTTCACCCCAATCCATGAATCACTCGCGGGTGCTCCACAAGCCGACCCGACTTTAGTCACCACAAGGATCATGTATAAGTAAAGTATATACCCGTGATCACCTCCCGAGTGATCACGGCCCGATAGTATAGCACTGCAAACGGACAAGAATGTAGGGCCACCGATGGAAATACTAGCATCCTATACTAAGCGAGAGGATAGCGAGATAAAGGTAACAAACTTGAGTAGCAAGGACAAAGCTATGCAAAGAAGATAGGATTAATCGAAAGCGATAACATGCTACTCTACTCTAATGCAATCAAGATAGAGAAGAGTAGGCGATATCCGGTGATTAAAGGGGGCTTGCCTGGTTGCTCGGCAAGAGAGAGGGTCGTCAACTCCGTAGTCGAACTGGGCAGCAGCAGCGTCGGTCTCGTAGTCTACCGGAGAGAAGAGGGGGAAGAAACAATGAATACCATGTAAACAGATGCATATCGATGCATGACAAGACAAGTAACGATGCTAGGCGTGACCTAACGTGGTATGAGGTGATGCCGGTTAAGGGGGGAAACATCCGGGAAAGTATTCCCGGTGTTTAGCAGAAGAGGAGCGGAGGGGAAAGTTGCGAGTTCGATAGGTTAGGGGTGTGTGGCGGACGAACGGACCGCGATCCGGATTCGTCTCGTCGTTCGAGCAACTTTCATGTTGAAAATATTTTAACCGATTCTACGGATTAAAAGATATGATTTTCTAAAGATTTTATTGATTTCTGGAATTTAATTAATTATTTAATTAATTCGAAAAACAGGTTAATGACATCAGCATGATGTCATGCTGACATCAGCAGTCAACAGAGTTGACTTGGTCAACCTGACGTGTGGGTCCCGCATGTCATTGACTGATAACTAACTAACTAAATTAATTAATTTAATTAGTAGATTAGTCAGGTTAATTAAATGATTAATTAGTCTAATCATGATTAATTAATTAATTAATTAACGAATTTAATTATTAATTATTAATTATTAATTATTAATTATATTTATTTAAATTTTGTTGTTGTTTTTTTATCTATAAACGTTCTGGGGTCGTGGGCCCCAAGTGTCATAGGGCCATGGGGCCAAGGCGGGCGGCTCTCGGGGTGGGCGCACCAGCGAAAAACTGTGGCACGGCGCCGCCAATGGCATCATGGTGCTTGGGCGCTAGCCTGCTTGGGCGCACGCCTTGAGCTACAGCCACACGGCGGGCGCCGAGAGCAAGACAACGAGAGGCGGCGGAGGTAGGCGGGTCGAGGCGGAGGGGAGGAAGCGATGCGCTGAGGCGATGGCGAGGGGCACGGCGATGGCGGTAGGGAACGATGGCGAGGAGGCCACGGCGGAGCGAAGCTCGCGCTGCGGGGGGGGCCCCTCGGCATGGAATGTAAGGGAGAGAGAGAGGCGGAGGTGAGCACGGCGGCGGGCTCACATCAGGCGAGGGACGGGCAATGGGCTCGTGGGGGTTGTGACGGGACGCCGAAGAAGAGAAGAAGGTCGGCGGGGATGAGGCGCGGCGAGGTAGCGACAGGGGGCGATGGCGGCGGCCCCGGGTCGGGGAGGCGACAGGCGGGAAGGTCCGGTGAGGAGGAGGCCGTGGACGATGGCGTCGGCGAGGTGGTCCCGGCGGCGGCGTTAGGCGTCGGGCGCTGATCGTGGGCGCGTCGGGTCTGGATCACAAGGGCGTGGCGATGATGGGGGTGTTCCGTGACGGCAAGGGATCGGGTGCATCCGCCGACGAGGGCGAGTGGAGGTGGGATGAGGCGGCGGCGAGAGCCGGCATCGGCAGGTGGGCGTCGTGCCGCCCAGATCAAGGTGGGGGGACGAGGAGCGAGGGAGTGGGGGTTTCGTCCCGATCCAACTGGATCGGGAGTGGGTGGGATCGATGTGGAAGTGCGGGTGGTTGGGTTAGGGTTTCACCAGGGGTGGGAGGTTATGGGAGTGAGGGTGTGGCGGTTGGGCGGTGGATGGGCGGGCGGCCCGCTCGAGAGGTTGAGGCCACTGGGCCACTTGGCCCAATGAGAGGGTGTCCTGTTTTCTTTTCCTTTTTTGTTTGCTTGTTTTCTGCTTTTCCTTTTTGATATATATTTTCTTGTCTCTTTTATTTGTAGTTTCTTTTATTTTCAGTTTTATAAAATTACCACTAGTGCCTAATTTGTATTTACCAATAAACTACTACGAGATTAATTCTTAACCCATAATAAAATAGTGTTAGCATTTTATAAATTCAATAGGCATTTGTTTAATTGTTTTCACTATTGTTTTAATTGTTTTAGGCTTTTAAACATTTTATCAAAGTTTGGTTTCTCCACCATAATTACCTATGTATTATTTGGTTCACTCCGAACATTTAAATTTTAATATTTGAAACTTTTTATTGTTTGCTCGATTTTGAATTTGAAATTCGAACTAGGTTCCGAACTAACGCGAGTTTATCCACAGTAACCGAGGTGACGTGGCATCATTAGCGGGGATTACTATAGCTTAATTACCCGTGCGTCACACGAGGACTCAGCAATCCCATTACCATGGGTATCAAGACTAGCAAAGCTAAATGGGAAAGGAAGGGGGTAAAGTGGTGAGGTTGCAGCAACGGTTAAGCATATATGGTGGCTAACATACGCAAATGAGAGCGAGAAGAGAAACAAAGGAACGGTCGTGAAGCTAGTAATGATCAAAAAGTGATCCTGAACTCCTACTTACGCCGACATAACCCGAAACCGTGTTCTCCTCTCGATTAACCACGAAAAGATACACTCACGATTCACGCACACGGTTGGTGTATTTTAGAAGAGTTTACTTCAAGTTTACTACAACCGGTATTAACAAATTCCCATCGCCACATAACCGCTGGCACGGCTCTCGAAAGTTTATACCTGCAGGGTGTCCCAACTTAGCCCATGATAAGCTCTCGCGATCAACGAAGGATATTCTTCTCCCGGAAGACCCGATCGGTCTGGAATCCGGCTACAAGACATTTCGACAAGAATAAAACAAGACCAGCAAAAGTCGCCCGATGTGCCGACAAATCCCGATAGGAGTCGACGTACCTCGTTCTCGTGGCACACCGGATAGGTCACCCACGAGTAAAACCAGCCCTCGAGTTGCCCGTGGTGGCCCCTTGATCTGCCCGCTTGGACCAACACTCGAAGGAGCACTGGCCCGGGGCTAAAATAAAGATGACCCTCGGGCTCCGAAACCCAAGGGAAAAAGGGCTAGGTGAGGCAAATGGTAAAACCAATGTTGGGCCTTCTTTGGAGGAGTCTTATTCAAAGCGAACTGTCAAGGGGTCCCATAAATCACCCAACCGCGTTAGGGACGCAAAATCCGGGAACATAATACCGATATGACGGAAACTAGGGCGGCAAGAGTGAAACAAAACACCAGGAATAAGGCCGAGCCTTCCACCCTTTACCAAATATATAGATGCATTAATAAAATAAGATATATTGTGATATCCCAACAAGTAAACATGTTCCAACAAGGAACAACATCTCCATGTTCCAACAAGGAACAAACTTCATCTTCACCTGCAACTAACAACGCTATAAGAGGGGCTGAGCAAAGCGGTAACATAGCCAACCAATGGTTTGCTAGGAAGGGTGCAAAAGGTTAGAGGCTGACATGGCAATTTGGGAGGCTTGAGGAGCAAGTGATAGGTAGCGCATCATAGCGATAGAACGAAACAACTAGCATAGCAATGATAGTAGTGAGATCCAGGGAGCGGTCATCTTGCCTAAAATCCCGCTAGGAAGAAGAACGAGTCCATGAAGAAGATGAAGCCACGAAGACGAACCAAGCGTAGACGAACGAATCCTCACGATCGCAACGAAACGGGAACTATCGAGAAGAAGCACACAACAAAGTAAACACACCACACATTAACAAGGCATGATGCACAACAAGAATGATGCATGACAAAGATACATGAAGCTACTCATGGCAAGAGATGATGCAAACAAGAGCAACACACCAAGGCAAGTTTAAATGAGGCCGGAAACAACATATAACAATTCCGGTAAGTCCTCATATGCAAATTTCGAAATTGGTCCAGATCTGAATAAACTTTATGTTCAAGTTGTTAAACAGCAAGTTAAGATGCACCACGATGATCTACATGAAATTCTAGTCAAGTTACATATAAAGTTCATTTAATTCGGAGCTACGGCCTAGGAGATATGAGCAAAACAAGTTAAACATGGCATTGATGCAAAATGCATACAAACTCAAGCAAACACTCTCAAACAAGGATGCAACATGATAATATGAAACTACATGCAATTATAAGCAAGTTTCATATATAGCACACTCAAAACGGAGCAACGATTCAACACATACACTCTATACAAGTTTAAAGGACAAGCTGTCCAAAACAGCAACTAGGCATATTGCAAGCATCAAAACAACATGCTACAGCACCTCGACGTGAAAACAAAAGGCATGGGCATGATGTACAGGTAAAGCATGACAAAACATGAACACTGATCTATCTCCAGAAATCACTAGAACATGCTCAAAAAGACATGGCAAGGTTGCAAATAATAACAGGTTCACAGACTTAGCAGAATTCACAGGACATGGCAGAAATAACATCAGGTTAACATGTTTAGAACTATGAAACCACATGTTACAGCAAGCTATCAAGTCAAACTAGGGCATGGAATGAATCTACTCAAAGCATATAACAAAAGTCCCTTAGTGACCATAAGCCAAAAGGGATCAGGAAATACAGTTGCAAGCATGTGAATATAGCAAAAACATAAACAGATTCAGACTTAGTGCAAAACTGGAGCATGGCATAAACAGATAACAAGTAGGCATGTTAACGAGCTCGATGCACTCACTACGAGGCATTGCATGACAAACTAAGAATACACCCAGCAACTAGACATGGCATAGAAACTAGACATGGCAAGAACAACAACATAGCATGCTTGGATCAACTACAACAACCTTGGCAAAATTGCATAACATGTAAACAATCTGCCAGGAACATTTTATAGCAAAAGTAGAGCTCAATTGCGTCAAGCTAGAGTGCTCCATAATTGCAAAAAGAGGCATGGATGGATAGAGCATAACCATATGTACAAAACATCCTTACTGAAGTATCTCAAAATAAGCATGGATCTCTCTGTAGCATCAAGTTTACATGGCATAAAAATATCAACAGAACAGGGGCTGAAATCAACAACATCATGAAGCCTAGTTTGCATGCTTGTGCTAGTCACCACAGAGATCACAAAAATACATGGCATACACCCCTGTAAAGATGGCATGGCATAGATCAAAACACATGTAGAGCTCATGCTCATAGGATGCACACATCAAACATGGCAAAAATGACAAATCATCAAGTTATAACAGTTTCAGCAGATTAACATCATATAACACTCTTGCAACGATGATTCAGGCATCAAGATGAACTCAAATGAACATGATGCAATGGAATGAAATGATGTACTCGTTGAGACGAACAATTTGACATATTACACGCATGAAACGGAGCTACAGATGCAGAGATACAACAGGTCAAACATGGCATGAAAATATGACAGGAAAAAGGACTTGGTGGATTTCAACCTCGCAGAAACCGGGACGGAGCCATGCGGGATGGAGGGATCCGGTACGGAGGGGAGGCGTTTGGTTCGGGGAGCTGGTGGATCTCATCCACCCAGCTACCCGGATCGGATCTCGACCGAGCTCGGCGAGGGCGGCGATCTTGGCCGTGGGAGAGGACCCGGCGGCAGACGGCGGCGGCGGCCGGATCCGGCGGCTCCGGAGCAGCATGGCGAGATCCGGCCGGGCGGAGCTGGCGACGGGTCCGGCGAGGCGAGGCGACGGCGATGCTGCTTGGCGGCGGGTCGTGACGGGCGAGGCGGCGACCGGGCGAGGCCCGAGGCGGCGGGCGGGCGCCGGCGGCGGGCGCGGGCGAGGCAGACGGCGGCGCATGACCCGGCCGGGCGACCCGGGCGGGCAGGGGTGGGTGAGAAGCGGGCCCGGCAGGGAGGAGAGAGAGAGACGGCCAGGCGGGAGGTGGCGGCGCGGTTGGACGGGCGGCGCGGAGGTGACGTGGCGCAAGCGGGTTGGCTGGGGTGAGTGGAGGCTGGACATGTCCAGCGGGTCCGGACGTGTCCATTGCATGGATGAGGACGGCTAGGTTGCACCGCCAATTTGGAGGAGGGCTTATATAGGTAGAGGAGCTAGGAGAGTCCAAATGAGGAGCGGTTTTGCCACGCGATCGTGATCGAACGACCGAGAGCATGGAGGGAGTTTGCTGGGTTTTGGGCCATTTTGGAGGGTGTTGGGCTGCAAGGAGAAGGAGGCTTTACGGTTACCTGTTAACCGTTGGAGTATCAAACGACCTCCAAATGGCACGAAACTTGACAGCGGTTCACGGTGCTATACCAAGGCCGCTTGGCAAAGCTCGTCCATTCGAGACCGTTAAACACCCGCATACTAAAAGAGGTAAAAGGGGCGCCGGAGACATAGGAGTGCCGGATTGCAAAACGGACAACGGGGAAAATGCTCGGATGCATGAGACGAACACGTATGCAAAATGAAATGCACATGGTGTCATGGCAAAATGCAACACGCAAGAAAATGACATGGCAACGACGGCGAATAACTCGCAGACACCTGGCGCATCAAATCCGGGGCGTTACACTTTTTTAGCTCAGGTTTACTAGATTTGTGATGCACCCATTTACTCTTATAAATACCCCTAAAAATTACTCTTATAAATGATTATTTACAACAAGTTTTTTTTGGAACTTTTAATCTGTTTATTTTCAATCATGACGGTACAACAAACATCATAAAGAATAATAAATACATTCAAATCCATAGATCAGCTAGCAACGATTAGAAGCACTGAAGCGAATCGAAGACACGTCGTCGTCATCGTTCCTCCCTCACCGAAGCCAGGCAATTTCCAAACCCAAATTCTCATGTTCATCTCTCTTTTCCCGAGTCAAACTCGACAACTTATGAGCCTGAGCATATTTGTTTATGCTCTAACTAGCTACCTAGAGTCCAAAGGGCCACTTCTTTTTGAGCATTTTCTAGCTATACTGTCAACATAAGCCCCTATGAGGGTCTGTCAAAATAAGTTAGTCAGTTTTGTTTGGTGCCTATTTTTCAACTTATCTGTGTTCTAGGTAGTGAAAAGATTGTAATGCCTTGGGTTGTATTGTTGTTCTAATTAAACAGTGTCGAGTTATCTTTTATCGTTTTGCTGACCATATGACATAGATTTGACTCTCAAATACCACAGTACGTTATAATCAAACAAAAGGAAGATCATTGTCTCACATACGAGTACTTGAGAAGAAGATATGAATAGGGAAGATCTTCAAAATATTACATGGTTCTCCCAACAAAAGTATACACCCTAGAGCTAACCATCAAGGGTTGACACACATAGGAATAACATTACGGATGATGCCCATATTACCATCATCGTTGGATGCAAAGTGATGAGAAAGGTTCTCCTTGTGAGTATAAGATCCGTTCTCAACCATGTCGAAATGTTGGTCACTTAGTTTGCTCTCACGAATGTAGTTATGAAGACACACGCATGCAGTAATTGTCTTTGTTTGCGTATCGGGTTTGTACCGTGTGATACAGATGCCAAGGAGGAGTCACCATTTCATCCTCATACACCGAAAGATTGCCCGATGACGTTTCATAGTAATGAATGTCAATGATTGAAGGTCTCGTTTCTCCCCCGTGGTGGTACTTTTTGAAAATCAGGTACATGACAACGCTCTCATTTGTATGGTAGCGCTCTCATTTGTTTGGATATCCAAAGTCAACAAGATAGTATTTGCGTACATTGATAATAATTAAAACCAAAATCAATTTGTCAACATAAGACATTAGAGTACGATAATGCATGTATAAGTTAATATCGTCGGAAGAATGTGGGAAGTAGGAATATTCAACTTGTGCATCATTCAATACACGTGTGTCATGAATAATCCAGGCCATCCAGCAACAACAAACGTAAATCTCATATCAAAATCGCAAATTGCCATGACATTCTGAGATGTCGAACCTTTTCCGTTGCGGTAGTTGGGCTGCTCACTTGCAGGCACAACACATGGAATGTGCATTCCATCTATTGCCCCAATGATATCCTTGAAGTGAGGCCAAAATCTCAATTTTTGTAAGTGAGTCATGAACTTGGGTGTAAGATCGATCTTTGGGTTGAAGGTAATCACCACCCATACGGTACATACAATAGACCCTCCTTAAACTTTTTGTTAATGGTAGACCGACTATGTTCAAATCAATCTGCAACATTGTCGGCGGTCTATCGTGACACCAAAATCCACAAGAACTATGCTAATACTGCTTTGCTTGTCATGTTGCAAGTTGACCTTAAATCGTACTCCCTTCGTCTGAAAATTCTTGTCCTACATTTGTCTAGATACATCCGTATCTAACACTAAAACATAACTTAGATATATCCGTATTTAAACAAATCTAAGACAAGAATTTTGGGACGTAGAGAGTACTTCTCGACTAAGATGTTATGTACTGGGAAAAAATTGACCTCTGCATCCTAAACATGGAGTAGCATATTTGTGGTTGCTTCTCTTTCCCTCCCATCCACTGTAGTCCTAACATCATTGGTGCTCTTCTAGGTCCATATGGCACCCTCTCTTTGTTTTGAACATAACGTGCCACTGCAACAATTCAAAAATCAAGTTCTTCATCCTCCTCCTCAACAAGGATACACATATGTGATATAAACAACACAAGAGACAGATCATTAACATTTTTCCGCAACAAAACAAATTATTTGGCCCACAAGACATGATACATGTCAGTAGAAATTAGTACCAAATAGATCTAAAATGATACGGAATAGTTCAAATCAATACAAATGAGTTCACAAGAAAGCAAATTTCGATACATTACAACCGAGCACCTTTCCGGCCCTCTCAGGCTATGAGCATTTTCAACCTTTGGATCATCAGTTTAGCAGTTTTCCGGCCGTCAGATTTACTCTTAATCCCGCCTGGAATCGTTGTGTTCGCTAAATCCGAGCATTTCCTTGCTGGGCCGCTGCTCTTGTGACTATTTTGGACGCCTGGCGTGAAATTGGGCCTAACGGGCTTGTATGAGTCTACTTCCGTGCAGCCACACCGCACGGACGCTCCTCCTTTCGTCTCTCTCACTCTCGTGCACGACCTACCTTCGCCAGCCCTAGGTGTGCCGCCGCCGCCATGGTCTTCATCTCGCAGCCCCTTAACCGCCCTGCCGGAGCGGCGCCTCAGTCTACGCTTGCCCGCCGCTGTCCTCCTTCTCCTGTATTCCCTAAAGGCGCAGTAGGGAGCATCTTTTTCTCGAGCCGACGACGAGCTCCATCCCTAAATCAGTGGCGCACTACATCCTTGAAGCATGTGCCCGATTTTCCAAGCCATATCTGGAGTTCACGGGCGCATCGTCGCCAGATCCGCCACGTCGAGCAACCAGCCGGAGGTACGTACAGACATCTGACCAGTTTCAATTGGGGCCTCTCGGTTGGGAGGGGCTCAGGGCATGCGTCACTTCGAGGGGCTCGAATGGCTGTAAGACAGGTTCCTTCATGTGCAACTTCCAATTTATTCTACATCTGACTATTTTATTTGTAGGTCCTTTGTAGATGACATCCCGAAGGGAGTAGGCGGGTGAGAACGTTGCATGGTGCGGCAAAGATCTTGGTAATGGGGGAGGTGAGGACGAGGCGGGAGGAGCGTGGGTGGTGGTGGCCGGTGACAACGACAACATCCACTTCTGACTTCCATACCCTCAGCCACCATCCTACATCTCCTCGAGGCAGTGGCGCTACAGCTTGCAGCCATTGTCATGCCCCATGCGACCCCGTCTCCTGATCTTGTTTCGAATTCAGGAGTAACTGTAAGGTAGACCCTCTCCTCCACACCATTACAGTTTGAGTATTCAGTTTGAATCCTCTCAGCCGAACCTACACATGTGAACTGAAGTATAGCGAGATGTTCCACATGTGTCCAGTTTGAATCCTAAGCATGCAGAAGATTAAAGAGACACTTTTTGTTAATAAAATTGGCAGGACCCATGCAAAAATGTACAGTTGCAGTCGAGCATTAAGTCATAGTTTGGAACTTCTTGGCATAAGACATGAAAAGGTAAACATATCCTGAATCTCTTCTATGATCTACAGATTCGGTTTGTGAGTTTGTGACAAAATATGTCTTTTAAGCTTTACATCAGTTATCACATAATACTACACATATTTAAAAAAATAGTCATGAAGGAGCCGGCCGTTGGTCAAATACATGAACTTACCAGGATGCTTATCTGAAGAATGCTCACAAATTACGTGTTGCATGACATAGATAATACTACATCAACCTTATTGGTTCTGTGTAGTGTTTTTCAGTATATTGTCGTTGCAATATGATAGTTTGCTTCTTTAGTTTGTGACCTTCACTATCATAACAATTATGTATTTGGTTCATGGAAGTTAAGATACTGGCATGTGTTTCCTTCTCAACAATGACCTTGCTACAGCATCATCGCAACTGTCACCTGTGGACTGACACCACTTCCCGCTGGCCATGGATCCACCATAATCTTTGCCTGCTCTATGGGCCACGAATGTTCTTCCTGGTTTAATTATGTGGTTTGTTCTGTACGGATTTTTTTGTAGGTTCCATAATTGATGTCAGAAGAGTTTCAGTTTCGTGTCAATTCTTGGGAGAGCTGGTAGAGATCTCCCCCTTCTTTTGATTATGTCAATTGCTTTGCTTACTGCTATCACCAAATTACCTAGAAATTCTTAATTAGGGCATTGCCGATGTTCTAAACTTCTGATAAATGTATGCATCAGAGCAAGCGAGAACTGAATCCTCCATTTTCTTGCTGAATGTATGATGCTTTCCTGCCTTGGTGCCAAATTTTGGCATGCGTCTAACATATAATGGTAAGTTGTACCAACTAGATGTATTCCATCGATTCATAGTGTTGCCTTCATCGAAGCTCGTTCGGAAGCAAAATGTTTGATTTTCTTTCTGAGATAGATGGATGGTTTTTTATGGATGCCAATGCTGAAGTGATACATCCTTCATAGCGCTACTAGCTGGCTGGTTCCATAAGTGAGTGTTTTGCTGTGTTGGTAGTCTGATCCATTTGTCATGCTTGCAAATATCTTCTCTGCAATATTTGTCATTTGAATGGCTAGCTTTCGATTGCTGTTGTAGGGAAACAACATCCAATCAGGTTCCACTGTTGTCTAAATGATTGTTTCTAGGTCAAGAACATGTATTTATCTTCCTGAAAGGAAAATTGTAACTTCTTACAAATACAAATGTGTTTCCATTGGAACATTTTGGTTGTATTTTAATAGGCTTTTGTTCCCCCAATATATTTCTAATATGATTGATAAGTAAGGCCCTATGTCATCTTTCTCAGATTTTTAAATCTTCATGTACTACCACAATGGTTTGGAAAGACTTAGTTCAAGCACGAGATTATTTCTACTCTTCTAATGAATATAAATGTGTAGATTTCTGGGATCTCATAACCAAAACAGATAGATGGGCGCAGCAATGCGTCAAGTATTCCTTTGTGCTGCACAGCAAACCGATTATACTCCTCCCTTTAATGACTTAGCAATATATGGATTATTTATGTTAATTTAACTCTTGTGATCTGTACATTAATATATTGATGGGAATTCCTACCAATCCATTGTAAAATGGACGGGCGCGGCAACGCGCGCCTTCCATGATCTAGTAAACTCATAACAATACAAATGAGTTCCCAACAAAGCAAATAAGTGTGCAACAATATAAATGAGTTCGCAAGAAAGCAAATAAGTTTACATCAAATGAAATAACATAAGACATGTTCTAATATTTTCACATAAATGTATCCCATGCCCTCTTGATCCATTCAAACTTCACACTTGGATGTTCCTACTTGAGGGCACTAAAGACATCACGATGTTCCTTACTTGTAAAGAGTTCTAGAGCATGGAAATACACTTCACTTCTAGATTTACTTCCATCATTAATCATCATGTCCTTCATCTCCTTAATCTCATCTCTCAGAGGATCCTCCTCCATTTTAGATGTAGTAGATGTGCGGTTAATCTCCCTCTTTCCCCAAATGTCAGCAATATGCTTGAATTGCATTCTATCCCGAAAATTGGTTTCTGAGCTCGGGCTCAGCTGATCCCGAAATCTATACCACAGCCTTGCATGCAGATTCGTGCCACCAATGTATTTTATAGCCAGATTTCACTTTTCCTAGTCCACAGCTGGTTCGCATTCAATGCGACAGGCGCGTCGCATTGGAGTGGCGGAACAGCCAGCGGATCGATGGATCGGCATCGTTTCTGAGCCGTGGACACCAGCGGACTCACAAACGGCGTGCAGGTGAGGCCGCCTTAAATGCATATACCCTCTGCTCGTCCTCCACATGCAGCCGGGCAAAGAAAAAAGATCACCATTTGCCTACATGCTAACCCTGCTGCACTCCGGCCGTACCCTTTAGCAGAAAGAGTTTACCAGAAGATAGGTTTCAGATAAAAGCCTGAAGCATCCAACATGGAGAAGCAAATAGACCCAGTTAACACTGAACCAACGATCATATTACAAATGTTCAGGAAACATAGTTGTGCTCAAAGGTCTGTAACATGCCTCTGAAAAGTGAGGAACAAGCGTGGAGGAATGCTCACAAAAATACACTAGAAAATCCTCGGAGCAACAAAAATACAGGGTACAAATTCAAAGTTCATACTTCATTTTTCAGCAACAGCAAGACGCCTTGCGCGCGTGTCCCGGCGGTGCCCTTCCACACCGGAATTCTTGCATTTTCCAGCCTCAACGGTTTCTTCAAAGCAGCCCTCTTTCCGGGCATGTAGCCCATTTGTGCCCCTCTCAACGGCATATGCTGCAGAATCTGGTCCGCTTACTCAAACCAAACCTCTCGACAGCATATGCTGCAGAATCTGGTCCGCTTACTCAAACCAAACCTCTCGACGGCATATGCTGCAGAATCTGGTCCGCTTACTTAAACCCTCGTACGGTGCTTTGTCTCTGCTATTTGTTGGTCTCCCAACACTCATTTGCTTTTTCTAGAGCCGTTAGGCCATGGAGAGCATTCACACTAACAGAGTTTTCAGTATTAATGCATTTATCAGCACCTTCGCCACCAACGTATGCAATTTCTCCATTGTCAAGTAATGTACCCGAGTTAAGCGGATATGCGGTCCTCAAAACCCAAACCATCTCTCCTCTCGGCTAAAGGCGTGCCACTCACCAAGAAAGCTTCTAGACCACCAAACATGTGATCAACACTTCAGACTCGTGATCAACCATCCTCACTACCTCCGTGGCTTTCATGTAAAGTGTCGAGTGCCCACATGTGAACGACAAAGTTAAGTGAATTATCTTTCCGCATCGATCCCAATGAATTGAAACCGAGACCTAGCTCAGTCTAACGACGCCTTGTCGGGCTGCTCGATATTTGTGGATTGAAAGCTCGAGAGCGCCATCCTCGATGGGCATGGCACTCGGTCGGTGGCGACTTCGAATGAGCCTGCATTTTTGCAAGATAAATTAGAAAATGCAGTCAATTTTTTGTTTTTATATGTGACGCCCTCGATTCAATCTTACACTAATCATGCACGCAAATGTGTACGATCAAGATCAAGGACTCACGGGAGGATATCACAACACAACTCTACTATTAAAATAAGTCATACAAGCATCATAATACAAGCCAGGGGCCTCGAGGGCTCGAATACAAGTGCTCGATCATAGACGCGTCAGCGGAAGCAACAATATCTCGAGTACGGACATAAGTTAAACAAGTTTGCCTTAAGAAGGCTAGCACAAACGGGATACAGATCGAAGAGGCGCAGGCCTCCCGCTCGGGATCCTCCTAGTTACTCCCGGTCGTCGTCGGCGGGCTGCACGTAGTAGTAGGCACCTCCAGTAGTAGTCGCCATCGAGGGTGGCGCCCGCCCTGGCTCCATAGTCCAGTTGCAGCAATCAAGTAGAGGTAGGGGAAAAGGGGAACAAGGCAACCGTGAGTACTCATCCAAAGTACTGCAAGCAAGGAGCTACACTACATATGCATGGATATATGTGTAAAGGGCCATATCGGTGGACCGAATGCAGAATGCCGTAACAAGAGGGGATAGCTAGTCTTAACGAAGACTACGCTTCGGACACTGCCTTGCAATGTAGAGGAGGGCAATCAAGTCCTCCAAGTAACATCACATAGCATAATCCTACCCGCGATCCCTCCTCATATCCCACGAGAGAGCGACCACCGGTTGTATCCGCACTTGGAAGGGTGTGTTTTATCAAGTATCCGGTTCTAGTTGTCATAAGCTCAAGGTACAACTCCAAGTCGTCCCATTATCAAGATCACGGCTATTCAATAGATTAACTTCCTGCAGGGTGCACCATCTTACCCAAAGATGCTTGATCCCATTTGGCCGACACACTTTCTGGGTCATGCCCGCCGCTGAAGATCAACACGCCGCAGCCCCACCTAGGCACAACAGAGAGGCCAACACGCCGGTCTAAACCTAAGCGCAGGGTGCGGGCCCATCGCCTCGAAAGCACACCAAGACGTTCGCGACGCTGCCGAAGCGCACTCTAGCCTAACAGCGCTCCAGCCCAATCCGCGCGCGCCTCGTCACGACGACGTCTGAAATGCTTCTACCGATACCACGACGCGGGATACCCATAACTACTCCGCGTAGATGGTTAGTGCGATAAGCTCAGAGCCAACTCAGATCAAATACCAAGATCTCGTTAAGCGTGTTAAGTATCCATGAACGCCGAACAGGCCAGCCCCACCTCTCTCCTAGGCGGTCTCAACTCGCCTGTCGCTCCGCCACAAAGATCCATCCAGAGGGCCGTCGGGACAAAGGTCCTTTCAGCCCCCAATCCGTGAATCACTCATGGTGCTCCACAAGCCGACCCGACTTTAGCCACCACATGTATCATGTATAACGATATAGTATATACCCGTGATCACCTCCCAGTGATCACGGCCCGATAGTATAGCACTGACAGACGGACAAGAATGTAGGGCCACAGATGGAATACTAGCATCCTAAACTAAGCATATAGGATTGCGGTAAGGTAACAACAAGAGTAACAAGGACAAAGCTATGCAAAGAAGATAGGAGTATCCGAAAGCAAGAATATGCTATACTACTCTAATGCAAGCAGATAGAGAAGAGTAGGCGATATCTGGTGATCAAGGGGGCTTGCCTGGTTGCTCCCAAGAAGAGAGGGGTCGTCGACACCGTAGTCGATCACAGGGGGTACGGCAGCGTGCCTCGGGTCACCTAAAAAGTAACGGAGGGGAACATAATAAATAACAGAGCAATCAAAGCATAACATGACAAATGCGGTGCTAGAGGTGATCTAACGCAGGATAGGTGATACCGGTGAAGGGAAAACATCCGGAAAATATCCCGGTGTTTCGTTTTTGAGCAGAGAGGGCCGGAGGGGAAAGTTGCGAGTTCGATAGGTTAGGGGGTGTGGCGGACGAACGGATTGCGATCCGGATTCGCCTCGTCTGCTCGAGCAACTTTCATGTACAAAGTATTTTCATCCGGGTTACGGATTATTTATTATTAATTTCCAAAGTTTTAATCATCTTTTTTGAATTTATTTTAATTTGAAATAGAAGCTAAAATGCTACAAGTACCCAGCTCTGTGTACACAGATGTGTACCCAGAGGCTGACAGGTGGGCCAAGGGGGACCCAGTTTACCGGTCAAAGCTTGACTGGTCAACAGGGGTGGGGCCCCCTGTCATTCTCTGATTTACCTAATTAAAGTTTAATTAGTTAACTAGCAGGTTAACTAAAGTTAAGTTAATTAAGCCGCTTAATTAATTAATTAATTTTAATTCATTTTATTATCATTATTATTTTTAATCGTTTTCTAGGGCGGGTCCCACTTGTCATTCGGACAGGGGCCTTAACGGTCATGGTGGTGGTTCTCGGGCCCGGCCCGCCGGTAGGGCGCCGCTGCTGACAGCGGTGAAGGGGGGCGCCGCCGCGCCACGTGTGATGGCGATGGCGGAGCGGTGCGGCAAGACAATGAGGCACAGTGGTGTGGACGGCGCAAGATCGGGCATGGGGTGGCGAAAGCACGCGCGCTAATCGGCACGGCCGACGCGGCCAGAGGTTCATGAGCGCGCTGTGGAACATGGCGGGCGCCGCTATGGACGGGCGTGGTCGACGCGCTATGAGCGCGAAGCGCCGCGCCGAGGGGAACGGGCGACGACGGCAGCGAGACGCGAGCGCGGACAGACGGGGCGCGCGGCGCTGGTTCGGTGTGCCCAGGCGTGGCTACGGCGAAGCGGCGACGAGGGCTGGGACCGTCGAGAGCGAGGGAGAGGAGGGAAGGAGAAAGGGTCTCACGCGAGGAGAGAAGGGGACGACGAGGCCTGGTTAGGCCGACGAGGAGGAGGACGAGGAAGCGAAGCGACGGAGGCGGTCCAATGAGGTGGTCGACGACGACGACAGACGGCGGCGTCGGGTCGGGTGGAGGAGCTTCGGGCATGGGACGAGATGATGTAGAGGCGTCCGACGAGGTGGAGGTAGACGAGGGGTGGCGCGTGGCGGTCGTGGATGGCGGCGGCGGTTCCGTGCCTCGATCCGTAACGAGCACCGAGGGGAGGGATCGATCTCGATCCAGATCCGGTAGCGGGGGGGGGGGACGAGAGAGACGTGGGGAGTGGGGTAGTTGGGCTAGGGTTACGGGGAGTGAGGTTATACAGCCGGGGTGGGCTGGCTGGGCCGTGTGGGTGGCCAGGTGGGCCTGTTGGCCCAGTTGGCCAGGGGTCCTCTTTTGTTTTTAGTCTCTTTTTTTTAATGTTTTTTCTTTGTTTCTAATTTATTTTAGTTTTACAAAATATAAAAACAGTTCACATATTAGTACTATTAATTATGCTACCGCCCCATTAACTTTTGGGCAACTAAACGAATGGTTTAATATTTTAGGAATTACAAAAGGCTGTTATTTAATTGTTTTACCTGTTGTTTTAACTATTTAAGTGCAACTAAATTTTCATTAAAAATGTGGTTTCTCCACTATTATTACTTAGGATTTATTTATCCCATTTTGAACATTTTAGTTTGACTTGATTTTCAAATTTTTAATTTGGATCGGTTTCGAACTAACGCGAGATTAACAACAGTAACCGAGGTGACATGGCATCATTAGCGCGGAATTACTGTAGCTTAATTATTCGGGCGTCACATTATACCACACTGATGATTCTTCTAAACAGCAGGTTTCCGTTTTCATTTTATTTCCTTTTCAGTTTGCGTCATGGGCAATTTGCAAGCATAACACAGCACGCGCTGGACTTTGTTCTCATGACCGGAACTGTTTTCCGATATGATGCTCCTAATAGCAGTACTTTCTAGTCATTTGCTCATTTTTATCCTGGGTTCGTGCCTAAATTTTTGCATCCTGAACAGGAATACAGGGCCCTCATGTAAAGTTAATTTCTGCAAGGCATTTGCAATCCAACCATTGTGGTTGTCGGCATTTTCTCCGCCTTTGTTCGTTTTGTGTATCATTTTATATATAATGAACATACATATATGGTGCTCATGTAAAATCAATTTTTGCATGAGAAAATTGAAGAAACAACAATAGGTGCTCTGAACTTTTTGTCCAGCACGAGGCTTGGGGATTTACCTTCTCAGTCGATTGAGCAGACCTCGTCGGAGATTCAGCAAGAAAACGATGGTCACCTTCTTGTCGGTCTGCGGCTACTCCTTCGTCCTCCATTTGCCCTCACCAACATCCTGAGTTGCACTCCCCTTCTCCAGCAGATAGAGGAGTGGCACTGGATCTGGGTGATCAAGGCTGTCAGCAAATTCCTCCCGTACGGGAAATCTGCGAGAGGAACGGCGAATCGACGGCATTAGGGTCAGATTTGTATGCAGGGCAGTTCGAGCACAGCTCAAAACTCGGCGGCGCCTGTAATCCAAAATAACAAATTTCAACCGCGTCAAGGAGGACTCCATACCCTCGGCGTCCATCCGTCGCTAGCCCGACGTTGAAACACCGGCGCCGCCGCAGTCAGGTAGCCCGTGCCCCGCGACAATCTCCCCTTTTTGTCGCCCACACCCTAGGTTACCACGGCGGCGAGGGCCCTCTGGAATGAGCTAGGGAAAGGGGAGGACAAATCTATCTTTTTTTCATTTTCTTCGCGCACGAGGGGTTCCCTCCGTCGACGGCCTAGAAGGAAAGCCAACGATGGTCCACGGCCCAGATCGAGCGGGCGCGACGTCTGCCGGGCCGTGCAAGCAATCCCCATGTCTTGCGCACTGTTTTGTACCGTATTCGGGGATTTCGCTGTTTTTCTGACGCTCGTATCTGACAGCCCAGCTGGATTTGTTCACATCCCAAGACAGAAACGAACGAGCTAGATTACGGGTGCAGCTGAGCCCGAGCTCCAAAACGCCCCTCTCATTCTATCCTCACTATCTTTTGCACCATCGCATGACTAGGTGAATAAGGACATGATCTCATTTTTGGACGGTTAGCTCTGGTAGGTGTCACATGGGTAGAATCTAACTGGTATCATGAGCTTGCCTTCATCATCATTGTGAAATTTAGAGCCACCAACTTGAGACGAGGGAGGTGGCGCCCTCGCATACTCATTTTCCGTACTAACATCTTCAAAGATGACACTTGGTTTGTTCTCATCCTCTAATGAAGCGAATCAAAACTTGACGGCAAGTTCATTTCCCTGAAAAATGTATATCACAAATTAATGCAACAATTAGCAAACAGAAAAAAGTAACCAATGAAATTAATAGGAAGATATGTACATGTATCTCACATTCTCACTTGCCCAGCATTCATTGCTAGCCGCAATGGTCAGGATCTAACCCAATGTCGGATGCCTTTTGGTTCAATGTCTTCCAAATAATGTACTCTTTTTTAGCACATCCCACTTATTTTTGAATTGTTATTTGGTATATTCTCTCTTTGTGCGCTTAAAGAACTTACTTGTCAAATTGTCGTACCCAAGGTTGGTCAAACATCCTTAACTTGGGAAGACCATATCCAAACCCCATGGCAACAAATGAAGCCACATTACAACAATGCAATAAGCAGTTAGGAAGGATGTGTAGAGGGCATTCAGAGTGCTCCAAGCTCGTTGGGGATTTTTCGTGGAGCTGCAATGATGTGGGAATTAGAGACTTTATGGCAGCTGATGGCACGTTGTGTCATTTTGCACAAAATGATTGTCAAGGATGAGGGTGAAGGGGTATCCCGAACCCATGATTTTTTAGAAGCCTGGAGAACAAGTCCACATCCCGGAATAAGATGTAGATCGGATTATTAATTTTCTACAGATGCATTAGAATCTTCAAGACAAGCAGGTGCACGTGTAACTACTCAATGATTTTGTGGAGCATATGTGATGCGAAGCATCCCAAGGTCATCCCCATGGACCTACCTTTGTCTCACCAGGTGCCAAGTGGACCCATTACACGTGCACGTGCAAGAGCTCTTGAGACCGAGGTGACACCTCTCCTCTTGCAATTCCTCTTTGAAACACATGAGACATGGCTACACTACTGCAGGATGCTGCTAACGCGACACTACGATCAGAGACCCTTCGAGAAACTGTGTGTGATACCATAATCGCAAATGATGCTGTATGAAAACCGTCAAAAAAGGTGAACATGTTTGCGATGGAGGATGCATCAAACACGGTTTAGATTTTAGTTGCGTGTGCGATCCAGGGCATACGGTTCAGTCCAATGGACTGTTTGCGATGAGGCGGAACAAAAGAAACGGGCAGCCTGATGAAGGCGTGTGTGATATAGAGCATATGGTTCACTCGGATGAATTGTTTGTGATTAGGCAACACAAAAGAAACAGGCAGCCATATGAAGGTGTGTGCAATATACAGCATACGGTTCACTCGGATGAACTGCTTGTGATTAGGCAACACAAAAGAAACGGTCAGCAGATCAAGGTGTGTGTGATTGAGGGCATACGCTTCAGAAGGATTAACTGTTTGCGATTAGGCAACAGAACAGAAACGGGTAAGCCAGATCAAAGTGTCTGCGATTGATGGCATACACTTCACATTGATGAACTGTTTGCGATTAGCCACAACAAACTGAAACAGTTAGATAGATCAACGTGTGTGCGCTAGACGGGCACACCCATTTTAATTAGAAGACGTGTGCTGACATTGCCTATTGCGGTGCACCCTATGGTGCAAATGCCACGTACGCGGCCGAGAAGGCGTACGTGCACACGTTACGCCTTTCGGGAATAGTGCCGCACTTATAAGCATCAGTAAATTTTGAGCATGCGTCCCATCACATTCCAAGTTGCAAACCTATTCACACCGATCAAAACCTAAACGGTTTCCCACTTAGGAGCGTATTACTACGCGGTTATAAATACTACTACTCCAAGATGACTGCACATTCCTCCTCAACTCCTTACCCACAAAAAGTCAAAAACAAACAAGTCATTCATCATCGTTCCCTTGCGTCCGCCATGGCCAGCGTGAGTTCTGGGTCGAGAGATTGCGACCAGGGAGAGGTGAGCCTGGAAGCGGGAGCACGAGAGATGTCCCGCCTCGCCGCGATAGCAGCAAACATGTCTTGCCGCATGGCCGTAGCAGCAGAGAGGTCCCGCCGCGCCGCTGAAGCAGCACGGAGGACCCGCCGCACCGTCGATGGAGCAGATTGGTCCGGCCGCGCCGCGGAAGAAGAAGAGATGTCCCGCCGCGCCGCGAATGCAGCAGAGATGTCCTCCCTTGCCGCGGCGGCCTGGGAAAATGCCTCGTAGGCAGGCGAGGACTCTTACAGGCGCATGCATGCCCTCGTCCATAAGCAGATGGATTAGATCTCCGGGTGGGCGAGGTTGCAGGATGACCTACAAGCCTCGTTTGAACAGTCTACGACGTCATCCGGCAACTAAATGAGAGCAATGCGAAGCTCCGGGCCGAGTGCGACCTGCTGAGGGCGAAGATCGTCGGAAGTGCGGAGCAGCAGGAGCAGACCACTGCCTTGTTGAAGAGGACCGGCGTCATCGTCGAGAAACTTATGGACGAGAATAACAAGCTGCGCATCGAGCGCAGAAGGCTGGTGGAGGAATCCGTGGACGCTCTCAAGCAGCATATTGTGGACAAGAAAGAGCTCGTCGCCGCTCGCCGCGGAGACTAGTTCCCGCGGCCTGCAGCAACGCATCAAGAAAGTAGAGATCAGCGAGCCAGATCATTGTCTTCCTTCTTCTTTTGCCCTTGTGTATTTCGGGCGTTGCCGCATGTGGCTTTTTTAATTATGTTTCTAAATATGTAAGACAATTATTATCCACTGTCATCGTCCTTATATTCATCATGCTTGCTATAAGTCGCAGTTGATGCTATATAGGTCCGTCGGATCTTACATCAAGATCCGTGCAAATTTTTTTTTTCAGATTTTCATTTTTCTCTCTTAAATCTCACTCCAGTGAGACATATAGCCACGCTGTAGAACAGGTGCTCGGGCGCCATTAATGGAGAAGTTGGGAGGGAGGTGCACGGCGGGTAGCGGTCAAAGGGCTCTCCTCCCGATGAGCACGCGCATGGGTCTGATCGCACGCCTCCCGTACTCAAATAGCTACCCCGCACGGCACCTCCTAACCGATAAAAAAAGGGGACGCGTGGCCGCACGTAATTGGTAAGTCGAACGCCCACGGTTTCAATAATACTTGTGTTTCCGATTTGTAGCGTGACAACACTTGTTTCAAAATGACTTTGTTGATTGTTAATGTATGGGCCTTCGCAAATCAAACAGAAAAATTACCACAACATGTTAGTGCCATGTCATGAGACCATGCCAAGTTTCATGATTTTCAGGCGTGTTTTGGAATTACAGGAATTAAAAAACCAAGTTTCTCAATCTTTCCGGCCGAGCCACGACGCCCGGATGTTTGAATTTCACTCCCATCTCTTGCATGGGACCTAGAAATTCACCCAAGGACACACATGTGATTTTTCAAACAACTTTGGTGCACTGGAGCATGTGCTTGTAGTTCAAATTCGAATTATGCACGTTGAATGCGCAGAAACTCAATTAATGTATAAAAAAGACCAAACGAACCCGGAATAATTCCAAAATTTAGCACGGTACTTCTATTTGGTCTAATCTGGCTGTGTAAAAAAATAAGGCGGGAGAAGGCAGTGTACGTATGTCGTTTCACACACGGAGGTGACACGTTCCCTCTCAGAACCACAAGCCTTCTTGAGGGAAGCTCCGGTTTGCAAGAAACTTACACCAAAGCTTGTCCCAATTCGGCCAAAAATATTACCGCAACATATTGGTGCCATGTCATGACACCACGCCAAGTTTCATGATTTTCAGGCGTGTTTTAGAATTACATGAATTAAAAAACCAAGTTTCTCAATCTTTTCGGCCAAGCCACGACGCCCAGATGTTTGAATTTCACTCCCATCTCTTGCATGGGACCTAGAAATTCACCCAAGGACACACATGTGATTTTTCAAACAACTTTGGTGCACTGGAGCATGTGCTTGTAGTTTAAATTTTAATTATGCATATTAAATGCCTAGAAACTCAATTAATGTATAAAAAAGGCTAAACGAGCCCGGAATAATTCCAAAATTAAGCACGATACTTCTATTTGGTCTAATCTGGATGTGCAAAAATATTAAGGCAGGAGAAGGCAGTGTACGTATGTCGTTTCGCACACGGAGGTGACACATTCCCTCTCGGAACCACGAGCCTTCTTGAGGAAAGCTCCGGTTTGCAAGAAGCTTACACCAAAGCTTGTCCCAATTCGGCCAAAAAAATTACCGCAGCATGTTCGTGCCATGTCATGAGACAATGCCAAGTTTCATGATTTTCAGGCGTGTTTTGGAATTACAGGAATTAAAAAACCAAGTTTCTCAATATTTCCGGCTGAGCCACGACGCCTAGATGTTTGAATTTCACTCCCATCTCTTGCATGGGACCTAGAAATTCACCCAAGGACACACATGTGATTTTTCAAACAACTATGGTGCACTGGAGCACGTTCTTGTAGTTCAAATTTAAATTATGCACATTAAATGCCTAGAAACTCAATTAATGTATAAAAAAGGCCAAGAGAACACAGAATAATTCCAAAATTTAGCACGATACTTCTATTTGGTCTAATCTGCCTGTGTAAAAAAATTAAGGCGGGAGAAGGCAGTGTACGTATGTCGTTTCGCACACGGAGGTGACACGTTCCCTATCGGAACCAGGAGCCTTCTTGAGGGAAGCTTCGGTTTGCAAGAAGCTTACACCAAAGCTTGTCCCAATTCGGCCAAAAAATTTACTACAGCATGTTGGTGCCATGTCATGACACCATGTCAAGTTTCATGATTTTCAGCCGTGTTTTGGATTTACAGGAATTAAAAACCCAAGTTTTTCAATCATTCCGGCCGAGCCACGACACCCAGATGTTTGAATTTTATTCCCATTTCTTGCATGGGACCTATAAATTCACCCAAAGACACGCATGTGATTTTTCAGCAAACTTTGGTGCATTGGAGCATGTGCTTGTAGTTCAAATTTGAATTATGCACATTAAATGCCCAGAAACTCAATTAATGCATAAAAATGCCAAACGAACCCGGAATAATTCCAAATTTAAACACGACACTCATGTACTAGTTGCATGTTCACTGTACGTAAATGTTCTAGCAATTCAAACACCATCCTTTCCCTATGTAACACCATTTTGTCTTTCAAAACATAATGAAAAAAATCAGGTATACCACAAACAGTTTACTAGAAAGAATCGTGTGGGATGCGATATAAAATATCTTGGTGCACCGTCTTGTCTCGCTTACGTAGGAAGCTTCGTCGTCTGCAGTCCATCGCCCCCGCTTGAACCACACTTGCGCGCCAGTTTCTCATGGCACCTAGCGAAATTTTTTTGCCACCGCGGAAATATCTATCTCCCCGTCACCTCCCTCCTAACAAAAGCCACATTTCCACTGTTCATCCTTGCTTTCCAAGTTCAAACCTTCACTGCTGCTTACTGGCAGCTCAGCCTCCTCACTAGCGACCCTTCTTCTTGCAGCGCCGCCTCCTCGCTGGCTACCCTTCTTCTTGCAGCGCCACCTCCTCGCTGGCTACCCTTCTTCTTGCAGCGCCGCCTCCTCGCCGGCGACCCTTCTTCTTGCTGCGCGGCCTCCTCGCCGCCGACCCTTCTTCTTGCTGCGCGGCCTCGTCGATATGGTCAGGTAATCCACACCCCACCCACACCATCCTCCTCCTTTCCCATCCCACATGCCCCGACTGATGGAGCGAGACCTTCCACCGTAATCACTGCCCCCTCCTCCAATTAAGCGCCGCCCACAGCCATTTTACATGCAGTATAACATGGAGCTGAGTAGCATGCGGCCGCATGCCGAACGAGGTCGCTATGGCTGACATGAGTGTCGACCGCCAGATCTTGGAGGAGCACCTCGTCTTCGAGGCCACCGTCGACACGCCGCGCGGTTGTCTACTTTAAAATACAGTTCATGATGTTTTCTCGAGGCCACCGCCAGTGCCTTCTAGTGATTTGTCCTCTGTAATGTTAATATGCAATCTGATGTTCAGTTAACAGTTTGGTCCTCTGAAATGTAATGTTCAGTTAACACTTTGGTCCAACAATTGCTACATTTCGTAGTACTATTCTCAAGCATTATTTATTTTGTTAACTGTCTTATCTTCTAGTACATGTTTCTATTCTGCAATGTCGTGCCCAGTTAACTATTTTGGTTCATTTGGTCTGCTGTTCATTTAATTGTTTGGTTCAGTTATGCAATTTGATTTTCATTTGCTGTGGGTACAATTTTGTATTGTTATGCATGTGACACCAATCGAATTTGGTTGTACTCAATACATATTCTACTGATAGTATGGCAACTCTCAGTTAACCTGATCAAGATCTTCCTTATGTGTGTTGGAGGGAAACAATGGGAGACACTGCGGTTTACCATCGAGGTTTGTTCAAGCAGGGTCCTTTGGCTAATAGCACATTATTGTTCAATTGCAGGAATCATTCTAATATTTAGGTTTCTTACAATTTGGTCTTGCACATGTAGGTCCTGCTGTCAGAGGCTTAGACCCACCGTTCGACCCATTTTGCATATGGGGAAATGAGATGTACATGAATATCAGTCAAGTTAAGAAACTCAGAAAGATTGTTAGGATGAAGAAACTTGCGACGAATAATAGCAAGATCTTTGTTTGCACAATGAAGAAGACATCAGTCAACTATAGGACGGTACCAACTCTTTTACCTTGTTTTTACCCCTTGCGCCATTTCAAAATTTACAACAATGATTTATGCATAGCTTTGTTTTCAGTACTTTTCAAAGCAGTTCACCGATGATTACCTCTCAAACCACCTGCATGGTCAAGAGGCGAGGAAGGTATTCATTCAACACCCACGGTACAATATTGAAGTCTTGCTGTAGAGGATGAAGGTTAGGCGGGCAATTATCCATAGCCACTGGCCTAAAGTTACAAGGACATTCAACATCACTGAAGGCTCAATATTTGCCTTCCGCTTCCGCAGTTTCCCAGATGAGATTCATCTGTCTTTTACCGTGTATGATGCTACTTTCCAAAGGTTTTTGATGCTGCATGTGAAGCTTGGTGCTGCTGTTTAATGGCGTAACCGAGTGCCGAAGCTATCTGATGTAATTCGATTATGAAATCTTGGTTGCTTTTATACGGATATGAAATATCTGGCGTGTTTATCAGTTTGATTAGTACATGGATTATCAATAATAGGCTAATTCCCTGCTTATTGGGGTTTTCTATTGCAAACGGTTACTCAGACAGCACCGTGGGCGATGAACTCAAACAACCCGCATGGTTTCTAGAAAGTAGGCATGTTCGATCAACTAACAATCACACATGGCTTCCAAGAGCTTAACTGCTTTGCGTTAGGTCACCTTGCACACACGTTTCCACACAAAGAACGTGTGGGATGTACATACCACGGAAATGATTTTCAGGATTCACCATGTGGGATGTACATACCTACGTAAATGATTTCTGGGATTCACCGTGGGATGAACATACCCACGGAAATGATTTCGATTCACCGTGGGATGTACATACCCACGGAAATGATTTTGGATTCACCGCGTGGGATGTACATACCTACGAAAATGATTTCTGGGATTCACCGTGTGGGATGTACATACCTACGGAAATGATTTCCGGGATTCACCATGTGGGATGTACATATCTACGGAAATGATTGGGTTTCCATGCCTCGCCCGATCGCACATGGCCCCAGCCTGGGTCCCACGAGGGCCTATCCCCGACGATTTTCTTGGTCGTGTGGGAAGGACCCCCCTATCACCCACACTCACTTGGCAACAGTTCCAAATGCCGTCGCGGAAAGGGGTTTTAAACCGTTTGTTTAAGACTGACGCGCACCAGTGCTACTACCTCAAACGGGGACACTTTGTATACTCAAGTACCAAGGAGCTAGCCATGGAGAAGCTAAGGAGCAAGTACGATCGAGGGAGAAAGGCATACGCGAAGACGAAGAAGAAATGGAGCAAGACAGAGCTTGCCTGGATGATTTGGACCGGTGCCCAGATGATCCGGCCGACGCCCGGACGATCCGACCCCTGGCCCAGATGATCCGGCTACAACACCCGAAGACTATAGCATGCCTCCTAGCAAAGCCAAATCATCCGGACCCCAGCCCGGATCATCTGGACGGACCCTGTCGTCCAGACCAGGCCTCGGACAACCGGTCCTGCCGTAGCCTCCATGACACGTTCGGACCATCCGGACGCCAACCCAGATCATCCGGACCAACACCCGAATCATTTGGATAGTGCGTGTGTGCATTATTTGGGCTGAAGCCCATGTATCCGTTCGCCCCCCAGACTATATATACTCCCCCTCCTACTTTTTAGGGTTGACACTGTGATAGCTCAACTTTGAGATTGAGCCTCGCCCATCCACTTATCCCCCTGCTCCTTTGGAGACCAAGGCCTCCTCGAGGAGAAGATCCCCCCAAGTGGATTCAAGACCTCCACACGGAGAAGATCTCCTCGTGGATTTAAGACCCCCTACTCACGGATTGAGAAGAACTAGCTACCGTGTATCCTCCCTTGTTGACTTTGGATCTTGTGTTCCCCTTTGTGTATGTGTATTTAGCCCATGTGTGACCAGATCTCATTGATTTGAGTGTTTTCCTCTTGTATGTTCATTGTGTTCTTTAGGAATTCCCCTCCAAATTGTGAAAGATCGGCCATTAGGGTTCCACCCTACATCATCCTGGTATCATGAGCCATGGTTGATCACAAATTTGGAGTCCCTACCGCCGTTTTCTAGCCTAATTTTGTGTGTTTTTGTGCAATTTTGAAAATCCCCACAAAAATAGCCTCACCATTTTTTTGTGATTTGTTGGTTTGATGATGTTTTGTTGAATGTGATCCATGGATTCGTTGTGTTCCAAGTGGATCTACCTATTCCCCACAATCTCCACCACGAAATCCACCCAACCCCCCCAAATTTTCTTTTTCCTCATGATTTTTGAGTTCATCCCGAACCCTAGCCCGAGCTGGTTGACCTGCCCGGATGATCCGGACCGACACCCGGATCAGCCGGACCTCCATCAGGATCATCCGACTTCCTCTGACCAAATTGTATTTCTGCTCGAAAGTTTCAGCCACCACCATACTTTCGTACACCCACTGGTACAACGAGGTGCTATACAAACGGTTTTTAACCCTTTTCCGCGACGACATTCTGAACCGTCACCAAGTGAGTGTGTGCGATACGGGGGTCCTTCTCACACGACTCAGAAACCGTCGGGGATAGGCCCTCCGGTCACACACGCTGGGCAAAATTAGATCGTGTGCGACAGGCGGGCGATCAAATACGATTATACGTACAGTTGTGTTAAAAAAATACAATTATACATGTCCAACCGTTTCGATCGTAAGTACATCCCACATAGTCGATCCCAGACAAACGTTTCCGTACGTTTGTACATTCCACACAGTCAATCCAAGGAATACGTTTTCGTTCGTGTGTACATCCCACACAGTCAATCCAAGAAGTACGTTTCCGTTCGTATGTACACCCCACATAGTCAATCCAGGAAAAACGTTTCCGTTTGTACGTACATCACACATAATTTTCCCCATTAAATCATTTGTGATAGCGTTGTCATTGCAGACGATATTAATAATTTTACCGTTTGCGTTATTGAATGCATTACACACGGTGCATAGAAGAAACTGTGTGGCATCGCGTATCCATCACACACTGGTGCAACGAGGTGCTATACAAACGGTTTTTAACCCCTTTCCATGACGGCATTTGGAACCGTCGCCTAGTGAGTGACTGCGATAGGGGGGGGGGGTCCTTCCCACATGACCCAGAAACCGTCGGGGATATGCCCTCTGGCACACACGCTCGGCAAAATGAGGTCGTGTGCGACCGGCGAGCAATCAAATACCGTTATACGTACAGTAGTGCTAAAAAAAATACAATTATACAGGTGAAATCATTTTCGGTCATAAGTACATCCCACACAGTCAGTCCCCGCTAAACGTTTTCGTTCGTATGTACATTCCACACGTCAATCCAAGGAATACGTTTCCGTTAGTGTGTACATCCCACATAGTTAATCCAAGAAGTACGTTTCCGTTCGTATATACATCCCACACAGTCACTCAAAGGAAAACGTTTCTATTCGTAGGTACATCACACACAATTTTCTCCATTAAATCGTTTGTGATAGCGTTGCCATTGCACATGATATTAAAAAATTTATCGTTTGCGTTATTGAATGCATCACACACTGTGCGTAGAACAAACTGTTTGGCAAAGGTTGTCCATCACACACACTTTTTATGTGGCAATCATTTGCCCAAGGTGGCCTAACCCAAACAGTTTTGAAGAGAATGTCGTGTGTGATTGTTCATTGATCCAACATGGTTTATTCCTAGAAACTGTGTGCATTACCTGAGGTCATCGCCCACAGTGTTTTCTCAATAACCGTTTGCAATAGGAAAACCCAATTAGCAGGCTAATTGGCCATTAGTAGACTAATTGGCTTATTATTAATAATCCGTTTATTAATCTAATTGACATTTCATATTAAGAACACAATATATTTCATTTTCATATTAAGGAAGCAGTATTTGATAATTGAAATACATCAGAGTACAACATCATATAGCTTCAGCACTCGGCTACCCCATTACACAAATGCACCAGCACCAAGTTTCACATGCAACGTCTACAACCTTTCGAAATTAGCATCATAGATGGAAAATAGACAGATGAATCTCATCTGGAAAACTACTGAAGCGGAACGCGAATATTGAGCCTTCATTGATGTTGAAGTTCTTTGCAACTTTAGGCCAGTGCCTGTGGATGATTGACCGTCCATCCTTCGTCCACTTCAGGAACACTTCAATATTGAACCGTGGGTGTTGTATGAAAACCTTCCTCACCTCGTGACCATACAGGTGGTTTGAGAGGTAATCATCAATAACTGCTTTGGAAAGGCCTGAAAACAAGGATATGCATAAATATCTTCTCCAGATTTGAAATGGTGCAAAGGAATTAAAAAGACAAGGTATAACAATTAGTACCATCCCGTAGTGAAGTGATGTCTTCTTCATTGTGCAGACAAAGATCTTGTTGTTTTTTGTCGCTAATTTCATTATCGTAACAATCTTTCTGAGTGTTTTGACTTGACTGATATTAATGGACAACTCATTTCCACATATGCAAAATGGGTCAAACAATGGGTCAAAACCTCTGACAGCAGGACCTACATGTGCAAGGCCAAATTGTTAAAAACCTAATATTTAAAAACAAGAAGTGGAAAGGTGTGTTATAAAAAATGCCTAATATTTAAAAACAAGCAAACATAGTCATTCAAACTTGTATTGTGTAGGTATAAGTACACTAGTTATTGGCCCTGTTTGGATCCATGGGTTAGAGTTAGTTGGAGCTAGTTTGGGCTCAAATAGCCCTAAAGTATCTAAACATAAGGGCTAGTTTGAGCTAGTTGCGTCAAACCCACCCAAAACAACTACCCCACCCAAGAGGTGCTGATTGGGGCTAGTTCTCCTAGTGCATTTATTATCAATCTATCACTGTCATCTAAACACCTCTTTGTCTAGAGTTAGTTTAGGGTTAGTCATTGTTGAGTATCATTGTTATTTAGGAAACATAGGATAGCGTAGGATTTATTCTACCTTGACTTGTACTCCAAGATGACCATGTACTCCTATATATATGCCCACAAGGCTCAAGGAATACAATCAACTATTCCACCAACCTCTCTCTCTCCCTTTTAACTATCATGAGCTAGAAACTAACTCTAACCTCTAGCTAAGTTAGAGTATCCAAACAATGCCATTGTTAAATCAAATGGAAAGGCGTGTTCAATACCCCCCCGGTCCTTTTTACTCTGCATATAAGAATTGTCTGAAGTCAAACTTTATAAAGTTTGACCTTATTTATATGAAAAAATATCAACATCTAGCATTCTAAAGTTATACAATATGAAAATTTAAGTCATGACACATGTACTGATATTTATTTTATATTGTGAATGTTGGTATTTTTTTCTATAAAGTTGGTCAAACTTTAAGAGGCCTGACTTTAGACAAATATTATATGCGAACTAAAAGGATTTGGAGGGAGTACAACATGCTTAACAGCAACCAAATATAGTCATTAGCTATTGTTAAATTTGGTATTGATAAAATTTAACTGCACAGTTCATACTAGCACATATAGAACATCACACTGTTAATAGCTGAAATAAACAAGGCATACTACAAACAACCAAAGATGGCAATTGAAACTGGACATATGCTAACTACAAACAACCGAACAACCATAAACTATAGAAATAAACAAGGCGTAATGCAAACAACCTAATATAGCAATAAATATTGGACACGTTCTCACTACAAAAGGGGTTCGAGAAAACAAATCACGGGTTTCCTCACTTGTCACAGATTGGCTCCTCCTCGTGGTCGCCGTCGATGAGGTCTGACTTGCCAGCTGAGGATCCCAGGCCAGCGTCACAGAACGTGTCCTTCAGAAATGACAAAAGGGGATCCATGGCGATGAAGGATGGCAAATTGTTCATAACGAGCCGCAGGAGATCAGCGACAGGGCCATCGATGAGATCGACGGCTGTCGAACCCGAAGGGCTAGGGGTGGGCAACTTAACCTGTGATATAACCCACGTCAAGCCGTTGGTGTCGATGACCTTGATGTCGTAGCCGGCGTCCGCGACATGCCAGAATACTCCAGCCCGCTGATCGAAAGGCTCAATCCAGGTCTGATACGTCTCCGTTGTATCTATATTTTTTGATTGTTCCATGCCAATATTCTACAACTTTTACATACTTTTGGCAACTTTTTGTACTATTTTTGGGACTAACATATTGATCCAGTGCCCAGTGCTAGTTCCTGTCTGTTGCATGTTTTTTTGTTTCACAGAAAATCCATATCAAACAGAGTACAAACGGGATAAAAACTTACGGAGATTTTTTTGGAATATATGTGAATTTTGGAAAGTGGAATCAATGCGAGACGATGCCCGAGGGGCCTACGAGGGTGAGGGGGGCGCCCCAGGGGGTAGGGCACGCCCTGGGCCCTCGTGGCCACTCCGTAAGGCGGTTGGTGTCCTTCTTTCGCCGCAAGAAAGCCAATATCCGGATATAAATCGTGTCTAAATTTCAGCCCAATCGGAGTTATGGATCTCCGAGAATTTAAGAAACGGTGAAAGGGTAGAATCAGGGAGCGCAGAAATAGAAGGAAGCAGAGAGATCCAATCTCGGAGGGGCTCTCGCCCCTCCGCCACCATGGAGGCCATGGACCAGAGGGGAAACCCTTCTCCCATCTAGGGGAAGGTCAAGGAAGAAGAAGAAGAAGAAGAAGAAGAAGAAGAAGAAGAAGAAGAAGGGGGGGCTCTCCCTCTCGATGTGGCGCAGAACGCCCGGGGCCATCATCGCGACAACGATCACTACAAAAAAAATACACTTCCGTGATGATACGTGTTTGTCACAAGAGGTCGCATTTTTGTCATGCATGTACATCCATGACGATTTTATGACGTAATCAAGATAGTCATTCTGTCGTGTCGTCAGAGAAGTGTTCCATGACATTACCAAAATTATCATCACGGAAGTGTCCACTTCCATGACGATAAATCGCGTCCGCGAAGTGCTTTTCGTCAAGGGTGACCGACACGTGGCATCCACCATAACGGAACGCTGTTAAGCTATCGGGTTGGGTTTTGGATCCGATAACCCGTTAACAGCCCCGACCAATGGGGATTTTCCACGTGTAAAATCATCATTGGCTGGAGGAAACACGTGTCGGCTCACCGTCGGGACAGATGTCATCCACTCATTGGACCGAAGGCGCCTATGATACGACGACATGTGGCACGGCCCAACAGAGGCCCATTCCGGTGAAAAGGCCGGCCCGTTTGAATTGGTCAAAAGGTGGCGGGCCGGCCCACGGAAAGCCTGTTAACGACCTGTTCGCATATAGCCCATTTACAGCCCGCTAACCCAGGCCCGTTCGCCCTATCCGAATTAGGCCCAATGGCGTCATCCGGGCCGCCCAATATGATTCCAGCCCGTTTTAACTTCCGCCCATGTGTGGCCCATGACTTCTTTCGCCCATATGAGGCCCTTTGTAACTCTTGGACCATTAACGACCGTGGTGGCGGCCCATAATGAACGGTGTATCACTTTATACCCATTAACGGCCCGTTATTCTATTGGGCCGTTTCATTAAGTTATCTTTCGCCTTCTCGGGGCCCATTGATTCTTGGGCTCATTTGCAGCATTCGTTACATACGACCCGTTACATCATTTATTTTTCGCTAGGGCCAAATTCAGCCCGTCGTTACATAATCGAATTGCTTATGGACCGTTAATCGTTAGCGTTTTCATATATAAAAAAACCCGTTGGGCTGTTTACATAGAGTTATCAAATACGGTCTATTAACGGCCCGTTATGGTCCACGAATTGTACGGCCCATGATTGGAGAAATGATGATACGCCCCATAGAAGGCCCATGGATCTATGGCCCGTACGAGGCCCATGGATCTACGGCCCGTAGAAGGCCCATGGGTCATACGACCCATAGAAGGCCCATGTGTTGGAAATATGCCCTAGAGGCAATAATAAAAGCATTATTATTATATTTCCTTGTTCATGATAATTGTCTTTTATTCATGCTATAACTGTATTATCCGGAAATCGTAATACACGTGTGAATACATAGACTACAATACGTCCCTAGTAAGCCTCTAGTAGACTAGCTCGTTGGTCAACAGATAGTCATGGTTTCTGACTATGGACATCGATGTCATTGATAACGGATCACGCCATTAGGAGAATGACGTGATGGACAAGACCCAATCCTAAGCATAGCACAAAGATCGTGTAGTTCGTTTTGCTAGAGCTTTTCCAATGTCAAGTATCTCTTCCTTAGACCGTGAGATCGTGTAACTCCGGATACCGTAGAAGTGCTTTGGGTGTACCAAACATCACAACGTAATCGGGTGACTATAAAGGTGCACTGGGTATCTCCCAAAGTGTCTTGGGTTGACACGGATCGAGACAGGATTTGTCACTCCGCATGACGGAGAGGTATCCTTGGGCCCACTCGGTAGTGCATCATCATAATGAGCTCAAAGTGATCAAGTGTCCGATCACGGGATCATGCATTACTGATGCGAGTAAAGTGACTTGCCGGTAACGAGACTGAACGAGGTATTGGGATACCGACGATCGAAGTCTCGCAAGTAACACACCGTCGACAAAGGGAATAGTATACGGGTTGCTTGAATCCTCGACATCGTGGTTCATCCGATGACATCATCGAGGAGCATGTGGGAGCCAACATGGGTATCCAGATCCGCTGTTGGTTATTGACCGAGAGCGCCTCGGTCATATCGCATGTGTCCCGAACCCGTAGGGTCTACACACTTAAGGTTCGGTGACGCTAGGGTTATTAGGAAGACTTGTATGTGATTACCGAATGTTGTTGAGTCCGGATGAGATCCCGGACGTCACGAGGAGTTCGGAATGGTCCGGAGGTAAAGATTTATATATGGGAAGTTGTCAAACGGACAGGAAAAGTTTATGGTCATATCGGTATTATGGAGGGGCCACTGAAAGGTTCCGGAGGACCACGGGAGGGGCCACCCTTTCGGGGGCCACTTGGGCTGCGTGGGAGGCAGCCAGCCCCTTGTGGGCTGGGCGCACCCTCCCTTGGGCCCATGCGCCTAGGGTTGAGGGGGGAACCTAAGGGGCGCCTGCTTGGGGGCAAGCCCCCTCCCTTGGTCGCCGCCCCCTCTAGATGCATCTAGAGGGGCCGCCCCTCCTCCCTTCCCCTATAAATAGAGGGGTGAGGGAGGCTGCAACACACAATTGAAGGCGCAGCCCTCCCTCCCAACACCTCTCCTTCTCGCGTGCGCTTGGCGAAGCCTCGCCGGAGAATCAGTGACTCCACCATCATCACGCCGTCGTGCTGCTGTTGGAGCCATCTTCCTCAACCTCTCCTTCCTCCTTGCTGGATCAATACGGAGGAGACGTTGCCCGTACCGTACGTGTGTTGAACGCGGAGGTGCTGTCCGTTCAGCGCTTTGGTCATCGGTGATCCGAGTACGACTCCATCATCACCATCCTCTCGAAAGCTTCCGCACGCGATCTACAAGTGGTATGTAGATGCAAACTCACTCCCTTGACTCGTTGCTTAGATGAACTCATAGATGGATCTTGGTGAAACCGTAGGAAAAATTTTAATTTTCTGCAACGTTCCCCAACAGTGGCATCATGAGCTAGGTCTATGCGTAGTTCTCTATTGCACGAGTAGAACACAATTTAGTTGTGGGCGTGGATCTTGTCAACTTACTTGCCGCTACTAGTCTTATCTTGCTTCCGCGGTATTGTGGGATGAAGCGGCCCGGACCAACCTTACACGTATGCTTACGTGAGACCGGTTCCACCAACTAACATGCACTAGTTGCATAAGGTGGCTAGCGGGTGTCTGTCTCTCCCACTTTAGTTGGAGCGGATTCGATGAAAAGGGTCCTTATGAAGGGTAAATAGAAGTTGACAAGATCACGTTGTGGTTATTCGTAGGTAAGAAAACGTTCTTGCTAGAACCCAATTGCAGCCACGTAAAAGATGCAACAACAATTAGAGGACGTCTAACTTGTTTTTGCAGCAATTGTCATGTGATGTGATATGGACAAGTTGTGATGAATGATGAATGACATATTGTGATGTATGAGATCATGTTCTTGTAATAGGAATCAAGACTTGCATGTCGATGAGTATGACAACCGGCAGGAGCCATAGGAGTTGTCTTTATTTTGTATGACCTGCGTGTCATTGAAGAACGCCATGTAAATTACTTTACTTTATTGCTAAACGCGTTAGCCATAGAAGTAGAAGTAGTCGTTGGCGTGACAACTTCATGGAGGCACAATGATGGAGATCATGATGATGGAGATCATGGTGTCATGCCGGTGACAAGATGATCATGGAGCCCCGAAGATGGAGATCAATGGAGCTATATGATATTGGCCATATCATGTCACTACTATATAATTGCATGTGATGTTTATTATGTTTTATGCATCTTGTTTACTTAGAACGACGGTAGTAAATAAGATGATCCCTTACAACAATTTCAAGAAGTGTTCTCCCCTAACCGTGCACCGTTGCTAAAGTTCGTCGTTTCGAAGCACCACGTGATGATCGGGTGTGATAGATCCTTACGTTCACATACAACGGGTGTAAGACAGTTTTACACATGCAAAACACTTAGGGTTAACTTGACGAGCCTAGCATGTACAGACATGGCCTCGGAACACGGAGACCGAAAGGTCGAACACGAGTCGTATAGAAGATACGATCAACATGAGAATGTTCACCGACGATGACTAGTCCGTCTCACGTGATGATCGGACACGGCCTAGTCGACTCGGATCGTGTAACACTTAGATGACTAGAGGGATGTCAAATCTGAGTGGGAGTTCATTCAATAATTTGATTAAGATGAACTTAATTATCATGAACTTAGTCTAAAGCTTTTTGCAAAATATGTCTTGTAGATCAAATGGCCAACGCTCATGTCAACATGAACTTCAACGCGTTCCTAGAGAAAACCAAGCTGAAAGATGATGGCAGCAACTATACGGACTGGGTCCGAACCTGAGGATCATCCTCATAGCTGCCAAGAAGGCATATGTCCTAGAAGCACCGTTAGGTGACCCACCTGCTCTCCCAAAGACTGCAAGACGATTTGAGCGCTTGGCGAGCACGCATCGATGATTACTCCCTCGCTTAGTGCGGCATGCTTTACAGCTTAGAACCGGGCTCCAAAAGCGTTTTGAGCAACACGGAGCATATGAGATGTTCAAGAGCTGAAACTAGTTTTCCAAGCTCATGCCCGGTCGAGATATGAAGTCTCCGACAAGTTCTATAGTTGTAAGATGGAGGAAAACAGTTATGTCGGTGAGCACATACTCAAAATGTCAGGTTGCACATTACCGTCCCGGTGGAGATTAACCTCCGGACGAGGCGGTCATTGACAGAATCCTTGATCGCTCCCACCAAGCTACAAGAGCTTCGTGATGAACTACAACATGCAGGGGATGGTGAAGACGATTCTGAAGTATTTTCAATCGTGAAGTCAGCAGAGGCTGAAATCAAGAAAGAACATCAAGTGTTGATGGTCAATAAGACCACTAAGTTCAAGAAGGGCAAGGGTAAGAAGAACTTCAAGAAGGACGGCAAGGAGGTTGCCGCGCCCGTAAGCCGATTGCCGGAAGAAGTCAAAGAATGGACCCAAACCCGAGACTCGAGTGCTTTTATTGCAAGGGAGGGTCCTCGAAGCGGAACTGCCCCAAATACTTAGCGGACAAGAAGGCCGGCAACACCAAAGGTATATTTGATATACATGTAATTGATGTGTACCTTACCAAGTACTCTAGTAACTCCCGGTATTTGATACCGGTGCCGTTGCTCATATTTGTAACTCACAGCAGAGCTGCGGAATAAGCGGAGATCGGCGGCGACGAGGTGACGATGCGCGTCGGGAATGGTTCCGAGTCGATGTGATCGCCGTCGCACGCTACCTCTACATTTACCTACGGATTAGTTTTGAACCTTAATAATTGTTATTTGGTGCCAAGTTTGAGCATGAACATTGTTTCTGGATCTCGTTTAATGCGAGATGGCTACTCATTTAAATCCAAGAATAATGGTTGTTCTATTTATATGAGAGATATGTTTTATGGTCATGATCCAATGGTCAATGGTTTATTCCTAATGAATCTCGAGCGTAATGTTACACATATTCATAGCGTGAATACCAAAAGATGTAAAGTTGATAACGATAGTCCCACATATTTGTGGCATTGCCGCCTTGGTCACATTGGTGTCAAGCGCATGAAGAAGCTCCATGCTTGATGGACTTTTGGAGTCTCTAGATTATGAATCATTTGACACATGCGAACCATGCCTCATGGGCAAGATGACCAAGACTCCGTTCTCGGAACAATGGAGCGAGCAACCAACTTGTTGGAAATCATACATACCGATGTGTGCGGTCCAATGAGCGTTGAGGCTCGCGGAGGATATCGTTATGTTCTCACTCTCACAGATGACTTGAGTAGATATGGGTATGTCTACTTGATGAAACACAAGTCTGAAACCTTTGAAAAGTTCAAGGAGTTTCAGAATGAAGTAGAGAATCAACGTGACCGAAAGATAAAATTCTTACGATCGGATCGTGGAGGAGAATATTTAAGTCACGAATTTGGCACACACTTAAGAAAATGTGGAATCGTTTCACAACTCACGCCGCCTGGAACACCTTAGCGTAACGGTGTGTCCGAACGTCGTAATCGCACTCTATTGGATATGGTGCGGTCTATGATGTCTCTTACCGATTTACCGCTTTCATTTTGGGGATACGCTCTAGAGACAGCTACATTCACTTTAAATAGGGCACCGTCTAAATCCGTTGAGGCGACACCGTATGAATTATGGTTTGGGAAGAAACCTAAGTCGTCGTTTCTAAAAGTTTGGGGATGCGATGCTTATGTCAAGAAACTTCAACCTGAAAAGCTCGAACCCAAGTCGGAAAAATGCGTCTTCATAGGATACCCTAAGGAAACCATAGGGTATACCTTCTACTTAAGATCCGAGGGCAAGATCTTTGTTGCCAAGAACGGATCCTTTCTGGAAAAAGAGTTTCTCTCGAAAGAAGTAAGTGGGAGGAAAGTAGAACTCGATGAAGTACTACCTCTTGAACAAGATAGTAGTGCAGCTCAGGAAAATGTTCCTGTGATGCCTACACCAACTGAAGAGGAAATTAATGATGATGATCAAGGTACTTCGGATCAAGTTGCTACTGAACTTCGTAGGTCCACTAGGACACGTTCCGCACCAGAGTGGTACGGCAACCCTGTCCTGGAAATCATGTTGTTAGACAACGGTGAACCTTCGAACTATGAAGAAGCAATGGTGGGCCCAGATTCCAACAAATGGCTAGAAGCCATGAAGTCCGAGATAGAATCCATGTATGAAAACAAAGTGTGGACTTTGGTGACTTGCCCGATGATCGCGAGCGATAGAAAACAAATGGATCTTTAAGAAGAAGACGGACGCAGATGGTAATGTCACCATCTATAAAGCTCGACTTGTCGCTAAGGGTTATCGGCAAGTTCAAGGGATTGACTATGATGAGACTTTCTCTCCCGTAGCGAAGCTTAAGTCCGTCCGAATCATGTTAGCAATTGCCGCATACTATGATTATGAGATATGGCAGATGGACGTCAAAACAACATTCCTTAACGGTTATCTTAAGGAAGAGCTGTATATGATACAGCCGGAAGGTTTTGTCGATCCTAAGAATGCTGACAAAGTGTGCAAGCTCCAGCGATCCATTTATGGGCTGGTGCAAGCATCTCGAGTTGGAACATTCGCTTTGATGAGATGATCAAAGCGTTTGGGTTTATGAGACTTATGGAGAAGCTGCGTTTACAAGAAAGTGAGTGGGAGCTCAGAGCATTTCTCATATTATATGTAGATGACATACTTTTGATGGGAAATGATATAGAATTCTTGGACAACATTAAGGCCTACTTGAATAAGTGTTTTCAATGAAGGACCTTGGAGAAGTTGCTTATATATTAGGCATCAAGATCTATAGAGATAGATCGAGGCGCCTCATAGGTCTTTCACAAAGCACATACCTTGATAAGATTTTGAAGAAGTTCAAAATGGATCAGTCCAAGAAGGGTTCTTGCTGTATTGCAAGGTGTGAGATTGAGCTCAGCTCAATGCCCGACCACGACAAAAGATAAAGAAGAGATGAGTGTCATCCCTATGCCTCAGCCATAGGATCTATTATGTATGCCATGCTTGTGTACGGACTGATGTAAACCTTGCCGTAAGTTTGGTAGGAAGGTACCAAAGTAATCCCGCAAGGAACACTGGACAGCGGTCAAGAATATCCTAAAGTGCCCGAAAAGGACAAAGGACATGTTTCGTTTATGGAGGTGACGAAGAGCTCGTCAGAAGGGTTACATCGACGCTAGCTTCGACACGATCTGGATGACTCTAAGTCACAAACCGGATCGTGTATATGTTGAATGGTGGAGCGATGGCTGGTGCAGCTGCAAGCAGAGCGTCATGGCGGGATCTACATGTGAAGCGGAGTACATGGCAGCCTCGGAGGCAGCACATGAAGCAATTTGGGTGAAGGAGTTCATCACCGACCTAGGAGTCATACCCAATGCGTCGGGGCCGATCAAACTCTTCGTGACAACACTGGAGCTATTGCACTTGCCAAGGAGCCCAGGTTTCACAAGAAGACCAGGCACATCAAGCGTCGCTTCAACTCCATCCGTGAAAATGTTCGGGATGGAGACATAGAAATTTGTAAAGTGCATACGGATCTGAATGTCGCAGATCCGTTGACTAAACCTCTTCATGGGCAAAACATGATCAACACCAGAACTCTATGGGTGTTCGATTCATCACAATGTAACTAGATTATTGACTCTAGTGCAAGTGGGAGACTGTTGGAAATATGCCCTAGAGGCAATAATAAAAGCATTATTATTATATTTCCTTGTTCATGATAATTGTCTTTTATTCATGCTATAACTGTATTATCCGGAAATCGTAATACATGTGTGAATACATAGACTACAATACGTCCCTAGTAAGCCTCTAGTAGACTAGCTCGTTGGTCAACAGATAGTCATGGTTTCCTGACTATGGACATCAGATGTCATTGACAACGGGATCACGTCATTAGGAGAATGACGTGATGGACAAGACCCAATCCTAAGCATAGCACAAAGATCGTAGTTCGTTTTGCTAGAGCTTTTCCAATGTCAAGTATCTCTTCCTTAGACCGTGAGATCGTGTAACTCCCGGATACCGTAGAAGTGCTTTGGGTGTACCAAGCGTCACAACATAAGCGGGTGACTATAAAGGTGCACTACGGTATCTCCGAAAGTGTCATTGGGTTGACACGGATCGAGACAGGATTTGTCACTCCGTATGACGGAGAGGTATCACTTGGGCCCACTCGGTAGTGCATCATCATAATGAGCTCAAAGTGATCAAGTGTCCGATCACGGGATCATGCATTCTGATGCGAGTAAAGTGACTTGCCGTAACGAGACTGAACGAGGTATTGGGATACCGACGATCGAGTCTCGGGCAAGTAACACTACCGTCGACAAAGGGAATAGTATACGGGTTGCTTGAATCCTCGACATCGTGGTTCATCCGATGACATCATCGAGGAGCATGTGGGAGCCAACATGGGTATCCAGATCCGCTGTTGGTTATTGACCGAGAGCGCGTCTATGTCATATCGCATGTCTCCGAACCCGTAGGGTCTACACACTTAAGGTTCGGTGACGCTAGGGTTATTAGGAAGACTTGTATGTGATTATCGAATGTTTTTGAGTCCGGATGAGATCCCGGATGTCACGAGGAGTTCGGAATGGTCCGGAGGTAAAGATTTATATATGGGAAGTTGTCAACGGACACCGGAAAAGTTTGGGTCATATCGGTATTATGGAGGGCCACCGAAAGGTTCCGGAGGACCACGGGAGGGGCCACCTTTCGGGGGCCACTTGGGCTGCGTGGGAGGCAGCCAGCCCCTTGTGGGCTGGGCGCACCCTCCCTTGGGCCCATGCGCCTAGGGTTGAGGGGGAACCTAAGGGGCGCCTTGCTTGGGGGCAAGCCCCCTCCCTTAACGCCGCCCCCCTCTAGATGCATCTAGAGGGGCCGCCCTCCTCCCTTCCCCTATAAATAGAGGGGTGAGGGGAGGGCTGCAACACACAATTGAAGGCGCAGCCCCTCCCCTCCCCAACACCTCTCCTTCTCCGCGTGCACTTGGCGAAGCCCTGCTGGAGAACTGTGACTCCACCATCATCACGCCGTCGTGCTGCTGTTGGAGCCATCTTCCTCAACCTCTCCTTCCTCCTTGCTGGATCAAGACGGAGGAGACGTTGCCCGTACCGTACGTGTGTTGAACGCGGAGGTGCTGTCCGTTCAGCACTTTGGTCATCGGTGATCCGAGTGCGACTCCATCATCACCATCCCTCGAAAGCTTCGCACGCGATCTACAAGTGGTATGTAGATGCAAACTCACTCCCTTGACTCGTTGCTTAGATGAACTCATAGATGGATCTTGGTGAAACCGTAGGAAAAATTTTAATTTTCTGCAACGTTCCCCAACACCATGGACCCAACGGCCCGTAGAAGGCCCATGGACCCTAAGGCCCGTATAGAAGGCCAATGGATCCTACGGCCCGTATAGAAGGCCAATGGATCCTACGGCCGGAAGAAGGCCCATGGATCATACGGCCTGCAGGAGGCCCATGGTTACAACAGTCCATGTGTTGCCATGATTATTTTGGCCTAGTTACCAAAAATAGGCTATTGTGGCCACTAGAAGAACACAGAAAAAGAACTGCAGTGACTGCAAGCAAACAACTAAACAAGACAATAAGGAAATAAATAAGCAAGCAATTAACGCTAGCCTATTACCGCTATTACACATATTACATCCACTGGGCATCAAAGTTCGCCACCAGTGCAAATATAGGGAACAAAGCAACATATTACATACACTGGCCGTCAAAATTGGCCACTAGTGCAAATAAACACGACAGCAAAACAAGAGCATAACTGAAAGAACTTCAGAAGAGCTCAAGAAAGCGTTATCACGGTATCCACCATGCTGGCAATAAGCTTAGCAAGCTGATTAGCTTTGTCTGTTTGGCGCTAAAATCCTCCAACGCTTGTGTTGCACCGGAAAGTATGCATCTGAATGCTCGGGGACTTCGCAGCCCTTCCGCTTCTTGTCGCAAAGACGGTGATCGATGTCTTTCACTTGTAGTTGAGACTCAAGAAACCGAACTGATTCAGACGGTGAGTTTGAATAGCTTGTGCAAGCGGTAGTGGCGAGAACTTTCGAACACTAAACCAAGACAGGACTTTGGGGTTGTCTCACCGTCTTCAAGATAGTCTTCCTTAGCTGTTTTATCAGCTTTGTTGGAGACCAACAAGGATGTGTCACTATCCTGAACCTTATCTGCATTACTTCCTTTACCATTGCTTAATAAGGTACTCTTCCCCAATATTCATCGACATTCTAAAAGAAGAAACAAGCGGACACATAACAAGTTTAGCATGTACTAGTATATGAAACTCATTTCGTGAACCAGTTCATTAGTAAGGTGGACAGGATTAAACTACCAAGTCTTCTATTGCCAAGTACTAGTACATAATAAAAGCATCAAACAAACATATATCTATGTCCTATGGTCACTGCATTGTCTTGCCAAATCAAAATAGAGACACGGTTCAAATCATATCAGTTCAAGACAAAGCAGCAGTGAAAGAATACAAAGCGTGGGAAACTACACGGCACAACAAGATTTCAGATGGGTACCACGGGTCTACATGTACAACAACACTATTGGCTCTGTTGTGATGCTAGTAATGTGCATGATATGAAAGTCAACTGTATACACAATTGAAATTGAAATCAAAAGAGCTATTGATAAGAGCAAACCTGTTAAAGAAACATGCATGAACATACCTGTTGTGCCATTGGAGTTTCGATTGGATCCTTCAATTTAAAAATAAGTTTGTATCAGTAAATACAGTGATACAAGAGCAAAACAATCATAGTTAAAAAAGGCGCGCCTAAGAGAGCGCTTAAGCGCGCCTAGGCTCTAGGCGTTGGCAAAATGCATTGCGCATAACTACGCTTAATCATGCATAAGCTGCGCATAAGCATGCGCTTTGGTCGAAGAAGCGCAAGGCGGTGGCAAACGCACAATTAACGCCTAGCGCTTTTTGAACTATGATAGCAATGGAATTTTAAATTAGAACAGTTGTTCTTCAGGTTTAGGCACTTGTTCTACATGAGCAGTATAGTAAGACACAAGAATATAATACTTAAAAATAGAAAATGAGCTCATAGACCTTACCACATTCTTGGTTCGGGACCAAGACAGAACAAAGCGTTCCCGATCATCGTCCGATAAATGTGTCTCGAGGAGAGCGTAAGGGAATTTGATGAGTTTTTCTTGTGTAATTCGATACTACCACCAAGCATTCTTGAAGATAGCAGAGGTATTAGCACAGGTTACCTCATCCCGAGTTTCCAAATCGGTCCTTCTCTATAGAGAAAATGGGAAAATTTGTTGTATTATAACCATCATGGAGGTAGGATGTATGGGATGAAGCAAAGTAATTGCCATGAATAACATTACTTACACATAACTCTGGACAAACACCTGCAATGGCATTTTCTTCATCTTGATATAATATTTCCAAGATGGGAAGATACACACATACGATTTAACAACATCAAATGCGATAGATGCTAAACTACGACTAGCTGGTTGTTCTTCCTCCACAGGAATAGGCGTACTAACTGGTGGAGTTGGGGTTCGCCGTGATATCTTGGCCCTTTGGGCTTTGGAGCTGCCTTACTAACTGCTCTTGTTTGGGAGCTCTGTGGTGGAGATGGTTTGTGTCAACAGGAACTGGGTTACTACCGGCTGGGGTTGGGGTTAGATTGGGTGAAGCTGGTTCTCTGTCCATCGCAGAGAGGGTACAATCTGCGAGAGTTTGGGTTATGTGTGGTAGGGCTGGTTCTTGTGCATGTACAACCGGGGTGCTATCTCCACCAAGAGGTAGCACTGTTTTATTTAAAGACCGTGTTTTTAGTCCGCTAGATACTGGCATCACCCACTCCAATTCAAATGGCTAATAAACGGGAAACATAGTTGAATGTACAGACATTGTATGAGAGACAGATGCAATAGATAGTGTGGACAAAAGAGGGCATGAAATAGTTGACATGTATATTGTTTAACTAAAATGGATAGCATGACATAATTTCACATATATGATGTCTATCTAAACTGGATAGCATAGCATAACATAATTCAAAGATATGATGAATAACTAAACAGGATCGCATGACATAATTCACCTACATGTTATCTAAGTAATCAGGATCGCATCATTTAATTCACATATGTGATTTATATGCTAAACAGAGGGCATTCGATATGATGTCTAAACTAAGAACATGGTGTTGAATATTGTGTATATGATGTCTAAACTATGCAATGTAAGATACCGTATGCATGATATGAGCAGTATAACCGTGCCAAGTTAGAGCATACACCTCGGTGGGGAATAGGACTGGTCATCTGTCTACGAATCCATCTACGAGGAGCTATCGGGACCCAACAAGAGATCTGCTTGACGGTGTAGCACATGCGCTCTGAAGGCCTTGTTTTCACTCCAGATTTTTCCATCTCCCACCCAAATGGTTGATTCACAGGAAGAGTAGTTTAATGTACAAACATTATTGACAAATGGAAATGTAATGAAGAAAAGGATGGGAAAGATATCATTCAAATATATGATGCCTGGTTAAACAGTATGGCATTGCACATTTCACATATATTATGGCTGGCTAAAAGACATGAGACGCATAATTCCCATATATGATATAGAAATAAACAGTGGCATTACAAACATGTCTAAACTAAGCAGATGACATATATGATGTCAAAAGTAGGCACTTTGCAAGGCAACATATGCATGATATGACTAACATCATCATGCCAAGGTAGAGCAAACACCTTGGGGGTAAATAGGAGTGGTCGTGGCGTGCGAATCCGCCTCGAACAGATATCTTCCTCTGGATTACAATCGGAGAGGGGTGGGGAGGGTTTGCCATTGAACCCACCATGGAGCGATGTCTCGCATGACATTGTATTGCCGCACAAAACTCTTCTCTTTTTCTCTACATGTTCAGCATGACTGTGTACAATATCTGACATGCATACGAAAAAATATGGTGAGATTATGTAAGGAGAGCATGCAGAAATTTAGAGTGATGGTAAAAACCAGTGGATGGATCCAAAAATAATGATAGCAGGCTGATGATTGCTTTAAATTAATAAAAATACAGATGATGAATTCTTTACTATTTGTTTCCCACCCAAGATGAACGACATAGGCATACCCTAGGTGAACCAGATATTTGACAGACATACTATTCATTGCTGCCTCGATATGTGCCCCACAACTAATTTAGAACTCAAGTTTGAACATTAATTTGGACCTGACTTGGGAGTCCAAGAGCTGAACAGACGATAAAGTAGCAGGTAAGTTTAAGCAATGCATAACATAAGCGAAACAAAAGAGTGCGACCTCTCTTGTGGACCCGTGTACTCCTCGGGTTCATCTGCTGAGTCGATGATGGTGATGCCGTTGCGGTGGGTGCCGCGGCAGGAAGGAGATCTCGAGGCGGCGAAAGGCGGTCGAGTCGTGATGTCTGGTTTGGTGGATGCTTCATCGATGGAGCAGCTCGGGTGAGGTGGATGACGTCATGGCGGGAGCAGGACAAACCACACAAAGTTCCCTTCAACACGCACTGTGAATCAAGTAATTTTGTAAGGGCTCATTTGGCTTGCATGATTCTTAAAACGCAGGATAGGAAAAAACACGGAATAGGATAGGAAAATGCACATGGTAAGCAGCATTTGTAAACACATGATTTCATCAACTTGGGTGTTTGGTTTACAGGAATTGGAAGAGCAGAGGAATGCAAAGAAACATGGCCAAAATAAAGTGAAACCATATGAAAGCGTGTACAGTTAGAATGTTATTCTGGCACTAATGCACTTGGTCTTGTTTTCATGCATAGGATTTTGAAAAGAAGGTCCACGTGGATGTTTTGCTTCATTCCTTTCAACAAAATGCATGAATAATTGAATAGTAGAGTGCCATTGGAAAATTCCCTATTGCTATGTTTTTCCGTTGAACCAAAATAGCCCTAATGGATCGACGTGAATGTATAGTAATAAGTGATGCAACAAGTGTACAACCTCTTTGCCGTAGCCGTGTCGACCTCAGCATCATTGGGTTGGTCGTTGAAGCAGTTGAGGCAGAGGTGGCTGTCGGAGGTGTGGAGGAAGATCGAGGAATCAGAGACGGCGTCGAGTGGCACTGCTCTGTTGTGATGGATCGTTCGTCGTTGGAGCAGCTCCGTGAGCCGAAGATGTCAAGGCGAAGCAGCACAAGACAGACATCATCAATCTCAAGTGGGATTCTAATAGCATCTCCAATAGATGATGTAAAATGGATGTAAAATTAACATCACCAAAAACCACCGACTACAACAGATGAGGTAAAAACTGTTGACTCGAACTTAAGCGTCGAAACTGAAATTTATTGTGGAATCTGAATGCTACTGTCGAAACTGAACGCAATGGTAGCAGAGAGGCACTTGACACGTAGTTTAGGGAGGGCCTGCAGTTCATCTTCAACCTGCACCCCCCTGAGCCGCGAGCCACCACCAGCCGAACCGCCGGCCCCAGCGCCGCCTCGCCGCCCCGAAACAACTCGCCACCGTCGCCCCGGCCGGCCCTCTAGGCCCCCGCCCCCACCCCTGAACCCTAAGATAGATAGTGGGGTACCTTCTCGCGAGCCCCGCCCCGCCAAGGGTGGTTCTTCCTTAACTCCGTGAGCCCCCAACCCTGAAAACCGATGACCCAAAAGTCGATTCAGTCAATCAAGTGTGGCTTAATAGGAGCAGAGTAGCAAAGACGAAGCGAGGGGAGAGCAGCAACAGCAGCTGGGCGAAGCGAAAGCGATCAAGCGAGAGTCGAGCAGCAGAAGAAGAAGGAAGCGAGAGCCGAGCAGCAGCAGCAGATCCGGCTAGTATGGCGCCGCCTTGAAGGGGCCTCGCCTGACCGGGGAGAGCGGCCATGGAGATGTCGCCCGCGGCGCCGGCTTCAAGGTAGCCGCTCCATGGGGGTGCGGGATGGAGCACCGTCGGCGACGGGAGGTCGAGTTAAGGAGAAGGTGCGATGCGATGAGTGTACAACCTCTTTGGTGGCGCCGAGTAGGCCTCGGCTTTGTCCGAGGAGTCGGTGAGGATGCTGCGGTTCCGGTGGAGCAGGTTAAGGCGGCGCTATGGGGATGGAGCAGCCGCGATAGACGAGGCGATCGTCAGAGCAGCTCCTTGGAGGTGGAGGATGGGGCGGCTGAACCGGCGGGACGGTGAGATGGACGACGGAGCCTCATCAGGGGAGGTGGACGAGGGACGTCGAGCTGTTGCGGTGGACGACATCGTCGGGAAGAGGCTTCGGCTGGGCAGCGGTGACGTGGCAGACGGAGGAGGGTGGGGTTTCGCGGCTGGAGCGGAGAGGTTATGGCGGCCTGGGATTTCGAATGGCGAAAAGGGGGCGATGGGAGGGGGTTAAGCATGACTTAGGGATGCGCTTGTCCAAAATGTAGGGTGTGTTACAAAAGTACCCCCCACCGATTTGAACTAGCGGCCCTTTCGGCTCAGGCTTAGAAGGGGGATTTCGCGTGTCGGGATTTGGCAGCTGGAGGGAGTTTTCACGCGCGTTGTAATTTCGGGATAGCAAGGCGTGGGTTGTGAAGGCGCCAGTTTTGGGAGCACGATATCTGAATTTTCGGGATATAACAAGACGCGGGTTGAATTTTAGGGACAAGCCTAACATGTAGTAATATTGTACTTGTACGTACCAAATCAATTCGCACTTCCCTCAACCAAAAAGAAAACGAAAAAATAAAACTATTCACACCACACAAAGATAGAGTCTTGCCCGTTTTACTATACAAATGCTATTCAAAGCTACTCCTCCTTCCATCTATATAGGGCCTAATCGTTTTTCGATGCTAACTTTGACCAAATATTAGAGCAATGATATATGACATGCAACTTACACAAAGCACACCATTAACTTCGTGCATGAAAGGTTCTTTCAATGATATAATTTTCACATTGTGCATGTCATGTACTATTAATCTTGTCAATAGTCAAAGGCGGTCTTAAAAATCTCATTACGCCCTATATAGATGGAAGGAGGGAGTATGAATCCATGTTATGTCCGATTAAATTTTTTCGCTTGCTGTATAATGCATGTAACCTACTCATACCAACATTTTAGTGCATTCCAAATGTCTATACTACCGCTGCAATTCGAACTAAATTTGAATTCGTTTCTCTATTTCAATAAGAATCTACAATCATGATTGTTGCCAACTTCAACCATCATTCGTGTATTACCTTAATCACACACCACATGATTGCTATAGAGATAGATATGAACTATGTGTACTACATGAACTCGAATTCTATTTTTTGAATACACTTGATGTCGATTCCAAATAATAGTACATTTGATGTACTAACTATATATTCATAATCTAAACCATGTTCCATACGTACACCGTGTTTATCACACAAAGTATAGTGCCCCGCCCCCTACATTATGACAAGTATTAAGACCCGAGTTGCAAAAGCCACACATTAGCCCAAATTATAATCAATGTTCTACATTATGATATCTTCTTCAAGTATCCGTATCCACTTTTTTATAATGAATTATTATCTTTGTTCGTCTTTTACACCTTCACGATCCTCTTCTATTTGTAGCTAGCTAGCGCTAACTTTCTATCGTGCATGCACGCCCGCCCCCTCACACACCCTTAGCGCCCCTCCATCACACACGCTCATTATTTCTCTTTAGGTCGCCCACCAGTGTGTGTAGAGCCCCTGCTCCTTCTTTCTCGCACACACCGGTCGATATACCTCTCTAGCCAAGTGTTCCTACAACAAACACATATATACTTCCCTCTTCTCTTCTCACCGTCCATGCCCCCATATGTCCAATACGATTCCACGCAGTGCACACTCCCGCCCTCTTTTCATTAATCACATGCTCGCACTCCTCCCCCTCGACATGGTAGGCCTCTCGCACCACCTCCTAGCCACACCCTCTCCCCTGTCCGCCTCCGGACCTTATTTGCTTCTAACACATGCAGGCGTGTATATGAACTGATCTCCTACATATAGCCAGGTCGACTATAATTCGCTTTCACCAAGCACCGATACACTTACCTCGCTAGTTATGTCTCTCCTTTCTCGGACACACGAGGTTGATCTTCATATGTAGTTACGCATGCTTACCACAACCATATCTTCTCCCTTGGATACCTCCCGACCCGTCTCTCACACGCACGCGTGCATAGGCAGATGACATCCCCGCCCTCTCTTATTGATATTGCACTCATACCCTCCGTTTGTCTAGCAGGCCTCTCCCACCATTTGTGAGAGCCACTCCACCACCAACCCTCCGACGCTCTACCTTTGTCTTCTCCCCAACCTTATTCCTCTGCTACACATATCCATGGATGTCGATCGATCTCCCTCAGTACATAGCTAGGTCTCTCTCCTTCCCCACACATATACTAGTCGACCGGTCTCTACCCCCCCCCCCCCCAACACACACACCGATAGTCGAACGTTGTAGGTAGGTATCCATGCCACGGAGAAGAACTGCACCTCTGCCCTCTAAAATTCCAGTAGGCCAGCCGCCCTGTATCTTTGACGTGGGCAAACACAAATTCGATGGCACTCTTTATCGATCGCTCAGCCACACACTTCATCCCTGTTTTCAATTCTATCGATATCTCACGTCCATGACTCTGTTTCACACACATTGCATATGTTACATTTTTCTGATTGAGATATCATCAACACATTGCCTCTGCTTTCGCACAAACCATCTCTCACACCCACCCACGCACGCATACTGCACCTAAAGAAGAAGTGCACGCAGGACGCACGTACTCATGTCTCGTTCCCGGCCACACCCGCGCGGGTACACGGTGGAGTTTGTTTCTGTATGAAAAGGCAGCCCACGTGATAATTTGACGCGTGTAGCGGTTGTTTACTCGAAGGAGGGTCGGGTACCACGCCTAGAATATAAAACGATTGACGTGGGGAAATGGAAAAATGGGTTTGTCTCTCGTCACACCATCTCACACAAGGACGCCGTGGCCTCTCTCTCAGTGTTGGTCAGTGATCCGACCGCATCCCGTCCGCCGGCGGAAAGGGAGGATGTGCATCGTCTCTCCGTTCGACGGCGTTGAGGCAGCTCGTCCCGATCTGCGGTACCTGCCGTTCTCTCTGACCAAGCTCCGGCGTGGTAGGGCCTTCACCACTTGCTCGCTGCCGCAGTATGGGCAGATCTCGACCGCCGGCGCCCTCCTAGTAACATCCCGACGACCCTCAGGTACAACTTCCTCCGGCCTTGCTCCACTGCCCATCTTCCCACATTGCTGCATGTGGATCTTCTTTAGTTGTTTGCGTATCTCGGCCGGCGTACTTTCCATCTTGCAATCTCGTCCTCAAACCATTTTTGATAAACCACCATGTGCTATCTTTCCCTTTTTACATGGAACATGCTTCTTTTTTGTCGGCGTATGTGTCTTCAACTCGTGTTATTGGGCAGTAATTGTTTCCTTTCGACCTCCTTTTGCAAACAGGGCTATCCATTTTCACCTCGTTGCTATTGCGACCTTTTGGTGAACTGCACAAATCACTTTTTTGAAGAGTGTTTTGTGCAGTTCCGCCAAAATGTCACACGGGCAACGTTTTTACATTTCTGTGGGACTGGGAAAGGGAGATTGGTTTTGCTATCCTCCTCATCCAACTCCGTGCCTAATCTTTCTCCAACAAGAAGTTATTCCTAAAGAGAGATTGTAGAGGTGATCGGCTTCTATTTATGTGTGTTATGTTTCATCATCTAGTTCCACTATTATTGTAATCACACCGTTGGATATCTTTGCAAACAGGGATGGTCCGCTCGATTTTAGTGGAGCTGCACAAAATGATCGGATTGTGGTGTCCTTCATACACCTCTTTTTGGCTCTGAGCTGGGTGAAACTAGCTGCCAAGTAATGAACACTGTGCCAAGGAAATGGAGCCATGCCTACGAACAACATCGATCAATTATATATTTTTGTTTATTTGTACACCTTCTCACAACTTTGTCTTGAGTTGTGATGTGAATATTGGCGCTGATCTGCGAACCATTGAGATGCATTAGCCATGGTAGTTTCATTTGTATTTGATGGAATGTTGTAACGAGATAATCTCGAGGCAAGACACATGAATCCCAAGTTGAAACCTTTTTTTCCTCGGGAACGAAGTTGAAACCTTCATAGCATCACAGTACAATTTCATCAAAATTATGCGTACATATAAACAAATCCTGAAGGATTGATAGCAATGCCAGAAACAATTCAACTTTGTTTCGCCGACATGTTGGACATCCTTCATCCGGCTCCACCTGCCATGCAGCAATATTGAGTGCACAACACAACTTCAGGGAAAGATTCACTCCGGTCGTTGCGCCGCAGTAGTAATGACTAGTGAGCAGTCAAATCACAGAGCCCCACCTTCACCATAGTAAGTTGCTCGGACGAAGCAACCATCATTTCTCTGTTCCTTGAATCCGCTGGTACTCCCATATTCCCACAGTAATAAGTTGCTCAGGCGAATCAACCATCACTATATCCGCTCACGTGTGATGACCACGGGAGCTATCCATTCAGATTGCATGTTAAAAAAAAGGTCGATAACTAATGCGGCAAACTTTCAAAAAAAAAACCTAATGCGGCACCTCGGGCCAACGCGGCCAGATCGCATTTTGCACGAGAAATTACACACCATGTTTCATTAACATGTGGTCCCGTTCCAACATATCAGTGACACGACGACAAGTAGTAGGAATATTTCTGAACCGACATGTAGGCCGGGGCGCCCCTTCGTGAACCTTGGCAAACTGGCAACCGTCCACCGACTCTTGGCCTTTCCCTCTCGATTTGGAACTGCTGTCGCACGCTCTTCCTCTCCCTCCTCCATAATTGTACGTGCATTGCAACAGGTTATCGGATGAGGCCAATCAACAATAGTACTCCCTCCATTCCTAAATGTAAGTCTTTGTAGAGATTTCACTATGAACCATATACGGATGTATATAGATGCATATTAAGTGTAGATTCATTCATTTTGCTCTGTATGTAGTCCACCTAGTGAAATATCTACAAAGACTTATATTTAGGAACGGAGGAAGTAGTACACTATTTGTACTAGCTTCACATGCTTCGTGCGTCGTGCGGGTGTTTTTACTGTAGCCATATTGTACTACGTAACCAGCACCTCGAATCCTTGATACTAGTACTATATAGTACTGTAAGTAGTAGGAGTAGTAGGGTGGCATGGGCCAGAACAAGCATTCACGTCCAGGAGTACGGCACACGCCACCAGCACGACTTCCATCTGACACCATATTTCTTGGAGTCGTGCTAGAGCAATCTCTTCAACCTCATCATTTCTCTAACTCAGCCATCGTGCGGCGGGCGAGGTGGGGCTTTGCCGATAGTCGGTTTCCTCAACTGCGGTCCCACTTGTAAGGCCAACTCCAACGCTCTATCAATATATGGATGTACTCTTCTTCCCAATACAAAAACTTGCATCCATTCTTCTCCCTTCGTTGCACAATACATGCCTTCTATTTGTCAAAATATATATGTATCTAGACATGTTTTAGTATATAGGTACATCCATTTTTGGACAAATGGAAGTCAAGTATTTTGGAACGGAGGAGTACCTAATAAATTTTTAAGTTAGCACAACTAGTCTAATCCGAGAGCACAACCAAGATTTTGTGGGTTCTTCCTCCTTTTGCCAACACGTGGGACATCCAGCATCCAGGTCGTGTCATGAAAGAAAATAGAGTGGTAGTTGAAGCCACGAGATGTGCATCTTGGGTTAAACTGTAAATAGAATCTTACTGCTCTTGAGTAACTCCAAAAGCGCCACCTAAGATCTTTATTGATTTGTTTTTCATCACCAAGACGCCGAGGTGAAAGATGTGCAGGTTCGATGGGTCCTCTTGCATTTTCACTGACATGTGGGGCCGCATGTGAGCAAACAAACGATGGGCTCCGCGTGTCCGCTGGCTGGCTGAGAAGAGAGATAGAGGAGGGCTGAGCACGGACTGCAGGAAATTTGCTCTACGTAACCAGCACCTTGATATTCGCGTGTGGTTGTTTCTAGAATAAAAAAAAGGAGGTACCCCTACTTATGTTACTCCCACTACGCCTAGCCTAAGGTTAGTAGGTGACCTTGCCCTTGGCTCTTCGCCTCTTCCGGAAGTCGATGGTTCTACAATAGTGCTTTTGGCAATCTGACACCAAATGAACTGCTGCACGTCCACCGCTTGTAAGCAAAAGTTTCTCCTCGTGCTGCGAGCCATCACGCAGGCGTTGGCGAGGGAGAAGGCGTAATCAAGCTTCTCGTCGTTCTGTGAGTTGACGGGACACATCAAAGTTATTTACTAGTAGTACGTACTCTCTCCAAAAAAGGGCTGACCATGTCATTGCTACCATCCCGTGCTCCGTTGTTGAGTACGTGCACTATTCACGTGCCATCGAGGAGAAAAAAATATTGCGTAGGTACCATCGAAGTGCACGACTCACTTACGAAAAAGGGTTTCCCCCCGCTTTTCCCTTGCACGACTCTCTTACGCACTGCTTATCTGATTATCTCCATTTTCTTGCATGACACATGCACCTTGATGCTAGATGTCTTGCGTGTTGGGAAAAGGATGAACAAAGCTCACGTAAAAGAAAAGAGTTGAAGAGCATAGATTCCCGACGACCGAGGAGGAGCAAGGAACCTCGCGGTGGAGCGTCTGCAAGGAACCTTGTGCGTTTTCCCCTGTTTTTTGCCGCCTGCCCACCTATAAACAACTAAAAGAACATGAAATTTTCGCTAACCACTAGAAACGGTACATCAGGATGCTAAGTTGAAGATGTTTTATACTCCCTCCATTCCCAAATATAAGTCTTTTCAGATATTTCAATAAGGGACTACATACGAAACAAAATGAGTGAATCTACACTCTAAAATATGTCTACATACATCCGTATGTTGTAGTCTATTTGAAATGTCTAGAAAGACTTATATTTAGGAACGGAGGGAGTAGTTTATATTGAATTATTGATAACCACGCAACAAGCCACGCATGTACAGGACGCATGCAGCCACGCATGTACACAAGCCAACGCACTAACTCCATCCGATCCAACTCATGCACATACGCGCACAACATGGAGCACACAACACACGTACACAAGACGTGCATGCACACACGCTCGGCCGCAGAATGCACGTGAATAACACATGCATGCGCACACACTCGGCTGCATGGAGGCATGCGCCATCCGCGGCGACATCCGGTTCGTCGTGCTACAGCGAAGCTCGCACGCAACGGCGCATACGCATCTCTTGCAGCACCTCTTTGTCGTCGTTGCTCAACTACTAGTCGGAGACGAAGACGACCGCAGCCTCGGCCTTAGAGCTAGCACCGATGGAAAAAAACGCACGCTGCACGCACACGAGCACATACGGAGTGCCCACGACGTGGTTGTGGTGCGTCCCCAGTCGCTTCTACTCCTTCTGCGCACGTTGTCTATCAAGGCGGCTGCATGCTAATGATGATGTGGGTGAGATCTTCTAGGACTCAGATGATGACGAGGAAAATTATGAGACACAAGGTGACATACACCGTCAAGGTCCACGGTCAAGGGGGTGCTAGTAAGTGCTTAGATGTGCTTAGAGCAAGTACAATAGAGCTGAGTCGGCGGGCTATAAGGAATAAACTATAGTATATTTCTGCTTAGTTGGAGGAAGAGAAGAGGAGAGAGAAGGTAAGCGGGCTCTTCGTGAAGAGCCAGCTCTAGCACGTGCTCCTAGGCACTTTGTGAGAATGAAAGGTGGGCCACAGAACAAAAAAGTAGTAGTACACTCTTTTGATCTACTATTGTACATGTTGACTATAAGATGGGTTGTAGATGACATGGCACTGGCTTATAGCCAGCAGCTGGCTATACTATTAATGCTCTTTAGATGAGGTGCTAAGTGCATTAAATGGCTTAGTAACTCAAGTCTTCAATGCATAGGTGCTTAGTTTATTGGTGCCACATCATATTTTATGCCTACGTGGCAGGCTTAGCAGCTATACATGGTGGAGCACTGGGAGAGGCCAAGGCTGGTTATAGTGGGGAGTAACTTGTACTGTAACATATTACTATGTTACTCTAAACATCTCTATAAACCGAAAAGTAGGGAATAGTAACATACTAGACTAGTGTCATATGCAGAGTATGGGAGCACATGATATTTCCCCGTCCGGACCGATCCCAAGTTGGCTTCTCACCTTCTTGGCCCAACAAAAACCCCTCCCCCCTCCCGCACGCGCTTCCCGCCTGGGCGCCGGTGAGCCCGCCGCCCACATTGATGGCAAGTCGAGGCGACGCGACCTCTCACTGCTTCCGCCATTGAAGCGGGCGCGCCGATCGAGGGCACCGCCACGCACGCCGGCATTTCAGACTACAGTGGATAGTAACTTTAGAGCAAGTACTACAATTAGATGACATAAGCAGGCTATAAGGATTTAAATATAGTATATGTGCTTAGTTGAAGGAGAGAGAAGAGGAGAGAGAAGAGAAGCGGATTGTAAACGTGTAACCGGTTGTACTCCAACATACTTTGTGAGACAAAAGGTGGGGCCATTATTAATGATATTGTATTTATACTAAAGGGACTAAAGGACGCCTTAATTACTCCGTTTTTTTGAGACAAACCTTGGTGGGGCTATTATTGACTTTTTTGAGCTATTATTGACTTGGACGTGGGGTTTGGGGGCCAAAGGCCTACTATTATACTCGCACGACCGACCTGGCATGCTCTACCCTAGCCGCCGCTGTATCATATGGTTTCGCACCGTTCCAGATCTTAGCGCCGCCACGCAATTCTTCTCCAGCCCTCCTTAGGCGCACCGCGAGAAGGGACAACGATCCTTCGAACCCGCCTTCGTGATCCTGTCACGGAGAGAGGCGATCAGTTTTTTGGGGAGCACACTCCTGTGACTGCTGCCAGCGACGACTTCCTCAACGACAGCTTTCTTCCCCTACCTCGGTAACCTCTTCATCAACGACATGAGTGACAACATCAACCACATCGGTTCTGCTCCCGCTGTCAAGATGTGATTCTGTCCTCCGGTTTAGTCCGCATCATTACTTTGATGTTTGCAATTGTCGTCATGATCTATTTATTGTTGTTTGGATTAAATCTCATACTAAATTGCTCATATATTCAACAATCCAATCCAAAAACCTGATCACAGCAATTTACTCCGAGTGGTTTTGTTGCGCTTTTGAAGCCACCTACTTTTAAGGGGTGCAATATAAAGGTGGCGCACAAGAGCAGTATATTGGTTTCAGATCATGTCTTGCTATGACGCCACTAAGGGTAAGCCCGAGGCGATCTTAATCCTACAGCAGAGAAGCTTTTGAACATGGATACCCTCTTCAAAGCCGCCTGCTGAGTGTTCTTGATGATTCCATTGTGGATTCATATATGCCGCTTGACAGCGGCAAAGACATGTGGGTTGCGCCGAGGCCACGTTTGGGCCCTCGGTACCGCAACGAGTTGTGCGTCATGGAGCAATTTTGTGACTACAAGATGACAGATGAGCGCTCTGTTGTTCAGCAGACTCATGAGATCTGATCACTCTCTAAGGAACTTGAGTACTTTAAGTGTGTGTTGCGGACAAATTTGTTCTTTGGGACCATCATTGCCAAGCTTCCACCTTCGTGGAACGATTTTGCTACTTCTCGAAAAACAAGAGACGTGAGTTTTCTGTTTTGGATCTCATTAGCACTCTTGATTTTGAGGAGAAGGCGAGAGCAAAGACACACGTGCTCGGTCATTGAGGGAGCTTCTAGTGCCCACATGGTACACGAGAAGAACTTCCAGCCCAACCAGCCCCAAAACAACAAGAACAAATCTCAGGGGAAAGGCAAGTTTGATGCAAAGAACAAGCCGTCACATTCTACCAACTTCAAGAAGAATTCTCATAACGGGAAGGGATACAAACCTCAATTTTGGAAGCACTGCACAAAATTTATATGGCTGCATCTACCTGCTGTCAGCTAACCTCATGGTGCTCCAGGTATTCCTACATTCGTAACTAGGTACAATGACCACCGCAAGATGAAATTAGCTTATTCGTACGTTGACTTGCTGAATGCAGTGCGGAACGATCCTGTCATGTGTGGAGGAGCAAACAAGTAGTGCAGCCGAAGGTGGAAATCAACCAAGGACTTATGAAATTATATGTAATCTTCCTCAGGCAGGTCAGTATCCCCTCCGTCCAGATGATCGTGTTTTGTCATGCCGAGCTATTGATATGTGCTACTGTTTTGCAACACCGTTTAAGTATAGCTACTGTTTTCCTATCTTTTCAGATTCAGGACAATGAATATGATATCAGGGGAACTGCACAATATGGACCCATGTTGAGTCATCTCTATTGCCTCATGTGTTTGCAGCAAATGTGTCAGCATCAATTGCAAGATGAGGCAGGTAGCTAGCTGTGGAGTTGCCAACATGCTCAAAGTGCTCGCAACATTGAGAAGAAACAAGCATGCCCAGAAATTAATGCGCATGCAGGGAGGCCCTTTGCTCAGAGAAGCATCGACCAATTTTCTTTATTTCCACACCTTCTCACAACTTTGTATATTGGTTATAGTATGGTGAATCATTGAGATGCATAGACATGCTGAACTTTTGTTCTTCTGAATGTTAGTTTAATGTGAGTGTTCGCATCGATACCGCATCCTCTAATTTGGTGGATGCACACACAGAAAATAAATCTCCTCAATTTACTCCATAACCACCCTATTAAATAGGCCTAGTAACAAACCAGGCGCATGCAGTGGCCGGCGGGCACATGCATCCTGCATGCATGGCCAGTCAGCCAAGCCCATGCGCCAGCTCCAATGCAACAACGCAAAAGAAGAGAGCGGTTCTTGGGAAAAAGCGAGTAGTTAGTGCAGCGGGCCTTATAAACACGAACAGCTCGCTCTCCCTCCTGCCTCCCCACCCAATTCCCCCCGCTCCCCAATCTTCCTCACTCGCCCGTAGAAACCCCGCTTACCTTCTTCCTCACTGCATCTAAAGCGCCGCCTCTTCTTCCACTCCTCTGAAATCCCCAGCCCTCCTTCTTCCCCACTCGCACTGCCACTAGGCTCGTCTCTGGCTACTCTGCTCAAACCCGTGAGCTCGGCGCGACGCCCACAAGGAAAATGGAGTCGTCTGGCCCCAGCGCCAAGAAGATGAGGCTCCCTTGACGGCGACGCTGATTGTAGATCCCAGACCAGTAGCTGGGAGAAGCGGCGAGCCCCCCACCCGGATCTGGGAACGGTAGAATCTCCGGTGGACCGCATCAGCGATCTCCCGGGGCCATCCTTGAGGAGATCATCTCGCTTCTCCCCACTGCTACGTCTTGAGCTTGCGTTGGTTTTCCCCGAAGAGGAGAGGATGATGCAGCACAGTAGCATAAGTATTTCCCTCAGTTTTTGAGAACCAAGGTATCAATCCAGTAGGAGGCCACGCACAAGTCCCTCGTACCTGCACAAAACGATAGCTACTCGCAACCAACGCGATTAGGGGTTGTCAATCCCTTCACGGTCACTTACGAGAGTGAGATCTGATAGAGATAATATTTTTGGTATAAAGATGCAAAGTGAAAAGTAAAAGGCAAAGTAAAACAAAGCAAGTATAAAAGTGATGGAGATTGATATGATGAGAATAGACCCGGGGGCCATAGGTTTCACTAGTGGCTTCTCTCAAGAGCATAAGTATTCTACGGTAGGTGAACAAATTACTGTTGAGCAATTGCCAGAATTGAGCATAGTTATGAGGTTATCTAGGTATGATCATGTATATAGGCATCACGTCCGAGACAAGTAGATCGAAACGATTCTACATCTACTACTATTACTCCACTCATCGACCGCTATCCAAAGATGCATCTAGAGTATTAAGTTAAAAACAGAGTAATGCCTTAAGCAAGATGACATGATGTAGAGGAATAAATTCATGCAATATGATAAATACCCCATCTTGTTATCCTCGATGGCAACAATACAATACGTGCCTTGCAACCCTTTACATCCTGGGTAAGGACACCGCAAGATTGAACCCAAAGCCATGCACTTCTCCCATTGCAAGAACTACCAATCTAGTTGGCCAAACCAAACGGATATTTCGAAGAGACTTACAAAGATAACTCAATCATACATAAAATAATTCAGAGAAGATTCAAATATTATTCATAGATAAGTTGGATCATAAACCCACAATTCATCGATCTCAACAAACACACCGCAAAAAGAAGATTACATCGAATAGATCTCCACGAGAGAGGGGGAGAACATTGTATTGAGATCCAAAAAGAGAGAAGAAGCCATCTAGCTACTAGCTATGGACCCGAAGGTCTGAAGTAAACTACTCACACTTCATCGGAGGGGCTATGGTGTTGATGTAGAAGCCCTCCGTGGTGGATGCCCCCTCGCGGAGCTCGAACAGGCCCCAAGATGGGATCTCGTGGATATAGGAAGTTGCGGCGGTGGAATTAGGTTTTGGCTCCTGTTCGATCGTTTGGGGTGCGTGAGGTATATATAGGAGGAAAGATGCGTCGGTGGAGCTTTGAGGGGCCCACGAGGCGGGCGCGCCTTGGGGGCCCCCACCTCGTGACCGCCTCTCGATGCCTTGGCGTGGGTCCAAGTCTCTGGATCACGTTCGTGAGAAAATCACGTTTCGAAGGTTTCATTCCGTTTGGACTCCGTTTGATATTCTGTTTCTTCAAACACTGAAAAAGGCAAAAACAGCAATTCAGGCTGGGCCTCCGGTTAATAGGTTAGTCCCAAAAGTAATATACAAGTGGAAAATAAAGCCCATTATAGTCCAAAACAATAGATAAAGTAGCATGGAGCAATCAAAAATTATAGATACGTTGGAGACGTATCAGGCATCCCCAAGCTTAATTCCTGCTCGTCCTCGAGTAGGTAAATGATAAAAAGAGAATTTTTGATGCGGAGTGATACTTTGGCATAATTTCAGTGTAAATCTTCTTAATCATGGTACGAATATTCAGATCCGAAAATTCAAGACAAAAGTTCATATTGACATAAAAATATTAATACTTCAAGCATACTAATCAAGGTAATCATGTCTTCTCAAAATAGCATGGCAAAAGAAAGTTCATCCCTACAAAATCATATAGTTAGGCTATGCTTCATTTTCGTCACACAAAGATGTTCCCAACTTCTATACCCCCGATGACAAGCCAAGCAATTGTTTCATACTTAAATAATCTCAAACTTTTTCAACCTTCACGCAATACATGAGCATGAGCCATGGATATATCACTATGGGTGGAATAGAATATGATGATGGGGATTGTGTGGAGAAGACAAAAAAGGAGAAAGTCTCACATTGACGAGGATAATCAACGGGCTATGGAGATGCCCATCAATTGATGTCAACATGAGGAGTAGGGATTGCCATGCAACGGATGCACTAGAGCTATGAATGCTCAACAAAACAAAACTAGTGGGTGTGCATCCAACTTGCTTGCTCATGAAGACCTAGGGCATTTTGAGGAAGCCCATCGTAGGAATATACAAGCCAAGTTCTATAATGAAAAATTCCCACTAGTATAAAAAGATGACTTATGAGACTCACTATATGAAAAATATGGTGCTACTTTGAAGCACAATATATGAGACTCACCACATGAAGAACAAGGTGCTACTTTGAAGCACAACATATGAACTCACTACATGAAGAACAAGGTGCTACTTTGAAGCACAAGTGTGGAAAAAGAGATAGTAGCATTGCTCTTTTTATTTATTTTATTTTTTTGGTCCTTTCTTTTTTTGGCCTTTCTCCTTCATTTTTTGGGCAATGCTCTAATAATGATGATCATCACACTTCTATTGATTACAACATAAGGATTACAACTCGAAACTAGAACAAGGTATGACTCTATATGAATGCCTCCGGCGGTGTACCAGGATGGTGCAATGAATCAAGAGTGACATGTATGAAAAATAATGCATGGTGGCTTTGCCACAAATACGATTTCAACTACATGATCATGCAATGGCAATATGACAAAAGTAAAGTATGTCATGATGATGATGAACGTTACGATGGAAAGTTGCATGGAAATATATCTTGGAATGGCTATGGAAATGCCATAATAGGTAGGTATGGTGGCTGTTTTGAGGAAGATATAAGGAGGTTTATGTGTGATAGAGTGTATCATATCACGGGTTTGGATGCACCGTGAAGTTTGCACCAACTCTCAAGGTGAGAAAGGGCAATGCACTGCATCGAAGAGGCTAGCAAAGGCGGAAAGGTAAAAGTGCGTATAATCCATGGACTCAACATTAGTCAAAAGAACTCATATACTTATTGCAAAAATTTAGAAGTCATCAAAAATCAAGTACTACACGCATGCTCCTAGGGGGATAGATTCGTAGGAAAAGACCATCGCTCGTCCCCGACCGCCACTCATAAGGATGCACAAGCCAGGTACACTTCATGTTTCAAATTTGTTACACAACTTTAACCATACATGCATGCTACGGGATTTGCTAACTTCAACACAAGCATTTCTCAAATTCATAACTACTCAACTAGAACGACTTTGATATTATCACCTCCATATCTCAAAACAATTATCAAGTATCAAACTTATCTTAGTATTCAACGCACTCAAAAGAAAGTTTCACATATCTTGAATACCAAGTATATTAATATTAAGCAAATTACCATGCTATTAACGACTCTCAAAATAATCTAAGTGAAGCATGAGAGATCAATAGTTTCTTTAAAACAAATCCACCACCGTGCTCTAAAAGATCTAAGTGAAGCACTAGAGCAAAAATTATCACGCTCAAAAGATATAAGTGAAGCACTATGAGCAAAACTATCAAGCTCAAAAAAATATAAGTGAAGTATATAGAGTATTCTATCAAATTTCAATTCATGTATGGCTCTCTCAAAAGGGGTGTACAGCAAGGATGATTATGGTAAACTAACAAGCAAAGACACAAATAATACAAGACGCTCCAAGCAAAACACTTATCATGTGGTGAATAAAAATATAGCTCCAAGTAAATTACCGATGGAAGTGGACGAAAGAGGGGATGCCTTCCGGGGCATCCCCAAGCTTTGACTTTTTGGTGTCCTTGGATTATCTTGGGGGTGCCATGGGCATCCCCAAGCTTAGGCTCTTGCCACCCCTTGTTCCATAATCCATCAAAAAGAATTCACTTGAAAACTTCACAACACAAAACTCAATAGAAATCTCGTGAGCTCCGTTAGAGAAAGAAAACAAAAGACTACTTTAAGGTACTATAATGAACTCATTCTTTATTTATATTGGTGTTAAACCTACTGTATTCCAACTTCTCTATGGATCATAAACTATTTTACTAGCCATAGATTTATCGAAATAAGCAAACAACACACGCAAAACAGAATCTGTCAAAAACAGAACAGTCTGTAGTAATCTGTAACTAACACAAACTTCTGGAACCGAAAAAATTCTACCAAAATTAGAAGACCTGGAAAATTTGTTTATTGATCAGCAGCAATTGGAATCAGTATTTTATCGCGTTCTGGTGATTTAACAATTCGGGCACTGAGCGCAAAGATTCTGGAAATTACAGCAAGATCAAATAACTATCACCCAAGAAGATCCAATAGGTTTAACTTGGCACAAACACTAATTAAAAGATAAAACCACATCTAAACAGAGGCTAGATGGATTATTTATTCCTAAAAAGAAGCAAAAACAAAAAAACTAAAAATAAAATTGGGTTGCCTCCCAACAAGCGCTATCGTTTAACGCCCCTAGCTAGGCATAAAAGTAAGGATAGATTTAGGTATTGCCATCTTTGGTAGGCAATTCTTCAATGAGGAATCTATCTTTCTCATAGATTTCTTTCTTTCTAGTAATTATCAAACTTTTAGGCATAAGATCGAAAAATTCATTTGTAGCAAATGGTTCCTTAATGATAGTAAAAAGATCGGGATGAATACTTATAGATTTAAGATCCGCAGTTTCCTTACTAGATGATTCACCCTTATTTTTAGGAACATACATAAGCTTGGCAATCTTAGTGGGAGGACTAGGAGTATTTTTTATGGAAGAAAAAGCGGTTCCCAAGTTGGTAATGATACTCTCAAGTTTATCGATTCGAGTGGAATCTAGATTTATTTTCTCATTAACCATAGGTTCCTTCTCCTTAATATTTTTCAATGTCATTCCTACCTTAGATCCATATTGAGTAATTTGATTATGGATCTTTTTGTCTAGATTGTCAATGGATTCAATGGTAGCAACTTTGTTTTCAATAATTTCAAGTCTTTGCATAACATGCTCCAAAGTTAACATAGTCCCATTAACCAAAAGAGGTGGTGAGCCAAATAAATCTATTAAAGCATTATAAGAATCAAAAGTATGGCTACCCAAGAAATTCCCTCCGGTAATGGTATCAAGGATATATCTATACCAAGGATTAGCACCTACATAAAAATTATGAAGAAGAACTGAAGTAGATTGCTTCCTGGTAGATCTATTTTGAGCATTGCAAATTCTATACCAAGCATCTTTTAGATTTTCTCCCTCCCTTTGCTTAAATTTAGAACTTCATTCTCGGGAGATAACGGAGAAGATAAGAGACTAGTCATGACGGCAAGCAAACAAACTAACACACGAGCAGACAAAAAGGCAAAGGGAAAAAGAGGAGGAGATTGGGAAAGAGAGGGCGAATAAAACGGCAAGGGTGAAGTGGGGGAGAGGAAAACGAGAGGCAAATGGAAAATAATGTAATGCGAGAGATAGGGATTGTGATGGGTACTTGGTATGTTAACTTTTGAGTAGACTCCCCGGCAACGGCGCCAGAAATCCTTCTTGCTACGTCTTGAGCTTGCGTTGGTTTTCCCCGAAGAGGAGAGGATGATGCAGCACAGTAGCGTAAGTATTTCCCTCAGTTTTTGAGAACCAAGGTATCAATCCAGTAGGAGGCCACGCATAAGTCCCTCGTACCTGCACAAAACGATAGCTACTCACAACCAACGCGATTAGGGGTTGTCAATCCCTTCACGATCACTTACGAGAGTGAGATCTGATAGAGATAATATTTTTGGTATTTTTGGTATAAAGATGCAAAGTGAAAAGTAAAAGGCAAAGTAAAACAAAGCAAGTATAAAAGTGATGGAGATTGATATGATGAGAATAGACCCAGGGGCCATAGGTTTCACTAGTGGCTTCTCTCAAGAGAATAAGTATTCTACAGTGGGTGAACAAATTACTGTTGAGCAATTGACAAAATTGAGCATAGTTATGAGGTTATCTAGGTATGATCATGTATATAGGCATCACGTCCGAGACAAGTAGATCGAAACGATTCTGCATCTACTACTATTACTCCACTCATCGACCGCTATCTAGCATGCATCTAGAGTATTAAGTTAAAAACAGAGTAACGCCTTAAGCAAGATGACATGATGTAGAGGAATAAATTCATGCAATATGATAAATACCCCATCTTGTTATCCTCGATGGCAACAATACAATCGTGCCTTGCAACCCTTTCATCCTTGGGTAAGGACACCGCAAGATTGAACCCAAAGCCATGCACTTCTCCCATTGCAAGAACTACCAATCTAGTTGGCCAAACCAAACGGATATTTCGAAGAGACTTGCAAAGATAACTCAATCATACATAAAAGAATTCAGAGAAGATTCAAATATTATTCATAGATAAGCTGGATCATAAACCCACAATTCATCGATCTCAACAAACACACCGCAAAAAGAAGATTACATCGAATAGATCTCCACGAGAGAGGGGAGAACATTGTATTGAGATCCAAAAGAGAGAAGAAGCCATCTAGCTACTAGCTATGGACCCAAGGTCTCAAGTAAACTACTCACACTTCATCGGAGGGGCTATGGTGTTGATGTAGAAGCCCTCCATGGTGGATGCCCCCTCGTGAGCTCGGAACAGGCCCCAAGATGGGATCTCGTGGATCTGAGGAAGTTGCGGCGGTGGAATTAGGTTTTGGCTCCTGTTCGATCGTTAGGGGTACGAGGTATATATAGGAGGAAAGGTGCGTCGGTGGAGCTTCGAGGGCCCACGAGGCAGGGGCGCGCACTGGGGGGGGGGGGGCACCCTCGTGACCGCCTCTCTGATGCCTTGGCATAGGGTCCAAGTCTCCTGGATCACGTTTCCGAAGGTTTCATTCCGTTTGGACTCCGTTTGATATTCCGTTTCTTCAAAACACTGGAAAAGGCAAAAAACAGCAATTCTGGGCTGGGCCTCCGGTTAATAGGTTAGTCCCAAAAGTAATATAAAGTGGAAAATAAAGCCCATTATAGTCCAAAACAATAGATAAAGTAGCATGGAGCAATAAAAAATTATAGATACGTTGGAGACGTATCACCCATCAAGGATTGCTGCCGCACACAAGTCCTCTCAACTCGGTGGCCCCCTCTATGGCGCACCGCGCCCCTCAATCTCGACTGTCGTCAGGTATCTGTCCTTCCTGAATTTGATCTCATCAGAGCCATCGTCTCTTCTCACCAGCAGGTCCCCGTTCAATGCCTCTGCATCCCGACAAGCTACCTGCTGTCCATACCCGGCAAGGTGGACGCTTGGCTGACATCCCCTGAATTTGGAAAACTCCAGCAGTTTGAGTTCTACCATTAGCACGAAATTTCCATACCACGAACATACCAAGAATTCGTGCCCACACCACCGTTGTCCATCTCGCGTTTTTCCTCCTCTCTCCACACCGCCACCTTCGCCCGGTGCCATCTACCAGATGATCTGGTACAAATGCTTCGACTCCCGTTGCTAAAAAAACTTTCGCTTGTGGTGGTTTATCGTCGAGGCCTCATCAAGACAGCATCATCCACTCCAGTTGCCTGCCCTCGAGCGCTTCTTGATTGTTTTGGGAATAGAAATCGGTATCAGTTGTCTCTAAATAAAGTCACCTCACCTTAAAAGCATTGGAATTTGTTTTAAAGGACAGTAGCTCATCATCGAAGATGCCCCTTCACTTGAAAGGTTGCTCCTTCATAGTTGTTATACACATTCAGAAATAAGCTATCTCTCGCGCCCAAACTGGAGACCTTGGGTGTAATTGTGACCCGTTTAATAATCACAAGGAGTTGGTGTTTGGCTCCTCACTTTTTCAGGTACCGTATATTATCATCTACATATTTGTAATCATATGCTGCATTTTTCATTTGTTCGCATAAGTTTTATATCATCTTGGAGTACACTTTGAGTACTAATATTATGTTATATGCTCAATGAAGAGTTCATCCATTGATAGCCTATCAATGCTGCTGGATTCTGTCAATATCATATATATCAGAATGTATAGTTTTGATCTGGACATAATTATTGGCTTGCTGCGATGCTTTCGATCTACGGAGAATTTATACATAGAGGTGATGATTTCATGCACTGCTGAAAGCCCGTATATATTGTACTAGAATTAATTGTTCACCGTCGTTCTTTCGACATACTCTTTTTCAGACCTTAATTGTTTTCAATCTTCATGTCTACTTAGGGAGAACCACATGGAGAAAACATATAACCAATCGTTGGCGTAATAAGCACAAGGATTTTCTCAGTTCTCATGACATTCGTTTGAGGACGATAACGATGGGACGATATGCATCCAACCGGCAAATGAAGCTTTGTCACATTCTTCTGTTGAACGCGAGGTTACTATTGTCCATGAGGCTTAATTTTTACAGCAAGAGATTTCTCACGGACGAACATGTTGAACAGCAAAAAAGAAGTTTTGGTGGACAAATGGGCTTCTAAACGTGCTCGGCTTATATTTACAATAAGTTGTAGACATCCTGAAATAATTTTTTTTGCACATGATGTTGATTTTATGGATCAGACCGATCCATTTGTTTGTGACTGCAAAAAAGAGTGGTTGGGTTAGATGTTACTGTCATGTTCAATCTGGGTTTTGTCTAAAAATTTGATGAACAATTAATCCTTGGGCTTTTTGTACCATTTGTATGCTTGACTTGCATGTTGTTGCCCTCGTACTCCCCTCCACCTGCCACTACACTGCCGCATCTTCCATGGCTGTTGTTCGTTCCCGTCCGAGGCCTTGCCGTCGTTCTCCGCCTTGGTTAGCTCGCTGTGCCCGCCGCCGTCTGGCGTTGTCAACATGGTCAACAACCAAGAGGAATCAGGAGATGATATGACGTGGAGGAGGCGTGATGAGGACCCACCAGGTCATTGCATTTATAGCAAGGTGTGCCTCGTTATTACAAGCCAAAAAATACTTCCTCCTAATTGTTTGACAACTAGGTTCCACGCCATTGTCAATGTAGTCAATAAACGAGAAAATTACACAACGAGCGGATAACACCAGGGACCCACAGCTTCGCCCGCTTGTTTTTCAGTTCGAGCCAGACTGAGCTCAATCTACTTGCAGCTGTCGGGGGTTGTGGCCTGTCTAGCCCACGCTTACGCTTTTATTAAGCACATGACGAGCCCAGTTGATATATTTTTTCTTTCGAAATTGGCTAGCCTAGTTCTTTTTTGGAGAATACCAAAACCGAGGCCTACTTGTTTTCTCAGCCTCTTTGGCTGCAAATCTTTCAAGACGAGGAGGGATGTAAGTAGTAAGAAATGGGCTTCCCGTAAAACGGGCTATAAGTTGTAAGAAATGGGCTGTAAATTTTAAACCAAAGCCAACCGCAATTGCATTAAAATATCATTTTTCAGGATTTGTCTATTCTCTACTCTTATAAAAACCAAAGCCAATGGCAATTACATTAAAATATCATCTTTTCTCCCACAAGATAAACTACTCATACAAATGCATCTTCATGTTCCGTGCAACGAACGGGCATCTTGCTAGTTAAGATTCTAAATTTCATTCTTTTTTTGCGGAGAATTGTTTTTTGAATTTTATTTTGATATAATTTTTGAAAATTATTTTTAACGTGACTCGAAATTTCGTGATTAAAAGAGTTCGGACCCCACCGAAATATGCAAAATTTCGTTGAATTTTTAGCAAAGATGCCTGTAATATATGGTGCGTAATGCTAACAAAAGAATATGGGCTTCAAATATCCTTAAGAATTAGCAAATGGGCTGTAAATTATTGAAAATAATGGCTAATGGGTTGTATGCTGTTTTCCATGATTTGGAGTCGACTTCGGGCCTACTAGGTTGACGATGATTATTGTCCTAATTTTTTTTACGACACGCAAGGCTTTGTCAACTTAGTCAACACACAACAATGATTGTTGGATGTCCATCCAACGGCCGCCGTCTTCTTCAATCTCTCGATCTTCCTGCTCGGCCGCCCAAACCAGCGCCGGCGGAGTGCTCTCCCTCCTCCGTGGTGGCTGTCTGCCGCCAGCCATCCCTCTAACCACCCACACATCCTGTTATTTTCGGCGCGACGGCCTCACCGCAGACCGACCGGTCAGCGCTTGTTCTCCCAGCGTGCAGCATCCGCTGCGGTGGCCTCGCCGACTCGGGTGGTTCTCTTCCGGCCTCGCCCTCATCCATCGCGTTTGTGCTCTCGTGGCGGCGAGGTCAACATGGTCAACAAACAACAGCCATCGGAAGAGGCCGGCGGAGGAGCCCACACAGGAAAATGCCTCCTTATTACGCGCAAAATAATGATTCATCCACCTGATAGCTGGGACCCACTGGAAGGGTCTTTGTATTTTGCAAAAAACGTTCCCCATTGTCACTCGCACTCCACCGGAAATGCCTCCTTATTACGCACAAAAAGAATACTCCCCCGCTAGCTGGGACTCACCTTGGTGGGAGGCTGACTTGTGGGCCTACTAAGTTTACGGGACGGAGTGCTTTGTCAACTTAGTCAATATGAACGATTCTAGCTCCAAAGGACCGTGACGATGTCCATCCAACGGCCGTAGTGCTTCTTCAACCTCTGGTCTTCGTGCTCCGGCCGCCCAAAGCAGCGCCGGTCGTGCCGCATGCTCCTACCTCCCGTGGCCGGCTGTGATGCCGCGCAGGCCTCACCGCCCCCTACTACTCCCACCGCTGGCTAGGCCATCCCTCTACTCACCCACACCCCTGTTATTCTGCGGCGATGGCAGCCTCACCTCGTACTCCTCTTCGTGGGCATCCACCGCTGCGTCTTCCCGGCTCCGCGTCGTCCCCTTCCTAGGCCTCGCCGTCGTCCACCGCCGTGGTGCTCTCGGTCTTGGCGTGGTCAATGTGGTCAATGATCGACTTCCGTAAGAGTATCTTGTCGTGGAGAGGTTGATACTGGGTCCATGGCGGCCGCAAGGAAGTGCCTCCTTATTACGCGCAAAATAATTATTCCTCCACCTGACAGCAGGGACCCACCGGACGGGCCACCGTATTTCGCGAAAAAAATGTTTCCCCCCTGACTGCTGGGACCCACCAGCTACATCTTCGCACACAAGGAAGTGCATCCGGGCAAAAAAAAAACGATTCGCCCCCCAGACTGCTGGGACCCACCAGCTACATCTTCACAGGCAAGGAAGTTGTCACGCCCAATATGCGACCCTATCCAAAAGGAACTCGAAGGTCCCACCAAGGATAGACCTGCATATTGAAACGCTTTTGCAAGGTGGATATCATTACATCAACATTACATAATACATAGGGATACATACAAAAGGGCATACAATGCCACATGAATACAACATCACATCATACAAGAACAACATCCGACTACGGATGAAACATAAACAGTAAACTCAAACAATATCCACCTCGCTAGCCCGGCTGCCGACCGAACCTATCCCCGATCAAGAAGAAGCGGAAGAAGAACTCAACGCAAGCAAGCATCACCCTCGCGTCATGATCATCGCATAACCTGTACCTGCAACTGGTGTTGTAGTAATCTGTGAGCCACGAGGACTCAGCAATCCCATTACCATGGGTATCAGGACTAGCAAAGCTTAAAAGGGAAAGGAAGGGGTAAAGTGGTGAGGTAGCAGCAGCGGCTAAGCATATATGGTGGCTAGCATACGCAAATGAGAGCGAGAAGAGAAACAAAGGAACGGTCGTCAATTAGAAATAATCACGAAGTGATCCTGAACTCCTACTTACGTCAGACATAACCCAGAAACCGTGTTCTCCTCTCGATCCACCCCGAAAAGAGACACTCACGGTTACGCACACGGTTGGTGTATTTTAATTAAGATCAACTTCGGTTTTCTACAACCGGACATTAACAAATTCCCATCTGCCACATAACCGCGGGCACGGCTTTGAAAGTTCATAACCCCTGCAGGGTGTCCCAACTTAGCCCATGATAAGCTCTCGCGATCAACGAAGGATATTCCTTCTCCCGGAAGACCCGATCAGTCTCGGAATCCGGCTACAAGACATTTCGACGATAATAAAACAAGACCAGCAAAGCCGCCCGATACCGACAATCCCGATAGGAGCTGCACATATCTCGCTCTCGAGGCAACACCGGATGAGACATCCTACGAGTAAAACCAAACCTCGAGTTGCCACGAGGGGCCCCTGATCTACTCGGTTCGGGCCAGCACTTAGAGAAGCACGGTCCGGGGGCTAATAAAGATGACCCTTGGGTTGGCCGACCCAAGGGAAAGGTAGGTGGTGGTGAGGCAAATGGTAAAACCAAGGTTGGGCCTTTGCTGGAAAAGTCTTATTCAAAGCGAACTGTCAAGGGGTCCCATAAATCACCCGACGCGTTAGGGACGCAAAATCCGGGAACATAACACCGATATGACGGAAACTAGGGCGGCAAGAGTGGAACAAAACACCTGCATAAGGCCGAGCCTTCCACCCTTTACCAATTATATAGATGCATTAATTAAATAAGATATATTGTGATATCCCAACAAGTAAACATGTTCCAACAAGGAACAACATCTCCATGTTCCAACAAGGAACAAACTTCATCTTCACCTGCAACTAACAACGCTATAAGAGGGGCTGAGCAAAGCGGTAACATAGCCAAACAACGGTTTGCTAGGAAGGGTGCAACAGGTTAGAGGTTCATGCAATTTGGGAGGCTTGAGCAGCAAGTGGTAGGTAACGCAGCATAGCGATAGAACGAAGCAACTAGCATAGCAATGATAGTAATGAGATCCAAGGTGACGGTCATCTTGCCTGAAATCCCGCAAGGAAGAAGAACGAGTCCATGAAGAAGATGAACGGAAGTAGTCGAACGAATCCTCACAATCGCAACATTACCGGAACCGAGAAGCACACCGGAAAGAAACAAACAACATGATAAATGCACAAGCATAAACATGGCACGATGCACAATCAAGTATGATGCATGTCCGGTTTAATGAGGCATGGCATGGCAATATGCAACAAACAATACTACCAATTAAATGGAGCTCAATATGCAACGGGTTGCATATTGACAAAACACCACATGCAATTATTTAGTTTAATCTCGTTTAGGTACACAACAATATTAAATGTTTTTAAACATGGCAAGGGGTGAAGCATAAATAAACTAACTATTTAGGCAAGTTTAAATGAGGCCGGAAATAAGAAACAACAATTCCGGAAAATCCTCATGAGCAATATTTTAGTTTCGGTACTGATCTGCCCTATACACAATTTTATTGTTGTTAAACAGCAAAATAAAGTGGACCATGTTAAACTAGGCATTTTTCCACCCCATTTACATATAGAGAACATTTAATTCCGAGTTACGGTTATTTAGTTATGAAATAAATCATTTTAACATGGCATATTAGCAAATTTAAATAAACAGCAAGTTAAACATTTTAACATGGGATGAAAAAGACATATTATTAATCTACACAATTTTCTGAGCATGTTACATATATAAATTATTTTAATCCGATGCACAGTATGAGAGATGTTAAATGCATGAAGTTTAGGGACTTTTCTGCAAATCTGAAATCTCAGGAATAATAGCTAAATCGCGGATCTGAAAAAAAAGTACACGGGCCAAATCTGGCAGAGGTCCAACAGAAGGGAAAATAATGAGGCGCTGGGGGGGTGGCCTCACCATGGGCCTCGCCCGGTCGGAAGCAAGGGGAGGCGGTGGGGGGCGCCTGGGCTGGCTGGGCTGTGGCCCGGCGGATCGGTGGAGGAGGCGTGCGCTGGGCGGCTGCGGATCTGGGCCACACGCAGGCAGCGGTTCGACGCGATCAACGACCACGGCGAAGCGGACGAGCAGAGAGGCTCGCTGGCGCAGAGCCTGCGGCGGCGAGAACGGCAGCTGGCGACGCAGGGCGCCGGTGACCGGAGCGAGCTCCGCGAAGCGAGGCGAAGGGGCGGCGAGGTGGGGACTTGGCGCGGAGGCCGAGCGCGCACGGATCAGCGCTGGGGAAGGGCACGCGGCGACGGCGTCTGGTGCGGGACTTGGCGCGGAGAAACTTTGTGGCGGTGGCTAGGTTTGAAGATGGACTTGGTGCGGGACGACAGCGACGGAGTTAGGGGCCCCGCGAGCCTCGCCAAAGCGACGGGACGGCGGCGCGAGGATCGGGAGCTCCTCTCCGATCGAGCGGAGGCTGCAGGACGCAGAGGCGCGACACTTGGAGATGGCGGGGAGCTCCTGCTTCTGTCCAAAGAGAAGATGGAGAGCAGGGGAGGCCAGAGCGGCCAAAGAGAGAGAGCGATGTGTGTGTGAGAGAGAGGGCTGGAGAAGGAAGGAGAGATGGGGTGGCGCGGGGCTCATCTGCTGGTGGCGCCCAACGTCGAAGGGAGCTCCAGCTGCTGCGCGAAGTTTGGGTGAGGCATGATCTGGAGGACAGGGGAGATCCAGGAGAGGAGTGGCGGCTGCGGGTTGGCTCGGGATGGATCCCGAGGGGAACCAGAGACTGGCGGCGGGGAGGAGGATCCCTAGAAATTAGGGATTTGTCTGATGATTGCACTGCTATTTATACTAGGTGGTGGTTAGGGGCAAAACGGACCCTCCGATTAGAATCGAACGGTCGAAAACAAACAGGTTAGGGAGTCCAAAAGAGAAAACGGAGACGTTTTATAGACGTTAGGGGATGATCTGAACCCATCGGTAACGAAAGCCCGGTCGGGTTCGGGCAGTTTTGACGCACGAAAGAGGGGGTCGGTGGCTGGACAAGAGGGGAACGCTACACGGTTGGTCTCGGACGCCAACGAAAGCAAAGGGCAAGGGGTTCTGTTGGTCTCGGAGAAAGAGAGAAAAGAGGGTCCAATTGGTCCGAGAGAAGGTCAACAAGGACAAGCGGTCCGACAACAGTCGACGAAGACAAAGAGAGAAGCAAGAACTACAAACGGCTACGAAGTTTTAAGAAAACATGCAGATGCAATGCACATGATGCGATGAGATGAAATGCATGGCAAGAACGAAATGCAAATGATGCAATGATGAATGCAACGAACAAAACAAAAAGCAAAACAACAAAAAACAAAAACCCAACCACGGAGGAAATAAAAATCACATAGCCGGAAATGGCAAGAGTCGGAGTTACGAATATGGAAAGTTGTATCCGGGGTGTTACAAAGTGCCTGACAGTCAGGACCCACCTGGTCAAAGCATATGTAGCGTTGTCATTCGGGTCGCGAACGTGTACATACATATATACTAGTCGATGTAGAGGCGCGCACGTGTCGTAGTAGAGGCGCGCACGTAGCATGTACACGCATGCTTACGGCGGCGTGGTGCAAGAAAGAAAATACGCCACGATGTATGTACGACGCCGGGCTCGTGTACATGGCTGGGTCGGAACGGAGAAATAGCGTCGTCGTCGTGTTCATGGGGAGGCAACGAAATGCGTCGTGTTCATCGGGAGGCAACGGAACGCGTGGGAGCCAACTGGCTGGGTCGGAACAGAATGCGTGGTCGTGTTCATCGGGAGGGCTTGGACGGAACAGGCGATGGAAACGAGGCCTGGCGTACCGCACAACGGAGGAAACAGACCTCCTACGTTCGGAACGGGGTCCTGTTGATCGGGAGGGGTATGGCGTACCGCAAAACGGAGGAAATGGACCTCCTACGGTCGAAACGGGGGTCCTGTTGATCGGGAGGGGTGTGGCGTACCGCAAAACGGAGGAAACGAACCTCCTATGGTCGAAACGGGGGTGGAGGGGTGTCGCGTACCGCAAAACGGACGAAACGGACTTGTGTTGGAGCGCTACGGTCGAAACGGGGGTCCTGTTCATTGGGAGGGGTGTGGCGTACCGCAAAACGGGACTCCACAGGATACTGTTCATCTCCACCGTCGACCTCCTCCAACCTCCACGGGCTACCGCCGACCTCCTCCAGCCTCCACGGGCTCTTGTTCATCTAGCCTCCATCGCGCGTTACTCCACCGGCTACTATTCAACCACCCTTCCACCATCTACTGTTCATCCAGCCCTCCACACCACGGGGTCCTGTTCAACCACCCCTCCACGGGCACCCCTCCACCGTCTACTGTTCATCCAGCCCTCCACCACACCACGGGGTCCTGTTCATCCAGAGGCAACGCAACCGCTCACTATTCATCCAAACCCCCCGCAATGCTCACTGTTCATCCCAGAGGCAGCATCGATCGGCTTGATTAGCAACGAAGGCGGCGAATCGCTCGATCGGGTTGATTAACAGCCATCGATCGATCGCCGGGTTCGAGAACGCCAGAGCTTCGTGCAATCGCAATCGGGTTCGATTAGAGCTAACGCCCGCACACACGCAGCGTGTGCGTGTACGAGAAACGATGCATCGCTTCGACGCCGACCTCCCACCGTAATCGGAACTCCCGAAATTTTCCTCCCCTCTCTTCTACCACGGTTTTTCCGTCATGGACGGCCCAAAGAATGTCATGTAGCTGCGTCTCCGGCCCGCCCAGGACGAAAAGCCCATTTTCTGTCATGATTTTTTTTCATAGAAGTAGGAACCCACCACATCTATGATGATACCGGGTTTTGTCACAATTATTGTCATAGAAGTGTCATATGTATGACAGAAAAAAATTTCATTCGGCCCAAAATGTCACGGATGTGTCTTTTTTTTGTAGTGGATCTACACCAACAACTTCACCGCCGTCATCACCAACTCTTCCCCCCCCTCTATGCAGCGGTGTAACCCCTCTTTTACCCGCTGTAATCTCTACTTAAACATGGTGCTCAACGCTATATATTATTTCCCAATGATGTATGGCTATCCCATGATGTTTGAGTAGATCAGTTTTGTCCTATGGGTTAATTGATGATCGTGATTGGTTTCAGTTGCATGTTTTATTATTGGTGCTGTCCTATGGTGCTCTCCGTGTCGCGTAAGCGTGAGGGATCCCCGCTGTAGGGTTTGCAATATGTTCATGATTTGCTTATGGTGGGTGGCGTGAGTGACAGAAGCACATACCCGAGTAAGTAGGTTGTTTGCATATGGGAGTAAAGAGGACTTGATGCCTTATAATGCTATGGTTGGGTTTTACTTTAATGATCTTTAGTAGTTGTGGAATGCTTGCTAGAGTTCCAATCATAAGTGCATATGATCCAAGAAGAGAAAGTATGTTAGCTTATGCCTCTCCCTCAAATAAAATTGCAATAATGATTACCGGTCTAGTTATCGATTGCCTAGGGATAAATAACTTTCTTGTGTGACAAAAAGCTCTCTACTAAAACTAACTTAGTTGTGTCTTTATCTAAACAACCCCTAGTTTTTATTTACGTGCTCTTTATTATCTTGCACCTAGCCTACAACACCTACAAAGTACTTCTAGTTTCATACTTGTTCTAGGTAAAGCGAACGTTAAGCGTGCGTAGAGTTGTATCGGTGGTCGATAGAACTTGAGGGAATACTTGTTCTACCTTCAGCTCCTCATTGGGTTCGACACTCTTACTTATCAAAAGATGCTACAATTGATCCCCTATACTTGTCGGTTATCAATACTTTTTTCTGGTGCCGTTGCCGGGGAGAGATAGCGTGGGGTGAATATTCTCGTGTGTGCTTGTTTGCTTTATCACTAAGTGGATTTTATTTGCTGTTCTAAGTTGTTATCTCTCTTTAGTTATGGATATGGAACACGAAATACCAAAAAAATTAGGTTTACTTGCTACTCATGGAGATGCACTACTGCAGGATGCTGCTAACGCGACACTACGATCAGAGACCCTTCGAGATACTGTGTGCGATGCCATAATCGCAAACGGTGCTGTATGAAAACTGTCAGAAATGTGTAAAACATTTGCGATGACGGATGCATCAAACACGGTTCAGGTTTTAGTTGTGTGTGCGATGAAGGGATACGGTTCAGTTCAATGAACTGTTTGCGATGAGGAGGAACAAAAGAAACGGGCAGCCAGATGGAGGCGTGTGCGATACACAGCATACGGTTCACTCGGATGAACTGTTTGTGATTAGGCAACAAAAAAGAAATGGTCAGCTAGATCAAAGGTGTGTGCGATGTACATCATACGGTTCACTCGGATGAACTGTTTGTGATTAGGCAAGAGAACAGAACGGTTCAATATAACAAGATGTGTGTGATACGCGGCAAACAGGTCTGTAATCAGAAATGTGTGCGAAGATCGATAATAACGCAAACGATTGCTTCTAATAAGATGTATGTGATATGCTTTGTCTACACAACATCTATTGGCCATTGTGGGACGGGCAGTCATCCAGATACGCCATTAGGATGCGAAGAGGCATTCCTATCAGCAAGGACTAGCTGTTCCACCAGTAGCTCATGTAAGAAAACTATCAAGTTAAGTGTGCTCAGGCTGGAGCAGCCATCGGATGGGTGACTAGATGGGAAGTTGTGTCGATGTTAAATTAGGTGACGGGATGGGTCATTTCGGTCAAATGACTGAAATGCCCCATTCCCTCAGCTAATTTAACCTCGAGGTCCTTGTTTTTTTTTATTTATTTTTTTAATACATGTTAAAGAAGGTCTACCGCATTACTTTTTGACAATGTGCGATACGTGGCATACAGTTGATCCATCTGACCTATTTGTGATGGAAAAGGCCGTGTGTGTTGTGGGCAAACGCTTGCTAGTATTAAACCATTTGGGATAGATGAATTCATCACCGACGGGATTCCTAGTGTGGTCCGTGTTCATCTGATCATCATCTACTTCCTGTGCTAGCTCGATGCTAAGTTTCCATTAATTGATGGTGTTTTATGAACACGCCACCGTTTCCCGCCATTTCCTCACCTGTTTCCCCCCACCCTGCTATATTGTGCATAGGGGGCGGGCGACGCACGGAGGCGACAAGCGCAGCCTGTAGCAGATCCACCTTTTCCAAGCATGCCAACCCACCAAAGCGCGGCCTCTGCCATCAACCTCGTCGACGAGGAAAACGAGCAGGTGCCACGGCCCGTCGAGGCCGAGGCGCTCCCCGGCAACGCGATGGACGACACTGTGATGCGCATCATCGCCAGGGTTGAGCAGACCTTTGGTGCATGGCGCTTGAGCGCCGTGGATCAAGATAGGCATGTCAGCGCCGACAGGCTGCAGCTCGCCGCATAACATGATCGATGGCGCGCCGCAGAGCAAGCTAGGCGCCTCCGCGCTGATAGGCTGCGGCTCGCCGCACGGCGAGACCGTTGGAGCGCCGCAGAGCGAGAGGCGTGGCGTGCCGCACAGCAAGAGCAGATCCATCGACGCTTGCCTGCTGTCGACATGGCGTCACACCTGGGTACACGTCCCGTCAGTACCCTCATTCCTCGCCAGGAGTGGGCAGAGGCCCTCAGCGCCGTACTTGCACCAGATGCCGGCCACACCGTCACCGGACACCCTCCGCGCCGTTCACATGGGTGCCGTCATTCGCCTTGTCCTCGGCCCACTGGATGCCAACGCGCTGGTCTGTAGGCTCGACCGCCTCTTTGGCCCAGGTGTCCACCTGGGCGCGGTAGAGGAACATGGCCGTCGCATCCTCGAGCTGGTGATCTCCGATGAAATAGCCAACTGGGAGCTTGAGATCGTGCTCCAGATGTATGATGTCTACTACACAACCTTCTTCTTGTAGACGTTGTTGGGCCTCCAAGTGCAGAGGTTTGTAGGACAGTAGCAAATTTCCCTCAAGTGGATGACCTAAGGTTTACAAATCCGTGGGAGGCGTAGGATGAAGATGGTCTCTCTCAAGCAACCCTGCAACCAAATAACAAAGAGTCTCTTGTGTCCCCAACACACCCAATACAATGGTAAATTGTATAGGTGCACTAGTTAAATGAAGAGATGGTGATACAAGTGCAATATGGATGGTAGATATAGGTTTTTGTAATCTGAAAATATAAAAACAGCAAGGTAACTAATAATAAAAGTGAGCACGAACGGTATTGCAATGTGTAGAAACAAGGCCTAGGGTTCATACTTTCACTAGTGCAAGTTCTCTCAACAATAATAACATAATTGGATCACATAACTATCCCTCAACATGCAACAAAGAATCACTCCAAAGTCACTAACAACAGAGAACAAACGAAGAGATTATGGTAGGGTACGAAACCACCTCAAAGTTATTCTTCCAATCAATCCGTTGGGCTATTCCTATAAGTGTCACAAACAGCCCTAGAGTTCGTACTAGAATAACACCTTAAGACACAAATCAACCAAAACCCTAATGTCACCTAGATACTCCAATGTCACCTCAAGTATCCGTGGGTATGATTATATGATATGCATCACACAATCTCAAATTCATCTATTCAACTAACACATAGAACCTCAAAGAGTGCCCCAAAGTTTCTACCGGATAATCAAGACGAAAACGTGTGCCAACCCCTATGCATAGGTTCATGGGCGGAACCCGCAAGTTGATCACCAAAACATACATCAAGTGAATCACGTGATATCCCATTGTCACCACAGATACGCACGGCAAGACATACATCAAGTGTTCTCAAGTCATTAAAGACTCAATCCGATAAGATTACTTCAAAGGGAAAACTCAATCCATTACAAGAGAGTAGAGGGGGAGAAGAAACATAAGATCCAACTATAATAGCAAAGCTCGCGATACATCAAGATCGTGCCAAATCAAGAACACGAGAGAGAGAGAGAGAGAGAGAGATCAAACACATAGCTACTGGTACATACCCTCAGCCTCGAGGGTGAACTACTCCCTCCTCGTCATGGAGAGCGCCGAGATGATGAAGATGGCCACCGGTGAGGGTTCCCCCCTCCCATAGGTGCTTGGAACAGGTCCCGATTGGTTTTTGGTGGCTACAGAGGCTTGCGGCGGCGGAACTCCCGATCTATTCTGTTCCCCGAAGGTTTTAGGGTATATGGATATATATAGGCGGAAGAAGTACGTCAGGGAGGCCACGAGGGGCCCACGACGGTGGAGGGCGCGCCCCCCTACCTCATGGCTTCCTTGTCTCTTTCTTGACGTGCACTCCAAGTTTTTCCGGTAGCTTTCCTTCCAAAAATAACTTCTCCAGTTGGTTTCATTCCGTTTCGACTTTGTTTGATATTCCTTTTCTTCGAAACACTGAAACAAGGGAAAAAACAGGAACTGGCATTGGGCTCTGGTTCAATAGGTTAGTCCCAAAAGTGATATAAAAGTGCATTGTAAAGCCCATAAAGCATCCAAGATGGATAATATAATAGCATGAATACTTCATAAATTATAGATACGTTGGAGACGTATCAATGTACCGCGAGCGTGTCGACCGCTTGGACGAACGCCTGCACGAGTTGAGGTAGAGCGAAGAGCTACCGTAGGCAAGGCTGCTGGTCATGGTCTCATGAACGTGTTTTATTTTGAAAAGTTGTTTTGACGTGGATAGCTTTGTATTCATAGCAATCACAGTATTGCTCTGTTTATTGCTCTGTTTCAGTGTATGTACTGTGTTTTCCATTCTTATATGTCCTGTTTCAATGTGTGTATATACGCTTTCCATTCTGTATTTGTGGATGATAACAGCTAGATTCAAATTAGTATACAAAAACAGATAGAAAATGGAATTCATAATATATATATATATATATATATATATATATATATATATATTAATTGTTCATTAGATCATCACAGAATATATATATATATATATATATATATATATATATATATATATATATATATATATATATATATATATATAATATCATCACATATACGTGATGATACTTAACTACTAGGTACAATGAATAAAATTGAAAACAAACAATACTAAAACTAATAATCCCTCCTGGGGCCAGTATTCCGGCATCCCCTCGCCAGCAGCTCCTTGGTGCGCGACGTCTTCCCAGTGCGGAGGCAGTACTTCGACTCCTCTGCCTCGCAGAGCTTGACGTACCGATCTGCCTCTTGCTGGCGGACGCGCACGGCCGATCTTGCCATTTCATTGGGTGCCCATCGGGGTTCCTCGTCGGTGGCACGCTGGAGCTTATCGGCCCACCTCCATGCAGCGACGAGGTGCCCAGCGCCTAGGACCTTCCTCGCGAAGTACCCGTCTTCGTACACCTCCTCGGCACGACGACGCGCCCGCCCCCAAAGCTCCCCCGCCTCCTTTTTCCAGGCAGCATCACGGGCTTCACATGCCGCCTGGTACCTGGATTCCTCCTCCGCCATCTTCTTCTTGAACGCCACTTGCCTGGCTTTCTCAGTCGGCGGCAGCGACTTCCACAGACAAAGATTGTACTGGCCCCAAAACCAATCCAAAGTTGGGGGGTCCGACGCAACCTCGTCAGGCAGCGCGTAGGGGTCCTCGTCGCTGCTAATCGAGTGAGCGTCCTCGTCGCTGCTAATCGAGTGAGAGTCCTCGGGGGGCGGCGACTCCTCGTCGGCGTGTGGGCAGACCGGCGGCGCCATGGCAAAGATTTGAGAGAGAGAGAGGGCGAGCGAGGGGAGGATGTAGATGAGAATGCAGGCGGGACGACGTGAGCAAAGCAGTATTTGTTGGCGATCGGAATCTAGATCGACGGGGACAGTACACACGCCAGTTGCCGGAATTTATGAGTACTGTAGTTTGAATTACACACAATTCCCGCAGCAAATTCGTGTGTGAACATAATAGCTGACGGTTTCCAATACAGAACGTGTCTGATTAATGATCCCCATCAATCACCTACCAAACCTCAAGCCGCGAGATAGAGTGCCAATCGTGTGGGTGCCGGTTGTCTTGCCAGATCTTTACATTTTCTTTTTTGAACACCAGATATTTACATCGTCTGATGATTTTTTAACTAGCACACAAGTACACAAAAATATGATTTTTCAAACCGTTTTGGTTAGGCGTTGCATGTAGATGTAGTTCAAATTGGAATTACGGTCATTAAATGGTTAGAAAATCACGTAAATGTCTTTAAAAGGTCAAATGACCCCTGAAAATTTCCAAATTTTGACATGACAGTTGTATTAGCGCATGTTAAACGTAGGAAAAAATTTGAAGGCCGTACGAGGAAGCTATCTCCCGTCCGTCAGCAAACATGCACTGTTCCCTCTCGAAACCATGAACCTTCTAGTGAGTTGCTCCGGTTTGTGAGGGGTGTGTGTCCAAACTTTCGTCAAACAGGCCAATTTTTTTACCACATCATCTTGGTGGCTGTAGCGACCAGACCTCAAACAGTCTGATCTCTGTGCATTAATGTCATCCCTGGATCGGTAATGCTGACACGCACAATACTTGATGATTTATAACAGAGTAGCAATCACACACTTATTACGTCGAATGTCTCAAAAGAGAGCTTATTACAATAAATATGGCTTAAGGCCATCTAAAATCGATAACAGCGGAAGGCTTGGAAGATAAAGTGAGTCCATCAACTCCAACGGCATCACTGAGTGAAAGACAACGACCTATGGCACCTTACTCGTCGTCTGAAAAGTCTGCAACATGAACGTTGCAGCCCGAAACGGGTCAGCACATGGAATATGCTGGCAATGTAACACATAGAGTAATGAACAGAATAAATGCTATCACTACATGCATATATGGCCGGTGGAGGTTGTATGGTTATATGGTTTTTTTGCGAAAAGCCAATTTTCCCTACAACAAAGGAATAAATTTTATTTAACTATCATGGTGGTTGTTAAACATTGAGAAGGTTCCTCCAACTCAATCCCAATTAAGCATCATCATTAAACCCAATCAATTTATATTAAGAGTGATGAGATCAACGTGATAATCCAAGAACCAGATACTCAAGATGTCCATAATCGGGGACACGGCTAACCATGATTAGTTTATACACCCTGTAGAGGTTTGCGCACTTTTCCCCACAAGACTCGAATACATCCATGGTCGGAGATTCGAGACACAATCTTTCTGAAGCATTAACTCTCTACTCTGGATAGACAATACCACATACAACCCACTACATCTGCTAGTCTACCTCTTCAAGAGCTTCACGCAAGTTACTCAACTATGCCAGAGCCCATAATGGCTTGTGGCTGCACACGGAAGTTTCTAGCATGAATAATCTTATGATTCCTTTGATCCTGGGTGGCTGGCAGAAGGATGATCACAAGTGTCCTCCGGGATATCCTAGGACAACACTGGATTCTCCAGGTGCCCACAAGCAATCCACCCAGATGCGCATTTAACAAGCCACCTTAAGTTGAACCATTAATTAACAATCTCACATCTATCATGGATACACTCAAACCCAATCCACGTTTACGACCATAGCATAGCAATATAAGAAACGCAGAAGTAACTCCCATAGGTTTGGTAATAAACAGGTAATTAGGTACTACCTCATCTACTTTCCAAAACCCACAATTTAATCAGATCCTAATCATGCAATTGTTTGAGGATTGATCTAATCCAATAAAACTGGGTAGTAAAGAGGTATGATCAAAGTGTTACTTGCCTTGCTGATGATCCGCGAAACCTAGAGACTCTTAGTAGCACGCTTCGCACTCCAGGTACTTTATCGCAAACAAACAAGCATACAATAAGCACTCAACTTAAGAACTCCAGTTTGCAAAAAGAATCAAATCAAACGAAGCAACAAAACTCAAACTGCGAAAGAAACAAGATCCGTTTACTAATCTGGACTTAGGTCAAATTTAACAGTAGAAAAATCTTGTTCAAGTTGGATAAATAGAAAGAGGGCTTCGAAACGAAGATCTAGGCGCTTGAATCACCTGATTCCGATAAACGAGCGAAAAGATAAACTAAAACGAAAATCGGGTCAGAAATCGCGATAAAAAATAATCATGGAAAAACCCTGGAAAAAGAAAAATTGGCGAACAGGCTAACGAACGAACGTTCGCTGTCTGCGGCTAACGGATGAAAACCGTTCGTTAAAACGAATCTACGAACGGGTGTTCGCTAAATAACTAAACCGGAGAAAAAAATAAAAAATAAAACCGAATGAAAAAACAGATCTAGGGTTCGAAAATAAAAACCGATCGTTTTTCCGACGAAAACCGGCGGCGGCTACCTCGTTGGCGGCGGGGTCGGTGGTGGTGGGCAGTGGATTGGGGCAGGCGGCCGGGCAGGCCGGCAGCAAGGGTCGGGCAAGGTTTCGGACGAAGGGTCGGGGCCTCGGTTTATTAGGGCCGGCCGGGTGCAATGTAGCGGACAAAGTGAACATTTATGTGGGCCTCTAATGCAATTTTGAAAAACGCATATTTTTCCTAATTCAAATAAAATTGCAATAAAATCCGAATAAAAAATCTTATTTGATTTTAATGTTAAAATCTCCAATATTTCTTTATTTTGGGGAAGTCATTTTATCCCCTCTCTTTTATTTTCATAAAGGAAATATTCAAATAGAAAATAATTAAAATCAAACGATCCTCATTTCAAAATTTGAGAAAACTCAAATATGAAAATAACGGAATCCCCAACTCTCTCCGTGGGTCCTTGAGTTGCGTAGAATTTCTAGGATCAAGCCAAAATGCAATAAAATATGATATGCAGTGATGATCTAATGTATAACATTCCAAATTGAAAATTTGGGATGTTACAAACCTACCCCCTTAAGATGAATCTCACCCTCGAGATTCGGGTTGGCTAGAAAATAGGTGAGGGTGATCCTTCCGTAGGTCTTCCTCTCATTTCCAGGTGGCTTCATCCCCGGTATGGTGGCTCCACTGAACTTTGCAGAACTTGATAACCTTACTGCGTGTGACTCAGCTAGCAAACTCAAGAATCTTGACTGGTTTCTCCTCATAGGTCAAATCGGTATCCAATCAATCGCTTCAAAGGGCAATCAGATCTCTCGTGAGGGATATCAGACATCTCTGCGTGGCACTTCTTCAACTGAGAAACATGGAACACATCGTGAACTCCTGACAATCCTTCGGGCAATTCAAACTTGTAAGCAACTTCTCCCATACGTTCCAAAACCTTGTATGGTCCCACAAAACATGGTGCTAACTTTCCCTTAACTCAAAAACGTTTCACTCCTTGAAGTGGTGATACACGAAGATACACTATGTCTCCGACTTCGTAAACTGTCTCCTTGTGTTTAGAATCCGCATAGCTCTTCTGCTTGGACTAGGCTACCTTGAGTCTATCGCGTATCAACTTAACCTTCTCTTCAGACTCTTTAATCAAATCTGGTCCAAACAACTGACGGTCTCCAACTTCATCCCACAACAATGGTGTCCTACACCTCCTTCCGTACAATGCTTCGAAAGGGGCCATCTTCAAACTGGCTTGATAGCTGTTGTTGTAAGAGAACTCTGCATAAGGCAAATTGTCGTCCCAACTAGATCCATAGTCTAGCGACAAGCTCTCAACATGTCCTCCGTAATCTGATTGACTCTCTCGGTCGTCCATCTGCTCTGGGTGAAAGGCTGTCTTGAACTCTAGCCTGGTTCCCAAAGTCTCATGCAACTGATTCCAAAACTTTGAGGTAAACTGGGTTCCTCTATCTGATACAATGGTCCTCGGAACTCCATGTAGACATACGATCCTGGTCATGTATATCTTTGCCAACTTAGCACTGGTGTAAGTGGTCTTCACTGGGATGAAATGAGCTACCTTCGCCAAACGATCGACTACAACCCATATCGAGTCATAGCCTGAACGAGTCCTGGGCAATCCAGTGATAAAGTCCATGCCTAGTTTATCCCAGTTCCATTCGGGTATCGGCAATGGCTGTAACAATCCCACCGGCTTCTGATGTTCTGCCTTCACTCTCTGACATACATCACAAACTGCTACATACTCCGCAATATCCTTCTTCATTCCGGACCACCAGAAGCTATCCTTCAAATCCAGATACATCTTGGTATTTCCTGGGTGGATAGAATACGGCGAATCATGGGCCTCCTGCAGAATCAACTTCCTGATCTCTGGATCATTTGGCACATATATGCGGTCCTCAAACCATAGGGTATCATGCTCATCCTCACGAAATCCCTTAGCTTTTCCTTTGCTCATCCTCTCTTTTATCTCGGCAATCTCCTTGTCCGTCTTCTGAGCTTCCCTGATCTTATCCATCAAAGTAGACTGAATCTCTAATGCTGCTACATAACCTCTCGGAACTATTTCCAAACATAGTTCACGAAGATCCTCTGCTAACTCCTTGGGTAACTCTCCGGTCATGAGTGTGTTGACATGACTCTTGCGGCTCAACGCATCGGCTACTATGTTAGCCTTTCCGGGATGATAATGCAACTTCATATCATAATCCTTAATGAGCTCTAACCACCTCCTCTGCCTGAGATTCAACTCCTTCGGCGTGAGTTGCGAAACTCGCGCTTCTTCATGGCCATAGCTTATACTGATACATGGGCAGTGTGAAAAGCCTGCTGAAACTGGTCCCATGTGACAGTGTCGATGGGGTAAGTGGCCGTGAAACTCTCCCACCACGATGCCGCGGGTCCATCTAGCTGATGTGCGGCAAAATGCACTCTCTCCGCATCTGTGCATCCTGCAGTGGTCAACTCCCTTCCAATCTTGCGGAGCCAATCCTCTGCAACTATCGGCTCGGTGCTACTGGAGAACACCGGCGAATTCAGTCTTAGAAAATGGGCTAAGTGATCAACGGGTGGTGGTGGGTTGTTGTTGTTGTTCCCCTGATTCTGATTCTGGACTAGTATCTGCGTCAATGCATTCTGCTGCTGGATTAACTAAGTGAGCTCCGGCGGGAAAGCAAATCCATTGTCGCGTCTCAGAGGCATCTGCTGGGTTTAGAAAAGGTGAGAAAACAGAATAGAATGAGGTCTAGAGGGAAAACACTACCCATATGCACATGAGACAAACACAATCATATCACTTCAATCAATTCAAACAAGGGCATATAATCGGTCTAACTATCGTTACAAAAGTTCTCGGACTATACTATATACATGGGGGAATTTCTACTACTGATATGGTGGTCGACTAGAAAAATTGATCGGTGGAAGACTCCATAATATCTGCTCCAGCTTCATCAACAAAGTCATCATCGCTATCGTCGGGGTCGGAGTCGGTGTCGTCGATGATGATGTAGTTCTACGGGCAAGTGGAATCGTCGTCTTCTCCTCCTGGCGCGGGGTCTCCCATGAAAACTCCTAGCTTCCTTGTGAGGTCGTCATTCTTCTCCACGAGTATCGTCATTTCCTCCTCGTATCCATCGGGTGTAGACTTGAGTTCTTCCTCCAACTCCGTGATCCTGGTCATTGCCTTCTTCAGATCTATCATGCCTGCGCACATCTGGTTCTCTTGGCGACGAATGTGCTGATTTAACTCCTGGATGAAAGCTGCAATGGACCTGTCCTTCCTAGTGCTAATCATCTCCCATTGCTCATAGTATCTTTGAGATCCTTGTGGTAAACTTCTGCAATGCGTCCCATGGTGATGTGGGATGCCATGCTCTTGCCTAGACTCCAGGTTGGTGCATCAAAGGAAAACTCTATGGGCTCAGTGACTGGCGTGAAGGTCCTTCCTGGAACTTGAACTCGAATCATCCAGCGCTCCTCTTCTAGTAAAGTGGCGTTGTAAGTCCCGGTGAAGCTTGTGTCGGATTTCGGGTTCCGGCAGACCCTCTAGGTTCGAACTCTGGGGTGCGCACGGAGATCACACCTCCAGCCTGCCTACGCCTCGTCGCCTCGCAAGGATCTAAGCTACGAACGATGAACAACACAAGGGACACAGGGTTTATACTAGTTCGGGCCACCGTTGTGGTGTAATACCCTACTCTAGTTTGTGGAGTGGTGGATTGCCTCTGGAGCGGATGATGAACAGTACAAGGAAGAACAGCCTCGCGAGGGTCTGTTCCTGGCTGGTGCGATGAACTGCTAGGAGGAGTTCAGTCGCTTCTCTCTGTCTCTTCGAGGCGTCACTTGATCCGATCCTCTCTCTCCGTGTCTCTAACCTGTGAGTGGCTAGTCCTATTTATAGGCAGAGGCCCTGGGCCTCTTCCCAAATATTGAGCGGGAAGGGCGCCAACAATTGGCCATTTTGAAGGGGAACATCCAGTACACTTATCCTGACTAAAGTTGGTCCTCGCCTGCCAAAGGCTCTGACGATGACGCCGGCTTGGGCTCCACGATGACTTCCTTCCTGCCGTTGGGCTGGTCTTGGTCTTGTTGCACCGAAACGGTTGCCTTTGCTTGATACCCTCGCCCGCGCTTGCCTCCTTTGCACCAAAGAGGAAATGAGGACATCTGCGGGCGGCGCTCACCTGGCGCCCTTGGTCGTCATGGCTTACGCCATGGGCACCTCGTGAGGTACCCGCCTTGATCTCTCCGCCTCTCGCGAGCCATCCCGACGAGGCCGTGCTCGAGGAGGCCTTCGTCGTCCGCCCGTGAGGCCTGGCCCCTGCAGGGTCTTGAGCTTGCGTGCAGGAAGATGGGCCATATTGGGCCACCTTGAGCCACGCCGCGAGCCGCAGCGAGCAAGTCTGGTACCCTGTTCCCGAACGCCGATAGTAGCCCCGAGCCCAAAGCGCGCGCCGACTTGGCTCAGTGAGAAGCGAAGGGGCAAGTCGCGGCGCCAGGCCCTAACACCTGCGCGTTTTGGGTGCCGCGTATGTTGATTGACGTGGGCATCTCCACTTCCCCACGACGCCTCGGTAACTGCACGAATTGACAAGTCCCTGCATGCAAAGTGGGTCATGATTACCTGTGATCGTGGAGGTCGTCGGTTGGCCCTCCCCGGCTATAAGTACGGAACGACGCCTGCCCTTCTAGTCCATCCCTTCTTGCCTCCCCTCCTTCTTCATGGCTCCACCGAAGAGGTTCTCGGCCACGGAGAAAGGAAAGGCCCGCCGGGCGGAGCCTGACTCGCCTCCGGCCAGGCATGGTCGGGGCCGCCCTCGCAAGCACCCTGTGGCTCCCGTGGCGGCTTCATGCGGTCGTGGAGGTGATCTCCCGCGGGGTGACGGGGGGCAGGCCGTCGATGGTGGGCGCGCCGCGGCCACGCGACCCCCTAGGCCGCGCTTTCATTCGGCCGAGGTGCTGCTGGAGTTTGTTGTGTGGTCGGTGGAGCCGTCCTACACCTGGCTCCAGCTTCCCTGCTTCTTCCTAGGCGAGCTTCCGGCTGGCGCCCCGGGCGGCCTCTGGCTCCAGGCGGACGACTGCTGCAGCCGGGCTTCCTGGGCTTCGTTGGAGGTCTCCCCCGCCGGGAGCGTGGCCCTGACCCGCGGCTGGCAGACGTTTGCCCGGGCGCGTGGTTTCAGCCGGCGGTGCACCCTGCACTTCAAGTTCGACGGCGATGCCACCCTCTACGTGAGGGTGTTCGGGGAAGACGGTCGCCGCGCCGGGTGCTGCCCCGAGGACGACAACCGCGGCCGTGGGCCTAGCCCCGGAGACGATCGGGATGAAGACGACGGCGTGCGCGCGGTTGGTGGCGCTCGGGGTTCGTCGAGCCTCAGCGACTCTTCTTCAGACAACGGCTCCTCCAGCGGGGGCCATGCCCGGCTTCCGCGCCGCCGCGCCCGCCTGGAGGGAGGTAGCGGGTCTGCCCGCCGCTGCGCCTCGATGAAGCGCGAGAGGTTGTCCGCTTGAACTCCGGAGGTGGTTCGAGCCTTCGGCGCGAGTCTGCGTCAAGCGAGCCACGCTTATTTTGTTCCTTTTTCCTTTTCCTGCGTAAAAAGACAGTAGTGTAGGGCCCCGTGGGGGCGAGTCTGGACTGTTGCTGTTTAATTATCGCATTGTTTCCTTCATATCCGTATCAGGCTTCGGTGCCTTATGCATGCGCGTAGAAATTACTTAGCTCGGGGGCAACCTGCCGCGGTCTTCGCCTCCCGAGGCTGGGGCCTCGTTGAACGCTTCATGCCCTGCACAGATTAGCCAAGAGAGGTAGTTTCCGGCCTTAGCCGTGAGGGCGACCGACCCAGGTCCCGTGTTCGTGTCGCGGTGCCCGTGGGGCACGGACTGGAGGGGGTGCTCCCATAGTGGACCCGGCGAGGGTAACCTCAAGTAGTAGGGGCAGAAAACACTCGCGAGGGTGCCTGCGTTGCTCCCTCGCGAGACTTGCGCGAGAGAAAACGAGGCGGGAGAGCGAAGAAGGCAGAAAGGCGCAAGCCAAAGACGACGACAACTTCAATAAAACTTCAAATGGGAACGAACAAGTCAACTGCAGAAAGCAAATGAAAAAGCCGCGTCCGGCACCTAATCTAATCTTCAACGTCTTCTCACCAAAGACAGTAGCTAAGTGCTGCCCTTTGGGCGTGGGAGGGAGCCCTGGGCCTGAGGCCGGCGCGCCCCGAGACTCCGGGCGTGTACATCCCCAACTCATTATTACATGAGAGTGTCATGGGCGGCGAGCTTCACAGGCATTGGCCTTCTTCATAGGCTCCGGGCCTTTCTTGGAAAGATAAGCTTCACAGGCGTTGGCCTTCTTCACAGGCTCTGGGCCTTTCCAAGACGCACAGCTTCACATGCGTTCGCCTTCTTCACAGGCTCTGGGCCTTTCCAAAACGCGCAGCTTCATAGGCATTCGCCTTCTTCACAGGCTCTGGGCCTTTCCAAAACGCACAGCTTCACAGGCGTTCGCCTTCTTCACAGGCTCTGGGCCTTTCCAAAACACGCAGCTTCACAGGCATTCACCTTCTTCACAGGCTTTGGGCCTTTTCAGGGGTAAAACCTCCGGAGGTGCTGGATGTTCCACGCGTTCTGGACGGGCACACCCTCCTGAGTCTCCAAGCGCGCGGAGCCAGGCCTGGAAACATGAGCAACATTGAACGGGCCCTCCCACATGGGAGAGAGCTTATGCAGTCCCTCCCTGGAGAGAACCCGTCTGAGCACGAGGTCCCCTACCTCGAGAGTCCTGGGACGGATGTGGCGGCAATGGTGTCGTCGTAGTGCTTGTTGGTACCTCGCCGCCCGTAACGCGGCTTCTCGTCGACGTTCCTCCCCCAGCACGAGGTCCGTCCCCCGCATGGCGTCCTGCTGCACCTCGTCGAACGCCAAGACCCGTGAGGAATGACGCCTGACCTCATGAGGGAGGACCGCTTCAGCTCCATAGACCAAGAGGAACGGGGTCTCTCCAGTCGGCTTGGTCGCGGTCGTGCGGATGGACCACAACACGGACTGAAGCTCATCGTACCAACCCCTGCCGTAGGCCTCCAACTTCTTCTTGAATGTCCTGGTCTTGAGGTCCCTCAGCACCTCTGTGTTGACCCGCTCGGCCTGGCCGTTGCTCCGGGGGTGCACCACCGAGGCGTAGCATATCTGCGTTCCAAGGTTAGCACAGTATGTTTTGAAGAGGTTACTGGTGAACTGCGAACCGTTGTCAGTGATGATGCGGTTCGGCACCCCGAACCGGCTCATGATGCCCTTGATGAACTTGACCGCTGAGCCTGCGGGGATGGTGCGGACAGCTTCCACTTCAGCCCACTTGGTGAACTTGTCTACGACGACGTAGAGGTAGCGATAGCCCCCTGGCGCCCAAGGAAACGGGCCCAGAATATCCAGCCCCCAGACCGCGAATGGCCAGAGGGGTATAGTTTGGAGACCTCCCACCGGCTGGTGGATCTGCTTGGCATGGAATTGGCAGGCCTCGCAAGCCTTCACCAGTTCGACGAAATCATTAAGCGCAGTGGGCCAATAGAACCCGCTGCGAAACGCCTTGCCGACGGGAGTCCGTGATGATGAATGATGCCCACAGTCTCCACCGTGTATATCTGCCAGCAGTTCCTTCCCTCGCTCCCTGGAGATGCAGCATAGGGACACATCATTTGGTCGCTTCGGAGAGCTCTCCATCCTCGATGCGAGATGCGGTGGCTTGCCGCGCCACACGCCCGCTTCCTCCTCCTTCTCCGGCAGGGTCCCTTGCGCTGTAGCTCCGGAGCTCCATGATCCAAAGACCCTCCCGAGGCTCCAGCATCAAGAGCAAAGCGCGCCCGAGGCCGGGCCACGATCAGGCTCCCGAGGCCGGGCGGTGGGGAGTTCCTCCCAGGCTGCACCGTGCTTAGCAGTGATGGCGTGGCCGAGGGCTTGAAGAGCCGCTCCTCAAGACGCCAGCTCTGAGGTAGCCGCTGGATGCCCGCTTGGCAATGTCGTCGGCCTCTTGATTGGTGCCACGGGCACATGCCGCAACTCCAGCCTCGAGGCTGCTTCTCCATCCTGCGGACCTCCGCGAGGTAGGCTTCCATGTGCTCATCCCTCGGCTCGTATACTTTGTTGGAGAAGTTGACGAGGAGTTGTGAATCGCCCTTGATGGTGAGGCGCTTTACTCCTAGGGTAGCTACGGCCTTCAGGCCTGCTATCAGGCCTTCATACTCAGCTATGTTGTTGGAGACCTTTTCTCCATGCTGAAAACAGAGCTGCACGGCGTAATAGAGCTTGTCTTGAGTAGGAGATATAAGCACTGCACCAGCCCCCGCGCCGTGCTTGGAGAATGCCTCGTCGAAGTACATGACCCAACCATCCGTCGCCTTGCTTCCCGGGGAGAGGGATCGATCCTCATCAGCCTTAAGGCCCGGCGCCTCCGTCCATTCCGCCACGAAATCTGCCAATGCGGCCCCCTTGATGGCTCTGGTCGTGCTGAATTCAAGCTGAAACGCTTGCAGTTCGATGTTCCACTCAACGACTCTTCCAACTGAGTTGGGGCTCCTGAGCAACCTCTCCAAGGGGTACGCCGAGACAACCTTGATGGGGTGGCCCTGAAAGTAATGCCGCAACTTGCGCGAGGCCACCAATAGCGCGAGGAGGAGTTTCTGAGGCATGGCGTACCGCGCCCTCGCGTCCCGCCTTTGTCTTGGCCGACGGCACATGGGGTGTTCAACGAGGTTGGGAGTGCAGGTGTCGGCGGCGTCCTCCGGAGGCCGTGACTCCTCCTGAGACAGTGGAGCCCCCAGCGGCTGGTCGCCAGGGGGAGGGGTCTCTTCGCTCTGTAGCGCCCTTGCGGGGTGATCCTCTTCGCCTGTGGCTGTGGTAGTGGCCTCTATGAGTCTTCCTTGATCCTGCTTTGCCTTGCCTCGGGCAGCTGCCGCGGCTTTGGTCCAACGCTCCTCCCTAACCGCCACCAGGGCTGCGCTGGCGGAGTAGGGAGTGGATGCTAGGTAGAGCACCAGGGGCTCTTGAGGGCACGGTGTCACCATCACCGGAGGGCTGGTAAGGTACCTCTTGAGATCCTGGAACGCCTTGTTGGCCTCTTCAGTCCATTCAAAGGGCCCCTTTTTCTTCATCAGCTGGAAGAAAGGCAGCGCTCGCTCCCCCAGCTTGGAGATGAAGCGCCCTAGTGCAGTCACTCGCCCAGCGAGCTTCTGGATTTCTCTGAGAGTTTTTGGCGGGCTCATGTCCTCGACCGCCTTGACCTTTTCTGGGTTAGCCTCGATGCCTCGGTGGGATACGAGGAAGCCCAAGAGCTTGCCCGAGGGGACCCCAAACACACACTTCTCCGGGTTGAGCCGTAGGTTTACTGCGTTGAGGCTAGCGAAGGTTTCCTCCAGGTCTTGTATCAGGGTTCTGGCCTCCCGAGACTTGACCACAATATCATCTACGTAAGCCTCAACATTCTTCCCGAGCTGCGGTCCTAAGGTGATGTGCATCAGCCGCTGGAAGGTTGCCCCTGCGTTGCGCAGCCCGAATGGCATGCATGTGTAGCAGTACACCCCACATGGGGTTAGGAAAGCCGTTTTTTCCACGTCTTCTACCGCCATCTTGATCTGGGGATACCCAGAGAAGGCATCCAAGAAACACAACAGGTCACACTCGGCGGTGGAATCGACGATCTGATCGATACGAGGGAGCGGGAATGGATCCTGCGGGCAGGCTTTGTTGAGGTTGGTGAAGTCGACACACATGCGTTCCTTTCCTCCTTTCTTTGGCACGACGACCGGGTTAGCCAACCAATCTGGGTATCGGACCTCGCGAATGACCCCTGCCGCCTCGAGCTTGCGGGTCTCTTGGATGATGAAAGCCCGCTTCTCTGTGGACTGCCGTCTCGCTTTCTGCTTCACGGGGCGCACGTTGGGGCACACGTTGAGGTGATGCTCGATTACGCCTCTAGGGATCCCCGCCAGCTGATCAGGCTCCCACGCGAATACCTTCTTGTTCACGCACATGAATTTGACCAGGGCCTCCTCCTACTCGGGCTCGAGGTTAGCGCCTATGGTGAAGGTGGCGTTAGTGGACCCGTCCTCGTCGACCGGTATCTGCTTGGTTTCTGCCTTGTCTTGGGTGAACAGCTGCTTCTTCTTGGCCAGCGCAGCCCTCTTGGGCTCAAGGACGTCAGAGTTGACGGGTTGTGCCGACGCCGCCATCTTGAAGGCGAGCTTGAGCACTTGCAACGCATCCCCGGTGTCTCCGGGTATGGTGAGGACGCCGTTGCTCCCAGGCATCTTCATGAGGTTGTACGCTGGGTGCGTCACGGCCATGAATCGGGCTAGTGCTAGATAGCCGAGGATGGCGTTCTACGGAAGGCCGATGGGGGCGATGTCGAAGTCGATCAGCTCCGTACGGAAGTTGTCGTAGGTGCCGAAGGTCACCGGGAGGCGGATCTGCCCCAGGGAGCTGGATGAACCGCCCCCGACGCCCAAGAAGGGCCTGCTGGGCTGAAGCCGCTCCGGCGGGATGTGGAGGAGGCTGAAGGCCTCGACTAAGAGCACGCTGAGGCCCACGCCGCCGTCGATGAGAGTCCTGGTGATGGCCACCTGGCAGATGGTGGGGGTGCACAGCATTGGGAGTGCGCCCGAGCAGGCTGAGTTGGAGGGGTGATCCTCCGAGCCGAAGGCCAGATCGGCCCTGGGCGCCGACCGACCCGGAGGAGCCCCGTGCTGCGCGGAGGCAGCGCCAATCTAGCGAGCAAACGACTTGATGTGGCGGTCTGAAGGTGGCGCCTGCGAGCCGCCCAGGAGAGCTATGACGACCGGGGGTGCCAGCGCAGCGTGTTGGGTGAGGAACAGGCCGCGCAGCTCTTCCCACGAGGCCACAGAAGCCGCTGGCAAGTGGAGCAGCCACGCACGCGGGGCTTCGGTGAGGGCCATGGGAAGCCAGTTGGCCATGACCTTGTCATCGCCTCCTGCTTCGAGGACGGCTTCCTCGTACGCCAGCAGGAAGGCTAGCGGATCGGTCGTGCCGTTGTAGCGCGGTGGCGTCTCCGGCTTGAACTTGTTCGCCATCGCACCTGCCATGTGGCTGGGCAAGGCTTGAGCCCCTCGCCTGCGTGCGGCGCCGGTGACCGGAGTAGGCGGCGTGCTGCTCTTCATGAGGCGAATCGCAACATCGGCGGAGAGCGAGCTGACAGAGGGGAATGCTCCGGCGCACCCCTACCTGGCGCGCCAAATGTCGGATTTCGGGTTCCGGCAGATCCTCTAGGTTCGAACTCTGGGGTGCGCGCGGAGATCGCACCTCCAGCCTGCCTACGCCTCGTCGCCTCGCAAGGATCTAAGCTACGAACGATGAACAACACAAGGGACACAGGGTTTATACTAGTTCGGGCCACCGTTGTGGTGTAATACCCTACTCTAGTTTGTGGAGTGGTGGATTGCCTCTGGGGCGGATGATGAACAGTACAAGGAAGAACAGCCTCGCGAGGGTCTATTCCTGGCTAGTGCGATGAACTGCTAGGAGGAGTTCAGTCGCTTCTCTCTGTCTCTTCGAGGCGTCACTTGATCTGATCCTCTCTCTCCGTGTCTCTACCCTGTGAGTGGCTAGTCCTATTTATAGACAGAGGCCCTGGGCCTCTTCCCAAATATTGAGCGGGAAGGGCGCCAACAATTGGCCATTTTGAAGGGGAACATCCAGTACACTTATCCTAACTAAAGTTGGTCCTCGCCTGCCAAAGGCTCTGACGATGACGCCGGCTTGGGCTCCACGATGACTTCCTTCCTGCCGTTGGGCTGGTCTTGGTCTTGTTGCACCGAAACGGTTGCCTTTGCTTGATACCCTCGCCTGTGCTTGCCTCCTTTGCACCAAAGAGGAAATGAGGACACTGCGCGGGCTGGCGCCCGCCTGGCGCCCTTGGTCGTCATGGCTTACGTCATGGGCACCTCGTGAGGTACCCCGCCTTGATCTCTCCGCCTCCTCGCGAGCCATCCTGACGACGCCGTGCCTGAGGAGGCCTCCTGTCGTCCGCCCCGCGAGGCCTGGCCCCTCGCGAGGGTCTTGAGCTTGCGTTGGTGAAGATGGGCCGTACTGGGCCACTCCTTGATCCACGCCGCAGGCCGCAGGCAGGCAAGTCTGGGTACCCCCGTTCCCAGAACGCCGACAGCTTGGTATTCCGATGTTCAGGTATCTAGTAACTTCCTTCAAGTGTCATCCAAAAGGTGTTACTACATCTGGTTGTGCAAACTTGTTCCTCGAGTCCACCATCCTAAAGAGTAGAAAATGGAGAGGAGTCAAAAATGAGAAGAGAGTAGTGATCTAGGGCTTTAGCTTAGTGGTCGTGTCCTCTGATCACTGTGCTCTAATACCATCTTGTAGCGACCGGACCTCAAGCGATCGATCTCGTGCATCGATTGCCATCCTGGATCGGTAATCTTGACACGCCACAAGATTTGAGGATTTATAATAGAGTAGCAATCACACACTTATTACATCGAATGTCTCAAAAGAGAGCTTATTACAATAAATATGGCTTAAGGCCATCTAAAATCGATAACAAAGGAAGGCTTGGAAGATAAAGTGAGTCCATCAACTCCAACGGCATCACTGAGTGAAAGACAACGACCTATGGCACCTTACTCGTCGTCTAAAAAGTCTGCAACATGAACATTGCAGCCCGAAACGGGTCAGCACATGGAATATGCTGGCAATGTAACACATAGAGTAATGAACAGAATAAATGCTATCACTACATGCATATATGGGTGGTGGAGGCTGTATGGTTATATGGTTTTTTTTTGCGAAAAGCCAATTTTTCCCTACAACAAAGGAATAAATTTTATTTAATTATCATGGTGGTTGTTAAACATTGAGAAGGTTCCTCCAACTGAATCCCAATTAAGCATCATCATTAAACCCAATCAATTTATATTAAGAGTGATGAGATCAACATGATAATTCAAGAACCAGATACTCAAGATGTCCATAACCAGGGACACGGATAACCATGATTAGTTTATACACTTTGTACAGGTTTGCGCACTTTTCCCCACAAGACTCGAATACATCCATGGCCGGAGATTCGAGACACAGTCTTTCTGAAGAATTAACTCTCTACTCTGGATAGACAGTACCACCTACAACCCACTACATCTGCTAGTCTACCTCTTCAAGAGCTTCACGCAACTTACTCAACTATGCCAGAGCCCATAATGGCTTGTGGCTACACACGGAAGTTTCGAGCATGAATAATCTTATGATCCCTTTGAGCCTTGGTGGCGGGCCGTAGGATGATCACACGGGTCCTCCGGGATATCCTAGGACAACACTGGATTCTCCAGGTGCCCACAAGCAATCCACCCAGATGTGCATTTAAGTAGCCACCTTAAGTTGAACCATTAATTAACAATCTCACATTTGTCATGGATACACTCAAACCCAATCCACGTCTACGAGCATATCATAGCAATATAAGCAACGTAGAAGTAACTCCCATAGGTTTGATAATAAACAGGTAAATAGGTACTACCACATCTACTTCCCAAAACCCACCATTTAATCAGATCCTAATCATGCAGTTGTTTGAGGATTGATCTAATGCAATAAAACTGGGTAGTAAAGAGGTATGATCAAAGTGTTACTTGCCTTGCTGATGATCCGTGAAACCTAGAGACTCGTAGTAGCACGCTTCACACTCCGGGTACTCTATCGCAAACAGACAAGCATACAATAAGCACTCAACTAGAAGCACGGGTAAAGCTCAAATAAGAGATCTAACCAGAAAGTTCAACTTAAGAACTCCGGTTTGCAGAAAGAATCAAATCAAACGAAGCAACAAAACTCAAACTGCGAAAGAAACAAGATCCGTTTACTAATCTGGACTTAGGTCAAATTTTATAGTATGAAAATCTTGTTCAAGTTGGTTAAACAGAAAGAGGGCTTCGAAACAAAGATCTAGGCGCTTGGATCGCCTGATTCCGATAAACGAGCGAAAAGATAAACTAAAACGAAAATCGGGTCAGAAATCGCGATAAAAACTAATCGTGGAAAAACCCTGGAAAAAAAACTTACGAACAGGCTAACGAACGAACGTTCGCTGTCTGCGGCTAACGGATGAAAACCGTCCGTTAAAATGAACGTACGAACGGGCGTTTGCTAAATAACTAAACCGGAGAAAAAAATAAAACCGAACAAAAACAAACAGATCTAGGGTTCGAAAATAAAAACCGATTGGTTTTCCGACGAAAACCGGCGGCGGCGGCGGCTACCTCATCGGCGGCGAGGTCGGTGGTGGGTGGCGGCGGCTGACGGCCGTGAAGGGACAGACGGCGGCATGCGGCAGCGGCAAGAAGAACGACGGCGTGGCGGCGATGGTGGTCAAAACGGGGTCGGGGCTAGGGTTTTGGGACGGGGTGGGCTGGTGGGGCCTCGGCTTATAAGGGCCGGCAGGGTGCAGAGTCGCATACGGCCCGGTAAGGCGGTGGACTTTTTTTAAAATAATTCCGCGCATAAAAACGAAGAAAAGAAATACTAAACAGACTCGAAAAATCCAGAAATAAATTTTGCCCGTCCTCTAAAAATATAGCGGACAAAGTGAACATTTATTTGGGCCTCTAATGCAATTTTGAAAAATGCATATTTTTCCTAATTCAAATAAAATTGCAATAAAATCCGAATAAAAAATCTTATTTGATTTTAAGGTTAAAATCTCCAATGTTTCTTTATTTTGGGGAAGTCATTTTTTTCATAAAAGAAATATTCTAAGAGAAAATAATTAAAATCAAACGATCCTCATTTCAAAATTTGAGAAAACTCAAATATGAAAATAACAAAATCCCCAACTCTCTCCGTGGGTCCTTGATTTGCGTAGAATTTCTAGGATCAAGCCAAAATGCAATAAAATATGATATGCAGTGATGATCTAATGTATAACATTCCAAATTGAAAATTTGGGATGTTACAGTGGCATGACATTAAATGAAGCAAGGTTTCATGTTTTTCTGATCATTTTTTTATTTTTTTGGAATTAAAATGCCATGGCATGCACTCCATGCATGTACCCATGCCTTGACACCAGTATGTATGAAAATTCATTCGAATTTACTGCACATGGAATTAACTCGCACACAAGTACACAAAAATATGATTTTTCAAACTGTTTTGGTTAGGCGTTGTATGTAGATGTAGTTCAAATTTGAATTATGATCATTAAATGGTTAGAAAATCACTTAAATGTCTTTAGAAGGTCAAATGACCCCTGAAATTTACCAAATTTTCATATGACAGTTGTATTAGTGCATGTTAAACGTAGGAAAAAAATTGAAGGCCGTAAGAGGAAGCTATCTCTGTTCGTCATCAAATATGCATTGTTCCCTCTCAGAACCACGAACCTTCTAGCGAGTTGCTCCGGTTTGTGAGGGGTGTGTGTCTAAACGTTCGTCAAACATGCCAATTTCTTTACCACATCATCTTGGTGGCATGACATTACATCAACCAAGGTTTCATGTGTTTCTGGTCATTTTCTATATTTTTTGAATTAAAATGCCATGTCACTCCATGCATACGTATGCATGTGTCCATGTCGTGAGACCAATATGTTTGAAAATTCCTTCTAATTTACTGCACATGAAATTAACTCGCACACAAAGTACACAGATATGTTTTTTCAAACCGTTTTGGTTACGCGTTGCATTTAAATGTAGTTCAAATTTGAATTACGGTCATTAAATGGTTAGACAATCACTTAAATGTCTTTGAAAGGTTAAATGACCCCTAGAATTTTCCAAAATTTCACATTACAGTTGTAGTAGTGCACGTTAGACGTTGAACAAATTTCAAGGCCGTAAGAGGAAGCTATCTCCCGTTCGTCATCAAACATGCATTGTTCCCTCTCGGAACCACGAACCTTCTAGCGAGTTGCTCCGGTTTGTGAGGGGTGTGTGTCCAAACTTTTGTCAAACATGCCAATTTTTTTACCACATCATCTTGGTGGCATGACATTAAATCAAGCAAGGTTTCATGTTTTTCTGATCATTTTTTATTTTTTTGGAATTAAAATGCCATGGCATGCACTCCATGCATGTGCCCATGCCTTGAAACCAATATGTTTGAAAATTCATTCGAATTTACTGCACATGGAATTAACTCGCACACAAGTACACAAAAATATGATTTTTCAAACCTTTATGGTTAGGCGTTGCATGTAGATGTAGTTCAAATTTGAATTACGGTCATTAAATGGTTAGAAAATCACTTAAATTTCTTTAAAAGGTCAAATAACCCCTGAAATTTACCAATTTTTCACATTACAGTTGTAGTTAGTGCACGTTAAATGTAGGAAAAAATTGAAGGCTGTAAGAGGAAGCTATCTCCCGTCCGTCATCAAACATGTATTGTTCCCTCTTGGAACCACGAACCTTCTAGCGAGTTGCTCCGGTTTGTGAGGGGTGTGTGTCCAAACTTGCGTCAAACATGCCAATTTCTTTACCACATCATTTTGGTGGCATGACATTACATCAACCAAGGTTTCATGTGTTTCTGATTTTTTTGGAACTAAAATGCCATGCCACTCGATGCATACGTATTCATGCATATGTGTCCATGTCATGATACAAATATGTTTGAAAATTCCTTCTAGTTTACTGCACATGGAATTAACTCGCACACAAGTACACAAATATGATTTTTCAAACCGTTTCGGTTATGCGTTGCATGTAGATGCAGTTCAAATTTGAATTACGGTCATTAAATGGCTAGAAAATCACTTAAATGTCTCTAAAGGGTCAAATGACCCCTAGAATTTTCCAAAATTTCACATTACAGTTTTAGTAGTGCATGTTAGACGTAGAAAAAAATTTGAAGGCCGTAAGAGGAAGCTATCTCCTGTTCGTCATCAAACATGCATTGTTCCCTCTCGAAACCACGAGTCTTCTAGTGAGTTGCTCCGGTTTGTGAGGGGTGTGTCTCCAAACTTTGGTCAAACATGCCAATTTGTTTACCACATCATCTTGCTGGCATGACATTACATCAACCAAGGTTTCATGTGTTTCTGATTTTTTTTATTTTTTGGAATTAAAATGCCATGTCACTCCATGCTTAATTGTGTCATAGCCGTTAGACCAATATGTTTGAAAATTACTTCCAATTTATTGCACATGGAATTAAATCGCACACAAGTACACGAAATATGAGTTTTCAAACCGTTATGGTTAGTTGTTGCATGTACATGTAGTTCAAATTTCAATTACATTCATTAAATGGCCAGAAAATCACTTAAATGTCTTAGAAGGTCAAATGACCCCTAAAATTTTCCAAAATTTGACATGACAGTTGTATTAGTACTAAAAAAATTCTCGTTCATTTAGAACACCATCCATTGGCACTTTATTCCAAATTCGTCTTTCACAGCTAATAAAAAATATCTACAACATCACACACAGTTGTTTTCTAGGAACCGTTTGCGATGAAAATATCTGGGTCTATTTAAGTCTCCCTACTTAAGCTTCACCGGCTCGTCTGCTCTAGTGCCGGCAACCCCCGAATCCACGAATCCCGATCCCCATTCCCGCACCCCTTCTTGCAAAGATGACGCCGCGGAAACGCTTCGTGAAGGCCCGTACGATGGCCGCGTCCCCCCCGAGCGTCGCAGCCTGCACCAAGAGCGCGGCCGCCTACGCCGAGAGTGCCACCGCATCCGCATTGAGCGCGGCCGCTTCCGCCGAGAGGGCGTCTACGGCAGCCGACAGGGCAACTGCAGCAGCCGAGACGGCTGCAGCTGCTGCTGCGACAACAACTGCAAACGCTGAGAGCGCTCAAGCTGCCTTCCATGCCGCTGATGTCGCCCTGGCCCGGGTCGAGGCCATCCACGCCAAGATCGAGGATGCACACGCCAAGATATTCCAGGCCACCTCGGACTCCAGCATGCAACCCACGTCTAAAAAGGTGGCAGTGGCCATGGAGCACCTACTACCTCATGAGGTCGCCGAGCGGGAGCTAGAGATGCAGGAGGCGACGAAGATCGAGGAGCGCCGGGAGGAGGAGTTGCGCGTGGCCGAGGTCGAGGTAAAGAAGAGTCTGTCCATCGAGGAATCGGCGGTGGAGTACCAACGCGAGCTCTGGCGCAGCCACTACTACGAGTACTACAACCTTGAGGCCAGCACCGAGGACGAGGATAAGTACGAGGACGAGGACGCGATCAACTTCAGCAGGGGGGACACAGAGTCCACCAACGGCGGCATGTCGCCAGGACAAGTCATCGACGTCTCATCTCACACCGGCGATGCATAGGCCGGCGCGGCGGCGGATTTTTTATTATGCGTACTTAGGCTTTGTTTTTAATGCTGGTCTTTTGTTAGAGCAACATTTAGGTCAACTGGCTCTGTGTAATTACTAAAATTGCTCGATTCAGTACGTGTGGTATGTCTGTTGTACGCTCTTTTGTGTGCCCAAATTAACAAGCGACGTTAATTTATGCAGTGACGTACCCGGGGAAATTTCCACCAAAATTTGAATTATCAAACTCATCCCATGCGCGTAAAGCAGAAGAATCGTTTGCGATGCACACAATCGTTCAAAGTGAATGGTCTAGCGGCACCGCGCGTGTTCAAAGTGAATGTGCCCATGCCTTGAGACCAAAATTTGAATTATCAAACTCATCCCATGCGCGTAAAGAAGAAGAATCGTTTGCGATGCACATAATCGTTCAAAGTGAATGGTCCGGCGGCACCGCGCGCAAAGTTTCCCTCCACATTTTCAAAATTTTGACCTACCACCAAAATATCAACCCCCGCCCCCCTTCCCCACCCCCTTTTCTCCCCGACCACAAGTCATATTTCCCCTGTTTCCTCCTTCCTTCCTTGCTAAGTTATAGCCGCTTCCTCGCTCTCGCCGTCTTGCATCCTACCGTCGGGGCTGCCATGGTCTTCTTCAAAGACATCTCTAGCGGTTCCTCCTCCAGCGACTACTCCTTCACCACCCGGGTATGCCTCTCTTCTCTCTCTCGGGCTATGACTTGGAATGAAGGATTTTTACCCGGAGGTCGATTTGAGTCGTTTCTTCCTCTTGTAGCTCCCTAAGACCATCAGTGGCAACGAATGGAGCGGGGTGGCTGAAGATCTATCCGCTCGTTGTCACCATCAATCTCCATGCATGAAGCTACTTGCATTTGATTTTGTGGACACTGGGAGGAAGTTTCTGGCATGTGCAGAGAAGGTTAGACCCTCTTCCGTTGTTACAAATCATTTGTTAGATGTGATTCAGACACTGTCATGGTCCCAACCCATTCATACCACACCTTCAACCAAACGCATCCTAAGACAGTGTCACAGTTTGTACCTAGTATCTTAAATTGTTGCCATCTCATCAGCGGTGCCATTAGAAAATTATTTGGCACCGCTTCAGCAGTTTGTGCAGCCAACTTTGGTCCACACATCCGAGCAGCCAAGCAGTAAAATACTAAATCTTTATGGCACGAAGGAACTGGGCATCGGAGCAACTACGTGCTCCGGAGTCCGGGTCCCTGATTTTTTTCTGCTGCATCGGCACGCCAGTTCAGGGCACCGGTGCAAGATGTAGCAACAGTTGTCTTTACACCAGTTTTGGCATACATATTGGACGAACTTAGTGCTATTAGGTCTATGTTACTAAATTTGTGCATGCACACACCTGTTAGTATCAATTTGCTGTCATCCAAACATTGTCGCTATGTTGTTGCAGTTATATTTACCTTCCTCATAAAATGTTCAATTTGTTATTTATTGTACATGAGTAAGAACTTGTAGCGTCGTTGTAGTTAATTATAGCTTCTGATGTTCCAGAGTTTGGTTGTTGTCTTAGTACCAATTATTTCATTTGCACATTGATCTTTTTGAGAAGATATGTCATAATTAACATGTTTCTTCAGTTTTTCAAAATAAGCATTGGTGATTTTCTATGTTGCTATAAACCCATTTCCCCTACAGTTATTACTGATTTAGTTTTAAATATTATAGGATTAAAGTAAGTGTTCTTACTTGGAGTGGGTTGATCAAGGGTGGCCACAGTCTTTGAAGATGTGCCTAACGAAGCTCTGGAGCATGTATGAGAAGTGAACATAGCTAGGCTTAGAGAAAGTCTTGTCAACGCTGAAGCATATTTCAAGATGCGGGATAAAAAGTTGAAGGTGGAGAATGAGCTCAGATTTTTTTTAAAGACTTTGCTAAGATGGTGTTGGCGAAGGAGGAGGCACTTTCCCAGTTGGCCCGTGCAAAACGGGTTCTTACTGAACTGAAAGCAGAGGTGGATAAGACGAGCCTGGATGATCTCGATTAGGGAAATGAATATATTGTTCTTATGAAGTTGAACTAGCTATGTGTTGTACTGTGCTGTTTTCATGTAGCTACCTTACTGTGATGTTATAATATATTTATGTGCCTGATATGAAATTAGCAAACAGCCATTCGATATGAAATGTGAATTTGCGTAATACTGGAATTATTAATTGTAAACTAATAAACCTGCTAAATGTGTCATGGACCTTTGCAAACGGTTCTAGCAGTAAAAGCGGTTGCGATGGATAGCCCAATGCCACACACTTTTCTTCATCAAATCGTGTGTAATATAGTTGATAAAAGCAAACAGTTAACCAAGGAAGACCGTGTGTGATAGTTACACCTTTCACACACGAGCCTACACATAAAACTGTGTGGGATTTACATCCGAACGGAAACGTTTTCCCTGGATTGACTGTGTGGGATGTACATAAGAACGGAAACATATTCCTTGGATTGACTGTGTGTGATATACATACGAACGAAAATGTTTTTCTGGGATTCACCGTGTGGGATGTACATACCTACGGAAATGATTTTCTCGGATTACCGTGTGGGATGTACATACCTACGGAAATGATTTCTGGGATTCACCGTGTGGGATGTACATACCTACGGAAATTATTTCTGGGATTCACCATGTGGGATGTACATACCTACGGAAATGATTGGGTCTCGATGCCCTGCCCGATCGCACACGGCCCCAGCCTGGGTCCCAGGAGGGCCTATCCCCGTCGATTTCTGGATCGTGTGGGAAGGACACCCTATCGCACACACTCACTTGGTGACGGTTCCAAATGTCGTTGCAGAAAGAGGTAAAAAACCGTTTGTTTAGGACCGACGCGCACCAGTGATGGGGAACCTCCTAAAACCCTCGATGCTCATTATGTGAAAGATATTATGCACTACTTTAATAATCCTGAGAAAACCCCATTCAATTATGTAATGAGAGACATGTTGGATTAACGTGAATACTTTAGGGATTATCGCTTGACTCAAAAAGGGAAACTATAATGGGATCAAATTCATATGTTGCATTGGTATGCTAGGCAACTATGCTTGAGATATGATTATACTTGTTGCTCTAGGATGAAGGCTCCACACCTTCCCTTTTCGTGCAAATTTAATGATAATGAAACCTTAGCTTCTTATGCTAACGGTATATATGATTACTATGATGTGGAACGAATAGAATAATTTGTTGCTTTTAAGGGTGCTTGTGAAATTGAATCTTTGTTTAAAGAGTTTGAAGATTTTGATGATTCAGTTTATAGACCTGAAAATTTAGCTATCCTTAAATATTGCTATGAGAATTATAAATACAATTATGATATTGATGAATTTATTGAGAAAGTCTCCGTTGTCCGAGAAGAGATTAATATTTTGCAGGATTCTATGGAAGAAGAAATTGATGAAACTGTGAGCTCATTGGATGAAAAAGATGATGAGGAGAGCGAAGAACAAAAGGAGGAAGATCGGATTAGCTACCCGTGCCTACCTTCTAATGATAGTAACCCTCCAACTCATACATTATTTAATGTCCCTTCGTTCCTACCGAAGGATGAATGCCATGATAATTGCTATGATCCCGTTGATTCATTTGAAATATCCCTTTTTGATGAACTTGATGTTGCTATTCTTGTGGCCAAGATGCCAATATGAATTATGCTTATGGAGATGAACTTGTTATTGTTCCTTATGTTAAACATGAAATTGTTGCTATTGCACCCACACATGATAGTCGTATTCTCTTTTTGAATTCTCCAAACTACACTATATCGGAGAAGTTTGCACTTATTAAGGGTTATATTGATGGGTGGCCTTTTACCGTTGCACATGATAATTTTGATGAATCTAATATGCATGTGCTTTCTGCTCCTACTTGCAATTATTATGAGAGAGGAACTACATCTCCGCCTCTCTATGTCTCCAACACGATAAAATTGCAAGAAACTTCTTATGCTATGCATTGGCCTTTACCTGATGTGCATGGATTGTTCTTGTATGGCATGCCGATGCATATGAAGAGAGTTAGACTTCGTAATTGCTTGATATATGTTGATTTGTGCTCACTACTAAATGCCAAATCATTGCTAATTCAAATTGGCTTTGATATACCTTGGGATCCGGGTGGATTCATTACTTGAGCACCTTATGCCTAGTTTAATGGCTTTAAAGAAAGCGCTGCTAGGGAGACAACCCGGAAGTTTTAGAGAGTCATTTATTTCTGTTGAGTGCTTTTATAGAGTTTAAAAACAAAAAATAAAATAAAGAGGGGAACCCAAAACTTTTCAGAAAGGAAAGTGAAAGTGAGAGAGACAAGCATTGTTGAAGTGAGGGAGCTCCTTGAACTTTGTTCATGCTCATGGAAACTTTGTGAATCTTGATTTCAGGAACTTTCCAACAAAAATAATTATCCCCTTGTACAATTCCATTGTATTATAAAAATAATGTGCCAAGATTTGCCTTTAGGATGTTTACATTGCTTGTTGGTTTGTGCGGTGCAAAACAGAAACTTTGGCTGTAGTGCGCGATTTTACATTTTTTACTGGAACGTCAAACGGTTCTTAAACTTTTTTCACTGTCTTTCTATACAATTTTTTATTTTCCTTAATGTTTTCAGAATTTTTGGAGTACCATGAGTATGGTGAATGTTCAGATTACTACAGACTGTCCTGTTTAAGACATATTCTGTTTTTTATGCATTGTTTACTTGTTTTGATGAAACTATCGATTTCTATCAGTGGATTAAGCCATGGAACAGTTACATTACAGTAGCTACAATGCAAAAAAAATATGAATCGGTTTGCAACAGTACTTAAAGTAGTGATTTGCTTTATTATACTAACGGATCTTACCGAACTTTCTGTTGAGTTTTGTGTGGATGAAGTGATCAAGGACCAAGGAGGTCTCGATATGAGGAGAAGGAGGAGAGGCAAGAGCTCAAGATTGGGAATGCCCAAGGCACCCCAAGTAAATATTCAAGGAGACTCAAGTGTCTAAGCTTGGGGATGCCCCGGAAGGCATCCCATCTTTCTTCAACAAGTATCGGTATGTTTTCGGTTTCGTTTCGTTCATGTGATATGTGCAAATCTTGGAGCGTCTTTTGCATTTAGTTTTCACTTTTCTTTGATGCACCATGCTGGTATGAGATATTCCTTGGTTGATTTATAGAATACTCTTTGCACTTCAGTTATATCTTTTGAGTATGGCTTTATAGAATGCTTCGTGTGCTTCACTTATACCTTTTGAAGTTTGGATTGCCTGTTTCCCTACACATGGAAAACCGCCATTTGTAGAATGCTCTTTTGTTTCACTTATATTTGTTAGAGCGTGGGCATATCTTTTGTAGAAAGAAATTAACTCTCTTGCTTCACTTATTTCTATTTAGAGAGTTGACAGGAATTAGTCATTCACATGGTTAGTCATAAAATCCTACATAAAACTTGTAGATCACTGAATATGATATGTTTGATTCCTTGCAATAGTTTTGCGATATAAAGATGGTGATATTAGAGTCATGCTAGTGGGTAATTGTGGATTGTAGAAATACTTGTGTTGAAGCTTGTGATTCCCGTAGCTAGCATGCACGTATGGTGAACCGTTATGTAACGAAGTCGGAGCATGACTTATTTATTGATTGTCTTCCTTATGAGTGGCGGTCGGGGACGAGCGATGGTCTTTTTCTACCAATCTATCCCCCTAGGAGCATGCGCGTAGTACTTTGTTTCGATAGCTAATAGACTTTTTCAATAAGTATGTGAGTTCTTTATGACTAATGTTGAGTCCATGGATTATACGCACTCTCACCCTTCCATCATTGCTAGCCTCTTCGGTACCGTGCATTACCCTTTCTCACCTCGAGAGTTGGTGCAAACTTCGCCGGTGCATCCAAACCCCGTGATACGATACGCTCTATCACACATAAGACTCCTTATATCTTCCTCAAAACAGCCACCATACCTACCTATTATGGCATTTCCATAGCCATTATGAGATATATTGCCATGCAACTTCCATCATCTTCATATACATGACTTGAGCATTTATTGTCATATTGCTTTGCATGATCGTAAGATAGCTAGCATGATGTTTTCATGGCTTGTCCGTATTTTTATTTTGCTACGCTAGATCATTGCACATCCCGGTACACCGCCGGAGGCATTCATATAGAGTCATATCTTTGTTCTAGTATCGAGTTATAAGATTGAGTTGTGAGTAAATAAAAAGTGTGATGATCATTATTAGAACATTGTCCAATGTGAGGTTATCAAAATAGAAGTGGCCAAAGAAGCCCAAAAGAGAGAGAGAGAGAGAGAGAGAGAGAGAGAGAGAGAGAGAGAGAGAGAGAGGCCAAAGAAGCCTAGAAAAAAAGAAAAAAAGAAAAAAAAAGAGAAAAAAAATTAAAAAATTTAAAAAATTTAAAAAAATGAGAGAAAATAGAGAAGGAACAATGTTAATATCCTTTTACCACACTTGTGCTTCAGAGTAGCCCCATGTTCTTCATATAGGGAGTCTCTTGCGTTATCACTTTCATATACTAGCGGGAATTTTCATTATAGAACTTGGCTTGTATATTCCAACGATGGGTTTCCTCAAATGCCCTAGGTCTTCATGAGCAAGCAAGTTGGATGCACACGCACTTAGTTTTCAGTTTGAGCTTTCATACACTTATAGCTCTTAGTGCATCCGATGCATGTGAATCCCTACTCCTCGCATTGACATCAATTGATGGGCATCTCCATAGACCGTTGATTAGTTGCGTCGATGTGAGACTTTCTTCCTTTTTGTCTTCTCCACTCAACCTCCACCATCATATTCTATTCCTTCTATATTGCTATATCCATGGCTCACGCTCATGTATTGCGTGAAAGTTGAAAAGGTTTGAGAAAATCAAAAGTACGAAATAATTGCTTGGCTTGTCATCGGGGTTGTGCATGATTTGAATATTTTGTGTGGTGAAGATGGAGCATAGCCAGACTATATGATTTTCTAGGGATAACTCTCTTTAGCCATGTTATTTGGAAAAGACATGATAGCTTTATTAGTATGCTTGAAGTATTATTATTTTTTATGTCAAATGATAGACTATTGCTTTAATCACTCATGTCTTAATATTCATGCCATGATTAGATTACATGCTCAAGATTATGCTAGGTAGCATTCCACATCAAAAATTATTTTTTATCGTTTACCTACTTGAGGACGAGCAGGAATTAAGCTTGGGGATGCTGATACGTCTCCGTCGTATCTATAATTTTTGATTGTTGCATGCCAATATTCTACAACTTTTACATACTTTTGGCAACTTTTTGTACTATTTTTGGGACTAACATATTGATCCAGTGCCCAGTGCCAGTTCCTGTTTGTTGCATGTTTTTTTGTTTCACAGAAAATCCATATCAAACGGAGTCCAAATGGGACAAAAACACACGAAGATTTTTTTTGGAATATATGTGAATTTTGGGAAGTGGAAGCAACGCGAGACGATGCCCGAGGGGCCCACGAGGGTGAGGGGCGCGCCCTAGGGGGTAGGGCGCGCCGTGGGCCCTTGTGGACACTCCATAAGGAGGTTTGTGCCCTTATTTCGCCGCAAGAAAGCCAATATTCGAATAAAAATCGTGTCTAAATTTCAGCCCAATCGGAGTTACGGATCTCCGGGAATTTAAGAAACGGTGAAAGGGTAGAATCAGAGAGTGCAGAAACAGAAGGAAAGAGAGAGAGAGAGAGAGAGAGAGATCCAATATCGGAGGGGCTCTCGCCCCTCCGCCGCCATGGAGGCCATGGACCAGAGGGGAAACCCTTCTCCCATCTAGGGGGAAGGTCAAGGAAGAAGAAGGGGGGCTCTCTCTCCCCCTCTCTCCCGGTGGCGCCGGAACACCGTCGGGGCCATCATCGCGACAACGATCTACACCAACAACTTCACCGCCATCATCACCAACTCTTCCCCCCTCTATGCAGCGGTGTAACCCCTCTTTTACCCGTTGTAATCTCTACTTAAACATGGTGCTCAACGCTATACATTATTTCCCAATGATGTATGGCTATCCTATGATGTTTGAGTAGATCCGTTTTGTGTCACATCCCTAGTTCTTGTAATGCTTAGTGCTTGCATTAGAGTGATGCATCATGTTTAAATTTTTCAGAAACTTGAAATGGGGATGTTCAAACCCTAACACCAATGAAATCCAACTAGGATCAAAATGAAATACTCTCAATGAACCTGAAATGCCCTTCAAAAATGTTCATCATTTTTTACGTGGTCTAGAACCTCTGCCATAAATAGTTCACATTTTTCTAGGTCACCTTGGGTCACTGATTTAAATCATAAGTTATTTGCATTTGGGCATTTAAATTCTATAAATTATTTTAAATGTCCAAATAATCATGAAAGGAAATGAGGGCTGCTGGAAATATTCCAAAAAGTGCCCACAAACAAATTCATGATTTTTAGAAATGCTCTGGCATTTTTAATAAAGCCAAAACATTTGCAGAAATAGAAAACAGGAACAAAAATGAGAGAGAGACAGAGGCTTTAGTACATGGGCCAACTTACCTGGCCGGACCACTGGCCCGTCCACCAGTCATCCCCCTCCTCCTGCCAGGAGGATGAGAGGCGCGTGGCCACCGCGTGCTAGCACGCGCCCGGGCCACCTCCTGCTTCTGCTGACGCAGGAGAGGCTCCAGAAGCCGCCATGTGCCACCCCGGTCCCTCTCGCCCGCAGCTCGTCCTCATCCCCTCCTCTGTCTCGCTCTCCTCCCCACAGCCGAGCGCTGCCGTCGCCACCGACGCCGTTCGCCGCGGCCACAGCCTCCCCCAACACGTCCAGGAGCTTCGCCTCTGTCGTATACGCCTCCTCGAGGACACATGCACCACCGGACGCCCCACAACGTCGCCATCTTCAACGTCTTCATCACCGGCCACCGGAGATCCCCCTCGCCGCTCCGCTTGCTCCGGTGCTTCCCCGAGCTCGTCGACTCGCCCAGCGTGATCACCATGAGCTCCTGTCCCGAACAACCCTCTCCCTTGCCTCGTTTACACGTTGTAGCCACCGCGTCGCCTGCGCCCGAATGCGCTGCTGCTCGAGCTCGTCGCCGACGATGCTCCGGTGACCAACTGGTCCCGTGCCTATGCCCGTTGGCCTCGTGAGCATGTGTAGAACATGTAGGTACTAACTGCTGTTTCCCCCGCGCGCTGCATCGTTGGTTCGTCGACGTCCGAGCTCCGGCCGCCGCGCTTGTCGCCGCTGCCACCGCTTCGCTCTGATACGTCTCCAACGTATCTATAATTTATGAAGTATTCATGCTATTATATTATCCATCTTGGATGTTTTATGGCTTTACTATGCACTTTTATATTATTTTTGGGACTAACCTATTGACCCAGAGCCCAGTGCCAGTTCCTGTTTTTTCCCTTGTTTCAGTGTTACGAAGAAAAGGAATATCAAACGGAGTCGAAACGGAATAAAACCTTCTGGAGAAGTTATTTTTGGAAGGAAAGCAACATGATAGACTTAGAGTGCACGTCAGGAAAGAAACGAGGGAGCCACGAGGTAGGGGGCACGCCCTCCACCCTCGTGGGCCCCTCATGGCTGCCCTGACGTATTTCTTCCGCCTATATATATATATATCCATATACCCTAAAACGACCGGGGAACAAAATAGATCGGGAGTTCCGCCGCCGCAAGCCTCTGTAGCCACCAAAATCCAATCGGAACCCTGTTCCAGCACCCTGCCGGAGGGGGGAACCCTCACCGGTGGCCATCTTCATCATCCCGGCGCTCTCCATGACGAGGAGGGAGTAGTTCACCCTCGGGGCTGAGGGTATGTACCAGTAGCTATGTGTTTGATCTCTCTCTCTCTCTCTCTCTCTCTCTCGTGTTCTTGATTTGGCACGATCTTGATGTATCGCGAGCTTTGCTATTATAGTTGGATCTTATGTTGCTTCTCCCCCCTCTACCCTCTTGTAATGGATTGAGTTTTCCCTTTGAAGTAATCTTATCGGATAGAGTCTTTAATGATTTGAGAACACTTGATGTATGTCTTGCCATGCGTATCTATGGTGACAATGGGATGTCACGTGATTCACTTGATGTATGTTTTGGTGATCAACTTGCGGGTTCCCCCCATGAACCTATGCATAGGGGTTGGCACACGTTTTCGTCGTGATTCTCCAGTAGAAACTTTGTGGCACTCTTTGAGGTTCTATGTGTTGGTTGAATAGATGAATCTGAGATTGTGTGATGCATATTGTATAATCATACCCACGGATACTTGAGGTGACATTGGAGTATCTAGGTGACATTAGGGTTTTGGTTGATTTGTATCTTAAGGTGTTATTCTAGTATGAAGTCTAGGGCTGTTTGTGACACTTATAGGAATAGCCCATTGGATCGATTGGAAAGAATAACTTTGAGGTGGTTTCGTACCCTACCATAATCTCTTTGTTTGTTCTCTGCTATTAGTGACTTTGGAGTGACTCTTTGTTGCATGTTGAGGGATAGTTATATGATCCAACTATGTTATTATTGTTGAGAGAACTTGCACTAGTGAAAGTATGAATCCTAGGCCTTGTTTCCTAGCATTGCAATACCGTTTACGCTCACTTTTATCACTTGCTACCTTGCTGTTTTTATATTTTCAGATTACAAAAACCTATATCTACCATCCATATTGCACTTGTATCACCATCTCTTCGCCGAACTAGTGCACCTATACAATTTAACATTGTATTGGGTGTGTTGGGGACACAAGAGACTCTTTGTTATTTGGTTGCAGGGTTGCTTGAGAGAGACCATCTTCATCCTACGCCGCCCATGGATTGATAAACCTTAGGTCATCCACTTGAGGGAAATTTGCTACTGTCCTACAAACCTCTGCACTTGGAGGCCCAACAACGTCTACAAGAAGAAGGTTGCGTAGTAGACATCAAGCTCTTTTTTCAAGCGCCGTTGCAGGGGAGGCTAGGTAGCGGCACTCACACCCGTCAACTAAGCTCTTTTCGGCGCTGCCGGGAGGTGAGTGCTTGAAGGTATATCTTTAGATCTTGCAATCGAATCTTTAGTTTCTTGTTTTATCACTAGTTTAGTCTATAAAAGAAAACTACAAAAAATGGAATTAAGGTTGCCTCATATGCTTCATCTTTTTATTGTCTTCCATGAAAATAAGGATTCCGATAATTCTGCTCAATTGCTAGAGGAAGAATGCATTAGAATGTTTGGCACTAAATGTTTGAATGATGAGCATGATTGCAATGTTGTTAGTATGAACTCCTTGAATATCCATAGTACTAATGATGATTGCACTAGTTATGATGAAAATGTCTCCTATAAACATGTCAATTTTTGTGGAGTGCATTGGGTTTTCAAGTATACACCAAATAGGGAAGATAGATATTGCACGAGGCATAAGTATTTAGAAACTAAATTGTTGCAAGAAAGGCTAGATGTTTGTGCTGAAGATTTAAATTTTCTTGGCCGTACTTGTGGACTTTGCAATGGAAGTGGTCATTTAGCTATCCGATGCAAATTGTTTCATGATCTAATCGTGTCCAAAAATTGTGATGAGTTGATTTCCCTCGCAAATTATAATGAACTTAGTTTGCTTATGGGTTATGAAGAAATAAAACGTTTAACTAATCATCTTCCAGAATTTGCCCGTTACAAACTTCTTGGCTTTGATCTAGAGGAAATTTATATGTATTGTGCGGTGAATTGCATTGAAAATCCTTATATTGCCAAATACATAAAGACAAGAAAACAAATAGAAGATGAAGAGAATACTAACGAAAGGGAAGAGATTTCCCAATATCCTCCTATTATTTCTTATGATGAATCAGGTAACGAGGAGGAGCCTTCTATTCAACCAATCTCATTAATAAGGAGCTCCAAAAGGAGGATTTAACCCACACATGATGTGGTGAAGAAGAAGAAAAGAAAAAGGAAGAGAGGTAAAAAGATATCTCTCCCAAATAATGTTGCTCCTATTATTGTTATGCCTCATGAAAATGAATCAAAAATAATCATGGAAGATGATGCACTTGATGATGATTTCGTTATGCCTATTGCTTGTTGTGATGATTATGATTGAGAAGATAATAATACTTCTTATGATCTTGAAAATCTTTTTGGCACTTGCTTGGAAGAATATGATAATTTCCATACTATTGGTGCTATCCATACTATTAATGATGAGAGTGATTGTGCTTATGATATGAAAAGGCCCAAGATTGGGGATGCTATGTTTGATGAAGATGATGTTTTTGATAATATATTTGCTGCAATTAATGTTTGTCCCAAGCTTGGGGATGCAACGTTTAATGATATTTTTAGCCTCCCAAATTTTGATATGCAAAGTTGTTATGATGATAGCATGCCTTCTACCTATGATGATTATATTGATGAAAGTGGGTTTGGAAGAGTGTAAACTTTTGGAAGTAATGATCCCACTATTTTGGAGGATGTTGAATCTTATAATATTTATGAAAGTGGATTTTGAGAGGTCATGACTTTATTTAGTGATGTATCCACTATCTTGGAAGAGGTTTCAATCGATTATGATGAGAACAAAGTTGCTACTTATGATGATTATTGTGATGAAACTTATGCTATAAAAAGTAGTGATGATTATATTTATAAAACTTGTCATGATTATGATTACCCTTTTTCTGAACAATACTCTTTTAATGTGGAAAAAATTATAGTATTCAAGTCTCTTATGATACTCCCACTATTCCGAATGAGAAGAATTTTGCTTATGTGGAGAGTAGTAAATTTTTTATGCAAGTAGATCATGAAAAGAATGCTTTAGGTGCTGGTTATATTGTTGAATTCATTCATGATGCTACTGAAAATTATTATGAGGGAGTAATATATGCTTGTAGAAATTGCAATAATATCAAGTTTCGTCTCTATGTGCTTAAAGTTTTAAAGTTATGTTTGTTTTGCCTTCCTATGCTAGTTGATTATTGTTCCCATAAGTTGTTTTCTCACAAAATCCCTATGCATAGGAAGTGGGTTAGAATTAAATGTTCTAGTCATATTCTTCATGATGCTCTCTTTATGTTTCAACTCTTATCTTTTATGTGAGCATCATTGAAATCATCATGCCTAGCTAGGGGTGTTAAACGTTAGCGCTTGTTGGGAGGCAACCCAATTTTATTTTAGTTTCTTTCTTTTTGGTTCTGTTTAGGAATAAATAATCCATCTAGCTTATGTTTAGATGTGGTTTTGTGTTTTAATTAGTGTTTGTGCCAAGTAGAACCTTTGGGAAGACTTGGGTGAAGTCTTTATGATCATGCTGTAAAAAAACAGAAACTTTAGCGCTCACGAGATTAGCTTCAACTTTTTACTGGAGAGTGCTATTTAGTTGATTATTTTTGCAGATGATTACTAGACAAATTCCTCAGGTCTACCAATTTATTTTAGAATTTTTGGGGTTCCAGAAGTTTGCGTTAGTTACAAATTACTACAGACTGTTCTGTTTTTGACAGATTCTGTTTTTCGTGTGTTGTTTGCTTATTTTAATGAATCTATGGCTAGTAAAATAGTTTATAAACCATAGAGAAGTTGGAATACAGTAGGTTTAACACAAATATAAATAAATAATAAGTTCATTACAGTACCTTGAAGTGGTGTTTTGTTTTCTTTCGCTAACGGAGCTTACGAGTTTTCTGTTAAGTTTTGTGTTGTGAAGTTTTCAAGTTTTGGGTAAGGATTCGATGGACTATGGAATAAGGAGTGGCAAGAGCCTAAGCTTGGGGATGCCCAAGGCACCCCAAGGTAATATTCAAGGACAACCAAGAGCCTAAGCTTTGGGATGCCCTAGATGGCATCCCCTCTTTCGTCTTCGTTCATCGGTAACTTTACTTGGAGCTATATTTTTATTCACCACATGATATGTGTTTTGCTTGGAGCGTCATTTATTTTCTTTTGTTTTGCTTTCTGTTTGAATAAAATACCAAGATCTGAAACTCTTAAATGTTAGAGAGTCTTCACATAGTTGCATAATTATTCAACTACTCATTGATCTTCACTCATATCTTTTTGGAGTAGTTTGTCATTTACTCGTGTGCTTCACTTATATCCTATGAGTAAATGATTGAATGATTTGAATGCCATAAATCTGAAATTATATATGTTTCATATGCCTTTCCCATGGGGAGTAATGCCTTCACATATAAGAAGTATAGGTGGTAAATTTATTGAAGGTTAGCAAACATTGTATTGATCACTTGAACAATTCATGAAAGAATATTGAAGGAAGAGAGATTTCACATATAAATGTACTATCTTGGACATCTTCTATGATTGTGATCCTCATTAATTATTTTCAAACCTGAGCAAATTGGTTGAAGTTGGACAAGGAAGACAACATAATGAGTTATGCTTGGGTATATTTGTATAAGTTATATTGTTTGGATTCTCTAACATGTGGTGCTTGCTATTTAGAATCCTTTGCTAGCCAAAATATCTATACTAAGCGGGAATACTGCTTGTGCATCCAAATTCCTTGAACCAAGGTTCTTACATGAGTGTCCACCATATCTACCTATATGCGGTATTTACCTGCCGTTCCAAGTAAATTTGCATGTGCCAAACTCTAAACCTTCAAATAATAATCTGTTTTGTATGCCCGAATCGCTCATGTAGCGACTAGGAGTTAGCAGTATCTTCCATGCTAGGTGGGTTATTCTCACGATGAGTGGACTCTGCTCATCATTCACGAGAAAAATGGCTGGTAACTAGGATGCCCAGTCCCATGATCAAAAGATCGAAATCAAATAAAAAATAATTGCAAACAAAACTCCCCTAGGTTTGATGTTAGTTGGAGGCACCCGTTGTTTTGGGCAAGCCATGGATTGATGATTGTTGGTGGAGGGGGAGTAAAAATCTTTACCTTTCTGTTTGGGAACCGCCTATAATGTATGTAGTATGGAAGATACTGGGAATTCTTGGTCGTTATGTTGACAATGAAAGCATACCTCTCAAAATTATTTTCATCTCTGTTTTTGCTTCGAGCTCTGGCACCTCTGCAAATCCCTACTTCCCTCTGCGAAGGGCCTATCTTTTACTTTTATGCAAGAGTCAGTAGTATTCCTTCTCATTCCAACCTACTCTTTAGTTGTCAAGCATCATGTGATGGAAAGATCTAAGCATATATGGCCATTCAAATATATTTGATCATGAATTATTATTGTTGACATTACCCTCGAGGTAAAAGGTTGGGAGGCGAAACATTAAGCCCCTATCTTTCTCTATGTTCGATGAATACTATTTGTTCTAAAAATATGCTTTGAGTGGTAGCAATCATGGAAGACTAAATGATAGTTGAGTATGTGAAGTTTTCTGTATCAAAGCTTTGACATAGACTCTTCCTGAAAATAAGATGAATTGTAATTGTTTGATGACTGATAACATGGTTTGTAAGTTTTCAATAAAGTTTATGATCTATGCTTTAACATGTGAATAGTTTGTTACTTGTTCATGAAAAGTTCTATGAGTTGAATTACTGTTATGACATATAATGATGCTAGAAAAGGTGATTGAAATTATCATTGATCAAATTTGTGCACCTGCTAGCATTCACACTTCATAAATTATTTCTTTTATCATTTACCTACTCGAGGACGAGCAGGAATTAAGCGTGGGGATGCTGATACGTCTCCAACGTATCTATAATTTATGAAGTATTCATGCTATTATATTATCCATCTTGGATGTTTTATGGGCTTTACTATGCACTTTTATATTATTTTTGGGACTAACCTATTGACCCAGAGCCCAGTGTCGTTCCCGTTTTTTCCCTTGTTTCAGTGTTTCGAAGAAAAGGAATATCAAACGGAGTCGAAACGGAATAAAACCTTCTGGAGAAGTTATTTTTGGAAGGAAAGCAACCTGATAGACTTGGAGTGCACGTCAGGAAAGAAACGAGGGAGCCACGAGGTAGGGGGGCGCGCCCTCCACCCTCGTGGGCCCCTCATGGCTCTCCTGACGTATTTCTTCCGCCTATATACATATCCATATACCCTAAAACGATCGGGGAACAGAATAGATTGGGAGTTCCGCCGCCGCAAGCCTCTGTAGCCACCAAAATCCAATCGGAACCCTGTTCCAGCACCCTGCCGGAGGGGGAAACCCTCACCGGTGGTCATCTTCATCATCCCGGCGCTCTCCATGATGAGAAGGGAGTAGTTCACCCTCGGTGCTGAGGGTATGTACTAGTAGCTATGTGTTTGATCTCTCTCTCTCTCGTGTTCTTGATTTGGCATGATCTTGATGTATCGCGAGCTTTGCTATTATAGTTGGATCTTATGTTGCTTCTCCCCCCTCTACTCTCTTGTAATGGACTGAGTTTTCCCTTTGAAGTAATCTTATCGGATTGAGTCTTTAATGATTTGAGAACACTTGATGTATGTCTTGCCGTGCGTATCTGTGGTGACAATGGGATATCACGTGATTCACTTGATGTATGTTTTGGTGATCAACTTGCGGGTTCCGCCCATGAACCTATGCATAGGGGTTGGCACACATTTTCGTTGTGATTCTCCAGTAGAAACTTTGGGGCACTCTTTGAGGTTATATGTGTTGGTTGAATAGATGAATCTGAGATTGTGTGATGCATATCGTATAATCATACCCACGGATACTTGAGGTGACATTGGAGTATCTAGGTGACATTAGGGTTTTGGTTGATTTCTATCTTAAGGTGTTATTCTAGTACGAACTCTAGGGATGTTTGTGACACTTATAGGAATAGCCCATTGGATTGATTGGAAAGAATAACTTTGATGTGGTTTCGTACCCTACCATAATCTCTTTGTTTGTTCTCCGCTATTAGTGACTTTGGAGTGACTCTTTGTTGCATGTTGAGGGATATTTATATGATCCAACTATGTTATTATTGTTGAGAGAACTTGCACTAGTGATAGTATGAACCCTATGCCTTGTTTCCTAGCATTGCAATACCGTTTACGCTCACTTTTATCACTTGCTACCTTGCTGTTTTTACATTTTCAGATTACAAAAACCTATATCTACCATCCATATTGCACTTGTATCACCATCTCTTCGCCGAACTAGTGCACCTATAAAATTTACCATTGTATTGGGTGTGTTGGGGACACAAGAGACTCTTTCTTATTTGGTTGCAGGGTTGCTTGAGAGAGACCATCTTCATCCTATGCCCCCACGGATTGATAAACCTTAGGTCATCCACTTGAGGGAAATTTGCTACTGTTCTACAAACCTCTGCACTTGGAGGCCCAACAGCGTCTACAAGAAGAAGGTTGCGTAGTATACATCACGCTCCACCTCCAGCCGCCTCGATGCCACCACCCGACGCGCCTCGTCGCGCTGCACCCGTAGAGCCCAGGCGCGCAGCCGCGTCCTGCTTAGCACCGGCGGCTAATCGCCATTTAGGTGACATGGCATCATTAATTTAGAGTTAAGCACATGTTTAATTAACAACCCCCCCCCCCCACACAGTCACTCACACACGGGCCCCGCAGATAGCTAACCCCGGATTAATATCCACATAACCGCGAGCCTATAACATGTGGGCCCCGCAGGTCAGGTTTGACCTGGACCGGCCCTGTTGAATAGATGACGTCAGCATAACCTAGTGCTGACGCAGTAAAGTCTTTTCTAGAATTTAAATAAATGTAAATGATTTATTTATTTTTAGAAAATGTCCAAAACTTCAAAAATTCATAGAAAATCAACCATAACTCCAAATTAAATGATTTATATATGAAAAATGATCTGAAAAATCCAATCTATCCATATGTACCATTTTCATGCATGTTAGAACAACCTATAGCTTTTGTTTAGGACTAATCATATAAATGGTGTTTGAATATCCACATATGGAGTTTGAATTTGAATCTTGGATTCAAACCAACTCCATTTAACCTGTTGCTAGTTGCATTAACTCAAATCACAACATATTGACATGTCATGATCATGCATCATATTGTGCATTGCATTGATTGTGTTCCTTCTCTGTTGCCGGTGGTTGTTCCCTCTTGATAGACGTGTTCCGACGATGAGTTCGATGACACCGATGAAGAGCTATACTATCTTCAGAAGTGCTAGGCAAGCAAAACCCCCTTGTTCATTCTGATACAATCCCACTCTCTCGCTCCTGCTCTCTTTTATTGCATTAGGACAACAACGATCCATCTGTTATATGCTGCGGTAGTTGAACCCCTTTTCCTCTTCATGACCTGTCATTGCCACAGTAAATAGATGAAACCCACTAGCATGAGTAGGAGTTGTTTGACCTGATGTGCCTACTCATTCATGCTAGTTTGTCATGCCTGCTACTGCTTAGAGTTGAGTCAGGTTTGATTCATCAAGGATGAATTGGAATGGTGATGAACATGTTCTACCGTGTGTGAGCTAAGTGTGTGAACACGATTTGGTAAAAGTAGCGGTGAGACGCCATGTAGGAGTACATGGTGGGTTGTCTCATTGAAACCGTCCTCAGGAACTGAGTTCTGTGTTTGTGATCCATGAACAGCTACTACCACGCGTTGGGCCCGAAACCAATGGACCCTCTCAACTTATTAACCGCCCCTGTCCTCTGTCCGGGAGTTGCAAGTAGTTTCTGGTGTTTGTAGTATGATGGAGGCCGTTGATACGTCTCCAACGTATCTATAACTTTTGATTGTTCCATGCTATTATATTACCCCTTTTGGATGTTTATGGGCTTTATTTTACACATTTATATCATTTTTGGGACTAACCTACTAACTGGAGGCCTAGCCCATATTGCTGTTTTTTGCCTATTTCAGTATTTCGAAGAAAAGGAATATCAAACAGAGTCCAAACGGAACGAAACCTTCGGGAGCGTGATTTTTGGAACGAACGTGATCCGGAGAGCTTGGAGTGCAAGTCAAGAAGCTTCCGAGGACCCCACGAGATAGGAGGCTGCGCCCCCCCTGTAGGGCGCGCCCCCTGTCTCGTGGGCCCCTCGGGCGGTCACCGACGTACTTCTTCCTCCTATATATATCTATGTACCTCGAAAACATCCAGGGGCACCACGAAACACAATTTCCACCGCCGTAACCTTCTGTATCCGCGAGATCCCATCTTGGAGCCTTCGCCAGCACTCTGCCGGAGGGGGAATCAACCACGGAGGGCTTCTACATCAACATCCTTGCCCCTTCGATGAGTTGTGAGTAGTTTACCATAGACCTACGGGTCCATAGTTATTATCTAGATGGCTTCTTCTCTCTTTTTGGATCTCAATACAATGTTCTCCCCTCTCTTGTGGAGATCTATTCGATGTAAACTCTTTTTATGTGTGTTTGTCGAGATCCGATGAATTGTGGGTTTATGATCAAGTTTATCTATGAATAATATTTGAATCTTCTCTGAATTCTTTTATGTATGATTGAGTTATCTTTGCAAGTCTCTTGAATTATCAGTTTAGTTTGGCCTACTAGATTGGTCTTTCTTGCCATGGGAGAAGTGCTTAGCTTTGGGTTCAATCTTGCGGTGTCCTTACCCAAAGGATGTAAAGGGTTGCAAGGCACGTATTGTATTGTTGCCATCGAGGATAACAAGATGGGGTTTATATCATATTGCATGAGTTTATCCTCTACATCATGTCATCTTGCTTAATGCGTTACTCTGTTCTTATGAACTTAATACTCTAGATGCATGCTGGATAGCGGTCGATGTGTGGAGTAATAGTAGTAGATGCAGGCAGGAGTCGATCTACTTGTTATGGACGTGATGCCTATATACATGATCATGCCTAGATAATCTCATAACTATGCGCTTTTCTATCAATTGCTCGATAGTAATTTGTTCACCCACCGTAATACTTATGCTATCTTGAGAGAAGCCACTAGTGAAACCTATGGCCCCCGGGTCAATCTCTTATCATATTTGCTTTCAATCTACTTTTATTTGCATCTTTACTTTTTGCATCTGTATTACAAAATACCAAAAATATATTTATCTTATCTTACTATCTTTATTAGATCTCACTTTCGCAAGTGGCCGTGAAGGGATTGACAACCCCTTTATTGCATTGGTTGCGAGTTCTCAATTTGTTTGTGTAGGTGCGTGGGACTTTTGAGGAGCCTCCTACTGGATTGATACCTTGGTTCTCAAAACTGAGGGAAATACTTACGCTACACTTGCTGCATCACCCTCTCCTCTTCGAGGAAAACCAACGCAAGCTCAAGACGTAGCAAGAAGGATTTCTGGCGCCATTGCCGGGGAGGTCTTCGCTCAAGTCAAGACATACCAAGTACCCATCACAAATTCATCTCCCTCGCATTTACATTATTTGCCATTTGCCTCTCGTTTTCCTCTCCCCCACTTCACCCTTGCCGTTTTATTCGCCCTTCTTCTGTTCGTCTTTTTGTTTGGTTTGATGTCCTACTTGGCTCGTTTGGTTGGAGTAGTTGTTTACTTATTACTAAACAGAGAACCTAAGATCTATGGATCCTCATCCGCTTGCTAATCTTTTTAAGAGATCCAATTATGATGAACCAATTGCTAGTGAGTTTTGTGCACTAGATTATCTTTATGAAGTTTTGCTTGAAATTCGTGAATCTGAAATTTGTGATGAAGAACTTTATGAAGTGATTCACGATAGATCTTTGAATAAAAAGCGTGATTGCAATTATTTTACTATAAATTCTCTTGATGTCAATTGTGCTAATAATATGTAAAACCCTAAGCTTGGGGATGCTAGTTTTGCTATGTCTACTACTTGTTGCAATGATCATGATTGGAGTGATTCTTCTTATGATCTCGAAAATTTATTTAAGCCCCATGATGAATATGAGATTGATAATAGCGTTTGCAATAATATTGAAAGTGGGTTTGGAAGAGTGTCAACTTTAGATCCCACATATTTGGAGAATGTTCAATCTTATGGTATTTTTGATAAAAGTGGGTTTGGACAGGGCATGACTTTAGTTAATGTTAATCCCACTATTTTCGAAGAGTGTCAACTTCGCATGCATGTGGATCGTGTTGGAAATATTTTATGTGATAGTTATTTTGTTGAATTTGCTTATGATCCTACATTTAATTATTATGAGAGAGGAAAATATGGTTGTAGAAATTTTCATGTTACTAAATTACCTCTCTTCATGTTGAGATTGCTATCATCTCTTTGTTCTTCCTTCCATATGCTAGTTTTTGCTTGCCTTGATAATTTGTTTAATTACAATATGCCTATTCATAGGAAGTATGTTAGACTTAAGTGTGTTTGTCACATGTTTTATGATGCTCTCTTTGTGCTTCAATTCTTGTCTTTCATGTGAGCATCATTGAAATCTCAATGCCTAGCTAAAAAGGCTTTAAGGAAAAGCGCTTGTTGGGAGACAACCCAATATTTTTCCTTGCTGTTATTTAATAAATAATCCATATACATTCTGTTTAGATGTGTTTTTATCTTTTAATTAGTATTTGTGCCAAGTTAAACCTATAGGATCTTCTTGGATGATAGTTATTTGATCTTGCTGTAATTTCCAGAAACTTTAGGTTCACGAAAACAATTGTTAAAAATCACCAGAACGTGATAAAATAGTGATTCGAATTGCTGCTGATCAATAAACAAATTGCATAGATCTTCCTATTTTGGATGAATTTTTTGAGTTCCAGAAGTTTTCGTTAGTTACAGATTACTACAGACTGTTCTGTTTTTGACAGATTCTGTTTTTCGTGTGTTGTTTGCTTATTTTGATGAATCTATGGCCAATAAAATAGTTTATAATCCATAGATAAGTTGCAATAAAGTAGGTTTAACACCAAAATAAATAAAGAATGAGTTCATTGCAGTAACTTATGTGGTGGTTTTGTTTTCTTTCACTAACAGAGCTTATAAGATTTCCTGTTGAGTTTTGTGTTGTGAAGTTTTCAAGTTTTGGGTAAAGCTTTTATGGACTATGGAATAAGGAGTGGCAAGAGCCTAAGCTTGGGGATGCCCAAGGCACCCCAATCTATTCAAGAATAGCCAAAAGCCTAAGCTTGGGGATGCCCCGGGAAGGCATCCTCTTTAAATCTTCGCTCATTGGTAACTTTACTTGGAGCTATATTTTTATTCGCCACATGATATGTGTTTTTCTTGGACCGTCGTGTATTATATTAGTATTTGCTTTTTAGTTTACCACAATCATCCTTGCTGTACACACCTTTTGGGAGAAGCCTATTTGATTAGAATTTGCTAGAATACTCTATGTGCTTCACTTATATCTTTTGAGCTTGATAGTTTTTGCTCTAGTGCTTCACTTATATCTTTTAGAGCACGGTGGTGTCTTAATTTTGAAGAAATTTCTAGTCTCTCATGGTTCACTTATATTATTTTGAGAGTCTTTTAGAACAGCATGGTATTTTTTATTGTTACAAAGTTGGTCCTAGAATGATGAGCATCCAAGTTGGGTATAATAAAAACTACCATAGGAAGTGAATTGGATGCTATGATCAACTTGATACTTGATAATTGTTTTGAGATATGGAGGTAGTGATATTAAAGTCATGCTAGTTGGGTGATTATGAATTTAAAGAATGCTTGTGTTTAATTTAGCAAGTCCCATAGCATGCACGTATGGTTAAAGTTGTGTAACAAATTTGAAACATGAAGTGTACCTGGCTTGTGCATCCTTATGAGTGGCGGTCGGGGACGAGCGATGGTCTTTTCCTACCAATCTATCCCCCTAGGAGCATGCGCGTAGTACTTGGTTTTTGATGACTTCTAAATTTTTGCAATAAGTATATGAGTTCTTTTGACTAATGTTGAGTCCATGGATTATACGCACTTTTACCTTTCCGCCTTTGCTAGCCTCTTCCGTACCGTGCATTGCCCTTTCTCACCTTGAGAGTTGGTGCAAACTTCACCGGTGCATCCAAACCCCGTGATACGATACGCTCTATCACACATAAACCTCCTTATATCTTCCTCAAAACAGCCACCATACCTACCTATTATGGCATTTCCATAGCCATTCCGAGATATATTGCCATGCAACTTTCCACCGTTCCGTTCATCATCATCATGACATACTTTACTTTTGTCATATTGCCATTGCATGATCATGTAGTTGACATAGTATTTGTGGCAAAGCCACCATGCATTATTTTTCATACATGTCACTCTTGATTCACTGCACCATCCCGGTACACCGCCGGAGGCATTCATATAGAGTCATATCTTGTTCTAGCTTTGAGTTGTAATTCTTATGTTATAATCCATAAAAGTGTGATGATCTTCATTATTAGAGCATTGTCCTAGTGAGGAAAGGATGATGAAGGCTATGATTCCCCCACAAGTCGGGATGAGACTTCGGACTTAACAAAAAAAAAGAAGAAAAAAGAGAAAGGCCGAAAAGAAAAAAAGAAAAGAAAAAAAGAAGGCCAAAGAAAAAAGAGGAAAAGAAAAAAAGAAAAAAATAAGAAAAAAATAAGAGAAAAAGAGAGAAGGGACAATGCTACTATCTCTTTTTCCACACTTGTGCTTCAAAGTAGCACCATGATCTTCATGATAAAGTGTCTCCTATGTTGTCATTTTCATATACTAAGTGGGAATTTTTCATTATAGAACTTGGCTTGTATATTCCTACGATGGGCTTCCTCAAATGCCCTAGGTCTTCGTGAGCAAGCAAGTTGGATCCACACCCACTTAGTTTCTTTCGTTGAGCTTTCATATATTTATAGCTCTAGTGCATCTGTTCCATGGCAATACCTACTCCTCATGTTGACATCAATTGACGGGCATCTCCATAGCCCGTTGATAATACTCGTCAATGTGAGACTTTCTCTTTTTTGTCTTCTCCACACAATCCCCAACATCATATTCTATTCCACCCATAGTGCTATATCCATGGCTCACGCTCATGTATTGCGTGAAGGTTGAAAAAGTTTGAGATTATTTAAGTATGAAACAATTGCTTGGCTTGTCATCGGGGGTATAGAAGTTGGGAACATCTCTGTGTGACGAAAATGAAGCATAGCCTAACTATATGATTTTGTAGGGATGAACTTTCTTTTGCCATGTTATTTTGAGAAGACATGATTACTTTGATTAGTGTGCTTGAAGTATTACTATTTCTTTTATCAATATGAACTTTTATTTTGTATTCATTTGGATCTGAACATTCATGCCACAATAAAGAAAATTACATTAAGAATTATGCTAGGTAGCATTCCACATCAAAATTCTCTTTTATCATTTACCTACTCGAGCACGAGCAGGAATTAAGCTTAGGGATGCTTGATACGTCTCCAACGTATCTATAATTTTGATTGTTCCATGCAATTATATTACCCTTTTGGATGTTTATGGGCTTTATTTTACACATTTATATCATTTTGGGACTAACCTACTAACCGGAGGCCCAGCCCATATTGCTGTTTTTTGCCTATTTCAGATTTCAAAGAAAAGGAATATCAAACGGAGTCCAAACGGAATGAAACCTTCGGGAGCGTGATTTTGGAACGAACATGATCCGGAGAGCTTGGAGTGCAAGTCAAGAAGCTTCGAGGACCCCACGAGATAGGAGGTTGCGCCCCACAGGGCGCGCCTGTCTCGTGGGCCCTCAAGCATCACCGACGCACTTATTCCTCCTATATATATCTACGCACTCGAAAACATCCAGGGCACCACGAAACACAATTTCCACCGCCAGTAACCTTCAGATCCATGAGATCCCATCTTGAGCCTTCGCCGGCCGCACTCACGAGGGGGAATCAACCACGGAGGGCTTCTACATCAACATCCTTGCCCCTCCGGTGAGTTGTGAGTAGTTTACCACAGACCTACGGGTCCATAGTTATTAGCTAGATGGCTTCTTCTCTCTTTTTGGACCTCAATACAATGTTCTCGCCCTCTCTTGTGGAGATCTATTCGATGTAAACTCTTTTTGCAGTGTGTTTGTCGAGATCCGATGAATTGTGGGTTTATGATCAAGTTTATCTATGAATAATATTTAAATCTTCTCTGAATTCTTTTATGTATGATTGAGTTATCTTTGCAAGTCTCTTTGAATTATCAGTTTAGTTTGGCCTACTAGATTGGTCTTTCTTGCCATGGGAGAAGTGCTTAACTTTGGGTTCAATCTTGCGGTGTCCTTACCCATTGACAGAAAGGGTTGCAAGGCACATATTGTATTGTTGACATCGAGGATAACAAGATGGGGTTTATATCATATTGCATGAGTTTATCCCTCTACATCATGTCATCTTGCTTAATGCGTTACTATGTTATTATGAACTTAATACTCTAGATGCATGCTGGATAGGGGTCGATGTGTGGAGTAATAGTAGTAGATGCAGGCAGGAGTCGATCTACTTGTTATGGACGTGATGCCTATATACATGATCATTCCTAGATAATCTCATAACTATGCGCTTTTCTATCAATTGCTTGACAGTAATTTGTTCACCCACCGTAATACTTATGCTATCTTGAGAGAAGCCACTAGTGAAACATATGGCCCCCGGGTCAATCTCTTATCATATTTTCTTTCAGTCTACTTTTATTTGCATCTTTACTTTTTGCATCTATATTACAAAATACCAAAAATAAATTTATCTTATCTTACTATCTTTATTAGATCTCACTTTCGCAAGTGGGCGTGAAGGGATTGACAACCCCTTTATTGCGTTGGTTGCGATTTCTCAGTTTGTTTGTGTAGGTGCGTGGGACTTTTGAGGAGCCTCCTACTGGATTGATACCTTGGTTCTCAAAACTGAGGGAAATACTTACGCTACACTTGCTGCATCACCTCTCCTCTTCGAGGAAAACCAACGCAAGCTCAAGACGAGCGGCCGCTTGCAATGCTTGACCGGGGGTGGGCTGTGATGCGGTAGGCACGTGGGGACGCGCTGCATCGACGCCTGCTTGGTGCCTCGGGAACCCTGCACACATCGTTCGGGGCCGTATGTGGAAACCTCGGCCGGACTCCCTGCGGATAGAACCTGAATAGGCGATAAACCTGGACTAGGGACTTGTGTGGTTAGTCAGGTCATGGCCGACACCCTCGCCAGGCTTCCGCTTGAAGGTTGCCGAGATACATAACGTGTACATGGCAATAAGTGGCGAGAACGTGTGTGAAGAAGTACACCCCTGCAGGGTTAACATCATCTATTCGAATAGCTGCATCCGCGGTAAAGGACCTCTGCGTAGCCTATACAGTTCATAGACAAGTGAAAGTGGATACTCGAAAATGCGCAAGATAAGCGTGAGTGCTATGGATGGCGTTCTCGTAGGGAGACGGGAGCGGATTCATAGTGGTGTATTGATTGGTGAATATGTGGACTCGTGTGCGCCACCTCAAAAGAGCTACTTGCAGTCGTAGTTCAAGGTAGCCACAGTCAAAGATGGCTTGCTGCAGTTAAACTCCACCACCCCTTTGTTGATACTGATGCATATGTAGCTACTTCTGATGTAAGTCTTGCTGGGTACATTTGTACTCACGCTTGCTTAATTTATGTTCTTGCAGAGAGACTTCAGTCTCACTAGTAGTTTCGTGTGGACTTCGACGTTTAGCTTGTTGCCTAAGCTACGATCTTGTACCCTTGGGAGGGTCTTGTAGATAGTCAGGCTTCTCAGCCTTTTTTCATTTGTAGTTGTCCGTACTCAGACATGTTTATGCTTCCACCTGTTGCTTGTATGCTCTGTATGTTGGGTCATGAGACCCATGTTTGTAATACTTGGCTCCTCGGAGCCTAATGAATAAATACTTTGAGTTGTAGAGTTTTGTTGTGATGCCATGTTTTATTTGCACATATCGAGCATACTGTGTGTATGATTTGAAATGCTTAGTATGTGTGGGATCCGACAACCTAGTTGTTTATCCTTGGTAGCCTCTCTTACCGGGAAATGTCTCCTAGTGCTTCCACTGAGCCATGGTAGCTTGCTACTGCTCGGGAACACTTAGGCTGGCCGACATGTGTCCTTATTCGTTCTTGTGTCTGTCCCTTCGGGGAAATGTCACGCGGTGTCTACCGGAGTCCTGTTAGCCTGCTACAGCCCGGATTCTATGAAGTCCTGTTAGCCCAGCTGCTACAGCCCGGGTTCACTCGCTGATGACCGACACGTTCGTTCCTGGGTCATGTATGCCTGTCCCTGTAAGTTAGTGCCACTTTGGGTTTACGACTAGTCATGTCGGCCCGGGTTCTTTGTCATATGGATGCTAGCGACACTATCATATACGTGAGCCAAAAGGCGCAAATGGTACTGAGCCAGGTAAGGTGGCACCCGTGGGAATACCGTGCGTGAGGCCGCAAAGTGATATGATGTTTTACATGCTAAATCAGTGTGACTTAGGATCGAGGTCCTAACAGGTTTGGTATCAGAGCTTGACTGCCTGTAGGATTACCAAGCCAAACTGGTCGAAGTTGAGTCTATAAATTATTTAGTTATATAAGGGAATTGATTGTGGATGGGAACGGAAGGCTCTTTTTACTCCTTATACCTTATGCCCTTCTGATCTGAGTCATCCTATCTTTCCTACGGGCTTAAGGAACTAGGCTTTCTCTTCTTACTATCAGGATCACATGTTGCTAATCCGTAGACTTATAAGATTGGTGAATCCAAGCCTCAGTTCAGTTCCTACTATCTCCGTGTATTGACAGTTGATCTCGGAACCTTGATATTATGATGTTTGAGTGGTTATGCCACCATTTTTACCGGATGTCTCAAATATTTTCAAGCAGTTATAGCCGTTATGCTGTCTGAGTCATCCCAGGTTTCTAAATAGTCTGATGCATTTGTAAATCCCTTCCTACCATTCCAAAGTTCCTTCGTGCCAGATCAACCACACTAACCAGTGTGTTGAGGTACTCTATTGCCTCGGCATATATGTTGGAGCCATTACTATGACCCTAGGTGTCTTAGAGAACCACCTAGTAATCTAGCCATGATTAGTGTTCCCAAAGTGATGATTCTGGCAGTCATTCTCGAAAGCATCCCGTGATGCCATTTAGTAGTAGGTATTCTACTCCTGGGTTCTTGAACCCGAGATTCACTCTACTCATTCATGTGGATAGTGTTTGCTAGTTCCTTTAGGATATTAGTAACCTTTGTGATAGTTCTCAAGGTCCATGGTATATCATTCTTCAAATATCATGAACCATCATGGCAAAAGTTCTCCTGAACCAAAAGATCACAACCAGAGTGCTATTGATGAGTTCTCGATTCTATGTTGTGACTCTGCCAGTTCTACCTTTCTGCATGGATTATCCGGAAGAAATATGTTGAACTCATTCGACATGCTAATCTATGCACCCACAACTCAGAAAATCGTATGTTCCTCTGGGTTGTCCCTCTTTAATTGTCTTCTAACCTTCGCCTATCAATTGATAGTCAAGAGTATGCGTGCATTCGTTCAGTGGTGCCTATTATTCTTGTGGTCCGTCAAGCCATTCTAGTTCAGAATGACTAGGAGAAACAAACTCCAGTACCTCATCCATTTCTAGGATTGGGTCAAAGTAGTTGTATTTTGCAGATCAAAATGCCAATCCTGCTTCTATTCTGTTCTACCCTGGAGTATTACCCCCTTTATGTCAGGATTGTCATGGGAATTGCACCATCTCTCATGAATTCTTGACGCAGTGATATTTCTTGCCATCATTGTTCATTGCTCGGTTCCCGTATTATTGTAACTGGAATGCTAACAAGTGAATCATGATGTGTGAAATCAATACCCCTAGCAACTGTGTTGCTTGGTACTTAATGGACGATAATTCCATTCTTAGCGTGTTGGTTATTAAACCATCATTCTAAGATTGATCGTTCTACCTAGCCCATTTTTTCCCTGGGGCACTCCTCGATCAATGAGATAGGATTGTGGCAATCCATCACTCTCTTGGTCACATCGTCTTGCCCTGAAAAGCAAGATTGTTCTCGAGCTTAGTAAAATATCGGTGGTTCGTGATTTTCCGAATGTCTTCTCGGAAGTGTTACCAGGTTGTCACCTGGCCGCTATGTTGAGTTCGTGATCAAGTTGGTTTCTTGTAGCCACCCCTTTCTCCAAGAATCTGTGTTGGATACCCCTGAGCTAGTTGGATGAGCTAAACAACAACTTGGAGAGTTGGAAGATAAAAGCTTGTCCGACCTAGCTCATCACTAAGGGATATCTCCTTTTGTGTGTGTGTTGAAGAAAGATGATTTCTTCATCAATTGACCTTAGTGATCAATTGTTGGACCTATTGTCTTACCCAAATCATTGATTTGTGTATGGGCTATCGTCAAATCAAATCAGAACCAACGATGTTCGTAATGTTGTCTTGTCCGTGGTTGTTTCCTCGGGCATACACCATTATATCTTTTGGGGTCTGACCAATGCTATCATCGTGTTCACATAATTGTGGAATTCCATTTTCATGGAAACCTGGATGAATTGTTGTTGAGCCCATCGACACCATCCTTATCTTCTCCATGATTTTGTTAAACATTAAGCTAGTGTTGGAAACTTTTATAAGCATTATATTCATGTCCCGTTCATGAAGCATATGTTGGATGAAAGAAGTGACTCCCTCTCATTGATGTGCATTCGATGCAAGTTGCCGCTATGAATTTGAGGAAGTTAGTTTTGCTTCCCCTGGAATCGTCCCAAGTTAGTCATGCATGTGCGAAGTATTCTATGGTTTGGTAGATTAATTACCTCCATTCCATAAGTATTCCCTAGCACACCAAGCCACTGGCTGATTTGTTCAGGGAGAAGAAGTTTCTTCATAAGAGCTAATCATATGACTTATGCAAGGACTTCGATATCCTTGATGATGGTTCCAAACCAAGACTCGGTAGTGTTTCATTGTAAGACTACCATGTGGTCATGCTTTGTCTGGGACAGCGTGTTCACATGTGTTTAGCAGAACCAGCTCATGTTCTGGAGCAGGCTACCGTAGTTCATTTCCAGTGAATCTCGCAATGTCATCTCGTTGGTTTGTGTTGCAAACTTTATTTTCCAAACATGTTGTCTAAAATATTCCGTTACCAACCAGATCTGAATCTTAGGCAGATATGATGGTTGGAACTTTTCCAAGATCTATGATGTAGGTCCCGACAAAGTCGATGTTCAGGCTGACACACCTAGCCAGAAGATCTATTATTGTAGCTTCTTGATTGAGCAATTTATCCATCTTCTCCATGAGGATTTCGTGCAACTTATTCTAGAAGTTGTTCCTTAGGGATTCTTGTGCTCTCAGTTTCTTCGATGATACTATAACCATTCAAACGGTGGAAACACTCTCGACAATTGAGTTTTTCCCCAGTTACTAGAATCATTGCCAGCATTTGCATTTTGTTCCCGGCTTGCACCTCAGTAATTGCTGTTCAGGATCATCTTCAAAAGTGGTCCTACCATGGGTCCCATCCATTTCCGATGATAAGCAAAAATCATCCATTGCATTGTCTTCAACAAGGTAGTCCACATCATCCATTCTAGTATGAGTATGCCATTTCTTCAAGATCCTTTTGCCACTTAAGGGGATAATTCTATGAGTCGCCTTCCCCCAAGGTGTCCCTATGTGGAGTCATGGCAATTATTCCTCGCTACTTTGAAACCATGCACCATCTTCTAAGCATGAAATTGTTGCCTACTAATCTGAACCTTCATCACCTGCTTCTTTCCATCGCTCCTCATATGTGTTTTTGTCCTTAGCTCAAGAGATGTTTCTACATCTCGCTCCGTGAGTTGATCCTGTGATCATTAAGATGATCCATCCCTGTAGAGTTATCTTGCTCTCCTGTCCTCGTGTTGGGTGAAGATCTCGAAAGCAAGGATGTCAAGTTCAAGATGATGCAATGAATCATATCTTCGACGAGGACAGTTGGATCATGAAGATTGTGATAGTTCGAGTCCCCTCTTTCTTTTTACCCTGCGCTTGAATCTCGGGACGAGATTCTTGTTTAGTGAGGGTGAGTTGTCACATCCCTAGTTCTGGTAATGCTTAGTGCTTGCATTAGAGTGATGCATCATGTTTAAATTTTTCAGTAACTTGAAATGGGGATGTTCAAACCCTAGCACCAATGAAATCCAACTAGGATCAAAATGAAATATTCTAAATGAACCTGAAATGCCCTTAAAAAATGTTCATCATTTTTGACGTGGTCTAGAACCTCTGCCAAAAATGGTTCACATTTTTCTAGGTCACCTTGGGTCACTGATTTAAATCATAAGTTATTTGCATGGGGGGATTTAAATTATATAAATTATTTTAAATGTCCAAATAATCATGAAAGGAAATGAGGGCTGCTGGAAATATTCCAAACAGTGCCCACAAACAGTTTCATGAATTTCAGACATGCTCTGGCATTTTTAATAAAGCCAAAACATTTGCAGAAATAGAAAACAGGAGCAGAAATGAGAGAAAGAGAGAGTTTAGTACCTGGGCCTACTTACCTGGCCGGCCCACTGGCCCATCCGCCAGTCATCCCCCTCCTCCCGCCAGTCATCCCCCTCCAAGAAGAGAAAGTATGTTGGCTTATGCCTCTCCCTCAAATAAAATTGCAATAATGATTACTGGTCTAGTTATCGATTGCCTAGGGACAAATAACTTTCTTGTGTGACAAAAAGCTCTCTACTAAAACTTAGTTGTGACTTTATCTAAATAGCCCCTAGTTTTTATTTACGTGCTCTTTATTATCTTGCACCTAGCCTACAACACCTACAAAGTACTTCTATTTTCATACTTGTTCTAGGTAAAGCGAACGTTAAGCGTGCGTAGAGTTGTATCGGTGGTCGATAGAACTTGAGGGAATATTTGTTCTACCTTTAGCTCCTCGTTGGGTTCGACACTCTTACTTATCGAACGAGGCTACAATTGATCCCCTATACTTGTCGGTTATCAAGGTCCAGTCATCGTTGTCAGCTTCCTCGACGGCCACCTCGCCGACGTCGGGCGAAGAGGCCATGGTAAAGCTCTTTTGGGCCATTCGCTCCTTGAGCTCCCCGAGAAGCGTAGCCGGGCTTAGGCTACGAAGCTTTGGAGTGGGGGAGGGGGGTGGGGATGGGGATCTTTGGGAAAGAGGGCGTTTCACAGGCGTCATCTAAGAAACTCAGGGCGGCGAGGGTATGCATATCAGTGGGTAAACTGCGTGGGCAGACTAGCTGAGGTTGACGATGGAGGCGGCACGGCGGCGGCGGCGACCTAGCTAGGTTTGGAGCGAGGGAGGGGTGGTGTGTATGTGTGTGAGTGGGGGATTTGGGGTGAGCGAAGGATTTGAAGTGTGTGTGTGGAGGGGTCCAAGGTAGTGTTTGAGGAAATGTCGCGGGTACTGAAAATTTTACTAGGCGGGAGTAAAATGGTGGGGCTACCAATTGATCAAGGGATTGAAGCAGAGCGGGGCGGGAGTAAAATGTCAGGGTAACTGGAAATTTGGATCTACTTATTGAAGCAGAGCGGGAGTAACAGACATCGCACACAGTCCAGACATACTAATCGTGTGCTATAAAATAGAAAAACCATCTACGCGGATGCAGGTAGATATTTTCGAGATTGCCTGAGAGTAGATATTTTGAGAGGGGGAGGGAAGCCTCATGGAGCCCAATCTACTGTGATCATGTGGGTGATAGGTGCAAGGGCGCAACACACGGGTAGTCCTAGGGAAACATGTCTATTTCGTACCCGATCGCAGATGGTTGTTGCATCCGACTCGTCTGTTGTTTATAAATTTGGCCAAAAAATGCGGGAAAGGGTGTAAGTGCATCTAGTGCCCCTTAGTGATTTTGGTGTATTGAAGACTTATAGGTTAAGTGACTAATGTGTTTATGAGTGTACACAAGTTCTATAAGTCTCTGAGGAGTTCGATATTTATGATGAAAGTCGACCCCCAAAAATGAATGTCTTCAGTTGAAGACTTTGGCTTTCTTGAAGACTTTGAAAGTGAGGAACTTGGTGTGACCTCGAAGACTTCGATATTGATGCGAGGATTATGAAGCATGAAGACTTTTGTTTTTGTAGTTTCATTTTCTCTTTCTTGAGTCATAGGAAACACCGTACTGTTAAAGGGGGTCGAGGTAAAACTAAGGAAACACTTTCCAAGTGATGCTCATCTCAAAATCCTACACCTACCCAATCCTTTCGAGTGAAGCCATTGGAAATCTCATACAATTCAGTCAATTTCTTTAGTGACAGATACGAAGATCTTCTGTTCTCTATGGAATTTATTCTGACTGAGGAGTTAGGAATTCGCCAGTGCGGATTGCCTACAAGTGAGGAACATGATAGCCCTGAGGAATTTGAGAGCTCAAATTTCAGACCGTTGTTGTGCTATGTGCCAGCTGTCCAAAATATGCTAACCACCTACGATCATATCATTGAAGGGCATATCATGGCGGGCTACTCACTAGGTTATAAAAAGCCGCCCTCTACTGTCGGTGTAAAAACCGGCGGATCTCGGGTAGGGGGTCCCGAACTGTGCGTCTAAGGTCGATGGTTACAGGAGACAGGGGACACGATGTTTACCCAGGTTTGGGCCCTCTCTATGGAGGTAATACCCTACTTCCTGCTTGATTGATCTTGATGAATATGAGTATTACAAGAGTTGATCTACCACGAGATCGTAATGGCTAAACCCTAGAAGCCTAGCCTGTATGACTATGGTAATGAGTATATCCTTTCCGGACTACACCCTTCGGTTTATATAGACACCGGGGGGATCTAGGGTTACATAGAGTCGGTTACATAAGAAGGAATCTTCATAGTTGGTCGCCAAGCTTGCCTTCCATGCCAAGGAGAGTCCTATCCGGACACGGATACAGTCTTCGGCCTTCGTGTCTTCACAGGCCACCAGTCTGACCCATTGATAATAGGCCGGATGCTCGAGGACCCCTTAGTCCAGGACTCCCTCACCTACAACCACTAGTTGGTTGGCCGCTCCGAGAGAAACTGACACTTGTCATTAAGAGCATCCCATCCTCCGAGGACTTTGAGTGAAAATCATCAAGAGAGGAAAAACCCCAAAACCCAAACACCTAACACCCAAAGTGATTGAGCGTCACTGAATAGACTGTTCCTGTGTGGAACCGACGCTTGTTACCTTCGAGGATTGTGCATCCTCCAGACGGTTAGTGTCATGGTCTAGAGCGTCTAAGAGGAATTGTGGATTGCCGAGTGACCAAGTCCGTGAAGGTTTGGAAGTCACCTGTGAAGACTTACCATGAGTGATTGGACGAGGTCTGTGTGACCTTAGCTCAAGGAGAATACAGTGAGGACTGTGTGTCCTCGTGTTTAAATACCTAGCCGCTCCAACAGACGTATAACCGCATCACAAGAGTTGGAACTGGTCTACCAAATCATTGTCTTCACCAAGCTACTGGTTCTATTTCCTCAACTCTTTCATTTCCTCATTCATGTGTTGATGAATTTTTTTTGACCTGATGTGTTGATGAAATTGATCGTCACCGTTGGAAGACTTTGACTGAAGACTGTCTCAATTTCCTCAATCCTAATTCTTCAGTCACCTTGTCTTCAGCCTTCTTATCCTATTTTCACGCTACCCGTGCTTTCTGTATGTTTCATTTCATCATGATGACTATGCTACTGCTTTGTTATGCATGCATCTGAGTACTTATTCCGCTGCTTGTAGTTTGTTGCTTAGGAAATTCCTCAGGTTGAATTTCCTCAGTGATAAATTTGTAAAAATCGCCTATTCACCCCCCTCTAGTCGATATAACGCACTTTCAATTGGTATCAGAGCAAGATACTCCCTTGTTCTGTGTCATTTTGGTTTAACCACCTAGTGTTTTAGTTATGTCGACTGCAGGCATGATCGAGGTTTTGGCTGGGTGTCCTACCTTCGATGGGACGGACTACTCCTATTGGAAGAATAAGATGCACATGCATCTGGAGGCAATTGACAACGATCTCTGGTATGTTGTGGAAAATGGTGTTCCCTCCATCACTCCTTCCGTTAACGCTGCTGATGTGAAGAGATTCAAGCAACTCGACTCTCAAGCGAAGAATATCATATGTGGCCATCTGAGCAAAGGGCAGTACGGTAGAGTGAGTGCTTTGGAGTCAGCAAAGCTTATCTGGGATAGGTTGTACAAGGTCAACGAAGGAGTCTCAACTCAACGTGACTCTCGAGTTGACGTTCTTCGCAATCTCTTCAACCGCTTCAGAAGACTCGACAATGAAAATGTTCAGGAAACCTTCGATCGCGTCACTGACATCTCAAATGAGCTTCAAGCACTTGGTGCCACTGACATCACCAACCATGAGGTGGTGAAGAAATTCCTGAGATCACTTGATTACTCATTTATACACTGGCACTGATGATTCAAGAACGTGGAGACTACAAGTCACTAGATCCTGCTGATATCCTCGAGAGGCTGAATACTCATGAGTTCCAACAAGCTAAGAAGAGAGACCTCTACGGGCCAAGCTATGGAAGATCACGTGCACTGAAGGCCAAGGTAGTTTCCACATCTGAAGAAGAAGATTCTAACAACGGCCTTGGTGATCCTGAAGAATTGAGTCAGGAGCTAGGTATGCTTGTGAGGAAATTCCAGAAGTTCTCTAGACGTGGCTGATTTGGAAAATCTTCAAGAAATGATGACATGAGATCAGATTCCTTATCCCGCGACTACAAAAAGAGGAGTTGCCACAAATGCAAGAAACCAGTCACTATATGACTGATTGTCCTCAGTGGGCAAAGGAATCAAAGAAGAAGAAGTACAAGGATGAAAGTTCTGATGACTCGAAGAAAAAGAAGAAATCCTCAAAGTCTTCATCGTCAGAATCTTCAAAGTCTTCATCTCACAAGAAGAGCAGTTCCAAAAAGGCTCGGACATTCATTGGCTAGGAAATGGACTCTGAAGCTGAATCTGAGGAAATCGAGGAGTCTGAGGAGTCAGAATCTGGTGTGGCGATCCTAGACCTCGCTACTGCTTTCATTAGAAAGTCCATCTTCAACACCGAGGAACATTGCAATACCAACACCGACGACGATGGTGACAATTACTATGCTCCCACCTATTGCTTCATGACAAAAGGTGCCAAGGTACTCAAATATCCCTTCTCTGAGTCAAGTGAAGACGAATTTGGTGAAAACCTCAAACCCATCTATTCCAAGCTTGCTAATATTGCCATTAAACAACAAAAGGCTCTGGAAAAGCTTCAAAATTATCTAGACAAAAGCGATGACCTGTTGGGTGAGGAAATGGATTGAACTCAAACTCCGACTGATAATCTTCAGCGACTACAGTCTAAGTTTCATAATCTGCAAAGTCATCATAACACTGTCTTAGCTGATCATGAGAAGCTCTCTTATGAATTTCTTCAAAGAAAGCAAGATCTTGAGAAGCTAAGGGTGAGTCATGAAGATCTTCAGAAGGAAAATGATTCATTGCTTGCTCAACAGATCAGTTTCGCTCAGGATGAATTCATTCCACCATGTTTGAAATGCATTGAATGTGAATCTGCTAATTCTTCACCTAAAAGTTTAAATGCTTCTATTGCGGCAAATTCTTCAACTGTTTCTGTGGTCACAAATTCCTCATCTGAGGATACCACAAGTATCACTAACAATGCAGGGTTGAAGGAGTTGTATGTGGCAGGCATGTACAAAAGCCTCAAAGGGCATCAGGCTCTTTGTGATGTGCTTAAGAAGAAGATCCTCAACAGAAACCCTAGGAAAGAGGGTATTGCCTTTGAGAGGAAACTCAATGCTTATGGGACCTACTGGAAACCTGAGGAGTATCCCAAAACCTCATGGGTTGCTGCAAAAGGACCTCCCATAGATCCATCCACTTTATCTGGCTTTACATGTGAATCTTCATATTCAACTGATGAGTCATTTGACTCCAACCCTAAACTGTTCAAAAATCAGAATGGTGAAGTATTTGCTAGATATGTTGGAACTAACTGCAGGAACGGTCCCCCTATGAAGAAAATCTGGGTTCCCAAAAGGTGTCTTGAAAGTCTTCAGGCGAATGTCCTCATGACACCACCTGTGAAGAATAGGAACCCCAGATCAAATTCTTCATATGGACCTGAAGGAAATATGCCCTAGAGGCAATAATAAAGTTGTCATTTGTATTTCATTATATCTTGATAAATGTTAATTATTCATGCTAGAATTGTATTAACTGGAAACTTAGTACATGTGTGAATACATAGACAAAACAGAGTGTCCCTAGTATGCCTCTACTTGACTAGCTCGTTAATCAAAGATGGTTAAGTTTCCTAACCATATACATATGTTGTCATTTAATGAAAGGGATCACATCATTAGAGCATGATGTGATGGACAATACCCATACGTTAGCTTAGCATTATGATCTTTTAGTTTTATTGCTATTGCTTTCTTCATGACTTACACATATTCCTCTGACTATGAGATTATGCAACTCCCGAATACCGTAGGAACACTTTGTGTGCTATCAAACGTCACAACATAACTGGGTGATTATAAAGATGCTCTACAGGTGTCTCCGAAGGTGTTTGTTGAGTTGGCATAGATCAAGATTAGGATTTGGCACTCCGTCTATCGGAGAGGTATCTATGAGCCTTCTCGGTAATGCACAACACTATAAGCCTTGCAGGCAATGTGACTAATGAGTTAGTTGTGGGATGATGCATTACGGAATAAGTAAGAGACTTGCCGGTAACGAGATTGAACTAGGTATGATGATACCTTCGATCGAATCTCGGGCAAGTAACATACCGATGACAAAGGGAATGACGTATGTTGTTATGCGGTTTGACCGATAAAGATCTTCGTAGAATATGTAGGAGCAAATATGAGCATCCAGGTTCCACTATTGGTTATTGACCGGAGATGTGTCTCGGTCATGTCTACATAGTTTGTCAGATTACGGGTTCCGGCAAAACCCTTGAGGTTCGAACACTGGGGTGCACACGAAGATCCCTCCCCCCTAGCTCACACCCTCACTGTGATCTCAAGGCTCAGCACGTCGAGCCCACAGAACAAGGGACACAAGGTTTACACTGGTTCGGGCCACCGATGTGGTGTAATACCCTACTCCAGTGTGGTGTGGTGGATTGCCTATTGGGCCAGGGATGAACAGGTACAAGGGAAGAGCAGCCTCCCGAGGGGAGGTGTCCTTGAGCTCGATGAGCTTGTGTGGTTGAGGATGATCTAAATGGTCCCAGATCTGTTGCCTCCTATTGTGGTGGCTAGTCCTATTTATAGAGGCCCTGGTCCTCTTCCCAAATGTAGGCAGGAAGGGATCCAACAACGACCAAATTTGAAGGGAGACAACTAGTACAAGTTATCCTGACTAAAGGTGGTCTTCGCCTGCCAAAGGCTCTGGTGGTGACGCCATCCTAGGCTCCACGGTGACCTCTGTCCTGTCATCCTGCGAGTCTTGGTCTCGTTGCACCAATATGGAAACTTTGCCTAATGCCTCGGGACTCCTCGCCTGCGCTTGCCTCTTTAGCACCAAAGAGGAAACAAGGACACCGTGTGCGCTGGCGCCCGCCTGGCCTTGGTCGTCATGGCTTGCGTCACAGAAACCTCGCGAGGTGCCCCTCGCCTTGATCTCTCCTCCCCTCGCGAGCCATCCTAGTGAGGCTGCCCCCGAGGAGGTCTTGCGTCGTCCGACTCACGAGGCTTGGCCCCTCGCGAGGGTCTTGAGTGTTTTGCTGATGAAGATGGGCCGTACAGGACCGCTGGAGGAGCCACGCCGTGGGCCGCAGACAGGCAAGTCTGGGGACCCCGTTCCCAGGACGCCGACAGTAGCCCCCGGGCCCAAGGCGCGCTCGGACTTGGCTTCGAGGCGAAGCCAAAGGGCAAGTACGGAGCACCGCGGGCCCCAACAGCCTGCAGCCTCGGTTGACGCGTGGCGATTGATGGGACGTGGGCGTCTCCGCTTCGCCATGCTGCCTCGGCAACTACCCGACTTGACGAGTCCCTGCTGCATGCAGAGAAAAATCATCATTACCTGTGATCGTGGGGATCGCCGGTTGGCCTTCTCTCACTATAAATGAGAAAGGGGGGCGGAGCCCCCGTCGCTCATCTCTTCCTAGTCCGCTGGCTTCTTCCCCCTTGCTAGCAGCTACACTCATGGCGCCGATACGGAGGTTCTCAGCCGCAGAGAAGGGAAAACCCCCCGCGATGAGCCGGGCCGCTTCTGCCGAAGAAGAGGCTGGCCCACCGCTGCGACGTAGTCACGAGGCCGGAGGTGTCTAAGCCTTGGTGCGAGCGGCCTCCTCCCGGGTATCGGCTGCCTCTGTACGCCCAAGCCGAGGGCTCCGGAGAGAGAGGCAGCAAGCAGCGCCGCCGCGGCCGTGGTCGCCGCGCCGTGGTGATGCACGCCGTTGCCCCAGGAGCCCATGCCACGGACTCGTCGCGCGGACTCGTGATGTGGGTGGCGATGCCTCCGCAAACTTGGATTCGCTTTCCGCAGTTCTTCTCCACCGAGATGCCGCCGAGGGGCCCCGTCGAGCTTTGGCTGCAGCACGCCGACTGCGACGCCCCAACGACTGAAGCGGAGGTTGAAGTCGTCTCCCCAGGCAAGATCTTCATGACCCGTGGCTGGGGCGAGGTTGCTCGAGTCTGCCGCGCGGAAGGTGCCCTCGCCATCCATTTTGAGTACGATGGCTCCTCCACCATGTTCTTCAAGGTCTTCGAAGAGGAAGGCCGCCGCCTGGGGTGCTGCCCCGGCGGGGGTCGTCGGGGCAGCGCAACGGCCAACACCGGCCCTGCCGCTGGCCTTGCCAGCAGCTCCTCCAGTAGCAGTGGCGGCGCTTGGGAGTCCAGCGGCTCTCCTGAGCCCTACGAGACCCCGGAGACGAGCGACGACAGCTACGTGCCCCCGAGCTCTCGCCACGCCCGGAGCAAGGCCACAACGTCCGGTCGCCACCGTCGCTGATCTGGATGGGGCTGGCGCCGGCCTCCCGTGGCCCACTGCTGATGATGGCATCGGCCACGCTGGTGCGTGTAGATAGGGCTCCTAGAAACTCCCTTCTTTTGTTCCCTGTGAGGAATCAAGACGAGCCCCGTGGGGGTGTGTGTAAAGGGTCTGTAATGCCTTTTCTTGATATGACCCTTATTATGAAAATTTGCGAATGCATGTCCTGCTTCAGCTCAGGCCCTTTCCAACTTCAAAGCGACTTGGTGCTCTACGTTGATAGGTCTCGGGCCCCAGGCAGGCTGCAGCCGTCGCTGGTATGCCAGGTCGCGATGTCGTGGTCAAGCCCAGGAGGTGAGCGACCCGAGGTCCAGTAAGAGCTCCTGAGGTGTGATGCTCAAGAGGCACCCCTTAGCGTGCAAGCAGTCACCTAGAGGTAGGAAAGGGAGGCGACGTTGCCGTAATAGGGCTGTAACAAGTGAGAATCCTATGCTGTAGCGCTTGGTCGACCCGGACGCGAAACTTATCTTGGCAGTTCAGAGTCGATTCCTTGTGCTGCGCCGGACTCGTGTGTCGATGGCCGTAGTGTAGCTAGGTTAGGCCCGTGCGAGCCTCCCACTCTTTTCCGTGCCCTTCAATGTGCTCTACGTCCTCAGGCCCCAGCCCTCGAGCGAGCTCAGCCGCCGCTGGTATGCCAGGTCGCGATGCCGTGGTCAAGGCCAGGGGGTGAGGGCTGGAGAGCCAGTAAGAGCTCCTGAGTCACGATGCTCGAGAGCCCCCCTTTTAACGCGCAAGCGGATTGCATAAGAGAAGAGGGAGCTCGCGGTACCGCCTGTTGTTGTCCTCAGGAGGTTCTTGCAGGTTAGCGCGAGGAGGGACACAAAATGCCACTACGATTGCCAGTCTGCCACTGGTCGTTCCGCAAGGAGATGAAGGCACTGAGGGCCTGGTGAGGTGAAGTGCGTGGGGCGTGCCGCGAGTTAGAGCTCAACCACTCAGATTTGTCAGCATTGCAGGGACGGACCCAAGCACAAGCGTCGTGCCAGCGTGAGCAGCTCCCATTGCGGGATGAACATGGGGCAGATCGACGATGCGGGCGGTCACGATGGGTGACAATCAAGCATGTGATAACCATAAATAACTCATGCACGGGAAGCGAACTATCTTAAATAGATGCAAGAACGATACATGCCACCGGGACAGACCCGAGCGGCTTGGGGATGATGCAGCCCGAGGGGTGCCCCCAGTAAGGTAAGCTAAAGATGTAAAAAGGATACATGCCACAGGGACAGGCCCACGCGACCTGGGAATGATGCAGCCCGGGGGGCGCTCCCAGCTAAATAAACTTGGAAAATGTCACCTGGTTCGGTTGTCGAAGGGGTGTCAGGGTAGCTGAAGATGCGTGACGAAGGGGCCGCCCCTGATGAGCCGCCAGGGCCCTGAGCCTCGAGAGGCTTTGGGGGCTCAGGCGGTTCCTTAAGGACCGTCTCCATCTCCGCCAGGATCTCGTGATGCCTGGCCTCCTGGGTCGCCAGGACTCTCCGTAGGTTGCGCTGGAAGGTGGCTGCCACGCTCGGCAGACCGAATGGCATGTGAACATAGCTGTGAGGTGGGCCCTCGCAACGCACTTGAGCACTGTTGAGCCCTGGGATGTTGATGCAGACGCACCGCCCGCCATCCTCGCCTGGATGGGGGGCTGCGCCAGGTGGGCGGCGGTCGCCGCGCATGGCTCTTGCATCCTGTATCTACTGAGTGGTCTTGGTGATGAACTCTTGAGTGCCGGGCGCTCCTCGCACATTGTCATCCTGAGGGAAACGTGCCACAAAGCATGCCTCCACGTGGTGCCCGAGCGCCTCCCTTGTGATGTTGGCCAGGTCTGAGGCCCTTCAGAAGAGAGCCCCCGAGCCCTGCCCGAGGAGGGCGCCGAGCGCGCCTTCCTATGAGAGGGAGGGAGGCGCCCCAGGTGCGTGCGCCGATCCTGATGTGGCACCGCTAGAGGCGCTGCTCCCCTGAGGTCCTGCACAGAGTGGTTGCTTCTTCTTCTCGGGGATGGCCTCAGGGGGGGTACTGCACACCATCGTTGTCGGGGTCTTCGATTGCTGCGGCTTGGAAGGTGCGCTCGAGGGAGCACACCGCATCTCTTTCTTCGCAGTGGACTGTGATGATCCCGTCGCTTCCTGGCTTCTGTAGGACGTTGTAGCCGTGGTGGGTCAGTGCCATGAACTTGGCTAATGCAGGGTACCTGAGGATGGCGTTGTACGGCAGACGGATGTGGGCGACGTCAAATTCGATGAGCTCGGTGCGGTAGTTGTCGCGCTGACCGAAGGTGACAGGGAGGCGGACCTGCCCTATCGGGGTGGTGGAGCCATCGGTCACTCCTGAGAAGGGCTTGGTAGGCTGTAGCTGATCGTGTGGCACTTGGAGGCTATTGAATGTCTCAATGGACAGGACATTAAGCCCTGCGCCACCGTCGATGAGGGTCTTGGTGACCTGGACGTTGCTGATTACGGATGAGCACAACATCGGGAGGGTGCATGCGGTCGCCACGCACTTGAGCTGGTCTGCCGAGCTGAAGGTGATGGCACACTTGGACCAGATGAGCGGGTGTGTGGCCTCGAGCCTGGGAAGGGCTGCATTCACCTCACGAGAGAACTGCTTGAAGATGCGTTGGGATGCCGAGGCCTGAGCTCCACCCAAGATGCAGGCGATAGCACGTGGTTCCTGGAAGCCCCCAGCCCCCTCGTCCTGATGATGGTCGTCGTTCCTTCTTGGCGACGGCGGCAGTGGAGGGAGACCAGCATTGCCCTGAGGGCGGTCCTCGCGAGGCTGATCCCTTCAGGCGCCCTCACGAGGCTGGTCCTGCCAGCGGTCCTAGCGAGGCCGGTCGCGCCACTCCTGGCGGGGGCCGCAATTGTCCCAGCGTCGTCCACCTCGTCCTCCTCCTCGGCCGTAGCCCCGGTCGTTACGCTTGGGGCATCGACAGAAGCGTCCATCTCGAATGGCCCTGAGCTCTTGACAGTCATTGGTGTTGTGGCTGTGTATGTTGTGGAAGGCGCAGAACGAACGACTGCTCTTGGATGACTCGGGGTGGTCCCAACCGCGCTTCGAGTCAGGCTCCGCTACGAGCACGGCCACCCCCTTGCGCTTCATGTCTTTGGCCTTGGCTTTCTTCTCCTCTGGGTCTGTAGCAGGGAGCTCGAGGAGGGAAAGGCACCCTTCCTCAGCTCTTGCGCACTTGGTCGCCATGTTGAACAGCTCCAGGGCCATGCATAGCTCCTCGTGGATGGCGAGCTCCTCCTACATCTTGACATCGCGAACGCCATCAGAAAACACCGAAATGATGGCCTCGTCCGTCACCTTGGGGATCTTGAGACGAACGCTGTTGAAGCGCTGTATGTACTTCTGCAGGGTCTCTCCTGGCTGTTGCTTGATGCGGCGCAGGTCACCCGTGGCCGGAGGACGGTCGCGAGTTCCCTGGAAGTTTGCGACGAAGCGGTCGCGCATCTCGTCCCATGAGGAGATCGAGCCCGGGGGCAGGTTCAGGAGACACGAGTAAGCACCATCCTTGAGAGCCATGGGGAACCAGTTCGCCATGAATTTCTCGTCGTCGTTGGCCGCCTCAATGCTCAGTTTGTAGAGCTGCAAGAACTCCGCAGGGTCGGGGGTGCCGTTGTAGCGAGGGGGCAGGTCTAGCTTGAACTTTCCCGGCCAGACGATGCTACGCAGCTCCGGAGTGAAGGCGCGGCAGCCTGCTGTCGCCACCGGGGCCCTTTGCTGATGCGGAGCCTGCCCTGGATGTCCGCGCGCCGCCACTGCAGGCGGCACACGGTCTTGTTGCGGTGGCGCTTGGAGTGCGGGAGCATTTTCTTGTGGCCGGGGAACTTCTTGGCAGCTTCCTTCTTCCCGCGCGGGCGCCCGGCGTGGTGGGTCGCGCCGAGGGGCCGCGCGCCTTGCCGCCAGGGCACCATCTTGGTGCGGAGGTGGCGGAGGTGCTCCTTGAGCCACGTCACCCGCAACTGGCGGAGGGCGAGGTAGCGAGAGGGACGGTGCGAGAGATCCCCCGGCGGCGCTAACGAGCTGGGTGATGCGGTCCAACCAGTCCTCGTAGAGGTCGTCGATCGGGCGGTAGCGCAGGAGCTCGCGTGCCATGAGTAGCGCGGCCTGCGCGTCCGTGGGAGTGCAACGAGCGTGAGACGATGAGTCTGCTGGGGTTAGCGACGGAGTGGCGGTGTGGCCGTCCCGCCGCACGGAGGGGTTCAGCGAGGACGCATGTTGCTCGTTTCCCGCCGTGCCGGTGGCGGCGTTCACGGCGGGCGACGGAGAACGACGGGGAGCCCGCCGACATGGGCCGTTTGAGCGACACGGGCGGCGAGGGCGGCCCGACGCTCGGCGTAGGCCCGACAGGCATCCGCCATGGATGCGGTGTGACGGTGGAACGCGGATCGGCGGAAGGAAAGCTTCGGCGCACCCCTACCTGGCGCACCAAATGTCGGATTATGGGTTCCGGCAAAACCCTTGAGGTTCGAACACTGGGGTGCGCACGAAGATCCCTCCTCCCCCTAGCTCACACCCTCACCGCGATCTCAAGGCTCAGCGCATCGAGCCAACAGAACAAGGGACACAAGGTTTATACTGGTTCGGGCCACGGATGTGGTGTAATACCCTACTCCAGTGTGGTGTGGTGGATTGCCTCTTGGGCTAGGGATGAACAGGTACAAGGGAAGAACAGCCTCCTGAGGGGAGGTGTCCTTGAGCTCGATGAGCTTGTGTGGTTGAGGATGATCTGGATGGTCCCAGATCCGTTGCCTCCTACTGTGGTGGCTAGTCCTATTTCTAGATGCCCTGGTCCTCTTCCCAAATGTAGGCGGGAAGGTGTCGGATTTTGGGTTCCAGCAAAAACCCTTGAGGTTCGAACACTAGGGTGCATACGAAGATTCCCCCCTACCTAATCACGCCCCAACCTCGCCGCAATCTCAAAGCCTAGCTCGATGAACCCACAACACAAGAGACACGAGATTTATACTGGTTCATACCACCATTGCGGTGTAATACCCTACTCCAGTGTGGTGTGGTGGATTGCCTCTCGGGCTGGGGATGAACAGTACAAGGGGAAGAACAGCCTCTTGAGGTGAGGTGTTCTTGTGCTTGGCGAGTGTCAGGATGATCTGAACCCGTTTTGGCTGAGTTGCCTCCTACTGTGGTGGCTAGTCCTATTTATAGAGGCCCTGGTCCTCTCCCCAAATATTGAGCGGGAAGGAAGCCAACAACGGCCAATTTGAAAGGGGACAGCTAGTACAAGCTATCCTGACTAAAGGTGGTCTTCGCCTGCCAAAGGCTCTGGTGGTGATGCCGTCTTGGGCTCCACGGTGACCTCCGTCCTGCCATCATGCTGGTCTTGGTCTCATTGCGCCAATATGGAAACCTTTGCCTGATGCCTCGGTACTCTCTTTGCGCTTGCCTCCTTAGCACCAAAGAGGAGCGAGGACCTTTGTCTTGCTGCTGGCACCTACTGACCTTGAGTCGTCATGGCTTGTCGTTGGAACCTCGTGAGGTTCGCCTTGCCTTGATCTCTCGCCCCTCATGAGCCAGCTTAGTTAGGCCGCTCAGGAGGTCTTGTGTCGTCGCCTCATGAGGCTTGGCCTCGCGAGGGTCTTGAGTGTTCTTTGGTGAAGGCAGGCGTCTTGGGCCTTGAGTGGAGCCACGCCCGTGGGCATGGCGAGCAAGTCTGGGGACCCTGTTCCCCAACGCCGACAGTAGCCCCGGGCCCAAGGCGTGCTCGGACTTGGCCGGTGCGGCCAAAGGGCAATCACGAACACCATGAGCCCTAACAGCTGCGGCCTTGGATGGCAGCGTGGAAATTGATTGGACGTGGGCGTCTCGCTTCCCCATGCTGCGTCGGCAATCAGCTTGCTCGACAAAAGTTGGCGCTTGGCAGCGCTTGCCTTCATTGCTTTCTTCCTCCTTGCTCTAGATCCCCTTTCTTGCCCCTCGCTTCTGAAATCTCCAGATCTGCTCCCATCCCCTTCCGAATCAGTGACCAATGGCGCCCCGGAAGGTCAAGGTTTCTTTGCCGCCCGCCTGGTATGAGCCGGCTCTGGATGCGCCCAATGTCTCAGAGAAGAACCTCGCCGTCACGTGCCTACTGACGGTGGGAGAGAGCAACGAGAGGGGGGAAGACCGAGCTCCAGGCTGGCTCTGCCATGCCGGAGTGTCAGGACCCCGATTCCAAGTCACATCGATCTAGCTAGTAACACCTCATATCACTTTGCGGCCTCACGCACGGTATTCCCACGGGTGTCGCCTTACCATGGCCCGGGACCGTTTGCGCCTTTTGGCTCACGTATACGATAGTGTCGCTAGCATCCATATGACCAGAGAACCGGGCCGACATGACTAGTCGTGAACCCAAAGTGGCACTAACTTACGGGGACATGCATACATGAATCAACATCGAGCATGTCGGTCAGCAGCGTGCGAATCCGGGCTGTAGCACTGGGCTAACAGGACTCCGGTGAACCGGGCTGTAGCAGGCTAGGCAGGACTCCGGATGTCACCGCATGACATTTCCCCGAAGGGACAGACACGGGAACGAAGTGAATCACATGCCGCCAGTCAAGTGTTCCGAAGCAGTAGTGCTGGGCTAGCAGGACTCGGTGAACCGGGCTGTAGCGGACTACTATGGCTCATGGAAGCACAAGACTACATTTCCCCATAAGAGAGGCTACCAAGGATAAACAACTAGGTTGTCGGATCCCACACATACCAAGCATTTCAATCATACACACAATATGCTCGATATTTGTAAATACAACATGGCATCACAACATAACTCTACGACTCAAAGTATTTATTCATTAGGCTCCGAGGAGCGAGATATTACAAACATGGGTCACATGACCCAACATTCAGAGCATACAAGTCAAAGCACATGCGGAAGCTTAACATGTCTGAGTACAGACATCTACAAATGGAAAAAGGCTGAGAAGCATGACTATCTACCAGATCCTGCGGAGGGCACAAGATCGTAGCTGAGGTAACAAGCTAAACGTCGAAGTCCACGCGGAACTACTAGTGAGACGGAAGTCTCTCTGCAAAAACAAGAATTAAGCAAACGTGAGTACAAATGTACCCAGCAAGACTTACATCAGAACTAGCTACATATGCATCGGTATCAACAAAGGGGGTGGTGGAGTTTGACTGAAGCAAGCCAGCTTGACTCGGTGGCTATCCTGAACTACGACTGCAAGTAACTCTTTTGAGGTGGCGCACATGAGTCCACATATTCACCATATCAATACACCACTATGGATCCGCTCCCGTCTCCCTACGAGAACGCCATCCATAGTACTCACGCTTATATTGCGCATTTTAGAGTATCCACTTTCACTTGTCTATGAACTGTACAGGCAACCCAAAAGTCCTTTACACGGACACGGCTATTGAATAGATGATGTTAACCTGCAGGGTGTACTTCTTCACTGCGCTCTGCCACTTACCACCATGTACACATCGTGTATCTCGGCAACCTTCAAGCGGAAGCCTGGCGAGGGAGTCGACCACGACCTGACTAACCACACAAGTCTCTCATCCAGGTTTATCGCCTATTCAGGTTCCATCCGCAAGGAGATCCGGCCGGGGTGTCGCTCACGGCCCCAAACGATGTGAGCAGGGTTCCCAAGCCCACCATCCGGGTGCCACTTGGTACACCGTGCCACTGTGCCTAGTCTGTCCCAAGCCCACCTGTACCGGGTGCCACTTGGTAGACTACTAACACTACCTATAAACACTAGAAACTAGTTGCAACTCCTGGACAGAGATCAGGTTGATTAATAAGTCGAGAGGGGCACTTAAGCATTCCAATGCGTGGTAGTAATTGTTCATGGATCACAAACACAGAACTCAGTTCCTGAGGACGGTTTCAATGAGACAACCCACCATGTACCTCCTACATGGCCTCTCACCGCTACCTTTACCAAATCGTGTTCACACACTTAGCTCCCAACAGTAGGACATGTTCACACACCTCCGATTCATCCCTGATGAATCAGACCTGACTCAACTCTAAGCAGTAGCAGGCATGACAAACAAGCATGAATGAGTAGGCACATCAGGGCTCAAAGAACTCCTACTCATGCTAGTGGGTTTCATCTATTTACTGTGGCAATGACAGGTCATGCAGAGGAAAGGGGTTCAACTACCGCAGCATGTAACAGTTGAATCGTTGTTGTCCGAATGCAGTAAAAGAGAGTAGGAGTGAGAGAGTGGGATTGTATCGGAATGAACAAGGGGGTTTTGCTTGCCTGGCACTTCTGAAGATAGTATAGTTCTTCATCAGTGTCATCGATCTCATCGTCAAAACCACGTCTATCGAGAGGGGACAAAACTGACAACAGAGAAAGAAACACAATCAATGCAATGCACAATATGATGCATGATCATGACATGGTAAAATGAGTGTGTTGGGCTAATGCAAGTACAACCAGATGGGTTTGAGCTATTTTGAACCAAAGATTCAAAGTTCAAACTCATTTGTGATCTTAAATAGTGCTTTATCATGTTTTCCACTAAACAACAAGTTAACTTGTTTAAACATGCATGAAACCAGTACAAATGGATAGATTGGATTTTTCTGATCATTTTTCATATATAAATCTTTTCATTTGGAGTTACGGTTGAATTCCTATGAATTTTAGAAGTTTGGGGTATTTTCTGAAATTTATAAGTCATTTCTGATTTATTTTAATTGCAGAAAACTTTACTGCGTCAGCATTAAGTCAAGCTGGCATCAGCTGGTCAACAGGACCGTCCAGGTCAAACCTGACAGGTGTGGCCCACCTGTCATTAACTCAGTACTAACCAGGGTTTAGTTAAATCTTAACTAAAGTAATTAGAAGGGCTGGGACACACAGTCAGCGAGTCAATGGGTTAGCTAAAATTTAATTAGCATCTAAACTAAATTAGCAGGGCCTTGGGCCCTCATGTTAATGACCCAGGGGGGTCAAACCTTGGTCAACTCGGTCAAACTTGCCGGCGACTAACCGCCGGCGAGGTCCGAGACGGCGGCGATGCGTGGAATCGCAGCACAGGCCACGATTCGAGGCACGGATGGCACCGTTGGAACCCCGAGCCTCGTCCGCGTCAGCTAGTGCTAGTGGGGTCGCCGGAGACGACCAAGATCGACGGCGGTGTCCGCTTCCGCGGCGGCCGGAGTTTGGTGAAGATGGACAGCGTGCTACGGTGCACGGGAGGACGAGTGGGTAGGTGTTCTGGGTTCCTGGGAACGTGCTGAGGACGAAAACATGCTCAGACGCGACATTTGCGGGCTCTAGCCACGGGGGAGACATGGCCGGCGGCGAGCAAGCTTTTGGGCAGGGTGGTGGGGCTAGCTAGGGCGCATGAACGGCAGAGAAAAGAGAGGGGGAGGATGCAGCAGCTCACAGGGTGGACGGAGAGAGGGTTAGCAGGCTCGGGGAGGCGCTGAACACGGTGAATCGGAGTCGGCGATTGGCGGCGCCCGAGGTTGAAGACGATGGCGTGGAGGCGATGCAGAGCTTCCTGGCTCGCGTGGCTCGGCAGGAGGAACGACGGCATCACGTCGGTTCTTCTGGAAGCAACTACGAGGCGAGGGGTTGGCGGTGGACGCGGCAACAGTGGGCGGCGGCGACGAGCTCCGCGCGGGCACGAGTGAGGGAGCAGAGGAGAGGGCGGGAGAGCCAGAGAGCGTGGGGAAAGTGAAGGGAGGCGTCGGCGTCTCCATGGCGTGAGGGGGAGGCAGGGGGTGGCAAGCAGGAGGTGGCAGCGTCGTCCAACACAGGCCTTCGCCATGCACTGCTTCTCCTTTGGCGAGAAGGTTGAAGAAGCGAGCAGCTGGCTAAATTTTCAGCCGATAGCCCAGGCCGCCAGTGCTTTGGCAGGTGGGATGCTAGGTAAGTGGCCCAGGTGAGTCCTTTCTCTTTTTTTCACATTTCTGTTTCTGTTTTCTAATGTTTCAATTCTGTTTTGATTTGATTCACAGCCCAAATCATTTAGTAGCTTCTGAAAGTATTTATGTGGCTTGATGCAATATATTCGAAGCCACTCACAGGTTTTTCAGAATTGTTGGACTTGCAATTCTTTTATAGAAGAATTAAATCCATCTCAAATATTTATTGATTTAAATCCAAATGGCCAAAATAATTCCTCAAAAATGTTCCATATTTTTGGTTTGGACCAAAACCCTTGCCAAAAATATTAAACATCATTGAAGAGCTTTTTGGAAACATTGGATGCATTTTCCAGGGTTATTTGCCCTTCTTTTACTTAAAATTTTGAGGCTTTCAAATTTCCTCAATTCAATTTTATTGAATTTAAACATGATGCATGGATGCAATGCCACTATCTGCAACCAAATTCTAGGGTTGTGACAAATATTGAATTTAAACATGATGCATGGATGCAATGCCACTATCTGCAACCAAATTCTAGGGCTGTGACACGGAGCCTGCGGGAAGCACCTTCTTCCCCTTCTTCATGAGCAGCGTCGTCACGGGGCTGGTTCCCCCCTTCTCCGACTTCTTCTATGAGGTCCTTGGCCATTACGGGCTGCAGGCGCTGCATCTTCATCCCAACTCTGTTCTCCTTTCGCCGATCTTCACCTTCTCATGCGAGGCGTAATGTCGGGCGTGATGCCGTCAAAAGTGGCTCATATGCCACTTCTTCTTCCTTCGCATCAACGATGGGCGTACCTCAAGGTGCGCCAACTTCATCATTGGCAGCAAGGCCAACTCGATCTCGAAAGGCTGGGAAGAAGGCCGATAACCAGGAGCAAGTGGGTCATGATGGACAACCAAGTCGCCCACCCATGCTTGGTGCTGCAACAGGAGATGCCCCACCGACGCTGGGCGGTGGTCTCGTCTTGGCGACCGGGATCGGGTGACAGCGGTGCTGGAGAAGATGAACGCCGGCCTGAAGCCGGGCAACGCGAAGGCGGCGAAGGTGACAGGGGCCATGCTCCCGAGGGAATTCCTGATGCTGCGCGTGGCCTCGCTTCAGGCGCGTACACGCCCCTTATGGAGGCTTGGGGGCAAAGAGGACAAGCTTCGCCTGAGCTCGGAGGCCTTGCCTAATGAAGAGTTGGCCGCGGCTCTCCGTGTCCTGGTCGGAGACGACCAAGAATACCCGCCGAGTGCCTTCGTTCCCTTGTTCCGCCGCAAGGACGGGGCGCAGGTTATGGCTGCCAGGCCAACCTTTGATGGGCGCGGGCTGGTGCCTCCAGCGCCTCCTGCTGTCCCGGCTGTGACGGCGCCGGTGGACGTGTCCTGTGACAACTCTCGCCAGGAGGAGGAAGAGGAGGAAGACAAGGAGTGCGACTCGGAGGCGACCCCCGAGGGGATGGGGGAGACCTCCCCCTTGCGCAAGGCTGACATCCTCCGCACCCTGCCTGACGATAACGACGAGTCCGATGCCCTTCATAGGGGAGAGCCGCCTGCGATCCCAACGAGGGGCAGGTCGGCTCTGATCTCCCGACGTGATGCTCCTGCTCCGACGCCGCCTGGGGCTGCTTCTGGGCCATCTGCTGCCCTCCTTCGCTCTCTGCCTGCCACTGCGCCCTGTGGGATGGGAGGCTCTCGGGCTTCAAGCTTAGCAAGAGGAGGGTGGACTACACTGTGGTGGACCAGTAAGTGCTCTTTCCTTGTTCCATTCTTGCTTCTACTGCTTGACCTTGATGCTTCTCCGCTGTGGGATTAGGCCGACGCCTGTGGCGAAGAAGAGGAAGGAGGAGGCGGTGGTGCTGCTCGGGACCAACCTGCCTGCTCCGGCTGCATCTCCCTCCGTGGAGAAGGGCAGCGTTGGCGCTCAAGTCTCTCCCGCTCGGTCATCCTCACGACGCCTGGGGGAGAATCCTCGGGAGGAGTCAGCCCCCGTGGCCCCGCTGGCTCCAGAGGCATCGGTGTCCGGCTCGGCTGCTGAAGTTTGCAAGGCTCAGGAGCCCCCAGTCTCCTAGGCTATGGTGACTATACCTTCTCCTCCTCCTCCTGCTGCACCGCTGATTCCAGGTCCTTTCGCCTCCCCTGACGTCTTGGAGCACGCTCTTTCTGAGATGACCCAATTGCGAGAAGGTCTTCAGGGCACCGACCCCCTCCTGGTGGCCGGGCGCCTGGAGCTAGTCTCTGGCTGGCTCCATTCTGACATGTCCGTTCGGGCGGCGCTGAGCCATGCCACGGCAACCTCCGAGAAGGAGAAGCAGGCCGCAGCCCAAGCAGCGGCTGCTTGCGAGGCAGTGCTGAAGGACGTCGAGGCCACCCAGGATCGCTGCCGGGCGCTGGAGGGCGAGCTGAAGACCTTGCACAGCGAGCGTGTAGAAGAAGCCCGTAGCCGCAAGGCGAAGGAGGAGAAGATGAAGGCCCGGGAGGACGCCATCAAGGGTCGCGACACCGAGCTGGAGCAGTCGGCAAAGGTGCAGGCTGCTGAGCACGGCCTGCTGGAGGAGCTGGAGCGTAAGGTGAGGCGGAGAAGGCCGAACTTGACGCCGAGGCGAAGGTTCTGGCCGAGGACCGTGCGGCCTTCACGCTCCTCGAGGAGAGGTCTCGCGTGGCACTGAAGGCACTCTATGAGAAGGGGTTGGAGAAGCCGCTGACCACCGACGAGGACGACCCCGCCCAGCTACTTCCCTACTTGGTCGAGGCGCTTGAGGAAGTTGTGAGCGGCATCGGCCCCATGGCAGAGGAAGAGGATCGCGTTCTTTCTTCAGCTGCGCAGACGCGCGTCTTCAGCCACCTCCACCTTCGCGATCCTGCTGCCTGCCTTGACAAGCTGTTGGAGCCTGTGGACGACGAGCACTGCGCAGCCGGTGCCATAGCCGTGAAGAGCCAGGTGGAGGCCCTGCTGGAGAAGTTCCGCGTCTTCTCTCCCGCGCCTTCGACCGGAGGTGCTACTAATCCTGCAGCCCCGGTTGGTGGTACAGGTGAAGGCGACGCCACCAAGGACGGAGCGCCTCTTGCGGGCGCCGGCGGCGTCCAGGGATGACTTGCTTGCGGCTCCTTTCCTATTTAAACTCCTGCAACATGTACCGTGCCTCGTGGAGGCGTTTAAACTTGCGTTTGATACTCGGAGAACAATATGTCTTGTAATATTTTCTTTGAGATTTTGCGATTTACTTCCCATTTGCTTTATGTTCTACATCGGCAGAGTCGACCCACAAGATACCTCAGTCGGCCCGCTGGGTCATCCGGATCACCAACACGAGTCCAAGGAGTGAGGGGCTACGTGGCCAGTTAGGCTCCTGAGTCGCGATGCTCAGGAGTCCCCCTTGACGCGCAAACAGCTTATGGAAATGAGATGCAAGGGTAGGTCTAGTGTTCTCCGTCGGTGGGGACCGACCCCGCGCATACCTCAACCACCGTTGGGTCGTCCGGATCACCAGGACGAGTCCAAGGAGTGAGGCTCTACATGGCCAGTTAGGCTCCTGAGTCGCGATGCTCAGGAGTCCCCCTTGACGCTCAAACGACCTTCATACCTTTGTCCTCGCCGAGGCTCGGCTCGAGAGGGGCGCGCGAAGACCAGGTCCAGGGGACCTGGCTGGGTGGCGTACGCTTGGGCATGACCCTCGGGCAACCCCCGTGCCCAGCCCCCTCGCGTGACTCTCCCGAGGGGAGGTGTTGCGATGAGGCCAGACACTGAGCTCAAGGGCTCCCTGAGATTGATACGGCCGCGAGGCTGCCCTCACTTGTTTATCACCAGCGCGGAGCATGGCGCTTCCGCACTTGCGTGGACATAGCCGCTCCTCGGCAGTGTTGAGCACGGAGCATGGTGCTTCCACTGGTACGTGGGAGGGGACTCCCTACTGCGGAGAGCCCCTGGGGCATGTACAACCCCACCCTGACACGTGGCTTGCACGTCAGGACTAGACGAGGTGTGTCTGGGCACTCGTGAGCCAGCGCGGGACTCATGAGGCCCTACCTCAAGGAGGGTTGCGCCTGGTCTTGGTTCTTGGTGGCTGTGGTGGTCATGCGAGATGGTTAGACAACCTGCACCGAACGAACCTCCTGAGGCTACTGAGGGAGTCCTGGACTAAGGGGTCCTCAGACGTCTGGCCTGTTAGCCATGGGCCGGACTGATGGGCTGTGAAGATACGAAGACCGCACCCGTGTCCGGATGGGACTCTCCTTGGCGTGGAAGGCAATCTTGGCGACCGGATATGTAGATTCCTTTCTTTGTAACCGACCTTGTGTAACCCTAGATCCTCCTGGTGTCTATGTAAACCAGAGGACTTAGTCCGGAAAGGGAGATACTCATTGCCATAGTCATACAGGCTAGACTTCTAGGGTTTAGCCATTACGATCTCATTGTAGATCAACTCTTGTAATACTCATATCCATGAAGATCAATCAAGTAGGAAGTAGGGTATTACTCCATAGAGAGGGCCCGAACCTGGGTAAACATCGTGTTCCCTGTCTCCTGTTACCATCGACCTTAGACGCACAGTTCGGGACCCCCTACCCGAGATCCGCCGGTTTCGAAACCGACGTTGGTGCTTTCATTGAGAATTCCACTATGCCATTGACGAAAGGTTCGATGGCCCCTTCAATCGTCGATAGTGACGCTGTCCAAGGAGAAACCTTCCTCACAGGACAAATCTTCGTGTTCGGCGGCTTCGCACTGCGGGCCAACTCGTTTGGCCACCCCGAGCAGATCGATAGCTACGCCCCTAGCCATCGAGTCAGATTTGGGAGTTTGAACTACATTGCGGACATCCGTGGAGATTTGGTCTTCGCCGGATTCGAGACTGTGGCGACTAGTCCCGGTCACCTTGACGAACATGACCTAAATCTGTTGTCAGACGGCATCCAGGAGATAGCTCCTGTGACCACTCCGGCCTTAGATCCAGAGCACACTGCGGCATCCAAGGATTGGAGGTTCAACCCCACCACGGAGGCCACAGATTCCCTGGCGTTGGAGCCGCACATGGACTTAACCTCACACAATACTCGTGTCACCGAAACTCTGGACTCTTCTCCGGGTATAAGTTCCGAACCATGTGAGTCTGTGCATACCGAACTTGGTCGCTTATCGATCTTCGAGTTCAGCGCCGCAGACATCTTCCAGCACTCGCCCTTGGGCGATGTGCTGAACTCATTAAAGAACTTGTCCCTGGCAGGGGACTCACAACCAAACTATGTACGGTTCGAACTAGAGGCTGATGATGGGTAATTTGGCTTCCCACCCACCACCCACTTCATAGCCACTGTCAAGGACTTAACCGACACGCTTGATTACGACTCCGAAGACATCGACGGTATGGATGATGATGCTGATGAGGAGCAAGACCAGAATCCACCATATACTGGATGCTGGACGGCCACTTCTTCGTACGATGTGTACATGGTGGATACACCCAAAACAACCAACGACGATGACAAAGGAAATCTAGTCGAGAATAAAACTCCTGAGACATAGCAAGAACGCCGGCGTCCTTGGCGCCTCTCTAAGTCACGTCGTTCAAAAGACAGCAATGCTGGCACCGGTGAAAATAATACTCCGGACGATGCCGAAAACAATAAAGACCTTGCTGAGGTAACATCCGAACAGGAGGAGCAAGAAAACAGGCAAGCTAGCCCCGACGAACAGGCCAGGCCCAATTACTCGGAGGATGGTAGTTACCGTTCGCTCTCCGAGGATGAGGAAAGCCTCGGCAACAAAGATTTCATCATGCCTGAGGAACCTCTCGAGCAGGAGCACTTCAAGCGCCAGCTGATAGCAACGGCAAGGAGCCTGAAAAAGAAACAACAGCAACTTCAAGCTAACCAAGATCTACTCGTCGACAAATGGACTGATGTCCTGGCAGCCGAAGAATACGGCCTCAGACGCCCAGCCAAGAGTTACCCAAAGCGAAGGCTGCTACCCCAATTCGATGAAGAGGCGCTGGAGCCCATACCTCCCTCGCGTAATGCGGCCGATCGACCACTACGCGGTCGGAACAGTGCGGCGGACCGACCACCACATGGTCGGGATAGAGCGGCAACTCAGGCCGAACAGCAACCTGCCCCACCGCCTCGCAAAAATAGAGACGAAACAACTCGGGGTCATACATATGACCTTCTGCAGACCCTGGATAGTAGAGCAGGACATACCCGATCGATTTATGGATCACGAGGACGTCCCTCGACACGTGATGAAAACTACCTATTCGGACGTGAAAAACCTAGTCACACCCGAGCCAATAACCGCAGACGAACTCCATCAGAGCTACAACATAATATGGCCAGATACAGAGGCGCCGCACACCCTCTTTGCTTCACTGATGAAGTAATGGATCACGAATTCCCCGAAGGGTTCAAACCCGTGAATATCGAATCATACGATGGGACAACTGATCCCGCGGTATGGATCGGGGATTTTATCCTCCACATCCACATGGCCCGGGGAGATGACCTCCACGCTATCAAGTACCTCCCGCTAAAGCTTAAAGGACCAACTCGACACTGGTTAAACAGCCTGCTTGAAAATTCTATTGGCAGTTGGGAGGACTTGGAAGAGGCCTTCCTCGACAACTTCCAAGGTACATACGTCCGGCCACCAGACGCCGATGACTTAAGTCACATAGTCCAACAGCCTGGAGAGTCAGCCAGGAAATTCTGGACTAGATTCCTAACTAAAAAGAACCAGACCGTTGATTGTCCGGATGCCGAAGCCCTAGCAGCCTTTAAACATAGCATCCGTGACGAATGGCTCGCCTGCCATCTCGGCCAAGAAAAGCCCAAATCTATGGCAGCCCTCACGACACTCATGACCCGCTTTTGCGTGGGTGAGGATAGTTGGCTGGCTCGTAGCAAAAACACAGCCAGCGAAGTGGGCTCCTCTAAGGTCAAAAAGAGCAACGGCAAGCTCCGACGTAACAGACACAAGCGCCGAAGCAATGGTGATAATACCGATGACACTATAATTAACGCCGGATTCAGCGGCTCCAAGTTCGGTCAGCAGAAAAAGCCATATAAAAGGAACAGTCAGGGACCATCCAGCTTGGACCGATATCGATCGTCTGCGCGATACATGGCACCCGCCCGCATAAACCAGCCAATCATACCAACAGGGATTGTTGGATCTTCAAACAGGCAGGCAAGTTAAATGCCGAGAACAAAGAAAAGGGATCGCAAAGTGAGGACGATGACGAAGAGCCCGGGCAACTGGGCAGAAGAAGTTCCCCCCTCAAGTCAAAACGGTGAACACGATATATGCTACACACATCCCCAAAAGGGAGCGCAAGCGCGCACTAAGGGACGTTTATGAAATAGAGCCAGTCGCCCCAAAATTCAACTCATGGTCATCGTGCCCGATCACTTTTGATCGCCGGGATCATCCGACCAGTATCCGGCATGGCGGATCAGCCACACTAGTCCTGGACCCAATCATTGATGGATTCCACCTAACGTGAGTCCTCATGGGCGGTGGTAGCAGCCTTAATCTGCTCTATCAAGACACAACACGCAAAATGGGCATTAATCCATCAAGGATCAAGACAACAAAGACTACCTTTAAAGGAGTCATACCAGGTGTAGAGGCCAGCTGTACGGGCTCAATCACACTAAAGGTTGTCTTCGGATCCCCCGACAACTTCCGAAGCGAAGAGTTAATCTTCGACATCATCCCATTCCGCAGTGGTTATCAAGCACAGCTCGGACGGACCGCATTTGCTCAGTTCAACGTGGTGCCGCACTATGCTTAAGATCAAGATGCCCGGTCCACGCGGCGTCATAACGGTCAACGGAAACACGGAACGCTCCCTCCGTACAGAGGAGAACACCGCCGCCCTAGCAACAGAAGTAGAGAGCGGCCTTCTCAAACAGAACCGTAATCCGGCTGCCGAGCCCCTGAACATCGTAAAGAGGGTCCGGACTACACTGCTACAGGACAGCTCGGCTCATCAAGAGCTCGATTAGCAATTTGGCCTCCGGCCCAACCCCGACCAGGTAGTGGCATTCGTACCATGCGTGCACAATTACGCACTAGAAATCCCGTGGGCATCGATGGAGGCACAACTAGCTTGTGATCCACAATACGGCTTGACCGCTACCGTACACATATACTTTCACTGTTTCTTTTCTGCTTTTCAAGTTTCTTTTCTAGAGGCCTTCCCTGACGACTTGATCACGGATCCTTCCAAAGGACAAATACACCAAGCCGGTAGTCAGCTTGGACGTTGAGGGAAATTTCTAAGTGGTTTCTTAAACAACCACCCTACCTGTCTCCAGGGTCCCACGTGCAGCTCTCCCTTGGCCGTGGCATGCCAAATAGCTCGTTGCCTATCACACTACTTGTACCAATGCGCTTTGATGTATTAATCAAATAATAATGGAAACAATTTGCGGCCCAAATTTTAGGGCCCCTGCTTATTGCTTTTGCTCCTTTTTTGTTTTCCTTTTTTACTATTAATAAACTTATCAGATAGCACTCGTACACTGTGGTACGTTTCACTTTGCCAGGGGCTTAATAGCGCCCCGCACTATGGCAACAAAGTCCGAACACTTTTTACAGTATAGGTCGGCACCCTGAATTTAGCACTATATGCATTGGCTCTGAATCATGTCTTTGGTCAATAGTTGGGCTGTCTGCCTCGTGCTTGGTACCTTACGCCCGCTATATCGGCTAAGGTAGTAAAGGGAGAACTACTGCGATTGTGTCCTAGTTTATCTAAAGGAGCACCTCAAGAGAGAAAGCCGAAAACCGATCGTCATGATGCGGCGAGAGCCGTCACTGTTCGTGAGGTTGCAAATCGTTGAGATTTCTTCAGCATACGCCAAGGATCGGTACTTCCCGATCAGACGCTTATAACACTCTAGTTCAGAAACTAGGGGCTGCGTCCATGTTTTTATTGTCGAACTCCTATGGCTAAGTGAGGGCGTTAAAGTCGAATAGTCTGGTTGCCTAGTTCATTGCGCTAAACAACTCCTTCAAGGACCATATAATTGGATCAAGATTGTTTAGATTCCATCCTAACACCTCCGTATTACCTACATGGGGCAGGTAAGCCTGACACCGCCAACCCTCAGATTCCATACAACACGGCCACACAGGAGGTAAAATTAAAAACATAACAATCATTATATTACAAACCCACTTTGTTTCATCATACAAGGCAAAGACAACACGAATGTATTCATTCGAAAATAATGTCCTGCCCACACTACGTTGCCACAATGCAAGACCCCTCCAGGACATCCGCAAAATAGCGCTCGGGTGTGCTTTGCTCCTTGCCCTCTGGCGGCCCCCTGGCCAGCTCGACGGCGGTCATCTTCGCCCACCACATCTTGCAACGGGTGAAGGCCATACGCTCACCTTCAATATAGACCGATCGCTTGACGACATCCAGCCGAGGACAGGCGTTCACCAGCCGCCTCACAAGTCCGAAGAGCTGCCGGGCATAGCTTCGGCTGGCCATAGCCGGATTATCAAATCCTTCATGGCTAGTTCAGCCACCCTATGCAGCTCCACCAGCTGTTTCAGCTGATCGGTGAAGGGCACGGGATGCTCTGGTGCAAGATATTGCGACCAGAACAGCTTCTCCATGGAGCTCCCTTCTTCGGCTTGGAAGAACTCTGCGGTGTCGGACACACTTCGCGGCAGATCAGCAAAAGCCCCTGGAGAACTCTGAATCTGGGTTAGTAGAAGATACTTCCTCTTTGCATATTTGCTTTGCATACTGAATGCCTTACCCACCATGATCTTCCTCGCCTCTTGGATCTCTTGGAGGGCGCCCTGGGCCTCATTCCGGGCCGTCTCCGTGCTCCGACGAGCCTTGGACAGTTCGGCCTCTTTAGCCAACGCGTCACGCTCCAAGGCTCACACTTCTTCACCGCGTCGTGGAGCTCTTGTTGGACCTCGTTGACCCGGGCCTTGAGCTTCTTATAGGCAGCCTGCTCCTTGACGGCCTTCCCCTCGGCTTCGAGCAGGGCCTTTTTCAGGGCCTCGACCTCGGTCGTTGCTCCTATTTATATCAAGACACTTCGGTCAATATATAACATCCTACTTTTTTTGAATACTTCTTGGGTTATTACATACCTTGATTCTCCTGGAGCTGCCTCTTCACCTAGCCGAGCTCCTCCTCGGCCTTCTCCAGTCTCCGCTGAAGTTCGGAGACTTCGGCAGCATGTGAGGCCGCGGACAGCAGTGATGCCTACATATTCATTCCCGATAAATTTAGTTAGTTTCCTACAAGCAAGGATCAATCCTCTGTCCGGCTTTTCTCTCCGAACACCGGACAATGTCTCAGGGGCTACTAACTATATTGGGATTTCTGCGTCGCTTACCTCAAAACCTGTCAGCAGGCTGCTGCAGGCTTCGGTCAGCCCGCTCTTGGCGGACTGGACCCTCTCAATCACCATACCCATAAGGATACGATGCTCGTCCACAATGGAGGCACCTCGAAGCACCTCCATCAGATTATCCGGTGCCCCTGGTTGGACAGGGGCCACCGATGGAATGGGCTCACCCTCCTCTTTCAAAGGAGGTCGCTCACCGGATTCCGGAGCCGTATGGGTCTCCGTAACCATATTTGGATGAGGGCCGAACTGAATATGGCCCTCCTCGCCAGTTTCCATGGGGATTTGCTCCCCCGTGTGTCCGGCGGTGGAGGTTTCGCCCTCTGGCGCCCTCTTGACAGCATCCGGAGCCTCTCCTCGGCCTCGAGCGGTCCTTCAGGACAACACCTCGGTGTTATCCATGGCCTTGGGAGAGTGAGCGGTCGGCGGTGACATGTTGGCCATCTCCTTGGAGTCCAGCGAACCTCCTGACAAGGATCGCTGGAAGCTGTCGTGGGCCGGACTAAAATAACACAACTAACCATGTTAATACAATGAGGAGAAGAGGTTGGATATATGGATATGCAGGAATTGTAGTACTTACGATGCAGCCTGAGGGTTAGCGCGGGCGTGGCGCTCCGGACTACTGTCGACATCCCATACAGAGTTATCCGCAAGGGAGCCCTTCCTCTTCTTGGGCGTCCCCACCTCCAGATTCGTGGAGGCCGCCCTCTTCTCCCTCCCCTCATCACGGGGAGGGATCTCCTCCTCCTCCTCCTCCTCCTCCTCCTCCTCAGGGACGGAGGAATGGGTCTCTTCGTCTTCGGACGTTACGTGCGAAGTACCCTTATGACGGCGGCCACCTTTGACCCCCTTGGCCTTCTTCTTGGCTTTCTTCTCCGGCGCCTTATAGGGCGCCGGCATCAGCATCTTAGCTAAACGCGGGATGACCAGTTCTTCAGGCAGCGGGGCCGGACACTGGATCCGCTTTGCCCTCTCCATCCAGTCCTAAAGAAGAAATGATGATAAAAGCTCAGACATCACCCTTGAAACAAGCAAGTAGGGGATGCGTTAAAAATAACATACCTCGCTGGCGAAGTGGTTAATATCGCGCCCTCATGTCCTAATCGTGGTCGGTGGTTTCTCGTTGCCCTTAAAGAGCAACTTCCAGGCACCTTCGTGAGTGGTTTCGAACAGCCTCTTCAGGGTATGGTGCTTCTTCGGGTTGAACTTCCATAGAGGGTGGCTTCCCTTTGGCACGGGAGAATCCGGCGAACTAGCTTCACCTGGATTACATCGACAAGTTTGACATCCTTGTCCACCATGCTTTGAACGCGCGTCTGCAGCGCTGTCAGCTCATCTGGCGAGCACCAGCTCGGGCTCTTCTCGACCTAGGAGGTAAGTCGCATGGGAGCGCCAGAGTTGAATTCGGCAGCTGCGGCCCATGTAGCGCCGCGGGGTTCTGTGATATAGAACCATTGTTTCTGCCATTCCTTTACCGTCTCCACCAAAGTGCCTTTCGGCCAGGAGACGTTGTCCAGCTTACTCACCATGGCGCCCCTGCACTCCCCGTGCTGGCCATCCACCACTTTCGGCTTCACATTGAAGACCTTAAGCCACAACCCAAAGTAGGGGTGGATGCGGAGGAAGGCCTCACACACGACGATGAACGCCGAGATGTTGAGGAAAGAGTTCGGGGCCTGATCATGGAAATCTAGGCCGTAATAATACATTAGACCGCGGACGAAGGGGTGAAGTGGAAACCCCAGTCCACGGACGAAGTGAGGGAGGAAAACTACTCTCTCAGTAGGCTTCGGGGTGGGGACGACCTGCCCCTGGGCCGGAAGGCGGTGGGCGATTTCCTTCGGCAAATACCCGGCCGCCCGAAGCTCGACAATGTCTTTCTCCTTGACGGAGGAGACCATCCATTTGCCTTGACCTCCGGATCCGGACATGGTCGGATGCTTTTCGGAGATGGAGAAAGATGGGGACTTGGGCGCTGGAGCTCAAGGATGGAAGGGCAGAGGAAGGGGAAGGCGTGAGTAGACAAGGGCGAATTCTTATCCCCTTATAAAGGGTCGCAAGTATCAAGCGCCTCCTCACCCGCCTTAAAACTCGCCTATTCCCAAGGGCTGTGTAAACAGCACAGTTGGGTTACCCATACCCGTATTGATGAGAATCCCGCAAGAGGGGGACACGATCCATGCTTCGAGAAGACGTGCCAATGGCAACCGCGTCTCGAAACGTGGAACGACAGACACAAAACGGTCTGAAATTATGACCGGGCGGACGTGATGTCACATTGTAAAAATTTGTCAGCGGATAGGACTCATGGAGTATTATATTCTCTCTGCGGTTGTGTGTGGTGTGTGTGACAGGTCCGGATACAATCATCGCGTCTGGAGACTATCTTGGAGTTCGGAAAGAAGGGAACCCGCCTTGCAATGCCGAAGACAAATCTACGCGTCGGACTCCTCGTCATTGAAGCCAGGTTTAGGGGCTACTGAGGGAGTCCTAGACTAAGGGGTCCTCGGATGTCCGGCCTATTAGCCATGGGCCGGACTGATGGACTATGAAGATACGAAGACCGAACACTGCACCCGTGTCCGGATGGGACTCTCCTTGGCGTGGAAGGCAAGCTTGGCGACCTTATATGTAGATTCCTTTCTTTGTAACCGACCTTGTGTAACCCTAGATCCTCCCGGTGTCTATATAAACCGGAGGACTTAGTACGGAAAGGGAGATACTCATTGCCATAGTCATACAGGCTAGACTTCTAGGGTTTAGCCATTACGATCTCGTGGTAGATCAACTCTTGTAATACTCATATCCATCAAGATCAATCAAGCAGGAAGTAGGGTATTACCTCCATAGAGAGGGCTTGAACCTGGGTAAACATCGTGTTCCCTGTCTCCTGTTACCATCGACCTTAGACGCACAGTTCGGGACCCCCTAACCGAGATCCGCCGGTTTCGACACCGACAGCTACCGCATGAGAAGGCCAAGAACCAATGACCCCAGGAGGTGACGTGAACGGGGCTGGCCCGCCAGACAGAGCTCAGCCGTTAGATTTATCGATGCTGTAGGGACGGGCCCGAGCACAGACGCCGTGCCTAGCCTCCTCATGCGAAGGATCCTGAAGAAAGACGATCAGCGTGCGGCTCCCATGGTGGGTGACAATCAAGCAGGTGATAACCATAGATGGATCGTGCATGAGAAGCGAACTAGCTCAGGTAAATGCAAGAACGATACATGCAACTGGGCTGGACCCGAGCGGATTGGGGATGATGCAGCCCGAGGGGCGCCCCCAGCGAAGTAAGCTGAAGATGTAAAGGGATACATGCCACAGGGACGGACCCACGCGGCCTGGGAATGATGCAGCTCGAGGGGCGCTCCTAGCTAAATAAACTTGTAAAGTGTCCCCTGGTCCTGTTGTTGAAGGAATGTTGAGGCAGCTGAAGACGCGTGACGAAGGGGTTGCTCCTCACGAGTCACTGGGGCCCTGAGCTTCGGGAGGCTCTGGGGGTTCGGGCGGCTCCTCGAGGACTGTCTCCATCTCCACCAGGACGGCGTGGTTCCTGGCCTCCTGAGCTGCCAGGATGCTCTGCAGGTTGCGCTGGAAGGCGGACGCAACACCCGGCAGGCCGAAGGGCTTGCGAACGTAGCTGTGAGGCGGGCCCTCGCAGCGTCCCACGCGTGAAGGCCAGAAAATCTCCTGAGATGCAGCCCTGTTGAGCCCTGGGATGTCAATGCAGACGCGCAACCGACCATCCTTGCCTGGATGGGGAGCCGCGCCAGGTGAGCGGTGGTCGCCGCGCATGGCTCTTGCATCATGTAGTTCCTGAGTGGTCTTGGCAATGAACTCCTAAGCGCTGGGCGCTCCTCGCCCGGTGTCCTCCTGAGGGAAACATGCTGTGAAGCACGCCTCCACGTGGTGCCCGAGCGCCTCCCTCGTGATGTTGGCAAGGTCGGAGGCGCTCCATAAGAGAGCCCCCGGGCCCTACCCGAGGAGGGCGCCAGGCGCGCCTTCCTATGCGAGGGAGGGAGGCGCCCCTGGCGCGGGCGTGATCCTGACGTGGCTCCACTTGCGGCGCCGCTCTCCTGAGGCCCTGTGCGGAGTAGCTGCTTCTTCTTCTTGGGGACGACCTCAGGAGGGTACTGTGCTGCATTGCTGTCGGGGTCTTCGATTGACGCTGCTTGGAAGGCGCGCTTGAGGGAGCACACCACATCTCTTTCTTCGCAGGGGATTGTGATGATCCCGCCACTTTCCGGCATCTTGAGGATGTTGTAGCTGTGGTGTGTCACTACCATGAACTTGGCCAAGGCCGGGTACCCGAGGATGGCGTTGTATGGCAGGCGGATGTGGACGACGTCGAAGTCGATGAACTCGGTGCGGTAGTTGTCGCGCTGTCCGAAGGTGACAGGAGGCGGGCCTGCCCTATCGGTGTGGTGGAACTGTCGGTCACTCCTGAGAAGGGCTTGGTAGGCCGAAGCTGATCGTAGGGCACTTGAAGGCTGTCGAACATCTCGACGGACAGGACGTTAAGCCCTGCACCGCCGTCGGTGAGGGTCTTGGTGACTTGTACATTGCTGATGATAGGTGAGCAAAGCATCAGGAGGGCACCAGCGGTGGCCACGCATTTGAGTTGATCTGCCGAACTGAAGGTGATGGCGCACATGGACCACCTAAGCGGGCGTGTGGCCTTGAGCCTGGGGAGGACTGCGTTCACCTCGCGAGCAAACTGCTTGAAGATTCGCTGAGAGGCTGGGGCCTGAGCTCCGCCCAAGATGCAGGCGATAGCTCATGGCTCCTGGAAGACCCTAGCCCCCTCGTCCTGATGGTGGTCGTCATTCCTTCTTGGTGATGGCGGCAGTGGAGGAAGACCAGCGTTGCCATGGGGGCGGTCCTCGCGAGGCTGATCCCTCCAGACGCCCTCGTGAGGCTGGTCTTGCCGGCGGTCCTCACGAGGCCAGTCACGCCACTCCTGGTGAGGGCCACGGTCGTCCCAGCGTCCTCCGCCATGTCCTCCTCCTCGGTCGTAGCCCCGGTCGTTAAGCTCGGGGCGTTGACCGAGGCGTCCATCTCTAATGGCCCTGAGCTCTTGACATTCGTTGGTGTTGTGGCTGTGAACGTTGTGGAAGGCACGGAATGGTCGGCTGCTCTTGGATGACTCAGGCTGGTCCCGGCCGCGCTTCGTGTCTGGCTCTGCCGCGAGTACGACCACTCCCTTGCGCTTCACGTCCTTGGCCTTGGCTTTCTTCTCCTCCAGGTCGGCAGCTAGGAGGTTGAGGAGGGAAAGGCGCCCTTCCTCAGCCCTTGCGCACTTGGTCACCAGGTTGAACAACTCCAAGGACGTGCATAACTCCTTGTGGATGGCGAGCTCCTCCTTCATCTTGATGTCGCGGACGCCATCGGAAAACGCGGATATGATGGCCTTGTCCGTTACCTTGGGGATCTTGAGGCGAATGTTTTGTTGAAGCATTGGATGTACTTCTGGAGGGTCTCTCCTGCCTGCTGCTTGACACGGCGCAGTTCACCCGCGGCCGGAGGGCGGTCGCGAGTGTCCTGGAAGTTGGCGATGAAGCGGTCGCGCATCTCGTTCCAGGAGGAGATGGAGCTTGGAGGCCGGTTCAGGAGCCACGAACATGCTCCATCCTTGAGAGCCATGGGGAACTAGTTAGCCATGACTTTTTTTTCACTGTTGGCCGCCTCGATGCTCAGTTCGGAGAGCTGCAGGAACTCCGCAGGGTCGGGGGTGCCATCGTAGCGTGGAGGCAGGTCCGGCTTGAACTTGCTCGGCCATGCAACGCTACGCAACTCAGGAGTGAAGGTGCGGTAGCCCGCGGTGGCCACCGGGACCCTTTGCTGATGTGGAGCCTTCCCTTGATGTCCACGCACCGCCACCGCAGGCGGTTCACGGTCTTGTCGTAGTGGTGCTGGGAGCGCGGGAGCGTTTTCTTGCGGACGAGGAACTTCTTGGCAGCTTCCTTCTTCGCGCGCGGGCGCCCGAAGCGGTGGGTCGCATCGGTGGGCCGCCCGCCTTGGCACCAGGACGCCGTCTTGGTGCCGAGGTGGTGGTGGTGGCGCTCCATGAGCCACGTCGCCCGCAGCTGGCGGAGGGCGAGGCAACGAGAGGGATGGCATAAGGGAGCCCCCTGCGGCACTGACGAGCTCAGCGATGCGGTCCAGCCAGTCCTCGTAGAGGTCGTCGACGGGACGGTAGCGCAGGAGTTCGCGTGCCATGAGCAAGGCGGCCTGCGCGTCCGTGGGAGCGCGACTAGCGTGAGACGAGCCGGCCGGGGTCAGCGACTGAGTGGTGGTGCGGCCATCCCGCCGCACCGAGGGGTGCAGCGAGGACGCTTGCTGCTCGTTCCCCGCCGGGCCGGTGACGATGTTGGCGGCAGGCGACGGAGAACGATGGGGTGGCCTGCCGACAGGAGCCGTCTGAGCAACACGGGCAGTGAGGGCGGCCCGGCGCTCAGCGCGAGCTCGGCGAGCGTCTGCCATGGATGCGACGAAGCGACAGGACGCGGACCGACAGAAGGAAAGCTTCAGCGCACCCCTACATGGCATGCCAAATGTCAGATTTCGGGTTCCGGCAAAAACCCTTGAGGTTCGAACACTGGGGTGCGCATGAAGATTTCCCCTACCTAATCACGCCCCCAACCCCACCGCAATCTCAAAGGCTAGCTCGACGAACCCGCAACACAAGAGACACGAGATTTTTACTGGTTCGGGCCACCGTTGTGGTGTAATACCCTACTCCAGTGTGGTGTGGTGGATTGCCTCTCGGGCTGAGGATGAACAGTACAAGGGGAAGAACAGCCTCCTGAGGCGAGGTGTTCTTGTGCTTGGCGAGTGTGAGGATGATCTGAATCTGTTTTGGCTGAGTTGCCTCCTACTGTTGTGGCTAGTCCTATTTATAGAGGCCCTGGTCCTCTCCCCAAATATTGAGCGGGAAGGGAGCCAACAACGACCAATTTGAAAGGGGACAACTAGTACAAGCTATCCTGACTAAAGGTGGTCTTCGCCTGCCAAAGGGTCTGGTGGTGACGCCGTCTTGGGCTCCACAGTGACCGCCATCCTGCCGTCCTGCTGGTCTTGGTCTTGTTGCACCGATATGGAAACCTTTGCCTGATGCCTCGGTACTCCTCGCCTGCGCTTGCCTCCTTAGCACCCAAGAGGAAACAAGGACATTGTGCACGCTGGCGCCTGCCTGGCGCCCGCCTGACCTTGGTCGTCATGGCTTATGTCATTGGAACCTCGCGAGGTTCGCCTTGCCTTGATCTCTCCGCCCCTCGCGAGCCAGCTTGGTGAGGCCGCTCCCAAGGAGGTCTTGTGCCGTCCGCCTCGCGAGGCTTGGCCCCTCGCGAGGGTCTTGAGTGTTTGCTGGTGAAGACGGGCCGTACTAGGCCGTGAGTGGAGCCACGTCATGGGCCGCAGGCAGGCAAGTCTAGGGACCCCCGTTCCCAGAACGCCGACAGAAGGGATCCAACAATGGCCAAAGTTGAAGGGATACAACTAGTACAAGTTATCCTGACTAAAGGTGGTCTTCGCCTGCCAAAGGCTCTGGTGGCGACGCGGACCTGGGCTCCACGGTGACCTCCGTCCAGCCGTCCTACGGGTCTTGGTCTCATTGCACTGATATGGTAACCTTTGCCTGATGCTTCGGGACTCCTCGCCTACGCTTGCCTCTTTAGCACCAAAGAGGAAACAAGGACACCGCGTGCGCTGGCGCCCGCCTGGCCTTGGTCGTCATGGCTTGCATCACAGAAACCTCGCGAGGTGCCCCTCGCCTTGATCTCTCCGCCCCTCGCGAGCTAGCCTAGGGAGGCTGCCCCCGAGGAGGTCTTGCGTCGTCCGCCTCGCGAGGCTTGGCCCCTTGCGAGGGTCTTGAGTGTTTTGCTGATGAAGATGGGCCATACAGGGCCGCTGGAGGAGCCACGCCCTTGGCCGCAGGCAGATAAGTCTGGGGACCCCCATTCCCAGGATGCCGACATAGTTCTCGAACCCGTAGGGTCCGCACGCTTAACGGTCGATGACGATTTGTACTATGAGTTATGTGTTTTGGTGACCGAAGTTTGTTCGGAGTCCTGGATGAGATCACAGATATGACGAGAAGTCTCGAAATGGTCGAGAGGTAAAGATTGATATATTAGAAGGTTATATACAGACACCGGAATGGTTCCGATAAGGTTCGGGGATTTATCGGAGTACCGGGAGGCTACCGAAACCCCCCGGGAAAGATAATGGGCCTATTGGGCCATAGTGGCGAGAGGGAGGCTGCCACAGGAGGTGGCGCCCCCCAAGCCCAATCCTAATTGGACAAGGGGTGGGGGCGCGGACCCCCTTTCCTTCTCCCTCTCCCCCCTTTCCCCTTTCCCCTCTCCGTTGGTTGGACGGATGGGAGGCCGAATCCTACTTGGACTGGGAGTCCAAGTAGGACTCCCCCCTTGGTGCACCCCCTTGGGCCGGCCACCTGCTCCCCCCTCCTTTATATACGTGGGCAGGGGGGCACCCCAAAGGCACAATAGTTGTTTCTTAGCCGTGTGCGGTGCCCCCTCCACAGTTTACTCCTCCGGTCATAGTGTCGTAGTGCTTAGGCGAAGCCCTGCACGGATCACATCATCATCACCGTCCACGCCGTCATGCTGACAGAACTCTCCCTTGAGCCTCTACTAGATCAAGAGTTCAAGGGACGTCATCGAGCTGAACGTGTGCTGAACAAGGAGGTGCCGTACGTTCAGTACTTGGATCGGTTGGATCGTGAACACGTTCGACTACATCAACCGCGTTTACAAAATGCTTCCGCTTTCGGTCTACGAGGGTACATGGACACACTCTCCCAGTCTCGTTGCTATGCATCTCCTAGATAGATCTTGCGTGATCGTAGATTTTTTTTGAAATTGCATGCTACGTTCCCCAATAGTGGCATCCGAGCCAGGTATATGCATAGATGATATGCACGAGTAGAACACAAAGAGTTGTGGGCGATAATAGTCATACTGCTTACTACCAAGGTCTTACTTTGATTTGGCGGTATTGTTGGATGAAGCGGCCCGGACCAATATTACATGACCGCGTTCATGAGACTGGTTCTACCGACGTTAGCCGCATACTGTGTGGCTAGCGGGTGTCTGTTTCTCCAACTTTAGTTGAATCGAGTTTGACTATGGCCGGTCCTTGTTGAAGGTTAAAACAACACACTTGACGAAAAATTATTGTGGTTTTGATGCGTAGGTAAGAACAGTTCTTGCTAGAAGCCCATAGCAGCCACGTAAAACTTGCAACAATAAAGTAGAGGACTTCTAACTTGTTTTTGCACGGCATGTTGTGATGTGATATGGTCAAGACGTGATGAGATATAAATTGTTGTATGAGATGATCATGTTTTGTAGAAGTTATCGGCAACTAGCAAGAGCCTTATGGTTGTCGCTTTATTGTATGAAATGCAATCGCCATGTAATTGCTTTACTTTATCACTAAGCGGTAGTGATAGTTGTAGAAGCAATAGTTGGCAAGACGACAACGACGCTACGATGGAGATCAAGGTGTCAAGCCGGTGACGATGGAGATCATGACGGTGCTTTGGAGATGGAGATAAAAGGCACAAGATGATGATGGCCATATCATGTCACATTTTTTTATTGCATGCAATGTTTATCCTTTATGCATCTTATTTTGCTTAGTACAGCAGTAGCATTATAAGATGATCCCTCACTAAATTTCAAGGTATAAGTGTTCTCCCTGAGTATGCACCGTTGCTATAGTTCGTCGTGCCGAGACACCACGTGATGATCGGGTGTGATAAGCTCTACGTTCACATACAAGGGGTGCAAGCCAGTTTTGCACGTGCAGAATACTCGGGTTAAACTTGACAAGCTTGGCATATGCAGATATGGCATCAGAACACTGAGACCGAAAGGTCGAACGTGAATTATATAGTAGATATGATCAACATAGAAATGTTCACCATTGAAAACTACTCCATCTCACGTGATGATCGGACATGGTTTAGTTGATATGGATCACATGATCATTTATATGACTAGAGGGATGTCTATCTAAGTGGGAGTTGTTTAGTAATATGATTAATTGAACTTTAATTTATCATGAGCTTAATACCTGATAGTTCTTGCATATCTATGTTATTGTAGATTGATGGCCCGTGCTACTGTTCCCTTGAATTTTAATGTGTTCCTAGAGAAAGCTAAGTTGAAAGATGATGGTAGCAACTACACGGACTAGGTCCGTAACTTGAGGATTATCCTCATTGCTGCACAGAAGAATTACATCCTGGAAGCACCGCTAGGTGCAAGACCCGCTGCAGGAGGAACTCCGAACGTTATGAACGTCTGGCAGAGCAAAGCTGATGACTACTCGATAGTTCAGTGTGCCATGCTTTACAGCTTAGAATCGAGACTTCAAAGATGTTTTGAACGTCATGGAGCATATGAGATGTTCCAGGAGTTGAAGTTAATATTTCAAGCAAATGCCCGAGTTGAGAGATATGAAGTATCCAACAAGTTCTATAGCTACAAGACGGAGGAGAATAGTTATGTCAGTGAACATATACTCAAAATGTCTGGGTACCACAACCACTTGACTCAGCTGGGATTTAATCTTCCAGATGATAGTGTCATTGACAAAGTTCTTCAATCACTGCCACCAAGCTATAAAGGCTATGTGATAAACTATAATATGCAAGGGATGGAAAAGACAAATCCCGAGCTCTTCACGATGCTAAAGGCCGTGGAGGTAGAAATCAAGAAGGAGCATCAAGTGTTGATGGTTAACAAGACCACTAGTTTCAAGAAAAAGGGCAAAGGGAAGAAGGGGAACTTCAAGAAGAACAGCAAGCAAGTTGCTGCTCAAGGGAAGAAGCCCAAGTCTGGCCTTAAGCCTGAGACTGAGTGCTTCTACTGCAAAGGGACTGGTCACTGGAAGCGGAACTTCCCCAAGTATTTGTCGGATAAGAAGGATGGCAAAGTGAAAGGTATATTTGATATACATGTTATTGATGTGTACCTTACTAATGCTCGTAGTAGCACCTGAGTATTTGATACTGGTTCTGTTGCTCACATTTGCAACTCGAAACAGGGGCTACGGATTAAACAAAGATTGGCTAAGGACGAGGTGACGATGCGCGTGGGAAATGGTTCCAAAGTCGATGTGATCACCGCCGGCACGCTACCTGTACAACTACCGCCGGGATTAGTTTTAGACCTAAATAATTGTTATTTGGTGCCAGCGTTAAGCATGAACATTATATCTGGATCTTGTTTGATGCGAGACGGTTATTCATTTAAATCAGAGAATAATGGTTGTTCTATTTATATGAGTAAAATCTTTTATGGTCATGCACCCTGATACGTCCATTTTGCATCATGCTTTTATATCGATATTTATTGCATTATGGGCTGTTATTACACGTTATGTCACAATACTTATGCCTATTCTCTCTTTTTTTACAAGGTTTACATGAAGAGGGAGAATGCCGGCAGCTGGGATTCTGGGCTGGAAAAGGAGCAAATATTAGAGACCTATTCTGCACAGCTCCAAAAGTCCTGAAACTTCATGGAGGCATGTTTTGGAATTAATAAAAATATTGGCGAAAGAAAGTACCAGAGGGGCCCACACCCAGCCACGAGGGGGGCGCCCACCCAGGCGCGCCCTGCCTCGTGGCCCTCGGCAGAGCCTCCGTGCCCATCTTTGCTATATGAAGTCTTTACCCTGAAACAATCATAAGCAAGCTTTGGGAAGAAACTCGCGCCACGAGGAGAACCTTGGCGGAACTAATCTAGGGCTCCGTGAGCTGTTCGCTGGGAAACATCCCTCCGGGAGGGGGAAATCGTCGCCATCATCATCACCAACGATCCTCTCATCGGGAGGGGGTCATTCTCCATCAACATCTTCACCAGCACCATCTCCTCTAAAACCCTAGTTCATCTCTTGTATCCAATCTTTGTCCCAAAGCCTCAGATTGGTACCTGTGGGTTGCTAATAGTGTTGATTACTCCTTGTAGTTGATGCTAGTTGGTTTATTTGGTGGAAGATCATATATTCAGATCCTTTAGCATATTAATACTCCTCTGATTATGAACATGAATATGATTTGTGACTAGTTACGTTTGTTCCCGAGGACATGGGAGAAGTCTTGCTATTAGTAGTCATGTGAATTTGGTATTCATTCAATATTCATCTACTTATTACTCCTCTAGTGGTGTTATGTGAACATAGAATACATGACACTTCACCATTGTTTGGGCCTAGAGGAACGCATTGGGAAGTAATAAGTAGATGATGGGTTGCTAGAGTGACAGAAGCTTAAACCCTAGTTTATGAGTTGCTTCGTAAGGGGCTGATTTGGATCCATATGTTTCATGCTATGGTTAGGTTTACCTTAATACTTCTTTTGTAATTGCGGATGCTTGCAATAGGGGTTAATCATAAGTGGGATGCTTGTCCAAGAAAGGACAGCACCCAAGCACCGGTCCACCCACATACCAAATTATCAAAGTAACGAATGTGAATCATACGAGCGTGATGAAAACTTGCTTGACGATAATTCCCATGTGTCCTCGGGAGCGCTTTTCTCTATATAAGAGTTTGTCCAGGCTTGTCCTTTGCTACAAAAAGGATTCGGCCATCTTGCTGCACCTTATTTACTTTCATTACTTGATACCCGTTAGAAATGACCTTATCACAAAACTATCTGTTACCGATAATTTCAGTGCTTGCAGAGAATACCTTACTGAAAACCGCTTATCATTTCCTTCTACTCCTCGTTGGGTTCGACACTCTTTCTTATCGAAAGGACTACGATAGATCCCCTATACTTGTGGGTCATCAGGACTCTTTTCTGGCGCCGTTGCCGGGGAGTGAAGCGACTTTGGTAGGTGGAATTTGGTAAGGAAAAATTTATATAGTGTGCTGAAATTTACTGCCACTTGTTACTATGGAACACAATCCTTTGAGGGGCTTGTTCGGGGTATCTTCACCCCGACCAGTAGAGCAAATAGTTGCTCCTCAACCTACTGAGCCTACTGAAAATGTTTAATTTGAAATTCCTTCTGGTATGATAGAGAAACTGCTAGCTAATCCTTTTACAGGAGATGGAACATTACATCCTGATTTGCACCTAATCTATGTGGATGAAGTTTGTGGATTATTTAAGCTTGCAGGTATGCCCGAGGATGTTGTCAAGAAGAAGGTCTTCCCTTTATCTTTGAAGGGAGAGGCATTGACATGGTTTTAGGCTATGTGATGATATGGGATCCTGGAACTACAACCGATTGAAATTGGAATTTCATCAGAAGTTTTATCCTATGCATCTTGTTCATCCTGATCGTAATTTTATATATAATTTTTGGCCTCGCGAAGGAGAAAGCATCGCTCAAGCTTGGGGGAGGCTTAAGTCAATGTTATATTCATGCCCCAATCATGAGCTCTCAAGAGAAATGATTATTCAAAATTTTTATGCTCGGCTTTCTCTCAATAATCGCTCCATGCTCGGTACTTCTTGTACTGGCTCTTTTATGATGAAGACTATTGAATTCAAGTGGGACTTATTGGAAAGAATTAAACGCAACTCTGAAGATTGGGACCTCGACGAGGGTAAGGAGTCAGGTATAACACCTAAGTTTGATTGTGTTAAATCTTTTATGGATACCGATGTTTTCCGTGAATTTAGCACTAAATATGGACTTGACTCTGAGATAGTAGCTTCTTTCTGTGAATCCTTTGCTACTCATGTTGATCTTCCAAAGGATAAGTGATTTAAATATAATCCTCCCATTGAATTAAAAGTAGTTGCACCTATTAAAGTTGAAGAAAAGACTATCACTTATGATGATTCTGTCATTCCTACTGCTTATATTGAGAAACCACCTTTCCCTGTTAGAATAAAGGATCATGCTAAAGCTTCAACTGTGGTCAATAAAAGTAATATTAGGACACCCAAACCCCCTGAGCAAATTAAAGTTGAACTTAGTATTTCTATGGTTAAAGATCTCTTGGCTGATAATATTGATGGGCATGTTATTTACTTCTGCAATGAAGCTTCTAGGATTGCTAGACCTGATGCTAAAAATAAACATAGACCTGTTGTAGGCATGCCTGTTATTTCTGTTAAAATAGGAGATCATTGTTATCATGGCTTATGTGATATGGGTGCTAGTGCAAGTGCAATACCTCATTCCTTATACAAAGAAATTATGCATGACATTGCACCTGCTGAGTTAGAGGAAATTGATGTTACAATTAAGCTTGCTAATAGAGACACTATTTCACCAGTTGGGATTGTTAGAGATGTTGAAGTCTCGTGTGGGAAAGTTAAATATCCTGCTGATTTTCTTGTTCTTGGTTCCCCACAAGATAGCTTTTGTAACATCATATTTGGTAGACCCTTCTTGAATACTGTTAATGCTAGGATAGACTGCGAAAAGGATGTTATTACTATTGGTTTGGGGGATATGTCTCATGAGTTTAATTTTGCTAAATTTCGTAGACAACCCCGTGATGAGGAATTGCCTAGTAAAGATGGAATTATTGGTCTTGCTTCTATTGACGTGCCTCCTAATGATCCTTCAGAACAATATTTGCTAGACCATGAAAATGATATGTTTATGAATGAAAGAAGGGAAATAGATGAAGTATTCTTTAAACAGGGACCTATTTTGAAACACAACTTGCCTGTTGAAATCCTAGGGGACCCTCCTCCACCCAAGGGTGATCCCGTGTTTGAGCTTAAACCATTACCTGATACTCTTAAATATGCTTATCTCGATGAAAAGAAGATATATCATGTTATTATTAGTGCTAACCTTTCATAGCATGAAGAAAAGAAATTATTGAAAACTCTGAAGAAGCACCGTGCTGCTATTGGATATACTCTTGATGATCTTAAGGGCATTAGTCCCACTCTATGTCAGCACAAAATAAAATTGGAGAAAGATGCTAAACCAGTTGTTGATCACCAACGACGGTTAAATCCTAAGATGAAAGAAGTGGTAAGGAAAGAAATACTAAAGCTTCTAGAGGCAAGGTATAATTTATCCCGTTGCTGATAGTCAGTGGGTAAGTCCTGTCCATTATGTCCCTAAGAAGGGAGGTATTACTGTTGTTCCTAATGATAAAGATGAATTGATCCCACAAAGAATTATTACAGGTTATAGAATGGTAATTGATTTCCGCAAATTAAATAAATCAACTAAAAAGGATCATTACCCTTTACCTTTTATTGACCAAATGCTAGAAAGACTATCCAAACATACACATTTTTTCTTTCTAGATGGTTATTCTGGTTTCTCTCAAATACCTGTGTCAAATGAGGATCAAGAAAAGACCGCTTTTACTTGCCCTTTCGGTACCTTTGCTTATAGACGTATTCCTTTTGGTTTATGTAATGCACCTGCTCCCTTTCAAAGATGCATGATGGCTATATTCTCTGATTTTTGTGAAAAGATTGTTGAGGTTTTCATGGATGATTTCTCCGTATATGGAACTTCTTTTGATGATTGCTTGAGCAACCTTGATCGAGTTTTGCAGAGATGTGAAGAAACTAACCTTGTCTTGAATAGGGAGAAGTGCCACTTTATGGTTAATGAAGGTATTGTCTTGGGGCATAAAATTTATGAAAGAGGTAAAGTTGATAAAGCTAAAGTTGATGCTATTGAAAAGATGTCGTGTCCCAAGGACATTAAAGGTATAAGCAGTTTCCTTGGTCATGCTGGTTTTTATAGGAGGTTCATTAAGGACTTCTCTAAAATCTCCAGTCCTCTGACTAATCTCTTACAAAAAGATATTCCTTTTGTCTTTGATGATGATTGTGTATAAGCATTTGAAATACTTAAGAAAGCATTGATTTCTGCACCTATTGTTTAGCCACCTGATTGGAATTTACCCTTTGAAATAATGTGTGATGCTAGTGATTATGCTGGAGGTGTTGTTCTAGGACAAAGAGTTGATAAGAAATTAAATGTTATCCAATATGCTAGTAAAAAATTTAGCAGTTGTATTTGCTTGTGATAAGTTCAGACCTTATATTGTTGATTCTAAAGTAAGTGTTCACACTGATCATGCTGCTATTAAATATCTTATGGAAAAGAAAGATGCTAAACCTAGACTTATTACATTGGTTCTCTTGCTACAAGAATTTGATTTGCATATTATTGATAGAAAGGGAGCTGAGAACCCCGTTGCAGACAACTTGTCTAGGTTAGAGAATGTTCTTGATGACCCACTACCTATTAATGATAGCTTTCCTGATGAGCAATTAGCTATCATAAACGCTTCTCGCATTGCTCCATGGTATGCTGATTATTCTAATTATATTGTTGCTAAATTTATACCACCTAGCTTCACATACCAGCAAAAGAAAAAGTTTTTCTATGATTTAAGGCATTACTTCTGGGATGACCCACACCTTTATAAAGAAGGAGTAGATGGTGTTATTATATGTTGTATACCTGAGCATGAACAGGAACTGATCCTACGCAAGTGTCACTCTGAAGCTTATGGAGGACACCATGCTGGAGATAGAACTTCACATAAGGTATTGCAATCCGGTTTTTATTGGCCTACTCTCTTCAAAGATGCCCGTAAGTTTGTCTTATCTTGTGATGAATGTCAAAGAATTGGTAACATTAGTAGACGTCAAGAAATGCCGATGAATTATTCACTCGTTATTGAACCATTTGATGTTTGGGGCTTTGATTATATGGGACCGTTTCCTTCCTCTAATGGGTATACACATATTTTAGTTGTTGTTGATTACGTTACTAAGTGGGTAGAGGCTATTCCAACTAGTAGTGCTGATCATAACACCTCTATTAAGATGCTTAAATAAGTTATTTTTCTGAGGTTTGGAGTCCCTAGATATTTAATGACTGATAGTGGTTCACATTTTATTCATGGTGCTTTTCATAAAATGCTTGCTAAGTATGATGTTAATCATAGAATTGCATCCCCATATCACCCGCAGTCTAGTGGTCAAGTAGAATTGAGAAATAGAGAGCTTAAATTAATTTTGCAAAAGACTGTTAATAGATCTAGAAAGAATTGGTCCAAGAAACTTGATGATGCATCATGGGCCTATAGAACTGCATATAAAAATCCTATGGGTATGTCTCCGTATAAAATTGTCTATGGAAAAGCATGTCACTTACCTCTCGAACTAGAACATAAGGCATATTGGGCCATTAAAGAGCTTAATTATGATTTCAAACTTGCCGGTGAGAAGAGGTTATTTGACATTAGCTCACTTGATGAATGGAGAACCCAGGCCTCTGAGAATGCCAAACTATTTAAAGAAAAAGTTAAAAGATGGCATGACAAAAGGGTACAAAAGCGTGAGTTTAATATAGGAGATTATGTGTTGCTATTCAACTCTTGTTTAAGATTTTTTGCAGGAAAACTTCTCTCTAAATGGGAAGGTCCTTACATTATCGAGGAGGTCTATCGTTCCGGTGCCATAAAAATCAACAACTTCGAAGGCACAAATCCGAAGGTGGTGAACGGTCAAAGAATCAAACATTATATCTCAGGTAATCCTATAAATATTGAAAGTAATGTTATTGAAACCGTAACCCTGGAGGAATACATAAGGGACACTTTCTAGAACGTTTCAGACTCCGAAAAGGAATAGGTATGTGGTACGGTAAGTAAGCCGACTCCAAAACAGTTCTAATGGCAATTTTTCTCTGTTTTGGAATATATAAGAAAATAGGAAAATAAGAAGTAGTCCGGGAAGGACGCGAGGCATTCACGAGGGTGGAAGGCGCGCCCTACCCCCCTGGGCGCGCCCCTGCCTCATGGGCACCTCGTGTGCTCTCCGGACTCCGTTTTCTTGCATGGTACTTCTTTTGGTCGGTAAAAATTCATTATATAATCTCCCGAAGGTTTTGACCACTGTACCATGCAAATATCCTCTGTCTTTGTTTCGAGCTGTTTTTCTGACAGATCTAGATCACCATGATGTCTCCAAGTGCCCCCAAGGACAAGTTCTTCGAGAAGGTCATCAACCCCTACCTTGCAGAAGTACTGCAACATCCTCAAACCATTGAGATGCATGAGGGGGTGCTGCACATCCGCGATGTTGAGGGACCAAGTAGGACGGGAAGCGTGGAGACAAGGCTTGAAGCAATGGAGCAACAAGTTTTCAACTGTCAGGAGATGGTGGAGCGTGGACTCGACACCAATCACATAATGATCACGGAGTTCACCAACAACCACAAGCTGGACGCCAAGGACATTGGGGAGTCCATCTTCAAGCTTCATGAGAAAATCGAGCACCTCCAAGCCCAGATCTATGACCTGCAAAACCAAAACTGTGAGTATGAATATAGATTCAAGAGGATGAGTTTGGCTGCAGATTTAAGGATCCCGGAGACTCGATCATCCTTCTATGATGGTGAGCCTATGCATTGGAAGATGGATGACAATCCTACATCATCAACAACCCCATCACCACCACTTCCAAGGAAGGACATATAATCACATGGGTATGGGCACTCCCCTCAACAACTGCCAAGCTTGGGGGAGGTGACCCGGTATCGTATCACCATCACACTCCTATCTTTACCGTTTTTCATAGTTCGATCCTTTTAGTAATATCTTGATCTAGTAGAATAAAGTTTTAGTATGATCTTGTTTTGAGTTTTGCTTTATGATCCTTCTATGTAATCGAGTCCGTGAGCTATATATAATAAAGATTAGTGTTGAGCAAGGTTGTTAGAATCACGATTCTGTTATACGATTCTACGACTTTACGATCCAAACTTACCCATCTGATTCTATGATTTTAGTTCATAAAATCTACGTTTCTACGATCCTGGTAGTGAAGATTCTATGATTTACTATTCTACCATCAGAGCTCCGATCCGATTCAAAATCGCGATTCTGACAACCTTGGTGTTGAGTCAAGGGCTTGATTACCTTGTTATGATCTTGAGGGAATAAAAGAGAGAATAAAAAGAAGTAAAGAGATCATATTGATCTTATGGAGAGTAATGACTTCACATATAAAGAGTATGATGAATATAAGTTGTTGAGAGTTGACAAACATAGTTTTGGTCATCGTTGCAATTAATAGGAAGTAATAAAGAAAGAGAGGTTTAACATATAAATATACTATCTTGGACATATTTTATGATTGTGAGCACTCATTAAAGTATGACATGCTAAAGAGTTGATGTTGGACAAGGAAGACAACGTAATGGGTTATTTTTTCTAATATCTGAAATAAAGTATATTGTTATGGATCATCCAACATGTTGAGCTTGCCTTTCCCCCTCATGCTAGCCAAATTCTTTGCACCAAGTAGAGATACTACTTGTGCTTCCGAATATCCTTAAACCCAGTTTTGCCATGAGAGTCCACCATATCTACCTACGGATTGAGTAAGATCCTTCAAGTAAGTTGTCATGTTGCATGCAATAAAAATTGCTTTCTAAATATGTATGATTTATTAATGTGGAGAAAATAAGCTTTATACGATCTTGTGATATGGAAGCAATAAAAGCGACAAACTGCATAATAAAGGTCCATATCACATGGCAATATAAAGTGACGATCTTTTGTATTAAGATTTCGCGCATCCAACCATAAAAGCACATGACAACCTCTGCTTCCCTCTGCGAATGGCCTATCTTTTACTATTGTCTTATACCTTATACAAGAGTCATGGTGATCTTCACATTTCCTTTTTACATTCTATCCTTTGGCAAGCACCTTGTGTTGGAAAGATCCTGATATATATATCCAATTGGATGTAAGTTAGCATGAATTATTATTGTTGACATTACCCTTGAGGTAAAAGGTTGGGAGGCAACACTATAAGCCCCTATCTTTCTCTGTGTCTGATTAAAACTCCATACTCATAAGTATTGCGTGAGTGTTAGAAATTGTGAAAGACTATATGATAGTTGAGTATGTGGACTTGCTGAAAAGCTCTTATATTGACTCTTTCCGATGTTATGGTAAATTGCAATTGCTTCAATGACTGAGATTGTAGTTTGTTGGTTCTCAATGAAGTTTCTTATTCATACTTTACATTGTGAATAGATTATTACTTGAGCATAAGAAATCATACGACAATATCCATATACGTTGTTGTTATAAGAATTATCATGGTGCCCTCATGTCCGTATTTTATTTTATTCGACACCTCTGTCTCTAAACATGTGGACATATTTTTCGTTATCGGCTTTCGCTCGAGGACAAGCGAGGTCTAAGCTTGGGGGAATTCATACGTCCATTTTGCATCATGCTTTTATATCGACATTTATTGCATTATGGGTTGTTATTACACGTTATGTCACAATACTTATGCCTATTCTCTCTTATTTTACAAGGTTTACATGAAGAGGGAGAATGCCGACAGCTGGGATTCTGGGCTGGAAAAGGAGAAAATATTAGAGACCTATTCTGCACAGCTCCAAAAGTCCTGAAACTTCACGGAGGAACGTTTTGGAATTAATAAAAAATACAGGCGAAAGAAAGTACCAGAGGGGGTCCACACCCTGGTCACGAGGGTGGGGGCGCACCCTACCCCCCTGGGCGCGCCCCCTGCCTCATGGGCCCCTTGGCAGGCCTCCGGTGCCCATCTTCTATTATATGAAGTCTTTTACCCTGGAAAAAGAATCATAAGCAAGCTTTCAGGAAGAAACTCCGCCGCCACGAGGTGGAACCTTGGCGGAATCAATCTAGGGCTCCGGCGGAGCTGTTCTGCCGGGGAAACATCTCCCCGGGAGGGGGAAATCATCGCCATCGTCATCACCAACGATCCTCTCATCGGGAGGGGGTCAATCTCCATCAACATCTTCACCAACACCATCTCCTCTGAAACCCTAGTTCATCTCTTGTATCCAATCTTTGTCTCAAAGCCTCAGATTGGTACCTGTGGGTTGCTAGTAGTGTTGATTACTCCTTGTAGTTGATGCTAGTTGGTTTATTTGGTGGAAGACCATATGTTCGGATCCTTTATGCATATTAATACTCCTCTGATTATGAACATGAATATGATTTGTGAGTAGTTACGTTTGTTCCTGAGGACATGGGAGAAGTCTTGCTATAAGTAGTCATGTGAATTTGGTATTCGTTCGATATTTTGATGAGATGTATGTTGTCTCTCCTCTAGTGGTGTTATGTGAACGTCGACTACATGACACTTCACCATTGTTTGGGCCAAGAGGAAGGCATTGGGAAGTAATAATTAGATGATGGGTTGCTAGAGTGACAGAAGCTTAAACCCTAGTTTATGAGTTGCTTCGTAAGGGGCTGATTTGGATCCATATGTTTCATGCTATGGTTAGGTTTACCTTAATACTTATTTTGTAGTTGCGGATGCTTGCAATAGGGGTTAATCATAAGTGGGATGCTTGTCCAAGAAAGGACAACACCCAAGCACCGGTCCACCCACATACCAAATTATCAAAGTAACGAACGCGAATCATATGAGCGTGATGAAAACTAGCTTGACGATAATTCCCATCTGTCCTTGGGAGCTCTTTTCTCTATATAAGAGTTTGTCCAGGCTTGTCCTTTGCTACAAAAAGGATCGGGCCATATTGCTGCACCTTATTTACTTTCATTACTTGTTACCCGTTAGAAATTACCTTATCACAAAACTATCTGTTACCGATAATTTCAGTGCTTGCAGAGAATACCTTACTGAAAACCGCTTATCATTTCCTTCTGCTCCTCGTTGGGTTCGACACTCTTACTTATTGAAAGGACTATGATAGATCCCCTACACTTGTGGGTCATCACACCCTTGATGAGTGGTCTATTTTTGTTGAATCTCGATCATAGTGATACACATATTCATAATGTTGATGCCAAAAGATGCAAAGTTAATAATGATAGTGCAACTTATTTGTGGCACTGCCGTTTAGGTCATATTGGTGTAAGGCGCATGAAGAAACTCCATGTTGATGGGCTTTTGGAATCACTTGATTATGAATTACTTGATGCTTGCGAACCATGCCTCATGGGCAAGATGACTAAGACTTTGTTCTCCGAGACAATGGAGCGAGCAACTGACTTATTGGAAATAATACATACTAATGTATGCGGTCTGATGAGTGTTGAGGCTCGCGGCGGATATCGTTATTTTCTGACCTTCACAGATGATTTGAGCAGATATGGGTATATCTACTTAATGAAACATAAGTCTGGAACATTTGAAAAGTTCAAAGAATTTCAGAGTGAAGTGGAAAATCATCGTAACAAGAAAATAAAGTTTCTACGATCTGATCGTGGAGGTGAATATTTGAGTTATGAGTTGGGTCTTCATTTGAAACAATGTGGAATAGTTTCGCAACTCACGCCACCTGGAACACCACAGCGTAATGGTGTGTCCGAACATCGTAACCGTACTTTATTAGATATGGTGCGATCTATGATGTCTCTTACTGATTTACCGCTATCATTTTGGGGTTCTGCATTCACGTTAAATAGGGCAGCATCTAAATCCGTTGAGACGACACCATATGAACTGTGGTTTAGCAAGAAACCTAAGCTGTCATTTCTTAAAGTTTGGGGCTGCGACGCTTATGTGAAAAAGCTTCAACCTGATAAGCTCAAACCCAAATCGGAGAAATGTGTCTTCATAGGATACCCAAGGGAAACTGTTGGGTACACCTTCTATCATAGATCCGAAGGCAAGATATTCGTTGCTAAGAATGGATCCTTTCTAGAGAAGGAGTTTCTCTGAAAAGAAGTGAGTGGGAGGAAAGTAGAACTTGATGAGGTAATTGTGCCTTCTCCCGAATTGGAAAGTAGTTCATCACGAATATCAGTTCCAGTGATTCCTACACCAATTAGTGAGGAAGCTAATGATGATGATCATGAAACTTCAGATCAAGTTACTACCGAACCTCGTAGGTCAACCAGAGTACGGTCCGCACTAGAGTGGTACGGTAATCCTATTCTGGAGGTCATGTTGCTTGACCATGACGAACCTACGAACTATGAGGAAGCGATGATGAGCCCAGATTCTGCTAAATGGCTTGAGGCCATGAAATCTGAGATGGGATCCATGTATGAGAACAAAGTGGGGACTTTGGTTGACTTGCCCGATGATCGGCAAGTCATAGAGAATAAATGGATCTTCAAGAAGAAGACTGACGCTGACAGTAATATTAATGTCTACAAAGCTCGACTTGTTGCGAAAGGTTTTCGACAAGTTCAAGGAGTTGACTACGGTGAGACCTTCTCACCCGTAGCGATGCTTAAGTCAGTCCGAATGATGTTAGCAATTGCCGCATTTTATGATTATGAAATTTGGCAAATGGATGTCAAAACTGCGTTCCTTAATGGATATCTTAAAGAAGAGTTGTATATGATGCAACCAGAAGGTTTTGTCGATCCGAAAGGTGCTAACAAAGAATGCAAGCTCCAGCGATCCATTTATGGACTGGTGCAAGCCGCTCGGAGTTGGAATATACGCTTTGATAGTGTGATCAAAGCATATGGTTTTATACAGACTTTTGGAGAAGCTTGTATTTACAAGAAAGTGAGTGGGAGCTCTGTAGCATTTCTAATATTATATGTGGATGACATATTGTTGATTGGAAATAACACAAAATTTTTGGATAGCATAAAAGGATACTTGAATAAGAATTTTTCAATGAAAGACCTCGGTGAAGCTGCTTATATATTGGGCATCAAGATCTATAGAGATAGATCAAGACGCTTAACTGGACTTTCACAGAGTACATACCTTGATAAAGTTTTGAAGAAGTTCAAAATGGATCAGTCAAAGAAAGGGTTCTTGCCTATGTTACAAGGTGTGAAGTTGAGTCACACTCAATGCCCGACCACTGCAGAAGATAGAGAGAAAATGAAAGTCATTTCCTATGCCTCAGCCATAGGTTCTATCATGTATGCAATGATGTGTACCTGACCTGATGTGTGCCTTTTGCTATATAAGTTTAGCAGGGAGGTACCAAAGTAATCCAGGAGTGGATCACTGGACATCGGTCAAGAACATACTGAAATACTTGAAAAGGACTAAGGATATGTGAGGGAGTCCTGGACTAGGGGGTGTCCGGATAGCCGAACTATCATCTTTGGCCGGACTCCTGGACTATGAAGATACAAGACTGAAGACTTCGTCCCGTGTCCGGATGGGACTTTCCTTGGCGTGGAAGGCAAGCTTGGCGATGCGGATATGTAGATCTCCTACCATTGTAACTGACTCTGCGTAACCCTAACCCTATCTGGTGGCTATATAAACCGGAGGGTTTTAGTCCGTAGGACGAACAACAATCATACCATAGGCTAGCTTCTAGGGTTTAGCCTCTTTGATCTCGTGGTAGATCTACTCTTGTACTACCCATATCATCAATATTAATCAAGCAGGAGTAGGGTTTTACCTCCATCGAGAGGGCCCGAACTTGGGTAAAAACATCGTGTCCCTTGTCTCCTGTTACCCTCCGCCTAGAAGCACAGTTCGGGACCCCCTACCCGAGATCCGCCAGTTTTGACACCGACATTGGTGCTTTCATCGAGAGTTCCTCTGTGTCGTCACCTTTAGGCCCGATGGCTCCTTCGATCATCAACAACGACGCAGTCCAGGGTGAGACTTTTCTCCCCAGACAGATCTTCGTATTCGGCGGCTTTGCCCTGCGGGCCAATTCGCTAGGCCATCTGGAGCAGATCGAAAGCTACGCCCCTGGCCATCAGGTCAGATTTGGGAATTTGAATTACACGACCGACGTCCCCGGAGAGTTGATCTTCGATGGATTCGAGCCACAGCCAAGCGCGCCGCACTGTCCCGATGGGCATGATCTAGCTCAGCCGCTGAACAGTGCCCTGGAGGCCACACTAGAGTCCGCTCTGACCCTTAGCTCGAAGCCGACTCCGCCGATCGAGGATGAGTGGCTAGACACCGCCTCGGGGGCTATGATCTCTACGACGATCGAGCCGAACACCATCCCTGTCCTTCGCGAAGCTCGTGACTCCCAGGTGCCGGACTCCCCTCCGGACTCCGGACCTTCCGCGCCCCTTCCAATCGAATCCGGTTGTGCGCCTGTTATGGAGTTCACTGCCGCAGACATCTTTCAGCACTCGCCCTTCGGCGACATCCTGAACTCACTAAAATCTCTCTCTTTATCAGGAGAGCCCTGGCCGGACTATGGTCAGGAAGGTTGGGACACGGACGACGAAGAAATTCAATGCCCACCCACCACCCACTTTGTAGCCACTGTCGATGATTTAACCGACATGCTCGACTTTGACTCCGAAGACATCGACGGTATGGACGACGATGCCGGAGACGACCAAGAACTAGCGCCTACAGGGCACTCGAAGGCCACCTCAACTCACGATGTATATATGGTGGATACACCTAAAGGAAGCGATAACGAGGCACAACGGGACACTGCGAAGGATAATTCCCTCGAAAAACAGTCAAAACGGCGACGTAAGCACCGCTCAAAGTCCCGCCTCGACAAAGACAGCACCCATACAAACCCAGCCATAGAGGAGGGCAAACCGGTGGACGACGAACATGCCATCGAGCATCCATCCGAACAGGATAACTTGGATAAACAATCCGTCCCCGGCGAAGATAACAGTCCGGACGATCTCACGCCGGGCAGATTGTTGGAGCAGAAGAACCTCCACAAAAGGCTCGTCGCCACTGCACGTAGCCTGAAAAAGCAGAAGCGGAAGCTCAAAACAGCGGAAGACGCACTCAGAATGAGATGGAGCAAAGTACTCAACACCACGGACAAATATGGCGATAGTCGCCAAACAAAGAGCTACCCGAAGCGCAAACTACTGCCCGAATTCGACGAGGAGGCCGTAGAGCCCCCACAATCAAAGAACAAAGAGGCCGCCCGATCAGATAGACGACCACATGGCAAACATAGAGCGGCAAGCGGCGCCGCACACAATCCAACACGCGATCTGCATAAGGATCCGCACCAAAAGGATGGCCCAGTCAGGTCTATCTATGGGCCAAGAAAGCAAGCTCTAGAAAGCGATGTAACACGTCGAGTATTCGAACATCACGACACACCCAAATACAAGGGCACCGCACACCCCCTATGTTTCACCGATGAGGTGCTGGATCATGAATTTCCAGCGGGATTCAAGCCCGTAAACATAGAGGCATACGACGAAACAACAGACCCCGGAGTCTGGATTGAGGATTACATCCTGCACATACACATGGCCAGAGGAGATGACCTCCACGCCATTAAATACTTACCCCTCAAGCTCAAAGGGCCAGCTCGGCACTGGTTTAAAAGCCTCCCCGAAAACACCATTGGAAGTTGGGAAGAGCTCGAGGACGCATTTCGGGCAAATTTTCAGGGGACTTATGTCCGCCCTCCGGATGCAGACAATTTAAGTCACATAACTCAACAGCCCGGAGAGTCAGCCCGCAAATTCTGGAACAAGTTCCTCACCAAAAAGAACCAAATAGTCGACTGTCCGGACGCCGAAGCCTTAGCAGCTTTCAAACACAACGTCTGAGACGAATGGCTTGCCAGACACCTTGGCCAAGAAAATCCGAGAACAATGGCTGCACTAACAAGCCTCATGACCCGCTTTTGCGCAGGAGAGGATAGCTGGCTGGCAAGATGCAGCACCAGCGACCCAAGTACATCCAAGGTCAGGGATGGAAATGGGAAACCACGACGCAACAAGGACCAGCGCCGGACCAAGGGAAACAGTCCGAAGAGCACGACACTCAATGCCGGATTCAAAAGCTCTCGGCAGAATAATAAAAAACTGCCCCTTAAGGATAATAGCGACGAGCTATCCAACTTAAACGAAATCTTGGACAAGATATGCCAAATCCACAGTACTCCCGGGAAGCATGCAAACCATACCCACAGAGATTGTTGGGTCTTCAAGCAGTCCGGCCAACTTAACGCCGAACACAAGGGGCTCGACACACCAAGTGAGGATGATGACGAACCCCACAAGCAGAGCACCGGAAAACAAAAGAATTTCCCACAAGAGGTCAAAACAGTAAACTCACTTCAAGTGACAAAAGGGAAAAATAGAGCGGCGCCCATTGAAATACGCGCCGCACGGTCTACCCCAGTGGAGTCCCAACACTGGTTGTCAAAACCAATCACCTTCGACCATCAGGACTACTTCGGAAGTATCCGGAACTCAGGATGGGCTGCCTTGATATTAGATCCTGTAATCGACGGATTCCAATTTACACAAGTCCTAATGGACGGTGGCAGTGATCTAAACCTGCTATATCAGGACACAATCCACATAATGGGGATAGACCCAACTAAAATTCGCCATAGAAACACTCCCTTTCAAGGAGTAATGCCAGGCCCATATGCCCATTGTACGGGCTCCCTACTACTAGAAGTTGTGTTCGGCTCATCCGACAACTTCCGTCGCGAAAAGTTAGTCTTCCACATCGCCCCATTTAAAAGTAGCTATCAAGCACTATTGGGACGCGAAGCTTTCGCCCGCTTTAACGCAATACCGCACTATGCATCTCTTACACTTAAAATGCCCGGTCCACGCGGCATCATCTCATTAAAGGGAAACTTCGAGTGTTACTCGAATACGGAAGAATGTGAGACTGCCTTGACAGCCACACACTAATCCGGCCTTGCTGGTCAAAGCATCTAAACAGGTCATTCAGGCCCCGGACACGGTTAGGCGAGTCCGGTATAAATAAACAAGGGGCTTACTAGCCGCGTACCCCCTTACAAGGGGCTCCATGCATGTACAACAAGAGACAATAAAGCTCAATTTTATTCATTTCTTGAATCATACTCTGTTTATTTTAAAATACATGTTTCGCACGATCTTTTTTCAACTAAGTTCCTCTCTTTTTCAGATGAACGCCGTGCTATACCCGTCCAGGATACGGCACAACGGAGACACAGGCGCAGACGTGCAGCAGGGACCCGTTGCAAGGATTCTTTTCAGATTAAGACCTTGCATAAACCTTTTTTACTGTCTCTTGTTGTTACACATCCCCCGGTTTCTTGCTATAACCGAGGAGGAGGCTGGCGTTTTGGCATCGGCCGTCGAAATTTTGCTGCACGGACACCAGGGGCTTATTACCAAGGGCATTGTTCGGCCCGCTTTCATAAAGACCGAATACCTTAGGGAGTGTTCGGCGTCTCGAGTTAGGTCTTATATGCATCAGCTCCGAATCATGTCTTTGGTCGAATATTGGGTTTTCCCGGCTCCTGTGTTTTTCTGCCTTACGTTCCATTCTATCGCTAACGCGGCACCGTGGAGAACTATCGCGATCGTGCCCGGTTCGCCAGTGGACACCTCAGTAGAGAAAGCCGAAAACTGACTGTCATGATATAGCGTGATACTGGTCAACCACTCGATGACCTATCGGAATGTTTGGAATTCCTCCGCATTAACGAAGGACCGTTTTCCGGTCAGGCACATACGCGCCCAATTCGGGAGAGTGCGGTATTCTGTGGGCTATATAGTAGCCCCACCATCGAACTCCTATGGCTAAGTGAAAGTGATAAAGCATTATAGTCTGGTTGCCTAGTTTGCTACGCTTATCACCTCCTTTACAGGACCAAGATGTTGGATTAAGTGAAAACGCCGCTTTTTGCAAACACCCCGCATTATGTGCGTAATAAGTCAAGACTGCCATCTTTCAGGTTATATACACATATACATTAACGGCCGCACATGAGGTATTTTACTACTTGAACGCACAAGTATAAAAAGCTCTTATATTCTATTGAAACATTGTTTCACAAACCATACATGTCATTAGAACATAATATCCTTCGAGCACTGCGTCTCGATTAAACGAGCGCCCTACAGGACTTCCTCGAAATAGTGCTCGACTGGTATTCGGCTTCCGTCCGAACTCCAGGATGCAACGTCGGTGGCCTTCATCTCCGCCCAATATGTCTTGACATGGGCAAGAGCCATCCGCGCACCCTCTATGCATGCCGACTGCTTCATCGCATCAATATGCGGCACCGCACCAAGGAACTGCTGCACCAAGCCAAAATAACTCTTCGGCTTGGGCCTTTTGGCCACAAATGAGTCACGACATCCTTCATGGCAAGTTCGGACAACCTATTCAGCTCAGCCCATTCGGCTAATCGATCGGTTAACGGAAGTGGACGCTCTGGACTATGGATTTGCGACCAAAAAAGCTCTTCCATTCCGTGATCCTTTTGATCTCGGAAGTGTTCGGCCGCGTTTGCGGCACTCGCGGCCAAGTCCAGATAAGCATCCTCCGCACCCCACACCGCCCAACGGAGCATACTTAGGATCCGTGAATTTCCTCCGCAGCAGAAAGGGCTTTCCAGCCGCGATTTCTCGCCCGACGTAGCTCCTCCTCCATAGCTCTCTCGCAGAGCGAGCATCCTCGCCTCGTGGCGGCCTTTTCAGGTCCTCTTGCTCCGCTCGACCCTCTTTTTCAAGAAGCTCGCAGCGGTCGGTAGCATGCTTTAACTTCACGGCCATTTCGGCTATTTCCTTCTTGCTTCGGCAGTGAGCAGCCTGTTCGGCTTTTAGCTCTTCGGCGGCCTTTAAGGCAGCCGCATCACTTTTTCTGGCTTGCTCCTTGGCTCGGGCGAGCTCCGCCCGAAGGTTCTCCATAGCAGCGGCACCATCTGCATTAAGCATACATGTTGTAAGGCATGGACGTCAAGCTCCCTTACCAGGCGTCCGCGGAGAAACCACATACCTTGTGACTCGTCAAGCCGTTTATTGACAAGCGCGATATCAGCATCCGCCACGTCAAGTTGCCACTTTAGTTCGGAAAATTCATCAGTCCGGCTGGCCACCGGACGCTTCGCCACCTATATAGGAAAGGCAACATCTTACAACTGAGATTATGATCCTCGGCGCGCTGTCACTTTTGACAACACACCGAGTCTCAGGGGCTACTATCTACACAGGGCGCATTCTATATGCAAAACTGTCAGAAGGTACATCATTTTTGCGTACCTCAAACCCCGCCAGTAAACTTCTGACGGCTTCATGCAATCCGCTCTCAGCGGATGAAATCCTTTCAATCACCGTACCCATTAACGTGCGGTGATCTTCTGAGATAGACGCTCGCCCGAGCAGATCCTTCAGCTCCTCCGACCGTACACCAGTTGGCGCCGGACCTTCCGGTCCCGCCGGACTCGGGGAAACCCTACACGACGACACCTCAGTGTCGCCCGCCTCGCATGACGGTGCAGCGGGTGGAGGCGTTTCGCTCTCCATCATCTCCGGACGAAGATCCCCCAAAGATGAGCTCTGCTGAGAAGGGCTGAGATCCGAACTACAAGGTAAAACCTCGGTTATCTTCAGAAATAAAAACAGGGATGTCCCTTATTACAAAACTCCCCTTTCTACTTACGGCTCGCTGGAGGGCTGATCCCCTTGGGGGAATAGTGCGGCTGGGGTGCCTCCTGGCACCGGACCCTCTGGCGAAGATTTCTTTCCCCGCTTTGAGGCCTTGGCCTCCGGATCTTCAGAAGCGGTCCTCTTCTCCCCCAGGAGGGAGGGATTCTCGATCCCCCCTTTCTTGAAAGCCTCCTTCGCGGAGGCAGTAGCTTCCCTATTCCCCCCTTCGCCCTCTTCCAAAGGCGCAGCCGCCAGCATCTTGGTTAACACAGGATCCGGCGTGGTTTCAGGGAGGGGGGCCGGACACCTTATCAGTTTTGCTTTCGCTATCCACTCTTGTTCAAGGGACAGCTCTTTAAAGGGCAAGTTTATGATAAATGTACGAATAGCGTGTCCGGGCACAGGACTACTTACTTGAGTACCCGGGCGATTGCAGCTCAGACCTGCGTCCTCGGTCAAGTCCGGACACATCTTTTGTGACCCGAAGAACAGTTTATACATCTCCCTGGGCGTCGCGCCCATGAAATGTTGGAGAGCTCGTGGTCCTCCGGATTAAATTCTATAGGCGGGGGCGACGCTTGCATGGCGAGCGCCGAATCAGCATGACTGCGCGCTACTACGACCAGATTGATCTCCCTCTCTTGGAGATACCGAATACAGCCCTGCAATAGAGGTACGTCCTTGGACGGCCCCCAGTCGAGCCCTTTGTTGACCCATGACGCATGCCGCTGTGGAGGAACCGAGCGGAAGGCAGGTGGCGCCACCCATTTGGTGCCCCGGGGAGCGGTGATATAGAACCACTCCTGCTGCCATAAACCGAGCTCCTTTGAAAAGAGCCCTCGGGCCAGGGAGCATCGGCGCTCTTGCTTATAACAGCCCCTCCGCACTCTGCCTGCTGCCCCTTGATCATCTTCGGCTCCACTTTGAAGGTCTTGAGCCAAAATCCGAAGTGAGGGGTAATGCGGAGGAAGGCTTCGCATACGACGATGAATGATGAGATGTGGAGGATGGACTCCGGATCCAAGTCATGGAATTCCAGCCCATAATAAAACATGACCCCCCTCACGAAGGGGTCCGCGGGAAGCCTAAACCCAAGGAAGTGAGACACGAACACCACGCCTCACCAGGCTCGAGTGGGAATAACCTGCCCTTGGGCAGGAAGCCTATCTGAAATTTCGCCGGTTAGATACCTGGCGTCTCTCAGCTTTAGCACGTCTTCTTCCGTGACGGAGGAAGGCATCCACCGGCCGTGCAGGTCGGAGCCGGACATCGTCGAAGGTCCGAAGCGCCTGAATCTGGAGCTTTGGGTGTCGGAACTCGAGGCTGGGGGCGAATTCGATTGAGATTGAAAGAAAGGAGCGGGCCTTGGTCTCGTTATAAAGAGGTTGAATACCAAGAGCCCTCCCCATGACCGTTCGGGGCTCGCCTTCGATAGAGGGGGCGTGCCAACGGGCACGACTGGGTTACCCACGCCCGTATTGATGAGAATCCCGGAATAAGGGGGGCACGATCTCCGCTTTGATAAGACGTGCCATGGAAACCGCCTCGCTAAACGCGCTGAGGTGGAACAGTAAAAAACGATTCGAATAAAGGCCCGGCCGTGGTGTGATGTCACACCGCGGAATACGTCAGCAGATCTGTGTAAAGATTATTCTCTCTACTGTGGTATGTGGAATTTGTTTTGCAGAGCCGGACACTATCATTGTGTTCGAAATCTTCTATGAATAATTCGGAGGAGGAACCCGCCTTGAAATGCCGAAGACAATATGCGCGTGGACTCGTCGTCATTGAAGCCTGGTTTAGGGGCTACTGAGGGAGTCCTGGACTAGGGGATGTCCGGATAGCCGAACTATCATCTTTGGCCGGACTCCTGGACTATGAAGATACAAGATTGAAGACTTCGTCCCGTGTCCGGATGGGACTTTCCTTGGCGTGGAAGGCAAGCTTGGTGATACGGATATGTAGATCTCCTACCATTGTAACCGATCTGCGAACCCTAACCCTATCCGTGTCTATATAAACCGGAGGGTTTTAGTCCGAGGATCTAACAACAATCATACCATAGGCTAGCTTCTAGGGTTTAGCCTCTTTGATCTCGTGGTAGATCTACTCTTGTACTACCCATATCATCAATATTAATCAAGCAGGAGTAGGGTTTTACCTCCATCGAGAGGGCCCGAACCTGGGTAAAAACATCGTGTCCCTTGTCTCCTGTTACCATCCGCCTAGACGCACAGTTCGGGACCCCCTACCCGAGATCCGCCGGTTTTGACACCGACAATATGTTTCTCATTTATGGAGGTGACAAAGAGCTTGTCTGAAATGGTTACGTCGATGCAAGCTTTGACACTGATCCCGATGACTCTAAGTCACAAAACGGATATGTATTTATATTGAATGGTGGAGCTGTAAGTTGGTGTAGTTCCAAGCAGAGCGTCATGGCGGGATCTACGTGTGAAGTGGAGTACATAGCTACTTCGGAAGCAGCAAATGAAGGAGATTGGATGAAGGAGCTCATATCCGATCTAGGTGTAATACCTAGTGCATCGGATCCAATGAAAATCTTTTGACAATACTGGAGCAATAGCCTTGGCGAAGGAATCCAGATTTCACAAGAGAACCAAACACATCAAGAGACGCTTCAATTCCATCCGTAATCAAGTCAAGGAGGGAGACATACAGATTTGCAAAATACATACAGATCTGAATATTGCAGACCCGTTGACTAAGCCTCTTCCACGAGCAAAACATGATCAACACCAAGACTCCATGGGTGTTACAATCATTACTATGTAATTTAGATTATTGACTCTAGTGCAAGTGGGAGACTGAAGGAAATTGTCACGCCCAAGATGCAACCCTATCCTAAAGGAACATCGAAGGTCCCACCAAGGATAGAAGCGCATCTTGAAGATGCTTTTGCAAGGTGGATATCATTACATCGTACCATTACATAATAGTTGGGGATACATACAAAAGGCACAACCGCCCAAGAATACATCAATACATCATGCATAAGAACAACATCCGACTACGGATGAAACATAAACAGAAACCCAAACAATATCCACCCTGCTAGCCCAGGCTGCCGACCTGGAACCTATCCCCTGATCAAAGAAGCAGAAGAAGAACTCCAAAACAAGTAAACATCACTCTCACGTCAAGATCATCGCATAAACTCTACCTGCAACTGTTGGTGTAGAAATCTGTGAGCCACAAGGACTCAGCAATCCCATTACCATGGGTATCAAGACTAGCAAAGCTTAATGGGTAAGGAAGGGGTAAAGTGGTGAGGTTGCAGCAGCAACTAAGCAATGTATGGTGGCTAACTTACGCAACTAGGAGCGAGGAGAGAAGCAAAGCAAGCGGTCGTCAACTAGTAATGATCAAGAAGTGATCCTGAACTCCTACTTACGTCAAACATAACCCAGAAACCGTGTTCTCCTCTCGATCAACCCCGAAAAGAGACACTCACGGTTACGCACACGGTTGGTGTATTTTAGAAGAGTTTACTTCAAGTTTACTACAACCGGATATTAACAAATTCCTCTCTGCCACATAACCGCGGGCACGGCTCTCGAAAGTTTATACCCTGCAGGGGTGTCCCAACTTAGCCCATGATAAGCTCTCACGGTCAATGAAGGATATTCCTTCTCCCGGGAAGACCCGATCAATCTCGGAATCCCGGTTTACAAGACATTTCGACAATGGTAAAACAAGACCAGCAAGACCTCCCGGCGTGCCGACACCTTGATAGTAGCAGCGCGTATCTCGTCTCAGGCCACGACCGGATAAGCTAAGCGTACAGGTACCAACATAACCCAAGTTCCCAAGGGACGGTCCCGCACGGTGCTCTAGTTTGGACCAACACTTAGACAAGAATTGGCCCGGGGGTTTAAAATAAAGATGACCCTCGGGATGCGTGACTCCCAAGGGAAAAAGGTAATAGGCTGAGGCAAATGGTAAATCCAAGGTTGGGCCTTGCTGGAGGAGTTCTATTCAAAGCGAACTGTCAAGGGGGTCCCATAAATCACCCAACCGCGTTAGGGACGCAAAATCCGGGAACATAATACCGATATGACAGAAACTAGGGCGGCAAGAGTGGAACAAAACACCAGCCATAAGGCCGAGCCTTCCACCCTTTACCAAGTATATAGATGCATTAATAAGATAAGAGATATTGTGATATCCCAACATAAACATAATCCAACATGGAGCAATCTTCATCTTCACCTGCAACTAGCAACACTATAAGAGGGGCTGAGCAAAAGCTGTAACATAGCCAAACAACGGTTTGCTAGGAAGGGTGACAAAGGTTAGAGGTTCATGGCAATTTGCAAGGCTTGATAAGCAAGTGGTAGGTAACGCAGCATAGCGATAGAACGAAGCAACTAGCATAGCAAAGATAGTAATGAGATCCAAGGTGACGGTCATCTTGCCTGAAATCCCGCTAGGAAGAAGAACGAGTCCATGAAGAAGACGAACGGGAGTAGTCGAGCTAATCCTCACAACTCCGAACTAAACAGAAGCTAACGAGAGAAGCAAACCGAAAGAAGCAAACAACATGGTAAACACACAAGCATAATCATGGCATAATGCACAATCAAGTATGATGCATATCCGGTTTAATGAGGCATGGCATGGCAAAGTGCAACAAACAATGCTACAAGTTAAGTGGAGCTCAATATGCAACGAGTTGCATATTGACAAAACACCACATTGACATATTTAGTTTAATCTCGTTTAAGCTACCAAACAATGTTAAATGTTGTTAAACATGGCAAGAGGTGAAGCATAATTAAACTACCTATCTAGGCAAGTTTAAATGAGGCCGGAACAACAAAAAAAAATTCCGGAAAATCCTCATGTCCATATTTCGAATTTGGTACTGTTCTGCCCTAAACCATATTTTATTGTTTTCAAACAGGAAACTAAAGTGCACCATGTTAAACTATGCATTTTTCTACCCCATTTACATATAAAGTTTATTTAAAACCGAGCTACGGTTATTTAGTTCTGAAATAAACCATTTAGCATGGCATTTATGCAAAATAAATGTAAACAACAACTTAAACAATTTAAGCATGGATGACAGCAACATATTATGAAACTAGACAAAATTCTAAGCATTTTACATGTTTAAATCATTTTAATCCAATGCACGGTTATAGAGTTATTATATGCATGAACATTTAGGGGTTTTCTGAAAAACTGGCAGCCTCTGGAAAAATAACTAAATTCGCAGAACTGGGAAAAACATCTACGGGCCGAATCTGTAAACTGGGCTGCACAAAAGAGGAATGAGGCGCTCACCACCTCGGGCCTAGGCTGAAACAGGCCGGCTGGGCTGGTTGGATCGAACGAGGGGAGGGGGCGCGGTCAACGCGGCCGTCGCGACTGCAGTCTCCTCCTCTCGAACAGAGGCAGGAGCGGGACTGGCGCTGGTCGTCGCCCCCGCATGCAAAAGCAGGGGAGGCCGGCGATGAGGGCTTGGCGGTGCACCAAAGTAGCTGGGGACGCGGGATCGACAAGAGCCGGACCGATCTCGCCAGATCGGGTCAAAAGCGGGAGAGCGCGCCGAGGCGCTGTGGACGAGGACCGGTGTCGGGGATGCGCTCCTGTGAAGAAATACAGAGAGCGAGAGAGTTCAGAGAGGAGAGACAGGGAGAAAGGCCGAATGAAAGAAGAGGAGACAGGGCACGGCGACATGACCTGGGTGGTCGCCGGCAGATGGCATCCATGGCGGGGTTGCGGGTTGGAGCTGCTGCTGTCCCTTGGCGACAAGGACGGCAGGAGGCGGCCGGACGGAGCGGACTGGCCTGGCGGGCTGCTCGCCTGCGAGGTTTAGGTGAGGTCGCCAGCCGGTGGAGGCGGGGCTGCTCCTGTAGGCAAACAGAGAGGTAGGGGGAGTCGGGTAAGAGAGAGGTCGAGAGGAAGGAGGAGACGGACGATAGGTGCGGCGATCTGCTGGTTGTTCAGGTGATGGAGGAGGGAGCTCGACTAGGGGAGTGAGGTTGCTCGGGGTCTGGTGCAGCTCGGGCGCAGAGGAGCTCCACGCTGCGGGCTGGAGGTGGCGCCTCGATCCATTCAGTGGTCGAGCTCTGGCTGGCGGGCGCGACGGTCCCGGGCGCTCTGCACGGGAAAGAGAGAGAGATGTGAGCGAGAGATAGGGGAAAGAAGAAGCACGGGAAGAATCAGAGGAGAGGGACGCGATGGTCCTCCTAGTTGCCGGCGAGGAGTGGCTTGGAGGCCTCGGGCACGAGGAGCGGGGTTGGCTGCCTGTTGGTGGGTGGTCAAGGCGAGAAGGCATGGGCGCCCGGTTGGCTCGACGGGGAATTCAAGGGAGAGGAGGTGGGCGGATCGGGATGGATCCCGAGGACGATGGTGCGTGGGTGGCGGCGGCGAGTGAGGGATTGGATGGATGGGATAGCTCTCCTCAAATTTAGGGTTGGGATAGGTTGGTTTATATAGTAGGTGGATCTAAATGCAGACTAATGGAGGCTCTTTGATCTAAATCGGACGGACGAAGAAAATATAGGCTAGAGAGCCCAATTAAGAAAACGGAGATGTTTTATAGATGTTGGGGGATGATTCAGACCCATCGGTCACGACCGCGCGGTTCGGATTCGGGGAAGCTTTCGGACGCGCGCGAGAGGTCGATGCACTATGCAAAGAGACTCCGGTTGAGGCAAGAGGGAAAACAAAGAACAAGGTTGGTCTCGGAATGGTCAGCGAAAGCAAGGGGGGACACGGCAACTACGAGGGGATGCAAGTTTTAAAAAACAATGACGACAGCGAGTGCTGATGCAATGCAGATGATGCCATGATGAGATGCAACAAACAAATAAAAAAACACAACTGACTCGCAAAACAAGGAAGGCATCTGGAGCGTCGGTCTTGGGGCGTCACAACACTCCTCCACTAACAAGAGATCTCGTCCCGAGATCTTAGGAACTAGACGGAAGAGAAAGAGGAAGAGGTGAAGTGGTGAGGTTGCAGCAGCGACTAAGAAATGTATGGTGGCTAACTTACGCAAATAGGAGCGAGGAGAGAAGCAAAGCAAGCGGTCGTCAACTAGTAATGATCAAGAAGTGATCCTGAACTCCTACTTACATCAAACATAACCCAGAAACCGTGTTCTGCTCTCGATCAACCCCGAAAAGAGACACCCACGGTTACGCACACGGTTGGTGTATTTTAGAAGAGTTTACTTCAAGTTTACTACAACCGGATATTAACAAATTCCCATCTGCCACATAACCGCGGGCACGGCTCTTGAAAGTTTATACCCTGCAGGGGTGTCCCAACTTAGCCCACGATAAGCTCTCACGGTCAACGAAGGATATTCTTCTCCCGGAGACCCGATCGATCTCGAATCCCGGTTTACAAGACATTTCGACAATGGTAAAACAAGACCAAGAAGACCTCCCAGCGCGTCGACACCTCGATAGTAGCCGCAGGTATCTCGCCTCGTGCCACGACCGGATAAGCTAAGCATACTGGTACCAACATAACCCAAGTTCCTAAGGGACGATCCAAGACGGTAAGTTTAGTTTGGACCAACACTTAGACAAGCATTGGCCCGGGGTTTAAAATAAAGATGACCTCAGATGCGCGATTCCCAAGGGAAAAAGGTAATAGGCTGAGGCAAATGGTAAATCCAAGGTTGGGCCTTCTTTGGAGGAGTTTTATTCAAAGCGAACTGTCAAGGGGTCGATCAATCACCCAACCGCGTTAGGGACGCAAAATCCGGGAACATAATACCGATATGACAGAAACTAGGGCGGTAAGAGTGGAGCAAAACACCAGGCATAAGGCCGAGCCTTCCACCCTTTACCAAGTATATATATGCATTAATAAGATAAGAGATATTGTGAAATCCCAACATAAACATAATCCAACATGGAGCAATCTTCATCTTCACCTGCAACTAGCAACACTATAAGAGGGGCTGAGCAAAAGCGGTTACATAGCCAAACAACGGTTTGCTAGGAAGGGTGACAAAGGTTAGAGGTTCATGGCAATTTGGGAGGCTTGATAAGCAAGTGGTAGGTAACGCGGCATAGCTATAGAATGAAGCAACTAGCATAGCAAAGATAGTAATGAGATCCAAGGTGATGGTCATCTTGCCTGAAATCCCGCTAGGAAGAAGAACGAGTCCATGAAGAAGACGAACGGGAGTAGTCGAACGAATCCTCACAACTCCGGAACGAAACCGAAGCTAACGAGAGAAGCAAACCGGAAAGAAGCAAACAACATGGTAAACACACAAGCATAATCATGGCATAATGCACAATTAAGTATGATGCATGTCCGGTTTAATGAGGCATGGCATGGCAAAGTGCAACAAACAATGCTACAAGTTAAGTGGAGCTCAATATGCAACGAGTTGCATATTGACAAAACACCACATTGACATATTTAGTTTAATCTTGTTTAAGCTACCAAACAATGTTAAATGTTGTTAAACATGGCAAGAGGTGAAGCATAATTAAACTACCTATCTAGGCAAGTTTAAATGAGGCCGGAACAACAAACAACAATTCCGGAAAATCCTCATGTCCATATTTCGAATTTGGTACTGTTCTGCCCTAAACCATATTTTATTGTTGTTAAACAGGAAACTAAAGTGCACCATGTTAAACTATGCATTTTTCTACCCCATTTACATATAAAGTTTATTTAAAACCGAGCTACGGTTATTTAGTTATGAAATAAGCCATTTAGCATGGCATTTATGCAAAATAAATGTAAACAACAACTTAAACATTTTAAGCATGGATGACACCAGCATATTATGAAACTAGACAAAATTCTAAGCATTTTACATGTTTAAATCATTTTAATCCAATGCACGGTTATGGAGTTATTATATGCATGAACATTAAGGGGTTTTCTGAAAAACTGGCAGCCTCTGGAAAAATAACTAAATTTGCAGAACTGGGAAAAACATCTACGGGCCGAATCTGTAAACTGGGCTGCACAAAAGAGGAATGAGGTGCTCACCACCTCGGGCCTTGGCTGAAACAGGCCGGCTGGGCTGGTTGGATCGAACGAGGGGAGGGGGCGCGGTCAACGCGCCGCCGCGATCGCAGCCTCCTCCTCTCAATGCAGGCAGGAGCGGATCGGCGCTGGTCGTCGCCCCCGCACGCAGAAGCAGGGGAGGCCGGCGATGAGGGCTTGGCGGCGCACCAGGCGAGCTGGGGACGCCGGGATCTAACGGAGGCCGGACCGATCTCGGACAGATCGGGTCAAAAACGGGGCGCAGCGGCGCCGAGGCGCTGTGGACGAGGACCGGCGTCGGGGATGCGCTCCTGTGAAGAAATACAGAGAGCGAGAGAGTTCAGAGAGGATAGACAGGGAGAAAGGCCGAATGAAAGAAGAGGAGACAGGGCACGGCGACATGACCTGGGTGGTCGCCGGCGGACGGCGTCCATGGCGGGGTTGCCGGTTGGAGCTGCTGCAGTCCCTTGGCGACGAGGACTGCAGGAGGCGGCTGGACGGAGCGGACTGTCCTGGCGGGCTGCTCGCTTGCGAGGTTTAGGTGAGGTCGCGGGCCTGTGGAGGCGGGGCTGCTCCTGTAGGCAAACAGAGAGGTAGGGGGAGTCGGGTAAGAGAGAGGTCGAGAGGAAGGAGGAGACGGACGAGAGGTGCGGCGACCTGCTGGTTGTTCGGGTGATGGAGGAGGGAGCTCGGCTAGGGGAGTGAGGTTGCTCGGGGCCTAGTGCAGCTCGGGCGCAGAGGAGCTCCACGCGGCTGCGGGCTGGAGGTAGCCTCGATCCATTCGGGATCGAGCGCTCGGGCTGGCGGCGCGACGGTCCCGGGCGTTCCCTGCACTGGAGAGAGAGAGAGAGAGAGAGAGAGAGAGAGAGAGAGAGAGAGAGAGAGAGAGAGAGAGAGAGAGAGATGTGACCGAGAGACAGGGGAAAGAAGAAGCACGGGAAGAATCAGAGGAGAGGGACGCGATGGTCCTGCTAGTTGCCGGCGAGGAGTGGCTTGGAGGCCTCGGGCACGAGGAGCGGGCCTAGCTGCTCTGGTTGGTGGGTGGCTGAAGGCGAGAAGGCATGGGCGCCGGTTGGCTCGGACGGGAATTCAAGGAGAGGAGGTGGGCGGATCGGGATGGATCCCGAGGACGATGGTGCGTGGGTGGCGGCGACGAGTGAGGGATTGGATGGATGGGATAGCTCTCCTCAAATTTAGGGTTGGGATAGGTTGGTTTATATAGCAGGTGGATCTAAATGCAGACTAATGGAGGCCCTTTGATCTAAATCGGACGGACGAAGAAAATATAGGCTAGAGAGCCCAATTAAGAAAACGGAGATGTTTTATAGATGTTGGGGGATGATTCGGACCCATCGGTCACGACCGCGCGGTTCGGGTTCGGGGAAGCTTTCGGACACGCGCGAGAGGTCGATGCACTGTGCAAAGAGACTCCGGTTGAGGCAAGAGGGAAAACGAAGAACAAGGTTGGTCTCGTAACGGTCAGCGAAAGCAAGGGGGGACACGACAACTACGAGGGGATGCAAGTTTTAAAAAACAATGACGGCAACGAGTGCTGATGCAATGCAGATGATGCCATGATGAGATGCAACAAACAAATAAAAAACACAACTGACTCGCAAAACAAGGAAGGCATCTGGAGCGTCGGTCTTGGGGCGTCACAGAAATATGCCTTAGAGGCAATAATAAAGTTGATATATATATTTCCTTATATCATGATAAATGTTTATTATTCATGCTAGAATTGTATTAACCAGAAACTTAGTACATGTGTGAATACATAGACAAAATAGAGTGTCCCTATTATGCCTCTACTTGACTAGCTCGTTAATGAAAGATGGTTAAGTTTCCTAAACATAGACATGTGTTGTCATTTGATGAACGCGATCACATCATTAGAGAATGATGTGATGGACAAGACCCATATGTTAGCTTAGCATTATGATCGTTTAATTTTATTGCTATTGCTTTCTTCATGACTTATACATATTCCTCTGACTATGAGATTATGCAACTCCCGAATACCGTAGGAACACTTTGTGTGCTATCAAACGTCACAACGCAACAGGGTGATTATAAAGATGCTCTATAGGTGTCTCCGAAGGTGTTTGTTGAGTTGGCATAGATCAAGATTAGGATTTGTCACTCCGTCTATCGGAGAGGTATCTCTGGGCCCTCTCGGTAATGCACATCACTATAAGCCTCGCAAGCAATGTGACTAATGAGTTAGTTACATGATGATGCATTACGGAACGAGTAAAGAGACTTGCCGGTAACGAGATTGAACTAGGTATGATGATACCGACGATCGAATCTCGGCAAGTAACATACCGATGACAAAGGGAATGACATATGTTGTTATGCGGTTTGACCGATAAAGATCTTCATAGAATATGTAGGAGCCAATATGAGCATCCAGGTTCCGCTATTGGTTATTGACCGGAGAGGTGTCTCGGTCATGTCTACATAGTTCTCTAACCCGTAGGGTCTGCATGCTTAACGTTCGATGACGATTTGTATTATGAGTTACGTGTTTTGGTGACCGAAGTTAGTTCGGAGTCCCGGATGAGATCACGGACATGACGAGGAGTCTCAAAATGGTCGACAGATAAAGATTAATATATTGGAAGGTTATATACGGACACCGGAATGGTTCCGATAAGGTCCAAAGATTTATCGGAGTACCGGGAGGCTACCGGAACCCCCGGGAAAGTTAATGGGCCTATTGGGCCATAGTGGAGAGAGAGAGGCTGCCACAGGAGCTGGCGCACGCCCCCCAAGCCCAATCTTAATTGGACAAGGGGTGGGGCGCGTGGCTAAGGGAGTCCTGGATGAGGGGGTCCTCGACGTCCGGGCTATGATACGTGGGCCGGACTCGTAAACCATGAAGATACAAGATGGAAGGCGTTCCCCTGTGTCCGGATGGGACTCCCCTTGGCGTGGAAGGCAAGCTTGGCGTTCTGATATGAAGATTCCTTTCTCTGTAAACCGACTCTGTACAACCCTAGCCCCTTCCGTGTCTATATAAACCGGAGGGTTTAGTCCATAGAGGCAATCATAATCATACAGGCTAGACACCTAGGGTTTAGCCATTACGATTTCGTGGTAGATCAACTCTTGTAACCCCTATACTCATCAAAGTCAATCAAGCAGGAAGTAGGGTATTACCTCCATTAAGAGGGCCTGAACTTGGGTAAACATTGTGTCCCTTGTCTCCTGTTACCATCGATCCTCAGACGCACAGTTCGGGACCCCCTACCCGAGATCCGCCGGTTTTGACACCGACATTGGTGCTTTCATTGAGAGTTCCTCTGTGGTGTCAGCAGAAGGTTCGCTGGCTCCGACAATCATCTACAACAACGCCGCCGCGAGGGAGACTTTTCTCCCTGGCCAGATTTTTGTATTCAGCGGCTTCGCACTGCACGCCAACTCGATTGGCCACCTCGAGCAGATCGATAGCTACACCCCTGGTCATCATATCAGTTTTGGGAACCTAAACTACGTTGTCGACATCCAAGGAGACTTGATCTTCGAATGGTTGACAGCCCCCGTTGCCGCTCAGGTCTTAGATCCAGACCGGGTTGTCAGGTCCGAGGACGGGAGTTTAGAGCCCGCAGGACTCTCTGCAACTGCGGAATTTGCTACCGGGGATCCAAGGGGGCGACGTCAGCGGGAAACCCAAAGACGAACCAAACTCCCCTCGACGCTCAAGAACCGGACACTCCGCCAGACTCTAAGTCCGAACTCTCAGGGTCCGTGTTAAGTAGGCGCGACCAGGAGGCACCAACCCCGGACAGCCCTGCAGGCTCTCTTTTCTCTGCCCAAACCTCGCCTTTGAACGAGGCTCTGGACATGATGCGATCACTCGCCATTACGGAAGGATCACTTTCGAACTATGCCCAGCCCGGACTAGGGGCTGAGAGCAGGGAATCTTGCTTCCCACCCACCACCCACTTCATAGCCATTGTCGAGGATTTAACCGACATGCTCAATTACGCCTCTGAAGACATCGCCGGTATAGATGAGGATGCCGAAAAGGAGCATACCCAAAACACTCCGTTTACCGGACGATGGACCGCCACCTCCACATACGATGTATACATGGTGGATACACCCAAAGAAGATGACGACAACGGCAAGAAGGATCCGGCTAAGCCTACCGAAGTACCTCCAAAGCGCCGACGTCAGCGACGCCGCTCAAAATAGCGGCGCGAAAAAGGTAGCAATACTGGCACCAAAGACAATAACACTCTGGAGAACGCCGAAGACCAAGAAGCCCCTATCGAGCCAACATCCGATCAGGATGATATGGAAGACGGGCAGGATAACCCTGATGATCCAATCAGGAACGAGGACTCGGAGGATAGTAACTACCTACCGATCTTCGAAGAGGATGTGAGCCTTGGTGACAAAGATTTCAAGGAACCCCTCAAACAAGAACACTTTAACCGCCAGTTAGTCACCACAACGAGAAGTCTAAAACAGAAGCAGCAGCAGCTTCTAGCCGACCAGGATACGCTCAATGACAGGTGGACTAAAGTCCTGGCAGCTGAGGAGTACGGCCTCGCGCGCCCAACTAAGAGCTACCCGAAGCACAAGCTGCTACCACAATTTGACGACGAGGCCCTCGAGCCAATACCACCAAAGCATAAATCTGCTGATGAACCCAACCGACCACCACGGGGATGGAATAGGCTGACTACCTAGGCCGAACACCAGCCCGCGCCACCCCGCCGTCGGGACAAGGAGGCAGCAGGCTATACCTATGACCTATGCAAGGACCTGGACAATAGAGCCGGTCAGACAAGATCAATCTATGGATGAAGGGGGCATGCTCCGACACGAGAGTACGACCATCAGGCCTGGCGTGGCAAGCACAATCTCACCTGAGCCAAAAATCGCGTTCGGACATTATCCAGACTACGTCGCGACATCGGTCGATATAGAGGCGCCGCACACCCCTTATGCTTCACCGATGAGGTTATGGAGTACCTATTCCCCGAGGGATTTAAACCCGTTAACATTGAATCATACGATGGCACCACAGACCCCGCAGTATGGATCGAGGATTTTCTTCTCCTTATCCACATGGCTCGCGGTGACGATCTCCATGCCATCAAGTACCTCCCCCTAAAACTAAAGGGGCCAGCACGACACTGGTTAAACAGCCTCCCAGAGAACTCCATCAGTAGCTGGGAAGACTTGGAAGACGCCTTCAGAGACAACTTCCAAGGTACCTATGTTCGGCCTCCAGATGCCGATGACCTCAGTCACATAGTGCAGAAACCTGGAGAGTCAGCCCGAAAACTCTGGACCAGGTTCTTAATTAAAAAGAACCAAATTGTAGATTGCCCGGACGCTGAAACCCTAGTGGCATTTAAACACAGCACCCGTGACGAGTGGTTCGCCCCACACCTCGGCCAAGAAAAGCCGAAGTCTATTGCGGCTCTTACCTCACTCATGACTCGCTTTTGCGCGGGAGAAGATAGCTGGGCTAGCTCGTCGAAGCAATGGCGCCAGCGACCCTGGCACCTCCGAAGCTAGAGGTGGCAACGGTAAACCACAATGCAATAAACACAAGCGTCGAAAAAACAATGAGGATACCGAGAACACGACAGTCAATGCTAGATTCAGTGGCTCTAAACCCGGTCAGCGGAAGAAGCCATTTGGAGGAAAAAAGAGGGTCCATCTAGCCTGGACCGAATACTCGATCGGCCTTGCCAAATTCATGGCACCCCTGACAAGACTGCCAATCATACCAACCGCAATTGTTGGGTCTTTAAGCAGGCCAGCAAACTCAACACCGAACACAAGGAGAAAGGGCCACTCAGGGAGGACGACGATGAAGAACCTCGTCCACCGAACATAGGGGGACAGAAAAAATTTCCCTCGAGGTCAAAACAGTGAACATGATCTATGTCACCCATATCCCCAAATGGGAGCGCAAGCATGCACTAAGGGATGTCTACGCCCTAGAGCCAGTTGCTCCAAAACTCAACCCATGGTCCGCCTATCCGATCACCTTTGATCGTAGAGACCACCCAACCAGTATCCGTCATGGAGGTTTTGCAGCTTTGGTCCTTGATCCAATAATCAACAGATTCCATCTCACGCAGGTCCCTATGGATGACGGCTGTAGTCTCAACCTACTTTACCAAGACACTGCCCGCAAAATGGGCATTGATCCATCAAGACTCAAGACCACTAAAACTACCTTTAAAGGAGTAATACCTAGTGTAGAGGCCTGTTGCACGGGCTCAATCACATTGGAAGTCGTCTTTGGTTCGCCCGACAACTTCTGAAGTGAAGAATTGATCTTCGACATCGTCCCTTTCCGCAGTGGCTACCATGCACTGCACGGACGAACCGCGTTCGCTCGCTTCAACGCGGTCCCGCACTATGCTTATTTAAAGCTCAAGATGCCCAGTTCACATGGCGTCATTACAATCAACGGAAACATGGAACGCTCCCGCCGTACTGAGGAGCATACCGCGGCCATCACGGCCGAAGTTCAAAGCGGCCCTCTCAAGCCGCACACCTCATCGGCTATTAAGTCATCGAGCTCTATTACACAAGGCCGGCCAATTCTGCATACTGACAACTCGGGAATTCCAGAGCTGGATTAGCAGTTTTGCCTCCGTCGGTCGCCATGTCCATCCTCGAAATACGTACCACGCGGGCATAATTACACACTCAAAATACCTTGGGCATCCGCGGAGGCACAATATGGGCAGGCTTATAGTACAGTTCGACCCTACAGGTGAATCAAAACCTACTCATCCTACCGACTCACAAGGACTCTCTCCGAGTCCGGTGTCGTACAAATAGTCGAAGACCATTCCTCTCAAGGAATATTTCTTTCTCAGGAGAAAGCGGCCCAGACGTGCGACAGGAAGGTGCAAAGGATTTTGCAAACCACAAACCTATATAGAGCTTTTTCCTTAGTCCCTGACCCCCGGCATGTAAAATGACCTTGGTGATCATGGCACCCTCTGTAAGATTACATTTTGACGTATCAATCAGAATTCCAGTGAACAAAATTCTTATTCTGTATTGTCTTTATTTACAGAATTTATTCTGTCTCTTCAGTTTTATCATGCAAACACCTCGACACAAATTGCCAGGGGCTCTACATGGCAACATAGGTGTTGTCAAACTAAAGTCCGAACAACTTTTCAGACACCAAGGCCCCGAGCTTGGTATTATATGCACTGCTCAATCATGTCTTTGGTCAACAGCTTGGGCTGCCTGCCCCGTGCTTGCTACCCACGCTCCATCTAATCGGCTAGGGTGGTAAAGGGAGAACTACTGCGCTTGTGTTTCTGGTTCGTCCGGTCAAGCACCTCAGTAGAGAAAGCCAAAAACTAACCACCATGATGGGCGAGAGCTGGTCAGCCACTCGGCGACTTAGTGAAATCCTCTAGCGATTTTTTTTCCATATTACACGAAGGACTGCTTTCCGGTCATATATGTAGCACATCCGCATTCGGATAGCCGCGCATATACCAGGGGCTATCTAGTAGACCCATCGTCAAACTCCTATGGCTAAGTGAGAGTGATAAAGCCTCATAATCCGATTGCCTGGTTCGCCGCACTAACACCTCCTTCACGGACCAAGACGTTGGGCCAAGTGTGACCATGTGCTATTCCGAACACCCTCGTAGCATCTACGTGGGGGCTGAAGCCAACGACTAGAAAACTCTCAGGAATACAAAAACGGCTGCACAGGAGGATAGAACTTTCAAATAAAGACAGAAATATATCATAAAGCTTTAATGCATGATAAAAACATCCAGGCGGTTCGGTACGTTCATTCGAACATAATGTCCTTTGAACACTCCCCCTCTATCAAGCGGGCGCCCTCTAGGACGTCGTCGAAGTAGCGCTCCACTGTTCGGTGGTCCTTGCCTCTGGGAGGGCCCTTAATAGCAACATCGATGGCCTTCATCTTTGCCCAGTGGGCGAAGCCATCCGCGCACGTTCTATGCACACCGACCGCTTGACGGCGTCAATTCGCGACACTGCATCGACCAGTCGCCGCACCAAGCCGAAATAGCTGCCTAGAAGGGGTTCGGTTGGCCACAGCCGAACTATAACATCCTTCATAGCCGCTCTGGATATCTTATGCAGCTCGTCCCATTGTGCCATTTGGTCGTTTCAAGAGCGCCGGGCGCCTCGCGCCGCGAATCGTGTCTGCATTAGCTCGTCAGATCTCCTTCCCAAGTCTGGAAGAATTGCGGGGCATCGGCAACACTCTTCGGAATATCCACGAAGGCGTCTGGAGAACTCCACAGCCGATTAAGCAAGGCATATCTCTGATCGCCAAACTTAGTGTGTAAAAGAAAGGGCTTACCAGCCGCTATCTGTCCGGCCTGCCGGATCTCCTCGCGAGCCGCTCTTGATTCGGCTCGCGCGCTTTTTGCCTCTTGAAGGGCCTTGTCAAGTTCAGTTGCCTTGGCTTTATTCTCCTTCTCGAGGGACTCGCACTTGCGGGCGGCGTCCTTGAGCTCTTGCTCTATGACGGATATCTGCTCCTCGCATTGGCGTTGGGTGGCTTGTTCAGCCTTCCAGTTTGCAGCCACTTTATCAGCGGCCCCATTGCTCACCCTAGCTTGTTCTTGGCCTGGGAAAGTTCACCCCTGAGGGTCTCAACCGCGGCAGCACCATCTACAGTTACGCAGATAACATCGTTTGAATTTCAAACTAGTATTCGCACATTCATATAGGCATAAAAGGACTTTTCAAAGAATACCCTGCACCTCGTCGAGCCGCTTGTTACTAAGGACAATGTCCTCATCGGCCAGCTTCAGTTTCTGCCTTAGTTCGGAAACCTCGGTGGCCTGCGCGGTTGCCGCTAACAGTGAAGCCTATTTTTTCAAATCAAATAAGCATGTTACTTCCCTCAGATATCTATAGATCCTCTACACGCCCTTTTTCATGGACCACTGGAGTCTTAGGGGCTACTATCTATATACATGCGTATTTGTTCATATGCAAGGCGGCTAAGGGCATTACATCGCATACCTTGAAGCCTGTTAGTAGGCTCATGAAGGCTTCATTCAGCCCACTTTTTGCGGACTGAATCTTCTCAAACACCGTACCCATCAAGGTACGGTGCTCCTCCATGACGGACGCACTCTGCAGTATGTCCATCAGGGAATTCGGCGCCTTCGGGTTCATGGAGGTCGCCGTAGTATTAGGCGCTCCCTCCTTTGTAGAGGGCCGCTCACTTGACTCCGGATCCGTCTCCGGAGCGGTATTCGGCTGGGGGCGAACGATCCAGGGCCCCCATCGTTGGTCTTCATGGGGGCCGCACCTCCTATGCCCCCAACAACCGAGGCATTCCCCTCCGGTGCCATGTTGAGGGTCCCTTGTACCGCTCGGTGATCCGGAGAAGTCCTCCGGGATGACACCTCAATGACGTCCGCCTTTGGAGGCGGGGAAGCTTGTGGCGGTGTCTCGCTCTCCATCAGATCCCTCGATGGATGATACTTGAGGGAGATCGCGGGCCGAGCTGCAGCACGTAATTTAATATTATTTCCACAAGTTCGAAAGGAACTGGATGTGTATAGAGCATCCTTGGTTACTTACGCTTCGGTGAGGGGCTTGACCCTGGGGCGGTGCTCTAGGACGGCTTCGGCTTTCGAATCTAAGCCATACGATAGGATTGTCTTTCCCCTCTTGGGTGCCTCCACCTCCAGGTCTTCGGAGGTCGCCCTCTTCCTTCCCTGGGGAGGAGGGTTCTCACCTTCTTCATCCTCTTCGTCTTCATCTTAGGAGGAGGGAGACTCGGCCGCCCCGGACTTAGCGTCTTATGTACCTTTAAGGTGAAGGTCACCTTCGGCTTTCTTGTTCCTATTCTTCTTGTCCTTCTTCACCGGCGCTTGATACGGCACCGGGACCAGCATCTTCATTAACAGAAGATCGGCAGGGTGTTCGGGAAGAGGGGATGGACACCGAATTCACTCCGCTTCTTTACCCAACCCTGATTAAAAGGGGGAATTCTCAGTACATCACCCTAGATTAATAGACTAAGCTATAAGCACTTATCGGGGTGTCCGGATGGTTGCAGTCGAGGCCGATGTCCTCAGATGTATTCGGCCATGACTTTTGAGTCTTGAAGAGCAGTTTCCAGATCCCTTTATGTGTTGTGCCAAAGAAATGCTGCAGGGTCCGCGGCCCTTCCAGATTAAACTCCCACATCGGAGAGACCTCGCTGGCACGGAAGGATTCGGCGAACAAGCCTCACCTGGATCACGTTACTAAGTTTGGTGTCTTTCTCGATGATGCTTTTGATACGCTTTTGCAGCATCAACACCGCGTTGGACAACCCCCAGTCACCCTTATTGGTCCATGATGCAAGCCATAGTGCAGGGCCGGATCTCAATGCAGGGGCAGCCGCCCATTTGGTGCCGCGGGGTTCTGTGATGTAGAACCACTCCTGCTGCCATACCTTGACGGTTTCCACGAAGTCTCATGTTGGCCAGGTAACGTTGGCGAGCTTGCTCACCATAGCGCCGCCACACTCTGCATGCTCCCTGTCGACCACCTTCAGCTTCACATTGATTGTCTTGAGCCACAAGCCGAAGTGTGGAGGGATATGGAGAAAAGCCTCACACATGACGATAAATGCCAAGATATGGAGGAACGAGTTCGGGGCTAGATCGTGAAAATCTAGCCCGTAATAGAACATAAGGCCGCGAACGAAGGGGTGAAGGGTGAACCCTAACCCGCGGAGGAAGTGAGGGATAAACACAACCCTCTCACCGGGCTTTGGTGTGGGGATGACCTGCCCTTGGGTGGGAAGCCTGTGTGGGATTTCCGCAGTCAGGTACCTCGCCTCCCGGAGCCCCGCAATGTCCTCCTCGGTGACGGAGGAGGCCACCCACTTTCCTTGAGAGCCGGACCCCGACATGGCCAGAGTGCTTGGTGGCAACAGAAGAAGTCGAGATTTGGGTGTTGGAGCTCAGGGATGGAAAGGCTGAGGAGGAATAAAGGCGCGGGGAGAAAGATGGGTCTTTATCCCTTTATAAAGGCAATGAATACCAAGCGCCTCCTCACGAGCCTTAAAGCTCGCCTATTCCCAAGGGGTCGTACAAACGGCACGGTTGGGTTATCCAAACCAGTATTAATGAGAACCCCACAATAAGGGGACGAGATTTCTGCTTGGACAAGACATATCGATGCGGGCCGTGCCTCGAAACGAGAAGCGAGAAGCTAAAAACGGTTCAAGATAATAATGAAGCCAAGAATAAACGTCACGCCAAAAAAAAGGGCTATTGATAGATGTAACTTGTTGTTAAATATTTTGTTCCTGTGATAATGGGTGATAACTTTTAAGAAGAGCAGGATATAATTCTTGTTGATCAGACTACCTAGAAGTGCTTGGAGGAGGAACCCGCCTTGCAATGTCGAAGACAATATACGCGCTGGACATATCGTCATTGAAGCCTGGTTCAGGGGCTACTGAGGGAGTCCTGGATTAGGGGGTCCTCGAACGTCCGGGCTATAATACGTGGGCCAGACTCGTAGACCGTGAAGATACAAGATGGAAGGCGTTCCCTCGTGTCCGGCTGCGACTCCCCTTGGCGTGGAAGGCAAGCTTATGCTCAGATATGAAGATTCCTTTTCTCAGAACCGACTCAGACAACCCTAGCCCCCTCCCGTGTCTATATAAACCGGAGGGTCTAGTCTGTAGAGGCAATCATAATCATACAGGCTAGACACCTAGGGTTTAGCCATTATGATCTCATGGTAGATCAACTCTGGTAACCCCTATACTCATCAAAGTCAATCAAGCAGGAAGTAGGGTATTACCTCCATTAAGAGGGCCCGAACCTGGGTAAACATTGTGTCCCTTGCCTCCTATTATGATTGATCCTCAGACGCACAATTCGGGACCCCCTACCCGAGATCCGCCGGTTTTGACACCGACAGCGCCCCCCTTTCCTTCTCCCTCTCCCCTTTCCCATTTCCCCTCTTCGTTGGTTGGAAGAAGTGTCGGGACCCCGATTCTAAGTCACACCGATCTAGCCTGTAACACCTCATATCACTTTGCGACCTCACGCACGGTATTCCCACGGGTGTCGCCTTACCATGGCCCGGGACCGTTTGCGCCTTTTGGCTCACGTATATGATAGTGTCGCTAGCAACCATATGACAGAGAACCTGGGCCGACATGACTAGTCGTGAACCCAAAGTGGCACTAACTTATGGGGACAGGCATACATGAATAAACATCGAGCATGTCGGTCGCCAGTCGTATGAATCCGGGCTGTAGCACTGGGCTAATAGGACTCCGGGAACCCCGGCTGTAGCAGGCTAGGCGGGACTCAGATGTCACCTGGTGACATTTCCAAAGGGACATACACAGAACAAAGTGAATCACATGCCGCCTACCAAGTGTTCTCGAGCAAGAGGCTGGCTAGCAGGACTCCGTGAACTGGCAGAAGCGGTCTCACTATGGCTCCGGAAGCACAAGACTACATTTCCCATAAGAGAGACTACCAAGGATAAACAACTAGGTTGTCGGATCCCACACATAGCAATACACATTACACGTACGCATAACATGCAAGTATGTGCTGTACAACATGGCATCACAACATAATGCAAACTCATATAGATAAAGGCCCAGAAGAGCCACATAGCATTCAATACAAACAGAGGTCACATGACCCATCATTCAGAGCATACAAGCAATAAGCGGAAGCATTACATGTCCGAGTACAGACATCTACAAATGAAAAGACCGAGAAGCCCGACTATCTACAAGACCTCCCTAAGGGTACAAGATCGTAGCTGAGGTAATAAGCTACTGTCAAGTCCAAGCGAACCACTAGTAAGACCAAGTCTCCACGCAAAAACATAAATAAAGCAACGTGAGTACAAAGGTACTCAAAGAAGACTTACATCAGATCCTATTATACATGCATTTGTATCAAGAAGGTAATGTGGGGTTTAGTTGCAAGCAAGCCAGCTTTGACTCGTGGCTATCCTGTTCTACGACTACCGTAACTTCCTTGAGGTGATATGGCGCACACGAGTCCACTAGTCACCACACAATACACTACTATGGATTCATTCCCCGCCTCCATACGAGAAGGCCATCCATAGCACTCACACTTGTCTTGAGCATTTTATAGTATCCACTTCAAGTTGTCTATGTACCACGAAGCATCCAAGAAGTCCATAACCGCGGACCCGCTATTCGAATAGATCATGTTAACCCTGCAGGGTGTACTTCTTCACACACGCCTCGCCACTTACCGCCATGTACACGCCATGTATCTCGCAACCTTCAAGCGGAAGCTCTGGCGAGGGTGTCGGCCACGACCTGACTAACCACACAAGACTCTAGCCTAGGTTTATTGCCTATTCGGGTTCCATCCGCAAGGAGATCCGCCGGTGTCGCCACGGCCCCAAACGACGGTGCAGGGTTCCCAAGCCCACCTCGCCGGATGGATCTACGCTGGTACACCGTGCCACTTGTGCCTAGTCTGCCCTAAGCCCACCTGGCCGGGTGCCACTTGGTAGACTACTAACACTACCTACAAACACCTGAAACTAGTTGCGACTCCCGGACAGAGATCAAGTTGGTTAATAAGTCGAGAGGGTCGAGTTACCGAACCCAATGTGTGGTAGTATCGAGTCATTGGACAACGACATAGAACTCAAAGTGCTTAAGGATGGTTCCAAAGGAGACAACCCACCATGTACTCCTACATGGCCTCTCACCGCTACCTTTACCAAATCGTGTTCACACATTTCACTCTCAGCATCAGAACATAGAACTGTACTCCAATTCATTCCCAATGAATCAGACCTGACACGACTCTAAGCAATAGCAGGCATAGCATGGTAGGAACACAACATGGCTCAATCAACTCCTACACATGCTAGTGGGTGTCAACTATTTACTGTGCCAATGACAGGTCATGCAGAGGAATGGGTTCAACTACCGCAGCACAAAGTAGCAGATGATTCGTTGTTGTCCTAATGCAATAACTGAGAGCAGGAGCGAAAGAGTAGGATTATATCGGGATGAACAAGGGGGTTTGCTTGCCTGGTAGATCAACACGGGGGGCACTGCTTCATAGACAGGTACTCTGGAACGGACTCCGGAGCAGGAACTATCGAGAAGGAACGATGCCGGCAATCAATACACAAGCATATGCAACAATATGATGCATGAACATGGCATGTAGATGTGATGCTGTTTGAGCTAATGCAGCTAGAGTTCATTTGGTTGAAGTCCATTTGAACCAAAGATTCAAATGCATTTCCAAAGTAACTCTTTATAAAAGCCATATATATGTTTTCACCTATACAGCAGGTTTAGGTTGGTTTATCATGCATGAAACTGGTACAGATGGATAGATTGAATTTTTCTGATAATTTTTCATATATAAAATATTTCAATCTGAGCTACGGTTGAATTACTATGCTTTTTTGAAATTTGAAACATTTCTGGAATTTCCTGATTAAATTAAATCCAGAAATTATATTATTGCGCCAGCATGACATCAGCACGACGTCAGCAGGTCAACCGGCGCTGACCAGGGTCAAACCTGACGTGTGGGGTCCACACGTCAGTGACTCAGTTAGTTAACATGGGGGTTTATTTGGTCTAATTAGGATTAGTGGGCGTCGGGCCCACGGTCAGTGTTAGGGGTGGTTAGCAAAATGGTGATTAGCCGTAAGCTAATCACCTGGCAGGTCGGGCCCGCATGTCAGGCCGGCGAGGTCATCGTCGGCGACCTCACGACGCGGCGGCGTCAAGCTAATTCAAGCCACGGGCGGCGGCTAAGGGCACCGGACGGAAGCCGTGTTTCCCGCATCCAGCGGAGCAGAAAGGAGGAGAAGGGGTGGTCGGAGCTCGCTGGAGTGGAGCTCGGGGCGGCGGCCGAGGCACGGCTTCAGAAGGGAGCGGGCGATGGGGCACGACAGGGGTTGCGGAGGGCATCTACGGCCTCCTGGCGTCACCAGGAGCACGGTGACGCGCGCGGGAGCGGCTGGCTTGGGCTCTGGCCACGGTGGCGCCATGGCCGGCGGCGATGAGGTCTCGGGCGCGGCAGCTGAGCTAGCTAGGCGGGGCAAACTAGCACGAGGAGGAGGGGTAAATGAAGTAGAGCTCACGGCGGATCCAGCGGCGGGGTCGACGAGCTCGGGGAAGCACTGGTGCAGCCGGAGCGTCATCGGCGATCTCGGGCAGCCGGTGACGAAGTTGATGGCGATGGCGGCGTTCCAGGGCGTCCCGCGTCGCGTGGCTCGACGGAGAGGTAGCAGACGGCGGCGCGAAGCTTGCAGACACGGAGAGAGGGCGAGGGGGAGGCGGTGGCTGCGGCTACGGCGTGCGGCGGCGACGGCAGCGCTCGGCCATTTGCGCGAGAGAGCGAGGGAGAGGAGGGGAGGCCACGAGAGAGAGAGAGAGAGAGGTGCGGGGCGGCGCGTGGCGTCGCGCGGTGCTTCCAGGTGATGAGGGAGGGGCCAGGCAGGCAGGTGGCGTGGCGGCACGGCCGCAGTCTTGCGCCGGCTGGTCACACGCCTGGTCGATCGGGCGCCAGAGGACGACGGCGCTGGTGGGTGAAGGTGGCCCGATCACGGCCAGCTGCCCAGAGGTAGGCGCCAGTAGGGTTTTGTTCATTTTGTTTTCTTTCTATTTTTTCGACATTTGTTTCTGATTTAGTAAAAATACTAAACCATTTAATTTTCTTATGCCAATTTTGTAGGAGCTAATTATATTATTCCGAGCTCCTCAACAACTAGCATAATTTCGGACATATATTATATATATAACATGTATATATCCAAGGCAAAATAATTATTGGATTAATCCAAATGCCCAAAATAAATACTTATGAGCTCTTAAAAATATTGGTTTGATTTCTATCTCTGTCCAATATTTTTAGAGGGCAACATGAGCATTTTGTTGGACCCTTTTGGAGAAATTTTTACTTGGGTTATTTAAAAAAAAGTGGTTCTGAGGTTTCACAAATCCTCATTTCAAACTTAAATGGAATTTAAACATGATGCACACATGTCTAGCTAGCCTTGAGCATACCAGAACTAGGGATGTGACAAGAAGGGGGGCCGAATCCTATTTAGACTGGGATTCCAAGAAGGACTCCCCCCTTGGCGCCCCCCTTGGGCTGGCCACCTCCTCCCCCCTCCTTTATATATGTGGGCAGGGTGGCACCCCAAAGGCACAATAGTTGTTTCTTAGCCATGTGCGGTGCCCCCTCCAAAGTTTAATCCTCCGGTTATAGTGTCGTAGTGCTTAGGCGAAGCCCTGCGCGGATCACATCACCGTCACCGTCGCCACGCCGTCGTGCTGACGGAACTCTCCCTCGACCCTCTATTGGATCAAGAGTTCGAGGGACGTCATTGAGTTGAACGTGTGTTGAACACAGAGGCGCCGTACGTTCGGTACTTGGATCAGTTGGATCATGAAGACGTTCGACTACATCAACTGCGTTAACATAACGCTTCCTCTTTCGGTCTACGAGGGTACGTGGAAACACTCTCCCCGTCTCATTGCTATGCATCTCCTAGATAGATCTTGCATGATCGTTGGATTTTTTTTTTGAAATTGCATGCTACATTCCCCAACAGGACCAATGTCTTCAATTGGATCCATGTCCTCATACGGACCAAATTCCTCATATGGATCAAATTCCTCACGTGGATCTAAATCCTCATATTAACATCATCGTGCTAACACTTCTGTTTCACAAGGAAAATCTAAGAGCTATGAATATGTGCATTATTCTTCAAATCATTATGTTTGTAAGTCCTCGAAGAATTTCTCTGCTTATTCATATGCTTACTCTAATCCCTTGTCGGTGTCAAAACCGGCGGATCTCGGGTAGGGGGTCCCGATCTGTGCGTCAAGGCTGATGGTAACAGGAAGCAAGGGACACAGATGTTTACCCAGGTTTGGGCCCTCTCGATGGAGGTAAAACCCTACTTCCTGCTTGATTAACATTGATGATATGGGTAGTACAAGAGTAGATCTACCACGAGATCGTAGAGGCTAAACCCTAAGAGCTAGCTTATGATGGTATGATTGTAATTGTGATCGGCCTTCTAAGGACCATCCTCTCCGGTTTATATAGACAACGGAGAGGGCTAGGGTTTACATGGAGTCGGTTACAAGGAAGGAAACATAATATCCGGATCGCCAAGCTTGCCTTCCACGCCAAGGAAAGTCCCATCCGGACACGGGCCGAAGTCTTGAGTCTTGTATCTTCACGCTTCAATAGTCCGGACGTTGTACACGGTCCGCTGTCCGGATACCCCTAATCCAGACTCCTCAAGAGTAGCCCCTGAACCAGGCTTCAATGACGATGAGTCCGACGCGCAGTATTGTCTTTGACATTGCAGGGCGGGTTCCTCCTCCGAATACTCCAAGGTAATTATCGAACGCTCAAACCGTGTCCGGATCCACAAGATGATCTTCGTATGCCACCGTAGAGAGAATGGTGTTTCACAAATGCAATCTGCTGACAACTTTTTAGGCAATGCGACGTGTCACTACGGTCAGGTCATTATTCGAACCGTCTTTCCACAACCAGCCACAGCGCATATTGCGAGGCGGTTTCCTTGACACGTCTTGTCAAAGCAGAGATCGTGCCCCCTCATTACGGGATTCTCATCAATACGGGTATGGGTAATCCCACCACATCATTAATTGTGGCGTTTGGGAAGCAAGCGATTCCCAACGGGCAAGTGGGGAGGCGCACCGCTTTCGTCGCCTCTATAAAGGGATAAGATTTCCTCATTTTTACCCACGCCTTCTTCCTTCTCTGCCCTCTTGCCTCCTCGAGCTCCGCCGCCTAAGCCTCAAGTCTCCTCCGCACAGCTAGACATGTCCGGAGCAGGAGGCAAGTGGGTGGCTTCCACCGCCGAGGAGAAGCACATCACAGATCTTCGCGGCCGGATACTTGGTCGCAGATATAGCGCACTGCTACTGGACGGGCAGGTCATTCCGACCGGGACCCCATGAGAGAGTCGTGTTCGCCGCCCACTTCGTCTGTGGACTGGGATTTACCCATCCCTTCGTCTGCTGGCTCATGTTCTACTATGGGCTAGATTTCCATGATCTAGCCCCAATTTCGTCCTCAACATCTCGGCGTTCATCATCGTTTGCAGGCTTTCCTCCGCATCCGCCTCACTTCAGCTGTGGCTGCAAATCTTCTGCGGAAGCCAAGATTGTACGCGCCAACAAGCGGAGTGCGGAGGGGCCATGGTGGGCAAGATGCCTAACGTCACCTGGCTGGACGGCTCCTTTGCGGAGACCGTAAAAGGATGGCAATCGGGGTGGTTCTACATCACCGAGCCGCGCGGCGTCAACTGGGCGGCGGCCCCCAAGTTCTGATCCGGAATCCCTATGCGGCTCACCTCCTGGGAAAAGAAGGGCTTGTCCTGGGGCGGTTCCATGGAGCTGGCCGGACTCAAGACATGCATCAAAAGCATGAAGGACAAGAACATCAAGCTTGTCAATGTGATCCAGGTCATGCTCGTTCGCCGGATCCTGCCCTGCCAAAGGCGGGCGGTAAATCTGTGGGAGTTCGTCCCGGCCGAACACCAGACGCTCCGGAAGCTCTATGGCATGATGCACAAAGGCATGTGGAAAGTATTGTTCAAGGCCTCCAAAGTACCTCCTCCCACATCCGAGGACCGCGGACTTCATGCAGCGCGGCCCCCGAATCAGGTGAGTTTTGGGACCACCACCGGGTTTAGTTTTTTCCCAATACATTCATGGAGTAGTTTTAAGTATTTATGTATATTTGCCTCAGGATTATGTGAAGACAGCGGAGCAGATTGACCGTCGGCTCCGTTGCCGAAAGATCAAGCGGATGCTCTCCTGACGGAGATGCTAGTCCCGGCACCGTACAAGGTGCCGGAGAAGAAGGCCGAAAAGAAGGCCCCGGGGACCAGGAAGGGTCTCCGGCGTAAGGTTGCGTCCGAAGCCTCGTCCGAAGACGACGAGGCGGAATCCTCCCACGAAGGGGAGGAGGAAGAAGAAGAAGACGCCCCATACGAGAAGGATGAGGGGCCCGGCGAAGCGGGCCAGGGGGCCGAAAAAGGCCCTCGGTGCAAGGCCGTTATTCCTCTGTCGTCCAATGACAACGAGACACATTCCTCCCGCGGAGGCAGGGGGAATCAAGAAGAAATTCCACCTCCCCGCACTAGGGGGGAGAAGAAGAGAAAAGCCGCCCCGGGGGGGGGGAGGCTGGGGCGTCCAAGAAGGGGAAGGTAACCCTTCCAGACTATTCCTCCACGGCCGCTTTCACGGAGGAGGGGTGGCTGCCCCGGGGGAAGCCCCCGGTGCGATCGTAAGTGTCCACATCCTATCATGGTTTCACTTCATAGTTTTTATACTTATAGTGCCGAACATATATGCAGTCCGGCCAGGGTTCACCCCGAGGAATCCTCCTCCAGGTCCCTGAGCTATTCGGCGATAAATTCGCTCCCGATGGCCACTACCCCCGCACACGCGGATGCACAGAGGTGTTGTCCCGAAGGCTCTCAGAGCAGGGGGAGGTGACTCTGGAGACGCCCCACGGCGGGATTCCAGATGTCGGGCATGCGGGGTTCAAGATCCCCGCGGATCGTGTCGACGAGAGCCGCAACAAGGCGGACTCCCAACCGAACACTGCCCCGGAACCTCCAACGGTTCCGGACTTGGGCAGGCAGCCCCTCGTTAGGGAGGGCGAGCCGCCCGTGCCGAGGACTTCCATCGCATCAACGGCGCCGGATAGTCTGGTGGAAGCGCTTCGAGGCGCTTCCATGGAAGAAGAGCACCATACTCTTATGAGTGCAGTGATTCAAAAGGTCATGTCCGCCAAAAGCGGACTAACCGAAGCCTGCACAAGCCTCCTGACGGGCTTTGAGGTAAGTAGTAAAAATGTATAAAATTACCACCCGATAGGTAGTAGCCCCTGATACTCTGTTTGGTGTTCGAAAAGAAAAGCCAAACAGAGGGTCAATTATTATCCGCAGGAGTCTAATAATAAGTATTGTTGTGAATAAGCAGGTTGTGCTTCTTGCTGCTGCTGCCCGTACCGCCGAGGTTGCCAACTCAAGCGGCACTGGAGCAGGCAGGGAGAGCTAAATCCTAACGAAGAGGCAGCTCGAAGAGAACAAGGGTAAGTAATTCCCGCTCTTATGCATTTAAGGATAGGCAGAATTAATGAGTGTAACATCTAAGTGTCGTGACCATGTAACAGGGGCCACCGCCGAGGTGGCGTCCCTGAAGAAGGCGATGTCCGAGGCCGAAAACAAGGCGGCCTCGGAGTGTAAGCAGTGCGAAAAGCAAAGTGCTAGAGTGGGCGAGGTACAGCAGGAGCTCCAGGACCTCGGCAAGAAGTGCGAGTCCGTGGAGCATGAGCTGAAGGGGAAGGAGGCCGATCTTGCGAAGGCCCTTGTGAATTTGAAAGATGCCAAGGCCGAAGCCGAGAAAGCACAACAGGAGATCGAGGAGGCAAAAAAGATAGCAGCGGGTAAGAAATTCGTTATGCAAAGCAAACATGTGGAGGAGGCGTTTCTTTTACTTGAATACGGAGCTCTCCAGGGGCATTTGCAGATCTGCCACGCAGCGTCTCAGACGCCGCGGAGTTCTATCGTGCCCAGGAGGGGAGCTCAACGGAGAAGCTATTCTGGTCCCAGTATGCTGGGGCCGATCATCCGATGCCTCTGAGCGACCAACTGAAGCAGTTGGTCGAACTCCACAGGGCGGCCGAGCTGGCTATGAAGGATTTCATAGTCAAGATGTAGTCTGGTGAGCTACTGCCTAGTAGCTACTTTGGCCTGATCAAGCGAATGGTGGATGCCTGCTCGCGGCTTGAAGTGATCAAGCGATCCATTTGCATCGCAGGTGCCCGCCGAGATTTTGCCCGCGTCAAGGTGCATTGGGGCAAGCTGGATGCAGAGAAGCTGGTCAAGGACGGGCCGCCGGAGGGTAAAGCGCATCGCCATCCTGAAATGTACTACGATGGCGTGATGAAGGGTGCTCGTCTCGTCGCCAATGAGTGTACCAAGGACGCCATATTTGAATGAATTCACTTCTGTCATGTTTGTAATTAAAGATGAAGTTACTTGCGGTATGTAGCGCTTTTGTTATTTAAAATATTACCTTCTGTGTGGCTGTTTATAAAATCCTGAAAGTAGGCCAGTCGTCGGCTTCCGCCCCCACGTGACTAGCACTGGGGTGTTCGTGGAAAACCCGGACACTCTTTACCCAAATGTTTGGTCCCTTAAGGAGGTGTCCGCGAGCTTAACAAGGCAATCGGACTATGACTTTATAACTTTCACTTAGCCATAGAAGTCTACAATTTTAAATTTCGCAAAGCCCTAGAATCTGAAGATCAATCGGGCGCTATACTGCGCCTAGATCGGATTGAAGCCGATTTATCGCCTAAAGCGGAAAATCTTTAAGGATTTTAGAACCTCTCGAACAGCGACCAGCTCTCGCCACATCATGCCGGCCGGTTTTCGCTTTGTTCTCGAGGTGCTCATCCGGAAGAACCGGGACACAATCGCAGTAGTTCTCCCTGCGCTACCTTAGCCGATATAACAGAACGTAAGGCACCAAAACAAGGGAGCCGGGCTATCCCAACTGTAGACCCAAGACATGATTCGGAGCTGATGCATATAGTGTTATAAGTTCGGGGTGCCACACTGTTGAAAGTGTTCGGACTTTAGTTGCCATATAGCGGGGCGTCATAAGAAGCCCCTGGCAATCCGGCCGCACCAAGGTGTATGGATGCAATATCAAATAAACATGTATAAGAGAGAAAAATGCTCAAATAAGGATAATAAGCTGATGCTATATATAATCTCCCATTGACGAAAAATACGTTTAAGCGTACATTTACAATGGGTGCGTTAAGAAGAGATAAAATAGGACTATTTGACATGTCCTATCCAGGGGCAGGTTGTGTTCAGGTAGATAAAGCAGGTATAATGATCGTAAATAGATTCCACCTGGGTATTTCCTTCTGTGCACAACGTCTATCGCCTCCTTGGATATCTCTTCCCTATAAGTCCGGTAATTCGGCTCTTCCGAGGATGCTGCGCCAACGCGGTGTCCTGAAAGGTAAGAGGGAAAGAGTATGAAAGTATGTGGCGGTTACCCGCACTATTGACTGAGTCGTTGATGCGCCTCCGCCTATGCCCATGGTAGTTTAAGTGCGTAATTGTGTGCACGTGGCACGAATGCTGCTTTGATGGGGCTTAAGCGGAGGCCGGGTTGCTACTCGCGCTCTTGTCGTGCCTGATGATCCTGTTGTGGGGTGCTCCGGACTCGCTTGACTGTGCTCGAAGTTGTTGTCGCCCGATTGGTTTGTCGGGTAAGGCCGCATTGTACTTCTGCCGCAAGGGCTGCAGTATGTTCTTCTATTCGTAGGGAGCGGTCCATATTTCCGTTCACCGTTATGACCCCGAGTCGTCCTGGCATCTTGAGCTTGAGATGTGCGTAGTGTGGTACCGCATTGAATCTGGCGAATGCGGTTGGTCCGAGCAGTGCATGGTAACCACTACGGAAGGGGACGATATCGAAGATTAACTCTTCGCTTCGGAAGTTATTCGGAGATCCGAAGACCACTTCCAATGTTATAGAGCCCGTACAGCGGGCCTCTACTCCAGGGATTACACCTTTAAAGGTGGTTTTAGTGGGCTTGATCCTTGAAGGGTCAATGCCCATTTTGCGCATTGTGTCCTGGTAAAGCAGGTCCAGGCTGCTGCCACCGTCCATAAGGACGCGCGTGAGGTGGAATCCGTCAATGATTGGGTCTAGGACCAATGCGGCCGAGCCGCCGTGACGGATGCTAGTAGGGTGATCCCTACGATCGAAAGTGATTGGACAAGCTGACCATGGGTTGAATTTGGGGGCGACTAGCTCCATCGCATAGACATCCCTTAGTGCCCGCTTCCGTTCCCGCTTGGGGATGTGCGTGGCGTAGATCATGTTGACCGTTTTCACTTGGGGGGGAAATTTCTTCTGTTCCCCCGTGTTTGGACGTCGGGGCTCCTCGTCATCGTCGCTGTGCAGGCCCTTGTCCTTGTCTTCGGCGTTTATCTTGCCGGCCTATTTGAATACCCAGCAATCTCTATTGGTGTGGTTGGCTGGCTTGTCCGGGGTGCCATGAATTTGGCACGAGCGCTCCAGTATGCGGTCTAGACTGGACGGTCCCTGATTATTTCTTTTGAACGGCTTCTTCCGCTGACCGGGCTTGGATCCACTGAATCCGGCGTTGACTGCCGTGTCTTCGGTGCTGTCGCCGTTATTCCGTCGCTTATGTCTGTTACACCGTGGCTTGCCGTTATTGTCGCGGCCATCCGAATTGCCAGGCTATGGCTTAGTGCTGCTGCGGTCCAACCAACTGTCCTCGCCCGCGCAAAAGCGGGTCATTAGTGTTGTGAGAGATGCCATGGACTTGGGTTTTTCCTGGCCAAGGTGTCGAGCGAGCCACTCGTCACGGATATTATGCTTGAAAGCCGCTAGGGCTTCGGCGTCCGGACAATCAACTATTTGGTTCTTTTTAGTTAGGAACCGAGTCCAGAATTTCCTGGCTGACTCTCCGGGCTGTTGAGTGATGTGGCTCAAGTCATCGGCGTCAGGTGGTCGCACATATGTGCCCTAGAAGTTGTCGAGGAATGCGTCTTCTAGGTTTTCCCAACTGCCAATGGAATTTGCTGGCAGGCTGTTTAGCCAGTGCCGGGCTGGTCCTTTGAGCTCAAGGGCAAGATATTTGATGGCGTGCAGATCATCTCCGCAGGCCATGTGAATGTGGAGAAGAAAATATGTGATCCATACTGCAGGGTCTGTTGTGCCATCGTATGATTCGATGTTTACGGATTTAAACCCTTCTAGGAATTCATGATCCATTACTTCGTCAGTGAAGCAGAGGGGGTGCGCGGCGCCTCTGTGCCAGGCTATGTGGCTACGCAGGTCGAATTGCTCTGGGTGGCTATATTCGGCCGGGCCGGACTTGTTGAAGGGGTGTCCGGTGTGACAGTCCTCGTCGCGTACCGAGGCGCGCCCCCGCGATCCGTAGATCGATCTTGGCTGTCCTGTTTTGTTGGCCCGGGCCGTAGTATGTTTGCGTGGGGGTGTTGGCTGGTATGCGGACTAGTATGCCATTTTATCCCGGCCACGAGGTGGCCGGTCAGCCGTATGGTGCTCGAGTCCGTATTCCTCGGCTGCCAGGACTTCCGTCCATCTATCTGTGAGCAGATCTTGATCAGCTTGGAGTTGTTGTTGTTTCTTTTTCAGGCTCCTCGCAGTGGCTATAAGCCGAAGCTTGAAGCGCTCCTGCTCTACGGGATCCTCAGGCACGCCGAACTCGTCATCACCGAGGCTAATATCGTCTTCGGAGGGGGGGGGCATGTAGCTGTCCTCCTCCGGGTATTCGTCCGTCGCCTGTTCTTCTGGGCTGACCTGCTCATCCTCCTGTTCGGCCTGCTCGAAGGCGGGCTGATCAGGGTTGTATTCTTCTTCGGCACCATTCGGATTGTTTTCGTCTCCTGGGCTGGTATTGGTGTGGCGGGGCTTGGAGTGGCGCCGACGGCGCCCATTCTTTGCTTTTTTCCCTGGGGTTTTATCCTCCGTTGCCTCATCGCCATTTGTTTCCTTCGGAGTGTCCACCATATATATATCATAAGAAGAGGTGGTTGTCCACCACCCAGTGAGCGGTGGTTCATGTTCTTCTCCTGCATCGTCGTCCATTCCATCGATGTCTTCGGAGTCGAAGTTCAGTACCTTGGTTAAGTCATCGACCGTGGCAATGAAGTGGGTGGTGGGTGGGCAATGAATTCCTTCGTCGTCTGCCTCCCACTCGAGCCGGACATAGTTCGGCGAAGAGCCTCCTGACAAAGAGAGAGACTTTAATGACTCCAGCATGTCGCCAAAGGGCGAGTGATGGAAGATATCCGCAGCGGTGAACTCCATTACCGGAGCCCATCCTGGCCCGACGGGCTCGGGAGTGTGCGGACTGGAACCGACGTCCGGATACGAATCCAGGGGTTCAGAGTCGCGGGCCACCGCAGAGGTAAGACCCGTGTTCGGCTCCATCGCTGATGAGGGCGCGACCTGGGGGGCGGGGTCCATCCCTCCGTCCTTAGGCAGCGCAGCCTGCTCCGGATCTAGGTCCGGAGATACTATGGGGGTGATACCCCTAGCTTCGTCCGATGGCAGGTCTAAGCCATGCTCGTCGAGACTGTCCGGTGCTCCTGGCATAGGCCCAAATCCATCGAAGATCAAGTCTCCGCGGATGTCCGCCGTGTAGTTCAGGTTTCCGAACCTGACCTGGTGGCCAGGGGCGTAGCTGCCGATCTGCTCCAGATGGCCAAGCGAGTTGGCCCGCAGTGCGATGCCCCCGAACACGAAGATCTGTACGGGGAGGAAAGTCTCGCCCTGGACAGCGTCGTTGAAGATGATTGAAGGAGCCATCGAGCCTGACGGCGACGACACAGAGGAACTCTCAATCAAAGCACCAATGTCGGTGTCAAAACCGGCGGATCTCGGGTAGGGGGTCCCGATCTATGCGTCAAGGCTGACGGTAACAGGAAGCAAGGGACACAGATGTTTACCCAGGTTCGGGCCCTCTCGATGGAGGTAAAACCCTACTTCCTGCTTGATTAACATTGTTGATATGGGTAGTACAAGAGTAGATCTACCACGAGATCGTAGAGGCTAAACCCTAAGAGCTAGCCTATGATGGTACGATTGTAATTGTGATCGGCCTTCTAAGGACCATCCTCTTCGGTTTATATAGACACCGGAGAGGGCTAGGGTTTACATGGAGTCAGTTACAAGGAAGGAAACATAATATCCGGATCTCCAAGCTTGCCTTCCACGCCAAGGAAAGTCCCATCCGGACACGGGCCGAAGTCTTGAGTCTTATATCTTCACGCTTCAATAGTACGGACATTGTACACAGTCCGGCTGTCCGGATACCCCCTAATCCAGGACTCCCTCACCCCTCTCCTGTGAAACGAAGTGCACTGGCTGCAATGCCACCATTCTCTTATGGAGCTCGCAGAATTATGAACTCTTTGCCACCCATACAGATGAGGGTGGTGAAGAAAAAGAACTAATCTCTTATGCAGGGTCAGGTCTCGAGACGAACTTGAACGTCTGAAGAATTTGCTGGAGACCTTAATATGCTTGAAAGGACGCAAGCTAATCATGAAGAAACGATTCACTCATTTCTCACGTTCTCATACTACTATATATATGTGTGTGTGTGTTGCATTATTTGATGAAATTCCATCAGATGAATCTGATGGCATATTCTTCACTGATGAAGTATATGAGTTCGTTAGATGCACTAATTCATCTGCAGGATAATCAACCCAAAGCTACTGAGTGGGTCCTCGACAGTGGATGTACAAATCACATGACCGGTGACAAGAACTTATTGATGGACATTGTTTTATCTCCATCGCATCTGAAGCATATCACCTATGCTGACAAAGGAAAAAAGCAAGGTATTGGGTCTAGGTAGGGTTGCGATCTCAAAGGATTGACACATGGACAAAGTCATGCTTGTCGAGTCCCTAGGATTCAATCTCATGTCTGTCTCAATGCTTTGTGATATCGATGATTGTCGTCTTTGGCAAATATCGTTGCATTGTGCTCCTAAAATCTGACAATTCCAAAGTTTTCGAAGGCTTTAGGAGAGAAGACTTATATATTGTTGATTTATCTGCAGGACCACAGCCTGCCACATATCTACTTGCAAAAGCTTCAGAGGGCTGGCTATGGCATCGACGACTAGGTCATGCTGGCATGAGGAACTTACATACACTCGCGAAGAAGAAGCACGTCATTGGCATCGAGGGTGTCAAATTCCTCAAAGACCATCTGTGCGGGGCTTGTGAGGTTGGAAAGATGACTAGATCCAAGCATCCCTCGAAGACTATCATGACTACCACTCGTCCTTTTGAATTGCTTCACATGGACCTCTTTGGCCCTACTCATTATGCCACACTAAAAAATGCAACATCTCTATATGGCTTTGTTATTGTTGATGACTATTCTCGTTACACCTGGGTGCAGGAAGTCTTCAAAGGATTTTCCTCAAGGGCCTCGACGAATTTAGGTGTGAAGATCAAGCATATCCGGAGTGACAATGGGACCGAGTTCAAGAATACTGGTCTTGATGACTATCTTGATGAACTTGGTATTTCTCATGAGTTATCTGCCCCATACACTCCTCAGCAAAATGGCACTGTGGAGCGCAAGAACATGACTCTTGTTGAGATGGCTCGCACTATGCTCGATGAATACAAGACACCTTGTCACTTCTGGCCTGAAGCAATTGATACTGCGTGCCACATCATCAAAAGGGTATATCTTCACAAATTCTTCAAAAAGACCTCATATGAACTCCGCACTGACAAGAAACCCAATGTGAGTTATTTCAAGGTCTTCAGTGGTAAATGTTGGATTAGAGATCCTCATCACAATTCTAAATTTGCACCGAAAGGACATGAAGGTTTTATGCTTGGTTACGGAAAGGACTCACACACCTACAGAGTCTTCAACACCTTTCACCACAAGGTTGTTGAAACTGTAGATGTGCGGTTCGATGAAACTAATGGCTCGCAAAGAGAGAACCTACCTCCTGTGCTAGATGAAATGTCACCTGAGGAATCCATCAAGTTCAAGGCTACTAAGGATGTCATACCCACTGAAGAATCTGCTGAAGAAGTCATTCCAGAATGTGAAGAAAATCATGCTAATGCATCTGAGGAAAATGGCTCTGAAGAAAATGCTAAGCCCACTCAAAGTCGTCAACCTGCTCATCCTCGCATTGCAAATGAAGTGCAAATTGAGAGAATCATCAACGACATCAATGCACCAGGTCCTCTCACACGCTCAAGAGCTCCACATTTGTCTAACTTTTGTGGGCATTTTGCTTTTGTCTCTATCATAGGGCCCACCAAAGTTGATGAGGCATTTCTGGAGCCCGAGTGGATTCAAGCGATGCAAGAGGAATTACATCAATTCGAGCTCAACAATGTCTAGGAACTTGTCAAGCAACCAGACCCACACAAGCACAATATAATCAGTACCAAATGGATCTACAACAATAAGCAAGATGAAAATGGCCTTGTGGTGAGGAATAAGGCTCGTTTTGTAGCTCAAGGCTACACACAGGTTGAAGGAATTGATTTCAATGAAACTTTTGCACCTGTAGCTAGACTTGAGGCTATTCGCATATTTCTTGCTTATGCTAACCATCATAATATCTTCTTATATCAAATGGATGTGAAAAGTGCTTTCCTCAATGGTAAGCTTGAGGAATAAGTATATGTTGCTCAACCACTTGGTTTTGAAGATCCTAAGCATCCTGACAAAGTCTTCAGACTCAATAAGGCCCTCTATGGCCTCAAGCAGGCCCGTCGGGCGTGGTATGATACTTTGAAGGAATTCTTCATGAAGAAAGGCTTCAAACCCGGTTCACTTGACACAATTCTTTTCACCAAAACATATGATGATGAATTATTCATGTGCCAAATATATGTTGATGATATTACTTTGGCTGTACTAACCAATGTTACAGTGTCGAATTTGCCTATATGATGAGTGATGAATATCAAATGTCTATGATGGGAGAATTGAAATTCTTCTTAGGTATTCAAATTCGTCAACAACGCAACGGCATCTTCATATCTCAAGAGAAATACCTCAAGGATGTGTTGAGGAAATTCGGCATGCAAGATTGCAAAGGCATCAAAATCCCTATGCCCACAAATGGCCATTTTATGCACTGATGAAAATGGTAAAGACTTCGATCAAAAGGTATACCACTCCATGATTGGCTCTTTATTGTATCTATGTGCATCTAGGCTAGATATTATGCTTAGTGTTTGCATGTGTGCCCGTTTTCAAGCTACACCGAAGGAATCACGCCATAAGGCCATGAAACATATTCTTCAATATCTAGCTCACACTCCAACACTTGGATTATGGTATCCCAAGGGCTCTACTTTTGATCTCATTGGATATACTGACTCTGACTATGCTGGTGATCGAGTGGATCGCAAGTCAACATCAGGCACATGGCATTTCCTCGGACGATCCTTAGTATGTTGGTCCTCAAAGAAGCAAAACTACGTATCTCTCTCTACTTCTGAAGCTGAGTACATTGCTGTTGGTTCTTGCTATGCTCAATTGCTGTGGATGAAGCAAACCCTCAAGGACTAAGGCATCAACATGAAGAATGTGACACTCTACTGCGATAATGAGAGTGCCATCAAGATTGTTCATAACCCAGTTCAGCACTCGAAGACTAAGCACATCCAGATTCGTCATCATTTTCTTTGAGATCATGTGTTGAAGGGCGGCATCTCTATCGAGTACGTGAAGACTGAAGGTCAGCTAGAGGATATCTTCACAAAGCCCTTGGATGAGAAGAGATTTAGCAAGTTGCGGTGTGAGCTAAATATTTTAGAATCTTCGAATGTTCTTTGAAAGGACATACATCCTAACACTTATGCAAAATTGATGACTTAGATGTGCAACACACGAAGTAAAGTTTTTCTTCAATCAATGAAGACTAACCCTCCAATTGTACGCAACGTCTGAAATCATCATTCTTATACGATGGGCCACGCCACCAACAAAAGTTGAACATCTTCAAATTTGAGTTTTTCTTCATTTTGCAAATTCTTCAATTTTCAAATTCCTCAATGTTCAAATTCTTCAACTTTGCAATTTCTTCAACTTTTTCAACTGGTGTTCTTCATTGCATATATATATATATATATATATATATATATATATATATATATATATATATATATATATATATATATATATATATATATATATATATATATATATATATATATTTCATGTCCTCAACAACATTCACTTATTGCTGACTCTTCAAGTTGATTTTTCTTCTAAGTGAATGTAATCGGACCCGTTCCCTGTCTATGCTAAACTCAACCCAGTCTGTTCTCCAATTCTTCATGAGTGTTCTATTTGAAACCCGTTCAAAATCTTCACTGTGTCCTTGTCAGCTGAAGAATTTGCGAACGAAATGTTAAAATTTCCTTATCTGAATTTTCGGCTTTTGCCGCTCGAACTGTTCCGCATCCCATGATGGATTAAACTAGTCACCCACGATCTACCACGATCTCCACCTCTCTGTATGTGGGTGACACATGTCACTAGGATTGCAAGGGTCAGGGGCACATTCATCCAATTTCTCCGGACGGGCAGTTTTCACCATGGCTATAAATACCCCCTCCCTTCCTCATACATCATTTACTCTGCTCGACCTCTCCTCACTCGAGCTCTCATACCTAGTGCCGCTGCTACACTCCATCATCACTGGTGAGGAAGAGCTTCACTGCCTCGACCTCGTCGCCGTCATACTCGCGCCGGTCACGGAAATCTTCACTCCAGCCGCCAAGTTAGGGCGTGGGAGATTTGAACGAACGAACTTCACCATCTCCACTCCCAGTTCATCGTATTCTTCATCCAGGTTAATTAAAATATGATTTTACTGCCCTACTTTGATTCTCATGATTTTCACAAAATCTTCAAAGGTGTTTATTCTTCAACTTCCCTATCCTTAAACACCCAGTTGCATCTGTACCTTGATTTGTTTCTCTAAACTATGTTTTTCTTCAAGATTCCTCAGTTGTGTGGATTGTCACATATATACAACTCTGGAACCTATGTCAAGAACGCTTAGTGAAATTTCTCAAGACTCCCATGGTCAAATTCCTCAAACTTGATACTTATGAAAAATTTCTGAGAACGCATATGACCTCTCCAAATTCTTCGCACCTATACTCTGTTCACAGGTACAAAATGTCTACTACTGAATCACTAGGTTCTCATCAACTTAACTCATTTGCAGCGTTCCTCGAAGATAAGTTGCACACTTCCTCAGAAACATCAATTGTTCAAAATCCTCAGGTGAAGAAAATGGCTGATGGTAAAAGACCTCAGAAGGGAGGAAAGAGACCAGAATCCAACACTGCTTTTGAGATCCCTAAGGACATATATGTTGGGTACTGTACACCTGATGAAGCCACACATGGCAAAGAAAACAAAAATCATCGCAAAGTACACATACGGAGGATTGAGAGGAGATGGGCCAAGGAATGGAGGGAATACCACTATGTCACTCCTAAGTACATGAAGAAATTCACTATACACCCTCCATGTCCAAGACCTCCATTGGCTCCAGGCCAAGAAGCAGATCCCTCAAGCATCTGGCGCGGTGAGGAATTTCCCAAAGAATGGGCCAAGTGCCAAGCCAAGTTGGCTAAAGTAGCAAAAGAAGCAGTGAAGAAATTCAATGAAGATTCTGCCGCTGTTGCTGCTGAGACCTCTGCCAGCAAGCCCAAGAAGGCTATGCTGAAGAAACCAGCTGTGAAGCCAAGTTCCTCAACAGCAATGCCCTCACGGCCAAGTTCTTCAAAGCCCTCACGGCAAATTCCTGAGGCAACCTCTTTAAGGGCGGCTCCCATTCCCTCAGTTTTCACGAAATCCTCAACTCCCACTGCAAAGTCCTCAACACCTCTACATCTGGCCACGTGCCAACGAACTACAGGCTTTTCTATTGCTCCAGGAGCATCTACAAGTTCCTCAGCTCCACCACGGTCCTCAACTTGTCCAACAATGCTGAAGAAAAAGGCCACTGCTGGACGTGGAATGAGGCCAAGCCCTCATAAGAAGCAAGTTGCTTTCCAAGTTCCATCTGATGACGATGAAGCTAATGATGAAGAACTCGCAGAAATCATCAGAGACAAACAGGAAAGGGCTGCTAGAGCCAAAGGCGGTGTTGTGCCCCTCATGCTGGATCCGAGGAAGATCCTTGATTTCATTGATCTCTGGCACAAGGACCCTAACACTCCTCTGCCTGAATTAAACCTCACTCCTGGTCAAAGTCATATGTTGACAACATTCATTAGTGAAGAAAATTGGAAATTTGAAAAGGGGAGACAAGTCAAGAAGGCTCAATACAAGAATGAGCATTTTCTGAAGAACAATATTCTGAACTTGTCTCCTGAAGAACTTGTAGCTCTGGAAACGGAAATCAAAGGCCTCAGTGATGAATTTGACAAATATTATGCTGATTGGCTAGGTGCCAAAGTCAGATTTGTCAAGCTGGCCAAGACCCTCAAGCCTAATGTTGCAGCTCCATCGCAACGACAAATTCCTCAGGCTGATTCTTCTGCTCAGTCTGTTGAAGAAAATGAAAGCACAACTGATGAAAATCAGGCTGCTGAAGAAACTATGGATACCTAGGCTGTTGAAGAAATTCCAGTTCCTGAAGACTCTGCCAGGGCAACCTCCAATATTGCGCCTGAAGAACAACCCAGGCCAGATGAAGCATTTGTTGCGCCTGAAGAAATTGAGCATGCCAGGGCGACTGCACCAGTCGTGCCTCAAGAAACTAAACCAACTTCATCTATTCCTACTGCAAAGTCTTCAAAGATGAAGAATATCACCCTTCCTTCTGCATCAGAAGCGAAGAAAACCAAAGCTGCAAAGAAGGCAGTTGTGAAGAAAAGGAAAGCATCAACCTCTGCAGAGTCGTCAGCTCCCAATAAAGTGAGGACTTTGACAAGCTCCTTCATCAACCCTATTGATGTTGTTCCCATTTCGATAGTGCCATCAAAGGAAATTGTTCCTTTTGGTGAAGAATATGTCATACCAGAAGACACAGATCAAGAGAATCTTCTGCTGCTTCTTCAGAGCAGTTGGATGAAGAAATTGAAGTGGAAGATATCCCTTCTACCCCACTGGTATCATCGCCCATGCCTTAATTCACAGCTGAAGAGGAAGGCATTGAGGAAATGGAAGAATAAGAAGATGTGGATATTGGTTCTACTACACCAGTGCTAAATGATGATTATTGGGAAAATCTTCACCCAAATTAACCAGTGACCACTCCTCTGCATCGAATTCCTCAGTCCCCAGTACAAATTGAAGAAATTCTAACGGGATATGAAGGACGTCAAACTTATCTTCTTTCCATTCCTGAAGAAATTCCAGTTGCAGCAGCTGAAGAAATGGAGAACCCAATTGCTGCTGAAGAACCCGAACCTTCAATTCCTCAGAAAACAGCTCCAGAGATTTTGAAGCAAGAGGTTGTGAAGTCTTCAACTGTTAATCTTCAGCCTAAGCAACAAAATCCTCATACTAAAAGGCCAAAAATTCAAGGGTAATGATTTCTTCTCTGAGCACCATTTCTTCATGGATTTCATGAAGGAAATATGCCCTAGAGGCAATAATAAAGTTGTTATTTTATATTTCCTTGTTCATGATAAATGTTTATTATTCATGCTAGAATTGTATTGACCGGAAACCCAAATACATGTGTGAATAAATAGACAAACACTATGTCCCTAGTGAGCCTCTACTTGACTAGCTCGTTGATAAAAGATGGTTAAGGTTTCCTAACCATGGGCATGAGTTGTCATGTGATAACGGGATCACATCATTAGGAGAATGATGTGATGGACAAGACCCATCCGTTAGCTTAGCATATTGATCATTCAGTTTTATTGCTATTGCTTTCTTCATGTCAAATACATATTCCTTCGACTATAAGATTATGCAACCCCCAGATATCGCAGGAATACCTTTGGTGCTATCAAACGTCACAATGTAACTGGGTGATTATAAAGATGCTCTACAAGTATCTCCGAAGGTGTTTGTTGGGTTGTCATAGATCGAGATTAGGATTTGTCACTCGAAGTATCGGAGAGGTATCTTTGGGCCCTCTCGGTAATGCACATCATAAGAAGCCTTGCAAGCATAGTGACTAATGAGTTAGTTACAAGATGATGTATTACGAAACGAGTAAAGAGACTTGCCGGTAATGAGATTGAACTAGGTATGTGGATATCGACGATCGAATCTCGGGCAAGTAACATACCGATGGACAAAGGGAATGATGTATGTTGTCATAACGGTTCGACCGATAAAGATCTCTGTAGAATTTGTAGGACCAATATGAGCATCTAGGTCCCGCTATTGGTTATTGACCGGAGAGGTTTCTCGGTCATGTCTACATAGTTCTCGAACCCGTAGGGTCCGCATGCTTAACGTTCGATGACGATTTAGTATTATATGAGTTATGTGATTTGGTGACCGAATGTTGTTTGGAGTCCCGAATGAGATCAGAGACATGATGAGGAGTCCCGAAATGGTCGAGAGGTAAATATTGATATATAGGATGATAGTATTCGGACACTGGAAGTGTTCCGGAGTGTATCGGGTATTTATCGGATTACCGGGGGGTTACCGGAACTCCCGGGGGAAAGATATGGGCCATATGGGCCATAGGTGGGGAGCACACCAGCCCACAAGGGGTGGCGCGCCCCCCTAAGGAAGGAGGCCGAGACTGGCGCTGTTTTCAGCAGAACTACCATGGTGTTGTTTTTGTGCAGAAATAAAAGTTCTCGGAATGGAATGAAACTTTGTGAGGAATTTTTATACAATAAAAGAGAATTTCTAGAGGCAAGAGCCACCTGAGGGGGGCACGTGGGTGGGCACAACCCACCAGGGCACGCCTGCCCCCCAGGCGCGCCCAGGTGGGTTGTCCCCACCTGGTGGCCCTGCTGACCTTGAAATCGACGCTATAAAATCCCATATTTCCAGAAAAAAATCAGGGAGAAAGAATTATCGTGATCCATGAGACGGAGCCGCCGTCACCTCCTGTTCTTCATCGGGAGGCCAGATCTGGATTCAGTTTGGGGCTCCAGAGAGGGGGATCTTCGTTCTTCGTCATCACCAACCCTTCTCCATCGCCAATTCCATGATGCTCCCTACATGGAGTGAGTGATTCCTTCATAGGCTCGCTGGTCGGTGAGGAGTTGGATGAGATTCATCATGTAATCTAGTTAGTTTTGTTAGGGCTTGATCCCTAGTATCCACTATGTTCTGAGATTGATGTTGCTATGACTTTGCCATGCTTAATGCTTGTCAGTTTGGGCCTGGGTGCCATGATTTCGGATCTGAACCATTTATGTTATCACCATTAAATCCATGTTCTAGATCCAATCTTGCAAGTTATAGTCACCTACTACGTGTTATGATCCGGCAACCCCGGAGTGACAATAGTCGGGACCACTCCCGATGATGACTGTAGTTTGAGGAGTTCATGTATTCACCGTGTGTTAATGCTTTGTTCTGGTTCTCTATTAAAAGGAGGCCTTAATATCCCTTAGTTTCCAATTGGACCCCGCTTCCACGGGAGGGTAGGACAAAAGATGTCATGCAAGTTATTTCCATAAGCATGTATGACTATTTACGGAATACATGCCTACATTATATTTATGAACTGGAGCTAGTGCCGTATCACCCTAGGTTATGATTGTTACATGATGAATACCATCCAACCAATTACCGATCTAATGCCTCCGAATTTATCTTATATTGTTCTTGCTAAGTTACTACTGCTATCGTTACTGTTGCACTTGCTACAAAATACTGCTATCACTGTTACCGTTACTATTGCTGCTGTCACTACTATCAAAACTATCATCTTACTTTGCTACTGATCACGTTGCTGCAGATAATTAATCTCCAGGTGTGGTTGAATTGACAACTTGGCTGTTAATACCTTCAAATATTCTTTGACTCCCCTTGTGTCGAAACTATAAATTTGGGTTGAATACTCTACCCTCGAAAACTGTTGGGATTCCCTATACTTTTGGGTTATCAAGACCTTTTTCTGGCGCTGTTGCCGGGGAGCATAGCTATATTTGTTGAGTCACTTGGGATTATTATCAATTTATCACTATGAAGAATCTGAAGGATGCTAAGACTAAGATGTATCCCTCTAAGACAAGGGGAGGTAAGGAACTGCCATCTAGTTCTGCTTTAGATTCAGCTTCTGTTATAAGTAAACTTGCAACACCACCACATGCTATTAATGCTGATATGTCGCAAGTTATTGATGATGCTACTTCTGCTATGAATGATACTTATGATGATGCTAGTGCCTTGCTTGATGATGATGATGTGCCACTTGGTGATTTTCTTGATGAACAAATTGCTAGAGTAATTCAACATGATGTTGTTGAATCTGATGATGAGCTTGAAACTGAAAATCATGAAACACCTGCTAGAACTATCCTTCCTAGATATGAATTGCCTAAGGTACCGGAAGGTTATGTTATGAATGAGGAGACAACTAGGGACATTCTTTCTTGTAAGGATAGAGATGATCTAGAGAAATTATTATGCAAGTATAAAGAAAAATCTCTGAATGCTAGAATGAAGTATGATCCTAAGTTTGCTACTTTACCTATCTTTATTGATGATAAGGATTATGAATTCTCTGTCGACCCAGAGTTAATTACTTTGGTTGAATCTGATCCTTTCCATGGTTATGAAACTGAAACTGTTGGGACACATCTTACTAAGTTGAATGACATAGCCACCCTTTTTACTCATGATGAGAAAACTCGCTATTACTATATTCTCAAATTATCTATGTTCTCATTAAAGGGTGATGCTAAAGCCTGATACAACACTCTTGCTCCTGGTTGTGTACGTAGTCCCCAGGATATGATTTATTACTTCTCTGAAAAATATTTCCCTGCCCATAAGAAACAAGCTGCTTTACATGACATATTTAACTTTGTGCAAATTAAAGAAGAGAGTCTCCCACAAGCTTGGGGGAGGCTTTGCTAGTAACTTAATGCTTTGCCTGATCATCCTCTTAAGAAAAATGAAATACTTGATGTTGGGGATATACCCCGCGGTATAAACTGCCGGATGTATGACCCGGCTAGAGCTTGGCGATTCACTGGCAACCCGCCCTGACCAGACGGTTTATAAGCAACCTGCCTGGACATTATGACTCACTGGTAACCCGGCGGGCGAGATAGACGGATGACAAGGCCCAAGGCCCAGAAGGCCTGTTTATGTTAATGGTGGGCCAATTTAAGAGGAAAGGCGTGAAGAATATTTCCCTTACAAGGAGTCAAGACCCGGACTTGTATCCGGTTTGTATTAAAAGGTAGACTAGTCCTAATCCTAATAGGACTCCACATGTAACCTGCCCCTTCAACTTACATAAGGAGGGGCCCCGAAGAGGGACAGGCAACAAGCAATAATCTCTAGGGCTAGACACAAAGAGCCAGTTTACCGACGACTCCCTCGTGATGATAATGAGACCTAGCCTCAAACAACATGTAGGGCTATTACCGGATGATGTTTCCTGGGGCCCGAAGCTGTCTAAATCCTCGTCTTGTGTGATGATCCGCCTCGCGTCTCTCGTCCCGATCAACCCCTCTCAAGCTACCACATAGATGCGCTGGCCTCACGACTAAGTCCTCACACTAGGACATCTGTCGTGACAATTCCACGACACTTGATATCTTCTATAATGGACTAACTGATGCTTCTAGGGACTTCCTAGATAGTTGTGCTGGTTGTGTTTTCAGGGAACAAACTATTGGGCAAGCTGAACAATTATTGAATAATATATTGAAAAATTATGATGATTGGACTCTTCCTGAACCACCTCCTAAACACACTCCGAAGAAGAGGGGTATATTGTATCTCAGTCCTAAAGATATGCAAGAGGCAAAGAAAACTATGAAGAAAAAAGGTATTAAAGCTGAGGATGTAAAAAAATTACCTCCTAGTGAATAAATACACGGGCTTAATACACCACCACTGCCTAAGGTGGTAGAGGTAAATTCTCTAATGAAGTTCAATGATAATGACAATCCTCACAATATGCACCCTAGCCAATGCCTTTATGAGTTTGAAAACAACATTAGAAAACAAGATCACTTTTTCCACTTCAATACAAATGTTATGAAACAATTGAAATACAATTCTGATATGATTGTTCTCTAGAGTGACTTGTTATTTAGAATCTCAAATGATGTTAGAGGTGTTGGAAAGCATGCTTCTATGGTTCAAACTCAGTTAGAACAAGTTGCTAAATCTCAAAGAGAGTTGCTAGATGAAATGAACAATGACATACATGACTTTCCTGTTAGAGTAGCAACTAGAGGAGGTAAAATGACCCAGGAAGCACTTTATCCTGAGGGACGCCTAAAAAGAATTGAACAAGACTCTCAAAGAGTTAACACTGACTCACTTAGTCCTTCTAAAAAGAAGAAGAATAAGAAGAAGAATGATAGGACTTTGCATGCCTCTAGTGAACCTGAATTAGAAAAATCTCCTGATAATGATAATGAAATTTCCATCTCTGATGCTGAGACTCAATCTGGTAATGAACACTCACCTTATGATAATGAAAAAGATAATGATGAGGTTTATTAAATACCCAAACAAATACTAAAGAACCAGACAACGATGTTGAGATAGAACCACCAGTTCATCTCGATAACCCACAACTTAAGAATACAAGATATGATAAAAGAGACTTCATTGCTAGAAAACACGATAAAGAAAGAGAACCGTGGGTTCAAAAACCTATGCCCTTTCCACCTAAGTCAACTAAAAAGAAATATGATGAAGAATTTGAATGCTTTTCTGAAATGCTGAGGCTAGTCTTTTTGCGTACTTGCTTGAATGATATCTTGAAAATGCCTCCCTATGCAATCATCACCAATAAGAGAAAAATACCGGAAGCTGAAATATCCACCATGCTTGCTAATTATACTTTTAAAGATGGAGTACCTAAAAAACTTGGAGATCCGGGAATACCAACTATACCTTGCTCTATCAAAAAGAATTATGTGAAAACTGCTTTAAGTGATTTAGGAGCTGGTGTTAGTGTTCTGCCTTTCTCTTTATATAAAAGACTTGATTTGAATAAACTCACACCTACTAAAATATCTTTGCAAATGGCTGACAAAACAACTGCCATACCTATCGGTATCTGCGGGGATGTGCCCGTTGTTGTTGATAATCTTACTATTTTGACTGACTTTGTTATACTTGAGATGCCCGAGGACGACAACATGTCGATTATCCTTAGTAGACCCTTCTTGAATACTACAGGGGCTGTTATTGATTGCAATAAAAGCAAGGTCACTTTTCATATCAATGGTAATGAACATACGGTGCACTTTCCGAAGAAACAATTCCAAGTGAATGGTATTAATGTTACTGAAAAATCTCCGACAATCGGAAGTTTTCAACTACCTCTACCTACTGTTAAAAAGAAATATGAAATGCTTATTGTTGGGGACATTCATATCCCTGTTGAGGTAACTTAGTGATTTAAATAAGTTCTTTCGGTTTCGTGCTAATCGAAAGTGGTTGTTAATAAGACTTGATCAACCTTATTAATGGATCATGTTTGAGAGGTATGAAGTTGATGAATTTAGTAAGCACTACTTTTTGTCCCTATTTTTCTGTTTTTATTAGTTAAATAAAATAAAATGCCATGTTTTATCTATTTTTTGAATTCCCCGTGCATTAAAAATGACCCAAAAATAAAAGTTCTCAGAATACCATTAATATTTAATACGATTTTTTATGACTATTTAAGAATTTCTGGTGCAAATAATATCGGAGGGAGGTGCACTAGGTGGGCACAACCCACCTGGGCGCGCCAGGACCCCCAGGCACGCCGTGGTGAGTTGTGGTCCCTACATGGGCCCTGATACGTCTCCAACGTATCTATAATTTATGAAATATTCATGCCGTTATATTATCATTCTTGGATGTTTTACAATCATTTTTTAGCAACTTTATATCATTTTTTGGGACTAACCTATTGACCTAGTGCCCAGTGTTAGTTGTTGTTTTTTGCTTGTTTTTTACATCGTAGGAAATCAATATCAAACGGAGTCCAAACACCGCGAAACTTTTTGGAGATTTTTTATGGACCGAACACCTGTGATAGGCCGAGAAGCACTGGGGTGCCGAGAGGCACAACCACCAGGGCGCGTCTGGGTCCCAGGCGCGCCCAGGTGGGTTGTGCCCACCTCGGTGGCCTCCCGCACCCCCTCTTTACCCTATAAATTCACAAATATTCCTAAAACCCTCGGGGTGAACCTAGATTAGAAGTTCCGCCGCCGCAAGGCTCTATGGCCACCAAAACACAATCTAGACCCTTTCCGGCACCCTGCAGGAGGGGGGAATCATCTTCGGTGGCCATCTTCATCATCCCGGAGGCCACCACGATGAGGAGGGATTAGTCCACCCTCGGGGCTGAGAGTTTGTACCAATAGCTATGTGTTTAATCTCTCTCTCTCTCTCGTGTTCTTGAGATGTCACGATCTTGATGTATCGCGGGCTTTGTTAATATAGTCAGATCATATGGTGTTTTCCCCTCTCTATCATGTTGTGATGAATTGAGTTTTCCCTTTGAGATCTCGTTGTTATCGGATTGAATACTTTTATGTATTTGAGAACACTTGATATATGTATTGCAATTGAATACTTGTGGTGACAATGGGGTATCGTATTGATTCACTTGATATATGTTTTGGCACTCAACTCGCGGATTCCCGAGGTGACATTGGGGTAATCTGTGCATAGGGGTTGATGCACGTTCTTGTCTTTGTTTCTCCGGTAGAAATCTTGGGGCACTCTTTGAGGTTCTTTGTGTTGGATTGAGTATTATGAATATGAATTTGCTTTGGTGTTATTTTAGTACGGACTCAGGATAGATCAAACAGAAAGAATGTCTTTGTGTTATTTTAGTACGAACTCTTGAATATATCGAACGGAAAGAATAGCTTTGAGGTGGTTTCGTACCCTACAAACAATTTATTCTTATGTTCTCCGCTAGATAGGAACTTTGGAGTGATTCTTCATCGCACTTTGAGGGATGGTTATATGATCCAATTATATTAGCACAGTTGAGAGATTGCACTAGCGAAAGTACGGACCCTAAGCCTCATTTCCAAGCATTGCAATACCATTTTGTGCCCGTTTACTATTTTTCTACCTTGCTATTTTTATTTATTCAGATTATAAAAATATATTTCTACCATCCATATTACACTTCTATCACCATCTCTTCGCTGAACTAGTGCACCTATACAATTTGCCATTGTATTGGTGTGTTGTGGACACAAGAGATTTCTTGCATTTGGTTGCAGGGTCGTTTGAGAGAGACCATCTTTATCCTACACCTCTCACGGATTGATAAACCTTAGGTCTTCCACTTGAGGGAAAAATTTCTACTGTACTACAAAACTCTGCGCTTGGAGGCCCAACTCGTGTCTACAAGAATAAAGTTGCGTAGTAGACATCAAGCTCTTTTTTGGCGTCGTTGCCATGGAGGTGAGTGCTTGAAGGTATATCTTTAGATCTTGCAATCGAATCTTTTAATTTCTTGTTTTATCACTAGTTTAGTTTATAAAAGAAAACTACATAACAAAATGGAATTGAGGTTGCATCATATTATTGATCATCTTTATAATATCTTTCTTGAAAATGATGGACCGGAAAATTGTGCTCAATTGTTAGAACAAGAAGTCAATAAAATGTTTGGCACAAAATATTTGAATGATGAGCATGATTGCAATGTTGTTGGTATGAACTCTTTAAATATCCATGATGCTAACGACATGCAAAGCCATAAGCTTGGGGATGCTATGTTTGATGAAGATGATATTTTTAGTCCCCCAAGTTTTGATGAGAAAAATTATTATGATGAAAATGCCTCCTATTTATGATGATTATAATGATGAAAGTGGATACGGAGAGGTCATGACTTTATTTAGTGATGAATCCACTATTTTGGAAGAGGTTGCAATTGACTATGATAACAAATTTGCTATCTATGATGACTATGGTGATGACATGTGTGCTATAAAGAATAAAGATAACCATGAAACTTGTCATTATGATTTTAATTTTCAATCACATGATAGTTATTTTGTTGAGTTTGCTCCCACTACTTTGAATGAGAATAAATTTGCTTATGTGGAGAGTAATAAAATTTCTATGCTTGTGGATCATGAAAATAATGCTTTATGTGATGGATATATTGTTGAATTCATTCATGATGCTACTGAAAATTATTATGAGAGAGGAACATATGCTTTTACATATTGCAATAGTATCAAGTTTCCTCTCTTTATGTTGAAAGTTTTGAAGTTATGCATGTTTTGGCTTCCTATGCTAGTTGATTATTGTTCTCATAAGTTGTTTGCTCACAAAATCCCTATGCATAAGAAGTATGTTAGGCTTAAATGTGCTAGTCATATGCTTCATGATGCTCTCTTTGTGTTTCAATTCTTATCTTTTGCGAGCATCATTGAAATCATCATGCCTAGCTAAAAGGAATTAAAGAAAAGCGCTTGTTGGGAGACAACCCAAAACTTACTATTTTTGTGTTTTCACATGATTATGCTACTGTACTAATAATGTTTTATTGCTTTTGTTTCAATAAAGTGCCAATTAAAGCCTTTGGGATCATGTTGGGTGATAATTGATCTTGCTGAAAAATAGAAACTTTTGCGCTCACGGAAATAATTATAATTTTTAACAGAAGAGTGATTTTTAGTTGATTATTTTTGCAAAAGATTAATATACAAATTTCTCATGTAGTCCTAATTGTTTAATAATATTTGGAGTAGCAAAAGCATGGTTTGAGTACATATTACTACAGACTGTTCTGTTTTTGACACATTCTGTTTTCAATGCATAGTTTGCTTGTTTTGTAGTTTCTATGGTTTATATTGATCAATATAAATTGTAGAAATGATATGCTACAGTAGGAATTGTGTGATAACAACTATGAATCTTGTCTTTGGAAGTACCAAAAGAGGAATGGCTTGCTCTTTATCATACTAACCTATCTCACAATGTTTCGCTAAGTTTTGTGTGATTGAAGTTTTCAAGTTTTGGGTGAGATATCGATATGAGGAGAATAAGGAGTGACAAGAACCTAATATTGGGGATGCCCAAGGCACACCAAGGAAATATTCAAGGAATATCCAAGCAACTAAGCTTGGGAATGCCCCGGAAGGCATCCCCTCTTTCGTCTTCAACATTATCGGTAACCTCACTTGGAGCTATGTTTTCATTCGTCACATGATATGTGTTTTGCTTGGAGCATCAATTTATTTTGTTAGGATTTGCTTGCTGTTATCATTTACCTACTTGAGGACGAGTAGGAATTAAGCTTGGGGATGCTGATACGTCTCCAACGTATCTATAATTTATAAAGTATTCATGCTATTATATTATCATTCTTGGATGTTTTACAATCATTTTTAGCAACTTTATATAATTTTTTGGGACTAACCTATTGACCCAGTGCCAGTTGTTGTTTTTTGCTTGTTTTTTACATCCCAAGAAATCAATATCAAACAGAGTCCAAACACCGCGAAACTTTTTGGAGATTTTTTATGGACCAGAAAACCCAGGATGGGCCAGAGAAGCACCTAGGGGGTGCCCCGAGGGGGGCACAACCCACCAGGGCGCGCTTGGGTCCCAGGCGCGCCCAGGTGGGTTGTGCCCACCTCGGTGGCCTCCCGCACCCCCTCTTTACCCTATAAATTCACAAATATTCTGAAAACCCTCGGGGTGAACCTAGATCAGAAGTTCCGCCGCCAGAAGGCTCTGTAGCCACCGAAAACCAATCTAGACCCTTTCCGGCACCCTGCCGGAGGGGGGAATCATCTCCGGTGGCCATCTTCATCATCTCGGCGACCACCACGATGAGGAGGGAGTAGTCCACCCTTGGGGCTGAGGTTTTGTACCAGTAGCTATGTGTTTAATCTCTCTCTCTCTCTCTCTCTCTCTCTCTCTCTCTCTCTCGTGTTCTTGAGATGTCACGATCTTGATGTATCGCGGGCTTTCTTAATATAGTCGGATCATATGGTGTTTCCCCCTCTCTATCTTGTTGTGATGAATTGAGTTTCCCTTTGAGATTTCGCTGTTATCGGATTGAATACTTTTATGGATTTGAGAACACTTGATATATGTCTTGCAATTTAATACTCGTGGTGACAATGGGGTATCATATTGATTCACTTGATATATGTTTTGGCACTCAACTCGCGGATTCCCGAGATGACATTAGGGTAATCTGCGCATATGTGTTGATGCATGTTCTTATCTTTGTTTCTCCGGTAGAAATCTTGGGGGCACTCTTTGAGGTTCTTTGTGTTGGATTGAGTATTATGAATATGAATTTGCTTTGGTGTTATTTTAGTACGGACTCTAGGATAGATCGAACAGAAAGAATAGCTTTGTGTTATTTTAGTACGAACTCTTGAATAGATCGAATAAAAGAATAGCTTTTAGGTGGTTTCGTACCCTACAAACAATTTATTCTTATGTTCTCCGCTAGATAGGAACTTTGGAGTGATTCTTCATCGCACTTTGAGGGGTGGTTATACGATCCAATTATATTAGCACTGTTGAGAGATTGCACTAGCGAATGTATGGACCCTAGGCCTCATTTTCAAGCATTGCAATACCGTTTTGTGCCCGTTTACTATTTGCTACCTTGTTGTTTATTTATTCAGATTATAAAAATATATTTCTACCATCCATATTACACTTTTATCACCATCTCTTCGCCGAACTAGTGCACCTATACAATTTGCCATTGTATTGGGTTTGTTGGGGACACAAGAGATTTCTTGCATTTGGTTGCGGGGTCGTTTGAGAGAGACCATATTCATCCTACACCTCTCACGGATTGATAAACCTTAGGTCATCCACTTGAGGGAAAATTGCTACTGTCCTACAAAACTCTGCGCTTGGAGGACCAACACGTGTCTACAAGAATAAAGTTGCATAGTAGACATCAGGCCCCCTCACTTATCTCTTCACACCACATCATCACCTACCTCCAGAAAAAATTCACCATTGCTCTCTCTCCTGTGTTCTTGCTCTCAAACCCACAGATTTCGATATCTTTGCTCGAAGCTATGTTTCCAAAACTGTTTTGGGGGATTGTTGCTTGGTATGTGACTCCACCATTTGTCCAATTAGTTTTTGCTTTAGCGGTTTATATTTTTAAGAATTAGCTACTCTTGGTGCTGCTGTAGATGAGCTTGCATGTTGAATTCTTAGAGTTCTAAGTAGTTTGAATGCTTGTTATGGCCTCTATGTAGCCCTATGAGTAGTTGCTATCAGTTTTGTAAAGTTTTGTTGATAATTTTTTGACACCCAAATTTTTTCAGAAAATTGTACGCGAACATGATGAACCTTTTTGGAAGGAGTTCTTCGAGGAGGAGATTCTCGGGGGCATCTTCCAGTGACAGCTCCGCTCGTCGGTCTTATGTTGAACCAAGTGAAAGTTCCATTCAAGATGCTGCCACCAAAACATGCCTATGGCCATGCGATGATTATATGGTGCGTGTGGGTATTCAGGAGGAATTTGAGCAATATGTTCACAATGCCGGTCTCGATCCCTACATTTCAGATAAGTGCGATCAACACCACACTCTCACTGAATCATTTGTCAAAGAATTTAAATTCCATCCTCGTGAGTCTAGGGTGTCATTTAAACTTTATGAAAATCCGTTTACCATATCACTAGAGAGATTTGCTCACCACTGCAAACTCCCATTCTGGGGTTCGCTTGACGAACCGCCAAGGGTTGAGTACCAATCATTCTTGACTAGTCTTTGCTACGGTGAGACGAGGGGAGTGGCGCAAGGTAGAATAAAGAGCAATCATTTTCCCGCAATTCAGTACTTTGCATTATTCAATGGGAAATGTATTGTAGGCAAGCAAGATTGTAGTACACTTTGTGCTCCAGACCTGAGCCTCATACGCACCGCTCTCACCGGTGATAGAAGTTATAATCTTGGAGCGATTGTTGCACGCAGGTTGCAACATAACGCTGATAGTGGCTATTTCTATGGTGGAATTTATGCCACGCGTTTAGCAAGAGAGCTGGGTGTTTCACCTTTGCCCTTTGATCCTATATTACCCACTCAGTATTTAGACTTTGATGCTATGAAAAATCATAAGATCCTTAAAGAAGTTATTCATAATTTCACCTATAAATTGTTGTTTAACCAAGCATCTGTTGTGCACACATATTTGCCTGCACCTGCTCTTTTTGATTATCACAGCAAGGGAGGATAGAGAGCGAGGCCTGAGCCCACAACGCGACGGTTGAGGCAGCACGGCAGGCTGAGGCGTCCGCACCGAGAGCCTCCGTGAGCTACAATGCCGACTACTATCCAAGCTACTGACTGATTACCAAGTTAGGCGAAAAGCCTAAGCTTGGGGGAGTACGTGTTTCTCACCGACATTACATTCAAGTTCACACATTTCATTCCAGTTGTCAGTGTCCACACTTTTTCATTGTATCATCCATGTTAAATTTATTTTCTTGCTTTCTTCTTGTGTGTTTGAAAAATCTTAGAAAAACAAAAAAATAGTTGTAGTTAGTTTACTTTCTATGCATGCTTAGTTGTTGCACTAAAAAAGAAAACCCAAAAAGATTTCCTTGTTCTTCTTTTCTTGTTGGGAGCTTTCCTGTGTAAATAGTTTTTCTCATTTTTGCTTTTCCCTTTTATTTGCTTGTTCAAAGAAAACCAAAAACTCCAAAAATATTTCAGTGTGTTTTTCTGAATTTCTTTTCTTTTTATCCGAGTCGTACCGAGGAGAAGACCACGATGAAAATGTTGAGTGGTTCTCATTTGAATAATTGTTTATCAAAGAGCCCATATTACCTTGTCTTCTCCTGTTGAATAAAATGTTTGCAGATTCCAGCTTAGTCCACGTCACTCTTGCACTATTATTATTTTCACATCGTTCGGTCGTGCAAGTGAAAGGCAACAATGACAATATTCGATGAACTGGCCGTGGCAGAGAGAAACGGGTATGAACTCGACTTGTTTTGCAATGACAATTAGAGATTATAGTTTCTCATGCCATGCATAAGTATCTAGGAGTGGATAATGATTTATCTTGGATATCAACATTGTGTTAAAATGATTGTGATGTAGTATGATGATATGGTATCCTCCTCTAAATGTTCGAGTGGCTTGACTTGGCACATGTTCATGCATGTAGTTGAATCAAAAACAACATAGCCTCTATGATATTTATGGTCATGGTGTTCATATCCTACTCATGCTAGTGTCCAATGTTACTTATGCATAATGCATGTTCATGACCGTTGTTACTCTCTAGCTGGCCGCTTCTCAACCTATTTGCTAGCCTTTGCCTGTACTAAGTGAGAATTCTGCTTGTTCATGAAAAACCTTGAACCCAAGTTATTCCAGATGAGTCCACCATACCTACCTATATGCGGTATTACCCTACCGTCCTAAGTAAATTTGCATGTGACACCTCTAAAAAACTTCTAATAAATATCCTTTTTGTGTGCCTAGATCGTTCATGGAACGACAGGAGGTGGTCGATATCTTCCATGCTAAGCGGGTTATTCTCAGGTTGAGTGTTTATTCACTCGCCATCGCACGAGAAAAGGGCGGTAATAGGGATGCCCAGTCCCAAACTGCAAACAGAAAAAGCTTACAAATAATCAAACAAATAATCCCAATGGGGTCAAAACCTTTACTTTCATCGCTTGGCAACCGCCACTAGCGTGCTTAGCATGGAAGATATTGATAACTGATGGTCGTGAAGTAAACAAGAAGGGTGCATTTCTCAAAATATCATTTACCTCTGTTTTAAAAAACTGAGCTCTGGCACCGCTGCACCCTCTGCGAAGGGACTATCTAATTACTTTTATGTTGTGTCATCACCTTCTAAAATAAGCGCCAGAACCTGAGAGCACTGTTGTCATGCTGATGCATTGTGTGTAGCTAATGTTGAGCCATCATGACTGGATCTTTTCTACCATGAATTACAATGTTTAGTCGCTGCTTGGACTTTGGAGGTGCTTTGCATTTATGTTTTGCGGTCTCAGAAAGGGCTAGCGAGATACCACTATTGTCATATTATATCATGTTGTTTTGACAACGTGTTGCCATTTGAGATATCTTATTATTGCTCGCTAGCTGATTATGTTATTGATATGAGTTAATATAATCTTTAAGAGTTATTGTCGGCATGGTTAGTTATAATGTTGGCTGAAAACCTGGGTGCTGTTTAAGCTTATTTATGCAAACAAGAGCAAAAGAGTTTGTAAAAGTTTTCTTTTTCACTTTCAGTTTACCAACTAAATTGCTTGAGGACAAGCAAAGGTTTAAGCTTGGGGGAGTTGATACGTCTCCAACGTATCTACTTTTCCTAATGCTTTTCCTCTTGTTTTGGACTCTAATTTCCATGATTTGAATGAAACTAACCCCGGACTGACACTTTTTTCAGCAGAACTACCATGGTGTTGTTTTTGTGCAGAAATAAAAGTTCTCAGAATGGAACGAAACTTTGCGAGGAATTGTTATACAATAAAAGAGAATTTCTGGAGCCAAGAGCCACCTGAGGGGGGCACCTAGGTGGGCACAACCCACCAGGCGCCTGCCCAGTAGCGCGCCTGTGAAGGTTGTCCCCACCTGGTGGCCCTGCAGACCCTGAAACCGACGCTATAAAATCCCATATTTCTAGAAAAAAATCAGGAAGAAAGAATTATCGCGATCCACGAGACGGAGCCGCTGTCAACTCCTGTTCTTCATCGGGAGGCCAGATCTGGAGTCCGTTTGGGGCTCCGGAGAGGGGGATATTCGTTCATCGTCATCACCAACCCTTCTCCATTGCCAATTCCATGATGCTTTCCTTTGTAGGCTTGCTGGTCGGTGAGGAGTTGGATGAGATTCATCATGTAATCTAGTTAGTTTTGTTAGGGCTTGATCCATAGTATCCACTATGTTCTGATATTGATGTTGCTATGACTTTGCCATGCTTAATGCTTGTCACTTTGTGCCCCGGTGCCATGATTTCATATCTGAACTGTTTATGTTATCATCATTAAATCCATGTTCTAGATCCGATCTTGCAAGTTATAGTCACCTACTACGTGTTATGATCCGGCAACCCCGGAGTGACAATAGTCGGGACCACTCCCGGTGAGGACCGTAGTTTGAGGAGTTCATGTATTCCCCGTGTGCTAATGCTTTGTTCTGGTTCTCTATTAAAAGGAGGCCTTAATATTCCTTAGTTTCCAATTAGACCCCGCTGCCATGGGAGGGTAAGGCAAAAGATGTCATGCAAGTTCTTTCCATAAGCACGTATGACTATTTACGGAATACATGCCTACATTATATTTATGAACTGGAGCTAGTGTCGTATCGCCCTAGGTTATGACTGTCACATGATGAATATCATCCAACAAATTACCGATCCAATGCCTATGAATTTATCTTATATAATTCTTGCTAAGTTACTACTGCTATTGTTACTGTTGCACTTGCTACAAAATACTGCTATCACTGTTACCGTTACTATTGTCGGTGTGGAACGACTCCTATGGGATCACAAGAATCCCTAATACGGTTGTCGGGGCACATGGTTGCAAGAGGAGCAGGATCAGTAGCTAGCACAAGAATCGTTTACCCAGGTTCGGGCCGCGAGGATGCGTAAAACCCTAGTCCTGCTTTGGTGGGTGTATTTCAGAGAGTTCTTGAGCTCTCGAACTAGCTGTGGTGAGTGCGTGGTTCGAAAGAGCCGAATCCTTCTCCAGTATGCCATGGGTCTCCTTTTATAGTCGAAAGGAGCTGCCACAGTGGCACACATAAGGTGGAAAGGCGTACAGTGCCCTGAGCTTATCGCTCGTATTACAGGACAAGACACATTTAATGCGTAGCTTAGGTGTCCCCTTGCTTTATTGGGGACGGGGGCGAGACCCGTCCCGTCCGTCGCCGCTCCTCCTCGCTTTGACACGCGCCCTGGCCAGTGAGGCGTGCGGTGCCATGTAGGCAGGAAGGCAGCTGAGGTGGCGCAGTGGCGGAGCCTTAACGAAGATCTGCATGCCGCCACGCAGGCGCTCGATGAGTTGGCCTGGGGGCTGCAGGTCGCCACGTAGGTGCCCGCCCAGCCGGTTGGGCTGGCAGCTGCATGTGAACGGCGGTGGAAGCTTGCTTGGCGGGGGCCTGGCGGTGGCCCTGCTGGCGTCCTTGGTGAGGGCCTTGCCGGGTGGCCCGGCAAGGGCCTTGACGTGGCGCGCTGTCGTCCCCGGCAAGGGCCTTGTCGGGGGTCTGGTGGTCTTCCTCGGCAAGGATCTTGCCAAGGATCGTCGTCTTCTAATCCTCATCTGATCTTGAATATGTCTTCACAAAGATCTGCATGCCACCACAGAGGTGCCTCCCGAGCCCTGGCCCAACGTGGATGATGGCGTTGGGGACCATGGGCTCAAGGGTGGCTCGCTCTGTTGGTGTGGGGCGAGCTGCCCCGGCAAGGGTCTTTCCGGGGGAACCTGCTTCATCCCTCTGCTCTTTGTGGTCTTGGCCTTGGCGTTGCTCCGATTGTCTTGGGCTTCGGTCTTACCTTGGCTGACCTCCCCTGCTCTGTTTGGTGTGACCGCGGGCGCGGCTCTGACTGCCCGTGCACAGGTAAAGAGGTAGAAAAATGCACCCCTCTTTTTGTACACCGACACTATTGCTGCTATCACTGCTATCAAAGCTATCATATTACTTTGCTAGTGATCACATCGCTACAGATAATTAATCTCCAGGTGTGGTTGAATTGACAACTCAGCTGCTAATACCTTCGAATATTCTTTGGCTCCCCTTGTGTCGAATCTATACATTTGGGTTGAAAACTCTACCCTCGAAAACAGTTGCGATCCCCTATACTTGTGGCTTATCAAGCCCCCCCCCCCTTTCCTTCTCTCCTTCCTCTTCCCTTTTCCCCCTTCGGCAAATATGGAAGGGGGAGGCCGAATTGGGGAGGACCCCAAGTAGGATTCCTCCTACTTGGGGCGCACCCTTGCTGCTCCCCTCCCCCTCCCACCTATATATATGTGGGGAGGGGGCGCCTAGAACACACAACATCAATTGTTAGCTATGTGCGGCGCCTCCCTCCACAGTTTACACCCCCGGTCATATTGTCGCGGTGCTTAGGCGAAGCCCTACGCAGATCACTTCACCATCACCGTCACCACGCTGTCATGTTGACGGAACTCATCTACTTCCTCGACACCTTGCTGGATCAAGAAGGCGAGGGACGTCATCGCGTTGAACGTGTGCAGAACTCGGAGGTGCCATATGTTTGGTGCTTGATCGGTCGGAGCTAGAAGAAGTTCGAATACATCAACCGCATTTTCAAACGCTTCCGCTTCCGGTCTACGAGGGTATGTAGACACACTCTCCCCCTTGTTGCTATGCATCTCCTAGATAGATCTTGCGTGAGCATAGGAATTTTTTTGAAATTGTGTGCTACGTTTCCCAACTGTGGTATTAGAGCCAGGTCTATGCGTAGATGATATGCACGAGTAGAACATAAAGAGTTGTGGGCGGTGATCGTCATACTTCTTACCACCAATGTCTTATTTTGATTCGGCGGTATTGTTGGATGAAGCGTCCCGGGCCAACCTTACATGACCACGTTCATGAGACCGGTTCCACCGACAGACATGCAACTAGTTTTGCATAAAGGTGGCTGGCAGGTGTCTGTTTCTCCTACTTTAGTTGAATCGAATTTGACTACGGCCGGTCCTTGTTGAAGGTTAAAATAGCAAACTTGATAAATCACCGTTGTGGTTTTGATGCATAGGTAAGAACGGTTCTTGCTAGAAGCCCGTAACAGCCACGTAAAACTTGCAACAACAAAGTAGTGGACATCTAACTAGTTTTCGCAGGGCATGTAGTGATGTGATATGGTCAAGACATGTTGTGATATACGTTGTTGTATGAGATGATCATGTTTTGTAAAAGTTATCAGCAACCGGTAGGAGCCTTATGGTTGTCTCTTTATTGTATGAAATGCAAACACCATGTAATTGCTTTACTTTATCACTATGCGTTAGCGATAGTTGTAGAAGCAATAGTTCGCGAGACGACCACGACATTACGATGGAGATCAAGGTGTCGAGCCGGTGACGATGGAGATCATGACAATGCTTTGGAGATGGAGATCAAAAGCACAAGATGATGATGGCCATATCATGTCACATATTTTGATTGCATGTGATGTTTATCTTTTATGCATCTTATTTTGCTTAGTACGGCGGTAGCATTATAAGATGATCCCTTCACTAAATTTCAAGGTATAAGTGTTCTCCCTGGGTATGCACCATTGCGACTGTTCATCATGTTGAGACACCACTTGATGATCGGGTGTGATAGACTCTACGTTCACATACAACGGGTGCAAGAGAGTTTTGCACATGCGAAATACTCGGGTTAAACTTGACAAGCCTGGCATGTACAGACATGGACCGGGAACACTGGAGACCGAAATGTCAAACGTGAATCATATAGTAGATATGATCAACATAGAGATGTTCACCAATGATGACTACTCCATCTCACGTGATGATCGGACATGGTTTAGTTGATTTGGATTACGTATCATTTAGATGACTTGAGGGATGTCTATCTAAGTGGGAGTTCTTAAGTAATTTGATTAATTGAACTTACTATCATGAACTTAGTCCTGATAGTCTTTGCATATCTATGTTGTAGATCAATGGCCCGTGCTATCGTTCCCTTGAATTTTAATGCGTTCCTAAAGAAAGCTAAGTTGAAAGATGATGGTAGCAACTACACGGACTGGGTCCGTAACTTGAGGGTTATCCTCATTGCTGCACAGAAGAATTATGTCCTTGATGCACCGCTAGGTGAAAGGCCTGCTGCAGGAGCATATGCTGATGTTATGAATGTCTGGCAAGCTTGATCTGATGACTACTCGATAGTTCTGTGTGCCATGCTTTATGGCTTAGAATCGGGAATTCAAAGACATTTTGAACTTCATGGACCATATGATATGTTCCCTGAATTGAAGTTAATATTTCAAGCAAATGCCCGAGTTGAGAGATATGAAGTCTCCAACAAGTTCTAGCTGCAGGATGGAGGAGAACAGTTCCGTTAGTGAACAAATACTCAAAATGTCTGGGTATCATAATCACTTGACTCAGCTGGGAGTTAATCTTCCAGATGATAGTGTTATTGACAGAGTTCTTCAATCACTGCCACAAAGCTACAAAGGCTTCGTGATGAACTATAATATGCAAGAGATGGATAAGACAATTCCCGAGCTCTTCGCAATGCTCAAAGCTGCGGAGGTAGAAATCAAGAAGGAGCATCAAGTGTTGATGGTTAACAAGATCACTAGTTTCAGGAAAAAGGGCAAGGGAAAGAAGGGGAACTTCAAGAAGAATGGCAAGCAAGTTGCCACTCCTGGGAAGAAGCCCAAAGCTAGACCCAAGCCTAAAACTGAGTGCTTCTACTGCAAAGGGACTGGTCACTGGAAGCGGAACTGCCCCAAGTATTTGGCAGATAAGAAGGATGGCAAAGTGAACAAAGGTATATTTGATATACATGTTATTGATGTGACCTTACTAATGCTCGTAGTAGCGCCTGGGTATTTATACTGGTTCAGTTGCTCATATTTGTAACTCAAAATAGGGGCTACGAATTAGATGAAGATTGGCTAAGGACGAGGTGACGATGCGCGTCAGGAATGGTTGCAAGGTCGATGTGATCGTTGTCGGCACGCTACCTCTACATCTACCTTCGGGATTAGTTTTAGACCTGAATAATTGTTATTTGATGCTAGCGTTGAGCATGAACATTACATCTGGATCTTGTTTAGTGCGAGATGGTTATTCATTTAAATCAGAGAATAATGGTTGTTCTATTTATGTGAGTAATATATTTTATGGTCATGCACCCTTGAGAGAGTGTCTATTTTTGTTGAATCTCGATTGTGGTGATACACATATTCATAATATTGATGCTAAAAGATGCAAAGTTGATAATGATAGTGCAACATATTTGTGGCATAGCCGTTTAGGCCATATTGGTGTAAAGCGCATGAAGAAACTCCACGCAAATGGACTTTTGGAATCACTTGATTTTGAATCATTTTATACTTGCGAACCATGCCTAATGGGCAAGATGACTAAAACTCCGTTCTCCGGAACAATGGAGCAAGCTAATGACTTACTGGAAATAATACATACCGATGTATGCGGTCCGATGAGTGTTGAAGCTCGCAGCAGGTATCGTCATTTTCCGACCTTCATAGATGATTTGAGCAGATATGGGTATATATACTTGATGAAACACAAGTCTGAAACATTTGAAAAGTTCAAAGAATTTTAGAGTGAAGTGGAGAATCATCATAACAAGAAAATAAAGTTCCTACGATCTGATCATGGAGGCGAATATTTGAGTAACGAGTTTGGCCTTCATTTAAAACAATGTGGAATAGTTTCACAACTCACGCCACGTGGAACATCATAACGTAATGGTGTGTCCGAACATCGTAACCATACTTTATTAGATATGGTGCAATCTATGATGTCTCTTACTGATTTACCACTACCGTTTTGGGGTTATGCATTAGACACAGCTGCATTCATGTTAAATAGGGCACCGTCTAAATCCTTCGAGACGACACCGTATGAACTGTGGTTTGGCAAGAAACCTAAGCTGTCGTTTCTTAAATTTTGGGGTTACAACACTTATGTCAAAAGGCTTCAGCCTGATAAGCTCGAACCCAAATCGGAGAAGTGCATCTTCATAAGATACCCTAAGGAAACAATTGGGCACACCTTCTACCACACAACCGAAGGCAAGATATTTGTTGCCAAGAATGGAAACTTTCTAGAGAAGGAGTTTCTCTCGAAAGAAGTGAGTGGGAGGAAAGTACAACTTGCTGAGGTAATTTGTACCTTCTCTCGAATTGGAAGGTAGATCATCACAGAAAATAGTTCCCGTGATGCCTACACCAACTAGAGAGGAAGCTAATGATGATGATCATAGAACTTTAGGTCAAGTTACTACCGAGCCTCGTAGGTCAACCAGAGCATGTTCTGCACCAAAGTTGTACGGTAATCCTGTTCTCGAAGTCATGTTACTAGGCCACGACGAACCTACGAACTATGAAGAAGCTATGATGAGCACAGATTCCGATAAATGGCTTGAGGCCATGAAATCTGAGATAGGATCCATGTATGAGAACTAAGTGTGGACTTTGGTTGACTTGCCCGATGATCGGCGAGCCATAGAGAATAAATGGATCTTCAAGAAGAAAACTGACGCTGATGGTAATGTTACTATCTACAAAGCTTGCCTTGTCGCGAAAGGTTTTCGACAAGTTCAAGGAGTTGACTATGATGAGACTTTCTCACCCATAGTGATGCTTAAGTCTGTCCGAATCATGTTAGCAATTGCCGCATTTTATGATTATGAAATCTGGCAAACGGAAGTCAAAACTGCATTCCTTAATGGATTTCTTAAAGAAGAGTTGTATATGATGCAACCAGAAGGTTTTGTCGATCCTAAAGGTGCTAACAAAGTGTGCAAACTCCAGCGATCCGTCTATGGACTGGTGCAAGCATCTCAGAGTTGGAATCACGCTTTGATGAGGTGATCAAAGCATATGGTTTTATACATACTTCTGGAGAAGCCTGTATTTACAAGAAAATGAGTGGGAGCTCTGTAGCATTTCTAATATTATATGTGGATGACATATTGTTGATTGGAAATGATGTAGAATTTCTGGATAGCATAAAAGGACACTTGAATAAAAGTTTTTCAATGAAAGACCTCGGTGAAGCTGCTTATATATTGGGCATCAAGATCTATAGAGATAGATCAAGACGCTTAATAGGACTTTCATAAAGAACATACCTTGATAAAGTTTTGAAGAAGTTCAAAATGGATCATTCAAACAAAGGGTTTTTGCATGTGTTACAAGGTGTGAAGTTGAGTAAGACTCAATGCCCGACCACTACAGAAGATAGAGAGAAATGAAAGTCATTCCCTATGCCTCAGCCATAGGTTCTATCGTGTATGCTATGTTGTGTACCAGACCTAATGTGTGCCTAGCTATAAGTCTGGCAGGGAGGTACCAAAGTAATCCAGGAGTGGATCACTGGACAGCGGTCAAGAACATCCTGAAGTACTTGAAAAGGACTAAGGATTTGTTTCTCGTCTATGGAGGTGACAAAGAGATTGTCGTAAATGGTTACGTCGATGCTAGTTTTGAAACTAATCCAGATGACTCTAAGTCACAAACCGGATACGTATTTATATTGAATGGTGGAGCTGTCAGTTGGTGCAGTTCCAAGCAGAGCGTCATGGCGGGATCTATGCGTGAAGCGGAGTACATAGCTGCTTCAGAAGCAGCAAATTAAGGAGTCTGGATGAAGGAGTTCATATCCGATCTAGGTGTGATACCTTGCATCGGGTCCAATGAAAATCTTTTGTGACAATATTGGAGCAATTGCCTTAGCGAAGGAATCCATATTTCACAAAAGAACCAAACTCATCAAAAGACGCTTCAACTCCATCCGTGATCAAGTCAAGGAAGGAGACATAGAGATTGGCAAAATACATACGGATCTGAATGTAGCAGACCCGTTGACTAAGCCTCTTCCATGAGCAAAACATGATCAACACCAAGACTCCATGGGTGTTAGAATCATTACAATGTAATCTAGATTATTGACTCCAGTGCAAGTGGGAGACCGAAGGAAATATGCCCTAGAGGCAATAATAAACTTGTTATTTTATATTTCCTTATTCATGATAAATGTTTATTATTCATGCTAGAATTGTATTGATCGGAAAGCCAAATACATGTGTGAATACATAGACAAACACTATGTCCCTCGTGAGCCTCTACTTGACTAGCTCGTTGATCAAAGATGCACTACAAAAAAAAGATACATCCGTGACATTTTGGGCCGAAAGAATTTTTTTCTGTCATGCTTATGACACTTCTATGATGATAATTGTGACAAAACCCGGTATCATCATACATGTGGTTGGCTCCTACTTCTATGACAAAAAATCATGACAGAAAATGGGCTTTTCGTCCTGGGCAGGCCGGAGACGCAGCTGCATGACATTCTTTGGGCCGTCCATGATGGAAAAAACCGTGGTAGAAGCGAGGGCAAGGAAAAATATCGGGGAGTTCCCGGTTACGGTGGGTGGTTGGGGCCGAGCGATGTGCATTTCTCTCGTACACGTACGCGCATGTGCGAGGCATTGCGCTCTAACTGAACCCGAGCGAGGCATTGGGCTCTAACTGAACCTGAGCGATTGCAATGCAGGCTACGCATTACTGAACTCGGGCGAGGCGTTGGGCTCTAACTGAACCCGAGCGATCGATCGATCCCTTGCTGTTAACTGAACCCGAGCGATTCCTTTTCTACTGCTGCTAACTGAAGCCGATCGATGCTGCCTCTAGATGAACAGTGAGTGTTGTTGGGGGGGGGGGGGTTGGATGAACATTTCCTGGTGGGGGGTTGGATGAACAGGACCCTGTGGTAGTAGAGGTCGTTGCCGCTGGATGAACAGGACCCTGATCGATTGAGCCGGTTGGGGGGTGGATGAACAGGACCCCATGGAGGGGTGGATGAACAGGACCCCGTGGAGGGCGGGATGAACAGGATGACCCCGTGGAGGGCTGGTTGAACTGTAGCCGGTGGAGGGCTGGATGAACAGTTGCCCGTGGAGGGGTGGTTGAATAGGACCCCATGGAGAGGGCTGATTGAACAGTAGCCGGTGGAGGAGCCCGCGGTGGAGGCTGGATGAACATGAGCCCATGGATGAACAGTCGCAGGTGGAGGCTGGAGGAGGTCGACGGTGGATGAACAGTAGCCCGTGGAGGCTGGAGGAAGTCGACGGTGGAGATGAACAGTATCCCGTGGAGTCCCGTTTTGCGGTACGCCACACCCCTCCCGATGAACAGGACCCCTGTTTCAACCGTAGCGCTCCAACACAAGTCCGTTTCCTCCGTTTTGCGGTACGCCACACCCCTCCCGATCAATAGGACCCCGTTTCGACCGTAGGAGGTCCAAGAGAAGTCTGTTTCCTCCGTTTTGCGGTACGCCAGATCCCTCTCGATGAACATGATCCTATTTCGACCGTGGCCCGTCGAACACAACACCGTTTCCTCCGTTCTGCGGTATGCTAGGCCTCATTTCCATTGGCTGTTCCGTCCAAGCCGGTTGGCTCCCGATGAACAGCACGCGTTCCGTTGCCTCCCGATGAACACGACGCATTCCGTTGCCTCCCCATGAACACGGCGACAATGCAGTTTCTCTGTTCCGACCCAGCCATGTACACAAGCCCTGGCCGTACGTATGCGCAAGTAGGCGTTCGAGACCCCGCCCGTATGTACGTATGTGGCCATATTTACTTTCTTGCACCCTGGCCGATGTATGTACGTGTACATGCTACGTGCGCGCCTCTACTACAACACGTGCGCGCCTTGACATCGACCAGTATGACGTACACATTCACGACCAGAATGACAACGCTACGTGCGATCTGACCAGGTGGGTCCCGAGTATCAGGCACTTCCTTGCATGCCAAGATGTAGCTGGTGGGTCCCAGCAGTCAGGGGGGATCATTTTTTTGCCCGTAATATGGACGTACTTCCTTGCATGCGAAGATGTAGCTGGTGGGTCCCAGCAGTCAGGAGGAATATTTTTTTGTGAAATACGGTGGCCCGTCTGGTGGGTCCCTGCTGTTAGGTGGAGGAATCATTATTTTGCTGCGGCCGTGGACCAGCTGTCAGCCTCTCCATGTACAGTACTCTTCTGATGGAAGTCGTTCTTTGATCACATTGACCACGCCGCGCCAAGAGCACCAAGCCGGTGGATGACGGCGAGGCCTAGGAAGGGGACGACGCGGAGCCAGGGAAGACGCGACAGTGGATGCCCACGCGGAGAGGAGTACGAGAGTTCACTGGTTCGGCTGCGGTGTGAGGGTGCCGTCGCCACAGGGCCTGGCCAGCGATGGGAGTAGTATGGGGCGGTGAGGCCTCCGCAGCATCACAGCCGGCCACGGGAGGCAGGAGCAGGCGGCACGACCGGCGCTGCTTTGAGCGGCTGGAGCAAGAAGACCAGAGGTTGAAGAAGCACTACAGCCGTTGGATGGACATCGTACGGTCACTGGAGCTAGAATCGTTCATATTGACTAAGTTGACAAAGCCCTCCGTCCCCTTCAACTTAGTAGGCCCACAAGTCAGCCTCCCACTATGGTGGGTCCCAGCTAGCAGGGGGTATTCATTTTTTTGTGCGCAATAAGGAGATACTTCCTTGCGTGCGCAGATATAGCTAGTGGGTCCGACCTGTTAGCAGGGGAAACCTTTTTTTCACGAAATACAGAGGCCCTTCCGGTGGGTCCCAGATGTCCGGTGGAGGAATCATTATTTTGCGCGTAATAAGGAGGCATTTCCTTGTGTGCGGCCGTGGACCCAGCTGTCAACCTCTCCATGTACAGTCCACGTCCGATGGATGTCGTTCATTGACCACGTTGACCACGACGCGCTGAGAGCACCAGGGCGGAGGATGACAGTGAGGCCTAGGAAGGGAACGACACGGAGCCGGGGAAGACTCGGCAGTGGTTGCCCATGCGGTGGGGAGTACGAGGTTTCTTGGTCGGTGTCGTCGTCGCGGAAAATAACAAGAGGTGTGGGTGAGTAGAGGAATGGCCGGCCAGCAATGGAGTAGGGTGGGGCGGTGCGCTGCGGCTGGCAAAGACAGCCAGCCACGGAGGCGGAGCGAGCAGTCCCACCGGCGCTGGTTTGGGCGGCTGGAGCAAGAAGATCAGATATTGAAGAAGCAGCATGGCAGTTGGATTAACATCCAATGGTCACTGCTGCTAGAATCATTTGCGGACTAAATTGACAAAGCCTTTTGTGCACGTCAACCTAGTAGACCCACAAGTCAGCCTCCAAATCTGTCCCAAACGACATACAGCCCGAAATTTCTAGCCAGATTCAAATTAATTTAAAAACTAAACATAACTTAATTTAAATCCAATGAAATTTTACCCGCACAAAAACAATGAAATTTAAAATATTAAAATCCGAAAGAAAAAATATTTTGGAACTAATTGTGTGTTTGCTTTATTTTTTCATTTTACAGCCCATTTAATATTACTTATAGCCCATTTCTTATTACTTATAGCCCATTTTCTCGGCAAAATGCATCCCTCCTCGTCTTGAAAGATTTCCGGCCCAGCAGGGCGTAGAAAAGCATGTAGCCTACGTTTGTTATTCTGCAAAAAAAATAGATGGGCTAGCCATTTTCAAAAAGGAAAAAAACAAACTGGGCTGGTCATGTGCTAGATGGGCCACAACTCCCAAACAACCCAGTTGATACCCTTCTCCGTCCCAAAAAAAAATACTGCGCGCGCTGCTGGGTTCCTACTGTCATCCTCACCATGTACAGTCATTTCCTTATTCCTTTCGGTTGTTGACCATGTTGACAACACTGGAGGGCGGCGCCGCGGTGAGCGAACCAAGGAGGAGGACGATGGTGAGGCCTTGGACGGGAACGAATAGGAGCCGGGGAACATGCGGAGAGTTTTAGGGTGCGATGTGGCTGCTACTTCTTGAGCACTGCGTTGGTTTTCCCTTGAAGAGGAAAGGGTGATGCAGTAAAGTAGTGTAAGTATTTCTCTCAATTTTTTAGAACCAAGGTATCAATCCAGTAGGAGACCACGCTCAAGTCCCATGTACCTACACAAACAAATAAGAACCTTGCAACCAACGCGATAAATGGGTTGTCAATCCCTTCATGGTCACTTACGAGAGTGAGATCTGATAGATATGATAAGATAATATTTTTGGTACTTTTATGATAAAGAGAAATAAAGATGCAAAGTAAAATAAAAGGCAATAGAAATAGCTAAGTGTTGGAAGTTTAATATGATGGAAAATAGACCCGGGGGCCATAGGTTTCACTAGTGGCTTCTCTCAAGAGCATAAGTATTACGGTGGGTGAACAAATTACTGTCGAGCAATTGATAGAATTGAGCATAGTTATGAGAATATCTAGGTATGATCATGTATATAGGCATCACGTTCGTGACAAGTAGACCGAAACAATTCTGCATCTACTACTATTACTCCAAACATCGACCGCTATCCAGCATGCATCTAGAGTGTTAAGTTCAAAAGAACAGAGTAATGCTTTAAGTAAGATGACATGATGTAGAGGGATAAACTCATGCAATATGATATAAACCCCATCTTGTTATCCTCGATGGCAACAATACAATACGTGCCTTGCTGCCCCTGCTGTCACTGGGAAAGGACACGCAAGATTGAACCCAAAGCTAAGCACTTCTCCCATTTCTAGAAAGATCAATCTAGTAGGCCAAAATGAACTGATAATTCGAAGAGACTTGTAAAGATAACCAATCATACATACAAGGATTCAGCAAGGATTCAAATATTGTCATAGATAATCTTGATCATAAACCCACAATTCATGGGTCCCGACAAACACACCGCAAAAGAAGAGTTACATCAAATAGATCTCCAAGAGAATCGAGGAGAACTTTGTATTGAGCTCCAAAGAGAGAGAAGAAGCCATCTAGCTAATAACTATGGACCCGAAGGTCTGAGGTAAACTACTCACACATCATCGGAGAGGCTATGATGTTGATGTAGAAGCCCTCCGTGATCAATGCCCCCTCCGGCAGGACGCCGGAAAAAGCCCCAAGATGGGATCTCACGGGTATAGAAGGTTGTGGCGGTGGAATTAGGTTTTTGTGGATGCTTCTGATGGTTTGGGGGTACGGAGATATATATAGGAGGAAAAAGTACGTTGGTGGAGCAACGTGGGCCCCACAAGGGTGGAGGGCGCGCCTGGGGGAGGTGGGCGCGCCCCCCTACCTCATGCTCTCCTCGTTGATTACTTTACGTAGACTCCAACTCCCTCTGGATCACGTTTGTTCCGAAAATCACGTTCCCGAAGGTTTCATTCCGTTTGGACTCAGTTTGATATCCTTTTCCTTCGAAACACTGAAATAGGCACAAAAACAACAATTTGGGCTGGGCCTCCGGTTAATAGGTTAGTCCCAAAAATAATATAAAAGTGTATAAATAAGCCCATTAAACATCCAAAACAGAATATATAATAGCATGGAACAATAAAAAATTATAGATACGTAGGAGACGTATCAAGCATCCCCAAGCTTAATTCCTGCTCGTCCTCGTGTAGGTAAATGATAAAACAGAATTTTTGATGTGGAATGCTACTTAACATAACTTTCAATGTAATTCTCTTATTTGTGGTATGAATATTCAGAACCGAAAGATTCAAGATAAAATTTTAATATTGACATAAAAATAATAATACTTCAAGCATACTAGCTAAGCAATCATGTCTTCTCAAAATAACATGGCCAAAGGAAGTTATCCCTACAAAATCATATAGTCTGGCTATGCTCTATCTTCATCACACAAAGTATTTAATCATGCACAACCCCGATGACAAGCCAAGCAATTGTTTCATACTTTTGATGTTCTCAAACTTTTTCAATCTTCACGCAATACATGAGCGTGAGCCATGGACATAGCACTATATGTGGAATAGAATGGTGGTTGCGGAGAAGACAAAAAAGGAGAAGATAGTCTCACATCAACTAGGCATATCAATGGGCTATGGAGATGCCCATTAATAGATATCAATGTGAGTGAGTAGGGATTGCCATGCAACGGATGCACTAGAGCTATAAGTGTATGAAAGCTCAACAAAAGAAACTAAGTGTGCATCCAACTCGCTTGCTCACGAAGACCTAGGGCATTTTGAGGAAGCCCATCATTGGAATATACAAGCCAAGTTCTATAATGTAAAATTCCCACTAGTATATGAAAATGACAACATAGGAGACTCTCTATCATGAAGATCATGGTGCTACTTTGAAGCACAAGTGTGGAAAAAGGATAGTAGCATTGTCCCTTCTCTCTTTTTCTCTCATCATTTTTTTTATTTGGGCCTTTTTTATGGCCTTTTTTTTGTCCGGAGTCTCATCCCGACTTATGGGGGAATCATAGTCTCCATCATCCTTTCCTCACTTGGGACAATGCTCTAAAAAATGATTATCATAACACTTTTATTTACTTACAACTCAAGAATTACAACTCGATACTTAGAACAACAATATGACTCTATGTGAATGCTTCCGGCGGAGTACCGGGATATGCAATGAATCAAGAGTGACATGTATAAAAAATAATGAACGGTGGCCTTGCCACAAATACGATGTCAACTACATGATCATGCAAAGCAATATGACAATGATGAAGCGTGTCATAGCAAACGGAGCGGTGGTAAGTTGCATGGCAATATATCTCGGAATGGCTATGGAAATGCCATAATAGGTAGGTATGGTGGCTGTTTTGAGGAAGGTATATGGTGGGCTTATAATACCGGCGAAAAGTGCGCGGTATTAGAGAGGCTAGCAATGGTGGAAGGGTGAGAGTGCGTATAATCCATGGACTCAACATTAATCATAAAGAACTCATATAATTGTTGCAAAAATCTATTAGTTATCGAAACAAAGTATTACGTGCATGCTCCTAGGGGGATAGATTGGTAGGAAAAGACCATCGCTTGTCCCCGACCGCCACTCATAAGGAAGACAATAAATAAATAAATCATGCTTCGACTTCATCACATAACGGTTCACCATACGTGCATGCTACGGGAATCACAAACTTTAACACAAGTATTTCTCAAATTCATAACCCCTCAACTAGCATGACTCTAATATAACCATCTTCATATCTCAAAACAATTATCAAGCATCCAACTTTTCTCAGTATTCAACGCACTTATAAGAAAGTTTTTACTAATCTTGGATGCCTATCATATTAGGACTACCTTCTCAATTTAAGCAAATTACCATGCTGTTTTGTAGGACTCTCAAAATAATATAAGTGAAGCATGAGAGAACGATAGTTTCTATAAAACAAGACCACTGTTGTGCTCTAAAAGATATAAGTGAAGCACTAGAGCAAAAACTATGTAGCTCAAAGGATATAAGTGAAGCACATAGAGTATTCTAACAAATTCCAAATCATGTGTGTCTCTCTCAAAAGGTGTGTACATCAAGGATGATTGTGGAACGCTAACAAACAAAGACTCAAATTATTCAAGACGCTCCAAGCAAAACACTTATCATGTGGTGAATAAAAATATAGCTCTAAGTAAAGTTACCGATGGATGAGGACGGAAGAGGGGATGCCTTCCGGGGCATCCCCAAGCTTTGCCTTTTTGGTGTCCTTAGATTATCTTGGGGTGCCATGGGCATCCCCAAGCTTAGGCTCTTTCCACTCCTTGTTCCATACTCCATCAATTCCTTACCCAAAACTTGAAAACTTCACAACACAAAACTTAGCAGAAAATCTCATGAGCTCCGTTAGCGAAAGAAAACAAAACACCACTTCAAGGTACTATATTGAACTCATTCTTTATTTATATTGGTGTTAAACCTACTGTATTCCAACTTCTCTATAGTTTGTAAACTATTTTACTAGCCATAGATTCATCAAAATAAGCAAACAACACACGAAAACAGAATCTGTCAAAAACAGAACAGTCTGTAGTAATCTGTAACTAACGCAAACTTCTGGAACTCCAAAAATTCTACCAAAATAGGACGACCTAGAAAATTTGTTTAATGATCTGCTTCAATTGTAATCAATATTTTATCACGTTCTGGTGATTTTTAAAAATTGTTTTCGTGAACAGAAAGTTTCTGGAATTTTCAGCAAGATCAAATAACTATCATCCAAGAAGATCCTATAGGTTTAACTTGGCACAAACACTAATTAAAACATAAAAACAAATCTAACCAGATGCTAGATCAAAGATTTATTCCTAAACAGAAGCAAAAAGAAAAAAAACTAAAAATAAAATTGGGTTGCCTCCCAACAAGCGCTATCGTTTAACGCCCCTAGCTAGGCATAAAAGCAAGGATAGATCTAGGTATTGCCATCTTTGGTTTTAGGAAAGAAAAGTGCAAACTTGTTGTCTATGGAATTAATCTTTCTATTTTGATAAAGCACATGACTATTAATGGTAGAAGAAAGATTAAGCACGTTACGGAAATTCGTATCTAAGCTAGCATTCATCCCTTTGATAGTTTCGTTTTGATAGGAAAGCAAAAGAGAAGTAGATTCGACCTTCTCATTCATGGGGTGCCCAAATATGGTTTTGATCTTTTCATAAGTATCTATTGCATCCCCTTCAAGAAAACCTTCTTCAAAAATAGAGTCTATGACATGCTTAAACGACGAGGGTAAGGCAACATAAAAGCTTTTTAAGTATATTTCAATTTGATATTGACGTACATAGCTAGCCCGGATTCTTAGTAATCTATCCCAAGCATCTTTCAAAGACTCATCGAGTAAATAACGAAAAATTCCGGAATCATCTTCATCAAAATTGTTCAGACTCTCATTGATGACCCCGGTAGGTTTTTCTATAGCATCATTGTTTATGAGCATAGAGAGGACAGAGGGATTATCCAAGGCACTAAAACCCGAGAGAGAACCCCTATCCCTTTTTGATTCAGACATGGCGAAAGAAGGTCGAGCGGAAAAGAGAGGGCGAATAAAATGGTGAGGGTGAAGTGGGGTATAGGAAAACGAGAGGCAAATGGCAAATAATGTAATACAAGGGATAAGAGTTTTTGATGGGTACTTGGTATGTTGACTTTTGCGTAGACTCCCCGACAACGGCGCCAGAAATGGCTCGTTGTCGGGAGATCAAATCTTGACTTGACTTTGCATAAGCCTCCCCGGCAACGGCGCCAGAAATCCTTCTTGCTACCTCTTAAGCACTGCGTTGGTTTTCCCTTGAAGAGGAAAGGGTGATGCAGTAAAGTAGCGTAAGTATTTCCCTCAGTTTTTGAGAACCAAGGTATCAATCCATTAGGAGACCATGCTCAAGTCCCACGTACCTACACAAACAAATAAGAACCTCGCAACCAACGCGGTAAAGGGGTTGTAGATCCCTTCACGGTCACTTACGAGAGTGAGATCTGATAGATTTGATAAGATACTATTTTTGGTATTTTTTGATAAAGAGTAATAAAGATGCAAAGTAAAATAAAAGGCAATATAAATAGCTAAGTGTAGGAAGATTAATATGATGGAAAATAGACCCGGGAGCCATAGGTTTCACTAGTGGATTCTCTCAAGAGCATAAGTATTACGGTGGGTGAACAAATTACTGTCGAGCAATTTATAGAATTGAGCATAGTTATGAGAATATCTAGGTATGATCATGTATATAGGCATCACGTCCGTGACAAGTAGACCGAAATGATTCTGCATCTACTACTATTACTCCACACATGAACCGCTATCCAGCATGCATCTAGAGTATTAAGTTCAAAAGAACAGAGTAATGCTTTAAGTAAGATGACATGATGCCGAGGGATAAACTCATGCAATATGATATAAACCCCATCTTGTTATCCTCGATGGCAACAATACAATACGTGCCTTGCTGCCCCTGTTGTCACTGGGAAAGGACACCGCAAGATTGAACCCAAAGCAAAGCACTTCTTCCACTGCAAGAAAGATCAATCTAGTAGGCCAAACAAAACTGATAATTCGAAGAGACTTGCAAAGATAACCAATCATACATAAAAGAATTTAGCGAAGATTCAAATATTGTTCATAGATAATCTTGATCATAAACCCACAATCCATCGGTCCCGACAAACAAACCACAAAAGAAGAGTTACATCAAATAGATCTCCAAGAGAATCGAGGAGAACTTTGTATTGAGATCCAAAGAGAGGGAAGAAGCCATCTAGCTAATAACTATGGACCCGAAGGTCTGAGGTAAACTACACACACATCATCGGAGAGGCTATGGTATTGATGTAGATGCCCTCTGTGATCAATGCCCCCTCCGGCAGGACACCGAAAAAGGCCCCAAGATGGGATCTCACGGGTACAGAAGGTTGCGTCGGTGGAATTAGGTTTTCGTGGATTCCTCTGATGGTTTGGGGGTACGGAGATATATATAAGAGGAAGAAGTACGTCAGTGGAGCGACGTGGGCCCCACGAGGGTGGAGGGAGCGCCTGGGGGATGTGGGCGCGCCCCCCTACCTCGTGCTCTCCTCGTTGATTACTTTACGTAGAATCCAAGTCCTCTGGATCACGTTTGTTCCAAAAATCACGTTCCTGAAGGTTTCATTCCGTTTGGACTCCGTTTGATATCCTTTCCCTTCTAAACACTGAAATAGGCAAAAAAACAACAATTTGGGTTGGGCCTCCGGTTAATAGGTTAGTCCCAAAAATAATATAAAAGTGTATAAATAAGCCCATTAAACATCCAAAACAGAATATATAATAGCATGGAAAAATAAAAAATTATAGATACGTTGGAGACGTATCAGTGGCCACGATGCATGCGAGGCAGCACAGCCAGCCGCGGGAGGCGGGAGCAGGCGGTCCCACCGGTGCTGGTTTGGCTTTGGCGGCTGGAGGAAGAAGAGACTGAAGAAACATGACAGACGTTGAATGTCAATCCAACGGTCAAGGTTGGCACAATTGTTTGTTCACTAAGCTGACACCAAGTAGCATACTTTTTTATATATAGGAAGAAAAGAAAAACTAGGCTCGTTCGCCTGATAACATTCCCGAAACTGCGACCGTTAGATCTTGCGTCGCAACTAAAACTGCAAGGAAAATGCGTTCGTCTACCGTCCTCCTCCCAGGGAACGTTCGCCACATAAGTGACTAGCATCCTTGGTTTTCAACCGAGAGGTCTTGGGTTTGATTCCCAGGAACTCTCAATTTTATCCTCCTTCCTTGCAAAAAAAAAGAAAGAAAATAAAAGACTTGAGAAGGCGTACAGAACAAGATAGTGTACCAGTAAAGAGACGTTGCCGCGTTTTAGAAAAAAAGAGACGTGCTCCTGTAGCAGGTTCGAATCCAAACCTAGGCTATGACTATATATGGTGCTATGCTACTCTGCAAGTAATGAAACTGACATATCCAACGTTCGCTTCTCCTCTTCTCTACTTACTCTGCCTAGCATCAGAAGCTCTGGCCGCAACAACCATGTCCGGTGGCTGCTCGCCCACCTGCTCTTCAGCAGGAAACAACTAGATATGCACCAAGCCACCACCCGTACCATCGCCTGTCGGTCTCATCACACCCCCACTGGCACACGCACCACAACCGGTTGCTCATTGCAACCCGCTGCCGTTGGTGTGGTGCCACTGGTGCAAATCACGCAGAGTCATCCGTCGCATCTCAACCACAATCCTCAACCCTGGCCGAGTCTTCTACAAATGCCCGAATCATGGGGTAATAATATGTTTAAGTGTTGTTCTGCTGCTTTCAGTTGCTAATTTTTTTAATAGTTTGGTTGATGATCTTCCAATTTGATTCGTGCAGAAAAGGGAAGATTCATGTGATTTGTATTTCTAGGAAGTTGCTGATGTGGGGGAATGCAACTACGCTAATTATTTGGTTAGCCGAGGAATCCCAATACCAGCAGGTTGGGGTGTTGAACAAGTAACTGAAGGAATGACACAAGAGGAAGATGCAGAGCAGAAGGTTAAAGATGCAGTTCCTCTGATCATGGCCAAGCAACAACTGTTGAACGGCCTTGACAGCAATGAGGAGATGAAAGAGCTTGTGAAGATAATGGGAAAAATCGATGTGCTTTGTAGGATGATTGTCTCTTTATTTGCAGTGTATGTAGCACTCATGATGTATTCAGTGGCTATGACATGAGCACTTTGCTGAAACTAGTAATGAATCAAACATGTGTAGCAGGTTGGGCGTAGTGTTGTGAACATCTAATGATTTCTATTAACGGAAATCGGGGGGTATCCCCTTTTGCTCATAAATAAATAAATAGCAGAGGCCCTTTTGGTAATAAATAAATAAATTAGCAGAGGCCCCGTCGGGTCAGCTTTGTTTCCATTCGAAGAAGTCGAGCAAATTGCAGTCCAACAGCAAACTATGTCATCAAATTCAAGTTTCACAGCCAAATATGAGTACAACTAAACAACAATGTCATCATGTTTTAGTCGTCATACAATCATCAACCACAAATGAACATACATAACAAGTGATGTTCTCACAGCAAAATACTAAACAACACGTTCATCAGGTTTCAGTTGTCATAGCAAACACAATTTCACATAGTACATAAAAAACGTCTTCTGACAAGCAAATACGACAAAAGCAATCTAATCATCATCCGCAGCAGCAGCTTCAACATCTTCGCCATGTGTATCAGTCTGAATCGTAATTCCGCAGAGGTGTCTTCTTCATCATCCTCAATGTCCTCAAACGTTGGCTTCTTCTTGATCAACTTTTGTATGTCCACAACATGACAGACAATCTTTTCGCCAGTGTCATTGACGTGATGGTTCTCAAAGATATTAGGAACATCTGTGGAATCTTGTACATCAGGAGCAGTGTAAGCATCATCTTGTTGTGCAACTTCATTAAACGAATTCCTCTGCTCAAACCTTTGCAATACTCTCCAGTCATCGCTACGTGCAAATGTGTCTTCCAAGAAAAATATCTGTGTTGCTTGATTTGCCAAAATAAAAGGCTCGTTGGTCTGGTACGCCGCCTTGACATTGATGGATTTGAAATAATCATCAGCTCTGGGTTCTGCGATCTCGGAAAACAGGTTATACCAACGACAAAGACAATGTAACCACACACCGATGATCCTCAAATCGAGATATATGCAATCGAACAATGTCTCATTATGTTAGCATACATTTCAGTTGTCTCTCTGTCGTACGTATCCGTGCTCATGATGGCACTATTTTGTGTCTTCCTGCCTTCGTCGCGTGCAAGGGTGTTGTAGCGCACATCTCCAACAATGCAAGATTCATAATGTCTTACCCGAGTATCAGGATCCATTCCTAGTGCGTAAAGGGCATCATCAACTGCCTGCCCATCCTCCGGCATATTCTTAACCTATGGTTAGAAAATAGACAAGCTGATCATCTTATGTACTCAATATATTAAAAAAAACTGACAGTGAAATTCAAAAAGCTTACATGGCTCTTGAACCATTTCGCAAATCCTGCCATAACCAGTTTGTCAGCGTTTCTTGGATTTTGCGGCAGTAACTCCTTTTTGTAGATGTTGCACAACATAGTTATCACGTCAAACATCTAAATATATAAAAATGTGCTGCAAGTTTAGTAGATTATGATGTATAAGATGCAGTACTTAGCACTTACTTGATATAAGGTAGTATCTCAGGACAGTTATTCAACACATACCAAACCATTTTGTCCAAATCTTTAGGTTTGTCCTCTTGTCGACTCTTCCCTGTAACTCGAACAGAATAATCGAAAACATTGAGCCCGGGATTGTCTTCACCCACCTCTTTGCTAAGATGATCAGCTGTTTCAATGTATTTTGAGCATAATGTCAATGCTTGTGTAGCAATGTAGGCCTCTGCAATGGAACCCTCGGGTCTAGCTCTATTCCTAACATAGCCCTTGAAAGTGCCTAGCCGCCTTTCAATAGGGTACATCCAGCCATACTGTACTGGACCTCTAAGTAGTGCCTCATCAGGTAGATGAACAGCCAAATGCACCATCACATCAAAGAAGGCTGGAGGATATATCTTCTCAAGGTCGCATAGGATAGTTGGTATCTTGTCTCTAAGATGCTCCAAAGCATCTACCCTGATATTTCTACCGCAGAGTTCCCTGAAGAATTGCCTCAACTTTGCAACTGCTCTGTATAAGTCAGGGCGGCCCAATCCTCTAAGGATAACAGGTAAAACCCTTTGAAGTAGGACGTGGCAGTCATGAGTTTTCAACCCTTGTACCTTGTTTCCATTTGCACTAACTCTCCTTTCAGGGTTGGAAGCAAATCCATGTGGGAATCTCACACATGACAGGACCTCGCAGGATTATTTTCTTTTTACCCTGTCCAAGACGTACACAGCTGGTGCCATATCCCATGGTTTACCATCATCTTGCACCTGCAAATCCTGTCTGATACCCAGGTGTGTCAAATCAATCCTAGATTTTAAGGCACCTTTCGTCTTGCCTTCAGTATTAAGAAGTGTGCCGATAATGCTGTCACATATATTTTTCTCGATGTGCATCACATCAAGATTATGCCGCAGATCCAAATCTTTCCAATACTCCAAGTCCCACAAAGTGGACCTGCGGGTAAACAATAATCTCTCTTCTGCCCTGCCACACTTCCTTTTCCCGCTACCATTACCAGGATGGTTTCCTGGTGTAATATGGCTGACCTTCTCTAATTCCACTTGCAACTCATCGGTGGTGAGCCTCTTTGGCGCATCACGGTTTTCATGCTCTGCACAGAACACAAGTCTTCGGTATTTTGTAGGACGTGGCTTGTCCTTGGTAAGGAAACGACAGTGTCCAATGTAACAGATCTTGCTAAGTATTGAGTATGACTACGGATTCCTGTCACAACGAACACATGCATTGTAAGCATGTGTCGTTCGCCCTGACATAGTGCCCAGAGCTGGATAATCATGGATACACCAAATTATAACAGCACGCAGAAAGAAATCAGCTGGTGGGTTGCTATATAGGTCTCAAGTGAGAACACCCCTCAATAGTTGTTGAAGTTCCTCCACAAGAGACTCCATGAATAAATCAAAATCCTTTCGAAGACTTTTTGGACCTGGGATGAGCAAGGCCATCATGTAGTTTGATTATTTGGTGCAAACATTTGTAGGCATGTTGTAAGGGATAGCAAGCACTGGCCACATGCTATATGTGGCGACCTGGTGGCCAAATGGGTTAAATCCATCTGAAGCTAAGCCAAGTCTAATGTTTCTCGAGTCAGCAGCAAAATTTTTATGTTTCTGATTGAAGCTTTTCCACTCACTACCATGAGATGGATGGCTCATTACATTCTGATCTCTATACTCCTGGTTCCTAGAATGCCACAGTACATCCTCTCTTGTTTCAGCATCATGAAACAACCTCTGCCTTGGTGTAATTGGAAAATGTCTCCGAACATTATGAGGAATCCTCTTCACAACATCGCCATATTTCCATCTTGATGATTTGCATTTTGGGCATTCACTTAAGTTGGCATAATCCTTCCGGAACAGAACACAATTATTCTTACAAACATGGATCACATCATATCCAATTCCAACTGCACAAAGGAAATTCCTCATTTTACTGTAGGTGTGTGGCAGCTCAGATGCATCTCAAAAAGCTTTCCGGAAAGCATCCAACATCGCATCGAATGATTTGTTCATCATTCGCTCACATGTCTTCACCTGAAGAAAGGTGACCATAGCTGAGGATACTGACAGCTTATTTCCTGGGGTGATAGCCATGTTGCACTGTTCCAACATGCAGGCCCACCGTTTTTCTTCTGCAGGTGCTACGAAATGCTTGTGCATTTCGTGAACTTTCATTCACGAAATGCACAAGCATTTCGTAGCATTGTTTCAATGTTGGTCAAACTCACTGGCTCCGCCACCACCACCTCCTCCTCCTCTTCCACCTGAGCATCAGGCAAATCAAGATGGTGATCTGTTGCTTCCACATAGTCAGTAACATTGACGTTCACAGCTTCACCATGATGAACCCACCTAATATATGTGACCGACATCCCATACAAGTGTAGATGATTTTGCACAGTTGACTGGGATCTTGTAACTGAATTCATTCAACTGCTACACGGGCAGAGCACATCTGATTTCGAACCACCATACTCAGCTCTGATATAGTTCATGAAGTTTTCAACCGCCTCGACATATGCAGCGGAAGTTATCCAAGTCCTGTCGATCTGTTAGACATACAAATTAGTTCTTCTACTAGATATTATAGGGAAAACATATATGCTTTTTTATGAAGTCCAGGAAAAAAATACCTAGGTCGATGTCTAAAGCTATGGCAAGATATTTGGACGAGCGGATCTAAGTAACGAAATATATTTAAAGCTAATTCAGCAAACATATTTGAGTGCTAAATTATGGCAAGCTGTTTCAGCAGTCAATGAGGCCAAGCACACATCCATCAAACTATCGAAGGCTATCGCAGCAACAAAGATCGAGTATAAAACGACGTAGAGCTATTTCACCTAATAGATTGGCTACTAGACCATGGCAATCTACGTCACAATAAATATATGGCACGATATTTTAGCAACTAATCGGGCTTGGCATGCCATCTCAACTAAGAAGATTGAGTGCAGAACAGGGCAAGGAAGCTTCTTAAGCAGAGCATATAGACTGTAAACTACTTCGGCAAACAATGAGATTAACAGCGTCTATCAGCTAACATTCATCGCTACACCGACATGCACGGGACCTCAGTCTAGAATGCGCATACCGTGGGAGAAGCTGACCGCCGTGCGTCTCCACACGGATGTTGCCAGCGGTGGCAGCCCTGACCGCCGTGCGCCTCCACAAGAACGCCGCCAGTGGTGGCGGCGCGGCTAGAGGACAGTAGTCTACGAGAGCGTACTATGGGAGCAAGAGGATCGCCGTGCGTCCCTGAGGGAGTCCCGGATTAGGGGGTGTCCGGATGGCCGGACTACCATCATCGGACGGACTATCATCGGCCGGACTATCATCATCGACCGGACTCCAAGACTATGAAGATACAAGATTGAAGACTTCTCCCCGTGTCCGGATGGGACTTTCCTTGGCGTAGAAGGCAAGCTTGGTGATGCGGATATGTAGATCTCCTACCATTGTAACCGACTCTATGTAACCCTAGCCCTCTCCGGTGTCTATATAAACCGGATGGCTCTAGTCCGTAGGACCATCATCACAGCAACCCTTACAATCATACCATAGGCTAGCTTCTAGGGTTTAGCCTCCTTGATCTCGTGGTAGATCCACTCTTGTAAACATCCACAATATCAATATCAATCAAGCAGGACGTAGGGTTTTACCTCCATCAAGAGGGCCCGAACCTGGTTAAACATCGTGTCCCTTGTCTCCTGTTACCATCCGCCTAGGCGCTTGCAGATTGGGACCCCCTACCCGAGATCCGCCGGTTTTGACACCGACATTGGTGCTTTCATTGAGAGTTCCTCTGTGCCGTCACCGATAGGAAGGATGCCTCCTCCCGTCTTCAAAGACGGTATTTTCGCCAAAGGAGCCTTGGCCGCCGGCCAAACTATCCGGCTAGGTGGTTTTCTTATGACCGCCTGTCCGGCCATCGCTTCGACAATGACCTCTCAAGTCGTCAAAAGCAATTTTCACGTCAGCTCGAATTCGCCGAGCGGCTGGATCAATAGAGCTCTCGTCCAGAACGAGCTCTTGGATCGCATCGCCGCCTCGGGAGTCGCCATGACTACGATCGATTGGGCTTAAAACCGATCCGAGAGAGATTAACTCTCCCGGTCACCCACCACGCGATGGTAGAGGAACAATGCGGCAACGCTTCTCTGTATTGAAAACTAGTCATGTCCGGACCCCAACCCCCATGCCGGATTCCCGCGGAGGGACGGGCTTCGATCACACACCGAACTTAAAGTCGCATCGGACGGACTCGTTGGACAACGTCCGAAATCCAAGCTTCCAAAATTGGAAACTTCTTGGCCTTCGAGCCTTGAGATGGGTAGGGTTCTGGACTTAGTTCCACCCACCCGCCCAGACATATCGATCTATCTCTAATTCGGCAAGAGCCCGCCGAGACAGTACATCACTCTTGGGCGATTCCTCCCGGTTATGGACGGGATAAAGGACTGCCGAGAGGAAAACATAATCTCAATCTTCGCAATAATTGCACGGACAAGGGAATCCTAAACGCCATAAGTCGTCGCGAAATTACGCGCTTTGCTGACTTGGTGACCATCGTACAAAAGTACTGCGCGATGGAGAGCGCCTGGAAAACTGAAAGTAAAATTTGGGCTAATCTGGCCCCGAATACATCCCTAGTCCGGAACCAAAGGGTGCATCATTATCAAGCACCTAGGTTGAATACCAAAAACCAAAACCCCAAAGTGCGGAACCGTCTTCGAGGGCTGGCTAAACGGACCTGCAAAATTCATAGCACGAGGGCGCCACTCCAACTCATAGCCTCCGAGCATGTTGGATACTACGGCAGTGGCCAAAAGTGGCGAAGAGCTTCTAGCTTCAGAATCCCAGCCCAAGCAACACCGAAGACGGTGTTAATAGTCTTCGAGACTTTCGCATCAAATAACATGCAAAAACGACAACTCCGCAACCTGGCCGAAGTCTACCAAGTAGCAACAATAAATCCATGGAGTGACACGGCTATCACCTTCAATGCCAGTGACGAACCTAAATTCCGAACTGCCCGGGCGCCAGCCGCATTGGTCCTCAACCCGATAGTAGACGGCTTTCGCCTTACTAAGGTACTCATGGATGGCGGCAGCGGACTAAACCTCATCTATGAGGAAACCCTCCGAAAAATGGAAATAGACTGGAACAGCATCGAGCGAAGAAGCACAACCTTTAGAGGAATAATCCCCAGCCGGGAAACATGCTGCACAGGAAAAATCACGCTGGACGTAGTGTTCGGCTCGCCGGACAATTACAGGTCCGAGGAGGTCACATTTCAAGTGGCCCCGTTCAATAGCGGATATCATGCTTTATTAGGACGAGAGGCATTCACAATTTTTCAAGCTATACCCCATTATGGGTACATGAAGCTTAAAATGCCCGGTCCCAACGGAATCATCACTCTCGCTAGTGATCCGAACATAGCACTCCGCGCCGAAAATAAGACAGCCGCACTAGCCCTCGAGGCACTATCCAAAGCCCTAGCGGCCGAGGAACTCACCGCGATGCGCTCCACGGTGAACAGGGACGATGTGATACTTGATAAAAGATCCAAGTCCACCTCTTTTAAACCAGCGGATGAAATAGTCAAATTCCAAGTCCACCCAACGGACCTAGCAAAGACGGCCTCCATCGGAGCACAATTAAACCCCGATGTAGACGCCGACTACGAGAATTTCTACAAGAAAAGCTGGGACATCTTTGCTCGGCACCCTTCGACATGCCAGAATCCCACGTCGGTGGCCGAGCACAGCCTAAATATCCTAAAAGGATTCAAGCCGATCAAACAGGCCCTTCGACGATTTTCGAACCCAAAAGACAGGCAATGGGAGAGGAGCTAGCCAAACTATTGGAAGCCGGATTCATCGGAGACATCAAGCATCCGGATTGGCTAGCAAACCTGGTAATGTTACCAAAGAAGGACAAATCCTGGCGCCTATGTGTCGATTTCAAAGACCTAAATAAAGCCTGCCCAAAGGATCCCTTCCCCCCCCAAGATCGACCAAATCATCGATGCCACTGCAGGCACGATTCATTGTGCTTCCGGACGATACCGCTATCACCAAATCAAGATGGCGAAGCGGATCAAGCCGCAACGACATTCATTACTCCATATGGACCATTCTACTTCAACACGATGCCCTTCGGACTTAAAAGCGGCGCAACATATCGGCGCATGATTCGTACATGTCCGCTACCCAGATCGGCAAAACAGTAGAGGCATACGAGACGACGTAGTCGTCAAAACTAAACACGTCGAAACTCTAGTAGACGACTTGAGGCTCACATTCGACAACCTCAGAGCATATGACATCAAGCTGAATCCGGAAAAATGCGTTTTCGGCCCCACCCGTAAAGCTGCTTTGGGCTTCATCGTATCCGGTAGAGGAATTGAAGCAAACCCAGCCAAGATCCGAGCTCTGTCACAGCTAGATATCCCAAAAGACCTCAAGCAATACAAAATTGATTGGATGCATGGCGGAGGCGCTTTATCTCCGTCTAGGGAAAAGGCATTACCCTCTATCGCCTCCTTAGGCGCACGAACACCAGTGGACGGATGCTGCCACCGCCGGACTCGAAGAAATAAAGGCCATATTGGCAACAATCCGGTCTGGCTGCGCCCAACCCGGGCGAACCAATGTTGTTATACATCGCAGCTACGCATCAAGTTGTAAGCGCGGTACTCGTCGTCGAGCGAGAAGCGAAGGGCATAAATTCCCTCTTCAAAACCAGATACTATGTATCCCTTGTGTTAACCCCGCAAGTCCGTTACCGCACTATCATAAGATAGCATACGCGGTGTTCATGGCATCCCGAAGCTCCGACACTACTTTCAAGAGTGTTCGATAACAAATGGCCTCAAGTACCACTCAACGACATTATAAACAACCGCGATGCGACGGGCAGGATTGCAAAATGGGCCATCGAGCTCTTACCATTTGATATATCTTACAAACCTCGGCGAGCTATAAAGTCACAAGTTTTGGCTGACTTCGTCGCGGAATGGACCGAAGCCGAACTCCCTAAAGAATACGACGCATGCTCCAATTGGATTATGCACTTCGACGGCTCCAAAATGTTAGCCGGATTGGGGGCTGGCATCGTATTGACGTCCACGACCGGGGACACAGTCCAATACGTACTTCAGATAATGTACACGGACTCCAACAACGCAGCCGAATACGAGGCCCTTTTACATGGTCTCCGGATGGCAATCTCCATGGGCATTCAACGCCTAGAGGTGCGCGGGGATTCAAACCTCGCAATATCCCAAATAAACGGAGACTTCGACGCCAAAGATCCGAAAATGGCAACATATCGCAACGCTGTCCTAAAAATGTCAGCCCGGTTCGAAGGACTTGAATTCCATCACGTCGCCCGGGATAATAACCAAGCAGCCGACGTACTAGCACGCATTGGCGCAAAACGCGACGCTGTCCCTCCTAACATCTTCCTGGAACGGCTCTTCAAGCCATCCGTACTATGGGAAGAGGAGTCCGGAACTAACAAACCGGAACAAGCCGCACCAACCGGCGATTCAGCCGATGACATAACACCTTCCGCCCACGACATAATGGCAGTAATTGCCCCGTGGACAGAACCATTCCTTGCCTACTTGCTTAGGCAGGAGCTTCCCGAAGACCAAAATGAGGCCCGCTGCATTGTCCGCGATCTAAAGCCTACAAGGTCTATGAGGAGAACTTTATAAGAAAAGCACAACCGAGTCCTTCAAAGGTGTATCTCTCAAGAGGAAGGGCGGAACCTCTGGCTGAAATTCATGCGGACTAGGCGGACACCACGCCGCAGCTCGGGCCCTTGTAGGAAAGGCATTCCGACAGGATTTTCTTGGCCGACGGCCCGGCGGATCTCGGGACTTAGTCCAAAGATCGTCGGTTGTTAGCTCTTTGCTAATCGAGCCATATGCCACCCACCGCCCTCAATACTATACCCATTACCCGGCCGTTCATGTCAGGGGGCTTGACATGGTTGGACCACTTAAAGGGGGAACCCACAAGCAAAGGTACCTATTGGTCATGGTGGAAAAATTCACCAAATGGATAGAGGCCAAGACAGTTAAAACGGCAGAGTCCGGACCAGTGATAGACTTTATATCCGGGGTAGTACACCGTTATGGTGTCCCCACAGCATCATCACCGATAACAGCAAGAACTTCACCGCCGATGAGGTTAAATCATGGTGCAAAAATATGGGCATCAAGCTCGATTACGCTTCAGTCTATCATCCTCAAACCAGCGATCAAGTGGAGCGAGCAAATGGTCTAATAATGAGCGGCATCAAACCTGCACTAGTGCGGTCCCTTACGAAATCGACACGACTGGGTAGAGGAGCTCGACTCCAGACTGGGGCTGCGGACAACGCCTAACCGTACTACGGATTCACACCATTTTTATGGTGTACGCGCAGAAGCAGTTTTGCCCTGCGACATCATTCATGACTCACCTCGAGTGCGCATGTACGAAGAAAAAGAAGCCGAGTTGGATCGGCAGGACAGCTTGGACGCATTGGAGGAAGAGCGCGACGTCGCCAAGGCTCGTTCCGCATTCTATCGCCAGGAGGCTCGAAGATATCAAAGCGTAGAAGCACGGGCCAAGACTTACAACGTTGGCGAACTGGTTCTACGCCTGCCGGACAAGAAAAAGGACAAGCTCAAGCCCAAATGGGAAGGCCCCTTCATCATCGATCAAGTCCTGACCGGCGGAGCGTACCGTCTACGAAATGCATCGGATAACCGACTCGAGCCGAACCCATGGAACGCAGCCCGCCTCCGACGATTCTATGCCTAGCACCGGACTAAGAGTTCATCCCTTTCCCCCCGTCCAAACATTTTTTTTACTACTTCAGCTGCCTTTTGTTTATCTTTTTCTTCTCAACCCTATTCATCCAAGCCTTCAAGGGCCTACTTGCATAGCGTTCGCGCAAGAATTGATGTGCTATCCGCACTCATTATATTCGGGGCTTCTTTACCGAAGCTTAATTATACGGCTTCATGCCCAACACATGTGTCAAGCCTCCACATGTACCTTTTATTCACCATTATATGCATCGATATGACTTAAGTTTTGGCCAAGCTGGGTTGCTGGCCCTGTGCTTACCCCTACGTTCCCGATTGTTCGGCTAGGCGGTAAAGGAGCACCTCTGCGATTGTTTCTTGCGGGTCACCGGATGTGTACCTCAGATCGGGTGAAGCGAAAGCTAGCGTTCTTAAGGGAATATTCGGTCGGTGACTTAAAAGATGATTTTTATCCACTTATTTATCTGCCCCAGATGTTTTTACGCTTTTTCGCAGTCGGACATGCACTTTAGGGCATGCCACCCCTGAGGAAAGGAACCCTTAACGGAACTATTCTCCCGGAAGATGTTTCTTACTACCCATGTAATATAACATAACTAGTTGGGCACTTGTCCGATAAAGCATCGATGACCCCTATGCTGGTCTCCATGCATACCCCAGCTTGTTTCTTAACCGAGAAGGTATTCGGACACACTCCGGACTCTAGGGTCCCGAGGTCAAAGCGAAAAGGTCGGCAAAGACAAGCGATCTACAATCCGGCTAGAAGGCATTTTGTATGTCATTTTATAATACATTGTCAAATCGGTGATTGTATTCTTCCTCAATCCGTCTAACAAAGTTGTCTAATTTACAGTCTGTTTGGAAAATTTCGTGGCCAACTCCACTTGGCGTATACTAAACTCACAGGATCTCCTTCCCATCGGGCCCCACAGTCCGACTTGCCATGTGGTTGGGATCCGCCTTCTTGTACCGCGTCTTTACCATGGCCCAGCCTCCACGGCACCTTGGCGGCAGGCGAAATCTTCCATAAATGGAAGCGCTGCCGACTCCCCTCAGCTTCTCCATAAGCTCCCAAGACCCTCGGGTATGGAGAAGGCTGGCCATAACGCTGGATAGCGCCGCTCATAGCCTGCCGAACTCGTTCGATCGGTTGCAACAATTCGGAAGTTGATCACCCGTTGTTATGGGCATCTCCTCCATGAGGCGACACTGTGAGCATACCTCATGACATATATTCATCAAATTGACTTCCTCGCCGAACTCTTCTTTTCAAAGGAGTTCGATCAAGCACTTACTATATATGCCGCGACGAAGACGCTGATTCTCCTTAACGGAGCCCACAGCTCGGCCCGAACGCCTTTCAGCTCTTCTCCAAGCTGGGCATGGGCATCCTGGAGCTTGTTCCTTTCATGCTGCACCTTATGCAGCACCCTCTCGCCGGCCTTTAGTTGGCGCAGAAGTTCTTGCCTGTCCGGATCTTGTCCGGCAGCACCTGCAATGTCGTTTTTTAGACTTACGCAAAGGCCCAACGCTACTTATCTTTCTAAAATAATGCGTTACGTGAGAGGTCCTTGCGTTTCCTCCTGCGCTTGTAAAATGCGGCCTCAAGTTGGGCCTTGCACTCTTGCAGCCCCGAGACAGTTGGGTATTCTTCTCGGTAAGATCCTCGTTTCATATGATCCTTAAATCAGTTAATATAACTACTTTAAGTCTCGGGGCTCTTGGCATATATAACTATTAAATTCTCTTACCGTATGTCTTTTACATCTTGCTCCATGGCTCGTAAAACTATCTTGAGCAGCATGAAGGTGCGCGTCCCCGTGTTAAAGGCAGTCAACGCCCGGGGAGAAGCACGCGTCACGAAATACTGTCGTGGCGCCTATGATTCAGGCACACTCCACCTCGGACTTGGTGGCGGACGGTCTGTCGGCATCCTCCATCGGAGGAACGTCCGGCTCGCGCCAAGCGCCGCCTCCCCCTCGACCAAAAGGGAGCCCGGCTGGTAGAGGTTGGATTGACAACTTCCACACCCACAGTCCGGCGGACGCTTTTTTCCCTATAAAAGTCATGAGCACTCAAACGCTTCCTAGGAACGTTGCTCTAAATACTGAATTGTGAGCTACACCTTTGCGGCGACGTTTCAGTCCGCGCCGCGCTCCTCTTCCGCCTACTGGTCCGAACTGGCCCTTGTTGGTCAGCCACCATGGCTCGGCTACTCGCCCTAGGGCGCCTCCTGCTGATGCCATCATATACGGTGGTCGGAAATAAGCAAGGAAGGAATGACGGTGTCAGGGCTTCGGCCGCAATCACCTGGGAAGCCGGATATAGTCCGGGATAATCCGCCGTGATGGCGACTAAAACATTGTCCATGCTGAGCTGGTGGAACACCCTGTCGATTAGCTCCACCTTTATGTCCGGATCCTCTTCGGAGGCCGGATCCCGGGATCTCTCTGGATCCTCAGGCTGCGGAGCCGGACTTAGCATTCCCTCCACGGTCCGGCGCAGTTCCTGCGCGCCGAAAGAAGAACACAATATAAGAAACTCAAGTTTCAAAAGGCACGGGTCGGACACGCTGAGTGTTCGCTTACCCAAGGCCGGGGATTGTTCATGGAAAACCCATTTAACGGGTTCGTCCGAAGGAAATCCTCCTTCTCCCCCTTATACAGGCCGGATAAGATCGTCACGGATCTTGGCCGAATCCGACCCTTTGGCCATGACGAGTGGCATCGTCCTCCCCGTTGAAATCCCACATGGGGTGGCCCCTGTATTGTAATGGCTGCACCCCCCGCGTAATGCATGTTGCCATGACTCCAATCATGGTCAACCGGGCATGGGCCAGTAACCTTATTCGGCCCATCAAATAATGGACGCTCTTGTCTTCCTCGGGACGGGCTCCGTGGACGCCAACTAAGGCGTTTCTTCAGAGGAGCATTGCTGAACTCCGGGAGGCCGATCCGAACAGGGTCCGGCAGCGGAGCGTCTTCTATATAAAACCATTCCGAAGGCCAGTCTTCGGGCGCCTTCTTAGGGGTTCCGGATGGATATCCGGTCCCGGCAATGCGCCATATTTCGGCGCCGCCCACTTGATATATGGACCCCTCGTGAGAGCGGGGTACAAGGCAGAACAACCTCTTCCACGGCTGAAGTGGGGCTCGACGCCAGGAAAAGCTCGCAGAGAGCTACGTAACCCGCAATATGCAGGATTGAGGTGGGCGTGAGGTGATGAAGCTGGAGTCCGTAGAACTCCAGGAGCCCGCAAAGGAATGGATGTACAGGAAATCCGAGCCCCCTTATCAGATAGGGGACGAAGCATACCCGCTCCCCTTTGTTGGGATTTGGGGTAACCTCCGCTTGCTTCCCACCTTTGTAGGTGGCTAGCCTGCTCAAACCGGAACCATGAAGGCCGAAGGAGATATCCCCCACTTGAGCTTCACCAGCTCGTTGTGCGACAGAGCATCTCCTCCAATCTCCGGCAAAGGGCCGAGCGCGAGAAGAGGAGCGCGTTGACGGTCCATGATGGAATGGATTCTTGGTCGAAAGCGCTCCGATGAGTATTTGCGAGAGGAAGATGGTGAATTGATCTGGATTCTTGCCTCCCTTATAGGCAGATTATTCGCACAACTAGGGGTAAAACATAAAAGACACCTTGGCTTTTCACGTTCATGTGACGCGTGGAAGAAGGCCATTATTGGGCGTGGAAGCCAAAACAGCGCAACATTGATGAGGAAGTTGGACCTTTGTTCGCGTGCACGTAGAACTTGAAGGAGAACCCGCCTTGCAACGCCAAGACTACACGCATCTTGGACTTATCGTCATTGAAGCCTTGTTCGGGGCTACCGAGGAGTCCCGGATTAGGGGTGTCCGGATGGCGGACTACCATCATCGGCGGACTATCATTGGCGGACTATCATCATCGACCGGACTCCAAGACTATGAAGATACAAGATTGAAGACTTCTCCCGTGTCCGGATGGGACTTTCCTTGGCGTGGAAGGCAAGCTTGGCGATGCGGATATGTAGATCTCCTACCATTGTAACCGACTCTATGTAACCCTAGCCCTCTCCGTGTCTATATAAACCGGATGGCTCTAGTCCGTAGGGACCATCATCACAACAACCCTTACAATCATACCATAGGCTAGCTTCTAGGGTTTAGCCTCCTTGATCTCGTGGTAGATCCACTCTTGTAAACATCCACAATATCAATATCAATCAAGCAGGACGTAGGGTTTTACCTCCATCAAGAGGGCCCGAACACAGGTAAACATCGTGTCCCTTGTCTCCTGTTACCATCCGCCTAGACGCACAGTTCGGGACCCCTACCGAGATCCGCCGGTTTTGACACCGACATTGGTGCTTTCATTGAGAGTTCCTCCGTGCCGTCACCGATAGGAAGGATGCCTCCTCCCGTCTTCAAAGACGGTATTTTCGCTAAAGGAGCCTTTGCCGCCGCCAAACTATCCGGCTAGGTGGTTTTCTTATGACCGCTTTGTCCGCCATCGCTCGACAATGACCTCTCAAGTCGTCAAAAGCAATTTTCACGTCGAGAACCGTGGTGCCGACGTGATCGGTCTTGACTGGGAGGGCGGCTTTGGTGGAGCGAATGAAGTGGATGGGGATGGGGGAGGGGTTTGGGGAATATTATTGGCTAGTTGGCGAAGGCGGTTAAATTTGGGATTTGGGGAATTTTTTTGGGGGATTTTCGCGGTGGGCGGGGGGAGTTTGGCGCATGGTCGGCTTCTCTAAGTGCAGTCCCACGTGTCAGTGAAGAGGCAAGCCGAAGCGCATTCCATTTGCGTGAGCCGTGTGCAGGACCGAGCGTGTGTGGGGTGCAATGCGACCGCGACAGGGGTGTTGTGAGTGTACCACCTTTTTCCTTTTAAACTAGGTGCTTCGCCCCCTCAAAGAAAACTTGATGCGTCGCGCGATCCATCGATACTACTACTAGTAATATGGTAATCCAGACTAAAACGACGCGGCCGGGTCTTTTCCCGCGCGATATGCTAGGAGGTAGGCTTAGTTGGGTTTTTTAGGACGAGTAATGCTACACCTACGTAATCCCAGTTACGTAATTAACGTAATGTGAAACGTGTGAGCTGTTGATTATAGATTGGGGGGAGGGAGGGGCCCACCACCATGAAAATCAGGGAGGAGAGAGAGAGGCAATTTACGTTAACCCTTTCGTAGGTTCCCGTAGATGTAGAAAGATGTGAAATGCGTGAATGTGTAGTGGACGTACTATTGGAGTGTCTAAGATAAATTGTGTATGTAGACCCTATGTGTTTATTTACTTCGCATGTTAGCTTTGTCTCGATTCAATAAAAAGCAGAGATGGTGATGATGGTGTGCCTGCCATCCTGCAATATAGGCCGTCCGATCTATATCTAACGGATAGGAAGGAAACTATGAGAATTTACCCGCACTCCTCTCCACATTTGCAGATAAGGCCTTCCCTTGTTCATCCTTTTCCCCCACAAGATCTTGATGTTCCGTGCAACGCACGGGCATCTTGCTAGTACTCCTACAATATACTATATTATTGTGAAAGTTCATATACACCAGCCGAGATTAATGCAAACACGGCAAATTTTCATTACATTTCGAACTTTTATAGGACAGAAAAATAAAAGAAACCTGACCCTAAACCTATTCTACGGTGGCGACTGACGTCCTCCATCTGCGATCTCCATGTACGGGGGCGGGGTTCAAGACGAAGGTGCGGTCTTCGGCGAGGAAGAGTAGAACATGGGAGACAGACCGGCCAGATGGCACACCATGCCCCGTCGCCTCCCATGCCCTACTCATCCTCGGAGGAATCCCCAACCTCGGCGGTGCCGGATGTTGGACGGTGGCAAGTAGGACGCTTGGCTAACGGTGCTCCCGTCATCGGCCGCTGCTACGTCTCGAGCTTGCGTTGGTTTTCCCCGAAGAGGAGAGGATGATGCAGCACAGTAGCGTAAGTATTTCCCTCAGTTTTTGAGAACCAAGGTATCAATCCAGTAGGAGGTCACGCGCAAGTCCCTCGTACCTGCACAAAGCGATAGCTACTCGCAACCAACGCGATTAGGGGTTGTCAATCCCTTCACGGTCACTTACGAGAGTGAGATCTGATAGAGATAATATTTTTGGTATTTTTGGTATAAAGATGCAAAGTAAAAAGTAAAAGCAAAGCAAGTAAATAAAGTGATGGAGATTGATATGATGAGAATAGACCCGGGGGCCATAGGTTTCACTAGTGGCTTCTCTCAAGAGCATAAGTATTCTACGGTGGGTGAACAAATTACTGTTGAGCAATTGATAGAATTGAGCATAGTTATGAGGTTATCTAGGTATGATCATGTATATAGGCATCACGTCCGAGACAAGTAGATCGAAACGATTCTGCATCTACTACTATTACTCCACTCATCGACCGCTATCCAGCATGCATCTAGAGTATTAAGTTAAAAACAGAGTAACGCTTTAAGAAAGATGACATGATGTAGAGGAATAAATTCATGCAATATGATAAATACCCCATCTTGTTATCCTCAATGGCAACAATACAATACGTGCCTTGCAACTCTTTCTATCACTGAGTAAGTACACCGCAAGATTGAACCCAAAGCCATGCACTTCTCCCATTGCAAGAACTACCAATCTAGTTGGCCAAACCAAACGGATAATTCGAAGAGACTTGCAAAGATAACTCAATGTAACATCCCAAAATTCTAAATTTTGGAATGTTATACAAATAGATAGATTTGTTTGATTGTTTGATTGTTGGGTGATTGATTGAGTGAAATTCGAAACTTTTTGAAAGTTAAATGAGAGGGAATAAAAGGACTTTCCCAAACTTTCATTTTGCATTCGTGATCTCCGTGAATTCAAATTCTTTTCACCACAAAACCCTGGAGAGAAGATGACATGACTTCTTCCATTTATTTAAATGATAAGGGGTGTTGAAAATATTTGAATTTCATTTGGAAAATATTTCCAACCCAGGAACTTTATGCAACTCAATGATTTTCATGAGCGAAGATAAAATGACTTCTTCAAAACATATGAAATATAAGTTGGGAGTTTCAAAGAATTAAATTCAAAGTTCTTTTGAATTTATTTTCAATTTGGAGTTATTGAGTTTTATTCAAATTATTTTTCTCCAAAAATAAAATATATGGAAAATAGGGTAACATGATTCCCTACATCAGAAAATTGGAGAGGAATCAATTTGAATTAATTTTGGTATTTTTAAAATGATTTTTATTTGATTTTATTAGACCAGTAGCACTCTTTGAATTATCTGAATTTGTGCATATTTTATTTGACTCTAGAAATATGTTCAGCTAGTAGGAAATCTTTTTCTGAAAATTTTGATATATAATATGCCTATATAAAATTTTAGTTTCATTTTCGTTTTTCAGTTTATCGCTTTCTGTTTAAAAAAAAATAACAAAAATTGCGCGCGCGCCTGAAACTAACTGCCGCCCACATGCGTAGCATAGCAGCAGGCCGGCCCCCTTTTTTGTTTTCTTTTGTCTTTTATTTTATTTTATTTTTGTTAATGTTTAGCTTTTTATTTTTGAAACAAATTTAAAAAAAATAGACTTCGGAAAAAAAATGCAGCCAGTGTACGCGCACAGCCGGGCCGTACTTTTAGCCCATGATCCTTTTCAAATTTCATCTGCATACGCATATGTTTAGTCCCACATTGCCTAGCTTTTGACCTTTAAGCCTCTTTTCCACCAATAAATATAGACCTAGAGAGCCTCCAAAAATCATCCGATTCGGGTTAAATCAATATTTTGATTTGACTAGATTCATTTAAGAAAAATATTTTTTCTCCTCTCCGGCGCGACTTCTGTAAATTGTCTTCTCTCTGAAGTTGTCTTTTCTCCGCTTTTATAAAGGTATCTTTCTTGTTTTTTATTACTTTCGTAGTTTATTATTTTCTAGACTAGTATGATAAAATAATTAGATTACCAATTAGTCTACGATTTATATCGTTAGACCTAGAATTCTTTTTAGTCAGTAATTATTTTTCTTACGTAAAACAGCTTGGCCCTGATTCTTCAAATAGCCATAACTTTTTACTCGTTCATCCAAATTAGATGAAACCAGCGCCTATAATTTCGTCTTGTTCTCACCTATCCAGTTAACCCGTCACGTCAACTTTTTGAAATTTTCAAATTTCGAAATTTGTTCAGATTCATATTCAAACTTCTTTTGTTCACAATTTAAGTTCAGTAACTCCGTTTGAGTTGATTCTTTTTGCAAATCGAAGCTCTTGACCTAAACTTTCTGATAAGGCCAAATTCACATAATTTTGATACTATTAGAAATTGTTTTATGTTGCAAGAGTTATTTGCTTGGTTTCGATGTTTTCCGAATTGTTTTCCTCGTTCTTCCCGACCTTTTGAGTGATTGCTTATGTGTGGTTACTATTGATTGCTTACGATAGATTGACCGGAGTGTGACGAGTAGAACTATCAAGAGTTTTGAGTGTGAATCATCTTCATCAACATTGCAGGCAAGTTCACACTTTGATCATACCTTTTCTCATACCCAGTTTTTATGCATTAGGTCAATCCTCAAACATTGCATGATTAGGATCTAATTAAATTGTGGGTTTTGGGAAGTAGTTGAGGTAGTACCTATTACCTGTTTTATTTTCAAACCCTTGGGAGTTACTTCTATGTTTTCTTATTATGCCATGCTATGCTAGTAGACGTGGATTGGGTGAGTGTATCCATGACAGATGTGAGTTTGTTAGTTAATGGTTTACTTAAGGTGGCAACTTTAACACACATCTGGGTGGATTGAGGTACCTGGTTTCCAGGATTTGCCTGTTTTTCTTCGGACCGCCACCCAGGCTCAAAGGGATCATGAGATTATTCATGCTAGAAACTTCCGTGTGCAGCCACATGCTACTATGGGCTCTAGCATAGTTGACTAAGTTGTGCGAACTCTTACAGTGGTAGACTAGCTGATGTAGGGGTTGTAGGTTGGTACGGTCTACCCATACGTAAGGTGCAAGCGCTTCTGAAAGACTATGTCTCGGTCATCTGTTTCTCAAACACCATGTAGTGCGAGAAATCAAACGGAGGAGATCGAGTCATGTGGGGAAAAGTGCGCAAACCTCTGCAGAGTGTATAAACTAATCATGATTAGCCGTGTCCCCGGTTATGGACATCTTGAGTATCTAGTACTTGGATATCATGTGAATCTCATCATGTTACTCTAATTAATATTGTTGGGATGTTAACGAGTACTTTTAATTGGGATTGAGAATGCTGTCAACCATTCTCAATGTTTAACAACCACCATGATAGTTAAATAAATTTATTCCTTTGTCGTAGGAAAAAATTGGCTTTACGCAAAACTGCAACCATAGAGCTTTTCCACCAGCCAAATATGCATGTAGAGATAGCCTTTATTCATCATTGCTCTATGGTGTGAATTTGCCAGTACATTCAATGTACTGACCCTTTGTGGCTGCAACGTCTCATGTTGCAGGAATCTTACGACGAGTAAGTGATACGTTAGGGTTACGATTCCTATACTCAACTTTGCCGCTGGTGTTGATGGGAATCCACTGAAGGAAATATGCCCTAGAGGCAATAATAAAGTTATTATTTATTTCCTTATTTCATGATAAATGTTTATTATTCATGCTAGAATTGTATTAACGGGAACATAATACATGTGTGAATACATAGACAAACATAGTGTCACTAGTATGCCTCTACTTGACTAGCTTGTTGATCAAAGATGGTTGTGTTTCCTAACCATAGACATGTGTTGTCATTTGATTAACGGGATCACATCATTAGGAGAATGATGTGATTGACTTGACCCATTCCGTTAGCTTAGCATTTGATCGTTTAGTATGTTGCTATTGCTTTCTTCATGACTTATACATGTTCGTAACTATGAGATTATGCAACTCCGTTTACGGAGGAACACTTTGGTGCTACCAAACGTCCACAACGAATCGGGTGATTATAAAGGAGTACTACAGGTGTCTCCAAAGGTACATGTTGGGTTGGCGATTTCGAGATTAGGTTTTGTCACTCCGATTATCGGAGAGGTATCTCTGGCCCTCTCGGTAATGCACATCACTATAAGCCTTGCAAGCAATGTAACTAATGAGTTAGTTACGGAATGATGCATTACGAACGAGTAAAGAGACTTGCGGTAACGAGATTGAACTAGGTATTGGATACCGACGATCAAATCTCGGGCAAGTAACATACCGATGACAAAGGGAACAACGATGTTGTTATGCGGTTTGACCGATAAAGATCTTCGTAGAATATGTAGGAGCCAATATGAGCATCCAGGTTCCGCTATTGGTTATTGACCAAGAATAGTTCTAGGTCATGTCTACATAGTTCTCGAACCCGTAGGGTCCCACGCTTAAGGTTTTGATGATGCTTATATTATGAGTTTATGAGTTTTGATGTACCGAAGGAGTTGAGTCCCAGATGAGATCGGGGACATGACGAGGAGTCTCGAAATGGTCGAGACGTAAAGATCGATATATTGGATGACTATATTCGAGTTCGGAAAGGTTCCGAGTGATTCGGTATTTTCGAGTACGGAGAGTTACGGGAATTCGCCGGGAGTATATGGGCCTTATTGGGCCATACGGGAATAGAGAGAGAGGCCAAAGGAAGGAGGCCCACGCCCCTCTGGTCCGATTGGACAAGGGCGCAGCCCCTTTTCCTTATTCCTCTCCCCTCTTTCCCTTCTCCTACTCCAACAAGGGAGGTGGAATCCTACTAGGACTAGGGAGTCCTAGTAGGACTCCACACATGGCGCGCCTCCTAGGGCGGCCTCCTCCCCTTGCTCCTTTATATATACGGGGCAGGGGCACCCCATAACACACAAGTTGATCTTCGTGATCGTTCCTTAGACGCAGCGGTGCCCCTCCACCATATTCCACCTCGGTCATATCGTCATGAGCTTAGCGAAGCCCTGCGCCGATAGAGCATCATCATCGCCACCACGCCGTCGTCTTGTGGAACTCATCCTCGACACTTTGCTGGATCGGAGTCCGGGATCGTCATCGAGCTGAACGTGTGCTGAACTCGGAGGTGCCGTGACGTTCGGTACTTGGATCGGTCGGATCGTGAAGACGTACGACTACATCAACCGCGTTGTCATAACGCTTCCGCTTACGGTCTACGAGGGTACGTGGACATACACTCTCCCCTCTCGTTGCTATGCCATCACCATGATCTTGCGTGTGCGTAGGAAATTTTTTGAAATTGCTACGTTCCCCAACATCCACAACCTTGTTACTTCCGCTATTTGGATTGAGGTAATAGTATTTACGTTATTTTATACATGTGATTTACCTCTGTTATAAATCCTCGAGTACTATGTGTGTCAAAGATACCGATCCGTGGATGACACTTGCACGAGACTTGATCCATTCGGGTCGGGTCGCTACAAGATGGTATCAGAGCACATGTTGAGTGTAGGACGTGACCCTAGTAACTGGCAATCCCATAGGAAAGATTTTTCTCTACAACTTTCTTTTCAAAAGTATCTTTTACCTCTCCTCTCTTCTGAGCTTATTCAAATATTCCCTTTTAGTGAGACGATACCCCTTCCCCTTTTGACCCCTCAAAGATTCGACTGATGAGACCACTCCAAGAAGGACCAGATATCGGACAACTAAGACCACTTCGGAATGAAGAGGATTCTACCGAGCATTATAATGATGGAAACTACGACAGATAAAGACTTCTAAGAAGTTCCAGATTTGGTATGACAAAGGAAGGCTACACTTATGGAAATTGTCAGACCATTGAAGCTGTCAGTACCCGAGATCAAGGTGTGTTGGAGAAAGACCGGAACATGGAGCGTTAGAACTCAAAGGTTTTTTCAAGAAAGCCCCAAGGCAGAAGATATCAATTATGGAATGATAGCTCATGGCAGTAACATGGGCATTAACACGCTATCCATGATGTTATCGCCCGCTTATGCTATTGTCACCATGCGGATTTAAGCGTTCAGATGCATGGAAGAATTGGATGGTAGAAGGCTGAAGGAGCATCTGTCAGCGAAGGATGCAGTTTTAACATAGCTGGTGCATCACCAGGATCTGGAGTATTACATCAAGAAGTATAGGGTGGATCTGCAGGAAGCCGTATTTGACAAGGAAGCAGTTCGTGAAGAACCCAGGTCCCAGAAAATTAAAATAGCCAAGCAGGAGGAGCTAAACCTTGAGATACCGGAGATTTGTCAGGAACTGAAGGAAAGTAGGACCGTGGATCATATTAAGGATGTTGAAACCAGAAGTTTGGAATGCAAGTCCAGAATATTAAAGGATGTCATGAGAGACTTCGCGTCAACAGAGATGATTTGGCAAAAGGACTTGAGAAAGACAAGCACGATCGGAAAAAGCCATCGGAGACATGACCAAGACTTGAGGAGTTTGATGACTTTGAAGATTTATTGACCTTTAGAAGACCAAACCCCTGTTTATACTTACGTTAGATGTGACGATTGTGAGCTGTCATTTGTTTGATGTTTTTCTGACAGCCACAATAAAATCTGTCTTTTCAAAACTTCTGTTTGTATTGTGTGCATCCCTCTCTATCTATCTTATCTCACCCCAAAACCCATGGACCCAATAGAATATGAATGGAGATAAGCTTATATTTTCTGGACCGATGAGTCAATTGGAGACAGACCGATGGATTCAGAACATGGAGGATCACATGGAGAATAACCCTATAACCGGAAAGGATATGACCCAGCATGCTCTTGAGTGCTTTGAAAGAGGTGCCACTAACTGGTAGAGGATGTACCAAACCATCAATGGATGGCAAGGAGTAACCACTTGGAAGTAATTTAAGTGGACTTTGTTGAAGTCTTGGCTTGTGTCCCAGAAATTGAGGCCTTATGGAAAGGATATGAAGAAACCTTGTGCATACAAGCTTTGTGGAGATATAGGACACAACCATAAAGAAAACAAGGACGGATACCCTCATAAGTGGGGGATTACCAAAGGAGTTAGCCGAGGATCTCAGGGAACTTCGGTTGGAGATTGTTCCCAAAGGTTTTGTTGCAGCAATGGAAGTTCAGTCTACATTGTTGGGAAAGATCCGTGAAGCTCAGAAGGATGACAAAGAGATTGCTGAGATAAAAGAGAGGATGAGCAAAGGAAAGGCCAAAGGTTTTCGTAAGGATGAGCACGACACCTTATGGTTTGAGGATAGTGTACATGTACCCAATAATGCAGAGATCAGGAATCAATACTTCAGGAGGCTCATGACTCACCATACTCGATTAGCCCTGGAAACACCAAGAAGTATTTGGATTTGAAGGAGTATTTCTGGTGGACTGGTAAGAAGAACGATATTGCGGAGTATGTAATCATAGTTGATGTATGCCAGAGAGTAAAGGCAGATCATCAGAAGCCAGCAGGATTACTACAGCCTATGCCGATACCCGAATGGAAGTGGGATAAGCTTGGCATGGATTTCATTACCGGATTTCCGAGAACCCGATTGGGATATGATTCTATCTGGGTAGTAGTTGATTCGCTTGACCAAAGTGGCTCACTTTATCCCAGTGAAAACCACCTATACAAGTGCAAAGTTGGCCAAGATATATTTGACCAGGATCGTATGTCTGCATGGAGTTCCGAGGACCATCGTATCAGATAGAGGAACACAATTTACCTCAAAGTTTTGGAATCAGCTGCACTAGACTTTGGGTACAAGGCTAGAGTTCAATACAACCTTTCATCCGCAGACAGATGGATAGACCGAGAGAGTCAATCAGATTCTGGAGGACATGTTGAGAACGTGTGCACTAGATTATGGATCTAGAGGGATGATAATCTACCTTACGCGGAGTTCTCATTCAACAACAGCTACCAAGTTAGTTTGAAGATGGCCCCTTTTTTAGCTTTGTATGGGAGAAGGATCCAGACACCATTGATGTGGGATGAAGTTGGAGACCGTCAGTTGTTTGGACTAAATATGATCAAGGAGTCTGAAGAGAATGTTAAAGTTGATTCGAGATAGAATGAAGGTAGCTCAGTCCAGGCAGAAGAGTTATGCAGACTCAAAACACAAGGAGGTAGTCTATGAAATCGGAGACAGAGCATATCTTCGTGTGCCACCTCTACGAGGAGTTAAACGATTTGGAGTTAAGGAAAAGTTAGCCCCGAGATTTGTAGGACCATACCGAGTTTTGGAGCGTATGGGAGAAGTGGCCAACAAGTTGGAGTCACCCGAAGGACTGTCAGAAGTTCATGATGTGTTTCACGTTTCCCAGTTGAAGAAGTGCGATGCAGAGATGGCCAATATTCCCCTGTAAGGATGCTTGACCCTGGAAAGGATAATGATGTTCCACGAAGTGGAGTATGGACTTCATAAGTATAAGCTTTTATCTCGGTATGTGGGATAACCCACGAGGATGAAGAGATGAAGTACTATTGGATATAAAGGAGGCAGAATGTTGATTATGGAGCAACTGTAACTCCATGCCGAGTCTGAGTAATCACGTTTTTAGTTTGGTGCCAATAGAAGGAAGGAAGACAGTACAATTGGATGGATTTAAGAATACTAGGAAGTTGGAAGTTGGAATAATGATCAGTTGCCCCGATGATGAGTTCAAGGTTTACAAGTGATGAGTGGGCCATAACCCGCAGGCCCCAGGACTTGCCAAGAAGCAAGCACACTCTTGCTGAAGGAGAAACCCTGGAAGAAGAGGATATGCCTTTATCAACCGACGATTTTATAGGAGCAACGCAAAACCTGAGAGTTGTGAAGAAAATGATAGATGTTTGTTTGGCTTGCAGAATCAATGGATTTATCCGAACTTGGTTCGTCAACAAGAGAAATTCTGCAATGCTTGTGAGGATGACCGAGTGTTAGAATGGGAGATTCGCTAAACCATGTACAAGGTAATGATTTGGGTGCGGGATGGATTGATCACCATACCGACTTACTCTTATTATTCGCCTTGCTATATGGGATGGTAAATCTGAGTGACTGACCTATAGTAGAGAGACGACGATCAAAACCTTGTTAAACCTTAGAATGGTATAAGTATTTTCCCTTGTACACGACAGTTGTTGCCAACCGTAGGTTATACGGTGAGGTTCAACCCAGACCCATTTTCCTGCAGGAGAAACCATAAATTGTTGACCACCATGAGATATCGATAGTTGTTTAGTATTGGCGCCAGACCCGTCAGCTAAGAGGACCCAGTCTCGGGATAACCTTACCCAGATGAAAGGACAGAAGAATTGAGGAAAAGGTTATGCCGCTATGGAAGAGCCAGAGAAGGAATTATACTGAAGATCTGAGAACACCGACATTGTCAACAATAAGGATGGAGTATATGAGTTTTGATGGAATCGTAACAATGCTTCTAAGGGTGGTAGCACCCCATACCCCCTGCGATGATCGATGGATTTTGAGAAGACCCCTACCCTAACCTATTTCTTTCTAGCCTCTCCGAATCTCGAGGACGAGATTCATTTTAAGGGTGGTAGGTTTGTAACATCCCAAAATTCTAAATTTTGGAATGTTATACAAATAGATAGATTTGTTTGATTGTTTGATTGTTGGGTGATTGATTGAGTGAAATTCAAAACTTTTTGAAAGTTAAATGAGAGGGAATAAAAGGACTTTCCCAAACTTTCATTTTGCATTCGTGATCTCCGTGAATTCAAATTCTTTTCACCACAAAACCCTGGAGAGAAGATGACATGACTTCTTCCATTTATTTAAATGATAAGGGGTGTTGAAAATATTTGAATTTCATTTGAAAAATATTTCCAACCCAGGAACTTTATGCAACTCAATGATTTTCATGAGCGAAGATAAAATGACTTCTTCTATGAAATATGAGTTGGGAGTTTCAAAGAATTAAATTCAAAGTTCTTTTGAATTTATTTTCAATTTGGAGTTATTGAGTTTTATTCAAATTATTTTTCTCCAAAAATAAAATATATGGAAAATAGGGTAACATGATTCCCTACATCAGAAAATTGGAGAGAAATCAATTTGAATTAATTTTGGTATTTTTAAAATGATTTTTATTAGATTTTATTAGACCAGTAGCACTCTTTGAATTATCTGAATCTGTGCGTATTTTATTTGACTCTAGAAAAATGTTCAGCTAGTAGGAAATCTTTTTCTGAAAATTTTGATATATAATATGCCTATATAAAATTTTAGTTTCATTTTCGTTTTTCAGTTTATCGCTTTCTGTTTAAAAAAAGATAACAAAAACTGCGTGCGCGCCTGAAACTAACTGTCGCCCACATGCGTAGCATAGCAGCAGGCCGGCCCTTTTTTGTTTTCTTTTGTATTTTATTTTATTTTATTTTCGTTAATGTTTAGTTTTTTTAGTTTTGAAACAAATTTAAAAAAAATCGACTACGAAAAAAAAAATGCAGCAGCGCGCGGCCGGGCCGAACTTTTAGCCCATGATCCTTTTCAAATTTCATCTGCATACGTATATGCTTAGTCCCACATTGCCTAGCTTTTGACCTTTAAGCCTCTTTTCCACCAATAAATATAGACCTACAGAGCCTTCAAAAATCATCCGATTTGGGTTAAATTAATATTTTGATTTGACTAGATTCATTTAAGAAAAATATTTTTTCTCCTCTCCGGCGCGACTTCTGTAAATTGTCTTCTCTCTGAAGTTGTCTTTTCTCTGCCTTATAAAGGTATCTTTCTTTGTTTTTTTATTACTTCCGTAGTTTATTATTTTCTAGACTAGTATGATAATATAATTAGATTACCAATTAGTCTACATATTTATACGTTAGACCTAGAATTCTTTTAGCCGTAACTATTTTTCTTCTGTAAAACAGCTTGGCCCTGATTTTTCAAATAGCCATAACTTTTTACTCATTCATCCAAATTAGATGAAACCAGCGCCTATAATTTCGTCTTGTTCTCACCTATCCAGTTAACCCGTCACGTCAACTTTTTGAAATTTTCAAATTTCGAAATTTGTTCAGATTCATATTCAAACTTCTTTTGTTCATAACTTAAGTTCCGTAACTCCGTTTGAGTTGATTCTTTTTGCAAATCGAAGCTCTTGACCTAAACTTTCTGATAAGGCCAAATTCACATAATTTTGATACTATTAGAAATTGTTTTATGTTGCAAGAGTTATTTGCTTGGTTTTGATGTTTTCCGAATTGTTTTCCTCGTTCTTCCCGACCTTTTGAGTGATTGCTTATGTGTGGTTACTATTGATTGCTTACGATAGATTGACCGGAGTGTGACGAGTAGAATTATCAAGAGTTTTGAGTGCGAATCATCTTCATCAACATTGCAGTCAAGTTCACACTTTGATCATACCTTTTCTCATACCCAGTTTTTATGCATTAGGTCAATCCTCAAACATTGCATGATTAGGATCTAATTAAATTGTGGGTTTTGGGAAGTAGTTGAGGTAGTACCTATTACCTGTTTTATTTTCAAACCCTTGGGAGTTACTTCTACGTTTGCTTATTATGCCATGCTATGCTAGTAGACGTGGATTGGGTGAGTGTATCCATGACAGATGTGAGTTTGTTAGTTAATGGTTTACTTAAGGTGGCAACTTAAACACACATCTGAGTGGATTGAGGTACTGGTTTCAGGATTTGCCTGCTTTTCTTGGACCGCCACCCAGGCTCAAAGGGATCATGAGATTATTCATGCTAGAAACTTCCGTGTGCAGCCACATGCTACTATGGGCTCTAGCATAGTTGACTAAGTTGTGCGAACTCTTACAGTGGTAGACTAGCTGATGTAGGGGTTGTAGGTTGGTACGGTCTACCCATACGTAAGGTGCAAGCGCTTCTGAAAGACTATGTCTCGGTCATCCGTTTCTCAAACACCATGTAGTGCGAGAAATCAAACGGAGGAGATCGAGTCATGTGGGGAAAAGTGCTCAAACCTCTGCAGAGTGTATAAACTAATCATGATTAGCCGTGTCCCCGGATATGGACATCTTGAGTATCTAGTACTTGGATATCATGTGAATCTCATCATGTTACTCTAATTAATATTGTTGGGATGTTAACGAGTACTTTTAATTGGGATTGAGAATGCTGTCAACCATTCTCAATGTTTAACAACCACCATGATAGTTAAATAAATTTATTCCTTTGTAGTAGGGCAAAATTGGCTTTACGCAAAACTGCAACCATAGAGCTTTTCCACCAGCCAAATATGCATGTAGTGATAGCCTTTATTCATCAGTGCTTTATGGTGTGAATTTGCCAGTACATTCAATGTACTGACCCTTTGTGGCTGCAACGTCTCATGTTGCAGGAATCTTACGACGAGTAAGTGATAAGTTTGGGTTACGATTCCTATACTCAACTTTGCCGCTGGTGTTGATGGGAATCCACAACCTTGTTACTTCCGCTATTTTGATTGAGGTAATAGTATTTACGTTATTTTATACATGTGATTTACCTCTGTTATAAATCCTCGAGTACTGTGTGTGTCAGCATACCGATCCAGGGATGACACTTGAGCACAGAGACTTGATCCATTCGGGTCGGGTCGCTACACTCAATCATACATAAAAGAATTCAGAGAAGAATCAAATATTATTCATAGATAAGCTAGACCATAAACCCACAATTCATCGGTCTCAACAAACACACCGCAAAAAGAAGATTTCATCGAATAGATCTCCACGAGAGAGGGGGAGAACATTGTATTGAGATCCAAAAAGAGAGAAGAAGTCATCTAGCTACTAGCTATGGACCCGAAGGTCTGAAGTAAACTACTCACACTTCATCGGAGGGACTATGGTGTTGATGTAGAAGCCCTCCGTGGTAGATGCCCTCTCCGGCGGAGCTCCGGAACAGGCCCCAAGATGGGATCTCGTGGATACAGAAGGTTGCGGCGGTGGAATTAGGTTTTTGGCTCAGATCCGGTCTATTGGGGTACGAGGTATATATAGGAGGAAGGAGTACGTCGGTGGGCGTCGGGGCCCACGAGGTAGGGGCGCGCCTGTGGGGCGCCCACCTCGTGACCGCCTCTGGTGCTTCTTGGAGTAGGGTCCAAGTCTCCGGATCACGCTCGTGAGAAGATCACGCCTCAAGTTTCATTCCGCTTGGACTCCGTTTGATATTCTGTTTCTTCAAATACTGGAATAGGCAAAAAACAGCAATTCAGGCTGGGCCTCCGGTTAATAGGTTAGTCCCAAAAATAATATAAAAGTGGAAAATAAAGCCCATTATAGTCCAAAACAGTAGATAAAGTAGCATGGAGCAATCAAAAATTATAGATACGTTGGAGACGTATCAGCCGCCATCGTGGCCACCGCTTGTGCGGTCACATCCGCGTCTGGCTACGCCGCTATTGCGTTGCGAGCGGCGACTTGAGCGAGGGCGGCGACCTCGAGGTTCATCCCCAAAGACAAAGCTCTCCCGCAGAGCATTCGCGCTTGCAGTCATGGCAGATGTGGTGCCAGGTAGTAGGACGATCCGCTATGGTGTGGAGGTTAGTTGGGCGTTGCCGCTTTAAGTAGCGCATTCCGGTGAGGCCAAAGCGTCCGGGCGCGTCATTAAGTCGCCGGAGTTAGTTCCTCGGGCACCGAGCCCCTTAGCAACGGCATACGGTCGGACGGCATGAATGCGGGCAGCTGGCGCCGGCTGGGAACGCACCGCGCGACAGTGCGAGGGACGACGGTTTTTGGTGTGCGAGGGTAGTCAGCTGCGGTCGTGGCAACGTTGGAGATGCCCTTTTCTCACATGCGACCCCACATGTCATTGAAAAAGCAAGATGACCCAGCATGGTCTCAGGTCCTGGGGATGCAGTTGGCCGCACTACACCACTCCGCGGACGCGGCGCGGCACACGCGCACTTCGGTGCCCCGTGCATCCTCGACGAGCCGGGTGTTGATCTGCTGGTCGTGCCACAGCTCTAATGCCAGCCTCGATACACTGAAACCGACTGTGTCCAGCGACGATGAGCGTGTCGCTCACCGCGGTCGCCCTGTCCAGAGGCGGTGCTGGAGCTGCGCCACGTTGCTGGCCCCCACGACCCACATGAACGGTTGCCGGTGGCGAGGAGGTCATGGGCCAGCTCCTCCAGTGGACTAGTCTTCGCTACGTCATCCCGACAGGTGTGCCCCACATGTTGGTTTCCCTGTTTTCCCGGCCATATTTGAGCGTCAGTGCTCCGCGTTGCGCATTAGGCGCAGAACAGGTCGTTTTTGTGCCCTGGTTCAAATGTGGTACAATACCAAGTTGTTAACCTAGCCCCAAGTGTGGTGGTTTTGGGTACGGTACCACCCTTTTCCTTTTCAAGTAGTGAAGCGTAACACTGGATTAAGTAGCCGGATGGTGAGCTAAATGTAGGTGTCCGACTGTTTGAAAGAATAATTGAGGTGTGCCTAGTCCGTGCCCGCATTTAGGGGTCCAACTTACCATGTTCCGGCAGTAGTAACTATACTAGTCCCTGCGTACTCCCTCTGTTTTTATTTACTCTGCATTTTAGCTTTGCTCAAAGTCAAACTTTGTAAACTTTGACAAAGTTTATAGGCAGAAATAATAACATATACAATAACAAATCAATACCATTAGATTCATTATTGAATTTACTTTCACATCATATATATCTGCTACTGTAATTTTTCATATTTCTACTCTTACTAGCAAGATGCCCGTGCGTTGCACGTAACATCAAGATGCATTTGTATGACTAGTTTATCTTGTGAAAGAAAATGATGAACGAGGGAAGGCCTTATTTGCAAACGTGGAGAGGTGTGTGGGTACCTTTTTGCAAAATTGCCATAGTTTCCTTCCTATCCGTCAGATATAAATCAGACGGCCTATATTGCAGGATGGAAGGCACACCATCATCACCAACTCTGTTTTCTATAAGAGTGCATCCGATTTATATCTGATAGATAGGAAGGAAACTATGGCAATTTTGCAAAAAGATACCCACACCCGTCTCCACATTTGCAAATAAGGCCTTCCCTCATTCATCCTTTTCTCCCACAAGATAAACTACTCATACAAATGCATCTTGATGTTCCGTGCAACGCACGGGCATCTTGCTAGTGTAGATAAAAAGAAGAGTTGGTGATGATGGTGTGCCTGCCATCCTGCAATATAGGTCGTCCGATCTATATCTAACAGATAGGAAGGAAACTATGATAATTTACCCGCACTCCTCTCCACATTTGCAGATAAGGCCTTCCCTCGTTCATCCTTTTCTCCCAAAAGATCTTGGTGTTCCGTGCAAGGCACGGGCAACTTGCTAGTTTTCTATAAATTTGGTCAAATTTTATGAAGTTTGACTTCATTCAAACCTAATATGCAGAGTAAATAAAAACAGAGGGAGTATCTTACTCCGTGACCAAGACGGAAGGGAAAACGAGACAACTTATTGTTTATTTGAGTCGTTCAAGTATAATCATGCGGCGTAGCTTATTTCTCATTCCTCTCCAACCCTCTTCTCAATCGATCATGCCGCGCTCCGGTCGAGTCCATCCTCCCGCATACCTCATTTGAACATTCCGCCGAGTATCATTCGCATGTGGGCCTAGACCATGCTTGTATTTCCAGTGTTGTAATTTGTCCGACATGCATACAAACAAACAGTTCGTTTAAAGTTTCACTTTGCCTCCACTACGTGTCGCTTCCTGTCTTAGTTTTGACATCCCATTCGGTTCATGCCCCGACACATCTTGATGAGATCGATTGATGTTGAGAGATCAATTGCGTGTCGTGCAAGGAGATAAAGGTTTGGTATGTTTGTATGATAGAAATGACGTGCGGGGGGGGGATCTGTGGGGATCGGAGGGAGTATATTGTACGTTCATAAGAAAAACAAACATATTATACCCACCCTAGTCCTCTTTCAATCGATCTCCTGACCCGAGATGAAATCGAGAGAAAACGAGTGGGTGCATGTGTGATACCTAAGGCGGATTCAAAATTTTGAACCGGTGATCATAGCATCCGCAAATCATATATAAAGGGTATTCAATGTTCGTTTCGCTTTTGAATGTACAATATACTCCCTCCGATCCTTTCTAGTTTACATATAAGTTTTATGTGTAGTCAAAGTATCTCTACTTTGATCAAACTTACAGAAAAAAGTATCAACATTCAACAACGCCCAATCAATATTGTTAGATTCGTACGTACTCCTAGATTTGTATTCAAACAAAGATGGTTTCCAATTTGTTTTCAACCACGTGAATGTGCTTGTTCTTGCAAATGCTCTTCCTACTAGGATTTCGCCACGTATAGCCTGTCCAATAGTAACTTTTTTAAGCTCCCTGACAATAGTACTAGTGGAGTACTGACAACATCTGTAGTAGAGTATGCAGTGCTCATAGTACTCCCTCCTTCCATTTGTATAGGGCCTAAGAGAAAGTCTAATAAGGCCTAGTCAGCAGGCTATAAGACTTGCATGTCATTAAAATCCTACTTGGGAATGAGAAGAGAGGAGAGAGAGTGAAGCGAGATCTTATTCTACAGCCCGGCTATAACACATAGATCATGAAAAAATAGTATGCATGCAACTCTCTTCCAATCATATACCTTGCTCATGCAAATATTAAATGCTTAGAGCCAACCTAATAGCCATTCTAAGAGCCAACTTACATGGAACTTTTGCCTATGTGGAGGAGAGAGATGTGAAAAGTAAGGGGAGTGAGCTCTCATGCAAGAGCCTAGCTATATACGCATTCCTAGGTAAATACAATAAATATAAAGAAAGAGATAGAGAGGAGAGGGGAAAAAGTACTAATACAATAGCCAACCTTATATATATTTTTGCGGGAAATAGCCGACCTTATAGCCCACACTATTGTATGAGTGCATATAGATGATGGCTATAGATGACATGGCAGTTCCTTATAGCCATCGGCTGGCTATATTATTAACCATGCTCTAATGCGTTTTTAAAACCGCTTTTGACTATTGAAAAGATTAATAGTATATGAGATGTATAATGTGGAAATTATATCATTGGAAGCTCCTTTCACATACGAATTTAACCGTATGCTTTGTGTAAGTTGCATGTCATATATTATTACTCCAACATTTGTCAAAGTTAGCCTCGAAAAATGCATTAGGCCCTGTAGATGGAAGGAGGGAGTAGTAGTGGAAGTGGATCCTCTAACGTAGGTATCCTTGCCTTACCCTCCCTTTCGGTCACTTACTAGCAGACCCCATGCCTGCTAGGCCCCACATGTCAGTTACTCAATGGGTTCAGCCACGTCAGGGGATCCTCATCCATAGTATACTACCTCTGTTTTTATTTACTCCGCATAAAACGGAGGGAGTGGTAGTATAAATGACGCGGGCGGGGGAGGGGGAGGGACGTCGGTTTGCTCTCAAATGCGGTCCCACAAGCAAGAGAAAACAAAAGATGAAGCACATTCCATTCGGTGAGCGATGTGGAGGGTCCAGTGTGCCGGGGTGCAACGCGAACGCGACAAGAGCGATGTATAGTCAAAACCGATTGACCAGTCATCACCGGAACCACTATTCACACCAGAACCTTCGCTGCTTGGCCTACGCTAGCCACTGCCCTAAAACCACACCTCCTCTCTAGCCCATTCCCCACCTTTCGATCCCCTAGCCCGCATCAAGCGTCCCCTAGTTCGCCGGAAAGCCATGGTGCGCCGCAAGATCACGTACTACAAGATGCTGACGCCGGAGCGCCGCGCAGAAATCACGGCGACAGTCGGCGCCATAGACATCCGTTCCCAAGCTCGCTTTGCGGCGGGCCAATCCCCGAGTTCTCTGGAGCCAAGCTACGAGGAGGAGGAAGCCAATCCAATGTTCATGGCGGAGGTCGCGGCGCAGAAGGCCTCCGATGGGTATGAGACGATGGACGTCGACTTCCTGCCGGTGTCCGGGTCCCCCATGGTGCAGGCGGACCAGCGGTTCAACCTGGCGATACTAAAGGAGGACCGGGAGGCAGAGGCTCAACTCGACGCGGAGCGCGCGCACGCCGCTGCCATCGAGGCTCTCCTGCAGGCGGAACCAGATGTCGTGGATATGAACCGGGTGGCGGAGGCTCAACTCGACACGGAGCGGTCGGATGCCGCTGCCATCGAGGCCCTCCTGCAGGTGGAACCGGATGTCCTGGACTTGAACCGGGCGGCGGAGGCTCAACTCGACGCGGAGCGCGTGGATGCCGCTGCCATCGAGGCCCTCCTGCAGGCGGAACCGGACGTCCTGGACTTGAACCGGGCGGCAGAGGCTCAACTCGACACGGAGCGCGCAGATGCCGCTGCCATCGAGGCCCTCCTGCAGGCAGAACCGGACGTCCTGGACTTGAACCGGGCGGCATAGGCTCAACTCGACACGGAGCGCGCGGATGCCGCTGCCATCGAGGCCCTCCTGCAGGCGGAACCGGACGTCCTGGACTTGAATCGGGCAGTGCTCTCGTCCGTGCAGAGCGCCCGCACGCTCCGCGTGAACGAGTAGCTGGAGGCCGAGGACAACCACGGAGCGGAGACACACATCGGCAGCTACGGCTGGTTCACGCCGGCAGCCAAAGACGACGAGGCCGTCTCGTTCCCCGAGCAGTGATAGTTTTTCTTTATGTTGTTGTTTTTAGGGATCTTTTGCAGTGTAAAAACATATATTGTTATGCAAGTCGCCTGACTTTGATCATTTGGGTCAATCTACCATTTCAGGCGGTTGGATGAATATCCTACGTCTCCTAACCCTTCTTCCTCACCTCTTCTTCTTCCCCAACAGACCACCGCACGGTCGTACGGATCCTCCCCAACATGCGGTTGGATAAACATATTGTATGAACGAAAATTATGGGTCAGCGGTAGGATGGCTGAGTTTGGTTTGTTCACATGCGGTAGCACGTGTCAGTGAGGGTGCATTCCCTTGGTTGGGTTTGCGGCATGCAAGAGCGACTGTGTGAGGGTGCGGTGCGACCGCGGCGTGCAGGAGCGACTGTGTGAGGGTGCGGTGCGACCGCGACAGCCATGCGCAAGTGTACCTCCTTTTCATTTTGAAAACTTTAGGCAATCTTGGCAAAAATGTATGGCGTAGTATGACAATGCAAGGCTTAGACCCAAACATGATACAAGTACGTACATACTAGGAGTACTATTGTTAAAAAATAAAGGCGGGGTTTTCCTTCACATGATTAATTGATACAAATCCTCGTTTGACGTGTCAATTAATGCGTATTTTTTCTCCAAAGCCCAAAGAGCTAACCATCTCACTCCTCATCGCTTGATTAATGTAGCGCCATGCAAACCAACCTTCTCACGTCCACATGCATGCAAGGGTATACTAATGTCCTTGGTTGCTAGTACGAGGCAAACCCCATCAATTTTGCCTCGATTAGTGTAAGTGGCCTTTTGCAAATTGTAATTTTGATATACTGTCCTTGTGTACAAAAAAATGGAGGTAGTAACTATTTGACTTCGTTCCCCATTGCGGTAACGTCGACGATATCTCCAACGTGTGGTTTGGCGAAGTGCGTTTGACCGAGAACACCATTGAGGGAGACCACGGTAAGTTGTTCGCAAGTGCCGCTTGCAAGCCGAGACAACCGCCTTATTTGCATCCAGGAAGTCCATTGAACCAAAGGACCCGTAAATGTACTAGTACTACTAGTAGTACACAATAGCATCGTTGCTACCTCTTGAGCACTGCATTGGTTTTCCCTTGAAGAGGAAAGGGTGGTGCAGTAAAGTAGCGTAAGTATTTCCCTCGGTTTTTGAGAACCAAGGTATCAATCCAGTAGGAGACCACACTCAAGTCCCACGTACCTACACAAACAAATAAGAACCTCGCAACCAATGCGATAAAGGGGTTGTCAATCCCTTCACGGTCACTTACGAGAGTGAGATCTGATAGATATGATAAGATAATATTTTTTGTATTTTTATGATAAGGAGAAATAAAGATGCAAAGTAAAATAAAAGGAAATGGAAATAGCTAAGTGTTGGAAGATTAATATGATGGAAAATTGACCCGGGGCCATAGGTTTCACTAGTGGCTTCTCTCAAGAGCATAAGTATTACGGTGGGTGAACAAATTACTGTCGAGCAATTGATAGAATTGAGCATATTTATGAGAATATCTAGGTATGATAATGTATATAGGCATCATGCCCGCGACAAGTAGACCGAAACGATTCTGCATCTACTACTATTACTCCACACATCGACCGCTATCCAGCATGCATCTAGAGTATTAAGTTCAAAAGAACAGAGTAATGCTTTAAGTATGATGACATGACTCATGCAATATGATATAAACCCCATATTTTTATCCTCGATGGCAACAATATAATACGTGCCTTCCTGCCCCTGCTGTCACTGGGAAAGGACACCGCAAGATTGAACCCAAAGCTAAGCACTTCTCCCATTTCAAGAAAGATCAATCTAGTAGGCCAAACCAAACTAATAATTCGAAGAGACTTGCAAAGATAACCAATCATACATAAAAGAATTCAGAGAAGATTCAAATATTGTTCATAGATAATCTTGATCATAAACCCACAATTCATCGGTCTCAACAAACACACCGCAAAAGAAGAGTTACATCAAATAGACCTCCAAGAGAATCGAGGAGAACTTTGTATTGAGATCCAAAGAGAGAGAAGAAGCCATCTAGCTAATAACTATGGACCCGAAGGTCTGAGGTAAACTACTCACACATCATCGGAGAGGCTATGGTGTTGATGTAGAAGCCCTCCGTGATCAATGCCCCCTCCGGCAGGACGCCGGAAAATGCCCCAAGATGGGATCTCACGGGTACAGAAGGTTGCGGAGGTGGAATTAGGTTTTCGTGGATGCTTCTGATGGTTTGGGGGTACGGAGATATATATAGGAGGAAGAAGTACGTCGGTGGAGCAACATGGGCCCCATGAGGGTGGAGGGCGCGCCTGGGGGAGGTGTGCGCGCCCCCTACCTCGTGCTCTCCTTGTTGATTACTTTATGTAGACTCCAAGTCCTCTGGATCACGTTTGTTCTGAAAATCACGTTCCCGAAGGTTTCATTCCGTTTGGACTCCATTTGATATCCTTTTCCTTCGAAACACTGAAATAGGCACAAAAAAACAGCAATTTGGGTTGGGCCTTCAGTTAATAGGTTAGTCCCAATATAATATAAAAGTGTATAAATAAGCGCATTAAACATCCAAAACAGAATATATAATAGCAGGGAACAATAAAAAATTATAGATACGTTGGAGACGTATCAATCGTCCGTCCAGCTTTGTGCGGTGAGGTGGTTTCTTGAAGAAGACGATGGAGAAGCGGAGTCAGCGAAGAGTGAAATGATGGTTGCTTCATGAATGCTTTGTGATTTCACGACTCACTGCTTTGTGATTTGTGATAGAAGGGATAGGGGAGTAGACTCTGTGCTCTATACTGTACATGCGTCCAAGCACGGGAGAAAGAGGAGATACGTTGCATTTTTCTATTCCTTCAATCAATCAATCAGGGAGCTTCGGTTCCATCTTTTTGGCTTTGGCAGCACCGTCCACAATGGTTCCCATCGATGCCAAAAGCTATTTTCACATTTGGCTACACATTGTGGATGCCCTTAACCGTACCACTTGGTTTTGCTCATGTGTGCTATCTATACAAATCTCAATTATATTGATCTAAAAAATTATAGAATCAAGATTAGTAAAAAGAGGTGATTTTGTCGCGCGGATGGCGGAGGAGGTTTCTTATTTTTAGTGGATGTTGGCCTGGCAGTTTGCTAACATGCGGTCCCACGTCTCAGTGCTTTACCAAGCCGATCCGCGTCCCACATGAGGCAGAACAATGGCAGAAGCAACACGTGGTTAACTTGAAGAAGATGAGGGAGAAGCGAATTCAGCAATGAGTGAAATGATGGTTGCTTCGTCCCTCCAACTTCTTTTTTTAGCATTATTACTTCGTCCCTCCAACTTAATTGCAGGAAAGGTGCAGCTTTGTGATTTGACACCTCATTGCTCATTACTATGCTAGCGCGATGACTGGGGTGCTTCACCCCTGCTGCTCTGCACTGTATTTCGGTATGGCACATGGACCCGGTAGCTTGATGTCCCACATGTCGGCGAAAGGGACTAGAACATTTATGAAAGCGAGCACTCCACTCTTACAATGGAGGAGGACACGACACGACGGCCCACTGAACTGTTACTTGTACTGTATATAGTACTATAGTACTATAGTTTTGCTGTTTCGCACGATCCATCAATACAAACCCGATTAAATAGGAAAGGGTGGGATTTTTCCCGCATGGTAGATGATACTGGCTATACATTTCAAAGGCAATTTTAATGTATGCAAACTGAATAATTAAGTAACAATATGATATCTAGTATAACTAAAAAGACATATGATTTATTGTGTTAGAGTGTAGTAGTAGTGCTGTATTGCATAGTTGTTAGATGTAACATGCGAGAACGTGTAGAGATGTAGTTTTGGAGGGCCTACAGAGAGAAAAGCGTAATACAGTCAACGAACTTCAGAATACGCTCATTACGGTCACTATATACGTTTTGCGGTGATTATACGGTCACTTGCTCATCGTTCAGCATCGGATTGCACTCTGTTGACCGGCCAAATAGTCTGCGTGGAACCATGTTGAGTAGTTAAATTCACCATGTTCCTTGTGGGTCCCACCTGTCAGTTCGCATAGGAAAAAGGTCAGATAAACACCACACCAGCTGCGTGGAGAGTGCAATCTGTGCGCAACAAGACTCCAACAAGACTCCAACCCGTGCGCGGGAATCACCTGGTTGTGTATCTGTCTGTCAGGGCCTGATGTGTGCGCGTGCATGCGTAGGTTGAGCACTTGAGCGTGAGAGTGTGTGTTGGTCGTGTGGTGTGTGCATGCATGCGTGCGTGCATGCGTGTGAGTGTTGCATGCGTGCGTGGCTGCGTGTGTACGTGTGAGTGTTGCATGCGTGCGTGGCTGCATGTGTTCGTGTGAGTGCTGCGTGCATGCAGTTCGTGTGCATGTGTGCGCGTGTGTATAATCACCACACCAGCTCCTATGTGTTAAAACAGACGGCTCAACATACCAATACAAGGCCACCTTGTCCGCTGTGCCCGCGTTCATGACTTCGAACCACCATCCAATATTTTTGTTGTTGTTTGTTTTCATTCTTACTAGCAAGATGCCCGTGCGTTGCACGTGACATCAAGATGCATTTGTATGACTAGTTTATCTTGTGAGAGAAAAGGATGAACGAGGGAATGCCTTATTTGCAAATGTGGAGAGGTGTGTGGGTACCTATTTGCAAAATTGCCATAGTTTCCTTCCTATCTGTCAGATATAAATCGGACGGCCTATATTGCAGGATGGCAGGCACACCATCATCACCAACTCTGTTTTTCATAAGAGTGTAGAGTAGATACAAGCCGACAGGTGGGCCCAATGGTAGTGAGATAATGTGATGCAACACTACAGGTGCCACATGGAGCGTTTAACTGGTCAAGCAGTCGTGTCTTGAGCAAATACAGAGCTGTATGGTGAGCCCATGACTATATAATAACCACAAAATGTAAATGGTGACCGTAATGAGTGGATTCTGAAGTCCAATGTACATATCGTGCTTTCTCTTCAAATACAATGATCGTCACTGTATATATCGCGAGAGAAAGATGAAACATGCGTGACTATGCTGGGGGCTTACTTTTAGAGGACCTGGAGATAGTTTGTGTGCGTACGTGAAAGGGGCGAGGGGGGTGTATGCGATGGAGAGAGAGATGCTCTTCGCTTCTCTTTATTATGACTAACTTTATATATAGTATAAAAATATAAAAATTCACAGTGCGGAATAAATATCATTGTGGGCACCATGCAATGCAAATTAACGTTCATACTCCTCCATATAACTTTGTAATGTTGTATATATGTAGAAATTCTAAAATATTTTTTTGGCCACACTTTATTGAAAAGGAATGTTGTATGCTAAATAAATGTGAAGAGAGGGCTTTTAGATCAATGGGTACGTGATGTAACATGTGTGAATGTGTAGTTGATGTATTTGGCAGGGCCTAGAGAGGTATGTGTGTGTATTACGTATTTGAGAGAGGCATGGATAGAGGGGCCGGTGGGGGAGGGGGCGTGGGAGAGATAGCACGAGAAATGAGAGAGGTCTAGAGAGAGAGACGAATATGATGTCACGGCGAGAGATTCCCTTGAGTGTGTATATACAAGGGGGGAGGGGATAGAGGCACGAGGAGAATTTTTTTGTGTGGTGTCTGTGTTGGTATGTGTGGGTGTGAGAAGATAACGAGACCTGGGGGCAGAGGGTGTGTCACCGCGTGAGATCCGGTGGGTCGAGGTGAGGCCCTTGATTTGGTTCCGTCCTGCGCCACATTAGTCGGCCCGTGACGCATTTAGGGAGACCCATGGATGACTAGTCGTACAAGACAAAGATAGCAAAATCGTGAAGGACTCTGTGTCCACTAACAAAGCCGGCAAGGATTTGTAACCCTAGGTCCTCGGACTAAAGTAACCCCTTATCTCTGATATTACTATTCATCCAACCTAACTTTAAGGGGCATCCTACAGAATGCTCTGCTAGAATCATACTCGTCGATTAGGAAGAGAGGTGTGAGACAATGCGTGAGAGACAGGCCTAAAGATAATGTGCGTATAGGAGACACGTAGGCTGGTCTATGTATATAGAAAGGTTCGATGGGGATTGTGCATGTGTATGCTTGTGAGAGGAAGAGTGCTTGTGATAAAGGTTAGTGAAAACAGTCGTAAATGGTTACGAGAGGGAGGGAGGGTTATATCGAGAGCATGTATGCGAGAAAGACACCTCGGGAGAGAGTGTGTGAGCATGTGTGAGAGACCACCGATGGAGAGTGAAACTACACGTAAAAGACTGATGTACACATTGATTAAATATATAAAGTGTATCCAAATATTAGGATGGGATCATGATATCTGCAATTCGCGTAAGGAACAGTTATTGATCCATCAGACATCTAGATTTTATCGAATTTGAGCTTTTCTATGTTATTATTCGACATAATTGATCAACATAGTTAGTATTTTGAACTCCAGACAAGGCATCGCTTTAGCAATCGGATATAAACGTGAGCATAGTTCATGTTATGTGTGTAAAGCACATTATACATACGATAGTTTCACAATGAACATTATAAATAGCTAGCTATGAACTAGCATACATTTGAATTCAAGTTAAGGTGGTTTAAAAAATTCGAATTCAACATGAAGTCCATTCAATTATTTGAATTTGATATCATGGCATTTGTAAATCATACCTAAATTATGGGGGCACCAATCTTTTCTCTGATTTTGTACATAATAGCATATATAGTCGTGTACAAAATAGATTCAAATTTAGCTCCTCCGTTCCAAAATAATCATAGTTATAGGATTTTCAAGTGTCAAAATTTCAAAAATAAGCGGATAATTTAATGATGTTTTCAAACATACAAGGTCAAATTTAACGCTGTCTATTTAGGTCAATCCTGAAAGTTCAAGAGTACTCTAAACATGAATGCTTCTGTTTCAAAATTTTGAATGAAGCGCCAAAAGAGCCTCTACTCGCCCGAAACCGCATGAGACCAATGTTTGGTAGTAGAAAGAAATTATTTTTCTAACTCCGACCCGTGAAACCTACTAGCCCGATGTCCAAAGGTCTAAACCGGGGTAGGTTTGTAGCTTCATCTAGATGCCACGCAACCACCTCCGAAAAACATTCATACACAATGGCCTCCTAAGCACACATGCGCGCGGGCGAAATCACTCCTGCCCACTATTTGGGACACTTGGGATTACCATCCTACCCCCGACCCGCAGTAGGTCCGAAATTTAAGAGGGGGGCAAAGTTTGCACTTTTCCCAAATTTCAAACAAGCGCGTCCGAGACCGAAACATGGTTCTCCCTTAGCTCCCCCCGCCCCCTCGTCCGATTCCCCATTCGTACTCCGTGGGCGCCAAAACTACCTCTCCACCAGCCGCGAAACCCCGGCGTCCTCCGTCCGCCACCCCATCCCACCCATCAACCGCCGCCATCCTCTATCACGCCTGAGCCGATACCCCGACGTCGTCGTCCATCGCAACCTCAACCGCAACACCCTCCACGGCTAGTAGTTGAAGTCTAGGCTGAGCCATCCGTACCCGAGCCAGTTCAACCACGCCGTCCTGTGCCTCACCGTTGCCGCTCCAACTTTGCCACCGTCCACCGCACCGAAGTTGTTCCTGCTACGCCGTCCTTCGCCGCCTCGGATCTGCTTCCCCTCCTCCGACATACGGCAACGACAACACAGTCAACAATTTGGCCATGGGTTCGTCCAAGGCCGCACCCTCCTCCATAACATCGGTTCCCCCGGCAAAAAGAAGAAGATCGCCGCGACATATGGAGGACACCACACTGACAAACGGTAATGGTACTCCTCTTCACTTATTCGTGCAAATCTTACGTGTCTTCTTGCACGGTATTCATCCCACAGAAGACACTAGTTGACCGCTTCTTCTTGATACTAGATGATCCTAGTAACTCACGATGCACAAGGTTTCTCCTCATATACTATTTCACCTTAGCTAGAGGTCTGTCGCCCCCTAACGGAAGCATTCCCCAGCGTAACAGGCGCTAGTCCACCTATTACGCCGGGGAAGCAGCGCCTCGGTGTTTATCTTAGGGGCGTGTGGGGCCTAGAGCTGCTGGCGCCCAATCTGGAGGTCGGCCAGGATTAAAGGGATGGCCTGGGGGCGCTACCAAGCACGGCGGTGGTGTGAGGTCGAGGGGAGGGTGGGGCGGCGGAGGCAGGGATCTGGGCTGGTGGTCGCTGGCGGTTCGAGAAAGATCGTCAATAGTGACTGGCGGGAGGTAGACGAAGGCCATCTGACCGTTCCTTATATATCAGACGGTTCATCAAAAAATTGACTGACCTATTTATTTTTAGTCGACTGTAATTTTGATAGGACCACATGTGGTGGTGTGCGTACCTGCATTTCCCAGCCATCCATGTGCTCATATATTACAAAATCATACGGAGTAGAATCTAATTTTGTTTGCCATGAAATGTTGTAGAGCTATCATATGTCTCATGTCATTTATTTTTCAGCCACCTGCTATCTGCTACTTTTACAGTGTACTAGTTCTGCACACACTTCACCCATACTCTCACTATTGTGTTTTTATGCAAGGGTATTTCAGACTCTACCTTGACAGAAGCAGAAAAGAAAAGAGAGAAGTTGCTCCAGCTTCGTACGCGGCTAGGCCAGACACGTTTCAGCACTTTAAAGGGTGTAGTGTCAACATATGGAGACGGTAAACGTAGCTCTGGAGTTGATTACCTCACTCGCAATGAACCACCATCCTAGGTGCTTGCTTTAACTTCGTGGTGTCATATGTGGTTGCATGTTGCATATGGTGTCTAGCTTGTATTCGAAAGGCCGAAGTCGGTCTTTATTAAGATAAGGAAAGATATTTTTTACATGAACTACCATCCCGTGAGCACCGTAAGACAAATAGTTAGTCGTGGCACCGGCCGAGCCAAGTGACAAGCCCAAAGATGCATAAGCATCACCTGGAAGCCAACTAAAAAGCCACGATGGTGGCGAAGCAGCCCGCCTCCCACCAGTCTCTCAGGTCCTAGATGATCATGCTCACTACTCCACCCGGATGTCTAGCTTGTATTGCTTCCAATTTGGTTAAATTGCATCTGCTTAGCTTACACATTATACCTTTGAATATGACATGCCTTCCTGTTTTTGGTACATACTAGTACATCTGTCTATTAACCATACATCAAACTAATGTTCTTGTGTATCCCTCATCAATCACTTATGATGAGGCAGTCATGCCAGTGGACTATTGTGAGTAAAGATCCTCATTTAAAGAATGCAGCATCAGCCTCCCGACATGATTCTCAAGAAACAACAAGGCTAGATGAAGATAGTGAACGAGCTCAGAGTTGATTGCGATTTCTACACTAGCATCGCAGTGCTTGCTCTAACTTGGCAGTGTGATATGTGGTTGCATGTTGCATATGGTGTCTAGATTGTAATTCTTCCAATCTGGTTAAATTGCATGTGCTATTCTGCTTAGTTTATACATTATACCTGTTAATGTGACATGCCTTCCTGTTTTTAGTACATAGTACATCTGTCTATTAAGCATGTCCTGACATAAAACTATTGTTTTTTTTGTATCCCGCATCAATCAATATGACGAAACACCTTTAGTATATGTAGTGTGATATTAGTTTCATCTTTCATATGATTTATAGCATGCGCTGCTTCTAATTTGTTGAAATGACATTTATGATGGGACGCTTTTAACTTGGCAGAGTCATATTGGTTGCTTCTTTCATGTGGTGTCTAGCTTGCATTGCTTCTTATTTGTTGGAATGGTTTCTGCTTAGTTTACACAAACAGTTGTGAATATGCCATGCTGTCCTATTTTTTGTACATATTCCATCCCGGTATCATGTGTTTGCCTTACATCAAAGTAGTGATTGTCAGTATCATGCACGAATGAGTTCTGAAGAGTGAATTTTATTGCTTTTTCTTGTCGGTTTTACTTGACAATTCAAAATCAATAAAGCAGAAAGAAGTTAGCAAGGCAACGGATAAAAGTGCTCCTTCCAAACGGAGGGCCTCTACAGATTCTACTCCTCCATCCCCCCAAGATGATTTGCAAGACAACACATGCATAGACACTCAACATAGCTGTGTTGATGATGAGCACGTCTCCCCTAGTGCACCATCATAGGTGCTCCCTCTAACTTGGCATTGTTATATATGGTTGCATGTTATGTATGATGTCTAGCTTGTATTGCTTCTTATTTTGTTGAATTCCATCTGCTTACTTTACACATTATACTTGTGAATAAGACACGTGTTCCTGTTTCTAGAACATACAATATCTGTCTATCACACCATGTTCTTACATCAAAGTACTACTGTTGTGTAACCTGCAACAACCACTTATCATAAGACACGTTTGACTTGGGAGTGTGATATAGGTTACATCTCGCATTCTTTTCTAGCTTGTACTACTTCTAATTTGTTGAAATGGCACTTATGACGAGACAGTTTTAACTTGGTAGAGTGATATTCATTGCATCTTTCATATGGTGTCTAGCTTTCATTGCTTCTAATTTGTTGAAATGCCTTCTCCTTAGTTTACACATCATAAGCTGTGAATATGCAATGGCACTAATGACGAGAGACCTTTAACTTGGTAGTGTGAAGTTGTTTACATCTTGCATATGATTTATTTCTTGTACTGCTTCACATTTGTTTAAACGCCATTTATGATGAGACACTAGTAACTTCGCAGAGCGATATTTGTAGCATCTTTCATATGGTGTCTACCTTCTATTGCATTGCTTCTAATTAAGTGAAATGTCTTCTTCTTAGTTTACACATCATAGTTCTGGTTATCTCATGCCGTCTTATTTTTCGTACATATTACATCTGTTGGTTTCTACGGTAGGGTGCGTCGACTGCAAATTAAAAATTCCTACGCGCAGAACATCCAGAACATGCTACGGAGATGGATCACATTCGTTACCACTAGACGCCAGCAGCGCCGTGCAGCGGAAGAACAGTTGGGGCAGCGCGTCGCGTGGATCGCCTCCTCCTCGCTCGATCTCCTCGAAGGCCCGGTCGTCTGATCCCACGACGAAGTTCGCCGGAGCGACGCAAGTGCACCGCTCTAACGGTATCCCGCTGCGTGCGGGAGGAACACCGAGCGGCGGACTGCTAGGTCCGATCACACAGTCGGCGGCAAGTGGAGGTGGCTCCTGAGGCCGAAGCGATCTACCTCCTGAGGCCGAAGCAATCTGCCTCCTGAGGCCAAAGCGTTCTCACACCCCTCAGGCCAAAAGCAATCGTGGGTGTGCCGTACCTCCACTTTATATAGGCGTCCATCGCGGGCTCAACACTTGGGCCTCGACGGACCCTAAAGCCCAAAGTCTACTCGGTCACGTTCCTAGTCCAGTTCGGATCACATCCACCAAAGGTCCCACTTAACCGACCTCGAGGTTCCTTCCCTTAAGCTGCGACCCCTTAGGTTCAAGTCGGCTTGGTCACGCTCGATCACCTCCGACTTGTACGGTTGGTAGCGGCCTCTAGCAAGGCGTACGACCACCAAGCGCAGCGATGAAGCTGGTTAGGCTAACCTGTACATCATACTTCCATTCCTTTTGCCACACGATATATGTTGTCGGGCTCAAGGCGAGACTGTCATCCTTGTGCTAGCCCGACCTCTTTTCGTTCCGGTGATACCGACCACTATCCGGATTATCTCATAATCCTTGTCGCATGGCCATGCTGTTCCTGGTCGGATCACACGAGGGGCCCAGTATATCTCTCTTGATCGGAGGGGCAATCCCATCTTGCTCGACCATGTCTCGCAAAGCATGGGATTGGACAAACCCAAACCTACCTTTGTAACTACCCAACACGGAGTAGCGTTTTGGTCGGCCCAAAGCAAGTCTATCACCATCTCGAGTACATGCGTCACTCAGGTCTTAGGACATAGAACGTATGTTGTACTAGAGACTCACAGATGACATATCGCTGCGCCTCATAGTTGGGTCTGTCCGACTCGGACCTTATCTCGACTCAGATCCGACTATGTCGAATCCGACCAGACCTTTCCAAGTCCATATTATCCGTTAGCATCCAATGCTCCATGGCTAGTGAGACCGAGCCATCGATCGTGTCATATGCTAGTCTAGTCGGCTCTGGCGTCCACACAGCCCTTTCGACTAGGGACCTTTAGGACAGTCATCATACAATGTATAGTCCCACAAACAAGTCACGTACTTGCTGATACACATCATTGATAATGTCCAAGGACTATCTTTATTCATAAACACATAGGAAATATCATCATACATGATTGCCTCTAGGGCATATCTCCAACAACATCCTCCTATCATGTGGTTGTCTAACATCAAAGTTCAGTTCGTCTGTATCACGCATCAAGTTGTTCTGAAGAACTAAATTGTTATTCGTTTTTCTTGTCGGCTTGACTTAGCATGGCACAGAGAGAGCGGAAGCAACACAAAATGACAGGGAAAGGGAAGCGAAAGAATCCTGCAGATTGTGCTGGTACTGATGGTGCAATAGAAGGTCAAAGTCCAACGGAAAATCGTACAAACAGGGTATCCCGTGTAGACCTGAGAATGGTTTGGACTCAAACTTCAATTTTGGATCAATTTTCCTATTGGACTCTTTTGGTTTGGATAAAATGGGCTGAGTTCCTAATGTAAGTTGGTTTGATTTAGATTTTTCCTATTATTGGTTTGGTTTGGTTCGCTCTGGTCACAGACCAAACAATCCCAAACTATCTCAACATATTGACTAAGAACCAAATCGGCCACCAGTTTCTCCTCCTCACGATTGCATCGTAATGGCGACGTCCTCTCGTTGTTACTGCTTAGACCACGGATACGGCGGCGTGGCGGAACCAAAACCACCGTCTATGGGCTCAGGTCGTGCACTACAGCACTAGGAATATTAAAAAGGCGGGCTGAGGGCTGTGTGTAGAGCAGGTACCGACTTAGAGCATCTACAACCGCACATGACAAATAGGACCTCTTAAACGTCCACGGATAGGGACCAGACACTCTTCTGCATCCGGATATTTCATACTAGATTCTTAAATCCATAAAAGCATACAAACGATAAAACCTACTCCCTCCGTTCCTAAATATAACTTGTTTTAGAGATTTCATTATAGACTACATACAAAGCAAAATTAAAGAATATACACTCTAAAATACGTCTATATACATATGTAGTTTCTATTGAAATCTCTAAAAAACTCATATTTAGGAACGCGGGAAGTACGTACTACATAGATGATCGAGTTACTCCTCGTCGGAGATGTCGACAATGTTCGTGCCTGGCTGCGACAGCATGGGGCAGCAGCTGCAGCTCCGGCGACTCTGGCTGCTCCACTCCGGCCTCCTCCTCCCCTATCTCAGCATCGAGTTCAGCGAAGAGCGTGTCGGCCGCCGTCTGCTACTGCAGGAGGAACTGCCAGTAGGCCTCCACATAGGCCTCATCTTGGATGGATTCCAGGCTGGCCTGCTGCTCCGCCATCTCCGGGGCTTGGGCGATGGTGAACTCCGCCTCCGCCATGTTGAACCCCGGAGCAGGCTGGTCCACCTCATCCTCGTTCGGATCCGCCACCCCCATTGGCTCCGGCAGCAGCTCTCCCTCCTCCTTCGGCTGTTGCTCCTCCTCCTCAGCTCCTCTAGCTCCGTCGAGTTCGGAGGCATCCCGGCAGCGATGCGAGCGGCGCACCTTGCCTGGACCGCCTCCGTGATCTGCCTCCGGCACTCCGGCATGAGCATAGCATACGTGCTAATTAGCCGCTGGACCATGGCGATGCCGGGCTCGGGTGGCGGCACAGAGAAAGAGGAGGTGGATGGTCTAGGGTTGGGGGATGCCGACCGGCTTAAATAGCTGGATTTGGCCTCGGGCGGCGAGCCAAAGCGGCGCCACCCGACGTTCACACCACGACGATGAAGGACGCATCCTTCGGACCTCCGAGTTCTTGGGCGAGTCAGCGTGGGACCCCATCATCAGTCCTACGGGGTGGACGCGCCCGGGCGCCCCATACTCATATTTGGGCTAGATATGAGGGGTGTCGGTCAGCCCGAGCATTTAAGGCCCGTTTGAGGCGCTCGTCTGGGTCAAAATTTTATGACGGGTCAGTGACCGGACGGCCTGCCCGGGCGCATGAGGAGGTTTTGGGATGCCGGGTGAGGGAGTCCTAGATTAGGGGGTGTCCGGATAGCCGGACTACCATCATCAGCCGAACTATCATTTGCCGGACTATCGTCATCGACCGGACTCCAAGACTATGAAGATAGAAGATTGAAGACTTCCCCCCGTGTCCGGATGGGACTTTCCTTGGCGTGGAAGGCAAGCTTGGCGATATGGATATGTAGATCTCCTACCATTGTAACCGACTCTATGTAACCCTAGCCCTCTCCGGTGTCTATATAAACCGGATGGCTTTAGTCCGTAGGACAACAATCACAACAACCCTTACAATCATACCATAGGCTAGCTTCTAGGGTTTAGCCTCCTTGATCTCGTGGTAGATCCACTCTTGTAAACATCCACAATATCAATATCAATCAAGCAGGACGAGGGTTTTACCTCCATCAAGAGGGCCCAACACAGGTAAACATCGTGTCCCTTGTCTCCTGTTACCATCCGCCTAGACGCACAGTTCGGGACCCCCTACCCAAGATCCGCCGGTTTTGACACCGACATTGGTGCTTTCATTGAGAGTTCCTCTGTGTCGTCACCGATAGGCTTGATGGCCTCTTCAATCAACAACGACGCAGTCCCGGTGAGACCTTTCTCCCGGACAGATCTTCGATTCGGCGGTTTCAGATTGCGGGCCAACTCCCTTGGCCATCTGGAGCAGATCAAAAGCTACACCCCTGGCCGTCAGGTCAGGTTTGGAAGCCTAAACTTCACGGCCGATATCCGCGGGACTTGATCTCGATGGATCTGAGCCACGCCGAAGGCCCAGGCTGTCCACGATGGGCATGACCTAACTCGCCACGGACAGCACCTTGAGGTCGCGATCGGATCCGCCCGACTCATAGTCCGGAGCCGATCGTCAATCGAGGACGGATGGCTGGACACCGCCGAGCCGCAATTTCTACGGCGATGGAGCCGAACACTTACCTTGTCCCACATAAACCCCGTGACTCCGAGGTGCTGGACTCCCTTCCGGACTCCGTACCTCCTGCGCCCCTGCCAGTCGAATCCGATTGGGCGCCGATCATGGAATTCACCGCTGCGGACATCTTTCAGCACTCGCCCTTTGGTGACATCATAAATTCATTGAAGCATCTCTCGCTATCGGAGAGCCTGGCCGAACCACGGCCGGGACGGTTGGGACGCGGATGACGAAGAAATTCAGATCCCACCCACCACCCACTTCAGAGCCACCGTCGACAATTTAACCGACGATTCGACTACGACTCAAGACATCGACGGTATGGACGACGATGCCGAGACTATTAAGAACCAGTGCCCACAGACACCGGAAAACCACCTCGTCATCGATATATACATGGTGGATACCCCAAAACGGGGATGGCGAAGAAGCAGCAGAGGCCGATTCCTTAAAGAAACAGCCCAAGCGCCGACGTCAGGGGCGCCGCTCTAAATCCCGCCACAACAAGAATGGAGATTCCGCACAGGAGATAATAACACCCCGAGAGTGTCGAAGACAACTCCCTCCAAAGACGATCCAAAGACAGAGGAGGTAGAAGCAAGCCCTCGGAGAGGGCAGCATTTAAGAGGTCGAGGATGACAATTACTTACCTCCCTCCGGAGACGAGGCAAGCCTCGGCGACGACGAATTCGTCGTGCCGGAGGATCTCGTCGAACAAGAGCGTTTTAGACGCAGGCTAATGGCCACGGCAAACAGCCTAAAGAAAAAGCAACAACAGCTTCAAGCTGATCAAGACCTACTGGCCGACAGATGGACCGAGGTCCTCGCGGCCGAAGAGTATGAACTCGAACGCCCCTCCAAAAGTTACCCAAAACGCAAGTTGCTCCCCCGATTAGAGGAGGCAGCATCACCAGCGCACAATACGGCAGACCGACCACCCCGTGGCCGCGATAGAGAGGCGTGTAAACCCTCCACCAAAAGCGTACCCCGACATCGCTCTAAAAGCAAGAAGCCGCGGGGGAACACGCCGGACTTGCAAGATATATTGGAGGACAAGGCAAGACAATCCAGATCTATCTATGGATCACGTGGATGCCCCACGACCCACGCATTTAATACCGTCGACCGGATACAACTACTCCGCCTGGCCGAACACAGCAGATAACGCCTCTCGAGCTACGCCGCGATATTGCTCAATCTGAGGCGCCAGACACCCACTATGCTTCACCGACGAAGTAATGGATCATCAAATCCTCAAGGGTTCAAACCCGTTAATATCGAATCCACGATGGCACAACAGACCTCGCGGTCTGGATTGAGGATTATCTCCTCCATATACACATGGCCCGCGCGACATCTTCACGCCATCAAATATCTCGCTCAAGCTTAAAGGACCAGCTCGGCATTGGCTTAACAGCCTGCCCGCAGAGTCAATTGATGTTGGGAAGACACGAAGCCGCATTCCTCGACAACTTGTGGCACGCGTAATGCGACCACCGGACGCAGATGACCTAAGCCACATAATCCAGCAGCCGCATTTAATCGCCGGGCAATTTCGACACGGTTCTTAACAAAGAAAAATCAAATCGCCGACCGTCCGGATGCGAGGCACTCGCTGCCTTCAAACATAACATCCGCGACGAGTGGCTGGCCCGACACCTAGGACAGAGAAGCGAAATCCATGGCAGCCCTCACGTCCCTCATGACCCGCTTCGTGCGGGAGAGGATAGCTGGCTCGCTCAGTAGTAACAACCTCAAAGAAAAACGCTGGCAGTCCGGATACTAAGGACCGCAATGGCAGGTTGCGTCGAAACAAAACAAACGCCGCATTAACGGCGATAGCAATGAGGATACGGCAGTCAACGCCGGATTCTGAGGCTCCAAACCCGGTCAACGGAAGAAGCCATTCAAAAGAACCACTCCGGGCCCGTCCAATTTGGACCGAATACTCGACCGCTCTTGTCAAATTCATGGAACCCCCGAAAAGCCAGCTAACCATACCAACAGAGATTGTTGGGTATTCAAGCAGGCAGGCAAATTAATCATCGAAAACAGTGACAAGGGGCTACACAGCGATGACGAGGAAGAGACCCGGCCACCGAACAACAGAGGACAAAAGGGATTCCCCCCTCAAGTTCGGACGGTAAATATGATATACGCAACACATATTCCCAAGAGGGAGCGGAAGCGTGCACTAAGGGACGTATACGCGATGGAGCCAGTCGCCCCAAAATTCAACCCATGGTCCTCTTGCCCGATCACTTTCGATCGAAGAGACCATCCGACCAGCATCCGCCATGGCGGATTCGCCGCATTGGTTTTAGACCCAATCGTTGATGGATTTCACCTCACGAGAGTCCTGATGGATGGCGGCAGTAGCCTGAACCTGCTTTATCGTGATACAAAGGCGCAAGATGGGCATAGACCCTTCAAGGATTAAACCTACAACGACGACCTTCAAAGGCGCCATACCGGTGTCGAGGCCAATTGTACAGCTCGATTACACCGAAGTGGTCTTCGGATCCCGGATAATTTCCAAGCGAGGAGTTAATCTTCGACATAGTCCCGCTCGCAGCGGCTATCACGCTCTGCTTTCGGACGAACCGCGTTTACAAAGTTCAACGCGGTGCCGCATTATGCATACCTTAAGCTCAAGATGCCAGCCCTCGTGGAGTCATCACGGTCAATGGAAACACGGAACGCTCCCTCCGAACGGAGGAACATACAGCGCTCGCGCGTAAGTCTGAGCAGCCTGTTAAGGAAATTTCAAGTCCGCCGTTAAACGACCGGACACGACAAAACGCGCCGGAGCAACATCAACCAAGACCACCGCACGCCTGCACGCATAGCAATGCGGCCCCAACCCCAGCCTCGCAAAATTGCAAGACAAACTCTCCACATACATAATTACGCCCTGGAGATACCATGGGCATAGGGGGAAGGGCACAACCACAACAGACCCAGAGTGCGGTTCGACCACACCAGGGGCTCCCAAGTGTGTCGCTCTTTTTTGTTTTATTTTTCTCTTTTTTTTATACAGAACTTAGTCCGGCGGCGAACCGGCCGAACTCATGATGCAACAGCCAGGGAAGGACTAAGGCCGCGATGAACACTCAGGTGGCCTCCATCACGAGCATTAAATTTGTTAAAATACAACATTCCGCGGCCTACCCCTGGAGGGAGACGCCTTTAATTCGTCCAATCCCTTGCTTTCCGCACTATTTGTATCATTCCGCACTAATAACATATCTTCTCGAATAAAATGCAGCACTTTTTGCCTTTAATTGCATTACCTTATATATATATATATGTTCATTTATTTACATGTTGCACCGTGCATCTTGGTACGCCAAACACACCAGGGGCTTATGTCCTCCGCTTTATGGTGTGATAAAGTCCGACACTTTCACAAGTGCGGCACCCTCAACTTATAGCATTATATGAATCGGCTCAATCATGTCTTGGGTCAATAGTTGGGTTTGCCCTGCCCCATGTTTGGCACCTTACATTCCCGTTCTATCGGCTAAGGTAGGCGGGAGAACCATCGCGATTGCGCCCGGTTGAGCCGGGTTAACGCCTCAAAGGAGAAAGCTAAAACTGACCGGCATGATAAGGCGTGAGACTGGTCGCTGTTCGAGAGGTCCTTTCGGTCCTTAAAGACCCACGCCGCCGAGCGAAGTTCGGATTATGTCCGATGAAGGCGTGGATAGCGCCCCAATTCGGTCTTCGAATACTAGGGGCTTCACGAAATTTAAAATTATAGAATTCTATGGCTAAGTGAGAGTGTTCAAGCACTATAAGTCCGTTGCCTGGTTCGTGGTGTTGAGCGCCTCCTAGATGGACCCAAAATGGGAACAAGAGTGCTCAAGTTTATCCCGAACACCCCAAAGACTGTGGCATGGGCATGGAAGTGAAGCCGACGACTTGCCATCTCTCGATTTAATAAACGGCCGCATGAAGGTAATATTTTAAATTAAACAAGCGTTGCTTAGCGATATGAACAAAGTTTTCAGCGCACAGGATAACACATTGCGAATTCACTCAATAATTACATCCCCGGGGCACTCATCCGCAATCTTGCGGGCACCCTTCAGACAGCCTTATAGTAAAGTTCGGGCGACGATGCTCCTTGCCCGCCGGTGGCGCGTCGCTGATTAGCTTCTCGCATCCAGCTTGCCCTAATGCACCTTTTGCGGGCAAGGACCCGACAAGCACCTTCAATACAAAGGAGCGCTTAATAACCTCCACCTGTGGGCACACATCCACCAGCCGTCGACGAGGTCAAGTAGCTCCTGTGCATGGCCTCTCCGGCCACAAACCGGACTATGAGCCCTTCATGGCCTGCTCGGCCACCTTAGGAAGCTCGACCAGCCGCTTCACTGGTCGCTAGGGGCACTGGATGGCCGGCCTCAAAGATACCGAGACCGAAGACCTTCTCCGCTGAGCTCCCTCCTCGGCTCGGTAGAATGCGGCGACATCGTACACGCCTGCGAGGCAGATCTGCAAACGCCCCTGGAGAGCTCCGAATTCGGGTAAGTATCACGTAATTTACATTCACATGCTTGCTTTGCATGAAAAATGCCTTACCCGCCGCTATCTTCTTCATCAACTCAACCTCCTGAAGGGCCTTATGGGCCTCGGCCTTGGCGGTTTTGGCACTTTCGAGAGCCGAGGCAAGCTCGGACTCTCGAGTCTTTGAGTCACGCTCCAAACTCTCATGCTTTTCCATGAGAGCCTGGAGCTCTTGCTGAACCACCGCCACCCTCGCCTCTTGCTTTTCTCGCTCGACTGCCCGCGGTCAGATTATGCTCGTTCATGACACGGCCTTCTTGAGGCCGCCACCTCGCTCGTGGCCCCCGCAGTACCCATGTTATCCTTGTTATTTTTGTCGCAACCTAAATCCTTTTCTCAGAAGGTACAAATTCAAAGTGGTGTTACTCACCTTCTTTGTCTTGAGCTGCTTCGCGCGGCCGAGCTCTTGCCCGACCGCCGAGCTCCTGCTTCAATGCACCGACCTCCGATCAAGGTGGCGGAGGTCAGCAGCGCAGCCGCAACCCATATTGACATAATTTTTAGCAACCTGCAGATATCTTTTTAAGATCCTCATCCGCTTTTCTTTCCGAACACCAACCGAGCATCCGGGCTACCGTCTATGCGGTATTACTTTGCATATTTTAACTTCTACCTCAAAGCCCGATAGAAGGCTATTGCAGAGCTTGGTCAGCCCGCCTTTGGCGAAGCTGCACTTTTGAATCACCGCACTCATAATAGTGCGGTGTTCCTCGATGGAAGCGCTCTGCAGCGCCCAACAATTGCCCGGCGCCCGGTTGGGACGGAAGCCGCCGGTGTCACGGTCTTGCCCTTCGATCGAAGGGCCGCTGCCGGACTCCGGAACCACTGCGGGTTCGTTGTGGAGTCGGCGCGAAGTCCGGAGGGCGCCTTGTGGCGCCCGAGCCTCCCTGGCGGGTCCTTCGGGATCCAGCCCGGCGTCTTCGGCGCCGCGAGGGGTGGAGGCGGTTGGGATGGAGTCTACATCCGACGAAGCCAACGACCCGCCGATGAAGCGGGAGATCATCACCGCCGGACTGCAGTAGCATGCGGCATTAGAATGACACTATGTGACGCAGCAAAAGAAATTATAAATCATTCAGGAATCCGGATACTTACGATCTCGCCGGAGGCCTGGCCCTTGAAGGCCATTCTTCCTCGCCAACATTGATGTTGGCAAAGCTGTCCGGGGGAATAGTCCTTCCCCTCTTGGACCTTCCAGCCTCCCCAGTTGGGGAAGCCTTCCTCTTCCTCTCTCCCTCCTCTGGGGGAGAGTCCTCTTCCTCCTCCTCATTTACAAGGGAGGAGTCAGCCCCGGAGTCGTCGGACACCTGAAAACGGGCACTCTTTCGAGCACCCGTGGCCTCCTTCTTGGCCTTCTTCTCCGGCACCACGTGCGGTGCCGAACCAGCAGCCTCGCTAGACGAGCCGCTCATCGGATTTTTCGGCATAGGAGCCGGACAGTAATCTGCTCCGCCTTCTTCATCCAGTCTGTCAAAGGAAAAGGGGAATTAAAACCCGATAGAGTCAAACTATGAAAACAAGTGTCCCGTAAAGGGTAGAATCACTTACCTCGTCACCAAGGCGCATGAGTGAAATCCGCGATCTTCCGTCGCGGATGCGGGGCTTCGGGCGCCTTGAACAGCACCTTCCAGCGCCTTTCAGACGTTGTGTCAAGAGCTTGTTCAGCACCTGGTGTTGTTCCGGATCGAACTCCCATAAATTGAATGCCCGCTTGGCATGGGAGAATCCGCGAACGAGCATGACTTGGACCATGTTAACCAGCCCGAGCTTCTTCACCACCTTCTTGATCTGTGTCTGAGTCCGTCGGCTCCTTCAAACTGCCCCACAAGAAGCCCTTCTCTTTCCGGGAGGTGAGCTGCGTGGGGATACCAGATCTAAACTCGGGGGCCGCCCATTTAGGGTCGCGCTGCTCGGTGATGTAGAACCACCCCGATTGCCACCCTTGACGGATTCCACGAAGGCCCCTTTGAACTAAAGGACGTTGGGCATCTTGCCCAACATGGCGCCAAGACTCCGCTTGAATGCCCTTCACTACCTTCGCTTGACATTGAAGGTCTTGAGCCATGTCAAGTGGGGCTGGATGCGAGGAAGGTTTCGCATTACGCACGATAAACGCCGAGATGTTGAGGATGAAGTTCGGCGCCAGATCATGGAAATCCAGGCCGTAGTAGAACATGAGCCCCGGACAAAGGGGTGAAGTGGAAAGCCCAGTCCGCGGAGGAAGTGGGAAAGAAAGACAACCCTCTCATGGGGCCTGGGGGTGGGGATGAGCTGCCCCTCGTCGGGCAGCCGGTGCGCGATGTCGCTGGAGAGGTATCCGGCGCCGCGCAGTTTGGCGATTTGCTCCTCCTTAACGGTGGAGGCCAACCATTTACCTCCCGCTCCGGACATGGTCGGAGAAGGTTGAGACGAGATGCGCGAACTTGGGCGCTGGAGCTCGAGTGCGCGGAGATGGATAAGCAAAGGAGGAAGAAGGCGTAGGTGAGAAGGTGAATCCTTATCCCTTATATGGGCGGGCGAAATCTCACGCGTCCCCCACCGGCCTGGTAAAACTCGCTTATCTCCCAAGCGTCACCATCAATGACGCAGTTGGGTTACCCACACGCGTATTGATGAGAATCCCGGATTAAGGAGAAACACGATCTCTGCTTCGACAAGACGTGCCAAGGAAACCGCTTCGCTAAATTCGTTGAGGTGGTAAAGTAAAAAACAATTCGAGTAATGGCTTGGTAGTGGTGTGACGTCATGCCACGGAAAACGTCAGCAGATTGAACTTGTGTACATGTTGTTATTCTCTCTATGGTGGAATGTGGAATTTATTTTGCAGAGCCGGACACTATCCTGGTGTTCCCAATCTTCTATCATTTGGAGGAGGAACCCGCCTTGCAATGCCAAGCAATATACACGCCGGACTTATCGTCATTGAAGCCTGGTTCAGGGCTACCGAGGAGTCTCGATTAGGGGTGTCCGGATAGCGGACTACCATCATCAGCCGAACTATCATTTGTCGGACTATCGTCATCGACCGGACTCCAAGACTATGAAGATAGAAGATTGAAGACTTCCCCCCGTGTCCGGATGGGACTTTCCTTGGCGTGGAAGGCAAGCTTGGTGATACGGATATGTAGATCTCCAACCATTGTAACCGACTCTATGTAACCCTAGCCCTCTCCGGTGTCTATATAAATCGGATGGCTTTAGTCCGTAGGACAACAATCACAACAACCCTTACAATCATACCATAGGCTAGCTTCTAGGGTTTAGCCTCCTTGATCTCGTGGTAGATCCACTCTTGTAAACATCCACAATATCAATATCAATCAAGCAGGACATAGGGTTTTACCTCCATCAAGAGGGCCCGAACCTGGGTAAACATCGTGTCCCTTGTCTCCTGTTACCATCCGCCTAGACGCACAGTTCGGGACCCCCTACCCGAGATCCGCCGGTTTTGACACCGACACCGGGCTATAGATGCTTTTAGAGGCAAGCATCTCGTCGACGTCTGCTTTTTGCTCTGTCTGGATACAACGGTTGGCCTCCACCTCCGACAGAAATGAATAGAGGATTGTCTGCTGCTTCGCCTGCAGATCTGCGTCACCCGTGTCTGCCACCTCTTCAGGGTTTTTTTGGATCAGTCAGTGACCGGGTCGTCCGCCGAGGCATTTAAGGGGGTTTAAGGCTTCCCGTCACGCATTGGTGAGTATGGTGAATCCATTTGTTGTAGGTATGGTGAATCAGTTGTGAGTGCGTGGCTAGCTTTAGAATCAACATGCACGCATGCATGTTTCATTGGTCACAGCGATGGAAATTAGTAGGCATGCGGCAGCAGCTAACCACCCGCCCGACGCCTCTCATATGGAAGTAATTAGACACTGGACACGCCCATGGTTTGAAACTTCGGGTACAAACTGTATATAGAGAATGCTCTGGATTGGTTTGGATTGAAAATGTGTACAATTTGGATTGGTTTGGATTGCACCCTTTGTTGTTTGGTCTAATCTGGTTTGGTTGCTGGACTTATACACGCATGGATTGGGCTGGGTTTTGTCTGGATTACAAACTATTCCCAGGTTTAATCCCGTGCTACATGAGCTGCAGAACAAGCCAAACAGAAACAAATAGCTGCCACCAAAAAAGCAGAGACAGCCCTAGTTGTTGCAACACCTTCCACAGTACCACCAGTTGCACGAGTTACTCATTGGTCAACTCAGCTAGCAGCACGTTCCCAAGCTCCCTTGCCACCTGACACTACTTCTGAAGCACTCTTGACACAAGATGAGTTGGCAAGATCAGATGAACTTTGTGAGCTTCAACAGCAAGAAGATAGTTGCTGGAGTCAAGTTACAGTTGCATGATGTTTCTTTATATGTAGTCTCACAATTTGATGTACACTAACACTTCCTGTGTTCATTGTTGGACTGGCACCTAAGTGCAATAGGAAACAAACATCAGGGATAATGCTCAATAGGTTAACTAAATCTAGAGGAGGAAGAATGGAGATCCGTTTTGAGGCAGGTTTAAAAAGGCCACGTGATGCTATAGAGTCAGCCAAGTTTGTATCAGAGGCAGCGGTTGCCGTTAGGTGTCATGTACGTATCCTCCCAACATGGATTCAGTACGGGAATGACAAAGACGAAACCCATTTCAACACCTTCCTTGACCATTTATCTGTAAGTATGGTTATGTATGGAAACTAGTAATATTGTCTTGCTCTGTCCCATACTTTCTAGGTTGCTGATAATGAGACTCCCATAATTTTCAACATATGAGGTTCAAGTTGGATAGCCAAGATGATGCAACCGCACAAGCTTGCACCCATGTTTTCAAGTCCGCTTCTCACGACAAAGATCGGTATAACTTGAGGAAAACTCACTTTGAAGGCAAGGCTAACAGTGAACTTGCCCAAACATCTCCAGTGGAACATATATCGGATGAAGACTGGAGAGGCCTCGTTAAACACTGGTCTGATCCAAAGTATCAGGTACATTATATATGTGATCAGATCACATGTTGAAGTCCTATTTATGCATGTGCCACACTAACCTATCTTCTTGCAGGTGAACTGTTCAAATAACAAGGCCAACCGTACGAAAGTGAAATTCCAGCAGACGACATGATCTCATAGCTATATTGCACACTGCGAGGCTCTTGTAATTAGCTGTTGTTTCACTCTTTTCGTTGTACCATATTATCAGATCTATATTTGTCGGCATTCTGGGAACGGGGGTCCCCAGACTTTCCTGCCTGCGGCCCACAGCGTGGCTGAGCCAGCAGGCTGTATGGCCCATCTTCATCAACAAGGCATCCAAGACCCTCGCAAGGCGGACGATGCAAGACCTCCTCTGGAGTGGCCTAGCCAGGAAGGCTCGCGAGGAGCGGAGATATCAAGGCGGGGCAAACCTCACGAGGCTCTCATGATGTGAGCCATGACGAACGGCACTAAAGTGGCGCCAGCCCGCAGCAAGCAGCCCTTATTTCCTCTTTGGTGCTAAGGAGGCCATCGCAGGCGAAGAGTACCGAGGCATCAGGCAAAGGTTGCTATATTGGTGCAACAAGACCAAGACCAGGAGGACGGCAAGATGGAGGTCACCGTGGAGCCCAAGATGGCGTCACCGCTAGAGCTTTTCACAGGCGAAGACCGCTTTTGTCAGGATAGCTTGTACTAGCTGTCCCCCTTCAAATTTGCCCGCCGTTGTTGGCTCCCTTCCCGCTCGATATTTGGGAGGAGGACCAGGGCCTATCACTACAAAAAAAGACACATCCGTGACATTTTGGGCCGAACGAAATTTTTTTCTGTCATACATATGACACTTCTATGACGATAATTATGAAAAAACCCGGTATCATCATAGATGTGGTGGGCTCCTACTTCTATGACAAAAAATCATGACAGAAAATGGGCTTTTCGTCCTGGGCGGGCCGGAGACGCAGCTGCTTGACATTCTTTGGGCCGTCCATGACGGAAAAAACCGTGGTAGAAGCGAGGGGCGAGGAAAATTTCAGGGAGTTGCCGGTTACGGTGGGAGGTCGGGGGCCGAGCGATGCGTGTTTTCTCGTGAGACGACGCTGCGTGTGTGCGAGGCATTGGCTCTAATCAACCCGAGCGAGGCGTTGGGCTCTAATCAACTCGAGCGATTGCATCGCAGTTACGTGTTATCGAACCCGAGCGATCGATCGATGGTCGTTAATCGAACTCGATCGAGCGATTCTTCGCCATCGCCGCTAATCAAGCCGATCGATGTTGCTCTCGGGATGAACAAAGGAGTGTTGGGGGGGCGGTTGGATGAACAAAGTGAGCGGTGGCGCTTGCCTCGGATGAACAAGACCCGTGGTGTGGAGGGCTGGATGAACAGAGACGGTGGAGGGGTGGTTGAACGAAGAGCGGTGGAGAAGCGCTGGTGGAGGCTGGATGAACAGGAGCTAGTGGAGGCCGGAGGAGGTCGACGGTAGCCCGTGGAGGCTGGAGGAGGTCGACGGTGGAGATGAACAGATCCGTGGAGTCCTGCTTACGGCACGCCACACCCCTCCCAATGAACAAGACCCCGTTTCGACCAGAAGGCCCAACACAAGTCCAGACGTCTGTTTTGCGGACGCCACACCCTCCCGATCAACAGACCTGCGTTTCAACCGTAGGGAGGTCTGTTTCTCCATTTTGCGGACGCCACACCCTCCCGATCAACAGACCCGCTCAACGTGGGAGGTCCGCTTCTCCGTTGTGCGGTACGCCAAAGCTTCGTTTCCATCGCCTGTTCCGTCCAAGCCCTCCCGATGAACACGACCACGCATTGCGTTCCGACCCAGCCGGTTGGCTCCCACGGGTTCCGTTGCCTCCCGATGAACACGACACATTCCGTTGCCTCCCCATGAACACGACGACGACGCTATTTCTCTGTTCCGACCCAGCCATGTACACGAGCCCGGCCGACGTATACACACGCGGGTCGATTTTCTTTCTTGCGCCGCAGGTAATGCGTGCGTGTACATGCTACGTGCGCGCCTCTACTACGACACGTGCACGCCTCTACTACGACACGTGCGCGCCTCTATGTCGACTAGTATGTACGTACACGTTCGCGACTAGAATGACAACGCTACGTACGCTTCGATCAGGTGGGTCCCGACTGTCAGGCACTTCCTTGCGTGCGAAGATGTTCTGGTGGGTCCCAGCAGTCAGGGGGGCGAATCGTTTTTTTTGCCCAGACGCACTTCCTTGCGTGCGAAGATGTAGCTGGTGGGTCCCAGCAGTCAGGGAGGCAAATCGGCTTTTTTTTGCCCGGACGCACTTCCTTGCGTGCGAAGGTGTAGCTGGTGGGTCCCAACAGTCAGGAGGGAAACGTTTTTTTCACGAAATGCGGTGGCCCGTCTGGTGGGTCCCTGCTGTTAGGTGGAGGAATCATTATTTTCCGCGTAATAAGGAGGCACTTCCTTGTTGCGGCCGTGGACCCAGCTGTCAGCCTCTCCACGTACAGTCCACGTCCGATGGAAGTCGTTCCTTGACCATGTTGACCATGCCGCACCGAGAGCACCAGGGCGGTGGACAACGGCGAGGCCTAGGAAGGGGACGACGCGGAGCCGGTGAAGTCGCCGTAGTGGATGCCCACGCGGAGAGGAGTATGAGGGTTCACTCGTTCGGCTGCGGTGTGGGGCTGCCGTCGCCGCAGGGCCTGGCCAGCGGTGGTAATAGCAGGGGGCGGTGAGGCCTCCGCGGCAGCACAACCGGCCGCGGGAGGCAGGAGCAGGCGGCACGACCGGCGCTGCTTTGGGCGGCCGGAGCAAGAAGACCAGAGGTTGAAGAAGCACTACGGCCGTTGGATGGACATCGACGGTCACCGAGCTAGAATCGTTCATATTGACTAAGTTGACAAAGCCCTCCGTCCCCCGCCAACTTAGTAGGCCCTAAGTCAGCCACCCACAAAGGTGGGTCCCAGCTAGTGGGGAGTATTCATTTTTTGTGCGTAATAAAGAGGCACTTCCGTGGGTCCGAGTGATAGCGGAGGAATGTTTTTCACGAATACGGTGGCCCGTCCGGTGGGTCCCAGCAATGAGGGAAATGTTTTTAGCGAAATAAGGTGGCCCGTCCGGTGGGTCCCTCGCTGTCGGTGGAGGAATAATTATTTTTGCGTAATAAGGAGGCACTTCCTTGCGGCGCCGTGGACCCAGCCTGTCGGCCTCTCCACGACAAGATACTTCCGATGGAAGTCGCCGTTGACCACGCCTGACCACGCCGCGCCGAGAGCACCTGTGGCGGTGGACGATGGCGACGCCTAGGAAGGGGACGACGGAGCCGGGAAGACGCAGCAGTGGAAGCCCGCGGAGAGGAGTACGAGGGTTCACCGTTCGACCACGGTGTGAGGTTGCCGCCGCAGAATAACAGGGGTGTGGGTGGAGGGATGGCCGGCCAGCGGTGGGAGTAGTATGGGGCGGTGAGGCCTCCATGGCAGCACACCGCCACGGAGGCAGGAGTAGGTGGCACGACCGCGCTGCTTTGGGCGGCTGGACCAAGAAGACCAGAGGTTGAAGAAGCACTACGGCCGTTGGATGGACATCTTACGGTCCATCAAGCTAGAATCGCTTATATTGACTAAGTTGACAAAGCCCTTAGTACGCTCCAACTTAGTAGGTCCACGTGTCAGCCTCGAAACGGTGCGCCCTGATGTCGTGGGAGGAATCATTTTTGGGCGGTCAAGCTAAGAATATCCGAGATTGAAGAAGAAGCACGACATCCGTTGGATAGACATCCAACGCCATCGCTGCTAGAACCTGTGTTGACTATAATAAGTTGACAAAGCCTTGCATACACGCCAACTTATTTTTTTAGGGACGCACACTTAGTAGGCCCACAAGTGTGTGGCAGAGAACTTATAGCCCATTTATGCGTTTTGTAAGAATGTATAGCCCATTTTGAATTCTAATGGAATTTACAACAACCCATTTACAGTTTTTTAAAAGTACAGCCCATTTTCTAGCTAGGACAATGATTAATAATTTCAACCAACCGTTGAAGACAGAATTCAATAAAATTTCCCACATTTTGATGGGATCCAAATATTTTTATCCCAAAATTTCTAGTCGATTAAATATAAATTTGTATTACGTAAAATCCAATCTAAACATTGCACGCAAGAACAATGAAAATTTAAGATTTTCAAAATCCATAAATAATATTTTATAAACTAATTTCGTGTTTGGTGCATTTTTTATAGTTACTGTCCGTTTTTATAATTACATCCCATTTATTATTTTTAAAGCCCATTTTCCTGTTAAGCCTAATGCATCCCTCCTAGGAAAGATTTGCAGCCCAGGCAAGCGGAGAATAACAAGTTGACCTTGCATGGGTATTCCTCAAAAGACGATAGCTGGGCTAGCCATTTTCATCTTGAAAAATTAGTATCTGGGCTGGATATCTGGCTGGGCTAGACGGGCCACAGCCCGCCAGCTAATACCCTGCTCTCCTCTCGAACAACAACAAAATCATCGCCAAGAAAAACTCTGCAGTGCTCACGCCTCAAAAACACAAATATCGCCGAGCTGCTTGGTCCTAGCTATCGGTCGCACCTTGTGCAATTCTCTCGCTTATATTGACTACATAGGTTGACAATGTGTGGGACCGTGATGTCGTGAAACCAGGAGAAAGCAAAAAAATAGTTGTACATAATAAGGAGGCACTTGACGCATTTACTATGGCCCTAGTGGGTCCCTAGTGTCATCCAGTCAAAATAAAGTCATCTCCTGAATCCTCATGTTCGTTGACCATGTTAACAATGCTCGGCGCCACGGCGAAGCGCAACAACTCAAGGACAACGGAGAGGGCCTCGCGGGCCCTACGGAGGTCTCGATACATACCGCTACTCATTCAGAAGCCGTGATCATCGGACACCTATGAGCACCTTCGAGAAACCGAGACGGCATGAAACGGTAAGGCCGCGCTTGGGAGCTCGTTTATTTCAAACCTTTATTAACATACAAGTGTAATTTACTCGTCATCGAAACAACGCAGAAAATACAGCGTAATGAAACCGAGGGCCCGAGGTCCGTTAGTAAAACCGCGGGTTATGCGGTAATTTGAGAGACCAGTGTATATTTATGAGCACTGCTATATGGACGACATTACCAGACGATACATGCACGACCTGCGTATCATGCCATCCATGGGCAAGGCTGAAACATCAGCTAACGGCTGGATTAGCAATCGTCCGAGTGTCGTTCAGCGTTTTTATCGTGTGTGAAGTACTTCCGATATTTTACTAGTCGAAATCGACCAACCAAGCGCCTTCGCCCGAGACCATCTACTTTAATTTACAAGCGTCAGTTTTACAAGCGGTTTTGGTTGGAAAACGACGATCCAATCACGGCCTAATATCATGAGTTGGTCGGAAGATCATATGGTTTCACGTCTAACCTACCTAACTTGTCGATAGGCTATGAATGAAACATCGACGATGAACTTCTTAAGCACGGAAACAATGTAAGAGGATGATCTTCTTAACAAGCAAATCATCGGCATTAGATCGACATGCAAAACAATACGAAGCATTATTCTCAGGAGGCACGGTGAACAGCTCGTGATGCCGCATGCCACAACATTCCAAGCTCAACTTTGCAATCAAACACAAGGCCTAGCATTACATAGACAATATTCGAACAAACTCTTAACACAGGAATATCTCAGCAGAGTAACTATTTACTTCTAAACCGAACACGTGAATAGGAAAAACACTCGATGCTGCTCACAAAGAAAGGCGCCCCACTCAAAAATATCAAATGCATGTCTTCTAGCTAACATCAATGAGCAAATTTTGACAAGGTTTTCCAATTCCAATATATTAAACTAATGTCTTCTTGCTAACATCAATGATTAAACTTTGACAAGCTTTTCCCATTCAAAATATGTAAAGCCTATGATCGTGGAGTCTTGTCGCTTCTTGCTAACATCAATGATTAAACTTTGACAAGCTTTTCCCATTCAAAATATGTAATGCCTATGATCGTGGAGTCCTGTCGCTTCTTGCTAACATCAATGATTAAACTTTGATAAGCTTTTCCCATTCAAAATATGTAATGCCTATGATCGTGGAGTCCTGTCGCTTCTTGCTAACATCAATGATTAAACTTTGACAAGCTTTTCCCATTCAAAATATGTAATGCCTATGATCGTGGAGTCCTCAGCTTCTTGTACTTGTTTGGGCACTTTTGCCCTGGGAACTCTGTGTGTTGTTAAATTGCCAATGGTCTCTACAGACTAGTCTTGTCACGGTGTCTAATATTTATGGCACCGGCTGAAGTAATGGAGGATTCGTGCCAAACTAAGAAAAGGTGAAATTGGCACCTCTTTTGGCCTACATAGTGGAAGGCCTAATACTCTGTAAAGCTTCTCGGTCATTCCTTCAGAATGTAGCATAAAAAAGTGATTGCTTCTTTTCGCAAAGTGGAACGACCAACTGGACCCAGTAATGCAGCAGTTTGCCTTGGACACATTGGCTCCTTTTGTGCAGTTGAACTAAAATCAAAGTCGGAATGAAACCGAGTTTTAATTGTGATATCCCTGTAAGCAACAAATGGTATAAAGGAAACAATTACTGAGAAATAACGGTTGATGACTTGTACTCCCAAAAGAAAAACATCTACTGATCTACCTTATCTTAATGGGAAACAAAGCAGGAGAGTAGCAATTCTCAATCAGTGTGATTCATTCATATTAACTAAGACATTATCTTAACAATGCCTTGTTTCAACATGTATAAAGAACGAAAAAGCAGAAAAGTATCATTCCTAAAACAATGTGACTAATTCATTTTAACAGAGACATTATCTTAACAATACCTTGGTTAAACATGTAGAAAGAACTACAAAGTAGAATAGTACCATTCCTAACAAGTGCTGCAGTTTTGAACTAAGATTCAGAGTTAATTAATTTCGAGAGTGGCATTGCTTAATTTTACCAATGCATTAGATTAACGAAAAGCATAAACAGTTCTAGGGGAGAGTGGGTGCAACAACAAGATGTGCTTCCATCTACTTATAAAGGGGGTGATGCAGAGTTTGTTGTAACAAAGCAACAAGCATCATGTCTGGGTTGGTCCCATTTTTGTTCACTACTTAATGGGAAAAGACAGCAATACAATAGCTTCAATTCAACATTTATTTAAAACAGTACCAATACAAGTAGCACAACATCTCAAAGCACACTACACAATCATGTGGATGAAGGCCTGTACTGACCTTTCATGAGAAGACCAGGATAAAATACGAATCTGCCAACACGAATAGGAAATCGAATCTCGTTTTGTGCAATTGCACTGAAATCAAGCAAAGTGTTTCGTGTAGCGAAGCAAAATGTCGCAATAGCAACAAGTTGAATAGATATCCCTGTTTAAACAGAGGCAAAAAAGGAATCAATTATCGCTAATAAAGGAGGATGAAACATGCGCCACAAAATGGTAATCCCGCCAATCCCTAACAAGTGTTGCAATTTTGAAATAAGATTCAGTAGTTAATTCTAAGAGTGGCATCAATTACTGGCTTATAAAGGGGGTGATGCTGAATTTGTTGTAACAAAGCAACAAGCATCATGTCTGGGTTGGTCCCATTTTTGTTCACTACTTAATGGGAAAAGACAGCAATACAATAGCTTCAATTCAACATTTATTTAAAACAGTACCAAAACAAGTAGCACAACATCTCAAAGCACACTGCACATCATGTGGATGAGACCAAGATTTGAAACAACTCACCACGAAGAGTGGAAACAAATCTCGATCTCCTTTTGTGCAGTTCCACAAAAATTAAGCAAAGTCACCGGTGTGACATTCAAGTTGAACTGCACAAAACACTCTTAAAACATAAGTGTTTCGAGTAGCGAAGCAAAATGTCGCAATAGCAACAAGTTGAATCGATACCCCTGTTTTAACAGAGGCAAAAAAGGAAACAATTACTTGTCGATAAAGGAGGATGAAACAAACGGTGACAGAAAGAAGCATCTAACTTATCTTGGATGGAAAACAAAGTAGGATAGTAGCATTTCTAAAACGGTTGCATTGATTCATATTAACAGAGACATTCTCTTGAAACAACATTCGTTAAAAATGTAATTTACTTTTAACAGTGGCATTGCTTCAATTTTCCGGCGGCATTCTTAGATTAACAACAGCAAAATAGTTGTATGGGACATGCCAGCACCATGTGCGTCCACACGTATAAATGGGTGATGCAGAGTATGTAGCCAAGCAGCATATATGCGTTGGTCCCATATTTGTTCTCTTTGAACCTTTTTCCTAAGTGAGGGCAGCAAATCTAGTCCTGCACAAACTACCCGACCCCCCAGTTTCTTTCCCTTTTCAACAAAGAGATCGGTTCCTTACAGATGTGTGTACTGGGTTACCCCCTTTTTCCCTTTTCGACCTACAAAGCGGCTGGATAGCCAGTCTATACTACTTTCCGCCCCTCCTTTCCTCATTGAACCACGTCCTAGATTCTTGCTCCAGCCCACCGCACCCTTCTTTCCTCTTTGAACCAAGACCTAGATTCGACTACAGATAAAAAAAGATCCACATGAAGCTAGAGCAACGACGGTTTCAAAGAAACTTATACCTTAGGGTCGTCGAGATGTGGCAAGGCGTGCAGTGGGAGGCCAGATCTGCCCACACATGTACGGCAGCGAGGAAGAAGGGGCAATGGCCCTCCCGCACAGGCGCTGGGTGAAAGAGAACAGCGCAGCCGGCGGTGGATTGCCTCCCTCGCAAGGCGATAGAGTGAACGCTGCACCTCCTCCCTTCCCGGTGCGACGGGATCTGACGCCTCCTTCACCACTGTGAGGGGGAGAGAGAGACAAGAGACAAACACAGTCTTGTTTAGATCTCGTGAAGAGAGGGTGAGAGACGTGAATATAGCAAACCCTAGCAAATGAACGCCGAGCCTCCCAGTGTAACATATATGTAGAAAAGCGGCGGCGTGTGGAAAGTGCAAACCCTAGCTAACAAGCTGAGGCTCCCGCTTATATATATACTAATGTAGTACGGACTGAGCTCCGGTGCCTTCACTGCACCTGCTTTTGGCTGTATGATAGGTGAGCCAGCCACATTTTGGGCCCACCTGTCATAAACCCAAAGGCGGTGCACTAAGTCAAGAAGCGTCCATATAGTACTCTCGTATATCGACTAATATATACTAGTGGAGTGGTTTTCTTATTCTCTCCATAACAATCGTTTTAAATTGTGTAAGTATGAAACGAAACTCTTTATTTAATGTACAGTGAAGAAAACTAAGTACTACTTCCGAAGAAAACTAGTACGCGTCCTGGTCACACTTCCTGTCCTTCACGTGTGGTACACTACCCTCCCTTAAGTGAACAACCACAAATGCGCCAAATCATCGGAAACGTGTGAGAGTGTGTACAAATAAAGAATTTTAATTTCAATTATCGGAAAGGTTTGAGAGTATTACAAAGTTTGACTTCACCAAATCTAATATCTGAGTAAATAAAATGGAGGGCTACTACGTCCATCCGGGTTTTAGTCCACACCATTTTTAAATCAAAGTTAATAGCTGGACAAATAAAATTACAGGGAGCTGGAGACAAAGTTGTGAGAAGGCTTAGAAATCAATACAAAACTTATGCTCTTAGTACCAACGTCGATCCTTCTTCGAGGAAACATTTGGTTCATAGCCAATTGTGTGATAAAATTGCACCAACGTGAAAGACGACTGCGTCTCCAACGCAACCAAGGTGAACTGACGAAGGATATCATCTTTGTGCGTAACAAGCAAAGAGCACTGATGGAAGACAGCTTGTTTTTCATTGAAAATCGATCAGCTTCACCAGCCGACGCAACCATGAGCATCGATAGGTCATCGTGGTGATGCATCATCCATTTGGCATCAAGTTTGGGTGAGGCACCTATGAAGTTCGACAAATCCTCACTGTGGTCTGTTTCTTCTCAGTAATCAAGCTCAAGGAAGGAAGAACCACGTGGCAGAGGACAGTGAGGCGAAACAACAATGGCCATCCAATTTTGTGCAGTTCCACTAAAATTGAGGAAGACATGCCCGGGTATGGAGACACAGATTGCTGTTTCCAAAAATATAAAAAGGGTTAGCAACGACATCTCAATTGTCAATAAGAATTAATGAAAAGTACACCAACAAATGAAGCATCATAATTATATCTTGATGGGAACTAAACCAGGATACCCGAGAAAAAAGCATTTCTTCATTTAACCAGTGATAGTACTACCACCATATGGACAATGACCGCACAACCACCATGCACTTTTTGTCGAAAGAACATGTATACCTCCACCGAGGCATAAATCAGGACAACTTTTCGAGTGGCATTTCATCTATAATAGTACTAGTAGGTGATGTTGGACCAGCCGAAGAACCCTAGCTACTACTATGTATGGGGAGCTGGGGAGTAGTCGCACCTGGGGAGCTGGACCAGTACAAGAAGTTATACCTCAGGTGGGCGAGATGTCGTTTAGGCGGGCGGGCGGGATCTGCCCACACGACGGCAGCGAACAAGGGCGCGGAGGATCTTCGTCCGCGCCAGCGCCGGCTCCGAGAGGTCGGTGCGCATCGGCTCCCTCCGTCGCCGACGGCGACAACGTCAACGCTGCACCTCCTCACCTCCCGCAGCGGACGGGATTCGGCCGGATCTGTGACCACCGGTGAGGAGAGAGATAGAGTGGACACGTCATCTTGTTTTGATATGGAGAGGGTGAGAGAGCGAGACGTGAGAAACTCTGTCAAACAAGAGGCTATAACGGAGTAAAAAAATCTCTCCATAGCAGTGGTTTTAAATAGAATCTGGCGTTCTCGGAAAAAAGAAACGAAAACTGGCGGACAATTTTTAAGGGTCTGTCTAGGACACATCTAGATGTGACATAGTTATGTCACATCTAAGTTGATGTCCACTCTGTTTGTGGTCTACTTTTTTGTCCTAGTTTTTTTGTTTCTTGTTGCTACATTATATACTTGTGGGAGCTTAGATGTGATATCCTTAAATAACATCTAGATGTGAATTAGACAAACTGATTTTCTAACGTATCAAGAAAGAAAACTCGATCAAAAACACGCCCCGCCTGTGTCGCGAGAGTCGTCGCACACACACATAGACATAGACATGCATATCCGTGTTTACGTAAAATTCCATTTCCATCTCCATCTCCAATCATATTTGTCCAACTGGCACATTATTTACGTTGTTAATTATATACGCAGCAATATTAACGCACAACATCTCTTGTTTGCGCACGTCCCGACAGCTGCCACGGCCGGTCCTGACCAACCCGAACCCTCTTCATCACCGCGCGTGCTTCCCGCCAAACGGTCAATGCCGCATTCATGCCCGCCAGAGCGGACGCGACCTCTCACCGGCGCTGCATTGAAGCGGCGCCGCCGAGAGAGCGCCGCGCGCCGCTTCCGGTGCACGAAGCTGCTCCGCGCTCAAAGGTCGCAATAGCCGCTACAACATGCATGTAAAAAGTTCTTGGGAGTCCGTACTAGCTAGCTGTCCTCCCCAACTCGTCAATCTCTTCCAAGAGTGCTAGTACTCCATGGCGCGATCCATCGACAAGCAAAGGGAAAGTTATCGATACTCGGTTTGCGGTGAGTGGCATGCCGAAGCGACCGTGTGGGGTCGAGCCGTGGAGGAGGGTGAGACACGAACACGACAGACGTGATTTAAACGTTGGTTTTGCTCGATGGCGCGATCCAACTAAACGAAACGTTGGTTTCTCTCCGCTTCCATTTTTCTCCGAAAACGGAAACTTTCCACTCCATTTTCATTCCTATTCCAAGGTTGCCCGCTACAACATTCCATCAAATACAAAGGAAAACTAACACGCATGCGATGCATCTCAATGATTCACAGATCATAGCTAATATTTACTTCACAACTAAAGAAAAAGTTGTGAGAGCGTGTCTGAAAGAAAAACTACCGATGGGGTCACTACGACTTAAACCCTAAACCCTAAACATGATTTAATTCCCTGGCCGTAGAACTTGTCGAAGGAAAGACGGTGGCACCCTCGGATCATACGATGCTTTTGTGCAGTTCCACTAAAATCGACTGAGCATCCCCGATGGCAAAGATATTGAAGAAGTGTGATTAGAATAATAGTACTGGCATCAGTTCATGAGACATAAACTCATCACAAGTAGAAGCCGGTAGAAGTAGAGAAAGATCGACATGGGGATGGAGCTACGGCAGTGGAGCAAGCCGGCTCCAAAAGGAAAATGGACTACCTGGGACGTCGGGCTGTAGCTAGAAGGGCGGTTGGGACGCGACATCGGCCCATACCGCGGTGACCCCAGATTGGGACGCACCGACTGTGGGTTTTCTCCCTCGCTGATGTCGACCGCGTCTATGCAGAACATTGTTCCCTTCCCCCAGCTGCAGGATCAGGCCCGTCGTTCTATGCTTGTGAAGAGAGCAACCTTAGCAAGCAGGCTTGTAGCTTAGGCTCCTGCTAGTGTGTATATATTGGTTTTCTTTTTCTCTCCATATCAACCATTTTATATTGCGGACGTGTCATTCAAGAGTGAAATGATAGTTGCTTCTTCCGACTAACTTACTGTGTGATTTGACTGCTCCTTATTGGCCCCTACACGTACTCCCCTGCGTGTATGCAACAGTCACACGTACACATGGACGCAAAAACGCGCGTGATGCCCTAATGCATGCATGTCCGAGCACACGACGGAACACACACGGTCACGCTAAGTGCTCAACCTACACGCATGCACACACATACTCGGTCGGGGTGAGCTAGTGACCGTATAAACACCGGAAAATATATATATTGAGCGCAATGAGCGATTATGAAGTCCATCGACCGATTTTTACAAATATACAAAGATGACACAGTGTATTTATCTCGTTTGAAATTAAGCCATATTAACCGGAGAGGAGGCAGTATGGACTAGCATTACTTTGTTGTGTCCCGTCAACTTGCGAACGAGGAGAAGGTTGAAGGACGGAGAAGCTTGTGCGCTGTGGCTCGCAGGACAATGAGAAACTTTGACTAATGCAAGCTCTCCTCGCTCGGCGGTGGACATGCAAATGTTATTCGTGTCGATTGCCGAAGCATACACTATACTACTAGTGCTACTATTGTTCGACTTCCGAATAGGCTAACAGCCAAGCTTAAAGTTTACTAGTACTAGTACTACTACTATAGTCTATAAAGGTACGTACTATACTAGTACTAGGAACCGGATGGGGAGCGTCTGCACTCTTATTATAATTTTAAAATGTGATAAAGCAATCTTCAACACATTTGGTTCTCTTCAAGGGTTCTCACATGTGATAATGGAAGTTGATTGCATGGAACACTCACCACAATTCTCGCTTAATTCTGGCTCATATCCTGTTACAAATAGTAGCGCTCGATAATATTTCCTCTTTTTTTGTTATTCAGCATGTAAACAGGCTAGCAAACCTTGCGGCGCATCTTCGTGCGAACCGCGCTTGCTGCACTTTGAATGTGGCCGAGAGCTGGCTTGATGAAACACCTCGCTTCCTACTTCTTTTTTTGTGGGTACCTCGCTTCCTAGTGACCAGTGTCTTGGCTGATCGTCCTAAGAATGCTTATATATGAATAAAGCTCTCTCATTTACCCTCAAAAAGATTAAGCCATATTAACCGGAAAGGAGGGAGTATGGACTAGCACTACTTTTGGTGTGTCCCGTCAACTCGCAGAACAAGGAGAAGCTTGCAGGACAAGGTGAAGCTCGCTCACGCCTTTTGACTAATGCAACCTACCCTCGGTGGACATGCATCAGTCCATTCGTGTCGATTGTCGAGGCATACACCTGTAGTACCCAACATGTGGAGTACCATTGTTCGACTTCACGAAGAGGCGAAGAGCCAAGTGCAGTAGTACGAGTAGTAGTACTACTAGAACCGCATGGTGGAGCGTCTGTACTCTTATTTTTTATCTCTGATAAAGTACACGTTTATTCTGGAGAAGGGCGGAAAATGGCAGCCCAACATGTAATGAATGATATCGATCAACCAACCATGCTCGAATATATCTTGGCCTCCGTGCGAGCCCGTCTGTGTGTTCTCGCTCCTCGTCTCTCTCAAGGAACGGCGGGTTGGCTCTTTGCCGTCAATTGAGATCGGTTTGCTCACACTCCTGTCCCACATGTCAGTGATATGCCAAGAGGAGGTGCGTTGACCGACCGCCATCTGGCGTACTTGGTTTTGCACCTTCATACTACTCCTCCCTCCGTCCACAGTTTCTGTATGCGCTTCATTATGATGCATTTCTCTCAATGCATTTCCACCACCAAAGAGACTTTAGACGCGTTTGGTTTAATGCTCAATTAATTAGGGCGTGGTAACCGCAATCAAGTCCACAATTTTCTCTCCATGTACTGTACTACTACGGAGTGGAGTAAGTGCATGCATGTGTGTTCCCGGGGTGGAAGCACGGCATGCATGTGTGTACGCCGTGCTATAACTACCAATGCTATTTTTCAGGCCGGTCGCTAGTCGCCTTGGTCCCACAGATTTTTTTCTTTTTTCTTTAGCGCGCTGTATAAACAGTGACAGATGGAGTAGTATGAGCGGATTCAAAGAAGAGCGTATTGATGGTTGCTTCTTCAGAGCAACTTATAGTGGGAAAGGTGGGGCTTATGATTTTATTGCTCATTACTCACTATTAATGCGGCGCAACGACCGGGCTGAGTCTCCCATGCGGTTGTGCACTACCCCCTCGGTTCTTAAATATACTCCGGAGTATATTTGTCTTTCTAGAGATTTCAACGAGTGACTACTCAAATATTTGTCTTTTTAGAGATTTCAAATGGACTGGCACATACAGATGTATATATACATATTTTAGAGTGTAGATTCACTCATTTTGCCCCGTATGTAGTCACTTGTTGAAATCTCTAGAAAGACGAATAGAATATTTAGGAACGGATGGAGTACACATACGAAGCAAAATGCGTGAATCTACACTCTAAAATATGCCCATTTGAAATTTGTAAAAAGACAAATATTTAGGAACAAAGGAGTATAATTTTGTGCATGGCACATGGACCCGGATGATGAAGAGGCTTCTGGCAATGCTATCAACCTTCCATCATTTGTTTACATAATTGATGTACTATACAAATAATTTTCCAGCAACATGAAATTGTACAATGGTTTGAGCTTTCTGCTTTTGTTTCGCGTGTCCTGCCATCGATGCTCTTTCGGAGACAATAAAAAACTAACTTCCTTGCTAATGCATGTCAATTATTAGTAGATCAGAGCTAATAATTACATCACAACTGAAGACAGAGTTGTGAGAAGGTGTTAAATTAAAGTTGATCCATGCTTTCATTGGCAGCAATGTCCCCCCAGCTCTGTCTAAATAAACAAGGCATGTTGGGAAAAAAGTAGCTGTCTGGAGCATGCAACATAACGATCATTTTCTGCAGTTCCACTAAAATAGAGCTGAGCGTCCCTGTTCCAAAGATATTAAGTGTGATTACGATAATAGAGGACTGCTGATGAAACAATAAACACACAAATAGAAGCCGGTCACCTTTGCAGTCTCTCTTAAGACTAACTAGTTGGAGAAGATTAGGCTTGGAGTTGGATGAGGAGGATAGAGCAAAACCAATCTCCCTTTGTGTAGTCGCACTGAAATGTAGAGACGTTGCCCGTGTGACATTTTAGTACAACTGCACAAAACACTCTTAAGAAAAAGTGATTTGTGCAGTTCACCAAAAGGTCGCAATAGCAACGAGGTGAAATGGATAGCCCTGTTTGCAAAAAAGAGGTAGAAAGGAAACAATTACTGGCCAATAACAGTTGATGACACATGCGATGACAAAAAAGAAGCATATTCCTTGCCCTAAGGGAAGATAACAACACGGTTGTGTTTGTCTAAAATGGTGTGAGGACGAGAATGCAATATGGAAAGTACGCTGGACGAGCTACGTTTTGGGCAAAGAACTATGGAAGATCCACATGCAGCGACGTGGGAAGACGGGCAGTGGAGCAAGGCCGGAGTGTTGGGGAACGTAGTAATTTCAAAAAATTTCCTACGCACACGCAAGACCATGGTGATGGCATAGCAACGAGAGGGGAGAGTGTCTGTCCATGTACCCTCGTAGACCGAAAGCGGAAGCGTTATAACAACGCGGTTGATGTAGTCGTACGTCTTCACGATCCGACCGATCCAAGTACCGAACGTACGGCACCTCCGAGTTCTGCACACGTTCAGCTCGATGGCGATCCCGGGCCCGATCCAGCAAAGCGCCGGGGATGAGTTCCACAAGACGACGTGCGTGGACGATGATGATGCTCCACCGACGCAGGGCTTCGCCTAAGCTCGCGATGATATGACTTTCACCGGCGCAGGGCTTCGCCTAAGCTCCGCGACGATATGACGAAGTGGAATATGGTGGAGGGGGCACTGACACGGCTAAGGAACGATCCATAGATCAACTTGTGTTTTACGGGTGCCCCTGCCCCGTATATAAAGGAGCAAGGGGGTGCGGCCAGCCCTAGGGGCGCGCCGAGGAGTCCTACTCCCACCGGGAGTAGGACTCCCCTTCCTAGTTGGAATAGGATTGGGAGGGGAAGAGGAAGGGCCGCCTCTCCTTGTCCTATTCGGACTAGAAGGGGAGGGGGGCACGCGGCCTGCCCTGGCCGGCCCTTCCTCTTCTCCCTATGGCCCATCAAGGCCCATTGACCCCCCCGGGGGGTTCCAATAACCCCCCGGTGTTCCGGTAAAATCATGTTTTCATCCGGAACTCTTCCGAAGTCCAAACATAGGCTTCCAATATATCAATCTTTATGTCTCGACCATTTCGAGACTCCTCGTCATGTCCGTGATCACATCCGGGACTCCGAACAACCTTCGGTACATCAAAACTTATAAACTCATAATAAACTGTCATCGAAACGTTAAGCGTGTGGACCCTACGGGTTCGAGAACTATGTAGACATGACCTAGAACTATTCTCGGTCAATAACCAATAGCGGAACCTGGATGCCCATATTGGTTCCTACATATTCTACGAAGATCTTTATCGGTCAAACCGCATAACTACATCGTTGTTCCTTTGTCATCGGTATGTTACTTACCCGAGATTCAATAAATCGGTATCCAATACCTAGTTCAATCTCGTTACCGGTAAGTCTCTTTACTCGTTCCGTAATACATCATCTCACAACTAACTCATTAGTTGTAATGCTTGCAAGGCTTATGTGATGTGTATTACCGAGAAGGCCCAGAGATACCTCTCCGACAATTGGAGTGACAAAACCTAATCTCGAAATACGCCAACCCAACAAGTACCTTTGGAGACACCTGTAGTACTCCTTTATAATCACCCAGTTACGTTGTGACGTTTGGTAGTACCCAAAGTGTTCCTCTAGTAAACGGGAGTTGCATAATCTCATAGTTACAGGAACATGTATAGGTCATGAAGAAAGCAATAGCAATATACTAAACGATCAAGTGCTAAGCTAACGGAATGGGTCATGTCAATCACATCATTCTCCTAATGAGGTGATCCCATTAATCAAATGACAACACATGTCTATGGTTAGGAAACTCAACCATCTTTGATTAATGAGCTAGTCTAGTAGAGGCATACTAGTGACTATCTGTTTGTCTATGTATTCACACATGTATTATGTTTCCGGTTAATACAATTCTAGCATGAATAATAAACATTTATCATGATATAAGGAAATAAATAATAACTTTATTATTGCCTCTAGGGCATATTTCCTTCACGGAGGGGATACCTGGAGGTCATCGGGATGTAACTAGGTGAGCGGCGGCGGGCGGAATTTGCGAGCAGGTGGCGTAGGCCCTGCCACGCTGGAGCTTGGTCAGAGAGAACGGCGTGTACCACAGATCGGGACGTGCTGTGTTGGGGATATAACTACTGAGTGTGAACCGCCCTGGAGGGGCCGGGTTACCCTCGTCCATGATCAGGGCCCACGAAGGAGGCCCAGAGCCCAGAGGCGAATTAGGGTCCGTTTATGTAAACCGCCTTAGTCTTGTAACTTGTCTTTGTAAGATAAGAGAGAAGAGACCGAGCGGACACTTGTATGAGCCGGATCGGGACTCTGTAGACCGGCCCGGGCGTCAACCCGTGTATATAAGGGGACGACCCGGCGGCGGTTTAGAGACAGACAATTCGAGGCTTAGGCGAAGCTATTGCTCCCTAGTCGCCGAAATCACATCAATCCCATCACAACTAGACGTAGGCTTTACCTTCATCGAAGGGGCCGAACTAGTATAACTCCCGTGTCTTTGTGTCCGCTTTAACCCCTCTAAGTTAACCCGTTCGATGGCCCTGCGACTAAGTCCTTTCACGAGGACATCTGCCGTGACAATTCCACGACAGTTGGCGCCCACCGTGGGGCTATCGGCACGATGGTTTGATGATCTTAGAGGCAAGTTGAAGGACTCGAAGGCTATCTGTGGGCGGATGACTAAGAGTCATCGCGGCAAACTCTACATCGGACGATGCGGATGGGGCCCGAGGCGGCTCGATTGAATCTGGTACCGGGTCCCCTTTGGTGGCATACACGTGTTCATCGGCAAGATCGGCGAGCCAGGGCTGGGCGGACATCCGCACCGACCTCGCCGAGACGGCTCGGCCGGGCGAAGAAGAGTCCTGCCCTGGCTAAACCGGCTGTCAAGCGTGCTTTCGTGGGAGTCGCCCACGGAGACTATGAGGGCGGATCAGCATCTGGCGGCGAAACCGTTGTCTACTCGGCGACGAGTCATCCGCCGGAGAAACCGAGTCTTTGTACCACCGCAAGATGGCGGATCGAGGCTGTTCCGACGAGAGAGTATTCGGACTCCTTTGATCTACCCAGCCGGGTTGGAATTTTCATGGCGGTACACAGCGACACTTCACTCTTCGACCGTGGCGCCCATCATCGCCGGTTCAGCAGCGGTGGTGGCAGCCGGGGAAGGAGGCCCTGTGCGCCCGCCGGCTCAAGTTCTATCAGAGTTATTTGACGCATTGGCTGCGCTCATGGCGGAGGCTAACCCGCGGATCAGGACCTGCTAACGCAGAGATTGCAAGGGTGAAGGAACAGATCGCTAAAGCTAAAGCGGATCTGGCAGCCGCGGACGTGAGGATGGCGGCGGAACGGGCCGCTTTGGATGCACAGGCTTATAGGCTCATGCTGGATCAGAGTGCATCACATGAAGTCATGAAAAGGAAGTCAGATCCCGCTTGCCTTCGGTTTTCGAGGAAGAGCTCTTCAATACCCGAGGCGGGGACCGATAATCCGCCACGGTGGTAAACCGCCGGAAGCACCTAGGACGGCCACGCCGGTTCAGCCCCGTGTGATAGATCTGCCTCGCCCTCATACCGGCGCGCCCCAGACTGTGCAGACACCTCCGGGTCACTACTCCAACCCGATGGATAACCTTGTCGCGGCTGCGGCACGATTGGAGGCGATTCGATCGAGGCGATTCACCACAAAGCGGTAGAAACTTCGCCGGGTCAAGGAGCTCCTCAGACGGCCCCGCTCAGCAGAAGCGTATTCATACAGTCGGGATCGGATCCACTCCACCCCCCGCCCAAGCCGGAGTTATAGCCGGCGCGCGGATGAACCGGCCGTATCCAGCAACGCGCAGCGCGGTCCGCCTCGAGGCAACAACCCGGCCGGTGGCTTCGAAGACGCTCAAGTGGTGGTAGACCGGGCCAGGGCACGTAGGGAGGCCGAGTTAACAGCACAACATGAGGACCATCAGCTCGCGCCGGTTCGCCCGACCATCTTCGATCCGGGGGTCACATCTGGCTCATTGGGGGTGCCTTGCCTCGTCCCCGCTTTACGCAATGTGCGTTTGCCCAAGGACTTCAAAGGGCCACGCAAGGTGCCCAATTATACCGCCGATTTGGCTCCAGAAGCGTGGATAGAAAGCTATGAGATAGCCATGGAGATACTAGATGTGGACGAAGCTGCGTGTGCGAAGTATTTCACCATGATGTTGGAAGGTACGGCCCGTACTTGGTTGAAAAATTTGCCACCCAACTCGCTTAGTTCGTGGACCCGATTCACGGACCGGTTCATTCAGAATTTCAAAGACACCGTAAGCAGCCTATGTCTGTGGTGGATTTGGCGGCTTGTGTCGTGCAGAGGAGAATCTACAACACATTGGGTGCGCCGCGCCGGAGGTTTTACATTCATCGACCGGATCAACCCTGATTACGCTATCTTAACCCTAGAAGCCAACTGCGGTTCGAACCGTTGAAGTTGAAGCTGGGTCGCATGAAGCGTTTTGCAATGACATGGGCACGCTCATGGGCGTTTTGGTAAAGTATGCTGATTCGATAGTACCAAGGATCCCGAGTCCGAGGATGACGAAGTAGGGAAGGAAAGCGAATAGCAACTCCAGAGGCCAACAAAGATCATTCGGTAGGCAATGGGGAAACAAGCGTAAGGCTAACGGTAACATGGGCTTCAGAGCCAACACCAACGCAGCAGGACAAGGGTCAGCGGCGCAAAGGTAAGCAATCAAACCGGGGCGGTGCACAAGGTCACAATCCAGAGCGTTTGAATTACCTATTGAATCAACCTTGTCCGAAGCATGGGACGAAGGAGGCACCGGCGAACCACCTCTGGAAGGATTGTTATATTATGCAGGAGTTCAAAAATTCTAATGCCTTCCGGTATGATCAAGGGCCCGGCGGCGGTTCAGGGTCCGCCCCGGGTTACGGTGGAGGAAATTCGGCCCGTGGTCGGTGGTAATCCGGGCGGGCAAGGCAATCGAGAACAATCAAAACAATCGAACAATCAGAACCAAGGGGTTACAATCAACAACAGCAGCGAGTCGGGTTACCAAAGTAATCCAGCAGTTGAACAGTGGACGTACCATGTCTTTACCACCAGCTTGGACAGACGAGACCGCAAACTTGAGCGGGCGGTCGGTGTTGTTGAACGGCCGCACCGCATTACTGCGCTGGTCGAGCAGCCTATTGTATGGAGCAGAGAGGATCATCCTCCCCGGGTTTACAATCCGGGCCAGCTAGCCCTAGTGGTGGCACCTCAGGTGGGAGGATACAAGTTTACCAAGGTACTCATGGATGGAGGTAGCAGCATCAACATCCTGTACTACGAGACCTTCCGACGTATGGGGTTGAAGGATAAGCATCTCAGGCCGTCCAGTACAGTGTTTCACGGCGTGGTGCCTGGCAAGTCAGCATACCCGGTCGGTAAGATAGCTCTGGAGGTAGCCTTTGGAGATGAACATGACTCCAGATCGGAAACGTTGACGTTTGAGGTGGTGAAAATCCAAAGCCCTTATCACGCCCTGTTTGGGCGGCCGGCTTATGCTAAGTTTATGGCACGGCCTTGTTATGTCTATTTGCAGCTGAAAATGCCGGGTCACAAAGGGAAGATAACGGTTCACGGGAGCCGCCGAATTGCGTTGGAATGCGAGGAAGGTGATGCGGCTTATGCAGAGTCGGTTTGTGCCACCGAAGAGTTAAAGTACTATAAATACAATGTATATATTATGAATAAAAGCAATAAAACGGAGCCTCGGCTAAAGCGGGGTATCCGTTTTGTAAAAAGTCCGGTTTGGGTACATGGGGATGTTGTCGCAAAGCGGCCTCCGGTTTAACCCTTGGTCTTGCTTTTCAGAAGTTTTTGTCACTTGGGGGCTTGGTCGGTCGTAACCAATGCAACACCTTTTGATGGGGTAAAGCCACCAGATCACTTGGGGACATGGTCACGTCTGAACCGATTACGCCTCTTGGTCGCCTAAGGCCATAGAATCACTTGGGGGCTTGGTGAACCCAACCATTGCCATGCCACTTGATCAGCATAATGCCATGATTTGATTGGGGCTCGGCTGACTTGAACCATCGCTACACCTTATGGGGAGCTTGGTCTGTCCGACCATGGTAACACCATCGATCAAAGCTCGATAAAGCCTCTTCTTGCAAACGGTTTTATCATTGCCTTTGCTTCCATGTGGTTTTCATACCAGTTATTTGATTTTTATTTGCCTTCTTAAACCGACAACCTTTTTAACACCGGATTCAAGTTGTCAGTTAACGGAATTCGGTCCATTTTTAATCCGGTGATTTTGTTCCGGTTTGATTTTTTCTGGTAACATCCCATTATGGAGTAACAGGGGGCTTGTCATGCCCGACACGGTTTACACGGTAAACCGGCACTCTAAGCACAGGAGTTGTTCTCCTTTGACGGTAATGGTTTATATAACCTCCGCCTCAAGGTTGGTTAAGCCAACTGCATGCCCGACGCTGGCAGGTATTTTTTGTATCATAAAGTTTGGTCATATACATCCATATTTTCTTATATAAATATATAAGCGCCACAAGCCGGCTGGCGACACAAGCCGCCGTGGCGGTTTCAAGAATTTGTGATTGCAGGCGAACTAAGTTGACGGTTCATCAATCCACGGTGTCAGTACCACCATGCAAGGAATACAGACTGAGGTCATAAAGGCATTGTTCAAAACAAAGTGCTGACTATCCTATTACAAAGCCTTCCAAGGCCCGGTGTTTCGCGTGGTGTTATGACTAGCAGTTTCGGAGGCATCACCCGGCTTGACGGATTACGCTTCTTCGCCGGGTTGACGTGAAGTAGAGGGGGCGCCTGGCGTCGGTTCAACTTCTTCCTCTTCATCACCCAAAGCCCGGAAGTCATTGGTAGACCAGTCAATCCGGGTTAAGGCCTGAAAGACAGCCTCTTCACTTATCAGCTCAGCCGGATCAACGTCAGGGGCATAAGTGTGCTTACGGATTGGAGGAACAAGGCTCGACTTCAGAATGACAAACTCCACCCGCTTGTTGTTTGCGTCATAAAAGAGCGGTGAACCGCCAGTTGGCTTTCGCTGCCGATTGACTCGCCAATGACGATCTCCTTTGTTATTCGTTTCAGGGCGTCATTATCAAAGGCTTCACCGTTCTCTTGAGCGCTGGGGAAACCCTTGGCTATGTCAGCCGGATCAAGATCCGCTATCCACGCCTTGGCACGAGTTAGAGCCAGTAGGGTGCCAGCCCGGGCCACGGATCGCTTCAACTCTTCAAGCTGCCCCGGAACCATGGACAGCCGGTCCAGTGTATCTTTGATCAGGGACGGAGCCGTGTTGTCGTATGATGTGGCACATATGACTCGCTGGGCGCCGGTATACAGCTGCTCAATCAGCGTATAAGCGGCCTTGAGCTTCTTCCGCACATCAGAGCCCAGATGAGCAATACGCTTGCCTGCACCGGTTTCAGACAGCTCAGGTTAAACCGGCGGGAATATCAAAATAGAGATCATCAGTGCAAGTTTTCTTACCAAAGATGGCAGAGGTCATGGCATGCACTTGGCGCTTGAGTCCGGTAAGCTCTTCAGTCACCGGTTTAAGAGCTGCTTCAGCATCTTCCGCCCGTTTTTTCAAACCGGCCTTCTCGGTGTCCCAGTTGGCCCGTTCGGATTTATACCACTCCTTCAGCTGTTCCATAGTGGCCAAGGCAGTCTTCAATTCGTCCTTGGCCTTGGTGGTTTCTGCTTGTTGAGTTTCCAGATTGGCCCGAAGGTCCTTGAGTTGCACGGTTTGCTGGTATATTTCATTCTGATAACAAAGGGAGCATGTTAGTTGTTTCATTATAAAGTCCCAAGCTCAATACAAATATTCAACTTGGCACTTGGGGGCTAATGGCTAGTTGATCTCAGTTTGCTATGGGGAGGCACAAATTAAGTCCCGGTTTAACTATGCTAAGTTGAACCGACCCTTGGGGGCTACTATACAGCCAAAGTACAAGAAAGGCATAACTCATTGGTCCTTCATACGGTTTACCAGACCAGCTTCAAAGTCACGGCTTGTGTAGAGCCGGTTCGTAAACCCGGAGTGAAGTTCTTGGGAGAGAAGTTGTCATAAGTCGACGGATCAGTTTTCCCTTATCTTTACTCATAGTGGCAGAATCTTCCTTGGCGCTGTGTTTTGCTAAAGCGACCGTTGGCTAGGAGTGGTGTAGCCGCGTGCCGCCACAATAACATCATCATTTTTGACCGGGCTGGCCGGATTGGCGGTCTTCTTTGGGCTTGGTGCCTTCATGCTCTGGCTCGGCGGTTCAACAGTTACGACCTGCTCTGTGGCCGGACTCGGTGGAGCAGGATGCGAGGTTTCCACTTGGACCTCCGGTTCAGTTTCTGGCGGATCAGCAGTGTCGTCTTTGTACAACTCACCAGAGCTATTTTTGGCGACTTCAGGATTTTCGTGGGTTTGCTCTGGGGTCTTCTCCGGATCAACATCTGCGATAGGATCCGTGGTTTTCGCTTTCTTACTCAAGCGAGCCTTGGTGCTGCAATATTTGGAATTGAATTAAGACAAATCGACCAAGGCAATTGTAAACCGAATTGGCGGGACAGCAGTTGCGTACCCTGCAGCAACTTTAAGCGGAGGCAGTTGCGTGGTTGATGAACCGCCAGAAGAGTTGGAAGAGGCCTGATAATTCGGGTCAGACGGATTGAGAGGACATCGGAAGAAACCTTTTAAGGGATAACGCCAGAGAACAAGTCACCTCTGGACGACGCTTCCGGGTTGGTGTATCTGGTAAACCGGATGAGGAAATCCGTTGACCACTGTGCCGGGTCGTACGGCGCTCTTCAGCCTGCTGTGTCTTCAAGGAAATGTTTTGATTTAAATAAGCACAGGAATGATATTTTTTCACTTTCCGGACGGCGCGTCGAATTCTTTTAACCGGCACGAGGTCGGATTCGGAAGAAAGAAAGATTACCTCAACAGGGTCGGCATGGCTGGCTTCAGCATCATCCTGGGAGGTAAAATTGTCAGTAAAAGGAATACAAAGGGATAAATCACAAGCAAGAAGAAACACAAAGAGGAGAGCCGGTTTACGGCGACTCCCTCGTAAGGATATCAAGTTTTACCTCAGCCGATTCTTCGTCCTCCGGCGGATCAGAAGACTCGGCGGTTTTCTTCTTGCCAGCCTTCTTGGTGGCCTTGGACTTTACACGCGGCGCCCGAGCCGGTTTGGTACGCTTCCAGAAGGAGCTGTTGGCCTGCGAGGTAACAAGGATTAATGTATACCAACCAAGTATTACAGGTCCGAAAAGCGGTGAGCAGAACCTTACCGCAGGCGGTTTGTTGGCAACACAAAATGGAGCCAACCCGGTTAGGCTGCAGACGGAGATCGGTTCATCAAGCATCTTCTTTACAGTCTCTGTGACCTCAAGTTCAGTTATTGGTAACTCGTGACGTCTTTGAGGGTCTTTGAGGCTGCCAGTGTACTCGTGCATCAATCCGGGCCGGCGGCTTAGTGGCAAGACGCCCCAAGAAACCCAACACCGCACAAGGTCCACACCAGTTAAGCCATTGGCCATTAGAGCCCGGAGCTTGATAATTTGAGGCGCGAAGTTCTTCCGTTCCGCGGCGGTTAAGCGTAAAGGCAGCGGATGATGGTTGCTGAGCCGGTGAGGACGGTAACCCGGCAAAGGATTCTCATTGGCAGGAGCAGTGTTCCGGCAGTAGAACCAGGTTTGGTTCCAATCTTTTGGATGGCTGTGGTGTTTGGCGTGAGGAAAGTCCACTTCCTTCCTCTTCTGGATTGAAACGCCGCCCAACTCTGTGTTGGGACCATCAGAAAATTCTGTACGACGGTTCAAGTGGAAAAAATCCCGGAACAGCTCCACAGATGGTTCTTCTTGAAGGTAGACTTCACAAAACACTTGAAAATTGCATATGTTTGACACGGAGTTTGGACCAATATCCTGTGGATGGAGTTGAAAACTGGCAAGGACATCCCGGAAGAATTTTGATCCGGGTGGGCAGAATCCCCGGTCTAAGTGCTGCACAAACACAATTACTTTTCCTTCTTGCGGATTGGGAGGGCATTCGGCATCCGGAACCCGCCAGTGGAGGACATTTTTAGCAGCTAAAGCGCCGGTTGTGACGTATCCGTTGAGTTGCGTCTCGGTGGCCTTAGACCGGACCCAATTGCAAGCTGAGAATTGAGGGGCCATTCCGGAAGACTAAACTGCGAAAGGGAAAAACGGTTCACCGTTAAACGGTTCAGGCACATTATACAATGTTAAACCGGCGATTCGGCAGCCAGTTTCCGATTCCGGTTTAACTGAGGACTAATGGAGTGACGGATTAACTATCAAAAGTCAAACCGCCAAAAGAGACAGAACTGAAAAATCTACTAAGTGTGGACAGAAACAGTTTTCGCATGCGAATGGAAGTAATCTAGATCTACCGAAGTTTCAGTAAGAAAAACTTCTACGACCTATGCAAGCCTCATAAAGAGCAGGAAGGTTCGGGCGTTCTAGACTAGAGGATCTGAACAAAAAGGAAAGATGCATAAAGAGTCAAATTGACGGCGGGGCAGTCGCCCGCACAGGATGTATGGTACGGCTGAGTCGTACGGCCATGGCAGAGCAGGTATGAAGAAACTGATATAAAGCACCTATGAACTACGAGATGAACAGGATCTTCAGATGGGATCTAGGGCTTGAAGAGGGACCTTACCTGATGAGCAAAACCGCGGAGGAGCGCCGAGAACTTCTGATACGATCAGGTTGATGCAGCGGCCCGGTGCTGACGCGGCGTTGGAAGGTCGGAGGCGACGGCGGAGCTTCAAGAGCGGGAGCGTCGCGAGGAAGGAGAAGAGCGGAAGAAGAAGAGAAAGGGGCCTGCCGGTCTATTTATAAGGAACCGGGGCAATTAACGAGCGCGAGAATCAAGGAGTCAAAAGTGGCGGACGGCGCAGCGGTCGCCTCGATTTCCGGGACAGTATTAAATGAAGGGAATCTTACTGTTTGGATTTCTTTATTAAAGATGACGTCAAGGCGCCCCGCCGCGGGGTTTGGAGGATGACGTCACGGCGGTTTAAGCAGATGGCGGTTTACGAAATATGAAGGGAGATCAAGAGTTTCCTGAAGATGTTGAAGATTAACATGAACCGGTTCAAGTCAATCTGGGGCCTAATGTTGGGGATATAACTCTCGAGTGTGAACCGCCTCGAGGGGCCGGGTTACCCTAAATCCATGATCGAGGCCCACGAAGGAGGCCCGAGCCCGAGGCGAATTAGGGTCCGTTTATGTAAACCGCCTTAGTCTTGTAACTTGTCTCAGTAAGATAAGAGAGAAGAGACCGAGCCGGACACTTGTATGAGCCGGATCGGGACTCAGAGACCGCCCAGCGCCAACCCGTATATAAGGGGACGACCGGCGGCGGTTTAGAGACAGACAATTCGAGGCTTAGGCGAAGCTATTGCTCCCTAGTCGCCGAAATCACATCAATCCCATCACAACTAGACGTAGGCTTTACCTTCATCGAAGGGGCCGAACTAGTATAACTCCCGTGTCTTTGTGTCCGCTTTAACCCCTCTAAGTTAACCCGTTCGATGGCCCTGCGACTAAGTCCTTTCACGAGGACATCTGCCGTGATAATTCCACGACATGCTGCCTCGGCGCCGTCGAACGGAGAAACGAGGCACTTCCTCCCTTTCCCCAAGTGGACGGGATGCGGCCGGATCAGTGACCAACGGTGAGAGAGAGAGAGAGAGAGAGAGAGAGAGAGAGAGGCCACCGCACTCCCTTTCCCCCGGCGGACGGGATGCGGCCGGATCAGTGACCAACGGTGAGAGAGAGAGCGGCCACCGCAGCCTTGTGTGAGATACTCTGAAGAGCGACAAACCAGGCACGCAAGGCTCCATTGTATATAGTGAGCGGACTACCTTTTTCTCCATAAAAATCGTTTTATATTCTGTGTACGTGCCATTGAGCGCTATAATTTTATTGAAAAATAACACGGCAACGCGTCAAGTCGAACTTTGTTTCGTGCAGGTGTGGTACACGACCTCCCTAGGTAAACAACCACTACAGGCGTTCAAATTAGCACGTGGGCTGCCATTTCGTAAAGAAATGAGCTCCACCGTGTACTCACGTGGGTGTGGCTGGGCACAAAGCGTGAGTACGTGCACGGTGCACCTATTCTCTTCTTGTATACGTACACCACCTACGTGGGGTTGTGTGAGAGAGATACAAACCTAGAGAGATATAGTGTGTGGGTTCTTGAGTGTTTTTTTTGGGGGGGGGGGGGTCAATCAAAAAATGTAACATATGCAATGTGTGTGAAATAGAGTCCTGGATATAACATATATATAGAGGGGGCGATCCACGAGAAGAGAGTGGAGGTATCATCGGCTTGAGGTGTCCATAGAATCGAAAAGAGGGATGATGTGTGTGTGTGTGTGTGCTTGTGATCGATAAAGAGTGCCATCGAATTTGTGTGTGCCCACGCCAAAGATATAGAGTGGCTGGCCCATGGAACATGAGAAGGGACATGTGCAGTTTGTCTCGTGGCATGGATACCTACCTGCAGCTCGACTATCGGTGTGTGGTGGGGGAAGAGGGATGCCCAATTAACTATAGAGGTACAATGGCTGGTATATGTGTGGAGGAGGAGAGAGGCCTACCTCACGTATTAAGGAGATCGATCTGCCTCATGTATTAAGGGAGATCGATCGGCATCCATGCATATGTGCAGGAGAGGGATAAGGTTGGGAGAGAGACAAAGCTAGAGTGTTGGAGGGGGTGGTAGTGGAGTTGCTTCTAACAAATGGTGGGATAGGCTTGCTAGACAAACGGAGGGCACGCCCGCAATATCAATAAGAGAGGAGATGGCTGCTTGTTGTCTCAGGCACGCGTGCGTGTGAGAGACAGTCGGGAGGCATGCACGAATGATGAGGGGGACAATGTGGTTGTGGTAAGCAGACATAACTACATAGGAAGATCAATTGCCCTTTGTTAGAGAAAGGAGAGACATAACTTATGAGGTACGTTGATCGATGGGGGGGGGTAGTTAAAGTCGATCTAGGTATATGTTGGGAGATCGATCGGTATACATGCATGTGTATGTTAGAAGCAAATGAGGCACGAGGAGAAGGATAGAGAGAGAGGGATGCATGTAGGAGGGGGTACGAGAGGCATACTATATTGAGCGGGGAGGAGTGTGCGAGTACGAGAACGATGAAAAGAGTGGTGGGAGTGAGGCATGGACGGTGACAAGAGAAGAGGGGAAGCTTGTGTTTGTGCTAGGCACACCTGGCTAGAGAGGCATATCGATCGATGTGTGCCGTAAAGAAGGAGCTGGGGGCCTACACACAACGTGGGTGAACGACCTAAAGTGAAAAGACGAATTTGCGCGATGGAGCTAGAAAATGCTGAGGGAGGGTGAGAGGGATGCATGCGTGCATGCACAAGAGAAAGTTAGCGCTAGCTACAAAGATAAGAGGGTTGTGTGGGTGTAAAAGACGAATAGAGATCATATATACTTCATTATAAAAAGCGAATTCAGATATTTGAAGAATTTATCATAGTGTTTTAAACCGACGCATGTGTGAATATATATAACGGTGATACACATGGTGTGTTTATGAACATGTTATACTACATTTATATATTTTATCTCTACTCTTATAAAAAATGGAGTTGTTGATGATGTGTGCCTGCCATCCTGCATTATAGGCCGTCCGATTTATATCTGGCGGATATCAAGGAAACTATGATGGTTGAAGTTGGCAACAATCATGATTGTAGATTCTTATTGAAATAGAGAAACAAATTCAAATTTAGTTCGAATTGCAGCGGTAGTATAGACATTTGGAATGCACTAAAATGTTGTTATGAGTAGGTTACATGCATTATACAGCAAGCAAAAAAATTTAATCGGACATAACATGGATTCATACTCCCTCCTTCCATCTATATAGGCCGTAATGAGATTTTTAAGACCGCCTTTGACTATTGACAAGATTAATAGTACATGACATGCACAATGTGAAAATTATATCATTGAAAGAACCTTTCACAGACGAAGTTAACGGTGTGGTTTGTGTAAGTTGCATGTCATATATCATTGATCTAATATTTGGTCAAAGTTAGCATCAAAAAACGCATTAGGCCCTATATAGATGGAAGGAGGGAGTAGCTTTGAATAGCATTTGTATAGTAAAACGGGGCAAGACTCTCTCTTTGTGTGGTGTGAATAGTTTTATTTTTTTGTTTTCTTTTTGGTTGAGGGAAGTGCGAATTGATTTGGTACGTACAAGTACAATATTACTACACATTAGGCTTTTCCCTAAAATTCAACCCGCTTCTTGTTATATCCCAAAAATTCAGATATCGTGCTCCCAAAACTGGCGCCTTCACAACCCGCGCCTTGCTATCCCGTAATTACAGCGCGCGCAAAAACTCCCTCCAGCTGCCAAATCCCAACAAGCGAAATCCCGATTCTAACCCTGAGCCGAAAGGGCCGCTAGTTCAAATCGGTGGGGGGTACTTTTATAACACACCCTACATTTTGGACAAGCGCGTCCCTAAGTCATGCTTCACCCCCTCCCATCGCCCCCTTTTCGCCATTCGAAATCCCAGGCCGCCATAACCTCTCTGCTCCAGCCGCGAAACCCCACCCTCCTCCATCTGCCACGTCACCGCTGCCCACCGGAGCCTCTTCCCGACGACGCCGTCCACCGCAACAGCTCGACGCCCTCGCCCACCTCCCCGGATGAGGATCCATCGTCCATCTCGTCGTCCCGCCGGTTCAGCCACCCCGTCCTCCACCTCCAAGCAGCTGCTCCGACGATCGCCTCGTCTATCGCGGCTGCTCCATCCCCACAGCACCGCCTTAACCTGCTCCACCGGAACCGCAGCATCCTCACCGACTCCTCGGACGAAGCCAAGGCCTACTCGAAGCCACCAAAGAGGTTGTAAACTCATCGCATCACACCTTCTCCTTAACTCGACCTTCCGGCACCGACGGTGCTCCATCCCGCACCCCCATGGAGCGGCTACCTTGAAGCCGGCGCCGCGGGCGACATCTCCACGACGTCTCTCCCCCAGTGCGAGGCCCCTTCGGCGGCGGCGGCCATACCAGCCGGATCTGCTACTGCTTCTCCGGCTCTCGCTCGCTCGTGCTGCTGCTGCTGCTCCGGCTCTCGCTCGATCGCTCGCTCGCCCAGCTGCTGCTGTTGCTGCTCTCCCGCTCGCTCGGGCTGCTGCTCTGCTCCGATTAAGCCACACTTTAGTCGACTGAATTGACTTTTGGGTTAGTCGATTTTCAGGGGTTGGGGGGGGGGGGGCTCGCCGGAGTTAAGGAAGAACCACCCGCAGCGGGGACGGGGCCTCGCCGGAGAGGTACCCTACTATCTATCTTAGGGTTCAGGGTGGGGCAGGGGGCCTAGAGGGCTGGCCGGGGCAGCGGTGGCGAGTTGTTTCGGGGCGGCGAGGCGGCGCTGGGGCCGGCTGTTCGGCCGGTGGTGGCTAGCGGCTCAGGGGGTGCAGGTTGAAGATGAACTGCAGGCCCTCCCTAAACTACATGTCAAGTGCATCTCTGCTACCATTGCGTTCAGTTTCGATAGTAGCATTCAGATTCCACAGTAAATTTCAGTTTCGACAATTAATTTCAGAGTCAACAGTTTTTACCTTATCTGTTGTAGTTAGGTGGTTTTTGGTGATGTTAATTTTACATCCATTTTACATCATCTATTGGAGATGCTATTAGAATCCCACTTGAGATTGACGATGTATGTCTTGTGCTGCTTCAGCCTTGACGTCTTACGGCTCACCGGAGATGCTCCAACGACAGAAAGATCCATCACAATGAGCAGTGCCACTGGACGCCGTCTACTGATTCTCTCGATCTTCCTCCACACCACCGACAGCCACCTCTGCCTCAACTCGCTTCAAATGACCAACCCAATGATCTTTGAGGTCTACACGGCTACGACAAAGAGGTTGTACACTTGTTGCATCACTTATTACTATACATTCACGCCGATCCATTAGGGCTATTTTGGTTCAACGGAAAAACGCCGATCCACCGGTTGTTACCATCACTCTAAATTTCTGCATGCTCTCCTTACATAATCTCACCATATTTTTTCAGTATGCATGTCGATATTGTACACATCATGCTGAACATGTAGAGAAAAGAGAAGAGTTTTGCGCGGCAATACAATATCATGCAGACATCGCTCCATGGTGGGTTCAATGGCAAACCCTCCCCACCCCTCTCCAGATTGTAATCCAGAGGAAGATATCTGTTCGAGGCGGATTAGAGCACGCCACGACCACTCCTATTTACCCCCCAAGGTGTTTACTCTACCTTGGCACGATGATGTTAGTCATATCATGCATATGTTGCCTTGCTGTGCCTACTTTTGACATCATATATGTCATCTGCTTAGTTTAGACATGTTCTGTAATGCCACCTGTTTAGTTTCTATATCATATATGGGAATTATGTAGTCTCATGTCTTTTAGCCAGCCATAATATATGTGAAATGTGCAATGCCATCCTGTTTAACCAGGCATCATATATTTGAATGATATCTTGCCCATCCTTTTCTTCATTACATTTCCATTTGTCGACAATGTTGTACATTAAACTACTCTTCCGTGAATCAGCCATTTGGGTGGGAGATGGAAAATCTGGAGTGAAAACAAGGCCTTCAGAGCGAGCAGTGCTACCGTCAAGCAGATCTCTTGTTGGGTCCCGATAGCTCCTCGAGATGGATTCGAGACAGATGACCAGTCCTATTCCCCACCGAGGTGTATGCTCTAACTTGGCACGGTTATACTGCTCATATCATGCATACAAGTGTCTTGCATTGCATAGTTTAGACATCATATACACAATATTCAACACCATGTTCTTAGTTCAGACATCATATCGAATGCCCTCTGTTTAGCATATAAATCACATATGTGAATTAAATGATGCGATCCTGATTACTTAGATAACATGTAGGTGAATTATGTCATGCGATCCTGTTTATTTATTCGTCATATCTTTGAATTATGTTATGCTATGCTATCCAGTTTAGATAGACATCATATATGTGAAATTATGCCATGCTATCCGTTTTAATTAAACAATATAAATGTCAACTATTTCATGCCCTCTTTTTTCCACACTATCTATTGCATATGTCTCTCATACAATGTCTGTACATTCAACTATGTTTCTGTTTATCAGCCATTTGAATTGGAGCGGTGATGCAGATATCAGCGGAATAAAACACAGTCTTCAAATAAAGCAGTGCTACCTCTTGGTGGAGATAGCACCCGGTTGTACATGCACAAGAACCAGCCCTACCACACATAACCCAAACTCGCAGATTGTACCCCTCATGCGATGGACAGAGAACCAGCTTCACCCAATCTAACCCCAACCCCAGCCGATAGTAACCCAGTTCTTGTTGACACAGCACCATCTCCCCAGAGAGCTCCCAAACAAGAGCAGTTAGTAAGGCAGCTCCAAAGGCCCAAAGGGCCAATACTATCACGGCGAACCCCAACTACACCGGTTAGTACGCCTATTCTGTGGAGGAAGCACAACCACCCGATCGTAGTTTAGCATCTATCGCATTTGATGTTGTTAAATTGTATGTGCATATCTTCCCATCTTGGAAATATTATATCAAGATGAAGGAAAATGCCAGTTGCAGGTGTTTGTCTAGGAGTTATGTGTAAGTAATGTTATTCATGGCAATTACTTTGCTTCGTCCCATACATCCTACCTCCATGATGGTTATAATAGAACAATTTTTCCCATTTTTCTTTATAGAGAAGGACCGATTTGGAAACTCAGGATGAGGTAACCTATGCTAATACCTATGCTATCTTCAAGAATGCTTGGTGGCAGTATCGGAATTACCTGAAGAAAACGTACTTCACCGGCAAAGAAACTCATCAAATTCCCTTACGTTCTCTTGAGACACATTTACTGGACGATGACTGGGAATGCCTTGTTCTGTACTGGTCCCGAACCAAGAATGTGGTAAGGTCTATGAGCTCATTTTCTATTTTTAAGTATTTTATTCTTGTGTCTTACTATACTTTGTTCATGTAGAACAAGTGCCTAAACCTGAAGAACAACTGTTCTAATTTAAGATTCCATTGCTATCATAGTTCAAAAAAGCGCTAGGCGTTAATTGTGCATTTTGCCACCGCCTTGCGCTTTACTGACCAAAACGCATGCTTATGCGCAGTTATGCACAGATTATGCGTAGTTATGCAATGTGTTTTACCAACGCCTAGAGCCTAGGCGCGCTTAAGTGCTCGCTTAGGCGCGCCTTTTTTAACTATGATTGCTTTGCTCTTGTATCACTGTATTTACTCATACAAACTTACTTTTAAATTGAAGGATCCAATTGAAACTCCAATGGCACGACAGGTATGTTCACGCATGTTTCTTTAACAGGTTTGCTCTTATCAATAGCTCTGTTGATTTCAATTTCAATTGTGTATACAGTTGACTTTCATATCATGCACATTACTAGCATCACAATGAGCCAATAGTGTTGTTGTACATGTAGACTGTGGTACCCATCTGAAATCTTGTTGTGCCGTGTAGTTTCCCACGCTTTGTATTCTCTCACCGCTGCTTTGTCTTGAACTGATATGATTTGAACCGTGTCTCTATTTTGATTTGGCAAGACAATGCATTGACCATAGGACATGAGATATATGTTTGTTTGATGCTTTTATTATGTACTAGTACTTGGCAATAGAAGACTTGGTAGTTTAATCCTGTCCACCTTACTAATGAACTGGTTCACGAAATGAGTTTCATATACTAGTACATGCTAAACTTGTTATGTGTCCGCTTGTTTCTTCTTTTAGAATGCCGTGAGAATATTGGGGAAGGGTGCCTTATTAAGCAATGGTAAAGGAAGTAATGCGAGATAAGGTTCAGGATAGTGACACATCCTTGTTGGTCTCCAACAAAGCTGATAAAACAACTAAGGAAGACTATCTTGAAGACAGCGAGACAACCCCAAAGTCCTGTCTTGGTTTAGTGTTCGACTTACTGGCCACTACCGCTTGCACAAGCTATTCAAACTCACCGTCTGAATCAGTTCGGTTTCTTGAGTCTCAACTACAAGCTGAAAGACATCGATCATTTGTCTTTGCGACAAGAAGCGGAAGGACTGCGAAGTCCTGGAGCATTCAGATGCATACTTTCGGTGCAACAAAGAAGCGTTGGAGGATTTTAGCGCCAAACAGGACAAAGCTAATCAGCTTGCTAAGCTTATTGCTAGCATGGTGGATACCGAGATAACGTTTCTTGAGCTCTTCGAAGTTGTTTGATTATGCTCTTGTTTTTTGCCGCGTTTATTTGCAATTGGTGGCCAATTTTGACGGCCGATGTATGTAATATCTTGCTTTGTTCCCTATATTTGCACCGGTGGCGAACTTTGATGCCCAAATGGATGTAATATGTGTAATAGCGGTAATAGGCTAGCGTTAATTGCTTGCTTATTTATTTCCTTATTGTCTTGTTTAGTTATTTTCTTGTAGTCACTGCAGTTCTTTTTCTGTGTTTTTCTAGTGGCCACAATAGCCTATTTATGGTAACTAGGCCAAAATAATCATGGCTACACACGGACTGTTGTAACCATGGGCCTCCTGCAGGCCGTATGATTCATGGGCCTTCATCTGGCCGTAGGATCCATTGGCCTTCTATACGGGCCGTAGGATCCATCGGCCTTCTATACGGGCCTTAGGGTCCATGGGCCTTCTACGGGCCGTAGGGTCCATGGGCCTTCTACGGGCCGTATGATCCATGGGCCTTCTACGGGCCGTACTATCCATGGGCCTCATACGGGCCATAGGATCCATGGGCCTTCTACGGGGCGTATCAATTTCGCCAATCATGGGCCGTACTATTCGTGGACCATAACGGGCCATTAATAGGCCGTATTTGATAACTCTATGAAAACAGCCCAACGGGTTTTTTTACAAGAAAACGGCCCAACGTATTAATGGTCCGCAAACGGGCCAACTTTAACCACGAGCTGAATTTGGCCCACAAGCAGAAAATGACAGTAACGGGCCGTATGTAACCGAATGCTGCAAATGAGCCCAAGAATAAATGGGCCCTGAGAAGGCCGAAAGATAACTTGGGCTGGAAACGTCCAAATGGAATAACGGGCCGTTAATGGGTATAAAGTGATACACTGTTCATTACGGGCCAATTTCACCACGGGCCGTTAATGGGCCAAGAGTTAAAAAGGTCCTCATATGGGCCGAAAGAAGTCATGTGCCACACATGGGCCGGAAGTTAAAACGGGTTGAATCATATGGGACGGCCCAGATGACGCTATTGGGCCTAATTCGGATAGGGCGTATCGGGACCTGGGTTAGCGGGCTGTAAATGGGCTATATGCAAACTGGCCGTTAACAGGCTTACCGTGGGCCGGGCCGCCACCTTTTGACCAAGTCAAACGGGCCGGCCTTTTCACAGGAATGGGCCTCTGTTGGGCCGTGCCACGTGTCGCCGTATCATAGGCGACTTCGGTCCAATGAACGGATGACATCTGTCCCAACGGTGAGCCGACACGTGTTTCCTCCAACCAATGATGATTTTACACGTGGAAAATCCCCATTGGTCGGGGCTGTTAACGGGTTATCGGATCCAAAACCCGACCCGATAGCTTAACGGCGTTCCGTTACGGTGGATGCCACGTGTCGGTCACCCTTGACGAAAGCACTTCCGTGACAGCGATTTATCGTCATGGATGTGGACACTTCCGTGATGATAATTTTGGTAATGTCATGGAACACTTCTACGACAGCACAGGTATGACTATCTTGATTCTGTCATAAATTTGTCATGGATGTACATGCATGACAAAAAACGCGACCTACTGTGACAAACACGTATCATCACGGAAGTGTAATTTTTTTGTAGTGTATATAAGTAGAGCTACCCACCATAGTTGGGGATGATCTCATCTTAGCTCGATCTGATCGGATCCAGAGACGCGCACAAGCTCGTACGCACAAGAACACCTCAACCTTAGGAGGCTGTTCTTCCTTTGTATTGTTCATCATCAGCCCAAGAGGCAATCCACCACCACCACACTGAAGTAGGGTATTACACTACAACGGTGGCCCAAACCAGTATAAACCTCATGTCTTTCTGTGTTGTGAGTTCGTCGAGTTCGTCCGCGAGATCTTTGCGAGCTAGGGCGTAGATTGGTAGGAAGGAAAGACTTTGCACGCACCCCAGTGTTTGAACCTTAAGGGTTTGCCGGAACCCCACATCCGACATTTGGCGTGCGGTAAGTGCGCCGTAGCTTCCGCCCATCGGTTCGCCGCCCGCCGCTCCATCGTCTCCATGGCGGGACGCCGCCGTGCTTTCGAGCTGGCGTCGGGCTGCCCTCACTGCCGCGCCACTCAGACGGCTCCCATTGGCGGGCCACCTCGTCGTTCTTCATTTCCCGCCGCCAACGCTGCCACCGGCCCGGCGGGGAACGAGCAGCAGGCGTCCTTGCTGCATCCTTCGGTGCGGCAGGATGGCCGCACCGCTACTCCATCACTGACCCCTGCCGGTTCTTCGTCTCACACGCGCCGCTCTCCCATGGAGGCACGAGCCGCGCTCCTCGCGGCGAACGAACTCTTGCGTTACCGCCCCATTGACGACATCTATGAGGAGTGGCTCGACCACGTCGCCGAGCTCGTCCGCGCCGCAGGGGGCTCCCCGGTGCCGTCCCTCTCTCTACCTCCCCATCAACCAGCCACGGACGACGAGGCTCATGGCGTGCCTCCACCACCTCTGCCCCAAGACGACGCCTTGGCACCCAGGCGCGCTGCTCCGCGGCGTGATCCACCGCGCCCGGCGCCTGCGCGTGAAGGGAGAAGCTGCCAAGAAATTCTGTGGCCGCGAGAAGCTGCACCTGCGCTCCCTGTGCCACCTTGTCAAGACCGCGCGCCGCCCGCAGCGGCGCATCGCGGACCTCGTCAAAACCAAGCTCCACCTCCGAAGCGGGCCCCGGCAACCACGGCCGGCTGCCGCGCCTTCACCCCCGAGCTGCATAGCGTCACCTGGCCAGGCAAGTTCAAGCCAGACCTGCCTCCTCGCTACGACGGCACCGCCGACCCCGCGGAGTTCCTGCAGCTTTATGAGCTGAGCATCTAAGCGGTCAACGGCGACGAAAAAGTCATGGCAAACTGGTTTCCCATGGCTCTCAAGGATGGAGCTCGCTCCTGGCTCCTGAACCTACAGCACGGCTCGATCTCCTCTTGGGACGAGATGCGCGACCGCTTCATCGCCAACTTCCAGGGCACTCGCGACCGCCCACCGGCCGCGGGTGATCTACGCCCGCATCGCAAAGCAACCAGAGAGACCCTCCGTAAGTACATCCAGCACTTCAACAACACCGCCTCAAGATCCCCAAGGTCACGAACAAGCCATCATCTCCGCGTTCTCGCACGCCGTTCGTGGCGTCAAGATGAAGGAAGAGCTCGCCATCCACGAGGAACTCTGCACATCTCAGGAGCTGTTCAACTTGGCAACCAAGTGTGCAAGAGCTGAGGAGGGACGCCTTTCTCTCCTCGAGCTGCCAGCTGCAGGAGCGGAGGAGAAGAAGGCCAAGGCCAAGGACGTGAAGCGCAAGGAGGCTGTGGTGCTCGCGGCGGAGCCCGACACCAAGCGAGGCAGAGATTAGCTCGAGTCATCCAAGAACGGCCCACCGTTTTGCGCCTTCCACAACCTGAACACCCACAACACCAGCGACTGTCAAGACCTCAGAGCCATAAGGGAAGGACCTTCTGATCGATGCCCCAGCGCAACAACCGGGCTACGACCATGGAGGAGGACGAGGAGGCGGACGCTGGATGACCGTGGGCCAGCGCCAGAGTGGCGCGACCGGCCTCGTGAGGACCGCTGGCAGGACCAACCTCGCGAGGCGCTGGAGGGACACGCCTTGTGAGGATCGCACCTGTGGCAACACGGTCTTCCCCGCTGCGCTGTCGGTGTCAAACCGCAGATCTCGGGTAGGGGGTCCCGAACTGTGAGTCTAAGGCGGATGGTAGCAGGACGTGGGGGACACGATGTTTACCAAGGTTCGGGCCCTCTTGATGGAGGTAATACCCCTACTTCCTGCTTGATTGATCTTGATGATATGAGTAATACAAGAGTTGATCTACCACGAGATCATAGAGGCTAAACCCTAGAAGCTAGCCTATGGTATGATTGTTGTTGTCCTACGGACTAAACCCTCCGGTTTATATAGACACCGGAGGGGGCTAAGGTTACACAGAGTCAGTTACAAGGGAGGAGATCTACATATCCATATTGCTTGCCTTCCATGCCAAGGAGAGTCCCATATGGACACGGGATGAAGTCTTCAATCTTGTATCTTCATAGTCCAACAGTCCGGCCAAGGACACAGTCCGGCTGTCCGAGGACCCCTAATCCAGGACTCAAGAGTAGCCCTGAACCAGGCTTCAATGACGATGAGTCCGGAGAGTTTCAAAGAGTGCCCCAAAGTTTCTACCGAGAGTTAAGGCAACGTGTGCCAACCCCTATGCATAGGTTCATGGACGAAACCCGCAAGTTGATCACCAAACATCAAGTGGATCACGTGATATCCCATTGTCACCACAGATAAGCACGACAAGACATACATCAAGTGTTCTCAAATACTTAAAGACTCAATCCGATAAGATAACTTCAAAGGGAAAACTCAATCCATTACAAGAGAGTAGAGGGGAGAAACATCATAAGATCCAACTATAATAGCAAAGCTCGCGATACATCAAGATCAGATCACCTCAAGAAGAGAGAGAGAGAGATCAAACACATAGCTACTGGTACATACCCTCAGCCCCGAGGGTGAACTACTCCCTCCTCGTCATGGAGAGCGCCGGGATGATGAAGATGGCCACCGATGAGGGATCCCCCCTCCGGCAGGGTTCCGGAACAGGTCCCGATTGGTTTTCGGTGGCTACAGAGGCTTGCGGCGGCGGAACTCCCGATCTATTCTGTTCCCCGATGGTTTTAGGGTATATGGGTATATATAGGCGAAATAAGTCGGTCAGGGGAGCCACGGGGGCCCACGAGGGTGGGGGCGTGTCCAGGGGGCAGGCGCGCCTCCCTACCTCGTGGCCACCTCGTTGCTTCTCTGACGTACACTCCAAGTCTCCTGGGTTGCTTCCGTTCCAAAAATAACTCTCCCGAAGGTTCCATTCCATTTGGACTCCGTTTGATATTCCCTTTCTGCGAAACACTGAAACAAGGGAAAAACAGAAACTGGCACTGGGCTCTGGGTTAATAGGTTAGTCCCAAAAATAATATAAAAGGGTTTAATAAAGCCCATAAACATCCAAAACAGATCATATAATAGCATGAATACTTCATAAATTATAGATACGTTGGAGATGTATCAGCATCGCCAAGCTTAATTCCATCTCGTCCCCGAGTAGGTAAACGTTAAAAGAAAGAATTTATGAAGTGTGAATGCTAGCAGGTGCACAAGTTTGATCAATGATAATTTCAATCACCTTCTCTAGCATCATTATATATCATAACAATAGCTCAACTCATAAAACTTTTCATGATCAAGTAACAAGCTATTCACATGTTAAAGTATAGATCATAAAATTTCTTGAAAACTAACAAACCGTGTTATTAGTCATCGAACAATTACAATTCATCTTATTTTCAGGAAGAGTCTATGTCAGAGCTTTGATTTAGTAAACTCCACATACTCAACTATCATATAGTCTTCCATAATTGCTACCACTCAAAGCATATTTTTAGAACAAATAGCATTCATCGAACACAGAGAAAGATAGGGGCTTAATGTTTTGCCTCCCAACCTTTTACCTCAAGGGTAATGTCAACAATAATAATTCATGATCAAATATATTTGAATGGCCATATATGCTTAGATCTTTCCCCAACACATGATGCTTGCCAACTAAAGAGTAGGTTGGAATGAGAAGGAGTACTATTGACTCTTGCATACAAGTAAAGGATAGACCCTTCAGAGAGGGAAGCAGGATTTGCAGAGGTGCTAGAGCTCAAGCAAAACAGAGATGAAAATAATTTTGAGAGGTATGCTTTCATTGTCAACATAACGACCAAGAGTTCCCAATATCTTCCATACTAGATACATTATAGGCGGTTCCCACGCAGAAAGGTAAAGATTTTACTCCCCCTCCACCAACAATCACACTCCACGTCTTGTCCGAAACAATGGGTGTCGTCCAACTATCAACAATCCCGGGAGTTTGTTTAAATTATTTGCGAATTTGTTTTGATCTTTTGACCATAGGACTGGGCATCCCAGCCATCGCCATTTTCTCGTGAATGATGAGCAGAGTCCACTTATCGTGAGAATAACCCACCTAGCATGGAAGATATTGACAGCCCCTAGTCGCTACATGAGCGATTAAGCATACAAAACAAATTATTATTTGAAGGTTTAGAGTTTGGCACATGCAAATTTACTTGGAACGGCAGGTAAATACCGCATATAGGTAGATATGGTGGACACTCATGGAAGAAACTTGGTTCAAGGAATTTGGATGCACAAGCAGTATTCCCGCTTAGTACAGATATTTTGGCTAGCAAAGGATTCTAAAAAGCAAGCACCACATGTTAGAGGATCCATAACAATATAACTTCTATACAAATATACCCAAGCATAACTCATTATGTTGTCTTCCTTGTCCAACTTCAACTAATTTGCTCAGGTTTGAAAATAATTAATGGGGCTCACAATCATAGAAGATGTCCAAGATAGTATATTTATATGTGAAATCTCTTCCTTCAATATTCTATCATGAATTGTTCAAGTGACCAATACAATGTTTGCTAACCTTCAATAAATTTACCACCTCTACTTCTTATATGTGAGGTCATTACTCCCCATGGGATAAGCATATGAAACATATATAATTTCAGATTTATGATATTCAAATCATTCAACTATTTACTCATAGGATATAAGTGAAGAACATGAGTAAATGACAAACTACTCCAAAAAGATATAAGTGAAGATCAATGAGTAGTTAAATAATTATGTAGCTATGTGAAGACTCTCTCTCATTTAATAATTTCAGATCTTGGTATTTTATTCAAACAGCAAGCAAGGATAAAGAAAATAAAATGACGCTCCAAGCAAAACACATATCATGTGGTGAATAAAAATATAGCTCCGAGTAAAGTTACCGATGAACGAAGACGAAAGAGGGGATGCCATCGGGGGCATCCCCAAGCTTAGACGCTTGGTTATTCTTGAATTTTACCTTGGGGTGCCTTGGGCATTCCCAAGCTAAGGCTCTTGCCACTCCTTATTCCATAGTCCATTGAATCTTTATCCAAAACTTGAAAACTTCACAACACAAAACTCAATCGGGACCCTGTTCCGGCACCCTGCCGGAGGGGGGATCCCTCATCGGTGGCCATCTTCATCATCCCGGCGCTCTCCATGACGAGGAGGGAGTAGTTCACCCTCGGGGCTGAGGGTATGTACCAGTAGCTATGTGTTTGATCTCTCTCTCTCTCCTGTTCTTGAGGTGATACGATCTTGATGTATCGCGAGCTTTGCTATTATAGTTGGATCTTATGATGTTTCTCCCCCTCTACTCTCTTGTAATGGATTGAGTTTTCCCTTTGAAGTTATCTTATCGGATTGAGTCTTTAAGTATTTGAGAACACTTGATGTATGTCTTGTCGTGCTTATCTGTGGTGACAATGGGATATCACGTGATCCACTTGATGTTTGGTGATCAACTTGCGGGTTTCGTCCATGAACCTATGCGTAGGGGTTGGCACACGTTTTCGTCTTAACTCTCCGGTAGAAACTTTGGGGCACTCTTTGAAACTCTCCGGACTCATCGTCATTGAAGCCTGGTTCAGGGGCTACTGAGGGAGTCCTGGATTAGGGGGTCCTCGGACAGCCGGACTGTGTCCTTTGGCCGGACTATCCATGGGCCTTATACGGGCCATAGGATCCATGGGCCTTCTACGGGGCGTATCAATTTCGCCAATCATGGGCCGTACTATTCGTGGACCATAACGGGCCATTAATAGGCCGTATTTGATAACTCTATGAAAACAGCCCAACGGGTTTTTTTACAAGAAAACGGCCCAACGTATTAATGGTCCGCAAACGGGCCAACTTTAACCACGAGCTGAATTTGGCCCACAAGCAGAAAATGACAGTAACGGGCCGTATGTAACCGAATGCTGCAAATGAGCCCAAGAATCAATGGGCCCTGAGAAGGCCGAAAGATAACTTGGGCTGGAAACGTCCAAATGGAATAACGGGCCGTTAATGGGTATAAAGTGATACACTGTTCATTACGGGCCAATTTCACCACGGGCCGTTAATGGGCCAAGAGTTACAAAGGTCCTCATATGGGCCGAAAGAAGTCATGTGCCACATGGGCGGAAGTTAAAACGGGTTGAATCATATGGGACGGCCCAGATGACGCTATTGGGCCTAATTCGGATAGGGCGTATCGGGACCTGGGTTAGCGGGCTGTAAAGGGGCTATATGCAAACTGGCCGTTAACAGGCTTACCGTGGGCCGGGCCGCCACCTTTTGACCAAGTCAAACGGGCCGGCCTTTTCACAGGAATGGGCCTCTGTTGGGCCGTGCCACGTGTCGCCGTATCATAGGCGACTTCGGTCCAATGAACGGATGACATCTGTCCCAACGGTGAGCCGACCGTGTTTCCTCCAACCAATGATGATTTTACGTGGAAAATCCCCATTGGTCGGGGCTGTTAACGGGTTATCGGATCCAAAACCCGACCCGATAGCTTAACGGCATTCCGTTACGGTGGATGCCACGTGTCGGTCACCCTTGACGAAAGCACTTCCGTGACGGCGATTTATCGTCATGGATGTGGACACTTCCGTGATGATAATTTTGGTAATGTCATGGAACACTTACGACAAAGACGTGTATGACTATCTTGATTCTGTCATAAATTTGTCATGGATGTACATGCATGACAAAAAACGCGACCTACTGTGACAAACATGTATCATCACGGAAGTGTAATTTTTTTGTAGTGTATATAAGTAGAGCTACCCACCATAGTTGGGGATGATCTCATCTTAGCTCGATCTGATCGGATCCAGAGACGCGCACAAGCTCGTACGCACAAGAACACCTCAACCTTAGGAGGCTGTTCTTCCTTTGTATTGTTCATCATCAGCCCAAGAGGCAATCCACCACCACCACACTGAAGTAGGGTATTACACCACAACGGTGGCCCAAACCAGTATAAACCTCATGTCTTTTTGTGTTGTGAGTTCGTCGAGTTCGTCCGCGAGATCTTTGCGAGCTAGGGCGTAGATTGGTAGGCAGGAAAGACTTTGCACGCACCCCAGTGTTTGAACCTTAAGGGTTTGCCGGAACCCCACATCCGACATTTGGCGTGCCAGGTAGGGGTGCGCCGTAGCTTCCCGCCCATCAGTTCGTCGCTCCGTTGCTCCATCGTCTCCATGGCGGACGCTCGCCGTGCTCGAGCTGAGCGTCGGGCTGCCCTCACTGCCCGCGTCACTCAGACGGCTCCCATTGGCGGGCCACCTCGTCGTTCTTCATTTCCCGCCGCCAACGCTGCCACCGGCCCGGCGGGGAACGAGCAGCAGGCGTCCTTGCTGCATCCTTCGGTGCGGCAGGATGGCCGCACCGCTACTCCATCACTGACCCCTGCCGGTTCTTCGTCTCACACGCGCCGCTCTCCCATGGAGGCACGAGCCGCGCTCCTCGCGGCGAACGAACTCTTGCGTTACCGCCCCATTGACGACATCTATGAGGAGTGGCTCGACCACGTCGCCGAGCTCGTCCCGCGCCGCAGGGGCTCCCCGGTGCCGTCCCTCTCTCTACCTCCCCATCAACCAGCCACGGACGACGAGGCTCATGGCGTGCCTCCACCACCTCTGCCCCAAGACGACGCCTTGGCACCCAGGCGCGCTGCTCCGCGGCGTGATCCACCGCGCCCGGCGCCTGCGCGTGAAGGGAGAAGCTGCCAAGAAATTCTGTGGCCGCGAGAAGCTGCACCTGCGCTCCCTGCGCCACCTTGTCAAGACCGCGCGCCGCCCGCAGCGGCGCATCGCGGACCTCGTCAAAACCAAGCTCCACCTCCGAAGCGGGCCCCGGCAACCACGGCCGGCTGCCGCGCCTTCACCCCCGAGCTGCATAGCGTCGCCTGGCCAGGCAAGTTCAAGCCAGACCTACCTCCTCGCTACGACGGCACCGCCGACCCCGCGGAGTTCCTGCAGCTTTATGAGCTGAGCATCTAAGCGGTCAACGGCGACGAAAAAGTCATGGCAAACTGGTTTCCCATGGCTCTCAAGGATGGAGCTCGCTCCTGGCTCCTGAACCTACAGCACGGCTTGATCTCCTCTTGGGACGAGATGCGCGACCGCTTCGTCGCCAACTTCCAGGGCACTCGCGACCGCCCACCGGCCGCGGGTGATTTACGCCGCATCAGGCAGCAACCAGGAGAGACCCTCCAGAAGTACATCCAGCACTTCAACAACACCCGCCTCAAGATCCCCAAGGTCACGAACGAAGCCATCATCTCCGCGTTCTCAGACGTCGTTCGTGACGTCAAGATGAAGGAAGAGCTCGCCATCCACGAGGAACTCTGCACATCTCAGGAGCTGTTCAACTTGGCAACCAAGTGTGCAAGAGCTGAGGAGGGACGCCTTTCTCTCCTCGAGCTGCCAGCTGCAGGAGCGGAGGAGAAGAAGGCCAAGGCCAAGGACGTGAAGCGCAAGGAGGCTGTGGTGCTCGCGGCGGAGCCCGACACCAAGCGAGGCAGAGATTAGCCCGAGTCATCCAAGAACGGCCCACCGTTTTGCGCCTTCCACAACCTGAACACCCACAACACCAGCGACTGTCAAGACCTCAGAGCCATAAGGGAAGGACGCTACGGTCGATGCCCCGAGCGCAACAACCGGGGCTACGACCATGGAGGAGGACGAGGAGGCGGACGCTGGGATGACCGTGGCCCGCACCAGGAGTGGCGCGACCGGCCTCGTGAGGACCGCTGGCAGGACCAACCTCGCGAGGGCGCCTGGAGGGACACGCCTTGTGAGGATCGCACCCAGGGCAACACCGGTCTTCCCCCGCTGCCGCTGTCGGTGTCAAAACCGGCAGATCTCGGGTAGGGGGTCCCGAACTGTGAGTCTAAGGCGGATGGTAGCAGGACGTGGGGGACACGATGTTTACCAAGGTTCGGGCCCTCTTGATGGAGGTAATACCCTACTTCCTGCTTGATTGATCTTGATGATATGAGTATTACAAGAGTTGATCTACCACGAGATCATAGAGGCTAAACCCTAGAAGCTAGCCTATGGTATGATTGTTGTTGTCCTACGGACTAAACCCTCCGGTTTATATAGACACCGGAGGGGGCTAGGGTTACACAGAGTCAGTTACAAGGGAGGAGATCTACATATCCATATTGCTTGCCTTCCATGCCAAGGAGAGTCCCATACGGACACGGGATGAAGTCTTCAATCTTGTATCTTCATAGTCCAACAGTCCGGCCAAAGGACACAGTCCGGCTGTCCGAGGACCCCCTAATCCAGGACTCCCTCAGTAGCCCCTGAACCAGGCTTCAATGACGATGAGTCCGGAGAGTTTCAAAGAGTGCCCCAAAGTTTCTACCAGAGAGTTAAGACGAAAACGTGTGCCAACCCCTATGCATAGGTTCATGGACGAAACCCGCAAGTTGATCACCAAACATCAAGTGGATCACGTGATATCCCATTGTCACCACAGATAAGCACGACAAGACATACATCAAGTGTTCTCAAATACTTAAAGACTCAATCCGATAAGATAACTTCAAAGGGAAAACTCAATCCATTACAAGAGAGTAGAGGGGGAGAAACATCATAAGATCCAACTATAATAGCAAAGCTCGCGATACATCAAGATCGTATCACCTCAAGAACAGGAGAGAGAGAGAGATCAAACACATAGCTACTGGTACATACCCTCAGCCCCGAGGGTGAACTACTCCCTCCTCGTCATGGAGAGCGCCGGGATGATGAAGATGGCCACCGATGAGGGATCCCCCCTCGGCAGGTGCCGAACAGGTCCCGATTGGTTTTCGGTGGCTCAGAGGCTTTGCGGCGGAACTCCCGATCTATTCTGTTCCCGATGGTTTTAGGGTATATGGGTATATATAGGCGAAATAAGTCGGTCAGGGGAGCCACGGGGGCCCACGAGGGTGGGGGCGTGTCCAGGGGGCAGGCGCGCCTCCCTACCTCGTGGCCACCTCGTTGGTGCACAAGTTTGATCAATGATAATTTCAATCACCTTTTCTAGCATCATTATATATCATAACAATAGCTCAACTCATAAAACTTTTCATGATCAAGTAACAAGCTATTCACATGTTAAAGTATAGATCATAAAATTTCTTGAAAACTAACAAACCGTGTTATTAGTCATCGAACAATTACAATTCATCTTATTTTCAGGAAGAGTCTATGTCAGAGCTTTGATTTAGTAAACTCCACATACTCAACTATCATATAGTCTTCCATAATTGCTACCACTCAAAGCATATTTTTAGAACAAATATCATTCATCGAACACAGAGAAAGATAGGGGCTTAATGTTTTGCCTCCCAACCTTTTACCTCAAGGGTAATGTCAACAATAATAATTCATGATCAAATATATTTGAATGGCCATATATGCTTAGATCTTTCCCCAACACATGATGCTTGCCAACTAAAGAGTAGGTTGGAATGAGAAGGAGTACTATTGACTCTTGCATACAAGTAAAGGATAGACCCTTCGTAGAGGGAAGCAGGGATTTGCAGAGGTGCTAGAGCTCGAAGCAAAAACAGAGATGAAAATAATTTTGAGAGGTATGCTTTCATTGTCAACATAACGACCAAGAGTTCCCAATATCTTCCATACTAGATACATTATAGGCGGTTCCCACGCAGAAAGGTAAAGATTTTACTCCCCCTCCACCAACAATCACACTCCACGTCTTGTCCGAAACAATGGGTGTCGTCCAACTATCAACAATCCCGGGGGAGTTTGTTTAAATTATTTGCGAATTTGTTTTTGATCTTTTGACCATAGGACTGGGCATCCCAGTTACCGGCCATTTTCTCGTGAATGATGAGCAGAGTCCACTCATCGTGAGAATAACCCACCTAGCATGGAAGATACTGACAGCCCCTAGTCGCTACATGAGTGATTCGGGCATACAAAACAGATTATTATTTGAAGGTTTAGAGTTTGGCACATGCAAATTTACTTGGAACGGCAGGTAAATACCGCATATAGGTAGATATGGTGGACACTCATGGAAGAAACTTGGTTCAAGGAATTTGGATGCACAAGCAGTATTCCCGCTTAGTACAGATATTTTGGCTAGCAAAGGATTCTAAAAAGCAAGCACCACATGTTAGAGGATCCATAACAATATAACTTCTATACAAATATACCCAAGCATAACTCATTATGTTGTCTTCCTTGTCCAACTTCAACTAATTTGCTCAGGTTTGAAAATAATTAATGGGGCTCACAATCATAGAAGATGTCCAAGATAGTATATTTATATGTGAAATCTCTCTTCCTTCAATATTCTATCATGAATTGTTCAAGTGACCAATACAATGTTTGCTAACCTTCAATAAATTTACCACCTCTACTTCTTATATGTGAGGTCATTACTCCCCATGGGATAAGCATATGAAACATATATAATTTCAGATTTATGATATTCAAATCATTCAACTATTTACTCATAGGATATAAGTGAAGAACACGAGTAAATGACAAACTACTCCAAAATGATATAAGTGAAGATCAATGAGTAGTTAAATAATTATGTAGCTATGTGAAGACTCTCTCTCATTTAATAATTTCAGATCTTGGTATTTTATTCAAACAGCAAGCAAGGATAAAGAAAATAAAATGACGCTCCAAGCAAAACACATATCATGTGGTGAATAAAAATATAGCTCCGAGTAAAGTTACCGATGAACGAAGACGAAAGAGGGGATGCCATCGGGGGCATCCCCAAGCTTAGACGCTTGGTTATTCTTGAATTTTACCTTGGGGTGCCTTGGGCATTCCCAAGCTAAGGCTCTTGCCACTCCTTATTCCATAGTCCATTGAATCTTTATCCAAAACTTGAAAACTTCACAACACAAAACTCAACAGAAAACTCGTAAGCTCCGTTAGTATAAGAAAATAAATCACCACTTAGGTACTGTTGTGAACTCATTCTAAATTCATATTAGTGTGATATCTACTGTATTCCAACTATGGTTCATACCCTCCGATACTACTCATGGATTCATCGAAATAAGCAAACATCACATAGAAAAAAGAATCTATCAAAACAGAACAGTCTGTAGTAATCTGTATTAAACGTATACTTCTGGAACTCCAAAAATTCTACCAAAATAGGACGACCTAAATAATTTGTTTATTGATCTGCTGCAATTAGAATCAGTATTTTATCACGTTCTGGTGATTTTAACAATTTTTTTCGTGAATAGAAAGTTTCTGGAATTTTCAGCAAGATCAAATAACTATCATCCAAGAAGATCCTATAGGTATTACTTGGCACAAACACTAATTAAAACACAAAACCACATCTAAAAAGAAGCTATATGGCTTATTTATTACTAAACAGAAGCAAAAAGCAAAGAACTAAAATAAAATTGGGTTGCCTCCCAACAAGCGCTATCGTTTAACGCCCCTAGCTAGGCATGATGTTTTCAATGATGCTCACATAAAAGATAAGAATTGAAACATAAAGAGAGCATCATGAAGAATATGACTAGCACATTTAAGTCTAACCCACTTCCTATGCATTGGGATTTTATGAGCAAACAACTTATGGGAACAATAATCAACTAGCATAGGAAGGCAAAACAAGCATAACTTCAAAACTTTAAGCATATAGAGAGGAAACTTGATATTATTGCAATTTCTACAAGCATATGTTCCTCCCTCATAATAATTTTCAGTATCATCATGAATAAATTCAACAATATAACCAGCACCTAAAGCATTCTTTTCATGATCTACAAGCATAGAAAATTTACTACTCTCCACATAAGCAAAATTCTTCTCATTCGTGATAGTGGGAGTATCATAAGAGACTTGAATACTATAAATTGTTTCCATATTAAATGAGTAATGTTCAGAAAAAGGGTAATCATAATCATGACAAGTTTTATAAATATAATCATCACTACTTTTTATAGCATAAATTTCATTACAATAATCATCATAAGTAGCAACTTTGTTTTCATCATAATCGATTGAAACCTCTTCCTAGATGGTGGACTCATCACTAAATAAAGTCATGACCTCTCCAAATCCACTTTCATAAACATTATAAGATTCAACATCCTCCAAAATAGTGGGATCATTACTTCCTAAAGTTGACACTGTTCCAAACCCACTTTCATCAATATAATCATCATAAGTTGAAGGCATGCTATCATCATTATAAATTTGCATATCAAAACTTGGGAGACTAGAAATATCATCTTCATTAAACGTAGCATCCCCAAGCGTGGGACAAACATTAATTGCAGCAAATACATTCTCAAAAACATCATCTTCACCAAATATAGCATCCCCAAGCTTGGGCCTTTTCATATCATAAGCATAATCACTCTCATCATTAATATTAAGGATGGCACCAATAGTATAACAATTATCATCATCACGATGAGTAATAGGAGCAACATCATTTGGGAGGGATACATTTCTACCTTTGCTTCGCCGTCTTTTCTTTTTCTTCTTCACATCATGTGTGGGTTTAACCCTCTTTTTTGAGCTCCTTATTAACGAGATTGGTTGAATAGAAGGCTCCTCCTCGTTACCTGATTCATCATAAGAAATAATAGGAGAATATTGGGAAGTCTCTTCCCTTTCGTTAGTATCCTCTTCATCTTCTATTTGTTTTTTTTTCTTTATATAATTGGCACTATAAGGATTTTCAATTCAATTCACCGCACAATACATATAAATTTCTTCTAGATCAATATCAAGGAATTTCTCAAGGTTATATTCTGGAATAATCTTAGTTTGACGTTTCATTTCTTCATAACCCAAAAGCAAACTAAGTTCATTATGATGTGCAAGGGAAATCAAGTCATCACAATTTTTGGACACGATTCGATCATGAAATAATTTGCATTTGATATTTAAATGACCATGTTCATTGCAAAGTTCACAAGTATGGCTAAGAAATTTTAAATTTTCAGCACTAACATTTAGCCTTTCTTGCAACCATTTAGTTTCTAAATGATTATGCCTCTTGCAATATCTATCTTCCCTATTTGGTGTGTACTTGCAAACCCAATGCACTCCACAAAAATTGACATGTTTATAGGAGACATTTTCATCATAACTAGTGCAATCATCATTAGTACTATGGATATTCAAGGAGTTCATACTAACAACATTGCAATCATGCTCATCATTCAAAGATTTAGTGCCAAACATTTTAATGCATTCTTCTTCTAACATTTTGGCACAATTTTCCTTTCCATCATAATCACGAAAGATATTAAAAAGATGAAGCGTATGAGACTCCATTTTTTTGTAGTTTTCTTTTATAAATTAAACTAGTGATAAAACAAGAAACTAAAAGATTCGATTGCAAGATCTAAAGATATACCTTCAAGCACTCACCTCCCCGGCAACGGCGCCAGAAAAGAGCTTGATGTCTACTACACAACCTTCTTCTTATAGACGTTGTTGGGCCTCCAAGTGCAGAGGTTTGTAGGACAATAGCAAATTTCCCTCAAGTGGATGACCTAAGGTTTATCAATCCGTGGGAGGCGTAGGTTGAAGATGGTCTCTCTTAAACAACCGTGCAACCAAATAACAAAGAGTCTCTTGTGTCCCCAACACACCCAATACAATGGTAAATTGTATAGGTGCACTAGTTCGGCGAAGAGATGGTGATACAAGTGCAATATGGATGATAGATATGAGTATTTGTAATCTGAAAATATAAAAACAGCAAGGTACCTAATGATAAAAGTGAGCGTAAATGGTATTGCAATGCTAGGAAACAAGGCCTAGGGTTCTTACTTTCACTAGTGCAAGTTCTCTCAACAATAATAACATAATTGGATCATATAACTATCCCACAACATGCAACAAAGAGTCACTCCAAAGTCACTAATAGCGGAGAACAAACGAAGTGATTATGGTAGGGTACGAAACCACCTCAAAGTTATTCTTTCGGATCGATCTATTCAAGAGTTCGTACTAGAATAACACCTTAAGACAGAAATCAACCAAAACCCTAATGTCACCTAGATACTCCAATGTCACCTCAAGTATACGTGGTATGATTATACGATATGCATCACACAATCTCAGATTCATCTATTCAACCAACACAAAGTACTTCAAAGAGTGCCCCAAAGTTTCTATCGGAGAGTCAAGACGAAAACGTGTGCCTACCCCCATGCATAGGTTCATGGGCGGAACCCGTAAGTTGATCACCAAAACATACATCAAGTGGATCATGTGATATCCCATTGTCACCACAGATAAGCACGGCAAGACATACATCAAGTGTTCTCAAATCCTTAAAGACTCAATCCGATAAGATAACTTCAAAGGAAAAACTCAATCCATTACAAGAGAGTGGAGGGGGAGAAACATCATAAGATCCGACTATAATAGCAAAGCTCGTGATACATCAAGATCGTATCACCTCAAGAACACACGAGAGAGAGAGAGAGAGAGAGAGAGAGATCAAACACATAGCTACTGGTACATACCCTCAGCCCCGAGGGTGAACTACTCCCTCCTCGTCATGGAGAGCGCGGGATGATGAAGATGGCCACGGTGAGGATCCCCCCTCCGCAGGTGCCAAACAGGCCCCGATTGGTTTTGGTGGCTACAGAGGCTTGCGGCGGCGGAACTCCCGATCTATTCTGTTCCCCGATGGATTTAGGGTATATGGGTATATATAGGCGAAATAAGTCGGTCAGGGGAGCCACGAGGGGCCCACGAGGGTGGAGGGCATGCCCAGGGGGGCAGGCGCGCCTCCCTGCCTCATGGGCACGCCCCCCACCCTCGTGGCGACCTTGTTGCTTCCCTGACGTACACTCCAAGTCTCCTGGATTGCTTCCGTTCCAAAAATAACTCTCCCGAAGGTTTTATTCCGTTAGGACTCCGTTTATACTCCTTTTGTGCGAAACACTTAAACAAGGGAAAAACATGAATTGGCACTGGGCTCTGGGTTAATAGGTTAGTCCCAAAAATAATATAAAAGTGTTTAATAAAGCCCATAAACATCCAAATCAGGTAATATAATAGCATGAATACTTCATAAATTATAGATACGTTGGAGACGTATCATGCCACTTCTGCTATGCATGATACTTATGATGAAACTACTTCTATGCTTGATACTACTGTGCCATTAGGTGAATTTCTTGATGAACAACTTGCTAGGGCTAGAGAGAATGAAACTATTGAAACTGATAATATTGATGAAAGTGATGATGAAGATGCTCCCCCTAGATATGAATTGCCTATTGTGCCTGAGGGTTATGTTATGGATGAATAAACTGCTAGAGACTTTCTTGCTTGCAATGATAGGAGTGATCTTAAGAAATTATTAGCTAAGATGAAAGAAAAATCTCTGAATGCTAGAATGAAATATGACCCTGCTTTTGCTACTTCACCTATCTTTAATACTGATAAGGATTATGATTTCTTTGTTGATACTGAGATAATTACTTTGGTTGAATCTGATCCTTTCTATGGCTATGAATCTGAAACTGTTATGGCACATCTTACTATATTAAATGATATAGCCACCCTGTTCAATGATGATGAGGAAACTCGCTACTACTATATCCTTATATTATTTCCGTTCTCATTAAAGGGTGATGCTAAGATATGGTTTAATTCTCTTGATCCTGGTTGTGTGCGTAGTCCCCAGGATATGATTTACTACTTCTCTGCTAAATATTTCCCCACTCATAAGAAACAAGCTGCTTTAAGGGAAATATATAATTTTGTGCAAATTGAAGAAGAGAGTCTCCCACAAGCTTGGGGGAGGCTTCTCCAATTACTTAATGCTTTGTCCGATCATCCTCTCAAGAAAAGTGAAATACTTGATATCTTTTATAATGGACTAACCGATGCTTCCAGAGACCACCTGGATAGTTGTGCTTGTTGTGTTTTCAGGGAAAGAACTGTTGATCAAGGTTAATTGCTATTGAATAATATGTTGACCAATGAAAATAATTGGACACTTCTTGAACCAACTCCTAAGCCAACTCCAAATAAAAGGGGTATTCTATTTCTCAGTCCTGAAGATATGCAAGAGGCAAAGAAATCTATGAAAGAAAAAGGTATTAAAGCAGATGATGTTAAGAATTTACCTCCTATTGAAGAAATACATGGTCTTAATTTGCCGTCTGTTGAAGAAATACATGGTCTTGATAACCCGACACAGGTAGTAAAGGTAAATTCTCTCTATAGATTTGATGAAGGTGATATTCCTTGTTATAAGTCTGCTAGCCAATGCTTAGATGAGTTTGATAATTTTATTGTCAAACAAGAAAACTTCAGTGCTTATGTTGGTAGACAATTGAAACGCAACGCTTATATGATTGAACACTTGAGTGATTATATGTCTAGTGTTAAAGGTGAACTTAAACTCATTAGTAAACATGCTTCGATGGTTACCACTCAAGTAGAACAAGTACTTAAAGCTCAGAATGACTTGCTCAATGAATTAAATGATAAGAAGAATTATAATGTTGTTAGAGTTGTGACTAGAGGGGGTAGAATGACTCAGGAACCTTTGTATCCTGAGGGCCACCCTAAGATAATTGAGCAAGATTCTCAGAGAACTAATGTTGATGCACCTAGTCCTTCTAAAAGGAAGAAAAAGAAAAATGATAGGACTTTGCATGCTTCTAGTGAACCTATTGTAGAGACACCTGAGAATCCCAATGATATTTCTATTTCTGATGCTGAAACACAATCTGGTAATGAACATGAACCTAGTGATAATGTTAATGATGATGTTCATGTTGATGCTCAACCTAGTAATGATAATGATGTAGAGATTGAACCTGCTGTTGATCTTGATAACCCACAATCAAAGAATCAATGTTATGATAAGAGAGACTTTGTTGCTAGGAAGCATGGTAAAGAAAGAGAACCATGGGTTCAGAAACCCATGCCTTTTCCTCCCAAACCATCCAAGAAAAAGGATGATGAGGATTTTGAGCGCTTTGCTGAAATGATTAGACCTATCTTTTTGCGTATGCGTTTTACTGATATGATTAAAATGAATCCTTATGCCGAGTATATGAAGGATATTGTTACAAATAAAAGAAAGATACCGGAAGCTGAAATTTCCACCATGCTTGCTAATTATACTTTTAAGGGTGGAATGCCTAAGAAACTTGGAGATCCAGGAGTACCAACTATACAATGCTCCATTAAAAGAAATTATGTTAGAACTGCTTTATGTGATCTTGGAGCCGGTGTTACTATTATGCCTCTCTCTTTATATCGTAGACTTGATTTGAATAAGTTGACACCTACTGAAATATCTTTGCAAATGGCCGATAAATCAACTGCTATACATGTCGGTATTTGTGAGGATGTGCCTGTTGTGGTTGCAAATGTTACTATTTTAACGGACTTTGTTATTCTTGATATTCCCGAGGACGATAGTATGTCGATTATCCTTGGTAGACCCTTTTTGAATACTGTAGGGGCTGTTATTGATTGCAACAAAGGCAATGTCACTTTTCATGTTAATGGTAATGAGCATACGGTACACTTTCCGAGGAAGCAACCTCAAGTCCACAGTATCAATTCTATTGGAAAAATTCCATCGATTACTATTGGAGGTTTTGAATTTCCTCTACCTACTGTCAAAAAGAGATATGATATTCTTATTGTTTGGGATGTGCATATCCCCATTGAGGTAACATAGTGTTATTCAAAGTTTCTCCGGTTTCATGTTATTCGAAATGAATTTGTTAACAAGACCTGATCAACCTTGTTAGTGGATTCCTTTTGATGAGCATGAGATGGACGAAGTTAGAAGGCACAACCTTCTGTACCCTTCTTTTACTTTCTGTTGTTTAGATTAAATAAAGCAAAAATAGTATTTTCTGTCTGTTTTCTGAATTATCCGTGCAATAAAAAATACCCCAAAAATAAAAGTTCTCCAAATGCCCCGAAATTGAAATATGATTTTTTCTGGAATATTTGAGAATATCTGGCACTGAGAACACAACAGGGGGAGCAAGCACCTGGCCACGAGGGTCCAGGGCGCGCCCACCTAGGCCCCCTGCCTCATGGGCCCATGGTGGCTCCCCTCCACTTATTCCAGCCACCACACACTACTTCTTCCTCCCAAAAAAATCACCAACCAGCTCAAGCACGAGTTCTAGCTCATTTTGCTGTGATTTTCGATCTCCTAGCTCAAAACTCCACTCACAAAACTGCTTTGGGGGATTGTTCTTCGGTATGTGACTCCTCCAATGGTCTAATTAGTTTTTGTTCTAGTGCTTTATTCATTGCAAATTTTTGCTGCCTAGGTAACCCTGTTCTTGAGCTTGCATGTCAAATTTATTCTGTCCCAAGTAGTTCTAATGAATGATACAGTCTCTAGGCACTTGTGGGAGTAGTTGCTATCAATTTTGTTGAGTTTGGTTCACTTTTAATTGAAGTTACTAAAATTTTCAGAAATTTTTCAAAGGAAGAAATATGTTTAGGAAAATGTACCAAGGTGGTTCTTCAAGGAAGCAAGGACCTAGGCCCGCAATACTCGATGCGGACGATGAACCACCAAGAGAAGCTCAAGTGCGGCCTTGTGAATGGTCGTCAGACGATTTCATGGTCCGAGCAGGAATTAAGGAGGAATTTGACGCATACGTGCGTAATGCTGAACTCGAGGGCTTCATGCTAGATAAGTGCCCTCAATACTATCACCTAACTGATTCCTTTGTGAGAAGGTTCAAATTTTCATCCTCACGTAATTCTCACACTGTCCTATTTGATATCTATGGCCAATCTTATACTATATACTTAGAGGATTTTAGTACTGCTTGCAAACTTCCACAATGGGGTAGTATTAGTGAACCTCGCAAATCTGAGTTTAGAGATTTTCTTGCTAGTATTACAGTGGGGGAATCTAGAGATGTAACACAAGCTACCATAGGGAGCATTCACTTTCCTGCTATACATTATTTTGCTCTCTTCATAGGTAGGTGCATAAATGGTAAGGATGAATCATGTCACAAGTGTGTCCCTGATCTTAGTGTTCTAAAGAGTGCTGTTTTAGGAGATAAGCAATATAACTTGGGGGCCATTGTTGCACGGAGATTGCATAATAATGGGTTAAGTGGAGACTTTTTTGGTGGAATTTATGCAACCCGTGTGGCTAATTTCCTTGGGATACCCATACATGAAAGTGATATGGAATTGCCCCCCACTTATCTAGGATATGAGGCTATGGTTCGCCATCAGTTTATTGAGAGGAACGAACAACCTCTCTAGTACCGACTAATGTTTGACAGGCGCCGCATTTTCCATGTTGCTCTCCCTGCTCCTACTTTCTTTGACTTTCAGACAAAAGGGAGATTTATTATAACCAGGGAGGAGGTGAACGAGTATGAGAGGAGGTCGGAGACAGCTCGCCTCCAAGCTGCAGCCCATGATGCAATAGCCGTTGTTTCTCAGTACGACTCCAACTACAACTTTGACCCATGGGCATAGACCAACTAAGGCCAAAAGCCTAAGCTTGGGGGAGTACGTATTTCTCACCGACAATACATTTATGTTCACACACTCATGCTAGTTGTCGGTGCTCATACTTTTTCATTGTAATATCCATGCTAGTTTATTTTCTTTTTCTCGCTTTCTTCTCGTGTGTTTGAAAAACCTTAAGAAAAAGAAAAACCAAAAAAATTTAGTTATAGCTTTTAGCCAGTTTACTTTTCATGCTGTAGTAGTAGTAATTAAAAGAAAACCCAAAAAGATTTCTTGTTCTTCGTTTGCTTGTTGGGAGCTTTCCCGTGTAAACAGTTTTAATTCTTTTATTTTCTTTGGGGGTCGAGAGGAGAAGACCATAATGAAAATGTTGAAGTGGTTCTTATATACATTATTGTTGATTTAACCAAGAGCCCATATTGCCTTGTCTTCTCCTTTATATCAGATGCTTGCAGATTCCAGCTGTAAGTGCATCTAGTGCCCCTTAGTGATTTTGGTGTATTGAAGACTTATAGGTTAAGGATCTAATGCGTTTGTGAGTGTACACAAGTCTATAAGTCTATGAGGAGTTTGATATTTACAGAGAAAGTCGACCCCTAAAAATGAAGTTCTTCGACTGAAGACTTTGATATTTTGAAGACTTTCTGAAGACTTTGAAAGTGAAGAAATTGGTGTGACCTTGAAGACTTGGTATTCATTTGAGGAACATGAAGCATGAAGACTTTTGTTTCCGTAGTTTCATTTTCTCTTTCTTGAGTCATAGGAAACACCGTACTGTTAAAGGGGGTCGAGGAAATACTAAGGAAAAATTTCCATGTGATGCTCAAACTCAAAATCCTACACCTACCAATCCCTTGAGTGAAGCCTTTGAAATCTCATACAGATTCAGTCAATTTCTTGATGTGATGAGACGAAGTTCTTACAGTCGCCGAGGAATTTGTTCGACCGAGGAGTTAGGAATTCGCCAGTCTTGGATTGCCTACGAGTGAGGAACATGATAGCCCTCGTGAATTTGAGATTCAAATTTTTCGACCGTTCTTGTGTTCTTGCGCTTGACTGTCCCAAAATATCTTATCCACCTAACGGTCATATCATTGAAGGGCATTTATGTCTTATCATGTCGGGCTGCTCCCTAGGCTATAAATAGCCGCCCCCTACAATCACTAGCTGGTTGGCTGCTCCGAGAGAAACTTGACACTTGTCATTTGAGAGCAACCCATCCTCCGAGGACTTTGAGCGAAAATCATCGAGTGAGGAAAAACCCAAAAACCAAACCCCTACAAACCCAAAGTGATTGAGCATATTTTATTAGACCACTATGAACACTTGTAATTGGTTCTTTCTACTTCAGGCATGGTTCTCTCTAGTTAGTGGAAGAGTGTAGAACATAGGGATTGGTATCAGTCACACATTTAGGAAAGAAAGTGAAAGGGGAGGGCAAGAGCGGTTCGAAGGTCAATGAAAAGATAAAAAACCACCAGGTCGAGTTCGCTTCTCCCTTCCTTTTGGTGTTTAGGATGTGAAGTTGATATAAGAAGAGAGGAAAGGGGAACTGCGCTAAATGGATAATTTCATCCTGGTGATGGACTGAAGAGATTGATCCTGCGTGGATCTGACGCTTGTTACCTTTGAAGACTGTGCTTCTTCCAGACGGTTAGGCGTCATGGTCTAGAGCATCCAAGAGGAATTGTGGATCACCGAGTGACCAAGTCTGTGAAGGTTTGGAAGTCGCCTGAAGACTTACCACGAGTGATTGGACGAGGTCTGTGTGACCTTAGTTCAAGGAGAATACGGTGAGGACTTGGTGTCTGAGCTGCGTGCTCGGCCGATCGGGTGTCCGGACTGTGTGTCCTCGAGTTTAAATACTCAGCCGCTCCAACCAGACGTACAACTGAGACATCAGTTGGAACTGGTCTACCAAATCATTGTCTTCACCAACCTAACTGGTTCCATTTCCTCAACCCTTTCATTTCCTCATTATTGTGTTGAGTGTTTGTTCATATCTGTGTTTGAAGACTTTGACTAAAGACTTTCTCAATTTCCTCAGTTCAATTTCTTCAGTTTGTTTGTCTTCATCTTGTGCTATCCTGTGTTTACGCTTTCTGTACTCTTTGTTTGTCTTCATTTCATCATGATGACCATGCCCGCATTCTCTTATGTTTACTTCTGAGTACTTATTCCGCTGCAAGTAGTTCTTCTCTAAGGAATTTCCTCACCGACAAATTCCTCAGTGAAGAATTCATAAAAATCGCCTATTCACCCCCCTCTAGTCGATATAACGCACTTTCAATTGGTATCAGAGCAAGGTACTCCCTTGTTCTGTGTGATTTTGGTTTAACCACCTGGAGTTTTAGTTATGTTGACCGCAGGTATGATCAAGGTCTCAGCAGGGTGTCCTACCTTTGATGGGACGGACTACCCCTACTGGAAGAACAAGATGCGAATGCATCTTGAGGCAATTGACAACGATCTCTGGTATGTTGTGGAAAATGGTGTTCCCTCACCACACCTTCTCCGAATGCTGCCGATGTGAAGAGATTCAAGCAACTCGATTCTCAAGCGAAGAATATCATATGTGGCCATCGAGCAAAGGACAATATGGAAGAGTGAGTGCTTTGAAACTGCCAAGCTCATCCGGGACAAGCTGTCCAAAGTAAATGAAGGAGTCTCAACTCAGCGTGACTCTCGAGTTGATGTTCCTCGCAATCTCTTCAACCGCTTCAAAAGACTCGACAACGAAAATGTTCAACAAACCTTCGATCGCCTCACTGACATCTCAAATGAGCTTTAAGCTCTTGGCGCTACTGACATCACCGACCATGAGGTGGTGAAGAAATTGTTGAGATCGCTTGATTCCTCATTTGATACTCGCAGCGATGATACAAGAGCGTCTTGACTACAAGTCACTTGATCCAGTGATATCCTCGAGAGGCTAAATACTCATGAGTTCTAGCTTGCTGAAAAGAGAGATCTCTATGGTTCTAGCTATGGAAAAACACGTGCCCTGAAGGCCAAGGCTGTGTCTGAATCTGAGTGAGAAGACTCTGGTAGTAGCCTTGGAGATCTTGAAGAATTAGGCCATGATCTAGCACTGCTCGTGAAGAAATTCCAGAAGTTCTCAAGACGTGGTCTCTTTGGAAAATCCTCAAGAAGCAGTGATTACTCATCCAGTGAATATAAGAGAAGACTTTGCCACAAATGCAAGAAACCTGGTCACTACATCCAAGATTGTCCTCAGTGGGAAAAGGAATTAAAGAAGAAGAAATACAAGGATTACAGTTCTGATGACGCTAAGAAGAAGAAGAAATCGTCGAAATCTTCATCATCAAAATCCTCAAAGCCTTCTTCTCACAAGAAGAGCAGCTCCAAAAAGGCTCGGGCATTCATTGGCAAGGAAATGGACTCTGAAGCTGAATCGAGGAACATGAGGAAGAGGAGGCATCGGAAGAATCTGAGTGCAGTGTGGCGAGTCTAGCTCGCCATCGCTTTCGTCGACAAGTCCATCTTCAACTATGAAGAAAATGACCTCACCAACAAAGCTGATGAAGACAGTGATGACTACGCCCCACCTATTGCTTCATGGCAAAGGGTGCCAAGGTACTCAAATATACCTCCTCCGAATCTAGTGAAAATGAATCTGATGAAGATCTAAAGCTCAGCTACTCAAAACTTGCTAAGATTGCTGTAAAACAACAAAGGGCTTTTGAAAAGTTTCAAAACATGCTAGATAAAAGTGATGATATGTTAGGTGAAGAAATGGATCGCACTAAAGCCCCGATTGAAAATCTTGAGACTTCATCTAGGTTTGACAGCCTTCAAGGTCATCATAACACTCTCTTGTCGATCATGAGAAACTTTCTTATGAATTTCTTCAAAGAAAGCAAGATCTTGAGAAGCTAAGAGTGAGTTATGAAGATCTTCGAAGGAGCGCGATTCATTACTTGCTCAACAAATCAGCGCTTCTCAGGAAGAATTTGTTCCTCCATGCTTAAAGTGCATTGAACGTGAATCTGCTAATTCTTCACCTGAATGTTCAAATGCTTCAACTATTACAAATTCTTCACTTGCCTCTGCTATCACTAATTCCTCATCTGAGGACATTGCTAGTATCACTGACGATGCAGGGCTGAAGGAATTGTATATGACAGGCATGTACAAAAGCCTCAAAGGGCATCAAACTCTTTGTGATGTGCTTAAAGAGCAGATCCTCAATAGGAACCCTAGGAAAGAGAGCATTGCCTTTGATAGGAAACTCAATGCTGATGGAACATATTGGAAGCCTGAGCAGTATCCCAAAACCTCATGGGTTGCTGCAAAGGGACCTCCAGTTGATCCATCTAACTTATCTGGCTTTACATGCGAATCTCCTCATTCTTCTGATGAGTCATTTGACTCCAACTATAAACTGTTCAAAAATCAGAATGGTGAAGTATTTGCTAGATATGTTGGCACTAACTGCAGGAACGGTTCCCCTATGAAGAAAATCTGGGTTCCCAAGAAGTGCCTTGAAAGTCTTCAGGTGAATGTCCTCATGACACCACCTGTGAAGAATAGGAACCCCAGATCGAATTCTTCACATGGACCAAATTCTTCATATGGATCCAAGTCCTCATACGGACCAAATTCGTCACGTGGATCAAATTCCTCAAAAGGACCAAAGTCCTCATATGATTATCATCGTGCTAATAACTCTGTTTTGCAAGGTAGAGCTAAGGGCTATGAATATGTGCATTATTCTTCAAACCAATATGTTCATAAGTCCTCGAAGAATTTCTCTGCTTATTCATATGCTTACCCTAACCCCTCTTATGTGAAACGAAATGGATTGGCCTCTATGCCACCATTCTCATATGGTGCTCATGAGTGATGAACTCTTTGCCACCCCTTCGATGTGGGTGGTGAATAAAAGAACTAACCTCTTCTGCAGGTCAGGTCTCCGGATATGTTTTAAGCGTCTCAAGAATTTCTTGGGGCCACGACAAAAATGCTGAAAGGACGCAGCTAATCATGATGAAATGAACTTTCATTTCACACGCCCTCCTCTTGCTTATCTGTTATCTTGGTGATGAAATTCATCGATGAACTTGATATCATATTCTTCATCGATGAAGTATATGAGATCGTAAGTTGCACTAATTCATCTGCAGGATGATCAACCCAAAGCCACCGAGTGGGTTCTCGATAGTGGATGTACAAATCACATGATTGGTGACAAGAATCTATTGATGGATGCTCCCTTATCACCGTCTCATCTGAAGCATATCATCTTTCTTGACAAAGGCAAAAGTCGTATTGGGTCTTGGTAAGGTTGCGATCTCTAAGGACATACACATGGACAAAGTTATGCTTGTTGAGTCCTTAGGATACAACCTCATGTCAATCTCAATGCTTTGTGATCTTGATATGGTTGTTATCTTTGGCAAGTATCGTTGTGTTGTGATTATGGAAGCTGACAATTCCAAAGTCTTCGAAGGCTTTAGGAGAGGAGACTTGTATATTGTTGATTTCTCTACAGGACCACAACTAGCCGTGTGTCTAGTTGTAAAAGCTTCAGAAGGCTGGTTATGGCATCGGCGACTTGGTCACGCAGGCATGAGGAATTTGAACACGCTTGCAAAGAAGAAGCATGTCATTTGCATTGAGAATGTCAAATTCCTCAAGGATCACTTGTGTGGAGCTTCTGAAGCTGGAAAAATGACCAAGGCCAAGCATCCAGCGAAGACTATCATGACCACTACTTGTCCCTTCGAATTACTTCACATGGACCTCTTTGGTCCTAATCATTACTCAGCTGTCATTAATGACACGTCTCTATATGGCTTTGTTATTGTTGATGATTACTCTCATTACACATGGGTACACGTTGTTACTTACAAAAATCAAGTGCAGGAAGTCTTCAAACGATTTTCCTCGAGGGCTTCAACTAACTTTGGTGTGAAGATCAGACACATCAGGAGTGACAATGGAATTGAGTTCAAAAATTCCGGTCTTGATGCCTATCTTGATGAACTTGGTATTACTCATGAGTTATCTGCTCCCTATACTCCTCAGCAGAATGGCGTCGTGGAGCGCAAGAACAGGACTCTCGTTGAGATGGCTCGTACTATGCTTGATGAATACAAAACGCCTAGTCGTTTTTGGATTGATGCAATTGATACTGCGTGCCATATCATCAACAGAGTATATCTTCACAAATTCTTCAAGAAGACTGCCTATGAACTCCTCACTGACAAGAAACCCAATGTGAGTTATTTCAAAGTCTTCGGTGCTAAATGCTGGATTAGAGATCCTCATCACAATTCTAAATTTGCACCGAAAGCACATGAAGGTTTTATGCTTGGTTACGGAAAGGACTCGCACACCTACAGAATCTTCAACATCGCTCTTCACAAGATTGTTGACACTGTAGATGTGCGGTTTGATGAAACTAATGGCTCGCAAAGAGAGCACCTACCTTCCGTGTTAGATGAACCAACACCTGAGGAATCTATCAAGTTCAAGGCAACTGAGGATGTCATTCCTACTGAAGAATCAGCTGAAGAATTCATTCCAGTACGCGAAGAACGTCGAGCTGATGCACCTGAAGATAATGCTGAAGACAATGGTGCTGAGGAAAATGATCAAATTCCTCAATGACAACCAGCTCATCCTCGCGTTGCAAAAGAAGTACAAGTTGACAAGATCATCGATGACATTGAAGCACCAGGTCCTCTCACACGCTCAAAAGCTTCACATTTATCTAACTTTTGTGGGCACTATGCTTTTGTCTCTATCACAGAGCCCACTAAGGTAGATGAAGCATTTCTGGAGCCTAAGTGGATTCAGGCCATGCAAGAAGAATTACATCAGTTCGAGCTCAACAATGTTTGGGAACTGGTCAAACGTCCAGATCCTCGCAAGCATAATATCATTGGCACAAAGTGGATCTACCGCAACAAGCAAGATGAAAATGGCCTTGTGGTGAGGAATAAGGCACGACTTGTAGCTCAAGGCTACACACGAGTTGAAGGAATTGATTTGATGAAACTTTTGCACTGTTGCTAGACTTGAGTCTATTCGCATATTACTCGCCTATGCTAACCATCACAATATCACTTTATATCAAATGGATGTGAAAAGTGCATTCCTCAATGGTAAGCTTGAGGAAGAAGTATATGTTGCTCAACCCCCAGGTTTTGAAGATCCAAAGAATCCCGACAAAGTCTTTAGACTCAACAAGGCCCTCTATGGTCTCAAACAAGCCCCACAGGCGTGGTATGATACATTGAAGGAATTCTTCGTGAAGAATGGCTTCACACCAGTTCACTCGACCCTACTCTCTTTACTAAATCATATGATGGTGAACTGTTTGTGTGCCAAATATATGTTGATGATATTATCTTTGGCTGTACTGACCAACGTTATAGTGATGAATTTGCCTATATGATGAGTGAAGAATATCAAATGTCTATGATGGGAGAGTTGAAATTCTTCTTAGGTCTTCAAATTTGTCAACAACACAATGGCATATTCATATCTCGGAGAAATACCTCAAAGATGTCTGAAGAAATTGGCATGCAAGATTGCAAAGGCGTCAAAATCCCTATGCCCACAAATGGCCATCTATGCCTTGATGAAAATGGTATTGACTTGATCACAAGGTATACCGCTCCATCATTGGTTCTTTATTGTACTTATGTGCATCTAGGCCAGATATAATGCTTAGTGTTTGCATGTGTGCCCGATTTCAAGCTACACCAAGGAATCACACCATAAGGCTGTAAAGCATATTCTTGATATCTAGCTCACACACCAACACTAGGATTATGGTACCCCAAGGGCTCTACTTTTGATCTCATTGGATATTACGACTCGACTATGCTGGTGATCGTGTGGACCGCAAGTCAACATCTGGTACTTGTCATTTCCTCGGACGATCTTTGGTGCATTGGTCCTCGAAGAAAGCAGAACTGCGATCACCTTGTCTCTGCGGAAGCTGAATACATTGCTGCTGGCTCGTGTTGTGCTCAATTGCTGTGGATGAAGCAAACTCTCAAGGACTACGGCATCAACGTGAAGAATGTGCCTCTCTCTCTGTGACAATGAGAGTGCCATCAAGATTGCTCACAACCCAGTTCAGCACTCGAAGACAAAGCACATTCAAATTCGTCATCATTTTCTTCGTGATCATGTGTTGAAGGCGACATCTCCATCGAGCATGTGAAGGCGAAGAATAGCTAGCCGATATCTTCACTAAGCCCTTGGATGAGAATAGATTTAGCAAGTTGCGGTGTGAGCTAAATATCTTAGAATCTTGAATGTTCTTTGAAAAGGACACACATCCCGACACTTATGCAATATTGATGACTTAGATGTGCAACACATGAAGAAACGTTTTCTTCAATCAATGAAGAATAACACTCTAAGTGTGAAGAAATTAATGAAGAATTTGATTCTCGAACCCTCGACAATTATGCGCGGTGTCTGAAATCATCATTCTTATCTGGTGGGTCACGCCACCACCAAAGTTGAAAATCTTCAATTTGAGTTTTCCTCGTTTTGAAATTCTTGAGTTTTCAAATTCTTCAACTTTGCAAAATCTTCACTGTTTCCGTCGTTTTTCTTCATTGGCAATATATATATGGGTTTATGTCCTCTCTGACATTCACTTATGGCTATTTCTTCAAGTCGCTTTTTCTGCTAAGTGAATGTGATCGGACCCTTCCCCCTCTATGCTATACTCAACCCAATCTATTCACCAATTCTTCATGTGCGTTCTATTTGAAACTCGTTCAAAATCTTCACTGTGTCCTTGTCAGCTGAAGAAATTGCAAACGAAACTTTAAAACTGATCTTATCCAAACTTTTGGTTGTGCCGCTCAAACCGTTTCGCATCCCACGATGCATTATTTTACTCACCCACGATTGTACACGATCTCCACTACACAGTACATGGGTGACACATGTCGTGAAAAGGAGAATGGTCAGGGGCACGTTCGTCCTAAATCTTCGGGCGAACAGTTTTTCACTGCCTCTATAAATACCCCTCTCTCCATCCTCACTTCTTTTACTCCGCTCGACCTCTCTCTCCCGCTCGAGCTCCTCAAACCCTAGCGCCGCCGCTACTCCATCGTCGCCGGTGAGGAAGAGCTTCGCTGCCTCAACCTCTTCGCCGACTACGGAAATCCTCACTCCGCCGCCGCCGTAGCTGTCTTCCTCCGCCAAGTTAGGGCGTGGAAGATCTGAACAGACGAGCTTCACATCTACAACACTCAGTTCGTCGTGTTCTTCATTTAGGGTAATTAAAAGTTACTTTTACTGCCCTCGTTGATCCAAATTTTACACTACAAAATCTTCAAAGGTGTTTTATTCTTCAAATCCTCACACACAAACACCTCACTAGTTATATGCTCTTGATTCGTTTCTCTAAGCAATCATTTTTCTTCAAGATTCCTCAATTGTGTGGATCCTCGATCTGTACAACTCTGGAACCTAAGACAAAGAACGCTTAGTGAAATTCTTCAAGGCTCATCTGGTCAAAATCCTCAAAACTTGTTCTTTTTGAAAAACCTTCTGAGAACGCATATGACCTCTCCAAATTCCTCGCAACTATACTCTGTTCACAGGTACTCATGTCCACTGCTGAATCACTAGGTTCTCATCAACTTAACTCATTTGCAGCGTTCCTCGAAGAAAAGTTGCATACTTCTTCAGAGAATTCGTTTGTTCAAATTCCTCAGCTGAAGAATATGGCAGAAGGAAAGAAGCCACAGAAAGGAGGAAAGAGGCCTGAGGTCATGACCGTGTTTTAAATCCCTGAGGAAATATATGTTGATTATTGCACACCTGATGAAGCCGAGTTCGGCAAAGAGAACAAAAATCAGCGCAAGGTGCGCATCCAAAGGATTGAACGGAGATGGGCAAGGGAATGGAGGGAGTACCGATATGTAACTCCAAAGTACATGAAGAAATTCACACTCAATCCTCCATGCCCAAGAGCTCCATTGGCTTTGGCCAAGAAGCTGACCCCACCAGCATCAAGCGTGGTGAAGACTTTCCTGAAGAATGGGCCAAGCGCCAAGCCAAGTTGGCAAGACAAGCCAATGAGGCAGTGAGGAAATTCAATGAGGACTCTGCTACTCCTGCTGCCACTGATGCCTCTGTCAAGCCAAGAAAATCTATGGCAAAGAAGCCCGCACACAAGCCAAGTGCTTCACCAACAGTGCCCTCGCGGCCAAGTTCCTCAGCAGTGCCCTCACGGCCAATTCCTCATGCTGCTCCTGCTCCTCCAAAATCCTCAGCTCCTCCCAAGTCCTCAGCTCCTCCCAAGTCCTCAGCAGTTTCGACAAAGTCCTCAGCACCTGTGCATCTGGACACATGCCAAAGGACTGCAGGCTTCTCCATTGCCTCTGGTGTCTCAGCAAGTCCCTCAGCTGCACCAAAGTCTTCATCTGGCCCGACTCTGCTGAAGACTAAGGCCACAGCTGGACGAGGTCCTCGGCCAAGTCCCAAGAAGAAACAGGTCGCTTTCCAAGAGCCACCTGAAGATGATGAGGCTAATGATGATGAACTTGCGGAAATCATCAGAGATCGCCAAGAAAGGGCCGCTAGAGCCAAAGGCACATCTATGCCACTGCTGCTGGATCCGAGGAAAATCCTCGATTATATTGATCTCTGGCACAAGGATCCAAACACTCCTATGCCTGATTTTCATCTGACCCCTGGACAAAGTCATATGCTGACCCATTTCATCACTGAAGAGAAATGGAAGTTTGAAAAGGCAAGATAGATCAAGAAGGCTCAATACAGAAAGGAGAAGTTCCTGAAGAAAAACATTGTCAGAATGACACCTGAGGAACTTCTCAAGGTTCAGAATGAAATCCAAGCCCTCAGCAAAAACTTTGATGCTTATTATGCTGATTGGCAAGGAGCCAAGGTCAGATTCGTCAACCTGACGAAGAAGTTCACCAATGTTGCAGCCCCATCGCAACATGAAATTCCTCAGGCTGGGGCCTCAGCTCAGCCGACTGAAGAACATGCCAGCACCGCTGATGAAGTTCAGGCTGCTGAAGAAAATGCCAGTTCCAGGGCTGATGATCCCATTCCAGCCGCTGAAGAAATTGCCAGGGCATCCACTAGTGGTGCGCCTGAAGAAACTAAACAAGACAGGGAAACTACATCAGTTGCGCCTGAGGAAATACAACCAGATTCCTCAGCTCCTCCTGCACCAACACCAACTCCTATTCTTCCATCTACCTCTGATGTGAAGAAAACCAAGGCTGCAGAACGAGCTGCTGTGAAGAAACGAAAAGCATCAGCTGCGTCAAATTCTTCGGCTGCGAAGAAAATGAAGCCAATGACCAGCTCCTTTGAAAATCCAATTGATGCTGTTCCAATTTCCTCAATTCCATCAAAGGACCTTGTTCCATTTGATGAAGATTATGTGATCCCAAGCGGATCTGATGAAGAAAATCATTCTGCTGCTTCGTCAGAGCAGATTGATGAAGAAATTGAAGTGGAAGCAATCCCTTCAACCCCAATCATTTCCTCGCCTATGCCTCGGTTCACGGTGAAGAGGCGGTGTTGAGAACTTGAAGAAGATGTGGATATTGGAAGCACAACGCCGGTGATGAGCGATGACTTTTGGGAAAGTCAAGCATCCAAATTCTCCACTCTTCACCCCAATCCAACAGATACCTCGGTCCCTGCTCCAACTGTTCAAATGGGCTCAAGAAACTCATCCCACTTCATCATCCTGAAGAAATTCCAGCCATTAGCGCCGATGAACTCTTCTTTGCTGATCCTCGATCGCACTGTTGAGGAACAAGAAATTCCTCACTGAAGAACCCGAGATTGTGATTCCCGAGGTCGTGATGCAACTCATCGACACTCCTTTGCCAAAGCCAAAGGATCCCTTCTCAACAAAGCAAAAGTTCAAGGCTGAAGACTTCTTCACGAGCACGTATTCTTCACTGATTACAATCCATATGATTACGCTCGCATAAGGAAGAGGCGTTTACGGACTGCCACCAAGCAAATTTCTATTCCTCGGTGCTCTTCAATAAAGACAAAGTCTTGATCATGCTCATATTCCTCATGTGGACATGGAGTCTCTGCCAGAGCTTCGATCCAGTCCTCGGTGTTCTTCACGACGCAGACTTGAATTTCTGACCGATATCGTGGATTGGAATGAAGAACTCATTCTTCAATTCTATGCAACGCTGCACATCACCGGAGACGTCAAGACGTGAACTCATGGGTATTAGATGGATGTGCGAAAATACTCACTACAAGGCACCAACAACTGAATTGCTTCGTGCTCTACCACTCAGTCCTCCACTTGACGGTGCTCGTTGTATCTACAACGAACCAGAACTTTCAAATCACTCTATGCAAGTGCTGATGAAGCCTTTGAAGCCAAGGCAGGCCCCAAGAACCAAATTCCTCGTCAAGGAATTATTGTATGTGCCTCGGATTGTCTATCGGATTCTGACGAAGATAATGAGTCCTATCAAAGGCCACGACTCGAATGCTGAAGAAGTCGTTGGCATCATGAAGAATATGCTTTTCAATATCATTCATGTCGTTCCCGTCAACTTCCATGATTTCTTCATGAGGACTCTGGCAAACATTGCTATGTCACCATTTGAGCTGAAGCCTTATGCGCCTTGGATAATGAGATTCATCAGGACAAGGTCTTCACTCAATTACAAGGCTGATACTCTGAACCACTGCAGCTACTTGCCCCCGATTGAAGTCCTCAAGCGGACATTTACCTCGGTGATGACAAGGGCAAGGCTACTGCTGTGATCGATGAAGGCATTCGTCCATTGGATGGACAGTTTCGCAAAGCAGCATCCTACTCCACCAATGATGACTCGCCACACATGACTCGCCGCAAATACCTCGATCAAGCAAAGTCCTCAAGCTACTGCACCCAGGGTGATGATTGATCGTGAGTTACTCCTCGGTCTTCATCGGAAGGTTGATCGCAATCATAAATGGGTCAAGCGTCGGTTTGGTTCAATTCTTCACAACATGACCTCTACACACAATGCGGTGAAGAAAACCACTACTACCTCCATGAAACCTTCAAACGCACTGGCTGTTCTTTCAAATGTCTACAAATGCGGAAGAACGGCGACAATGGGACTTAAGGAAGAATTTGAATGGTCTGCACCTCCTCCGAAGAAATACAAGAAGGTCAAAGTTCCTTCCTTGGTGGCCAGCTCCTATTCTTCATCGCGCAACACTGATGAAAATGAAGACTTGGACGACACTGCGGCAAGCCCTACTACAACAACCGACCCCAACAACGCTGGCGCTCCTTCTTCAACTTGAAATTCTTTAGGGGCGTTAGTCCTAAGTTTCGATCCTTTTGGTCATTCGATGACAAAGGGGGAGAAATTTGAGTTAGTCTTCAAGCGGGTCTATTATATGGGCAATTTTTTTTGTTAAGTTACAACTCTCGTTCTTCTGAAACTTTTATTGGATCGAGTTGTAATCTTAAACCCGATGGTGCTTTGATTCTTTTGATGCACTGTGCTCCTGCACTATGCTCTGATACTAGTTCTGATTCTCTTGAGCTCTGATACTCTTGATGCGTTATTTTGCATGCTTGTTCCTCATTAATGTTATCGCACGCATGCTGAATTACATCAAGCACCATATTTCATCATGCATTTCAAATTCTTCATATTATATGTCAAATGCGTGTATGAATTACAAGATATAGGGGGAGATCTCCATGATTCAACTCTTCAAATGTGCATTGCCTCAAAAGCAAATTCCTCACTATGCACATCTTGTGGGGAGTTCTTCTATATCTTGCAATCAAATTCCTCAATATCAGTATTTACACTTCATATGTTTATCCCCGTTGAAAACTTAACCTATATTGTCATCAATCACCAAAAAGGGGGAGATTGTAAGTGCATCTAGTGCCCCTTAGTGATTTTGGTGTATTGAAGACTTATAGGTTAAGGATCTAATGCGTTTGTGAGTCTACACAGGTCTATAAGTCTATGAGGAGTTTGATATTTACAGAGAAAGTCGACCCGTAAAAATGAAGTTCTTCGACTGAAGACTTTGATATTTGAAGACTTTCTGAAGACTTTGAAAGTGAAGAAATTGGTGTGACCTTGAAGACTTGGTATTCATTTGAGGAACATGAAGCGTGAAGACTTTTGTTTTCGTAGTTTAATTTTCTCTTTCTTGAGTCATAGGAAACACCGTACTGTTAAAGGGGGTCGAGGAAATACTAAGGAAAAATTTCCATGTGATGCTCAACTCAAAATCCTACACCTACCAATCCCTTGAGTGAAGCCTTTGGAAATCTCATACGATTCAGATCAATTTCTTGAAGTGATGAGACGAAGTTCTTACAGTCCTTTGAGAATTTGTTCGACCGAGGAGTTAGGAATTCGCAGTCTGGATTTCCTACGATGAGGAACATGATAACCACGAGGAATTTGAGATTCAAATTTCCGACCGTTGTTATCTTCTTGCCACCTGTCCCAAAATATCTTATCCACCTAACGGTCATATCATTGAAGGGCATTTATGTCTTATCATGCGGGCTGCTCCCTAGGCTATAAATAGCCGCCCCTACAACCACTAGCTGGTTGGCTGCTCGAGAGAAACTTGACACTTGTCATTTGAGAGCAACCCATCCTCCGAGGACTTTGGCGAAAATCATCGAGTGAGGAAAACCCAAAACCAAACCCTACAAACCCAAAGTGATTGAGCATCTTCAAGAGATTGATCCTGCGTGGATTCGACGCTTGTTACCTTTGAAGACTGTGCTTCTTCCAGACGGTTAGGCGTCATGGTCTAGAGCATCCAAGAGGAATTGTGGATCGCCGAGTGACCAAGTCTGTGAAGGTTTGGAAGTCGCTGAAGACTTACCACAGTGATTGGACGAGGTCATGTGACCTTAGTTCAAGGAGAATACGGTGAGGACTTGGTGTCTGAGTTGCGTGCTCAGCGATCGGGTGTCCGGACTGTGTGTCCTTGAGTTTAAATACTCGGCCGCTCCAACCAGACGTATAACCGAGACAGCAGTTGGAACTGGTCTACAAATCATTGTCTTCACCAACCTAACTGGTTCCATTTCCTCAACCCTTTCATTTCCTCATTATTGTGTTGAGTGTTTGTTCATATCTGTGTTTGAAGACTTTGACTGAAGACTTTCTCAATTTCCTCAGTTCAATTTCTTCAGTCTGTTTGTCTTCATCATGTGCTATCCTGTGTTTACGCTTTCTGTACTCTTTGTTTGTCTTCATTTCATCATGATGACCATGCCCGCATTCTCTTATGCTTACTTCTGAGTACTTATTCCGCTGCAAGTAGTTCTTCGCTAAGGAATTTCCTCACCGGCAAATTCCTCAGTGAAGAATTCATAAAAATCGCCTATTCACCCCCCCCCTTCTAGTCGATATAACGCACTTTCACCAGCTTAGTCCAATGCATGTGCACTATTATTATTATTCACATCTTTCGGTCGTGCAAGTGAAAGGCAATTATGACGATATATGATGGACTGATTGAGATGAGAGAAGCTGGTATGAACTCGACCTCTCTTGTTTTTGTAAATATGATTACTTCATCGTTCCTGATTCAGCCTATTATGAATAAACATATTTGCAATGACAATTAGAGATTATAGTTGCTTATGCCATGCTTAATTAGCTAGGATCTTATAATGGTTTACCTTGCATGCCAACATGCTATTAAAATGGTTGTGATGTGGTATAGTAGGGTGGTATCCTCCTTTGAATGATTCAAGCGGCTTGACTTGACACATGTTCACACATGTAGTTGAAACAAAATCAACATAGCCTCCACGATATTTATGTTCATGGTGGATTATATCCTACTCATGCTTGCACTCAATGTTTATTAATTTTAATGCATTTTTATTTTAACATCCCAAATTTTCAATTCGGAATGTTATACATAGGCCATACATGCATATCATATTTTATTGCTTTTCGTTTCGCGATCCTTGAAATTCTAAGCAACTCAAGGACCCACAGAAAGACTTGGGGATTTCACCGTTTTCATATTTGAATTTTATCAAATATTGAAACAAGGATCATTTTGGTTTTAATTAATTTTTCTCTCCAAAAAAATTTCATATCAGAATATATGAGAGGAGATAATATGACTTCTCCAAAATAAATGAAATATTGGAGGAAAAAAATATTAAAATCAAATAAATATATTTTATTTGGGTTTTGTCCCTATTTTATTTGAATTAGGAAAAAACACGTTTTTCAAAATTGCATTAGAGTCCTAAATAAATGTTCACCCTGTCCGGTAGATTTTTAGAGGACGGGAAAAATTTATTTCAGGATTTTTGGAGTCTGTTTAGTATTTCTTTTCTTTATTTTTCTGCGGCATGTTTTTATTTAAAAAAACGCAACCGCCTTACCGGGTCGTGTCCGACCTAGACTCCGACCCGGCCGACCCTTATAAGCCGCGCCCCTGCGACCCTGACCCATTAGCCGCGCGCTCAGCTAACCCTAGCCCGCGCCGCCCGCCATTGCCGACCAAATTTCGCGCATGACATCGCGTGCAGCGCCTCCGCTGCCCGCTTCGTTCTTTGCCGAGCCGCCGCCCGCCCGTCGGCCGCCGCCCGCGCCGGATCTCGCCGAGCCGCCGTCGTTGACCGTTGACCGGTCGGTTTTCTTCGGTTAACCACGGTTTTTTTATTTTTCGGTTTAATATTTTAGATCGGTTTTTCGTTCGGTTTATTTAGTTAGCGGATGTTCGCCCGTACGTTCATTTTAGCGAACGCCGTTCACCCATTAGTCACGGACAGCGAACGTTCATTCGTTAGCCTGTTCGTCAGTTTTTCTTTTTCCAGGGTTTTTCGCGATTATTTTCGATCTCGATTTCTGATCCGATTTTCATTTTAGTTTATCTTTTCGCTCGTTTATCGGAATCAGGCGATTCAAGCGCCTAGGTCTTCCTCTCAAAGCCCTCTTCATGTTTAACCAACTTGACCAAGATTTTGATAATGTAAAATTTGACTTTCGTCCAGATTAGTAACCGGACCTTGTTTCTTTCGCAGTTTGAGTTTCGTTGCTCCGTTTGATTTGATTCTTTTTGCAAAACGGAGTTCTTCAGTTGAATTTTCTGGTTAGATATTCTTATTTGAGATTTACCCGTGCATCTCTTCTTGATTGCTTATGTATGCTATTGTTTGTTTGCGATAGAATTCCCGGAGTGCAAAGCGTGCTACTACGAGTCTTTAGGATTTGCAGATCGTCAGCAAGGCAAGTAACACATTGATCATACTCTTTTCATACCCAGTTTTTACGCATTAGTTCCAATCCTCAAACATTGCATGATTAGGATGTGTTTAACTTGTGGTACTGGGAAGTAGATGACGAGGTAGAACCTATTGCCCTGTTTATTATCAAACCTTGGGTGTTACTTCTACGTTATGCTTATACTGCCATGCTATGCTCGTAGACGTGGTTTGGGATTGATAGATCCATGACAGATGTGAGTATTTAATTAATGGTTTAATTAAGTGGCAACTTTAATACACATCTGGGTGGATTGTTTGTTTTGGGCACCTGGGGTTATACCAGTGTTGTCCTAGGAGATCTCGGGGTTATACCATGTGATCCTCCTACGGTCCGCCACCCAGGCTCAAAGGGATCATAAGATTTTCCATGCTAGAAACTTCCGTGTGCAGCCACAAGCTATTATGGGCTCTGGCATAGTCGAGTAGGTTGCATGACCTCTTCTAGTGGTAGGCTAGGAGATGTAGGGGATGTAGGTTGGTACTGTCTACCCAGGGTTAGAGTTAATGCTTACGAAGGCGTGTCTCGGTCATCCGTTTCTCAAACACCATGTAGTCACGAGAAATCAGCGAGAGGAGATCGAGTCTTGTGGGGAAAAGTGCACAAACCTCTGCAGAGTGTACAATCTAATCATGGTTAGCCGTGTCCCCGGTTATGGACATCTTGAGTATCTGGTTCTTGGATTATCATGTGGATCTCATCACTCTAAATTAGTTTTGTTGGGTTGTTAATTACTTTTAATTGGGATTGAGATGGGGGTACCATTCTCAATGTTTCAACTACCATGATAGTTAAATAAAATATAATCCTTTGTTGTAGGAAAAAATTGGCTTTTCGCAAAACATATTAACCATACAGCCTCCACCAGCCTTATATGCATGTAGTGATAGCATTTATTCTGTTCATTACTCTACTGTGTTACTATGCCAGCATATTCCATGTGCTGACCCGTTTTCGGGCTGCAACGTATTATGTTGCAGACTTTTCAGACAAGGAGTAAGGTTCGCTAGGTCGTTGTCATGCACTTAGCTATGTCGTTGGAGTTGATGGACTCATTTTGTCTTCCAAGCCTTCCGTTGTTATCGTATTAGTTGGCCTTAAGCCATATTTATTGTATTAAGTTCTTTTCAGAGACATTCGATGTAATAAGTGTGTGATTGCTACTCTGTTATAAATCCTTCAAGTACTGTGTGTGTCAGCATTACCGATCCAGGGATGACACTTATGCACAAAGATTTGACCATCTAAGGTTGGATCGCTACAAGATGGTATCAGAGCCCATGTTGAATGTAGGACACGACCACTAAGAAAAACCATAGGTCACTCTTCTCTACTCATTTCTGACTTCTCTCCATTTTCTACTCTTTAGGATGGTGGACTCGATGAACAAGTTTGCACAACCGGATGAAGACACACCCTTCGGACGACACTTGAAGGAAGTCACTAGGTACCTGAACATCGGAATACCAAGCTTCACCGGGACCTACATCGCCACTTTACCAGAAGAGGAGCGCTGGATGATTCGAGTTCAAGTTCCAGGAAGGACGTTCACGCCAGTCACTGAGCCCATAGAGTTTTCCTTTGATGCACCAACCTGGAGTTTAGTCAAAAGCATGGCAGCCCACATTACTATGGGATGTATTGGAGAAGTCTACAAGCAAGAGCTAATGGACACTATTTACCAGATATGTGGGCGTCGAGATGAGCAATGGGAGATGATCAGCACCAGGAAAGACATGTCCATTGCCACGTTCATCCAGGAGTTAAACCAGCACATTCGATGCCAAGAGAACCAAATGTGCGCAAGCATGATAGATTTGAAGAAGGCTATGACCAGGAACATGGAGCTAGAGGAGGAACTCAAGTCTACACACGATGGATACGAGGAGGAAATCGCCATACTATTGGAGAAGAATGACGACCTGATAAATAAGATCGGACTGTTCATGGGAGACCCCGCGTCAGGAGGAGAATATGACGATTCCACTTGTCCGGAGAACTACATCATCATCGACGACACCGACTCCGACCCCAAGGATAGTGGTGAGGATTATGAAGACGAAGTTGGAGCAGATATCATGGAGTCTTCCACCGATCAAAATTTCGAGTAGACCACCGTATGATCAAGTACTATTCCCCCATGTATATAGTATAGTCTGAGCACGGTAACGATAGTTAGACCGATTTTATGCGTTTGCTTGATTGATTGAGTTATATGATATGATTGTGTTTGTCTCATGTGCATATGGGTAGTGCTTTCTCACTAGACCTCATTCTATTCTAATCTCTTCCCTCTAAACCCATCAGATGCCTCCGAGACGTGATACCGGATTTGTCTTCCCAGCGGCGCTGACTCGGTTGATCTAGCAGCAGAATGTCTTGATGCGGTTGTTAGTTCAGAACCAAGGCAACAACAACAACAACCCACCGCCACCACCTCCAGTTGACAACTTAGCCCGTTTTCTGAGGTTGCAGCCGCCGGTGTTTTCCAGTAGCACTGAGCCAATAGTTGCTGATTACTGGCTGCGTAGGATTGGAAGGGAGTTGACCACCACAGGTTGCACAGATGCGGAGAACGTGCATTTTGCCGCACATCAATTGGATGGACCAGCAGCCTCATTGAGGGAGTTCCGGACTAGGGGGTGTCCGGATAGCCGAACTATCATCATCGGCCGGACTCCAAGACTATGAAGATACAAGATTGAAGACTTCTTCCCGTGTCCGGATGGGACTTTCCTTGGCGTGGAAGGCAAGCTTGGCGATACGGATATGTAGATCTCCTACCTTTGTAACCGACTCTATGTAACCCTAGCCCTCTCCGGTGTCTATATAAACCGGATGGCTTTAGTCCATAGGACGAACAACAATCATACCATAGGCTAGCTTCTAGGGTTTAGCCTCTTTGATCTCGTAGTAGATCTACTCTTGTAACACACATCATCAATATTAATCAAGAAGGACGTAGGGTTTTACCTCCATCAAGAGGGCCGAACACAGGTAAAACATCGTGTCCCTTGTCTCCTGTTACCATCCGCCTAGACGCACAGTTCGGGACCCCCTACCGAGATCCGCGGTTTTGACACCGACATTGGTGCTTTCATTGAGAGTTCCTCGTGTCGTCACCGATAGGCTCGATGGCTCCTTTGATCATCAACAACGGCGTGGTCGGTGAGACTTTCCCCGGACAGATCTGCGTGTTGGCGGCTTTGCTTTGCGGGCCAATTAAGCAGCCATCTGGAGCAGATCGAAGCTTCGCCCTGCCGTCGGTCAGATTTGGAAGTTTAAACTATACGGCCGATATCCGCGGAGACTTGATCTTGACGGGTTCGGCGCGCAATAGCGCGCCGCCTTGTCTCGATGGGCATGATCTAGCTCTGCAGCGAGCGGTGCCACGAGGCCGCACGAGAATCCGCTCCGACCCTTAATCCGGGCGGATCCCGATCGAGGACGAGTGGTTGGACACCACCTCGGGGGCTTCAATCTCTACGGCGATCGAGCTGAACTCCATCCCTGTCCTTTGCGAAGACCTCGACTCCAGGGTGCCGGACTCCTCTCCGGACTCCGAACCCTCCGCGCCCTCGCCAATCAAATCTGATTGGGCGCCCGTTATGGAGTTCACGGCCGCGGACATCTTTCAGCAGTCGCCCTTTGGCGACATCCTGAATTCACTAAAGTCTCTCTCTTTATCCGGAAAGCCCTGGCCGGACCACGGTCAGGAAGGTTGGGATACGGACGACGAAGAAATTCAACGCCCACCCACCACCCACTTCGTAGCCACTGTCGATAGCCTACACGACGTACTCGATTTCGACTCCGAAGATATCGACGGTATAGACGACGATGTAGGAGACAACAATGAACCAGCACCTATAGGATGCTGGACAACCTCACCCCATGATGTATACATGGTGGATACACCTAAAGCAAATGAAGGCGAGGAGCAGCGGGGCGCCACGAAGGATAAATCCCAAAAGCAGTCAAAACGGCAGCGTAAGCGCGAACAAAGTCCGCCTCAACAAAGACCCAGCCATAGAGCAGGCGAACGGTGGACAATGAACAAGCTATCGAGCAATCGTCCGAACAAGACAACTTGGATAAACAATCTGTCCCGGCGAAGACAACAGTCCGGACGACCTCACGCCGGACAAACCATTGGAGCAAAATGACCTCCGAAAAGGCTCGCCGCCATCGCTGCAGAGCCTGAAAAAGGAGCGGAAGCTCAAAAAGCGGAAGATGCACTCAGGATTAGATGGAGCAAAGTATTCAGCACCCTTGAATAAATAAGTACGGCGCATCACCGAACAAAGAGCTACCCGAAGAGAATGCTACTGCCCGAATTCGACGAGGAGGCCTTAGAGCCCCCACAATTAAAAAGCAAGAAGGCCACACGGTCGGATGGACGATCTCACGGCAAAAAGAGAGCGGCGAATGGTGCCGCACACAAGCCAATATGCGATCCGCATAAGGATTCACATCAAGAGGATGGCCCAGTTAGGTCCATCTATGGGCCAAGAAAGCAGGCTCGTCAAAGCAATGCAATACACCAAAATTCCGAAGATCACGGCACACCCAAATACAGGGGCACCGCACACCCCCTATGCACCGCACACCCCCTATGTTTCACCGATGAGGTGCTGGATCACGAATTTCCAGCGGGATTCAAACCCGTAAACATAGAGGCATACGACGGAACAACAGACCACAGAGTGCGGATCGAGGATTACATCCTCCACATACACATGGCTAGAGGAGACGATCTCACGCCATAAAATACTTACCCTTAAACTCAAAGGGCCAGCTCGGCATTGGCTTAAAAGCCTCCCGAAAATACCATCGGAAGCCGGGAGAGCTCGAGGATGCATTTGGGCAAATTTTGGGGACTTATGTCCGCCCTCCGGATCTGCACGATCTAAGTCACATAACTCAACAGCCGGAGAGTCAGCCGGAAATTCGGAACAGGTTCCTTACTAAAAGAACCAAATAGTCGATTGTCAGGACCTTGAAGCCTTAGCAGCTTTCAAACACAACGTCAGAGACGAATGGCTCGCCGAGACACCTCGGCCAAGAAAAGCCAAGAACAATGGCCGCATTGACAAGCCTCATGACCCGCTTTGCGTGGGAGAGGACAGCTGGCTGGCTAGATGCAGCACCAGCGACCGAGTACATCCGAGATCGAGGGATGGAAATGAAATCACGACGCAGAAAAGATCAGCGCGGAATAAGGAAAATGGCCCAAATAGTACGGCGGTCAACGCCGGATTCAAAACTCTCGGCGAACAACAAAACACTGCCCTAAAGGATAATAAAGTGATGAGCTATCCAACCTAAACAAGATTCGGATAGATATGTCAAATACATGGTACCTCCGGAAGCACGCAAACCATACCCACAGAGATTGTTGGGTCTTCAAACAGTCCGGTAGACTGAGCGCCCGAACACAAGGGCTCGACACACCAAGTAAAGATGACGACGAGCACCACAAGCAGAACCCTGGAAAACAAAAACTTTCCCACGGGAGGTCAAAACAGTAAACTCACTTCACGTGATCAAAGGGAAAACAAAGCGGCGCCCTAAAAGGCGCGCCGCTGCTGGTTGTCAAAACCAATCACCTTCGACCATCAGGACTATTCCGATAATATCCGGAACGCAGGGTGGACTGCCTTGATATTGGATCCTATAATCGACGGATTCCAATTTACACATGTCCTCATGGATGGCGGCAGTGACATAAACCAGATATATCAGGACACAATCCGCAGGATGAGGATAAACCAACCAAAATTCGCCCGTAGCAACACCTCCTTTAAAGGAGTCTGCCCGCCCATACGCCCTCTGCACGGGCTCCATATTGCTTGAAGTTGTGTTTGGTTCATCGACAACTTCCGTCGCGAAGGTTACTCTTCCATGTCGCCCGTTTAAAAGTAGCCATCAAGCACTATTGGGACGCGAAGCTTTCGCCCGCTTTAACGCAATACCGCATTATGCATCTCTAACACTTAAAATGCCCGGTCCACGCGGCATCAGCTCGTTAAAAGGAAGTTTTAAGTGTTACTCGAGCACGGAAGAAAGGGAGACTGCCTTGACAGCCCCACAGCTATCCGGCTCTGCCAGGCAAAGAACCTGAATTGGTCATTCAAACCCCGGACACGGCTAGACGAGTCCGACGCCTACTAGCGGCATACCCCCATACGAGGGCCGCATGCATGTATAGCAAGAGACAATAAAGCTCAATTTTATTACATTTTTCAAACCGTACTCTGTTTATTTAATATTAAGTACACCTTTCACACGATCCTTTTTTCTTTCAAACTAAGTTCCTCTCTTTTACAGATGAAACAACGTGCTACACCCGTCCAGGATACGGCTGCGGAGACACAGCGCAGAGCGTGCAGCGAGGATCCGTTGCAAGGATTCTTTTGATTAAGACCTGCGTAAACCTTTTTTTCACTGTCTCTTGTTGATATACATTCCCCGGTTCCTTAATATAACCGAGGAGGAGGCTGGTGCTTTGGCATTGGCCGCACCAGAATTTTTGCGCGTACCTGGACACAAAGGGCTTAGGGCCTTATTTTGCCCATCTTCATAAAGACCGAATACCTTAGGGAGTATTCGGCGTCTCGAGTTAGGCCTTATATGCATCAGCTCTGAATCATGTCTTTGGTCAAATGTTGGGTTGCCCGGCTCCTGTGTTTTGCTGCCTTACGTTCCGTTTTCACGGCTAACGCGGCACCGGAGAACTCTGCGATTGTGCCCGGTTCGCCGGGCGAGCACCTCGATGAAAGCCGAAAACTGATGTCATGATATAGCGAGGCTGGTCAACCACTCGATAACTCACAGGAATGTTTAGAATTCCTCCGCATTAACGAAGGACCGGTTTTCGGTCAGGCACATACGCACCCAGAATTCGGGAGAGTGCGGTGCCCCCATGGGCTATATAGTAGCCCCACCCTCGAACTCCTATGGCTAAGTGAAAGTGATAAAGCATTATAGTCCGGTTGCCTGGTTTGCTACGCTATCACCTCCTTAACAGGACCAAGATGTTGGATTAAGTGTGAAAAAGCGCCCCTTTTTTTGCAAACACCCCCGCACTATGTGCGTGAGGGCTGAAGCCAAGGACTGCCATCTTTCAGGTTATATACACATATACATAAACGGCCGCACAGGGAGTAGTTTACTACTTGAACGCACAAGTATAAAAAGCACTTATATTACATTGAAAACATTGTTTTCACAAATCATACATGTCATTTAAACATAATATCCTTCAAGCACTGCGTCTCTATTAAGCAGCGCCCGCAGACTTCTTCAAAGTAGTGCTTGGCGGTACTCGACCTCCGTCCGAATCACGGGATGCAACGTCGATGGCCTTCATCTTTGCCCAGTATGTCTTGACACGGGCAAAAGCCATCCGCGCTCCCTCAATGCACGCCGATTGCTTCATTGCGTCGTCGTGGCACCGCAGCAAGAAACTGCTGCACTAAACCAAAATAGCTCTTCGGCTGGGGTCCGTCCGGCCACAAGTGAGTCAAGACATGCTTCATGGCAAATCCGGACAATCGATTCAGCTCGGCCCATTCGGCCAAACGATCGGTCAGCGGCAGAGGACGCTCCGGACTATGGAATTGCGACCAATATAGCTCTTCCCTTTTGTGCCCCTTCTGGCCCCGGAAGTGCTCAACCGCGTCCACAACGCTCGCCGTCAAGTCCAGATAAGCATCCTCTGAACTCCACAATTTATCCAACTGAGCATACTTTGGTTACGTATATTTCCTCCGCAGTAAACGGTTTTCCAGCCGCAATTGCCCTGGCGACTCAGCTCCTCCTTGGCAGCTCTCAAAGCCGATTGGGCATTCTTGGATTCGTGGCGGCCTTCTTTAGGCCCTCTTGTTCCGCTTGAGCGCTCTTTTCAAGAACCTCAAGCGGTCGGTAGTATTCCTTAACTTTTGGCCATATCGACCATCTCCTCTTTGCTTGGCAAAGTGAGCAGCCCGTTCAGCTTCTAGCTCTTGACGCCTTTAAAGCGGCCGCACATCGATTCGGCTTCTTTGTTTCGCTCGGGCAAGTTCTGGCCGCAGCTCTTCCACGGCAGCGGCACCATCTGCATTAAGCATACAAACAGTAAGACATGGGCGTCAAGCTCCCTTACCAGGTGTCCTCATAGAAGTCGCATACCTTGTGACTCGTCAAACCGTTTATTGACCAGCGTGATGTCCGCATCCGCCTCATCAAGCTGCCGCTTTAGTTTGGCATATTCATCAGTCCGGCTGGCCTCCGGACACCCCACCACCTGTTTAGGAGTGGCGATATGTTAAAACTGAGAATTTGATCCTCCGCACGTCGTCAATTTTGACAACATGCCGAGTCTCAGGGGCTACTATCTATACATGGTGCATTTTATATGCATAACTGTCAGAAGGTACATTATTTTTTGCGTACCTCAAACCCGTCGATAAGCTTCGACGGTTTCGTCTGGTCGCTCTCTGGGAGGTCGGGCGCGGGCGCCATGGCGGCGGCCGGCGGAGAAGAGGCCCGTGAGGGCGGAGGCCGGCGAGGGCAACGGCGGCGCTGGGCCTGCGGCGGAGGACGGCTGGCGGGCGTGGCGCAGCCGGCCGACGCTGAGGAGGCCTTGGGCAGCGCCAGCAGCGGCGGCGGCGGCAGGCGCGACCAGGCGGGTCAGACGGGTTGGCAGCGGCTTCAGGCCCAGGCGGCCCGGGCGGGCTCGCGATGGGCAGCGGGCCAGGGCGGAGATGGCGGCGGGAGCTGGCGTGGCGGCGTCTCGATTCGCCGAGGGACGGCGGACATGTCGGGCGCGACGCGGACATGTCCGGCGGCGGGAGGAGGACGAAAGCTAGGGTTAGGGGGGAATTTGACCGCGAATTTCGGAGGGGGAGGCACATATTTATAGGTAGAGAGAGCTAGGAGAGTCCAAATGAGGTGCGGTTTTTGGCCACGCGATCGTGATCGAACGACCGAGAGCATGGACGGGAGTTAGGTGGGTTTTGGGCCACTTTGGAAAGGGTGTTGGGCTGCAAACAAAGAGGCCTCTGCGGTTACCCGGTTAACCGTTGGAGTACCAAACGACCTCCAAATGATCCGAAACTTGAAAGGCGGTCTACCGGTGCTATACCAAGGCCGCTTGACAAACCTCGGTCCATTCCGAGACCGTTTAACACCCGCACATGAAAAGAGGTAAAAGGGGGCGCCGGAGACATAGGAGTGCGGATTGCAAAAGCGGACAACGGGAAAATGCTCGGATGCATGAGGCGAACACGTCACATAAAATGAAATGCACATGATGACATGATATGAAATGCAGATGATGAAATGGCAAAGTGCAACACGCAAGCAAATGACATGGCAACGACGGCGAATAATCGGCGGACAATGGCGCATCGAATGCAGGCGTTACAACACTCCTCCACTAACAAGAGATCTCGTCCCGAGATCTTAGGACCGAGACGGAAGGGAAAAGGGATGAGGTGAAACAAGAACACAAGAGAAGAAACAAAGAATCGAGAGCACTCGAGAAAAAGAGAGGAATGACGAGAATGACGAGAATCAAAAGCTCACTGAATCAGATAGACTATGAAACAACTCGTTCTAACCGGAGTGGTTAGAATGAGAAAAGAAACGAATAAGACTGAAAGGATTTAGGCAGCACACCGGTTGAACAAGGATAGAATAGAACATGAACTTAAGAGGATGGAATGATACTTGATGAAGACATGACACAAAACCTCCGGAAAGAATTGAGGAGTTGAAAGAAAAGAACGGAGAAGAAAATGACAACTTGTGCCACGAATGAAATTGAAAGCATCTTTAGAAGGAAGGTTTAAAATGAGTTGTTGAGACAATCAACAATGAAAAGTATAAGCTTGCTATGGACTTATGGGTACCCTCTCAAAATTATGAGGTGATAGCCAACCACAAGCGGAAAAGATTGAATAGCTGAGAGGAACGAAGAAATGTGAAACTCCGCTTCAAAAGAATACGGAGATTTAATTGCACTTCGAGATGCAAGAAGAAAAGGTACTTGACTCCACTGACAAGAATCTTGATGAACTCTTGAAGAATGAATTAAATCATGAAGAACCACCATGAAGAACTCCGTTGATAAAAAGGATGATGAGATAGAATGAAAGGATGAAAGAATAAGATGAGCCTTGCGATGATTTAGTTGGAGCTTCGCGACGAAATGGCCGAGAAAATAATTGAACTCCGGACAAGAAAAAAAATGAAAGCACTTGGAACTAGAATTTATTCATTACGAACAAACTCCGAAGGAAGGGATTAATCAACTTGAGGAAATAAGAATAAGATTTATTGTATGCTTATCCTTCATCAAATTAAATTGATGACAAGCAATGGATTTTGCATATTACTTATTCTTCTTGAAAAAGGATTGAGAAGTGACATATCGCAAACTTGAGAAGGACTTCAAGAATCACCCGTAGGATTGAAAAGAACGAATGGATTGATAAGATAACAAAGGAAAAAGAATCTGAATGAACCACCGGTAAGAATTCGAAATGACTGACGAAAAGGATGCCGGGAAGAATTAGAGAAGCACGGAGATACTTGAGGGAATTTAGATATAAGAGAATGAAGAGATCATGAGCTGATTACAGAACACTTGAACGAGGCACCGGGAGAATATTGAGACGAACGAAGGGGCACGAATAAGGAATAATTGGAGAACGACTTTGAAAACTTGGGACGAAGAAATCTTCTGAAATGGAGGCCTCCGGATAATCGGAACAGAAAAGCAACTCCTGAAACACTCCGGATGGATGAAAAGAATTGCACAACTGGAAACAACTAGATAGGATAACATCGAGCTAGCACCATGAATCTCCGGGAGAACAGACAAGATTTAAGAGAAACTCTACTTCGATCTTCAAATGACGACGAGAAACACCACCAAAAATTGTTGAGATACTCCGGTAGAATGGAAAGCAAAGTGGTTGAGCCAACAATGAAATGATTTGAAATCGATCTTGGAAAAGCATCTGACTGATGAAATTCATTCTTACGTCAAACTTCAAAAAGAACTTGAGAATAACTCCGGAATAATTAGAAGAGTCAGGTAAGATCCTGGGAAAAGACCTGTGGGTTAGGGCCCACTGAAGAGAAAAAACACCGTTGGAAAGGGATGACGAACAGATAGATGATGCACCGGAACAATTGAAATATTTGAGTGAGGTGACAACCTCGAATTAATTCAAACACAGACGAATCTCCTGAGATGTCTTGAGCACTCCAGAAGGATAAACTGGCGAGAGACGAACGAGCAGGGAGAACACTTGATCCAGGAAAAAGAATGTGATCAACCCGAAAAAAAAACTTGAATTGAATCCACCGGAGAAGAAAAAGAGATGAAGAATGTCCACCGAGACGAGAATTCAACGATTGAAATGATTTACAAAAGACTGAAGAGGTTCTGCACGAATGAGATTGATGGTCGAAACAAACTCAGGCTCCGGGAAGAAGAGGGTGGGAGGGCGGGAAAACAAAGGCAACTTGGAAGGGGAAACGACGACTATCTTGAAGAGAAAAACACTGATTGAAATCATTGAGGAGAGAAAGCAAAGACTTCACATGAGTAGGATGGATACTCTATTACGGACTCCGGTTCCGAGAAGAAGAAGGGAGGGCGGGTGGGAAAAACAAGGACAACTTCGGACAGGGAAACAACATCGATCAAAAATGGCTGAGGATTGAACTTGCAAAGATGAAGGGGTTCGAGTCGACTTGACGAGAAAAGCACCGGATGAAAAGAGCTGAGAAACAACTACCGGAAAACCAACTGCGTGATCCTAAAGAAAAATTTGAAGGGGAAGAGGAGTAATTCAAAACACCTCGTCAAGATTCCTCACCGAGCGGCAGAAAGGGCTGAGGAGTAAAAAGAATTCCTACTCTCCGATATAACTAGACTTCAAAAACAGTTTTCTTCTAGACTCAACAACGGCCAAACTACACGATCAATCAAGGGGGGCTCCTAGGGTCGGTCGAGGCTCTGATACCAACTTGTCACGCCCAATATGCGATACTATCCTAAAGAGACTCGAAGGTCCCACCAAGGATAGAACCGCATATTGAAACGCTTTTGCAAGGTGGATATCATTATATCAACATTACATAATAGATGGGGATACATACATAAGGCACAAATGCCACAAGAATACAACATCTCATCATATACAAGATCAACATCCGACTACGGATGAAACATAAATGTAAACTCAAACGACATCCACCACCGCTAGCCCGGGCTGCCGACTGGAACCTATCCCCGATCGAAGAAGAAGCGGAAGAAGAACTCCAAAACAAGCAAGCATCGCTCTCACGTCATGATCACCGCAAACCTGTACACTGCAACTGGTGGTGTAGTAATCTATGAGCCACGAGGACTCAAGCAATCCCATTACCATGGGTATCAAGACTAGCAAAGCTTAATGGGAAAGGAAGGGATAAAGTGGTGAGGTTGCGGCGGTGACTAAGCATATATGGTGGCTAACATACGCAAATGAGGCGAGAAGAGAAACAAAGGCGGTCGTCAACTAGTAATGATCAAGAAGCGATCCTGAACTCCTACTTACGTCGGACATAACCCGAAACCGTGTTCTCCTCTCGATCAACCCGAAAAGAGACACTCACGATTACGCTTTACGGTTGGTGTGTTTTAGAAGAGTTTGCTTCAAGTTTACTACAACCGGATATTAACAAATTCCCATCGCCACATAACCGCGGGCACGGCTTTGAAAGTTTATACCTGCAGGGTGTCCCAACAGCCCATGATAAGCTCTCGCGATCAACGAAGGATATTCCTTCTCCGGGAAGACCCGATCAGTCTGGAATCCGGCTACAAGACTTTTCGACAGTAATGAAACAAGACCAGCAAGACCTCCCGGCGTGCCGACACCACGATAGTAGCGGCGTATCTCGTCTCGAGCCACGACCGGATGAACACTACGACGGCAACCGGCGATACCCCAAGTTGCCTCGGGCGGCACCATAAGTGGCTCTAGTTTGGACCAACACTTAGACAAGCATTGGCCGGGGGTAAATAAAGATGACCCTCGGGATGCGCGACTCCCAAGGGAAAAAGGCTAGGTGAGGCAAATGTAAAACCAATGTTGGGCCTTCTTTGGAAAAGTCTTATTCAAAGCGAACTGTCAAGGGGTCCCATAAATCACCCGACGCGTTAGGGACGCAAAATCCGGGAACATAACACCGATATGACGGAAACTAGGGCGGCAAGAGTGGAACAAAACACCAGGCATAAGGCCGAGCCTTCCACCCTTTACCAAGTATATAGATGCATTAATTAAATAAGATATATTGTGATATCCCAACAAGTAAACATGTTCCAACAAGGAACAATATCTCCATGTTCCAACAAGGAACAAACTTCATCTTCACCTGCAACTAAGAACGCTATAAGAGGGGCTGAGCAAAAGCGGTAACATAGCCAAACAATGGTTTGCTAGGAAGGGTGCAAAAGGTTAGGGGCTGACATGGCAACTGGGAGGCTTGAGGAACAGGTAATAGGTAGCGCAGCATAGCGACAGAACGAAATAACTAGCATATCAATGATAGTAGTGAGATCCAGGGTAGCGGTCATCTTGCCTGAAATCCCGCTAGGAAGAAGAGCGAGTCCATGAAGAAGACGAACGGAAGAAGCCGAACCAAGCGGAGACGAACGAATCCTCACGATCGCAACGAAACAGGAACTAACAAGAAGAAGCACACAACATAGTAAACACACCACACATAGACAAGACATGATGCTCAACCAAGCATGATGCATGAAAAAGCTACATGAAGCTACTCATGTCAAGATATGATGCAAACAAGAACAACACATCAAAGCAAGTTTAAATGAGGCCGGAAACAACATATAACAATTCCGGTAAGTCCTCATATGCAAATTTCGAAATTGGTCCAGATCTGAATAAACCTTATGTTCAAGTTGTTAAACAGCAAGTTAAGATGCACCACGATGATCTACACAAAATTCTAGTCAATTTACATATAAAGTTTATTAGATTCGGAGCTACGGCCTAGAAGATATGAGCAAAACAAGTTAAACATGGCATTGATGCTAAATGCATACAAGCATCAAGCAAACACCTCAAAACAAGGATGCAACATGATAATATGAAGCTACATGCAAAATCAAGCAAGTTTCATATAGAGCACACTCAAAACGGAGCAACGGTTCAACACATACACTCTATACAAGTCATAGCAACAATCTGTCCAAAACATCAACTAGGCATATTGCAAGCATCAAAACAACAAGCTACAGCAACTCAACGAGAAAACAAAAGGCATGGGAATGATGTACAGGTAAAGCATTACAAAACATGAACACTGAGCTATCTCCAGAAACAACTAGAACATGCTCAAAATGACATGGCAAGATTGCAAATAATAACAGTTTCAGACTTTAGCAGAAATAACATCAGGTTGCAATGTTTAGAGCTATCAACCAACATGTTACAGGAACTTAACATGGCAAACAAAGGCATGGCATGAATCTAATAATTGCATAGAACAAAAGTCCCTTACTGACCATAAGCCAAAAAGGACCAGAAGATATGATGGCACCCATGTAAACATAGCAAGTTATAATACAGATTCATACAAGGAAGGAACAACAATAAGTAGGCATGTTGGCGAGCTTGAACCACTCACCACAGAGAAATGCATGGCATGGAAAGGCACCCAATAGCAAGAGGAGATGGCATAGAAGCTATACATGGCAAGAACAACAACATAGCATGCAAGGATCAACTATAACAACCTTGGCAAAATTGAATAACACGTAAACAATCTGCCAGGAAACATTTTATAGCAAAAGTAGAGCTCGATTGACTCAAGCTATGGCACTCCATAATTGCAAACAAGGGCATGGATGGATAGATCAAGACATGTAGAACAAAACATCCTTACTGAAGTATCTCAAAATATGCATGGATCTCTCTGTAGCATCAAGTTAACATGGCATAAAAATATCGGTGAGCAGGGCTGAAATCAGCAACATCATGAAGCCTAGTTTGCATGCTTGTGCTAGTCACCACATTGATCACAAAAATACATGGCATACACCCCTGGAAATATGGCATGTGTGACGCCCCAAGACCGGAGCTTCAGTTGCCTTCCAGGGTTTCCGAGTTTTTGTCGTGTGGTTTGTTTTTGTTTTTGCATTGCATCATGTCATCATGCCATCATATCATTAATTTTTAAAAACTCTTCTAAATAAATTGTATGGATTTCTCGATCCATTTAAATCGAGGGAAGGTTGACTTCTCTTTATAACATACCCTCCCGATATTAGGGAGCTATATAAAATATTCCATTAATTTGGAATTCACCATAACACACTTGCATATTAAATCCCATGCCTTTTCTACTCCGAGTTGACCTCCAAACCTTGCCTTTATTATTCTATCATTTTCCGGAGTTCCACCAAAATCCTTGGATCATTTTTGTTAAATTCCTCACATTTTTGTGAGCCCGGGAAAATTATCCGTGTGTCCAAATTCTTTCCCTAACCCTCTCGTTCTTTTGTCTCTCTTTATTTATTTTTCTGCTTAAGAAGATAGAAGAGAGAGGAGAGCCCAGCCGCCCTGGCCATTCTTCTCTCTCCTCCAGGCGGCCTACTCCTTGCCGGCCCAAGGCCCACCTGGCCTGACCTAGTCGGCCCAAGAGGCCACCGCTCTCCCCGCTTTTCTCTCTCCTCCCTCGTCCTTGCCGATCCCAGCCCCAGCAGCCCTCTCCCTCTCGTTCCGTGGCCGCCACCACTCCCTCGATCCCATCTCTCTCCTCGACCCCTCCTTCTCCACTCGCATCGCCACGAGAGCAGAGCTCCAGCAGCGTTGACCGCCGTCCTCGCCGCCCTCCCGTCCGGATCCAGCCACCTCTCCGTCCGTCGCCTCTCCACTGCGCCCGCGCTGGTCTTCTCCAAGCCGGCCTCCTTCCTCTCCTCCATCCATCTCCTCGCCGCCTCTCTTCTCCTCCACCCCGGTCCTTCCTCGCCGTCGCCCTCAACCCTCCTCCTCGGCGCCCCCTGCCTCCTCTCCGTCCCGCACCTCCTCTGCCTCGCCCCTCCTCGCCGCGCCGAGCCCCGCGCCCGTCCGCCTCGGAGCCGGCCAGGCCCTCTCGCCGCGCTGCAGTTCGCCCGCCTCTGCCTCCTCTCCATGGGCCACCTGCACCACCTCGGGAAGCTGCACGATGCCATGGCATGCCCGTTCGTCGACTCCGGCGCCCCGACGCCCGCACCCAAGCTGCTCCACCCGTTGCCGCCTCGTGCCCGGTGGCTTGTCAAGCGCGCCCTGCTACAGCTCGTGTGTCCGCGTGTAGCCACGGCTGCCATGGCAGGATTTTTGTGCATCGCCGGGAGCTCCTCTAAATGTTGCCCTGTTCACCGCTTTGTTGCTGCCGACGGACGCCAAGACCAAGACCGCCCGAGTCCGACAAGTACCCGACAAGCGACAAGTACCCCTTCGAGATGCCAAGATCGACTACACGATGATGCGACAAGTGTCCCGACGATCGCCAAGTACCTCTACCGTCGTCGCCGGAACGCCAAGTACCACTACGACCGGCGACCACCGAACCGGAAGCGACAAGTACCCCTACGGCGAAGACGCCAAGTCCGTTCGGGATTCTTCAAGTACCGCTACCGTCGATCCGAACATCTACGAAAATGTGTACCACTACCGTCGACCCTCGAAGACCCGTGGACCCCGAACATCCACGGGACATGAGCGACCACTTCGATGACGGACGTACCACTACTATCGAACGTGAACACTACTTCCCTCGGTGATCATCGCGAGAACGACTACTTCCTCTACTTCCCTCGACGACCCGTGAACGTCTACTTCCCTCGACAACTCGACCCGTCCCGTTTGAACGTTCCGAAGGTATAAGCCGTGATGACCGACCGTGATCGAATCCTCCTTGCGATGCCCCTCTTTTGCCATGCCATCGTTCCGTGGGAACCCGGAATCCGGGATCACCCCACCATCTTGCATGACTCGCTTCCGTCACGTTTTCCTTTGTACCGATATCTCAATCGAGTTATCGGAACCGATATGTTGCGTGGCACCATTTTCGGATTCGTTGCCGTGGCACCCCCTTTCTTCCACCACGGTGACATAATGCTTCATGTCATGCTCATGTTAACGTTTTCATAATATTGCACAAAACTTGCACATGTCATCCGCATCATGATAACAACATTTAAATGCTTATAATTGTTGGTTGCATTAATTTGCTTAAATGCCTAGTTTAACATGGTAGCATTACTTTGCATGTTTAACAACTCTAAAATGTGCTTTAGGTCAGATCTGTACCGAATCTAAAATATTGCTCATGGGGATTTTCCGGAATTGTTGTTTCTTATTTCCGGCCTCATTTAAACTTGCCTAAATAGTTAGTTTAATTATGCTCCACCTCTTGCCATGTTTAACAACATTTAATATTGTTGTGTACCTAATCGGGAGAGAACTAAATAAATGTTGTGAAGTTTTGTCAATATGCAACCCGTTGCATATTGAGCTCCACTTAATTTGTAGGATTGTTTGTGCATATTGCCATGCCATGCTATTTAAACCGGACATGCATCATACTTGATTGTGCATCATGCCATGTTTATGTGATGGTTGTTTACTATGTTGTTTGTTTGTTTCCGGTTTGCTTCTCTTGTTAGCTTCGGTTTCGTTCCGGAGTTGTGAGGATTCGTTCGACCTCGTCCGTTTGTCTTCCTCATGGATTCGTTCTTCTTCCTTGCGGGATTTCAGGCAAGATGACCATACCCTCGAAATCACTTCTATCTTTGCTTGCTAGATGCTCGCTCTTTTGCTATGCCTATGCTACGATGCCTACCACTTGCTATATCCTGCCACCCACATTGCCATGTCAAGCCTCTAACCATCCTTTCCTAGCAAACCGTTGTTTGGCTATGTTACCGCCTTGCTCAGCCCCTCTTATAGCGTTGTTAGTTGCAGGTGAAGATGAAGTTGGTTCCTTGTTGGAACATGGAGATGTTGTTCCTTGTTGGAACATGTTTACTTGTTGGGATATCACAATATATCTTATTTAATTAATGCATCTATATACTTGGTAAAGGGTGGAAGGCTCGGCCTTATGCTCGGTGTTTTGTTCCACTCTTGCCGCCCTAGTTTCCGTCATATCGGTGTTATGTTCCCGGACTTTGCGTCCCTAACGCGGTCGGGTGATTTATAGGACCCCTTGACAGTTCGCTTTGAATAAGACTTTTCCAGCAAGGCCCAACATTGGTTCTACATTTGCCTCACCTATTACCTTTTTCCCTTGGGAGTCGCGCTCTCAAGGGTCATCTTTATTCCCCCGGGCCAATGCTTGTATAAGTGTTGGTCCAAACTAGAGTGCTGTGCAGCGCCACCTCAAGGAAACTTGAGGGCTGGTTTTAGTTGTATGGACTGCTCATCCGGTCGTGGCACAGGGGACGAGATCTGTGGCTACTACTGTGGGTGTCGGACGCCGGGAGGTCTTCTTGGACTTGTTTTATTGCTGTGAAATGTCTTGTAGCCGGATTCCGAGACTGATCGGTCTTCCGGGAGAAGGTCTATTCCTTCGTTGATCGCGAGAGCTTATCATGGGCTAAGTTGGGACACCCTGCAGGTTTTGAACTTTCAAAGCCGTGCTGCTGTTATGTGGCAGATGGGAATTTGTTAATGTCGGTTGTAGAAAACCCAAAGTTGATCTTAATTAAAATACACCAACCGTGTGCGCGAATCGTGAGTGTCTCTTTTCGGGTTGATCGAGAGGAGAACACGGTTTCGGGTTATGTCGGCGTAAGTAGGAGTTCAGGATCACTTCTTGATCATAGTTGTTCGACCGTGCTTTGCCTCCTCTTCTCGCTCTCTTTTGCGTATGTTAGCCACCATATATGCTAGTCGCTGCTGCAGCTCCACCTCACTACCCTGTCCTACCTTTAAGCTTAAATAGTCTTGATCTCATGGTGTGAGATTGCTGAGTCCCGTGACTCACAGATACTTCAAAACCAGTTTGCGAGTGCCGTTGAAACCGTGCGGTGATGCATCCGAGCTCAAGGAGGAGCTCGATGAAGATCTTGTTCTTTGTGTTGTTCCGTTTCAGCTGATCAAGAGTGGAGCCAGTTGGGACGATCGGGATCTGTGTAGCATTTGGGGTAGTCTTCTTTTATTTTGGTTCCGAGTCGGACCTTGATTGTATCTGTATGATGTAATGTTTTACTCATGTATTGTGTGAAGTGGCGATTGTAAGCCAACTATGTATCTCTTTCCCTTATGTATTACATGGGTTGTGTGAAGATTACCTCACTTGCGACATTGCTTTCAATGCGGTTATGCCTCTAAGTCGTGCTTCGACACGTGGGAGATATAGCCGCATCGAGGCGTTCAAGTTGGTAATCGAGCCTTCCCGACTTAGGAGCCCCTACTTGATTGTTTGTCGGCGTTGTTGAGTCTAGAATGGAAAATGTTTTGAGTCTTAGGATTATATATATCGGAGAGTAGGATTCTTTTTACTCCCCAGTCCCTTCGTCGCTCTGGTGAGGTATCCTGACGTAGAGTTTTGACTTTTCTCTTCTCAAATTTCACAAAATTTTTTTTTTTTTAGGATCACGTGGGTATCTTGGAATCGTTCCGATGGTTTTGTGACGAGAACATTGTTCTTGGTGCCTCCTGACATTTAGGGGTTGTGGCAGTGTCCCGGGGAGTTGAGCTCTGAGGTGTTGTCGTCACAATTTTATCGTTGCAGTTCTGGAATACGAGTTTTGCCGACATCGAAATCTCTTTTGTACAGTTGTTGGTGAGATAACCACGATAGCCCGAGATTGTGGCGAAAAGGGAGTATTGCCATGACTTGTATAACGGATGTTTTTGAAGGTCGAGGTACACGATTTCGAGGATTTCTTGGTTATGTGTTGACGGATGGATACAATTTGGATCTAGGTATTGTTAGTTTGGGTGATATATTTTGTGTCCCTGTATCCCCAACACCAGATTGCATAACCAGAAAGTTTAGGGAGTTTATAGGTGGGAATTCTAGTAGCTTACAGGATATTCTTTCCGGCGGATGTATGATTTGAGATTGGGGTTCAACGTCTAGTGGTCCGCCCATTCACGGTCGATTACTGATGGTCGCGAGGCGTCTTAAAGAATCCTTGGCTATGCTGATTCGGGGCGTCTTGTTTGTCATTCGTGACGTCCGCTATCGTCGTGTCCGTGTGGGCCCCACCACTAACACTTTGGGCGTAAATCTCTATCATGTGTTTGTTCCGCTCATTCTTGAAGCCAATCCTTTGTTTTGTTTTGTTTTGTGGTATTCAAGTTGCTTCAATGTCAAGTGTTGATTCCATACCTTTCCTAAATGGCGTTCTCATATTGCTATGTGAATACTAATCCTTCTTGATCACTGGAGCTGGCATGTCAATTCTTTTCCTCAACGGCGTGCTTCTCTTCAAGTGAATCCGATCATTCCAACATTCGCAAGATCAATTCTAAGCTTTTTCTCAACGGTGTTCGTTTCATCCGACCCAAGTTGTTTTGATTTCCCGCCCTCCCAACCCTTTTTCTTCAAGGACTCAGATTTCTTAATCAAGTATCCATTTTTATTGAGTGAAGTTTCTTCATTCTTTTCCTTTAATGTTTTATCCGGTGATTTTCTCATGAAGACGTTAAGGAAGTTTCAACCTTATCATTGTTCCATTCTAATTTTCTTTTCCGGTGGATGTAAGTCAAGTGTTCAGTGTTGATCGTATTCTTTTCATCATTTCAAATGCTTTCTCATGTCGGTGCATCTCTTAATCATCCACTTCTCGCTATTCAATTGTTCCGGAGTGTTGAAGATACCTCAGAAGATTCTAGTTTCCATTCTCAATTCACTCAAGTTCTTTTGAGAATGCTATCTCATTCAAGCCATTTAACTCTACGGTGCAATATCTATTTCAAACAATTGTTCAGCGGTGGTTTTTTTGAGTGGGCCCTAACCCACGTGTCTTTTCGAGGATCCTACCTAACTCTTCTAATTTTTCGGAGCTATTCTCAAATTCATTGCAAAGTTTGACGTAAGAATGAATTATCATCAGTCTTGGTTTTCTCCAAGATCTTCCAAATTATTTTCATTGTTGGTTCAACCTTTCTAATTTTCATTCCGGAGTGCTTCAATAATTCATGGTGAGGTTCTCGTCGTCATTCTCGAATTTTGAAGACCGAAGATGAGTTTCTTTTTAATCTCGCTTCTTTCTCTTCAAGATTCATGGTTCTAGCTTCGTGCCATCCTCATAATTGTTTTGATTGTGAGAATTCTTTTAACCCACCCGGAGCATTTCAGGAGTCTTTTCAGTTTGATTCTTCGGAGCCCATCATCTCAAAATTATCCATTCCAGCGTTCAACTCTGGTTTTCCAAATCTTACCGGTGCATCGTCGTAATATCTTCTAATCAGTTCATGATCTCTTCGTTCTAATGTATCTAAATTTTGTCAAGCATCTTTATTCGTTTTACAATTCTTCCCCGTGAATTGTGCTTTCGCTACGTTCATTTTCAATTCTTATGGTGGTTCGTTCAAGAGTTTATCTTCCTTCGTTATCATATAGACTCATTCGTTCTTTCCAATCCTACCGGTGGTTCGTTGAAGACCTTCCCAAGTTCGCGCCATATCTATCTTAATCCTTTCTACGAGAATAAGTAGTATGCCAAATCCATTGCCTGTCATCAATTTAATTGGTGAAGGATGAGCATAATGTAATTCTTATTCTTGTTTCATCGAGTAAGTTCAAATCCTTATTCCGGAGGATCATCAAAATTCTTGATTTCATTTGCTTCATCTTTTCTTTCCGGAGTCCCAACTTTTCTCGGTTATATCACTTCAAAGCTTCATCTTATCACTGCAAGACTTAACCTTGGGTTTTCAACTTCTCTTTCTTTCTATCACCCTTTTGGTTACCGGAGTTTATCATGGAGGCTCTACATGATGGTTCGTCAAGGATTCTTTTCATTCTTCAATTGTTCTTCGAGATTCCTCTCGAAGCTATGATCCGCCAAGCTATACTTCATAATAAACATGTTGTTACAACACATGTTTTGTTTTGAGGAGTTCAAGTATTCTTCTTCTTGCATTTTGAAGTGCAATTTGTTCTACCTTATCATTTGAGGTGGTGTTATGTCATTCTCGACAATTTGAGTTCGTGTTTCATGATTCACATGTTGTCAAGAATGAGGTATTTTAAATCCATCAATCTCTTCATTGGACTTATCTTGGGCTATATTTCACCTAAAGCTTTCCCTAAGGATTGTTGCTATTTATGGTGCTTATTAATGACCCAAGTTCTTCATTTGTCCTCCCGGTGAAACAATTTTCTCGTCTCCTTGTTGTTATCAATTCAATCGTTTGTTTCCGTTGGTGGCAGAATTTCACCTCGTTTTGTAAAGACCATGTTCTTTTTCTTGCTTATCGATTTAACCGGAGTGTTGTGTCTTCTCTTCAAGTTCTTCTCATCTTATCAAGTTCTCCTTCTTATTTTCAGTCGGAGTGCTGCCCAAATTATATCAATCTTATTCCTTCTCGATCTAGTTTTAACCGGAGTGGTGTCAATATCTATTTTATCACTAAACCTCTTGGTTTTCGTCGTATCCCTTGTTCCTCTTTTCTAACAGAGTGTTTTCAACTTCCTTCATCCTCATTGTTTTCTTTCTTTCAAGTTTTAAACCTCTCAAGGTTCTTTGGTTTCACTCGTTTGTCGGAGAAGCAACTTTGTTTTACCTCTTCCTCTTCCGCTTTTTTTTCCGGTGCCATCCTAGATCTCGGGTCGAGATCCTCTCGTAGTGGTGGAGTGTTGTGACGCCCCAAGACCGGAGCTTCAGTTGCCTTCCAGGGTTTCCGAGTTTTTGTCGTGTGGTTTGTTTTTGTTTTTGCATTGCATCATGTCATCATGCCATCATATCATTAATTTTTAAAAACTCTTCTAAATAAATTGTATGGATTTCTCGATCCATTTAAATCGAGGGAAGGTTGACTTCTCTTTATAACATACCCTCCCGATATTAGGGAGCTATATAAAATATTCCATTAATTTGGAATTCACCATAACACACTTGCATATTAAATCCCATGCCTTTTCTACTCCGAGTTGACCTCCAAACCTTGCCTTTATTATTCTATCATTTTCCGGAGTTCCACCAAAATCCTTGGATCATTTTTGTTAAATTCCTCACATTTTTGTGAGCCCGGGAAAATTATCCGTGTGTCCAAATTCTTTCCCTAACCCTCTCGTTCTTTTGTCTCTCTTTATTTATTTTTCTGCTTAAGAAGATAGAAGAGAGAGGGAGAGCCCAGCCGGCCCTGGCCATTCTTCTCTCCCTCCAGGCCGGCCTACTCCCCGCGCCGGCCCAAGGCCCAGCTGCGGCCTGACCTAGTCGGCCCAAGAGGCCACCGCTCTCCCCCCGTTTTTCTCTCTCCCTCCCCTCGTCCTTGCCCGATCCCAGCCCCCGCGCAGCCCTCTCCCTCTCGTTCCCGTGGCCGCCGCCACCACTCCCTCGATCCCATCTCTCTCCCTCGACCCCCTCCTTCTCCCTGGCATCGCCACGAGAGCAGAGCTCCCGCGCGCGTTGACCGCCGTCCTCGCCGCCCTCCCGTCCGGATCCAGCCACCTCTCCGTCCCGTCGCCTCTCCACCGCGCCCGCGCCTGGTCTTCTCCAAGCCGGCCTCCTTCCTCTCCTCCATCCATCTCCTCGCCGCCTCTCTTCTCCTCCACCCCGGTCCTTCCTCGCCGTCGCCCTCAACCCTCCTCCTCGGCGCCCCCTGCCTCCTCTCCGTCCCGCACCTCCTCTGCCTCGCCCCCTCCTCGCCGCGCCGAGCCCCGCGCCCGTCCGCCTCGGAGCCGGCCAGGCCCTCCGTCGCCTGCAGTTCGCCCCGCCTCTGCCTCCTCTCCATGGGCCACCTGCACCACCTCGGGAAGCTGCACGATGCCATGGCCGCGGCCCGTTCGTGCCGACTCAAGGCCCCGACGCCCGCACCCAAGCTGCTCCACCGTTGCCGCCTCGTGCCCGGTGGCTTGTCCGACGCAGCCTGCTAGCTCGTGTGTCCGCGTGTAGCCACGGCTGCCATGGCAGGATTTTTGTGCATCGCCGGAGCTCCTCTAAATGTTGCCCTGTTCACCGTTTTGCTGCTGCCGCACGGACGCCAAGACCAAGACCGCCCCGAGTCCGACAAGTACCCCGACAAACGACAAGTACCCCTTCGGAGATGCCAAGATCGACTACACGATGATGCGACAAGTGTCCCGACGATACGCCAAGTACCTCTACCGTCGTCGCCGGAAACGCCAAGTACCACTACGATTCGCGACCACCGAACCGGAAGCGACAAGTACCCCTACGGCGAAGGCGCCAAGTCCGTTTCGGGATTCTTCAAGTACCGCTACCGTCGATCCGAACATCTACGAAAATGTGTGTACCACTACCGTCGACCCTCGAAGACCCCGTGGACCCCGAACATCCACGGGACATGAACGACCACTTCCGATGACGGGACGTACCACTACTATCGAACGTGAACACTACTTCCCTCGGTGATCATCGCGAGAACGACTACTTCCTCTACTTCCCTCGACGACCCGTGAACGTCTACTTCCCTCGACAACTCGACCCGTCCTGTTTGAACGTTCCGAAGGTATAAGCCGTGATGACCGACCGTGATCGAATCCTCCTTGCGATGCCCCTCTTTTGCCATGCCATCGTTCCGTGGGAACCCGGAATCCGGGATCACCCCACCATCTTGCATGACTCGCTTCCGTCACGTTTTCCTTTGTACCGATATCTCAATCGAGTTATCGGAACCGATATGTTGCGTGGCACCATTTTCGGATTCGTTGCCGTGGCACCCCCTTTCTTCCACCACGGTGACATAATGCTTCATGTCATGCTCATGTTAACGTTTTCATAATATTGCACAAAACTTGCACATGTCATCCGCATCATGATAACAACATTTAAATGCTTATAATTGTTGGTTGCATTAATTTGCTTAAATGCCTAGTTTAACATGGTAGCATTACTTTGCATGTTTAACAACTCTAAAATGTGCTTTAGGTCAGATCTGTACCGAATCTAAAATATTGCTCATGGGGATTTTCCGGAATTGTTGTTTCTTATTTCCGGCCTCATTTAAACTTGCCTAAATAGTTAGTTTAATTATGCTCCACCTCTTGCCATGTTTAACAACATTTAATATTGTTGTGTACCTAATCGGGAGAGAACTAAATAAATGTTGTGAAGTTTTGTCAATATGCAACCCGTTGCATATTGAGCTCCACTTAATTTGTAGGATTGTTTGTGCATATTGCCATGCCATGCTATTTAAACCGGACATGCATCATACTTGATTGTGCATCATGCCATGTTTATGTGATGGTTGTTTACTATGTTGTTTGTTTGTTTCGGTTTGCTTCTCTTGTTAGCCGGTTTCGTTCCGGAGTTGTGAGGATTCGTTCGACCTCGTCCGTTTGTCTTCCTCATGGATTCGTTCTTCTTCCTTGCGGGATTTCAGGCAAGATGACCATACCCTCGAAATCACTTCTATCTTTGCTTGCTAGATGCTCGCTCTTTTGCTATGCCTATGCTACGATGCCTACCACTTGCTATATCCTGCCACCCACATTGCCATGTCAAGCCTCTAACCATCCTTTCCTAGCAAACCGTTGTTTGGCTATGTTACCGCCTTGCTCAGCCCCTCTTATAGCGTTGTTAGTTGCAGGTGAAGATGAAGTTGGTTCCTTGTTGGAACATGGAGATGTTGTTCCTTGTTGGAACATGTTTACTTGTTGGGATATCACAATATATCTTATTTAATTAATGCATCTATATACTTGGTAAAGGGTGGAAGGCTCGGCCTTATGCCTGGTGTTTTGTTCCACTCTTGCCGCCCTAGTTTCCGTCATATCGGTGTTATGTTCCCGGACTTTGCGTCCCTAACGCGGTCGGGTGATTTATGGGACCCCCTTGACAGTTCGCTTTGAATAAGACTTTTCCAGCAAGGCCCAACATTGGTTCTACATTTGCCTCACCTATTACCTTTTTCCCTTGGGAGTCGCGCTCTCAAGGGTCATCTTTATTTACCCCCCCGGGCCAATGCTTGTATAAGTGTTGGTCCAAACTAGAGTGCTGTGCAGCGCCACCTCAAGGAAACTTGAGGGCTGGTTTTAGTTGTATGGACTGCTCATCCGGTCGTGGCCTGGGAAGAGATACGCGCGGCTACTACCAGGGTGTCGGCACGCCGGGAGGTCTTGCTGGACTTGTTTTATTGCTGTGAAATGTCTTGTAGCAGGATTCCGAGACTGATCGGTCTTCCGGGAGAAGGTCTATTCTTCGTTGATCGCGAGAGCTTATCATGGGCTAAGTTGGGACACCCTGCGGGGTTTTGAACTTTCAAAGCCGTGCCAGCGGTTATGTGGCAGATGGGAATTTGTTAATGTCGGTTGTAGAAAACCCAAAGTTGATCTTAATTAAAATACACCAACCGTGTGCGTAATCGTGAGTGTCTCTTTTGGGGTTGATCGAGAGGAGAACACGGTTTCGGGTTATGTCGGCGTAAGTAGGAGTTCAGGATCACTTCTTGATCATAGTTGTTCGACCGTGCTTTGCCTCCTCTTCTCGCTCTCTTTTGCGTATGTTAGCCACCATATATGCTAGTCTCTTGCTGCAGCTCCACCTCACTACCCTGTCCTACCTTTAAGCTTAAATAGTCTTGATCTCGCGGGTGTGAGATTGCTGAGTCCCGTGACTCACGAGATACTTCAAAACCAGTTTGCGGTGCCGTTGAAACCGTGCAGGTGATGCATCCGAGCTCAAGGAGGAGCTCGATGAAGATCTTGTTCTTTGTGTTGTTCCGTTTGGTGATCGATAGTGGAGCCAGTTGGGACGATCGGGATCTGTGTAGCATTTGGGGTAGTCTTCTTTTATTTTGGTTCCGTGGCGGACCTTGATTGTATCTGTATGATGTAATGTTTTACTCATGTATTGTGTGAAGTGGCGATTGTAAGCCAACTATGTATCTCTTTCCCCTTATGTATTACATGGGTTGTGTGAAGATTACCTCACTTGCGACATTGCTTTCAATGCGGTTATGCCTCTAAGTCGTGCTTCGACACGTGGGAGATATAGCCGCATCGAGGGCGTTTCAGCATGGCATATTACAAAACACATGTAGGACTCAAGTTCATAGGGTGCACACATCAATCATGGCAAAAATGACAAAAGTGCATGTTCTGATAAGAATCTGAAACTAACATCACATAGCACTCTTCTAACAGCATTTCGGGCATCACGATGAGTGCAAATGAAAATGATGCAATGAGATCAAATGATCTACTCATCGATACGAACAATCTGACATATTACACGCACGAAACGGAGCCATGAAACTGCAACAAAATTACTGCAGATTCGGGACTTAGTGGAAAATCACCCTCTCCGAGAAGTCAACGGGACGGGAAGGTGCGGGACGGAGGGATCCGGTTCGGGCGCGGGTCGTTTGGTTCGACGAAGCGGTGGATCTCATCCACCATGGCCGGATCCGCCGAGAAGACTCGGAGGGGCGGGCGACTCGGCGAAGCTTCCCACGGCGGCGAAGCGCGTGGAGGGCCGGGCGAGCGGGCGAGGGCGGGCGCGGCGGCGGGCGGAGCCCGGCCGGGCGGCGGGCGCCGGCGCGGAGGGCGCGGGCGGCCGGAGGTCGGGCGCGGGCGCCATGGCGGCGGCGGCCGGAGAAGAGGCCCGGCGAGGGCGAAGCGGAGGCCGGCGAGGGCAACGGCGGCGCTGGGCTCAAGGGCGGAGGATGGCAGCGGCGGCGGCGCAGCCTGCCGGCGCGGAGGCGGCAAGGCGGCTGTGGCGGGCCGCCGGCGGCGAGGCGCGACCGGCGGACGGGACGGCGTTGGCGGGCGGCGCGCGGGCCCAGGCGGCCGGGCGGGCTCACGATGGGCAGCGGGCCTTGGTGGAGATGGCGGTGGGGAGCTGACGTGGCGGGCCTCGATTCGCCGAGGGACGGCGGCGGACATGTCCGCGCGACGCGAACATGTCCGGGCGGCGGGAGGAGGACGAAAGCTAGGGTTAGGGGGAATTTGACCGCTAAATTTGGAGGGGAGGCACATATTTATAGGTAGAGAGCTAGGAGAGTCCAAATGAGGTGCGGTTTTTGCCACGCGATCGTGATCGAACGACCGAGAGCATGGAGGGAGTTAGGTGGGTTTGGGCCACTTTGGAAAGGGTGTTGGGCTGCAAACAAAGAGGCCTCTGCGGTTACCCGGTTAACCGTTGGAGTACCAAACGACCTCCAAATGATCCGAAACTTGACAGGCGGTCTACCGGTGCTATACCAAGGCCGCTTGACAAACCTCGGTCCATTCCGAGACCGTTTAACACCCACACATGAAAAGAGGTAAAAGGGGGCGCCGGGAGACATAGGAGTGCCGGATTGCAAAACGGACAACGGGGAAAATGCTCGGATGCATGAGACGAACACGTATGCAAAATGAAATGCACATGATGACATGATATGAAATGCAGATGATGAAATGGCAAATTGCAACACGCAAGCAAATGACATGGCAACGACGGCGAATAACTGGCGGACAACTGGCGCATCGAATCCGGGGCGTTAAAATATGCATCGATATGACTTAAATTTTGGCCAAGCTGGGTTGCCTGGCTCCTGTGCTTACCCCTACGTTCCCGATTGTTCGACTAGGAGGTAAAGGAGCACCTCTGCGATTATTCTCGCTGGTCAGCCAGATGTGTACCTCGGTGGGTGAAGCCGAAAGCTAAGCGTTCTTAAGGGAATATTGGTTGGTGACTTAAAAGATGATTTTTATCCACTTTTATCCGCCCCAGATGTTTTCTGCTTTTGCAGAGCCGGACATGCACTTTAGGGCATGCCACCCCAATGAAAGGAACCCTTAACGGAACTATTCTCCCGGAAGATGTTTCTTACTAACCATGTAATATAAAATAACTAGTTGGGCACTTTTACGATAAAGCATCGATGACCCCTACGCCTGGTCTCCATGCATACCCGGTTGTTTCATAACCGAGAAGGTATTCGGACACACTCCGGACTCTAGGGTCCCGAGGTCGAAGTGAAAAGGTCGGCAAAGACAAACGATCTACAATCGGCTAGAAGGCATTTTGTATGTCATTTTATAATACATTGTCAAATCGGTGATTGTATTCCTCCTCAATCCCGTCTAACAGGTTGTCTAATTTACTGATCTGTTGGGAAAATTTTGTGGCCAACTCCACTTGGCGTATACTAAACTCACAGGATCTCCTTCCCATCGGGCCCCACAGTCCGACTTGACCATGTGATTGGGATCCGCCTTCTTGTGCAGCGTCTTTACCATGGCCCGGGCCTCCACAGCACCTTGGCGGTAGGCGAAATCTTCCATAAATGGAAGCGCTGCCGCCTCCTGTAGCCCGCAAGCTCCCAAGACCCTCGGGTATGGAGAAGGCTGGCCATAACGCTGGATGAGCGCGCTCATAGCCTGCCGAACTCATTCGATCAGTTGCAACAATTCGGGAAGTTGATCACCCGTTGTTACGGGCATCTCCTCCATGAGGCGACTGTGAGCATACCTCTGGACATATTACATCAAATGGACTTCCTCGCCGAACTCTTCTTTTCAAAGGGTTCGCTCAAGCACTTACTATATATGTCGCGACAAGCCGCTGATTCTCCTTAATCTGAGCCCGACAGCTCGGCCTAACGCTTTCAGCTCTTCTCCAAGCTGGGCATGGGCATCCTGGAGCTTGTTCCTTTCATGCTGCACCTTATGCAGCACCCTCTCGCCGGCCTTTAGTTGGCGCAGAAGTTCTTGCCTGTCCGGATCTTGTCCGGCAGCACCCGCAACATCGTTTTTTAGACTTGCACAAAGGCCAAACGCTACTTATCCTTCTAAAATAATGCGTTACCAGGAGAGGTCCTTGCGTTTCCTCCTGCGCCAGACAATGCGGCCTCAAGTTGGGCCTTGCACTCTTGCAGCTCCTGAGACAGTTGGGTATTCTTCTCGGTAAGATCCTGCATTTCATATGATCCTTAAATCAGTTAATATAACTACTTTAAGTCTCGGGGGCTACTGGCATATACAACCGTTAAAATCTCTTACCCGTATGTCTTTTACATACTGCTCCGTGGCTCTGGTAAAACTATCTTGAGCGGCACGAAGGTGCGCGTCCCTCGTGTTAAAGGCATTCAACGCCTCGGGGGAGAAGCACGCGTCACGAAATACTGTCCGGCGGCGCCTGTGATTCAAAGCACTCTCCACCTCAGACTTGGTGGCGGACAGCCTTTCGCCTCTGTCGGAGGAACGTCCGGCTCGCGCTTGCGCTCGCCCCCCTCCTGGCAAAACGGGAGCCCGGTAGTAGAGGTCGGATGGACAACTTCCACGCCCGCAGATCCGCGGACGCTTTTTTCCCTATAAAGTCATGAGCACTCAAAACGTTTCCTAGGAGCGTTGCTCGAAGATAATAAATTGTGAGCTACACCTTTGCGGCGACGCTTCATCGCGCCACGCTCCTCTTCCGCCTACCGTCCGAATCGCCCTTGTTGGCCAGCCCATGAGCTCGGCTTCTCGCCCTAAGGCGCCTCTTGCACAATGCCATCATGTACGGTGGTGGAGAAATAAGCAAGGAAGGAATAGCGGTGTCAAGGCTTCACCGCAATCACCGGGAGCCGGATTTAATCCGGGTAGTCGGCCGTGATGGCGACTAAAGCATTGTCCATGCTGAGCTGGTGGAACACCCGCCGATTAGCTCCACCTTTATGTCCGGATCCTCTTGGAGGCGGATCTCGGGATCTCTGGATCCTCGGGCTGCGGAGATGGACTTAGCATTCCCTCCACAGTCCGGCGCAGTTCTGCGTCGAAGAAGAACACAATGTAAGAAACTTAAGTTTCAAAGGCACGGGTCGGACACGCTGAGTGTTCACTTACCCAAGGCCGGGATTGTTCATGGAAAACCCATTTAACGGGTTAAATCAAGGAAATCCTCCTTCTCCCCTTATACAGGCGGACAAGATCGTCACGGATCTTCGGCCGATTCCGCCCTTTATGCCATGACGGGTGGCATCATCCTCCCGTTGAAATCCCACATGGGTGGCCCTGTATTGTAGTGGCTGCACCCCAGCGTAATGCATGTTGCCATGACTCCGATCATGGTCAACGGGCATGGGACAATAACCTTATTCGCCCATCGGATAATGGGCGCTCTTGTCTTCCTCGATCGGGGCTCGCGGACGCCAACTAAAGCGTTTCTTGAGGAGCATTGCTGAACTCCGGAGGCCGATCCGAACAGGTCCTGCAGCGGGCGTCTTCTATATAAAACCATTCCAAGGCCGGTCTTGGCGCCTTCTTAGGGGTTCCGGATGGATATCCGTCCCGCAATCGCCATATTTGGCGCCGCCCACTTGATATATGGACCCCTCATGAGAACGGGGACAAGGCAAAACAACCTCTTCCACGGTTGAAGTGGGGCTCGATGCCCAGAAAAGCTCAGAAGAGCTACGTAACCAGCGATATGCAGGATTGAGGCGGGCGTGAGGTGATGGAGCTGGAGTCCAGTAGAACTCCGTGAGCCCGCGGAGGAATGGATGTACAGAAAACCGAGCCCCTTATTAGATAGGGGACGAAGCATACCCGCTCCCTTTGTTGGGATTAGGGGTAACCTCTGCTAGCTTCCCACCTTTGTAGGTGGCAAGCCCGGCTCGAACGGAACCATGAAGGCCGGAGGAGATATCCCCCATTTGGAGCTTCACCACTCGTTGCGAAACAGAGCATCTCCTCCAATCTCTGGCGAAGGGCTGGGAGCGCGAGAAGAGGAGCCGCGTTGACGGTCGATGATGGAATGGATTCTTGGTCGAAAGCGCTCTGATGAGTATTTGCGAGAGGAAGATGGTGATTTGGATCTGGATTCTTGCCTCCCTTATAGGCAGATTATTCGCACAACTAGGGGGTAAAACATAAAAGACACCCTGGCTTTTCACATTCGCACGACGCGTGGAAGAAGGCCCTTATTGAGCGGGGAAGCCAAGACGCAACATTGATGAGGAAGCTGGACTTCGCTCGCGGTACATGGAACAAGGAGAACCCGCCTTGCAACGCCGAAGACTACACGCATGCTGGACTTATCGTCATTGAAGCCTGGTTTGGGGGCTACTGAGGGAGTCCCGGATTAGGGGGTGTCCGGATAGCCGGACTACCGTCATCGGCCGGACTATCATTTGCCGGACTATCATCATCGACCGGACTCCAAGACTATGAAGATAGAAGATTGAAGACTTCCCCCCATGTCCGGATGGGACTTTCCTTGGCGTGGAAGGCAAGCTTGGCGATACGGATATGTAGATCTCCTTCCATTGTAACCGACTCTATGTAACCCTAGCCCTCTCCGGTGTCTATATAAACCGGATGGCTTTAGTCCGTAGGACAACAATCACAACAACCCTTATAATCATACCATAGGCTAGCTTCTAGGGTTTAGCCTCCTTGATCTCGTGGTAGATCTACTCTTGTAAACATCCACAATATCAATATCAATCAAGCAGGACGTAGGGTTTTACCTCCATCAAGAGGGCCCGAACCTGGGTAAACATCGTGTCCCTTGTCTCCTGTTACCATCCGCCTAGACGCATAGTTCGGGACCCCCTACCCGAGATCCGCCGGTTTTGACACCGACACCAACCCTTACAACAGAGGACAAGTGAACCACGTGAACATGGAGGAGGTCGAAGAGCAGCCTGATGCAGTTATCGGTAAGTTTTTGGTTAAGTCATTTACCACCCTTGTTTTATTTGATACTGGTGCATCGCATTCATACATTTCAAGGGGATTTGTGGACAAGTTTGAGTTACCCACCTTAGCCCTTAGGACACCCTTGCTAGTGAGCTCACCTGGTGCAGAGTATATGGCCAGCCGATGGTGCGATCGGTTACCCTTAAACATTGGTAGCCATGTTTTCCCCTCAGACCTCATAATTCTGGAGTCACAAGGATTGGATGTGATACTAGGAATGGATTGGTTAGCGAAGTATGAAGGAAATATTGACTGTACTAGTCGGTCTATTCTACTCACCACCCCGAAGGGAAAAAGGATTAAGTATGTATCTAGGCATGCGCCTAGGAGGACTCAAGTAAATTCTCTCACGAGAGTTGTTCAGGAGGAAGTGCCTATAGTAAAGGATTACCCAGATGTATTTCTAGAGGACTTACCAGGTATGCCGCTAGATCGAGACATCGAGTTTTTAATAGAGTTGTTCCCAGGCACCGGACCGATATCGAAGAGACCATACCGGATGCCCGCGAATGATCTGGAAGATATCAAGAAGCAGATTAAGGAGTTATTGGAGAAAGGTTACATTCGACGAAGTTCATCACCATGGGGAGCCCCAGTGCTCTTGGTCGAGAAGAAAGATGGATCGTTAAGAATGGTTGTTGATTATCGTGCATTGAATGAAGTAACAATCAATAATAAGTACCCACTGCCGATGATCAATGATTTGTTTGACCAGCTGCAAGGACCTAAAGTGTTTTCGAAGATCGATTTGCGATCAGGATACCATCAGCTGAAGATTCGAGAAAAGGATATACCTAAGACAGCTTTTACCACAAGGTATGGATTATATGAGTATACGGTTATGTCATTCGGATTGACTAATGCCCCTGCCTATTTCATGAGTATGATGAACAACGTGTTCATGGAGTTCTTGGATAAGTTTGTTGTGGTGTTCATAGATGATATCTTGGTATACTCGAAGAATGAAGAGGAACACAAGGAGCATTTACGTTTAGTTCTCGCGAAGCTCAGGGAACATCAGTTATATGCCAAGTTCAGCAAATGCGAGTTTTGGTTGAAGGAAGTTGGATTCCTTGGACATGTTATATCAGGAGAAGGTATAGCAGTAGACCCCACCAAGGTTCAGTCAGTCACTGAGTGGTTGGCACCCACTTCAGTTAGCGAGATCCACAGTTTTCTTGGACTCGCAGGATACTACCGGAGATTTATTGAGAATTTTCCAAGATTGCAAAGCCTATGACGGCATTGTTGAAGGACACCAAGTTCCATTGGACTGAAGAATGTGAAGCAAGTTTCCTGGAGTTGAAGAAAATGTCTGACTACAGCCCCAGTGCTAATTCTGCCGGATATACGCAAGGATTTCCAAGTGTATTGCGACGCATCTCGTCTAGGACTTGAAGGTGTACCTATGCAAGATGAAAGAGTTGTTTCATATGCCTCACGACAACTGCGACTGCATGAGTTGAATTATGCCACGCATGATTTGGAATTAGCAGCCATAGTGCATGCCCTTAAGACCTAGAGACATTTTCTTATTGGAAACCGTTGTGATGTGTACACGGATCATAAGAGTTTGAAGTACATTTTCACATAGAAGGAGCTGAACCTTAGGCAGAGGAGATGGTTGGAGCTTATAAAGGATTATGATATGAAGCTGCACTATCATCCAGGAAAGGCCAATGCCGTAGCAGACGCTTTGAGCCGGAAAGGATATGTCAATACCCTCGTAAATGGAGGAATGCCCAAGGAGTTAGCGGAGGATCTAAGGGAGCTACGTTTGGAGATAGTTCCTAAAGGTTTTGTTGCAGCATTAGAGGTTTAGTCAACATTATTGGGAAAGATTCGTGAAGCTTAGAAGGATGAAAAGGAGATTGCGGGAATAAAGGATAAAATGAGCAAAGGAAAAGCCAAAGGTTTTTGTGAGGATGAGCACGATACCTTGTGGTTTGAGGACCGCATTTATGTGCCCAATAATGCAGAGATCAGGAAGTTGATACTTCAAGAAGCTCATGACTCGCCATACTCGATACACCCCGGAAACACCAAGATGTATTTGGATTTGAAGGAACGTTTCTGGTGGACTGGTATGAAGAAGGATATTGCCGAGTATGTAGCCGTATGTGATGTATGTCAGAGAGTGAAGGCAGAACATCAGAAGCCAGCAGGATTACTGCGGCCTATGCCGATACCCGAATGGAAGTGGGATAAGCTTGGCATGGATTTCATAACCGGATTACCCAAGACCCGATCGGGATATGATTCTATCTGGGTAGTAGTGGATCGCTTGACCAAGGTAGCTCACTTTATCGCAGTGAAAACCACCTATACCAGTGCGAAGTTGGCCAAGATATACATGACCAGGATCGTATGTCTGCACGGAGTTCCGAGGACCATCGTATCAGACAGAGGAACACAGTTTACTTCAAAGTTTTGGCATATGTTGCACCAGAATTTGGGTACCAGGATGGAATTCAGCACGGCTTTTCACACACAGAAGATGGACAGACTGAGAGAGTCAATCAGATTCTGGAGGATATGTTGAGAGCTTGTGCGCTAGATTATGGATCTAGTTGGGATGATAATTTTCCATACACGGAGTTCTCGTACAACAACAGCTACCAAGCCAGTTTGAAGATGGCACTGTTTGAAGCCATGTATGGAAGAAGATGCCGAACCCCGTTGATGTGGGATGAAGTTGGAGACCGTCAGTTGTTTGGACCGGATTTGATTAAAGAGTCAGAAGAGAAGGTTAAGCTGATTCGAGATAGACTGAAGGTAGCTCAGTCCAGGCAGAAGGGTTATGCCGATTCAAAATGCAAAGAGGTAGTCTATGAAATCGTAGATAGAGCATATCTTTGCGTGTCGCCTCTGCGAGGAGTTAAGCGTTTTGGAGTCAAGGGAAAGTTAGCCCCGAGATTTGTAGGACCATACCGAGTTTTGGAACGCATGGGAGAGGTTGCCTACAAGTTGAAGTTACCCGAAGGACTGTCAGGAGTTCATGATGTGTTTCACGTTTCCCAGTTGAAGAAGTGTCATGCTGAGATGGCCGATATCCCCTGGGAGATACAGTGCCCCTGGAAACAATTCAGTTGGATATTGATTTGACATATGAGGAGAAACCTGTCAAGATTCTTGAATTTGCCAGCCGAGTTACCCGCAGCAAGGTTATCAAGTTCTGCAAAGTTCAGTGGAGCCACCATAACGAGGATGAAGTCACCTGGGAATGGGAGGATGATCTACGCAAGGATCACCCACACCTATTTTCTAGCCAACCCAAATCTCGAGGACGAGATTCATCTTAAGGGGGGTAGGTTTGTAACATCCCAAATTTTCAATTTGGAATGTTATACATGCGCCATACATGCATATCATATTATATTGCTTTTAGTTTCACGATCCTTGAAATTCTATGCAACTCAAGGACCCACGGAGAGAGTTGGGGATTTCACCGTTTTCATATTTGAATTTTATCACATATTCAAACAAGGATCATTTTGGTTTTAATTAATTTTTCTCTCAAAAATTATTTCATATCAGAATATATGAGAGGAGATAATATGACTTCTCCAAAATATATGAGATATTGGAGGAAAAATATTAAAATCAAATAAATATATTTTATTTGGGTTTTATCGCTATTTTATTTAAATTAGGACAAATACGCGTTTTTCAAAATTGCATTAGAGTCTTACATAAATGTTCACCCTATCCGGTAGATTTTTAGAGGATGGGGAAAATTTATTTCAGGATTTTTGGAGTCTGTTTAGTATTTCTTTTCTTTTTTTTCTGCGGCATGTTTTTATTTTAAAAAACCGCAACCGCCTTACCGGGCCGTGTCCGACCTGGACTCCGACCCGGCTGGCCCTTATAAGCCGCGCCCCCGTGACCCCAAACCCATCGGCCGCGCGCTCAACCCTAGACCCCTTTGGCGCTGCCGCCACATCTCGCGTTGCGCTGCCAAGGCCGCCGCCGCTTCAGATCGGCCGCCGAAAGCAGCCGCCCGTCGCCGCCTCCCGCCTCCCGTCGTGCCGCCCGTCGCCGCCAAGCCGCCGCCGCGGCGTCGGATCTAGCCAAGCCGCCGCCGTTGACCGTTGACCGGTCTGTTTTCTTCGGTTAACCACGATTTTTTTATTTTCCGATTTAATCTTTTAGATCGGTTTTTCGTTCGGTTTATTTAGTTAGCGGACGTTCATCCGTGCGTTCGTTTTAACGAACGTTGTTCACCCATTAGTCACAGACAGCGAACGTTCGTTCGTTAGCCTGTTCGTCAGTTTTTCTTTTTCCAGGGTTTTTCATGATTATTTTCGATCACGATTTCTGATCCGATTTTCGTTTTAGTTTATCTTTTTGCTCGTTTATCGGAATCAGGCAATTCAAGCGCCTAGGTCTTCCTCTCGAAGCCCTCTTCTATTTAACCAACTTGAACAAGATTTTAATACTGTAAAATTTGACTTTAGTCCAGATTAGTAACCGGACCTTGTTTCTTTCGCAGTTTGAGTTTCGTTGCACCATTTGATTTGATTCTTTTTGCAAACCGGAGTTCTTCAGTTCAAGTTTCTGGTTAGATATTTTTATTTGAGATTTATTCGTGCATCTCTGCTTGATTCCGTATGTATGCTACTGTTTGTTTGCGATAGAATTCCCGGAGTGCGAAGCGTGCTACTACGAGTCTTTAGGATTTGCAGATCATCGGCAAGGCAAGTAACACATTGATCATACTATTTTCATACCCGGTTTTTATGCATGAGTTCCAATCCTCAAACATTGCATGATTAGGATGTGTTTAACTTGTGGTACTGGGAAGTAGATGATGAGGTAGAACCTATTGCCCTGTTTATTATCAAACCTTGGGAGTTACTTCTACGTTATGCTTATACTGCCATGCTATGCTCGTAGACGTGGTTTGGGATTGAGAGATCCATGATAGATGTGAGTATTTAATTAATGGTTTAATTAAGGTGGCAACTTTAATACACATCTGGGTGGATTGTTTGTTTTGGGCAACTGGGGTTATACCAGTGTTGTCCTAGGAGATCTCGGGGTTATACCGTGTGATCCTCCTACGGTCCGCCACCCAGGCTCAAAGGGATCATAAGATTTTTCATGCTAGAAACTTCCGTGTGCAACCACAAGCTATTATGGGCTCTAGCATAGTCGAGTAGGTTGCATGACCTCTTCCAGTGGTAGGCTAGCAGATGTAGGGGATGTAGGTTGGTACTATCTACCCGGGGTTAGAGTTAATGCTTCTGAAAGACTGTGTCTCGGTCATCCGTTTCTCAAACACCATGTAGTGCAAGAAATCAAGCGGAGGAGATCGAGTCTTGTGGGGAAAAGTGCACAAACCTCTGCAGAGTGTACAATCTAATCATGGTTAGCCGTGTCCCCGGTTATGGACATCTTGAGTATCTGGTTCTTTGATTATCATGTGGATCTCATCACTCTAAATTAATTTTGTTGGGTTGTTAATTACTTTTAATTGGGATTGAGATGGGGGTACCATTCTCAATGTTTCAACTACCATGATAGTTAAATAAAATATAATCCTTTGTTTTAGGGAAAAATTGTTTTTTTCGCAAAACATATTAACCATACACCTCCACCAGCCTTATATGCATGTAGTGATAGCATTTATTACATTCATTACTCATCAGGTTACTATGCCAAGATATTCCATGTCTGACCCGTTTCGGGCTGCAACGTATTATGTTGCAGACTTTTGAACGAAAGCAAGAAGGTTCGCTAGGTCGTTGTCATGCACTCAGCTATGTCGTTGGAGTTGATGGACTCATTTTGTCTTCCAAGCCTTCCGCTGTCATCGTATTAGTTGGCCTTAAGACATATTTATTGTATTAAGCTCTTTTCGGAGACATTCGATGTAATAAGTGTGTGATTGCTACTCTGTTATAAATCCTTCGAGTACTGTGTGTGTCAGCATTACCGATCCAGGGATGACACTTATGCACCGAGATTTGACCATCTGAGGTCGGATCGCTACAGTTCATGACTGTTGTCGCTCTCTAGTTGGTCGCTCCCCAGTCTCTTTGTAGCATTCACTTGTACTAAGCGGGAATACTGCTTGAGCATCCAATCCCTTAAACCCCAAAGTTATTCCATATGAGTCCACCACACCTTCTTATATGCGGTATCTACCTGCCGTTCCAAGTAAATTAGTATGTGCGAAACTCTGAACCTTCAAATGAAATTCTGTTTTGCATGCTCTAATAGCTCATGTATCAACTAGGGCTGTCTGTATCTTCCATGCTAGGAAGGTTATTCTCAAGAGGAGTGGACTCCGCTCCTCACTCACGAGAAAATGGCTGGTCACCGGGATGCCCAGTCCCATGCTCTAAGCAAATCAAATCAAAATAATTGCAAACAAAACTCCCCGAGGACTGCTGTTAGTTGGAGGCACCCGTTGTTTCGGACAAGCCATGGATTGATGTTTGTTGGTGGAGGGGGAGTATAAACTTTACATTCTGTTTGGGAACCGCCTATAATGTGTGTAGCATGAAAGATATCGAGATCTCTCGGTTGTTATGTTGACAATGAAAGTATGCTGCTCAAAATATTATTCGTCTCTATTTCAAAAACCGAGCTCCGGCACCTCTACAAATCCCTGCTTCCCTCTACGAAAGGCCTATCTATTTACTTTTATGTTGAGTCATCACTCTCTTATTAAAAAGCACCAGCTGGAGAGCACCGCTGTCATTTGCATCCATTACTATTAATTTATATTGGGTATGACTATGACTGGATTTCTTTTACCACGAATTACAATGTTTAGTCAGTCCTTGATCTTCAGAGGTGCTCTGCATTTATGTTTTGCGGTCTCAGAAAGGGCTATCAAGATACCATCTTGTTATGTCATATTATGATTGTTTTGAGAAAAGTGTTGTCATCCGAGATTTATTATTATTGCTCGCTAGTTGATTGTGCCATTGATATGAGTAAACATGAGATCTAAAGGTTATTGTGAATATGGTTAGTTCATAATCTATGCTGAAAACTTGAATGCTGGCTTTACATATTTACAACAACAAGAGCAAACCGAGTTTGTAAAAGTTTTTATTTATCACTTTCAGTTTATCAACTAAACTGCTTGAGGACAAGCAAAGGTTTAAGCTTGGGGGAGTTGATACGTCTCCGTCATATCTACTTTTCCAAACACTTTTGCCCTTGTTTTGGACTCTAACTTGCATGATTTGAATGGAACTAACCCGGACTGACGCTGTTTTCAGCAGAATTGCCATGGTGTTACTTTTGTGCAGAAATAAAAGTTCTCGGAATGACCTAAAACTTCACGGGATTATTTTGGAAATAATAAAAATCTTGGCGAAGAATCAAGGCCGGGGCCCACACCCGTCCACGAGGGTGGGGCGCGCTACCTCTCTGGTGCGCCCCGCCTCTGGGCCCCCGGTGCTCCACCGACCTCAACTCCAACTCTATATATTCACGTTCGGGGATAAAAAAATCAGAGAGAAGGATTCATCGCGTTTTACTATACGGGGCCGCCGCCAAGCCCTAATCTCTCTCGGGAGGGCTGATCTGGAGTCCGTTCGGGGCTCTGGAGAGGGGAATCCGTCACCATCGTCATCATCAACCATTCTCCATCACCAATTTCATGATGCTCACCGCCGTGCGTGAGTAATTCCATCGTAGGCTTGCTGGACGGTGATGGGTTGAATGAGATTTATCATGTAATCGAGTTAGTTTTGTTAGGGTTTGATCCCTAGTATCCACTATGTTCTGAGATTGATGTTGCTATGACTTTGCTATGCTTAATGCTTGTCACTAGGGCCCGAGTGCCATGATTTTAGATATGAACCTATTATGTTTTCATGAATATATGTGAGTTCTTGATCCTATCTTGCAAGTCTATAGTCACCTACTATGTGTTATGATTCCGCAACCCCGAAGTGACAATAATCAGGACCACTCCCGGTGATGACCGTAGTTTGAGGAGTTCGTGTATTCACTATGTGTTAATGCTTTGGTTCGGTACTCTATTAAAAGGAGGCCTTAATATCCCTTAGTTTCCAATAGGACCCTGCTGCCACGGGAGGGTAGGACAAAAGATGTCATGCAAGTTCTTTTCCATAAGCACGTATGACTATATTCGGAATACATGCCTACATTAACTTAATGAATTGGAGCTAGTTCTGTGTCACCCTATGTTATAATTGTTGCATGAATAATCGCATCCAGCTTAATCATTCATCACCGATCCAATGCCTACGAGCTTTTCACATATTGTTCTCCGCTTAGTTACTTTACCGTTGCCACTGTTACAATTACTACAAAACTGCTGTCGTTACTTTTGCCACCGTTACTGTTACTTCCATACTACTTTGCTACTAAATACTTTGCTGCAGATATTAAGTTATCCAGGTGTGGTTGAATTGACAACTCAGCTACTAATACTTGAGAATATTCTTTGGCTCCCCTTGTGTCGAATCAATAAATTTGGGTTGAATACTCTACCATCGAAAACTGTTGCGAACCCCTATACTTGTGGGTTATCAAGGACCAAAAAGTACTTGAACCAAATTTTGTGGAAATCTTCAAGGACTGTCACACCAGCAAGACGGAGGGCATGACTAAACCAGTCAAAGCCGTCGTTGTAAGTCCTTAATCCTCATGTCTTTTAACTACTACTTACTCTAACTTTTGCCTTGAACTGCATGGTTTGCAGCCAATGTCTATTACTCTTTTCAATTTTATACACAATTCTCTTAGCGCATCATTGCACCTTACAAGGTTTAAAAGAGAGGAGTGATGTTCCTTTGATCTTGACCTGTAATCTAGTTCCATGCTGGACTTGCCCACACAACGTTACAATTGCATGTTTGTCTGTTCTCAGTTGTTTTGTTATATGAATGATGTCATACTATGCTTACCGTATTATAAACTTTGTCTCTTTATCCTTAGCTATCAATACAATGTGAAGAAATGGACAATACATTAGCCATGGTACATGGTCATATGTTTGGAACCTGGTTTTATTATGTACTTTGCAGTAAAATACAACTAATATTTTACATGGGTTCACGAGAATAAGTTCTGTATATAGACCAAAGCTATTTTGTTTGGTTTTGTTGCCTCCTTAATATCTTCTGTTCTGGTACTACTAATGTAAAAACTCAACTTTTCAGCAAGCTATGGAAAAAATGGTGGAACCACCACCTTCTGAAGGTGGCGAGGTAACTATAACCGCAATGTCAGCTCTTGCTGCAGTGGGTCAGTACCTGTCCACTAACAATGCCAAAAGCACATTCCTGCGTAAAACTGGGTTGGTTGTCAAGGCAATCTCGTCCAAACTGCCTCATGATCAAGATATGCAAGCTCAAAACAATGTTATATCTGCGCTCCAGACACAAGTCCATTACCTAACAGAGACCCTTTGTGAAACAAGACAGACATTGTTCGATGTCGTCAAGATATGCATGGTTTTGAAACCAGACTATCAGACATTTGCTATGTTGTTCAGGAGCCTAGGAGAAATGAAGGCGAAGGTTATGGTGCTCCATCGGACAATACAACATGAAAACATAATAGTCATGACAAATGGTGAGCTTCAACTTCGGTGGTGCATTTATCGCGATCGTTAACTTTATGCCAACCTTCCTTTTGTTTTATAGTTGTAATTTGTTTTGTTGCAATACAAAAATTGTTCTTAACGTGCAGCCACCGGCTGAAGAAAATAGCAAGCCATTTTTGTATAGTGTAGGGTGTTCCCTATATTTGCACTGGTGGCGATCTTTGATGCCCAGTGGATGTAATCTGTGCAATCGCCTTAATAGCCTAGCGTTAGTTTCGAGCTTAGTTTTTTCCTAGTCTTCTTTTTCCCTAGTTTGCTAGTGGCCGCAACAACCATGGGCCATATATGGACCGTGGTAACCTAGATCCTGCTACGGGCCATAGGATCCATGGGCCTCCTACGGGCCATTGATAAATGGGCCTCCAACAGGACCGTAGAATCGGTGGGCCTTGGGCCGTTGGATAAATGGGTCTACATGGGCCATAAACGGGCGTAATTGGTATCGGCCCAGCACGGTAACGAGTCGTTAACAGGCTGGAGGACAGCAAAGGCTTAGTTCTGTCACAGGCATAACGGGTCATTAATGGGCCAGAATATATAGGACGGGCTAGAAACGGTGCAACGGGTTAACAGGCCAGAAACGGGCCGACTCTTGCCACAGGCTGAATTTGGCCCATTAGGGGAACATGCCAGTAACGGGCCGGAAGTAATCGAGGACCGGAAAGGAGCCCAAGAACATATGGGTCGTCAGTAGGCCGAAAGCTAACACTGGCTGGAAACGGACCATGTGAATCATGGGTCATTAACAGGTACAAAGAAATTTACTGTTCATTATGGGCTACAGTCACCATGGGCCTCTAAAGGGCCTAAAGATACGAAGGCCTCTTATGGGCCGAAAGACGTCGTGGGCCATACATGGGCCGAAAGTGAAACGGGTTGGTGTTATATCAAACGGCCCACATGACGTTGTTGGGCCGATTTCGGGTAGGCCCTAACGGGCCATGAGTTACCAGGCCGTAAAATGGGCTATTTTCGAAGAGACCGTTAATAGGCTTTTCATTTGCCAGCCCGCTAACTTTTGACCAAGTCAAACGGGCCGGCCTTTGTAAGCTAAATGGGCCAGTGGTGGGTCGTCGCACGTGTCGACATATCATAGGTGCCTATATGACCCACTGATGAGCTGACACGTGTTTCCTCCGGCCAATCAGAATTTTACACGTGGAAATTTCCAATTGGTCCCGGCTGTTAACGGGTTATCGGATCCAAAACCGGACCCGATAGCTTAACGACGACCCGTTACGGTGGATGCCACATGTCGGTCGCCCTTGATGGAAGCACTTCTGTGACGCGCGATTTATCGTCATGGAAGTGGACACTTCCATGATGATAATTTTGGTAATGTCATGGAACACTTCACGACAAAGACTTGGTATGACTATCTTGATTACATCGTAAAATCGTCATGGATGTACATGCATGACAAAAAACGTGACCTACTGTGACAAACAGGTATCATTACAGAAGTGTATTTTTTTGTAGTGATGGTTAAGGTTTCCTAACCATGGACATGAGTTGTCATTTTATAACGGGATCACATCATTAGGAGTGATGTGATGGACAAGACCCATCCGTTAGCTTAGCATATTGATCGTTCAGTTTTATTGCTATTGCTTTCTTCATGTCAAATACATATTCCTTCGACTATGAGATTATGCAACTCCCAGATACCGGAGGAATACCTTGTGTGCTATCAAACGTCACAACGTAACTGGATGATTATAAAGATGCTCTACAGGTATCTCCGAAGGTGTTTTTTGGGTTGGCATAGATCGAGATTAGGATTATATATATATATATGGGAGGTGAGGGGAGCAGCAAGGCCCGGCCGGCTCATAAACAACGTGTCCGGCTCGGTAACTAACTGCACATGCCTTATACTACAAGTTACATACATATGACGGTTTACAATTGTCTGGGCCTTAAGTCGCCTTAAGCGTCTTCATGGGCTTTATATTGATAAACCGCCAGGGACTTAACCCGTCCCCTCCTGGGCGGGTTAACCCAATGATACGTCTCCAACGTATCTACTTTTCCAAACACTTTTGCCCTTGTTTTGGACTCTAACTTGCATGATTTGAATGGAACTAACCCGGACTGACGCTGTTTTCAGCAGAATTGCCATGGTGTTATTTTTGTGCAGAAATAAAAGTTCTCGGAATGACCTGAAACTTCACGGAGAATATTTTTGGAATTAATAAAATATTGGCGAAGAATCAAGACCAGGGCCCACACCCGTCCCACGAGGGTGGGGCGTGCTTCACTACCTCGGGCGCGCCCCTATCTCGTGGGCCCCCTGAAGCTCCACTGACCTCAACTCCAACTCTATATATTCACGCTCGGGGAGAAAGAAATCAGAGAGAAGGATTCATCGCGTTTTACGATACGGAGCCGCCGCCAAGCCTAAACTCTCCTAGAAGGGCTGATTTGGAGTCCGTTCGGGGCTCCGGAGAGGGGAATCCGTCGTCGTCGTCATCATCTGTAACACCCCGAGACCGACGCTCCAGGTGCCTTCCTTGTATTCCGAGATTCGTCGTGTGATTTGTTTTGTTCGTTGCATTCATCCTTGCATCATGTGCATTGCATCATGTCATCATGCAACCCCTTTTTAAAACTCACCTAAATAAATTGCATAGATCGTTGATCTATTTAAATCGAGGGATATTCACATGGTGATTTCTATTTAAAACATATTCAAAGTCTCCTACTATTATTAGGGAGCTATAATAAAATTATTTCATTTATTTGGAATTGATCATAACACACTTGCAAATAAATCCCAATGCCTTTGTTATCTCAATTCTTGATCTCCAAGCTTGCCCATAATTTCTTTGATCATTTTTCGGAGCTCCACCAAAAATCTCAACATTTTTGGACACTTCAAAAACCTAGTCCTAGTTCAAACCCATTTGAATTAAATTCAAATGAGTTTGATTTCAAGTTCACGCCCATGCTCACTTTCTATTTTTCTTGGATCAAGCTCATTTTATGAGTCCGGGAAAATTATCCACATGCTCAAATTCTTTCCCTAACCCTCTCTTTCTTTTCTTCTCCCTAATTCTTTTCTGCTAAATAATATGAGGGAGAGTGAGAGAGCCCAGCCAGGCCTCGTGGGCCTAACCAACCAGACCGACCCGTTCCCTCAGCCCACCTAAACCCTTCCTAAACCCTAGGCCCCGACCCTCTCCATCGATCTCCCCCTCTCGCTCCCGTGCCGCCACCACACGCACACACGCATCACACCAGGAGAGGAGATCCCCACGCCCTCCCTCCTCTCGCCGCTCCTCATCCCGCACCTCCACCTCGTCCTCGTTGACCCGCGCCACCGGAGCCTAGCAGGTCGACGACCGCTCCTTCCTCTCCTTCAGATCCGCCTCGCCAAGCATCTCCGCGGATCACGCCCGCTGAGCTCCGCTCGCGCCTCGCCGGCCCTCCTCCGCGCTGTTCTCGCCAGACGCTGTGCTCTGGTCTCGTGGCCGCCACTGGAGGCCAACTCCGCGCCCCCGCCTTGTGTCGCCCTGCCCGATGCAGCCTCTGCTGCCGGGCGACCTCGCCTGATCCGCTAAGCTCCGCCGCCCCTCGCTCCTGCTTCCTCTCCAGCGCACCGCCTCCTCAAGCTACTTTGCCACCACACAGAGAGCTCCGCGCCCGCCACAAATTCGCCTCGAGCCCAGACTCCATCCATGGCGCCAGTCTCCTCGCAAGCCGATGCGGTTGCAAGCCTCCAGCGTAGGCCAGCGAGCCCTGCTCCTTCCTCGCTTCCCACCAAGACCTCGCTGCTTCCTTTGGTTCATTCCAAGCCTCGGTAGACCGGGGTCTCACCGCACTTGATCGCCGTCGTTTCTGTTGCATCTCCGTGAAGACAGAGACGCGCCAAGTACATGGATACGCCAAGTTCGCTCGAACGTGACGACTACACCCGGTGATGTGACCAAGTACCCCGACAGCGTGTACATCTACACCGCCAAGTACCACGACCCTTGAAGACCCGTGGACGTCAAGCCCCTCGCCGTGACCTTGAACATCTACGAAACGTGAACCACTACTTCCACTACCATCGCCGTGTACCACTACTTCCACTACGACCATTCCGAGAACGTCTACTTCCCCTACACCGCATCGAACCCAATCCGCTCCGGAGATACACGCTCCAAAGGTATAATGACGAGACGACGCCCGTGAATGAATGCATGAGTGTCGGGGAGGCTGATCGTGACCTACGAACACCTATGGGACCTGGCGGACCGAGTCCCTTGTGGTTCGGTGGGGGGCGGAGATTGCACGAAGAGCAGATCGAGGCGATGCACACGAGCAGTTTACCGAGCTTCGGAGCTCTCCGGAGAGATAATACTCCTGCTGCTTGGTTGATTGTATTTTGTTCTTTCTAGGGAGCAATGGGAGCTACAAAACCTAGCTTGGGTGAGTGTAGTTTCGAGTGAGTCGAATGAACCGAACCGAACCGAACCCTTTCTACGTTGCACATGGGCCTCCTTTTATAGGTTCAAAGGGGGTCACCACAGGTGGCAATATAGATGAGGGTACAAATGGAAATACAGTAGTTGGTACACCGACTTGTACAGTGTACAGTGCTCTATACCTAACTCCGACAGCAAGGGACAAGATCAATAAATGCCCATCCCTGTAGCCTAAACAGTGCAACAGGGACCGTCAAGTGCACCACCATTTGCCACGATGGTAAGCTTGTCAGGGCTGCTTATCGCTGCTCCCCGCTGGCTGCACAGCCTCTTGACACGCTGCTACCGAATGGCCCCATGGCGACATCGCTGGTGGATGAGCTGGAGCGGAGATGAAGAGAGGTTGCTGCCGCTGCAAGCACCTTGCCGCTGCTGAATCCTTGTCGCGCCGGGAGCTTGTCGCCACCAGCCTTCCCGCAAGCTCCTCTTGCCGGGTCTTGTCTTCTGTGTGCCTTGAGTGGCCTTCCGGCAAGCTCCTCTTGCCGGGTCTTGAATACTTTGTTCTTGAATGGCTCCAAAGGAACCACGGAGGATCTTAGCGGTCACCAGCAAGCGCCGCTGGGTGCTGCGATCGTCAGGCACGAAGTTCGGGATACTAGGGTACCCCTACTCTAGTACACCGACAGAGCTCAGGCGTAATACACACGGTGCCGAAGCGCTGTTGGCCAGGCCCAAAAAAGGCACGGGCACGCTGCGCCCAGATCACGCCGTTATCGCGCCCGACCCACCACATTCCCACGAACAAGCATGCGCTTGACGTGGCGTCGTGGGGAGATCGTGGGGCTTTTTTAATCGAAAAGCGGAACGCCCGCCCCTCTCCTCCTTACAAGTAGGGGAAACAGGGGCATGACGCCCACCTTGCCATTGCTGTCACATCAAAAAAAACACCTTCGCTCCCCCCTTCTTCTTCGGTCAAGAGAGCAACGCCGCTCCCCATCGCCACCAGCGCCATCAACGCCGCCGGCCTCCACCGCCTCCGCCATGGCCCCGAAGGCGACAAGGGAAGGGCGTGAAGTCGGCCGAGGCGCAGCGTCATGGCGCTGCGCAAGGAGCGGGCCCTCTTCGAATTTCAGCGACGCAAAGGAGCTGCGGAGGCGATTACTCTTCTTCGGTCGATGGAGACACAGCGCACCCACAAGACGAGGGTGATCTCCGCCGTCGCATCCGAGAAGGTTTCGCCGAGTATCCCTTCTTCGCGCTCTTCTATCAAGGGCTCGCCCGCCTTTTTCCAATTCTTCTGCGATGTTATGAATACCTACGGGTTTCGCCTCCTTGATTTCACCCCAACGCTGCTTCGACCATGGCGGTTTTCAGCTTTTCTCTGCGAGAACTTTGTCGGAGTCCACCCAAATGTAGCCTTTTTCCGCCACCTCTTCATGCCCCCGTCGAGAGAGGAGAGCCACTTGCCGGAGGAATTGCTTGGATCTCCAGGATCGGCAAGAAAGAATCCTATCTTGAAGGAGAGCTCCGCAGCAAGTGGGAAGAGTGGAGAGCCGATTGGTGTTGGATCGTAGAGGAGGACCCACAGCCCTTTACTGCCCAGCGCCAAACTCCCATAGTGCGTGGCAACGATTGGAGCAACTTGGCGCTGGAGGATGCTAGGTTGAAGATAGTTGTGACCCGGATCTTGCGCCTCAGGCTTGCCGGACTCACCGTAGGCGCAGTTGGCGCAGATTTCCTTCGCCGCTGCATCGCTCCCTTGCAAGAGCGGAGGAGGCCTGCTTGGAGTTCCAAAACCCGGCAGATATCATGAGGTTGCGCCCGGGCCTCAATTGGAACTTCACTGTCTTGGAGTTGGACGCAATGCTGCCGGAGTTGTTCAAGCATGACCCCGATCACCCCGAGTGGTTTATGTTGCCGAGGAGGGTCGTTCCTTTGTGCAACAATTCTTCTCTTGACCGCATCCGCGCCATGATGCCCTTGTGCGATTCCCATGGGATCGTTCCAACCTGGCAAGAGCCTTCCGACGACATCGTGCGGCAGTTCTTTGACAGCTTGGAGGAGGTGCCGATCCGCGCCGACGAGCAGAGGTGGCTCACCCGCGACACCACCGAGCAAGAGATGGTGCGACACAAGGTTGAGGAGGCGGCAGCAGCTGCTGCTACCGGGCGTGTTTGGGTTCACCGTGGAGGAGGCAGAGGTAGCCGAGGCGGCAAGCCTTGCCGATCGAGAGGAGTTTGCCGGCGAGGAGGAGCAGGCCGAGTCTGAAGCCGAGCCGAACGAGCCTGCCGGGGGCTCCTCCCCTCCACCTTCAGATAACTTGTCGCGGGAGGAGCCCGCAGCTCCACCAAGAAGGCGCCCGCAGGATCGGGAAGTGGCGGACGGCAGACGGGCTAACAGCCGCTGGCGCAAGACGACGCGCCCATCGCGGCAAGCTCCGTTGCCGCTGGAGCGCCACGCCGCCACAAAGAATCGGAGCGGGCCTTCTGGGACCACGGCTACCACACCCGCCAAGCGTCCGAGGGAGCCCACTCTTCCAGCTCGTCGCACCGGAGGTGGAGCGGAATTCGACTTCTCCGCTCTCAGCTCCGAGGAAGAGGAAGAAGAGTAAGATCTTGTCGTTGTACTTGTAATTCTTCAATTTGCTGCTTTGTCTTGTATCTGATTTGCTTCATTCTAAACCCTTTCCTTTTTCAGGACGCTGGCTCATAGGGCGTCGAAGAGGGCCAAGACTCCGGTGGTTGTCATCGAAGACGATCCCCCCGTGGCGACAGGAGGTGCGTTTGAGACCCCCTTGCCGGATCCGGCAACCCTTCCACAGAGCAGCTCCCAGCACAGCCCCCAGCGTAAGTAATTGGCTTATTTCTTACGGTTAGGTGTGCATGGGTGCTCTTCCTTTACTGATATCTGACTTGTTTACTTGTGTAGGAGCAGAGCAGCCTCATCAGGAGGCCCCGGAAGTCACTCCCGAAGTTCTGTCTGCTTCAACTACGCCGCCAAGGGAGAATTCTCCGGTAAGGGAGCGCTCTCCGGCAAGGGATCCTTCTCCGACAAGGGGGGCCTCTCCGCCAAGGGACACCATCAGTGATCCTCCGGTGGTCGAGACCATGGCTGCAGACCCCATCGCAGGTAATCCTCTTGACCGAAAATTTCCCTTGGGTTCTTCTTCTTCTGTTCTTATTTTTGAACATTTGCTTGACTGTTCTTTCTTTTTCTCGATCGCCGATCCATCTCCGGAGAGCCGATGGAGACCGAGGTTGCCGGCGAGAGGACGCTGCAAGGGCAACAATGATGACGCTGCCAACATGGAGGAGGAGGCCGGCGCCGATGGGTCCGCCGGCGAGGAGGCCGCCAAGGCTGCTGGCGCAAAGGCTGGGGAGGGGTCTGGTGATTGTACTGACGACCCTGAGGCCGCAGGAGCGCCAGGCGCTACGCCGACCACCGATCCCTCCGCCACCGATGCAGCACCAGGCTCCGAAGAGCCCCAGCCCGGCGCCTATCTGAAGGCCGGCGAGGGCGTCTTCATCAAGCTTCCATGGGCGTCAAGCTCCAGGGCGCCGGTCGAGGAGAGACCTTCGACGAGGAGCTGCTCGCCTCATTGGGCTGTCGCTGGTTGACGTGCCAAGCAGCAGCGGCGAAGTCTCGAGGAGGAGCAGCTGCTGAAGAAGTTGTTGTCGCTCTACCGCGCCTCGACAAGCTAAGCCGGAGTCCGTGGAAGCACTTATCGCGAGGGCGGAGCGGACATGGAGAAGCGCAGAAGAGCTCCGCGCCAACCAGGAAACTCTCCGGACGAGCGAGCGCTGAGCAACTCTCCGAAGAGCGCACGGCCTTCATCCTTGAGAAGGCCGAGGTCGAGGAGCAGCAAAGGCTTGCCGGCGAGAAGCTATCTCAAGAAGAAGGCGAATGGCGCAGCGGAAGATCAACCTCGACAGCTATGAGGAAGATCTTGCGGCCGAGCAATCAATTGGCGGAGCTCTCAAGGAAGCAAAGGATGCTGCCGCAGCTGCCGAGGCTGCCAAGAAGGAGTTGGAGACGAGGGTGACGCAGCTGGAGGCCACCTCCGTAAGAGCAGCGAGGAGGTCACCGCTGAAGCACGAAGCGCGAGAAGGACGCCTACACTCTTGGCGAAGTTGCAGGGCCGTCTCGCTGAGAAGATCAAAGAGCTCGACGCCGCCAAGGACTCCAAGGCAGATCTTGAGCTGAAGCTGTCCACCCTGACGGAGACGCTGGACGGCGCTAAGGAGCGGGAAGTGGGTTTGTTGGAGAAGATCAAGGCCAACGAGGAGCTGCTGGCGACTGCTACGACTGCCCATAACACCTTCAAGGAGAACGTGATGCACTGGACAGAGGGTCTTGTGGATACTGCCGCCGTCATTGACAAGGAGCTGATGGAGATGGGGATGGTGGATCTCGGATACTCCACCGACGAGCATCTCCAACCCAGCGCCAAGCTCAGCCTGTTCCTCAAGGGCGTGGGACGGCTTCCAAATGCTCCGGGAAGAGATCCCAAAGAAGCTGGCCGACGAGTCGCGCCAAATCTGTGCAGGGGCTCTTCAGAAGGTGCTGATGAAGGTGGCCTTCCACAATCCAGGCGTCAACTTCACCAACGTCCTCAAGTCTCTGCCGCCGACTGCTGACGTTGAAGCGCTCAAGGTCCTTGTCGCACCCATTGTGGATAGGGTGAGCGGAGTCAAGAGAGTTGATGGCGACCGCGTGGACTAGGCTGCTAAATTTATCTTTCCCTTGTCGCTGCAGCATCATGTTTAGGAGAACAATTTATTAGATCTGCGACAAGTTATTTTTGTAATATACTCTATCTTAGGCAACGATTGCAATGTTATTTCCTTTACTCGATTTCTTCCTTTGTATGTTTGTGCCTCACGCTTTTAGGGAACTTGTCAAGGGCACCTTTGTCATGAAGCGCCGAAAGCGGGACGTCAAGCCTTCGTCGGGCGATGCCGCCCGACAAGCAACCTTGTCGCAACTGGTTGCAGCTCACTTGTTGTTGAGCGGACTCAAACAAAGTAGGGCGCAAACCAGCCATGAGTTGGTTCCTTCGCGCATGTGTTTTCCATACAAAAGTACTATCGTTCGAGGAAGATAACTTAAAAAAATTTAAAAATTAATTGCTCAAACTTTGGCAACTTAGCTTTTCTGTCGTTTTCTTATCGGCAAGGCAATACTTCCACGAGCGACACTTGGCGGTCCACACCATTATCTTCTCCTTCCCCCCCGGTTAACTTGTGCGCGAGGGAACCTTCCTTTCTTTGAGAAGAAAGAAGAGAAAATAAAGTTATGGAGCCTAGTGGCTCGTTATTGCTTACCGGGTGTCGATGCTGCACAAAGCGTCAGACAAAGCATGCAACAAAATTATGGAAGCATGAAATTGACAAGTTGTGCGCAATGATGAGCTTTTATCGATGCACGGGTCTCGCGCCGCTTTGTACAAAGGATTACATGCAACATCGGCAAGACTTGTACAATAGGGTGGTTGCCGAACGGGTTCCAGAACCGCGCTCTATGGGTAAAACTTACGAAGATGCTCTATATTCCAGGAGTTGCTCACCGAACGCCATCTTCGGTCTCCAGCGGACACCGCCAGGCCTAGTGACTCGCTTTCACCCGATAAGGGCCTTCCCACTTCAAGGCCAACTTGTTGGAATTCTTGGCGGACTAAACGCATCAAGAACAAGGTCGCCTTCCTCGAAACTTCTGGCACTAACTTTGCGGCTATGGTAGCGGCGCGAAAGCTTGCTGGTAACGAGCAGCTCGACAAAGAGCTCAAGACGATCCTCCTCAAGGAGCAGCGCGCCATCTTGTCGCAGCTGCTCTTGCTCAAGCTCATCATAAGCGAGCACTCGAGGTGACCCAGATACGAAGTTCCGTGGGGAGAACTGCCTCGCTCCGTAGACTAGAGCGAAGGTGTCTCGCTGGCTCGATTTGACGTCGTCCGATCGACCAAAGAACCACCGCAGCTCCTCAATCCAGATTTCTTCCGCGCTATGTAGCTCGTCGAAAGTTCTGGTCTTGAGTCCTCGCAGACTTCAGCTTTTGCCCTTCGCTTGACCGCTGCTCCTCGGATGAGCAATGAATCAAAGCAGACCTTGGCGCCAAGATCTTGGACGATTGCATGAAGGTGTGACTCGTGAATTGTGTGCCGTTGTCGGTGATGATCCGTTAGGAATCCCAAAACGACAAACAATTGACTCAAGAACCCGATCACGACCGTGATGTCACCTTCCTCATCGCTTCCACTTCCGCCACTTTGTGAACTTGTCGATTGCAACGCATAAGTACTCAAAGCCCCGACAGCTCGGGAAAGGGGCCGAGGATATCGAGCCCCTGCATCAAAATGGCCGTGATAAAGGGATCGTCGGAGAGCTTGAGCTGGCTGGTGTATCCGCTGGAATGGAACTCGCACGCTTCACACTTGGTTACTTGTGCGCTTGCATCCTCGAGGGCTGTAGGTCAGAAGAAACCTTGCCGGAAAGCTTTGCCGGCAAGTGTTTTGCGCCAATGTGGTGACCACATATGCCTCCATGTATCTCTCGCCAATAGCTTTCGCCCATCTTCCGCAAATACACTTCAATTTCACACCGCTGAGTCTTCTTCTCAGATAGTGTGTTGTCAACAAACTGGTACATACTTGACTGCCGGGCTACTCTTTCCGCTTCTTCTTGCTCTTCGGAAGTTCTCCGTCTCAAGGAAATGGACAATCCATCTGTGCCCATGCCGGAGCTTGCCGCCGACAACAAGGACTAAAGGCACATCTGCCATCGCGGAACATCCGCTTCACGGCAAGAACTCGCGGCTCAGCCGAGCTTGATGATCCTCGCAAGCTTGCCGGAGCAAAACTTGTCGGGAGCGTCGCTTCAACGAAACAAACCCTAGGGCTTGTCGGAGCAGATCGCTCCTCAGCGATATCTGCGTTGATTTTGGGGACCTTCTTGGCGGCTGCTTCGGGGCTCTGCGGAAAGTAGTCACCGAAACCAACTTCCTCTTCTTGTTCTGTCTAGTTGATGGCGTTATAGCTTGGTTGAGTCAGCTTGAGCACAAAATTCCTGGTTCCATGTGTAACTTGAGGCGGCGCACTTTGACAGCCATCAAGAATATCATTCTCGAGCTCTTGGAACATGTTCCATTTGCGTGCCTTCAAAGTGTTCTTCTAGCTTTCTCACTTCATCAACGAGGCTTCCATCAACGGACTCGATAATCTTTGTTTACTTGGCGGACGACAAGCTGCGAGTCACCCTCGATAATGAGCTTCTTGATCCCAAGGTCTCACTGCACTCGAGACGGCAAGCAAACCTTCATACTCTGCAGATTATTTGTTGCTTGCTCCTTGGGAAAGTGCATCCGGACTATGTACTTGAGGTGCTCTCTGTGGGTGCGATAAGCAACACGCCAAGCACCGGGCGCCTTGCAGCGAGAAGGCACCATCAAAGTACATCAGCCACTCCTTACTTGTTTCCTTGACGGGATGCTCGCTCGAATTTCTTCATCTTGCGCTACGCCCACTCTGCTATAAACTCTGCCAATGCTCGCTTTGGATAGTTGAAGTGCTTTCAAACTTGAGGCCAAAGCTTGATAGTTCCAAAGGCCCACTCGACAATCCCGCCTGTTGCTTCGGATTTTGCAATATCCTCTTCAGCGAAAGCGAGTGACGATCTGTTATCTCATGTGCTTGGAAGTAATGGCGCAGCTTTCTCGAGGCCATGAGGAGGCCGAAAAGCAATTTCTGCACACCAGAGCACCTTGCCTAGCCCCCTGCATAAGATAACTGACAAAGTAGACTGGGTGCTGCACCATCCTTTTCTGCATCTTCTCGCAATCCTGCGCAGATCCGTCCTTGTCGGGACCAGAGCTTGATGGTGAAGCCCCCTGCTTGTCGCTGGATGTATCTGCCATGGTTGCCGGCTCATCATCCGCCTCCCTCTCCGCTACTAACGCAGAACTAACCACTTGATTGGTTGCCGCTATGTATAGCAGCAACTTCTCTTGTGGCCTAGGTGCGACAAGTATTAGAGTAGAGGACATGTACCTCTTTAAGTCCTGCAGTGCAGCCTCCGCTTCGGGAGTCCATTTCATTGACCTGCCTTTTTCAAAATCTTGAAAATGGCGGTATGCCAGCAGACCTAGAGATAAACTCGCCGAGAGCAGCCACGCAACCGCAAGTCTTCGACATCCTTGACGCGCTTTGGTGCTTCAATCTGCTCAATGGCCTTAATCTTGTCGGGATTGGCTTCAATTCCCGCCGAGACACGAAGAACCCGAGAAGCTTGCCGGAAGGAACTCCAAACACGCACTTCTCGGGTTGAGCTTGAGGTTGATCTTGCGCAGATTTGCAAAAGTCTCATCCAAATCTTGAACCGAGTTGCTTTGTCCTTGCTCTTGACCACCATGTCATCCATGTAGGCTTCTACATTTCGTGCATTTGCGGCTCAAAAGCGCCATGGACTACTCTTGCAAACGTTGAACCAGCATTCTTCAAACCGAAAGGCATCCGTATGAAACAAAGATGTGTCACATGGTGTAATGAATGCGTTTTCTTCATCTTCTTACGCCATGAAGATCTGATGATATCCGAGTATGCATCAAGAAATGAAAGCAAATCACATCCACCGTGGAGTCAACAATCTGGTCGATACGTGGCAAGGGAAATGGGTCTTTGGGACAAGCTTTATTAACATCCGTGAAGTCAATACAAAGTCTCCATTTCCCATTTGCCTTGCGCACAACCACCGGATTGGCCAACCACGGGATGGAGCACCTCCGACAAGGCCTGCTGCTTCCAACTTCTTGATCTCTTCGCAATGAACTCTTGGCGCCCACCGCTCGCTTCCTCGACTTTTTGCTTGACGGGTCGCGATGAGGACAGACAGCTAGGTGGTGCTCAATTACTTTCTCAGGAACACCGGGATGTCGATGGTTGCCATGCAAACACATCGACATTCGCCCGCAGAAAGCAACGAGCTCGCCTTCCTATTTAGGGTCGAGAGTGGCACCGATGGTGAAGGTACCACCAAATGCCGCCCTCCTTGGCGGTACTTTCTTGGTCTTCGCGGAGCTGCCATCATCTTCTTGCACTTGCCGGTGGAGCTCGATGGTGCGTCCTCGACGGTAGCGCAGCACCAAGAGGTGCGCTTGCCGGAGCGGGCATCGAGCTCTTGCCGGACTTGGTCTTCTTCTTCCCCGGAGCTTCAAATGCAAGTGACTTGCTTTTCTGTTGCTGCTGCTGCCTCCGGAATCTTGTCGGCGCAGATAAGAGCATCTTTCTTGTCGCCATGAACAGAAATGACACTTATCGGGCCGGGCATCTTGAGCAAATTATATGCATAATGAGAGGCTGCCATGAACTTGGCGAGTGCTGGACGGCCAAGTATTCCATTGTAAGGCAATGGAAAATCAGCAACGTCGAATGTGACCTTCTCAGTTCTGAAGTTTAGCTCGCTGCCAAATGTTACCGGCAACGTGATCTTCCCTTTCGGCTTGCTCCTTCCTGGATTGATTCCTTGGAAAGTGCCAGTCTCTTCGAGCTCGCTGTCAGGGATTTGAAGCTTCTGGAGCACTGCGGAGGAGATCAGGTTTAAGCCGGCCCCGCCGTCAACTAGCATCTTGGTGACCTTGAGGTTGCGGATAGTTGGTGAGACCAACATCGGCAAGCACTCGACCGCTGTTATGCGATCAGGGTGCTCCTCAACATCAAAGATGATAGGCGTGCTGGACCACTTCAGAGGCCTGCGTGACTGTACAGATGGTTCTGCTGCATTAACCTCCCGCATCCATTGCTTGAGCTGGCGGTGTGAGGTATGCAGAGAAGCACCACCATCAACGCAGAGAACCTCCGTGGCTTTCGGAAACTCTTGCTCATCAGCTTCATCGTCTTCCATGTCTTCATCGTCATCATCGTCTTCATCCTTGTCGCGGCCGCGGGGAGGTCTGTCTCCTTGCCGCTGCTTGGCCTTGCCAAGCGTCCTCCCGCCAGGCCGCTTGCTAGCTGCCCCAAAGACCTTCCTAGGCCTTCTCCTTGTCTCGCGCCAGACTCAGCCTTCGTTGTTCTACAAGCTGCTCGACTTTCTTGCAGCTCTGGAGGTCATGGCCCTTGGTGCGGTGAATCTTACAAGATCGCTTGTTGAGTTGTCACGCTTGTCGGCGGCTGCCACGGCTTGGCGGTTGGTGTCAGCCGCAACCTCCTTGCCGGAGCCATCAACCTTGGCCTTCTTGGCGCCACCTCCGCTGCCGGACTTCTCGACAACTAGTACCTCTTTGCTCTTCTTCTTTCGTTGTTCCGCCGCTGGCTCTTCTTTGCCGGGCGGTCTCCTCACCGTCGATCCTCGCTTCGATTCTCTCCTGGAGTCTTCTTCCTTCTTCAAAGACGCACACTTGTCGGCCAGGGCATATAGCTCATCGACGTCCTTGACTTTGCACATCGCCATCTCCTCCTCATCTGCGCGTTCCGCACGCTACGGTGAAACGCGCTGATCACCTTGGCGGGGTGGACATCGGGATGTTGTAGTACACGGCTGAATCTTCAGATGAACTAGCGCAGGACTCTCCTTCCTTCGGCGAAGCAGGTGAAGGTCACTCTTTGGCCATGAGGTTTGTGGTCACCGTGAAGGCGCCGACAAACCGATGGCATAGATCTGCCAAGAAGATAAGGAACTGTCCGGCAAGTGCATGAGCCAAGATCGACATTTGGCTTGAGTACCGCCGGAAGTAGTTGGCTAGGATCTTGTCGCCTCGCCCCCGCAGCCTGCACCGCGATGGTGTAGATGCCGAGGAACTCCGATGGATGCGCCCCTGCCATCATACTTCTCTCGCACATCCGCTTGAAGTTTTTCTTGTCGGGCCTTTGGACTTGCCGCAGCTCACGAGTGAACGCAGGGCAACCTACGCGACGGCAAGTCACCGGTTCTCTCGGGCGCTTGCATGTCGACAGCGGGCCCAGCGCGACTGGTCGGATTGACGCGCGCTTCTTCGGTGCTCGGCGCGAGTTCGAAGCGCCTTCTTGTTGCCGTTTTGAAGAACTTGGCGCTGATCACGGCGAGCTCGTGGATCCGATGACGCGGTGGAGTCGCTGCCGAGGTGGATCCGACGAGCTGGTGATCTTGGCCTTCGGATGGAGAGTGCATGGTGGTTGCACCCCATAGGTTTTGTCGCCACCGGCTCGTGCCTTGTCGTCCCGTCGCGGCAAGGATGCAGTTGGTTGCCGCGGGGTGTCGCCGTTGGCAAAGCCGATGAGACTCTGGATGGTGGCCCTCCCTTCGTCGACCTTGTCAGCCATTGGAGGGTAATCTAGGAGTAGCTGAGCCCGCGCCAAAGCTTCCGCTTGAGTGGTGGGCGGCAATGGCGAACGGTGCGAGGAACGGGATGTGCTCGGACTTCTAAATACATTATAAGGAGCAGCATCCCGCCCAGCGATCGTGTTCGCCGCACCAGCCTGTTGGGCCTTGAGCTGTTCTTGAGCGCCTCTCGATCCACCGGCTCGATCTTGTCCTAACGAACGCATGGCGCTGCGAGCACCATGGCGTTGTCGGTATCGCGCCCCCGAGATGGACGCTGCACGATCCGGACGCCGAGGTTTGCACCGCTTGTCCTTGACTTGGCAGCGTTGTAGGGCTCCCTCGACGACGCCCGTTCCTCCGCCAGCGTCTTCCCCACCACTCGTCAGCTCTGGTGGTGGTGGGTTTGACGCGGACGGCTCTGCTGCCGCCGAAGCCTTCTTCTTTGGTGGCATGTTGAGGAAGATGATGAAGATTGTTGCTCGTGTGAAACGCCGGATCAGGTTCACACAGCCTCGACGCCCCCTACCTGGCGCGCAAAAGATGTCGGGGAGGCTGATCGTGACCCACGAACACCTATGGGACCTGGCGGACCGAGTCCCTTGTGGTTCGGTGGGGGGCGGAGATTGCACGAAGAGCAGATCGAGGCGATGCACACGAGCAGTTTACCCAGCTTCGGAGCTCTCCGGAGAGATAATACTCCTACTGCTGCTTGGTTGATTGTATTGTGTTCTTGCTAGGGAGCAATGGGAGCTACAAAACCTAGCTTGGGTGAGTGTAGTCTCGAGTGAGTCGAATGAACCGAACCGAACCGAACCCTTTCTACGTTTCACATGGGCCTCCTTTTATAGGTTCAAAGGGGGTCACCACAGGTGGCAATATAAATGAGGGTACAAATGGAAATACAGTAGTTGGTACACCGACTTGTACAGTGTACAGTGCTCTATACCTAACTCTGACGGCAAGGGACAAGATCAATAAATGCCCGTCCTCGTCGCTGAACAAAGGCAACAGGACCGTCAAGTGCACCACCGTTTGCCACGATGGTAAGCTTGTCAGCGCCGCTTATCGCTGCTCCCCGCTGGCTGCACAGCCTCTTGACACGCGCGCCTGGAATGGCCCCATGGCGACACGTTGGTGGATGAGCTGGAGCGGAGATGAAGAGAGGTTGCCTGCCGCGGCAAGCACCTTGCCGCGGCTGAATCCTTGTCGCGCTCGGGAGCTTGTCGCTCACCAAGCCTTCCCGGCAAGCTCCTCTTGCCGGGGTCTTGTCTTCTGTGTGCCTTGAGTGGCCTTCCCGGCAAGCTCCTCTTGCCGGGGTCTTGAATACTTTGTTCTTGAATGGCTCCAAAGGAACCACGGAGGATCTTGGCGGTCACCAGGCAAGCCCTGCCGCGGGGTGCTGCGACTGCCCGTGCACGAGTTCGGGATACTAGGGTACCCCTACTCTAGTACACCGACAATGAGTGATGTATGACATGCCCGTGTTTGCACCGTGTCCGAATTGTCACTCGTTTCCATGCCACTAACCCGTTGGAACCCGGTAGTCGGGAGCATCCCACCATCTCTAGCATGTTCCGCATATCCGCACGCTCCCTTTTGCACCGGTATCTCCATGAGCTACCGGAACCGATATGTTGTCGTGGCATCATTTTCGGATTCGTCGCCGTGACAACCTTTCTTTCCGCCACGATGACAAATGCTTCATAATATGCTCATGTCAACATTTTCATATAATTGCTTAAAACTTGCATATGTCATCCGCATCATGATAACAACAATTAAAATGTTTAAAATTGTTGTTTGCGTTAAATTGCTAAATAACATATGGGGATTTCCGGAATTGTTGTTTGTTGTTTCCGGCCTCACTTAAACTTGCCTAAATAGTTAGTTTAATTATGCTTCATCTCTTGCCATGTTTAACAACATTTAATATTGTTGAGTACCTAAACAAGAGCGAACTAAATGATTGAATGTGGTGTTTCATCAATATGCAACAAGTTGCATATTGAGCTCCACTTAACTTGTAGTATTGTTTGTGCAATTTGCCATGCCATGCTTATTAAAATGGACATGCATCATACTTGTTTGTGCATCATGCCATGTGTATGTGATGGTTGTTTACCATGTTGTTTGTTTCTTTCCGGGTTGCTTCTCTCGTTAGCTTCGGTTTCGTTTCGGAGTTGTGAGGATTCGTTCGACTACGTCCGTTTGTCTTCTTCATGGACTCGTTCTTCTTCCTTGCGGGATTTCAGGCAAGATGACCATACCCTCGAAATCACTTCTATCTTTGCTTGCTAGTTGCTCGCTCTTTTGTTATGCCGCGATACCTACCACTTGCTATATCATGCCTCCCATATTGCCATGTCAAGCATCTAACCATCCTTTCCTAGCAAACCGTTGTTTGGCTATGTTACCGCTTTGCTCAGCCCCTCTTATAGTGTTGCTAGTTGCAGGTGAAGATGAAGTTTGCTCCATGTTGGAACATGATTATTTTGGGATATCACAATATCTCTTATCTTAATTAATGCATCTATATACTTGGTAAAGGGTGGAAGGCTCGACCTTATGCCTGGTGTTTTGTTCCACTCTTGCCGCCCTAGTTTCCGTCATACCGGTGTTATGTTCCTTGATTTTGCGTTCCTTACGTGGTTGGGTGATTTATGGGACCCCCTTGACAGTTCGCTTTGAACAAAACTCCTCCAGCAAGGCCCAACCTTGGTTTTACCATTTGCCACCTAAGCCTTTTTCCCTTGGGTTCTGCAGACTCAAGGGTCATCTTTATTTTAACCCCCCCGGGCCAATGCTCCTCTGAGTGTTGGTCCAAGCTAGAGCCCTTTGCAGCGCCACCTCGGGGAAACTTGAGGCCTGGTTTTAGTTGTACGGACTGCTCATCCAGTGTGCCCTGAGAACGAGATATGTGCAGCTCCTATCGGGATTTGTCGGCACATTCGGGCGGTCTTGCTGGTCTTGATTTACCATTGTCGAAATGTCTTGTAAACCGGGATTCCGAGACTGATCGGGTCTTCCCGGGAGAAGGAATATCCTTCATTGACCGTGAGAGCTTATAATGGGCTAGGTTGGAACACCCCTGCAGGGTATTATCTTTCGAAAGTCGTGCCCGTGGTAATGAGGCAGATGGGAATTTGTTAATGTCCGGTTGTAGAGAACTTGACACTTTACTTAATTAAAACACATCAACCGCGTGTGTAGCCGTGATGGTCTCTTTTCGGCGGAGTCCGGGAAGTGAACACGGTCTTTGTGTTATGATTGTGCGTAAGTAGTTTCAGGATCACTTCTTGATCATTTCTAGCTTCACGACCGTTCCGTTGCTTCTCTTCTCGCTCTTATTTGCGTATGTTAGCCACCATATTTGCTTAGTGCTTGCTGCAGATCCACCTCATTACCCTTTTCCTACCCATAAGCTTAAATAGTCTTGATCTCGTGGGTGTGAGATTGCTGAGTCCTCGTGACTCACAGATACTTCCAAACAGTTGCAGGTGCCGATGATACCAGCGCAGGTGACGAAACCGAACTCAAGTGGGAGTTCTACGAGGACCTTGGTCGTTACTATGTTTCTTTTCATGTTGATCAGTAGTAGAGCCCAGTTGGGACGATCGGGGATCTAGCAGTTGGGTTATCTTCTTTTCTTTTGTCTTCGTCCGTAGTCGGACTATGTGTGTACTCTGAATGATGTATGATTTATTTAAGTACTTGTGTGAAGCGGCGATTGTAAGCCAACTCTTTATCCCAGTCTTGTTTATTACATGGGATTGTGTGAAGATGACCCTTCTTGCGACAAAACACAATGCGGCTATGCCTCTAAGTCGTGCTTCGACACGTGGGAGATATAGCCGCATCGTGGGCGTTACAAGTTGGTATCAGAGCCATCCCCGACTTAGGAGCCCCCTGCTTGATCGAATCGCTGGCGTTGTTGAGTCTAGAAAAAAATGTTTTGAGTCTTAGGATTATATATATCGGAGAGTAGGTTTATTTTTACTCCTCAGTCCCTTCGTCGCTCTGGTGAGGCCCCCTGACGTAGAAGTTTTGTCTCTCCTCTCCTCAAATTTCACTAAAAAAAATTTAGGATCACGCAGGTATCTTGGAATCGTTCCAATGATTTTGTGACGAGAACATTGTTCTTGGTGCCTCCTGACATTTAGGGGTTGTGGCAGTGTCCCGGCGAGTTGAGCTCCGAGGTGTTGTCGTCACAATTTTATCGTTGCAGTTCTAGAATACCTGAGTTTCGCCGACATCGAAAATCTCTTTTATGCAGTTGTTGGTGAGATAACCTCGATAACCCAGTACTGGGGCGAGTTCGGGAGTATTGCCATAACTCGTATAACGGATGCTTTTCAAAGGTTGAGGTACACGATTTCCGAAGTTTTCTTGGTTATGTGTTGAAGGATGGATACAGCTGGATCTAGGTATTGTTAGTTTGGGTGATATATTTTATGCCCCCGTATCCCCAACACCGCATTGCATAACCAGAAAGTTTGGGAGTTTATAAGTGGGAATTCAAGTATCTCGTAGGATATCTTTCCAACACACACATGATACGATATGGGATCTATCATATGTTTGTTTCCGGCTTATTCCGCAAGCCAAATCCTTTGTTTTTTTTGTTTTGTGGTATTCGAGTTGCTTTAATTGCCAAGTGTTGATTCCATACCTTATTCTAAGCGGTGTTCCCATATTTCTATGTGAATACTAATCCTTCTTGATCACTGAGCTTGTCATGTCAATTCTCTTCCAACCGACGTGCTTCTCTTCAAGTGGATCCGATCATTTCAACATTCGTGAGATCAATTTAAGCTTTCTCAACGGTGTCTGTTTCATTCCATCCCCAAGTTGCCTTTGTTTTCCCACCCTCCCACCCTTTTCTCAAGGACTCAGATTTCTTAATCAAGTATCCTTTTTATTGATGTGAAGTCTCTTCATTCTTTTCCTCCATGTTCTTACCTGGTGATTCTCATGAAGATACTAATGGAGCTTCAAGTTCATCATTATTCATTCTTTTTCTTCTCCGGTGGATTCAATTCAAGCTTTGTCGATCATATCCTTTTCCCCGTTTCAAATGTTTTCCCATACCGGTGCACCTCATAATCTTTCACCTCTTGCTATTCATGTTATCTGGAGTGCTGAAGATATCTCAGAAGATTCGCATTTCCATTCCCAATCCTTTCAAGCTATCTCGAGGTTGCTATCTCATTCAAGCCATTTAATTCAACCGGCGCAATCTCTCTTTAAATCGTTCAACGGTGTTTCTTTTGAGTGGGCCCTAACCCACAGGTCTTTTCCCAGGATCTTACCTGACTCTTCTAATTTTCCCAGAGCTTCTAAAATTCTTTTCAAAGTTTGACGTAAGAATGAGTTATCATCAGTCAAATGTCTTTCTCCAAGATCTTCCAAATTCTTTTCATTGTTGGTTCAACCTTTCTAATTTTCATCCCGGAGTATCTCAACAATTCATGGTGGTGTTTCTCATCGTCATTCTCGGATTTTGAAGACCGAAGAGGAGTTCCTCTTAAATCCTTACCCGTTCTTCTAAAGATGCCTAGTTCAAGATTGACGCCGTCCTCTCATAATTGTTTTCGATTGTGAGAATTCTTTTCACCCATCCGGAGCAACTCAGGAATCTTTTCAGTTTGATTCTCCGGAGCCATCATCTCAGAATTATTCATTCTCAGCATCTCATTCTCCAAATCTTACCGGTACATCATTCAAGTATTCTCCAATCAGCTCGTCATCTATTCGTTAACTTGTATCTAAATCCCCTCAAATATCTTCATTCGTTTTCCAATTCTTCCCGGTGAATTGTGCTTTTGCTACTTTCATTTTCAATTCTTACGGTGGTTCGTTCAAGAGTTCTCTTCCTTCGTTATCATAGAGATTCATTCGTTCTTTCCAATCCTACCGGTGGTTCGTTGAAGACCTTCCCAAGTTTGCGCCATATCTATCTTAATCCTTTCTACGAGAATAAGTAGTTTGCCAAATCCATTGCTTGTCATAAATTTAATTGGTGAAGGATGAGCATAATGTAATTCTTATTCTTGTTGCATTGAGTAAATTCTATTCCTTATTCCGGAGGTTCATCAAAAAATTCTTGGTTTCAATTGCTCATCTTTCTTTTTCGGAGTTCCAAGTTTTCTCGGTTACTTCATCGCGAAGCTTCATCTTATCACTGCAAGGCTTCACCTTGTGTTGTCAACTTCTCTTTCTTTCTATCATCCTTTTGTTTACCGGAGTTCTTCATGGAGGCTTTACATGGTGGTTCGTCAAGGATTCATTTCTTTCTCGATTTGTCCTTCAAGTTTCTCTCGGAGTTAAGATCCGCCAAGCTATACTCTAAAACAAACATGGTGTTCAACACATGTTTTGTTTGTAGGAGTTCAAGCATTTCTTCATCTTGCATTCTGAAGTGCAATTCTTTCTACCTTATCTTCTGAGGTGGTGTTATGTCGTTCTTGACAATTTCCCTTCGTGTTTCATGATTCACATGTTGTCAAGAATGAGGTATATTAAGTCCATCAATTTCTTCCTTGGAGTTATCTTGGTTTAGATTTCTCCTAAAGCCTTTCCTAAGGAATGTTGCCAATTGTGGTGCTTATCAATGATCCAAGTTTTCTCCTATCCTCTCGGCGAGAGAAGATTTCATCTCTTCGTTGAACTTAAGCAATCAATTGTTTTCGTTAGTGGCAAATTTCACCTCTATTTTTGAGATGTTTCCATAAGCCCGCTACAAGCTTATTCTTACCGTTGTTAGTTTTCCAACAACTCCGTTCTATCCTTCTTCTAAGGATGCTCTCTCAAATTCACTTGAAGTAGAACATGTTGTTTTTCTTCTCCGTTCTTTTCATTCCATTCTTTCATTTCTTCCGGAGGCATTGTGATGTTGCTCTCTTCGTCCCATCATCTCGTTTTGCCAAGATTATATTCTTTTCTTGCTTATCCATTTAACCAGAGTGCGGTCTGAAATCTTTCTTACCCCTTGTGCCATTTTTCAATAGTTCCAGAGGCAGTGTTTGTTGATTTCATCAAGTATCCTCTCTTCTTTCATCAAGTATCCTCTCATCTTGTCAAGATCATGTTCAATTCCTTCCATTTACAGTCGGAGTGCTGCCCAAATTATATCATTCTTATTCCTTCCCTATCTTGTTTTAACCGGGGTGATTTAAATATCTATCTTGTCACTTAACCTCTTAGTTCTCGTAACGTTCCTTGTTCCTCTTTTCTAACGGATTGTTTGCAATCTCGTTCATCTCTATTGTACTCTTTCTTTTAAATTGCTCAACCTCTCAAGGTTCGTGGTTTTACTCATTCGTCAAAGAAGCAACTTAGTTTTACCTCTTCTCTTCCCCTTCCGTTTCTCTCCGGTGCCATCCTAGATCTCGGGACGAGATCCTCTTGTAGTGGTGGAGTGTTGTAACACCCCGAGACCGACGCTCCAGGTGCCTTCCTTGTATTCCGATATTCGTCGTGTGATTTGTTTTGTTCGTTGCATTCATCCTTGCATCATGTGCATTGCATCATGTCATCATGTAACCCCTTTTGAAAACTCACCTAAATAAATTGCATAGATCGTTGATCTATTTAAATCGAGGGATATTAACATGGTGATTTCTCTTTAAAACATATTCAAATTCTCCTACTATTATTAGGGAGCTATAATAAAATTATTCCATTTATTTGGAATTGATCATAACACACTTGCAAATAAATCCCAATGCCTTTGTTATCTCAATTCTTGGTCTCCAACCTTGCCCATAATTTCTTTCATCATTTTTCGGAGCTCCACCAAAAATATCAACCTTTTTGGACACTTCAAAAACCTAGTCCTAGTTCAAACCCATTTGAATTAAATTCAAATGAGTTTGAATTCAACTTCACGCCCATACTCACTTTCTATTTTTCTTGGATCAAGCTCATTTTATGAGTCCGGGAAAATTATCCACATGCGCAAATTCTTTCCCTAACCCTCTCTTTCTTTTCTTCTCTCTAATTCTTTTCTGCTAAAGAATATGAGGGAGAGTGAGAGAGCCCAGCCAGGCCTCGTGGGCCTAACCAACCAGACCGACCAGTTCCCTCAGCCCACCTAAACCCTTCCTAAACCCTAGGCCCCGACCCTCTCCATCGATCTCCCCCTCTCGTTCCCGTGCCGCCACCACACGCACACACGCATCACACCAGGGAGAGGAGATCCCTACGCTCCTCCGTCCTCTCGCTCGCTCCCTCATCCCGCACCTCCACCTCGTCCTCGTTGACCCACGCCACCGGAGCCTAGCAGGTCGACGACCGCTCCTTCCTCTCCTTCGCGTCCGCTCCTGCTCAAGCATCTCCGCCGGATCACGCCCGCTGAGCTCCGTCGCGCCCCCTGTCGGCCCTCCTCCATGACGTTGCCTCGCCAGGACGCTGCACCTGGTCTCTCGTGCCGCCACTGGAGGCCAACTCCGGCGCCCCCTGCCTCGCGTCGCCCCTGCTCCGTCGCAGCCTCTGCTGCCGGCGACCTCGCCTGGATCCGTCAATCTCCGTCGCCCCTCTGCTCCTGCTTCCTCTCCAGCGCACCGCCTCATCAAGCTCGCGTGCCGCCTTGTTGTGAGAGCTCGCGCCAGCCACAAATTCGCCTTGAGCTCGGACTCCATCCATGGCGCCAGATATCCCGCAAGCCGATGCAGTTGCAAGCCTCAAAGATAGGCCAGCGAGCCCTGCTCCTTCCTCGCTTCCCACCAAGACCGCTGCTTCGTTTGGTTCATTCCAAGCCTCATGAGACCCGGGTCTCACTGCACTTGATCGCCGTCGTTTCTGTTGCATCTCCGTGAAGACAGAGACTGCCAAGTACATGGATACGCCAAGTTCGGCTCCGAACGTGGACGACTACACCCGGTGATGCGACCAAGTACCCCGACAGCGTGTACATCTACACCGCCAAGTACCACGACCCTCGAAGACCCGTGGACGTCAAGTCCCTCGCCGTGACCCTGAACATCTACGAAACGTGAACCACTACTTCCACTACCATCGCCGTGTACCACTACTTCCACTACGACCATTCCGAGAACGTCTACTTCCCCTACACCGCATCGAACCCAATCCGCTCCGGAGATACACGCTTCAAAGGTATAATGATGAGACGACGCCCGTGAATGAATGCATGAGTGATGTATGAGATGCCCGTGTTTGCACCGTGTCCAAATTGTCACTCGTTTCCATGCCACTAACCCGTGGGAACCCGGTAGTCGGGAGCATCCCACCATCTCTAGCATGTTCCGCATATCCGCACGCTCCCTTTTGCACCGGTATCTCCATGAGCTACCGGAACCGATAGGTTGCCGTGGCATCATTTTCGGATTCGTCGCCGTGACACCCTTTCTTTCCGCCACGATGACAAATGCTTCATAATATGCTCATGTCAACATTTTCATATAATTGCTTAAAACTTGCATATGTCATCCGCATCATGATAACAACAATTAAAATGTTTAAAATTGTTGTTTGCGTTAAATTGCTAAATAACATATGGGGATTTCCGGAATTGTTGTTTGTTGTTTCCGGCCTCACTTAAACTTGCCTAAATAGTTAGTTTAATTATGCTTCATCTCTTGCCATGTTTAACAACATTTAATATTGTTGAGTACCTAAACGAGAGCGAAATAAATGATTGAATGTGGTGTTTCATCAATATGCAACGAGTTGCATATTGAGCTCCACTTAACATGTAGTATTGTTTGTGCACTTTGCCATGCCATGCTTATTAAAATGGACATGCATCATACTTGTTTGTGCATCATGCCATGTGTATGTGATGGTTGTTTACCATGTTGTTTGTTTCTTTCCGGGTTGCTTCTCTCATTAGCTTCGGTTTCATTTCGGAGTTGTGAGGATTCGTTCAACTACGTCCGTTTGTCTTCTTCATGGACTCGTTCTTCTTCCTTGCGGGATTTCAGGCAAGATGACCATACCCTCGAAATCACTTCTATCTTTGCTTGCTAGTTGCTCGCTCTTTTGTTATGTCGCGATACCTACCACTTGCTATATCATGCCTCCCATATTGCCATGTCAAGCATCTAACCATCCTTTCCTAGCAAACCGTTGTTTGGCTATGTTACCGCTTTGCTCAGCCCCTCTTATAGCGTTGCTAGTTACAGGTGAAGATGAAGTTTGCTCCATGTTGGAACATGATTATTTTGTGATATCACAATATCTCTTATCTTAATTAATGCATCTATATACTTGGTAAAGGGTGGAAGGCTCGGCCTTATGCCTGGTGTTTTGTTCCACTCTTGCCGCCCTAGTTTCCGTCATACCGGTGTTATGTTCCTTTATTTTGCGTTCCTTACACGGTTGGGTGATTTATGGGACCCCCTTGACAGTTCGCTACGAAAAAAACTCCTCCAGCAAGGCCCAACCTTGGTTTTACCATTTGCCACCTAAGCCTTTTTCCCTTGGGTTCTGCAGACTCAAGGGTCATCTTTATTTTAACCCCCCCGGGCCAATGCTCCTCTGAGTGTTGGTCCAAACTAGAGCCCTTTGCAGTGCCACCTCGGGGAAACTTGAGGCCTGGTTTTAGTTGTACGGACTGCTCATCCGGTGTGCCCTGAGAACGAGATATGTGCAGCTCCTATCGGGATTTGTCAGCACATTCGGGCAGTCTTGCTGGTCTTGCTTTACCATTGTCGAAATGTCTTGTAAACCGGGATTCCGAGACTGATCGGGTCTTCTCGGGAGAAGGAATATCCTTCGTTGACCGTGAGAGCTTATAATGGGCTAAGTTGGAACACCCCTGCAGGGTAATATCTTTCGAAAGTCGTGCCCACGGTTATGAGGCAGATGGGAATTTGTTAATGTCCGATTGTAGAGAACTTGACACTTGACTTAATTAAAACGCATCATCCGCGTGTGTAGCCGTGATGGTCTCTTTTCGGCGGAGTCCAGGAAGTGAACACGGTTTTTGTGTTATGATTGTGCGTAAGTAGTTTCAGGATCACTTCTTGATCACTTCTAGCTTCACGACCGTTCCGTAGCTTCTCTTCTCGCTCTTACTTGCGTATGTTAGCCACCATATTTGCTTAGTGCTTGCTGCAGATCCACCTCATTACCATTTTCCTACCCGTAAGCTTAAATAGTCTTGATCTCGCGGGTGTGAGATTGCTGAGTCCTCGTGACTCACAGATACTTCCAAACAGTTGCAGGTGCCGATGATACCAGCGCAGGTGACGAAACCGAACTCAAGTGGGAGTTCTACGAGGACCTTGGTCGTTACTATGTTTCTTTTCATGTTGATCAGTAGTGGAGCCCAGTTGGGACGATCGGGGATCTAGCAGTTGGGTTATCTTCTTTTCTTTTGGCTTCGTCCATAGTCGGACTATGTGTGTACTCTGAATGATGTATGATTTATTTAAGTACTTGTGTGAAGTGGCGATTGTAAGCCAACTTTTTATCCCAGTCTTGTTCATTACATGGGATTGTGTGAAGATGACCCTTCTTGCGACAAACCACAATGCGGTTATGCCTCTAAGTCGTGCTTCGACACGTGGGAGATATAGCCGCATCGTGGGTGTTACAACATCAACCAACCTCCATCATCAATTTCATGATGCTCACCGCCATGCATGAGTAATTCCATCTTACGCTTGATGGATGGTGATGGGTTGGATGAGATTTATCATGTAATCGAGTTAGTTTTGTTAGGGTTTGATCCCTAGTATCCATTATGTTCTGAGATTGTTGTTGCTATGACTTTGCTATGCTTAATGCTTGTCAGTAGGGCCCGAGTGCCATGATTTCAGATCTGAACCTATTATGTTTTCATGAATATATGTGAGTTCCTGATCCTATCTTGCAAGTCAATAGTCACCTACTATGTGTTATTGTAGCGACCAGACCTCAAACTGTCTAATCTCTGTGCATCAGTGTCATCCCTGGATCGGTAATGCTGACACGCACATTACTTGAAGGATTTATAACAGAGTAGCAATCACACACTTATTACATCAAATGTCTCAAGATAACTTATCACAATAAATATGGCTTAAGGCCATCTAAAATGATAACAGCAGAAGGCTTGGAAGATAAAGTGAGTCCATCAACTCTAACGGCATCACTGAGTGAAAGACCACGACCTAAGGCTCCTTACTCGTCGTCTGAAAAGTCTGCAACATGATACGTTGCAGCCCGAAACGGGTCAGCACATGGAATATGCTCGCAATGTAACACAAGAGAGTATTAAACAGAATAAAGCTATCACTACATGCATATATGGCTGGTGGAGGCTGTATGGTTAATATGTTTTGCGAAAAGCCAATTTTTCCCTACAACAAAAGGAATATATTTTATTTAACTATCATGGTGGTTGTTAAACATTGAGAATGGTAAACCCCATCTCAATCCCAATTAAAAATAAATTAATAACCCAATCATTACTTATAATTAAGAGTGATGAGATCCACATGATAATCCAAGAACCAGATACTCAAGATGTCCATAACCCGGGACACGGCTAACCATGATTAGTTTATACACTCTGCAGAGGTTTGCACTTTTCACCACAAGACTCGATTGCTTCCGTTGGATTTCTCACACTACATGGTGTTTGAGAAGCGGATGACCGAGACACAGTCTTTCAGAAGCATTAACTCTTTCGATGGGTAGACCATACCACCTATATCCCCTACATCTGCTAGTCTACCACTGAAAAAGGTCACACAACATACTCAACTATGCCAGAGCCCATAATGGCTTGTGGCTGCACATGGAAGTTTCTAGCATGAATAATCTCATGATCCTTTGAGCACTGGGTGGCAGTCCATGGGAGAATCACACGGTACAGGATTTCCAAAAATACTGGGCAATCTTTGGATTCCCAGGTGCCTCAATCCTCACAGATGTGTATTAAAGTTACCACCTTAAGTTAACCATTAATTAAGAATGCTCACATCTGTCATGAGTACATTCAAACCCAATCCACGTCTACGAGCATAGCATAGCAGTATAAGCAACGTAGAAGTAACTCCCATAGGTTTGATAATAAACAGGTGAATATGTACTACCTCATCTACTTCCCAACCCACAATTTAAATCAGATCCTAACCATGCAATTGTTTGAGGATTGATCTAATGCAATAAAACTGGGTAGTAAAGAGGTATGATCAAAGTGTTACTTGCCTTGCTGATGATCCGCGAAACCTAGAGACTCATAGTAGCACTCTTCGCACTCCGGGTACTCTATCGCAAACAAACAAGCATACAATAAGAAAACCGACCGGTCAAACGACGGTCAATGGCGACTAGATCCGGCGGCGCGACGGCGGCGGGTCCGGCGACGGCGGGCGGCGGCGGAAGGGTGGGCTGGAGGCGGCGGTGGGCTCTGGGGCTGGGGGGCTGCGGATTATAAAGGGGGAGCCTGGGAGGAGTCCGGGCCGTATACGGCCCGTAGGTCGGTTCCCCTTTTAAAAAAAATAATTCCGCTCGGAAAAACAAATAAAAGAAATACTAAACAGACTCCAAAAATCCCGAAATAATTTTTCCCCATCCTCAAAAAATATGCTGGACAAGGTGAACATTTATTTTGGCCTAATATGCAATGTTGAGAAACGTATTTTTTTCCTAATTCAAATAAAATAGCGATAAAACTCCGAATAAAAATCTTATTTGATTTTACTATTAAATCTCCAATATTTCTTTATTTTTGAGGAAGTCATTTTATCCTCTCCCTTTTATTTTAATAAAAGAAATATTCAAAGAGAAAATACTTAAAATCAAACGATCCTTTTTTTCAAAATTCGAGAAAAACTCGAATATGAAAATAATGAAATCCCCAACTCTCTCCGTGGGTCCTTGAGTTGCGTAGAATTTCTAGGATCAAACTAAAATGCAATAAAATAATGATATGCAGTGATGATCTAATGTATAGCATTCCAAATTGAAAATTTGGGATGTTACAAACCTATCCCCCTTAAGATGAATCTCGCCCTCGAGATTCGGGTTGGCTAGAAAATAGGTGAGAGTGATCCTTCCGTAGGTCTTCCTCTCGTTCCAAGGTGGCTTCATCCTCGGTATGGTGACTCCACTGAACTTTGCAGAACTTGATTACTTTGCTACATGTAACCCGGCTGGCAAACTCAAGAATCTTAACTGGCTTCTCCTCGTAGGTCAGATCGCTATCCAACTGTATCGCTTCTAGTGGTACTGTATCTCTCAGAGGGATATCAGCCATCTCTGCGTGGCACTTCTTCAACTGGGAAACATGAAACACATCGTGAACTCCTGACAATCCTTCGGGAAATTCCAACTTGTAGGCGACTTCTCCCATACGTTCCAAAACTTTATATGGTCCCACAAAATGTGGTGCTAACTTCCCCTTAACTCCAAAACGCTCCACTCCTCGAAGTGGTGATACACGAAGATACACTCTGTCTCCGACTTCGTAAACTATCTCCTTGTGTTTAGAATCCGCATAGCTCTTCTGCCTGGATTGTGCTACCTTGAGTCTATCACGTATCAGCTTAACCTTCTCTTCAGACTCTTTAATCAAATCTGGTCCAAACAACTGTAGGTCTCCAACTTCGTCCCACAACAATGGTGTTCTGCACCTCCTTCCGTATAGTGCTTCGAAAGGGGCCATCTTCAAACTGGCTTGATAGCTATTGTTATAAGAGAACTCTGCATAAGGCAAATTATAGTCCCAACTAGATCCATAGTCTAGCGCACAAGCTCTCAATATGTCCTCCAGAATCCGATTGACTCTCTCAGTCTGTCCATCTGTCTATGGGTGAAAAGCTGTACTGAACTCTAGCCTGGTTCCCAAAGTTTCATGCAACTGATTCCAAAATTTGAGGTGAACTGGGTTCCTCTATCTGATATAATGGTCCTTGGAACTCCATGCAGACATACATCCTGGTCATGTATATCTTTGCCAACTTAGCACTGCTGTAAGTGGTCTTTACTGGGATGAAATGAGCTACTTTCGTCAAACGATCGACTACACCCCATATCGAGTCATAGCCTGAACGAGTCCTGGGTAATCCCGTGATAAAATCCATGCCTAGCTTGTCCCACTTCCATTCGGGTATCGGCAATGGTTGTAGCAATCCTGCTGGCTTTTGATGCTCTGCCTTCACTCTCTGACATACATCACAAACTGCTACATACTCTGCAATATCCTTCTTCATTCCGTTTCACCAGAAACTATCCTTCAAATCCAGATACATCTTAGTATTTCCTGGGTGAATCGGATATGGCGAATCATGGGCCTCTTGCAAAATCAGCTTCCTGCTCTCCTGATCATTTGGCACATATACGCGGTCCTCAAACCATAAGGTATCGTGCTCATCCTCACGAAATCCTTTAGCCTTTCCTTTACTCATCCTTTCCTTTATATCGGCAATCTCCTTGTCCGTCTTCTAAGCTTCTCTGATCTTATCCATCAAGGTAATTTGAATCTCCAATGCTGCTACATAACCTCTCGGAACTATTTCCAAACATAGCTCACGAAGATCCTCCGCTAACTCCTTGGGTAACTCTCCGGTCATGAGTGTAGTAACATGACTCTTGCGGCTCAACGCATCGGCTACTACGTTAGCCCTTCCGGGATGATATTGCAATCTCATATCGTAATCCTTAATGATTTCCAACCATCTCCTCTGCCTGAGATTCAGCTCCTTCTGCATGAATATATACTTCAAACTCTTATGATCCGTGTATACCTCACAATGGTTTCCGATGAGAAAATGTCTCCAAGTCTTCAACGCATGCACTAGGCTGCTAACTCCAAATCATGGGTGGCATAATTTAACTCATGGGGTTTAAGCTGTCATGAGGCATATGAAACAACTCTTCCCTCCTGCATAAGTACGGCTCCAAGTCCTCGACGAGGAGCGTCGCAATACACTTCGTAATCCTTGCGTTGATCTGGCAGAATCAACACTGGTGATGTAACCAAGCGTTTCTTCAACTCCTGAAAACTGGCCTCACATTCCTTAGTCCATTTAAACTTGGTGTCCTTCTTTAACAATTCCGGCATAGGCTTTGCAATCTTTGAGAAATTCTCAATGAACCTCCAGTAGTATCCTACGAGTCCAAGATAACTCCGGATCTCTCCAACTGACTTGGGTGCCTCCCAATTTGTCACAGTGACTACTTTGGTGGGGTCTACTGCTATTCTTTCTCCAGATATAACATGTCCAAGGAATCCAACTTCCTTAAGCCAAAACTCACACTTGCTGAACTTGGCATATAGCTGATGTTCTCTGAGCTTCCCAAGTACTAAACGCAAATGCTCCTTATGTTCCTCTTCGTTCTTCTAGTAGACCAAAATATCATCAATGAACACCACGATGAACTTATCCAAAAACTCCATAAACACTTTGTTCATCATGTTCATAAAATAGGCAGGTGCGTTAGTCGGACCAAATGACATAACGGTATACTCGTATAGCCCGTACCTCATGGTAAAAGCTGTCTTAGGTATATCCTGCTCTCGAATCTTCAGCTGGTGGTACCCTGATTGCAAATCGATCTTGGAAAACACCTTAGCTCCTTGCAGCTGGTCAAACAAATAATTGATCATCGGTAGTGGGTACTTGTTCTTGATCGTCACCTCATTCAATCCTCGATAATCAACAACCATCCTTAGCGATCCATCCTTCTTCTCCACTACAAGTACTGGGGATCCCCAAGGTGACGAACTTGGGCGAATATAACCTTTATCCAGTAACTCCTTAATCTGCTTCTTAATTTCCTCCAAATCCTTTGCGGGCATTCATGCGGTCTCTTAGATATTGGTACATGTTCGCAAAAGCTCGATCAAAAACTCAATGTCTCTATCCGGTGGCATGCCTGGCAACTCTTCTGGAAATACATCCAGAAAATCCTTCACCACTAGTACTTCCTCCTGATAAGGAATTTACTTGAGTCCTATTCGGCACATGCCTGGATACATACTTGATCCTTCTTCCTTCCAGGGTGGTGAGCAAAATCGACTTACTGGCGCAGTCAATGTTCCCTCCATACTTCGATAACCAATCCATGCCTAATATCACATCCAATCCTTGTGACTCCAATACTAGTAGGTCTTGAGGGGAACAGGTAGTTACCAATCCTTAATGGTAACCGATCACACCATAGGCTAGCCATATACTCTACTCCTGGCGAGGTTACTAACATGGGTGACCTAAGGGCTTGGGTTGGCAGTTTAAACTTATCCACGAATCCCCTTGATATGTATGAATGCGATGCACCAGTATCAAAAAGTACGACTGCAGTAAATGACTTAACCAAAAACGTACCTATTACTGCTTCGGGTTGGGCTTCAACCTCCTCCACGTTAACGTGGTTTACTTGTCCCCTGGTGAAAGGGTTGGGATTCTTCCCAGAGCTTCCATTGCCATTTCCATTCTTAGCTTCAGGACATTCGTTGGCGTAATGTCCTATCTTCTGGCACTTGTAGCAAGTAACGTGGCTTAGGTCTTTCTTGGCGGGTGTTGCCGGGTTGGAACGGTTCTGTCCGTTGCTTCCTCCATTACCATTCCCGTTCTTGGAGCCACTATGGTTGTGCGAACTTCCTCCATTGTGAGTGTGGCCTCCATGGTTATGGACAAGTCCTCCCGAGTTCAGGGTGAAATGAGGTCTCTGCTGAGCTCCAGAATTATACTTCGCTTGTCCATACTTCCTCTTGCGGCTGTCAATCTGCTGCCGCTTCCCTTCAAGCATGAGAGCTCTATCTACCAACTCCTGGTAGTTATTGAAATTTGCCACCATCAACTGCATGCTCAGGTCATCATTCAGTCCTTCCAGGAACTTCTCCTGCTTAGCTGCATCGGTAGCAACGTCATCTGGGGCATAACGTGCTAGCTTACTAAAGTCATCCACATACTGGCAAACGGTGCGTCCTCCTTGGCGTAAATTATGAAACTCACGCTTCTTCATGGCCATAGCTCCTGCTGATACATGGGCAGTGCGAAAAGCCTGCTGAAACTGATCCCATGTCACCATGTCGATGGGGTAAGTGGTGTGAAATTTTCCCACCATGATGCTGCGGGTCCATCAAGCTGGTGTGCGGCAAAACCCACTCTCTCCGCATTTGTGCATCCTGCAGTAGTCAACTCCCTTTCAATCTTGCGGAGCCAATCATCTGCAACAATCGGCTCGGTGCTACTGGTGAACACCGGGGGATTCAGCCTAAGAAAACGGGCTAAGTGATTAACTGGTGGTGGTGGTGGTGGGTTGTTGTTGTTGTTCCCCTGGTTCTGATTCTGGACTAGTATCTGCATCAATGCATTCTGCTGCTGGATCAACTGAGTGAGCTCCGGTGGGAAAGCAAATCCATTGTCGCGTCTCGGAGGCATCTGTTGGGTTTAGAAAAGGTGAGAAATTAGAATATAATGAGGTCTAGGGGGAAAACACTACCCATATGCACATGAGACAAACACATATGTATCACTCAATCAATCAAACAAGGGCATACAATCGGTCTAGAACTATCATTACAAAAGTGCTCGGACTATACTATATACATGGTGGAATACTACTACTGATATGGTGGTCGACTAGAAAAATTGATCGGTCGAAGACTCCATGATATCTGCTCCAGCTTCATCATCATAGTCATCATCGCTATCATCGGGATCCGAGTCGGTGTCGTCGATGATGATGTAGTTATTTGGGCAGGTGGAATCGTCGTCTTCTCCTCCAGGCGCAAGGTCTCCCATGAATACTCCCAGCTTCCTTGTCAGGTCGTCATTCTTCTCCACTAGTACGACAATTTCCTCCTCATAATCTTCCCGTGTAGCCTTGATTTCTTCCTCTAGCTCCGTGATCCTTTTCATCGCCTTCTTCAAATCTGTCATGCCTGCGCACATCTGGTTCTCCTGGCGTCGAATGTGCTGGTTTAACTCCTGGATGAAAGCTGCAATCGATCTATCCTTCCTGGTGCTAATCATCTCCCATTGCTCATCTCCGCGCCCACAAATCTGGTAGATTGTATCCTTGAGATCATTGTGGTAAACTTCTCCAATGCGTCCCATGGTGATGTGGGCTGCCATACTCTTTCCTAGACTCCAGGTTGGTGCATCAAAGGAAAACTCTATGGGCTCAGTGACTGGTGTGAACTTGAACTTGAATCATCCAGTGCCCCTCTTCTGGTAAAGTTGCATTGTAAGTCCCTGTGAAGCTTGGTATTCCAATGTTCAGGTACCTAGTAACTTCCTTCAAGTGGCGTCTAAAAGGGGTGTCTTCATCCGGTTGCGTGAACTTGATCCTTGTGTCCGCCATCCTAAAGAGTAGAAAATTGAGAGGAGCCAGAAATGAGAAGAGAGTAGTGATCTAGGGCCTTAGCTTAGTGGTCATGTCCTACAGTCAGTGTGTGCTCTGATACCATCTTGTAGCGACGAGACCTCAAGCGATCGATCTCGTGCATCGAGTGTCATCCTGGATTGGTAATCTTGACACGCATACGATGCTTGAAGTATTTATAACAGAGTAGCAATCACACACTTATTACATCAAATGTCTCAAAAGAGAACTTATTACAATAAATATGGTTTAAGGCCATCTAAAACGATAACAGCGGAAGGCTTGGAAGATAAAGTGAGTCCATCAACTCCAACGGCATCACTGAGTGAAAGACCACGACCTAAGGCTCCTTACTCGTCGTCTGAAGAGTCTGCAACATGATACGTTGCAGCCCGAAAACGGGTCAGCACATGGAATATGCTGGCAATGTAACACAAGAGAGTAGTAAGCAGAATAAAGCTATCACTACATGCATATATGGTTGATGGAGGCTGTATGGTTAATATGTTTTGTGAAAAGCCAATTTTTCCCTACAACAAAAGGAATATATTTTATTTAACTATCATGGTGGTTGTTAAACATTGAGAATGGTAAACCCCATCTCAATCCCAATTAAAAATAAATTAATAACCCAATCATTACTTATAATTAAGAGTGATGAGATCCACATGATAATCCAAGAACCAGATACTCAAGATGTCCATAACCGGGGACACGGCTAACCATGATTAGTTTGTACACTCTGCAGAGGTTTGGGCACTTTTCCCCACAAGACTCGATCGCCTCCGTTGGATTTCTCGCACTACATGGTGTTTGAGAAGCGGATGACCGAGACACAGTCTTCCAGAAGCATTAACTCTTTCGATGGGTAGACCGTACCACCTACATCCCCTACATCTGCTAGTCTACCACTAAAAGAGGTCACACAACATACTCAACTATGCCAGAGCCCATAATGGCTTGTGGCTGCACACGAAAGTTTCTAGCATGAATAATCTCATGATCCCTTTGAGCACAGGTGGCAGTCCATAGGAGAATCACACGGTACCAGGATTTCCAAAAATCTGAGCAATCCTTTGGATTCCCAGGTGCCTCAGTCCACCCAGATGTGTATTAAAGTTGCCACCGTAAGTTAACCATTAATTAAGAATGCTCACATCTGTCATGAGTACACACAAACCCAATCCACGTCTATGAGCATAGCATAGCAGTATAAGCAACATAGAAGTAACTCCCATAGGTTTGATAATAAACAGGTGAATAGGTACTACCTCATCTACTTTCCAACCCATAATTTAAATCAGATCCTAACCATGCAATTGTTTGAGGATTGATCTAATGCAATAAAACTGGGTAGTAAAGAGGTATGATCAAAGTGTTACTTGCCTTGCTGATGATCCGCGAAACCTAGAGACTTGTAGTAGCATGCTTCGCACTCCGGGTACTCTATCGCAAACAAACAAGCATACAATAAGCAATCAAGCAAGGGCATGGGTAAAACTCAAATAAGAGATCTAACCAGAAAGTTCAACTTAAGAACTCCAGTTTGCAAAAAGAATCAAATCAAACGAAGCAACAAAACTCAAACGACGAAAGAAACAAGCTTCGTTTACTAATCTGGACTAAAGTCAAATTTTATAGTAGCAAAATATTGTTTAAGTTGGTTAAACAGAAAGAGGGCTTCGAGACGAAACTCTAGGCGCTTGAATCGCCTGATTCCGATAAATGAGCGAAAAGTTATACTAGAACGAAAATCAGATCAGAAATCGCGATCGAAAATAATCGCGGAAAATCCGAGAAAAAGAAAAACTGACGAACAGGCTAACGAACGAACGTTCGCTGTCTGTGGCTAAATGGTGAAAACCGTTCATTAAAACGAACGTAAATAACTAAACCGGAAAACAATAAAACCGATCTAACAAAAAAACCAGGTTTTACCGAAGAAAACCGGCCAAACGACGACGGTCGGCGACTAGATCCGTGGTAGCGGTGGCGGCGGGGTCCGGTGACGGCGGCGGCGGCGGTAGGGTTTGGCGCGGGGTGGGTTGGAGGCGGTGGTGGGCTAGGGGGCTGTAGGTTATAAAGGGGGGGGGGGGCTGGGAGTAGTCCGGGCGGATCTGACCGTAGGGTGATTCCTTTTAAAATAATTCTGCTCGGAAAAATGAATAAAAGAAATACTAAACGGACTCCAAAAATCCCGAAATAAATTTTCCCCGTCCTCTAAAAATATGCCGGACAAGGTGAACATTTATTTAGGCCTAATATGCAATTTTGAAAAATGCATTTTTTCCTAATTCAAATAAAATAGCGATAAAACTCCGAATAAAAATCTTATTTGATTTTAATATTAAATCTCCAATATTTATTTATTATTGAGGAAGTCATTTTATCCTCTCTCTCTTTTATTTTAATAAAAGAAATATTCAAAGAGAAAATACTTAAAATCAAACGATCCTTTTTTTCAAAATTCGAGAAAAACTCAAATATGAAAATAATGAAATCCCCAACTCTCTCCGTGGGTCCTTGAGTTGCGTAGAATTTCTAGGATCAAGCCAAAATGCAATAAAATAATGATATGCAGTGATGATCTAATGTATAGCATTCCAAATTGAAAATTTGGGATGTTACAGTTATGATCCGGCAACCCCGAAGTGACAATAATCGGGACCACTCCCGGTGATGACCGTAGTTTGAGGAGTTCATGTATTCACTAAGTGTTAATGCTTTGGTTCGGTACTCTATTAAAAGGAGGCCTTAATATCCCTTAGTTTCCAATAGGACCCCGCTGCCACGGGAGGGTAGGACAAAGGATGTCATGCAAGTTCTTTTCCATAAGCATGTATGACTATATTCGAAATACATGCCTACATTACATTGATGAATTGGAGCTAGTTCTGTGTCACCCTATGTTATAACTGTTGCATGAGGAATCGCATCCGACATAATTATCCATCATTGATCCAATGCCTACGAGCTTTTCACATATTGTTTTTTGCTTAGTTAAAAAAAAAATTTGACTGTGAACTGTAGGGTAAAACCCCCACAGCATATCAAAACTTTATTAAAGCCAGACAACAGTTACAACAACATGATTACAAGATGTAACCGAAAGGAGAGGAGAAAAAAAATAAAATAAAGAAAAGGCTAAAACTTAAGGAGGCAAGAAAGAAATCCACTTGAGTAATTCATCCTTGTATCCAGATTTGATTCGATCTTTGCATCGAGTAATGTCATGCCCGAAAGCTCCTCTCCATTTGTTGAAACTTGCCCTCTCACCTCTGAACACTTTGGCATTTCGATGATCCAAATATTCCAGCAGCAATAAATACTACTTCATTAAAAAGGGCTTATCAAAACTTCTCCTTGCACGGATGACTAGGTCGACATTGAAGTTCAACCGACCGGTCAATCGCAAATAATTCCAAACTCGACCTTTGAAATTGTAGTTGAAAAATAGATGGTCTCTGGTTTCTCTCACTTGAAGGGGCATAGCCTACAAGTAACACCATCATCCATGTGCGGTGCCTTCTATCAACCATATCCTTAGTGTTTAGTCTATCCATGATGAGCATCCATGCAAAACCTTGATCTTGATAGTGCAAGAGGATTTCCGGATCCGGGACAGCAAGTGGTTGAATGTTTCATTCGAAAAACATGACCATAGAATAGCTTGGGTTTGTAAACCTTTGAAGAGCCCTGCCAGAACCATAGATCCTTACAAGCGTCATCTCTTGTATGGGAGACCAACATATTTCTTATCAAGTTTAACTCATCAAAAGCTTGAGCAGACAAAGGTAGGTGAAAGTGTTGGTACAAGTCTATTGAATTGAAGATGTCCTTAACCGAAATCCATGGATCCTTGGCAAAAGAGAATAATCTTGGGAATCTAGACTGCAAGCTAGAAACTTCATTGCCAAGGTTCCAGTTATCGAGACCAAAAGAGGCGGTGTCCCAACATTGACTGCACCTGTGAGCAGTCCCTAAAATTCGCAAGACCTTGCAAATATCCTTCCACCAAAAGAGCCACAAGAAGTTGTTCCTGGGCATGCCCTCATGATAATATGAGTCCCAAATTAAGGACACCCAAGGTAGGTCTTTCTGTTGAGAAAGTTACTAGCATGCTTGAGAAGCAAAGCCACGTTCTGAACACCCAGGTTCAAAATACCAAGACCACCCTTGTTTTTTGGTCTACAAATCAAATCCCAAGCAGCAAGAGAAGGAGCAGGCTCCTCCCTATTTTTTTCTCCACAGACATTGCCTTTGAATTCTTTCCAACTGCTTGAGGATTCCAGAGAACAGCCGAGCTGCCCATAAAGAAGATTGGCATGGAAGACAAGGCAGAATTTAAGAACTGCAGTCTCTCACCTTGATTAAGGAAGGAGGAGCTGGCAGTCATTCTCCTCTCCATACAATCCACAAGAGGCATAAAGTCCACCATATTCGGCCTTGTAGTACCCACAGGCAGACCAAGGTAAGTAAAAGGCATCTTTCCAATTTGGCATCCAAAAGCGAAGCAAGCTCATCATGACTGCATTTTCAACATTTATAGGAATGATAAAAGATTTATGGTAGTTGACATCAAGACTGTGTGGTGAGAGAACACCAACAGCATATCCTTCAGTGCTAGAAGTTGTTGCCTATCAGCAGGGAGGATGATCAAAGTATCATCGGCATATTGTATGATAGGGTAGTCTTGATCATGGCAGGGAATAGGTAGCTTTAGGATCCCCTTGCTGAACATATCATTAATCTTTGTTTGCGAGAAGATCGTGAGCTATCACAAAGAGAAGAGGAGAAACAGGTCCCCTGTCTAACTCTTTTTGCAAATAAACTTCCTCCCAGGCACACCATTCAAGAGGACAGAAGAAGTACCAGTGGCAAGTAGCTGCTTCATCCATAGGATCCACTTTTCATTAAAACCTTTGTGCCTTAGGATTTGGAAGATAGCTTCATGCTCAATAGATTCAAAAGCCTTCTCAAAGTCCAATTTGAGGATCACAATTGGCCTCTTTGGTGATGGCATTGATGCAGATACTCAAAGGTCCAACCAATGCAGTCCTGAATTGTTCGCTCTTAATGAAACCATCTTGATTCTTATGAATGCATTTCATAATTATCCTCTGAAACCTATTGGCAGCCATCTTAGAAAGGAACTTGGACCCATGCTTGTGAGAGAAACAGGCCTATAATCCCCACTTCCTCCGGTGATAGTTTCTTGGGTATCGAGTAATGAAGGAGCTATTAATGTTGTCCAAAGACTGCAGTCCCTCGTGAAAAGCATGAGCGGATCATAGAAATCAGATGATATGATGTGCCAGCACCTCTTGAAGAATAGACCATTAAATCCATCAGGTCCAGGTGCTTTATCCACAGGCATTTGCTTGACCACATCATCCATTTCCTCTTTTTCAAAAGGTTTAGTAAGCATATCCAGGCCATCCACTGGAATTATAAGAGATGCTAAATAAAACCCATTGCAATCCCTCTAGAAGTGCCCATTACATTCTTGAAACAGCTCCAAATAATTCCAGCCATTTGATCATGGTCAGAGACCACAGAGCCATCAGGTAATTTAAGACTAGCAATTGAATTTCTCCTGTGCCTCTCAGTGGCCATGGCAAGAAAAAACTTGGTGTTCTCACCCCAACCTTAATATACACGATAGTGCATCTCTTTTTCCGGTACATGCGGTGCAGGTGCAAAAGCTTTTCAAATGGACCTTCACAATTTTCCTGAAATTGAACTCCTGTCTAAACAAGGGCCTCCATTCCTCCAACTCATCTAAAAGGAAGACCACATGATTACACTTGCTAATCAACAATTTTAACTTGGAAACATTCATTTGCCATCTCTTAAGGCACAATCTTAGATGCTTAAACTTGTCAGCAATCTTAGCAGTAATGTGAGTCTTCCTAGATGGGGTTAGCCAAGATGATTCCACACAATCCATAAAGCCCTCTAGTTCCAACCAATAGTTTTCAAACCTAAAGAGATTTGATTTAGGTATGGTTGTCTTGATTGATACTAAACAAGGGATATGGTCGAGGCGGTCTGGCGGAGGCAATACTTGATCATTGGATAGTCGGTGATCCAATCCATCGAGGTGAAGAACCGATCTAATTGCTCCGGAAGAGGGATGTCACGCATATTGGACCAAGTGTATGATCTACCTTTAATTGGCAATTCAAGAAGTCCCAAATGTCCAATAACCTCATTGAAGATGAACATATCATTTATGTCCCCACCGGTAAGTTCCTATTGTCCATGACCTAAGGAAATTGAAGTCACCAAGCAATAACCGGTGCTCATCGGTAGGGATCAGAGATTATATAGCCAGTTTATAAAATTGTCCCTTGCTTCCCCGACAAGGACCATATACAACAACCAATGTCCAACTTTCATTATTCGCACGGAGGTAAACTTAATCACAACAACAAATTGCTGGACTTCAATAAGATTTCCAATAAAACATTTGAATTCCAAACCACAAGAATACCACCAGAGGCCCTATTGAAGGGAGCATGCAAAGAGTCAAATCTCTTAGGGCGAAACTTTTGATTGATCGGAATCGAAAGATGAGCATTTAGTTTCTTGCAAGCAGGCTATAGAACATTGACATTCCTCAATTTTACGTCGACATTTCGCTGCCTAGCTTCGAGTTCAAACCTCTAACATTCCAGCAAAGACATTCCAGTTTCTACATGAATTACTCATTAAAACATATACTAGGCAGCATAACCCATATGACACACAATGTCACATGTCCAAAATAATAGAACAAAGTCGACCCACCACATAGACATAAGAAAGTTCATGACATAAGCGGCATACATAAAGCAAAAATGGCAAGCTTAGGGGCTGCCACACCCAAGAGTCGTAGCAGACTAAACATCGGGATCGACGGAGGCGAAGCAAGTGGGTCCACCATCGGTGCATCCACAGAGAGAGAGCGGCATCAATTTCAGCTCTCTCCTATTTCAAGCAGCGCAATTGGAGTCGCCAGGAGATTTCTTGAAGCCTGCTCTTGAGACTCATGGGCGTGAAGGGCTTCGCTCTGGGCTTCTTCTGCTTGGGCTGTATAGCAAGCTCATGGAAAACGGGCTTGAAACCATCCCGCTTGATGAACTCCTAGTGCAACGTCGACGGCAATATCAACAATTGGTGTTGGCGCCAAAGGTTGTCATGGCCTTCTCGCGATCACCACGGACCTTTGGAGGAACCGCTTTGATCGGTGCAGAATCAACAAGCGAGCTCTAGCGACCGGTCAGCCACTCCTGGTCCTTCCAAGTGAGGCGAGGCAAATCCGGATCGAGAAAGCAAAATCCCAGCTTCGCTTAGATGTAACAACAAAGCATGAGGCTGCCTTTCAAACTGGGTGGGGACGAGAAAACACCATAGGAGCTTGTAGCATACTTTCAAAAGATCTTCTCCAAATCATGTCAGGAGGTAGAGGAGGCCCATAAGGCACAGCTGGCATAACAAATTCCTCCCTAATCACAGGAGGCTGATAGACCACAATGGCCCAATGATCAGGAACAAACTCCTCATTGAACGGAGGAGGAACAGGGGCCTCAGGCTGCTCATCATCAAGAACTACAACAGGTGGCACATGGGCATCAGCAGCAGAGCTTGGCTGTGCAGATAAACCTACGACCATGGACTCCTGGTCCTGCACCGGATTAGGGGCTACATTGTCATCCCAGTTCCCCCAGTTATCATCAGCTATCTCATTGACCACAGGTGTTGGTGGCACTGCATTCCATCCCAAAGCCGGAAAAGCAGGTAGGTTGAAAGGGGGCATATCAGGGAATGGAACACCAGGCACCGGGTGCGGATTGCCATTGATGGGCATCCAATCCTCATCTTGAGGCATCTGCTCGGCAAAATTTGCCCCCAAGATATATAGGGGAGCAGTCCAAGAAACTCTTGCACCTCCATAGGGTGCAAAATCCATAAACACCACATCACGTGGCACCAGAATGTCTTCAGGGAAGGAAGCAAACACCAGAGACCTGACCAAGTAAGGATCCTCGCTAACCCAATGATGAAACTTGCCGAAAGTGTTGACAGCAGCCCTGATACACTCTGTATTGCGAAGATCCATAGGAATGCCCAGGAACATGAGAAGGCCCTGACGGAAACCCTGAACGCCGTGGAAATTTTCTCCCTCATCATGCTTCATAAAGCGCACAAAGCGATCATTGCCCAGTGGCTGCAGCGGGAGCTGCAGCAGATGGAAACGGACAGCAGCATCACGAAGCTCAAAAAGCCCCACAGAGCGAATCCATGGCTGAGCCGATCTGACTAAAACTCCATGCTCCTGCAACCACTGAACTACAGCCTCTCTAGCAGCACCTATCTCATCTGGCTGGGGGATAGGCATTACCTCAGCAAGCATAAACTCCTCATGGCGGCGCACAATTGGGGTATGCGGCGAAACAAAGGTTCTTGGAAGGCGATCTTCACCACCGTCGATGACATGGTGGCCCGCGGGGACGTAGAGCTGAGGATCCAGATGAAAGTTCGCCATCGAAACCGAGGGCTCGGCCTCCAACGACGGCGAGTGCAACGGCGGAGGAGGGGTTTCAGGCGGCGAGGCAGAGGGAGTCTTGGGGCCAGGGCTGATGGAACTGGACGAGGGAGTTAATGCGAAAGTGGAAGGGAGGTCCAAGTTTGGTAAAAGCGTTGTCAGAGAGATATTCTCGCAGCGCGCCTTGGAAGTCGTAACGTTAGTGGATTTGGGTTGCCAAACAAGCCCCAAAACCTGTGCAAATTTGTTGCAATCCTTCCTGATGTGACCCGTCCTAAGGCAGGAGATGCACCACAACTTGGACGCGCAAGAGGCCGCAAAGTGTCCCTTCCTCAAACACTTTTGACACGTGAGAACCTCATCAACCATATTAGAAATTAAATCCTCAAAATCATCCCTGCCTTGCTGCGAAGAAGGAATATCCAAATTATCCGCAGAAGAAGTCGGGCCAGCCCTGTCAGACCCAACGGAGAGCAGCCCATGGCCCGTGGCACGTGTTGGCACGTCCACATTCAAAGTACCCGAATTCCCGCCCGAGATAGTCGGCGAGCGATCAGATAACGGCAGGAGATCTTGAACCGTACCAAACGAGATAGATGGCCTCGTCGACGTCCACCGAAGGCTCACCGGCGGCGCGGGATGGATGACAACTCTCTCATGTAGCGGGATAGAATAACCAGCGTCTTCAGTAGTTTGAATACAATTTTCCGTAGCCGGATACCGATAACCTCGACAAGCATAATTTTGAAAGACCGCAAACGATAATTTCTTGCCAACAGAATTTGAGGATTTGAATGAGGATTTTGATGGCCTAGAATGCATGGCTAGAACCCCAAGAGCTGCACGCCGCTTAGAAGGGCTAACGAGGATCCACTCGGCATCACATTCCAAATTCCAGATCCTAAACTCACGACTCCAATTCGGGCCACCGTTACTCCAAAGATGAAAGTAACATTTGAAATGATCACAAGCAAAAGATCGAAGACTAATAATGATCATGGCAACAACCTTTCAAGATACCTGAAAGCCAAATACCTTATCCCTGATCAAGAAAACCATAAGATCAATGCCCGAGCCGCCAAATGCTGCCTCAAGAGCTGCTGCCACCGAATCTTCATTCAAACGGAAGGAATGACGTCCAAAAGAGACCACCATGGTAAAGATCTCCGAGTCTTCCATGGGATGCACCGAAAAGCCCGTAGATTGAAAAACCTTCTCAGCAAAAACCAAACCCTTGGAGAAGTCCAAGCCAAGGGTGGAACCATCATTGGAACCCATGAAAGATGGGTATGAACGAGTAGATCTCAAGACACCGGAGAGATCTAATGGAGAGAAACTATAATTTGGTGGCTAGGGGTGGAGATCGCCGGAGGTGGTGGAGATCGCCGTGGAGGGGGTGGGGGTGCTTAGTTAATTTTCCGTTGCCACTATTACAATTACTACAAAACTGCTACTGTTACCTTAGCCACCGTTACCGTTACTTCCATACTACTTTCTTACTAAATACTTTGCTGCAGATATTAAGTTTTCCAGGTGTGATTGAATTGACAACTCAACTGCTAATACTTGAGAATATTCTTTGGCTCCCCTTGTGTCAAATCAATAAATTTGGGTTGAATACTCTACTCTCAAAAACTGTTGCGATCCCCTATACTTGTGGGTTATCAAGACTATTTTCTGGCGCCGTTGCCGGGGAGGATAGCTCTACTCTTTGAGTCACTTGGGATTTATATCTGCTGATCACTATGAGGAACTTGAAAGACAAAAGGACTAAGATTTTTCCCTCAACTATGAGGGGAGGTAAGGAACTGCCATCTAGCTCTGCACTTGATTCTCCTCTTGTTTTGAGTAAACTCGCGACACCTAAAGCTACTTCTGCTATTAATTCTGATATGTCGCATGTTATTGATGATGCCACTTCTGCTATGCATGATACTTATGATGAAACTACTTCTATGCTTGATAATACAGTGCCATTAGGTGAATTTCTTGATGAACAACTTGCTAGCGCTAGAGAGAATGAAATTATTGAAACTGATAATATTGATGAAAGTGATGATGAAGATTCTCCCCTAGATATGAATTGTCTGTCGTGCCTGAGGGTTATGTTATGGATGAAGAAACTGCTAGAGATTTTCTTGCTTGCAATGATAGATATGATCTTAAGAAATTATTAGCTAAGCTGAAAGACAAATCTTTGAATGCTAGAATGAAATATGACCCTGCTTTTGCTACTTCACCTATCTGTATTTCCGCTAAGGATTATGATTTCTCTGTAGATCCTGAGATAATTACCTTGGTTGAATCTGATCCTTTTCATGGTTATGAATCTGAAACTGTTGTGGCACATCTTACTAAATTAAATGATATAGCCACCCTGTTCACTAATGAGGAAAAAATTCGTTACTACTATATCCTTAAGTTATTTCCATTCTCATTAAAGGGTGAAGCTAAAACATGGTTTAATTCTCTTGATCCTGGTTGTGTGCATAGTTCGCAGGATATGATTTATTACTTCTCTGCTAAATATTTTCCCGCTCATAAGAAACAAGCTGCTTTAAGGGAAATATATAATTTTGTGCAAATTGAAGAAGAGAGTCTCCCACAAGCTTGGGGGAGGCTTCTCCAATTACTTAATGCTTTGCCTGATCATCCTCTCAAGAAAAATAAAATACTTGATATCTTTTATAATGGACTAACCGATGCTTCCAGAGACCACCTGGACAGTTGAGCTGGTTGTGTTTTCAGGGAAAGAACAGTTGATCAAGCTAAATTGCTATTGAATAATATGTTGACTAATGATAATAATTTGACATTTCCTGAACCAACTCCTAAGCCAACTCCGAAGAAAAGGGGTATTATATTTCTCAGTCCTGAAGATATGCAAGAGGTAAAGAAATCTATGAAAGAAAAGGGTATTAATATTAAAGCTGCAGATGTTAAGAATTTACCACCTATTGAAGAAACACATGGTCTTGATAACCCGACACAGGTAGTAAAGGTAAATTCTCTCTATAGATTTGATGAAGGTGATATTCCTTGTTATAAGTCTGCTAGCCAATGCCTAGATGAGTGATATCCCACAAGTATAGGGGATCAATTGTAGCCTCTTTCGATAAGTAAGAGTGTCGAACCCAACGAGGAGCTAAAGGTAGAACAAATATTCCCTCAAGTTCTATCGACCACCAATACAACTCTACGCACGCTTAACGTTCGCTTTACCTAGAACAAGTATGAAACTAAAAGTACTTTCTAGGTGTTGTTGGATAGGTTTGCAAGATAATAAAGAGTGCGTAAATAAAAACTAGGGGCTGTTTAGGTAAAGACACAATTAATTTAGTATAGCGAGTGTGGAAAAGTGGTGGTAGGAGTTGTGAAATTGTCCCTAAGCAATTGACTACTTTACTAGACTGATAGCAAGTTTTATGTGGGAGAGGCCACTGCTAGCATGTCATCCCTGACTTGAAATTCTATGCACTTATGATTGGAACTATTAGCAAGCATCCGCAACTACTAACGTTCATTAAGGTAAAACCCAACCATAGCATTAAGATATATTGGTCCCCCTTCAATCCCGTATGCATCAATTTCTATGCTAGGTTGAAGCTTCTGTCACTCTTGCCCTCCAATACATAGTCCTATCAACATACAACTAACCCTATGGTGTGATCCACGCGCGTGCTCATATGATCGGCACCAAAGGACAGCAACATAACCACAAACAAATTAAATCAATCATAGCAATTCACCAATTACCGATAGGACAATGAAAATCTACTCAAACATCATAGGATGGCAACACATCATTGGATAATAATATGAAGCATAAAGCACCATGTTCAAGTAGAGGGTACAGTGGGTTGCGGGAGAGTGGACCGTTGTAGATAGATGGGGGAAGGTGATGGAGATGTTGGTGAAGATGACGGAGGTGTTGGTGTAGATTGCGGTGATGATGATGCCCCCGACGGCGTTCCGACGCCACCGGAAGAGAAGGGGAGAGAGCCCCCCTTCTTCTTCTTCTTCCTTGACCTTCTCCCTAGATGGGAGAAGGGTTTCCCCTCCGGTCCTTGGATTCCATGGCATGGGAGGGGCGAGAGCCCCTCCGAGATTGGATCTGTCTATCTGTCTCTCCCTGTTTCTGTGCTCCTTGATTCTGTCCTTTCACCGTTTCTTAAATTTCCAGAGATCCGTAACTCCGATTGGGCTGAATTTTGGACACGATTTTTATCCGGATATTAGCTTTCTTGCGGCGAAAGAAGGGCACAAACTGCCCTACGGGGTGGCCACGAGGGCCCAGGGCATGCTGACCCCCTGGGGCGCGCCCCCTGCCTCGTGGCCCCGTCGGTCATCGTCTCGCGTTGATTCTTTTTCCCAAAAATCACATATATTCCAAAAAAATCTCCATCAGTTTTTATCCTGTTTGGACTCCGTTTGATATGGATTTTCTGCGAAACAAAAACATGCAACAAATAGGAACTGGCACTGAGCACTGGATCAATATGTTAGTCCCAAAAATATTTAAAAAAGTTGCCAAAAGTATGTAAAAGTTGTAGAATATTGGCATGGAACAATCAAAAATTATAGATACGACGGAGACGTATCAGCATCCCCAAGCTTAATTCTTGCTCGTCCTCGAGTAGGTAAATGATAAAAAGGATAATTTTTGATGTGGAATGCTACCTAGCATAATCTTGATCACATAATCTAATCATGGCATGAATATTAAGACACGAATGATTCAAAGCAATAGTCTATCATTTGACATTAAGACAATAATACTTCAAGCATACTAATAAAGCAATCACGTCTTTTCAAAATAACATGGCCAAAGAAAGTTATCCCTACAAAATCATATAGTCTGGCTATGCTCCATCTTCACCACACAAAATATTCAAATCATGCACAACCCCGATGACAAGCCAAGCAATTGTTTCATACTTTTGATGTTCTCAAACCTTTTCAACTTTCATGCAATACATGAGCGTGAGCCATGGACATAGGACTATAGGTGGAATAGAATATGATGTTGGAGGATGTGTGGAGAAGACAAAAAGGAGAAAGTCTCACATCGACGTGGCTAATCAACGAGCTATGGAGATGCCCATCAATTGATGTCAATGTGAGGAGTAGGGATTGCCATGCAACGGATGCACTAGAGCTATAAGTGTATGAAAGCTCAAACTAAAACTAAGCGGGTGTGCATCCAACTTGCTTGCTCATGAAGACCTAGGGCATTTGAGGAAGCCCATCGTTGGAATATACAAGCCAAGTTCTATAATGAAAATTCCCACTAGTATATGAAAGTGATAACTCAAGAGACTCTCTATATGAAGAACATGGTGCTACTCTGAAGCACAAGTGTGGTAAAAGGATAGTAACATTGTCCCTTCTCTCTTTTCTCTCTTTTTTTCTTTTTTTTTCTTTTTTTCTTTTTTTGTAGGCTTCTTTGGCCTCTCTTTTTTTGGGCTTCTTTGGCCACTTTTATTTTGATAACCTCACATGGGACAATGTTCTAATAATGATGATCATCACACTTTTATTTACTTACAACTCAATATTACAACTCGATACTAGAACAAAGATATGACTCTATATGAATGGCTCCGGCGGTGTAGCGGGATGTGCAATGATCTAGCGTAGCAATGATATCAAAAAACGGACAAGCCATGAAAACATCATGCTAGCTATCTTACGATCATGCAAAGAAATATGACAATAAATGCTCAAGTCATGTATATGATGATGATGGAAGTTGCATGGCAATATATCATGGAATGGCTATGGAAATGCCATGATAGGTAGGTATGGTGGCTGTTTTGAGGAAGATATAAGGAGGCTTATGTGTGATAGAGCGTATCGTATCACTGGGTTTGGATGCACCGACGAAGTTTGCACCAACTCTCGAGGTGAGAAAGGGCAATGCACGGCACCGAAGAGGCTAGCAATGATGGAAGGGTGAGAGTGCGTATAATCCATGGACTCAACATTTGTCATAAAGAACTCACATACTTATTGCAAAAATCTATTAGTCATCGAAACAAAGTACTACACGCATGCTCCTGGGGGTAGATTGGTAGGAAAAGACCATCGCTCGTCCCCGACCGCCACTCATAAGGAAGACAATCAATAAATACCTCATGCTCCAACTTCGTTACATAACGGTTCACCATACATGCCAAAAGTATGTAAAAGTTGTAGAATATTGGCATGGAACAATCAAAAATTATAGATACGACGGAGATGTATCAATGAGTTTGATAATTTTATTGTCAAAACAAGAAAACTTCAATGCTTATGTTGGTCGACAATTGAAACGTAATGCTTGTATGATTGAACACTTGAGTGATTATATGTCTAGAGTTAAAGGTGAACTTAAACTCATTAGTAAACATGCTTCTATGGTTACCACTCAAGTAGAACAAGTGCTTAAAGCTCAAAATGATTTGCTCAATGAATTAGATAATAAGAGAAATGATAATATTGTTAGAGTTGTGACTAGAGGGGGTAGAATGACTCAGGAACCTTTGCATCCTGAAGGTCACCCTAAGAGAATTGAGCAAGATTCTCAAAGAACTAATGTTGATGCACCTAGTCCTTATAAGAAGAAGAAAAAGAAAAATGATAGGACTTTGCATGCTTCTAGTGAACCTGTTGTAGACACACCTGAGAATCCCAATGATATTTCTATTTCTGATGCTGAAACACAATCTGGTAATGAACATGAACCTAGTGATAATACTAATGATGATGTTCATGTTGATGCTCAACCTAGCAATAATAATGATGTAGAGATTGAACCTGCTGTTGATCTTGATAACCCACAATCAAAGAATCAATGTTATGATAAGAGAGACTTCGTTGCTAGGAAGCACGATAAAGAAAGAGAACCATGGGTTCAGAAACCCATGCCCTTTCCTCCTAAACCATCCAAGAAAAAGGATGATGAGGATTTTGAGCGCTTTGCTGAAATGATTAGACCTATCTTTTTGCGTATGCGTTTGACTGATATGCTTAAAATGAACCCTTATGCTAAGTACATGAAAGATATTGTTACAAATAAAAGAAAGATACCGGAAGCTGAAATTTCCATCATGCTTGCCAATTATACTTTCAAGGGTGGAATACCTAAGAAACTTGGAGATCCAGGAGTACCAACTATACCATGCTCCATTAAAAGAAACTATGTTAAAACTGCTTTATGTGATCTTGGAGCCGGTGTTAGTGTTATGCCTCTCTCTTTATATCGTAGAATTGATTTGAATAAGTTGACACCTACTGAAATATCTTCGCAAATGGCCGATAAATCAACCGTTATACCTGTCAATATTTGTGAGGATGTGCCTGTTGTGGTTGCAAATGTTACTATTTTAACGGATTTTGTTATTCTTGATATTCCCGAGGACGATAGTATGTCGATTATCCTTGGTAGACCTTTTATGAATACTGCAGGGGCTATTATTTATTGCAACAAAGGCAATGTCACTTTTCATGTTAATGGTAATGAGCATACGGTACACTTTCCGAGGAAACAACCTCAAGTCCACAGTATCAATTCTATTGAAAAATTCCAAGGATTACTATTGGAGGTTTTGAATTCCCTCTTCCTACTGTCAAGAAGAAATATGATGTTCTTATTGTTGGGGATGTGCATATCCCCGTTGAGGTAACCTAGTGCTATTCGAAAATTCTCCGGTTTCATGCGATTCAGAATGAGTTTGTTAACAAGACTTGATCAACCTTGTTAGTGAATTCCCTTTGATGAGCATGAGATGGATGAAGTTAGAAAGCACAACTTTCTGTACCCTCCTTTTACTTTCTGTTATTTAGATTAAATAAAGCAAAAATAGTACTTTCTGTTTGTTTTCTGAATTATCCTGGCAATAAAAAATGCCCCGAAAATAGAAGTTCTCCAAATGCCCTGAAATTGAAATATGATTTTTGTAGAATATTTAAGAATATCTGGCACTGAGAACACATCAGGGGGACCCACCACCTGACCACGAGGGTCCAGGGCGCGCCCACCCCCTGGGTGCGCCCCCTGCCTCGTGGGCCCCATGTGGCCCCCTCCACTTATTCTTGCACCCACACACTTCGTCTTCCTCCAGAAAAATCACCACACATCTCAAACTCGTGTTCTAGCTCGTTTTGCTGCGATCTTCGATCTCCTTGCTCGAAGCTCCATTCACAAAACTGCTTTGGGGGATTGTTCTTCGGTATGTGACTCCTCCAATGGTCCAATTAGTTTTTGCTCTAGTGCTTTATTCATTGCAAATTTTTGCTTCTTAGGTGACGCTGTTCTTGAGCTTGCATGTCAAATTTATTTGGTCCCAAGTAGTTCTAATGCATGATATAGTCTCTAGGCACTTGTGGGAGTAGTTGCTATCAATTTTGTTGAGTTTGGTTCACTTTTATTTTGAGTTACTAAAAATTTCAGAAATTTTCAGAAAAAGAAGATGATGAAGAGATTGTTGAGAGGCTCTTTGAGCCGAAGCTCGAAGGATAAGCAAAGTGAGGAGGATAAGAATCCCAAATATAATCTCCCTCGCACAGCGGAGGTTCGGCGTGTGAATGGCCTTGTGATGAGTTCTTGAAGGCAGCCGGGATTCATGATGATTTTTATGTTTGGCTGAGAATGCAGGCCTCACCGACTTCCTCCGCGACCAGCGCGAACAGTATCTCCTACTCACTAATATTTTTTTGCAAAATTTTCATTTCCATGCTAGGAGATCACCACCACCAGTGGAGTTTCATTTATATGATGAATTTAAGGAGATGACCTTGTATGATTTTCTGTCGGGTATGCAAGATACCCTTGGAGGGCAGCATAGAGGAACCACACCGTAATGATGTGGAGGGATTTATTAATGAAATTGCTGTAGGGAAAACGAGGAAAGTTTCCGGTGCAAGAATTACTAGCATACATTTTCCTGTTCTATGTTACTTTGCAATATTTGCTAGTAGATGCTTGATTGGTCATCGAAGCAGTGGAAACCTTAGTGCCCCTGATATTGTTATTTTGCGCCATGCCTTGTTTCATGATACTACCTTCAGTTAGGCGCTATTGTTGCTAAACGGTTGAATCTGAACCGTACAAAGGTTCCCATCTTTGGAGGCATCTTTGCTTCGCGCCTTGTTGCACACTTTAGCATACCTATTAGGCACTATGAGAAAGAGGAAAAGTTGTTGCCTCCTATTTTTCTATATTATAAGAGTATGGTAGCACATGATTTTATTGTTAAAGATAAGAAGAAGATTCTTAAGTATAAATTGATATTTGATAAAAAATTATTGTGAGATTATTACCTTGCCTGAGCCCTCTTTGTTTAACATATTTTCAGGCACGTACCTCATCTTGCCGGAGGCCATTTATGCGTATTGGAGCCTGACACAAGTTCTAGAGCCTAAGCCGGAGCCACCACTTGATCCTTCCCGTCAGTCTATTTATCAGTGGGATCCGGAAGAGCTCGCCAACCAGTGGCACCCCGAGGATCCTCCTCGGTACACTGGAGAGGACCCCTTTGATCCATGGGCATAGACCAACTTAGGCCAAAAGCCTAAGCTTGGGGGAGTATCTATTTCCCACCGACATTACATTCATGTTCACACACTCATTCTAGTTGTCGGTGCTCATACTTTTTCATTGTACTATCCATGTTAGTCTATTTTCTTTTCTAAGTTTCTTCTTGTGTGTTTGAATAACCTTCAAAAAAACCAAAAAAATTAGTAGTAGCTTTTAGCTAGTTTACTTTCCATGCCTGTAGTAGTAATAACTAAAAGAAAACCCAAAAAGATTTCTCATTCTTCTTTTTCTTGTTGGGAGCTTTCCCATGTAAATAGTTTTATTTCTTTTCTTTTCTTTGGGGGTCGAAAGGAGAAGACCAGAATGAAAATGTTGAAGTGGCTCTTATATGCATTATTGTTGATTTAACAAAGATCCCATATTACCTGGTCTTCTCCCTTGTATTAAATGCTTGCAGATTCCAGCTTAGTCCAATGCACATGCACTATTATTATTATCCACACCGTCCGGTCGTGCAAGTGAAAGGCAATAATGACGATATATGATGGAGTGATTGAGATGAGAGAAGTTGGTATGAACTCGACCTCTCTTCTTTTTGTAAATATGATTAGTTCAACGTTCCTGATTCAGCCTATTATGAATGAAACATGTTTGCAATGACAATTAGAGATTATAGTTGCTTATGCCATGCTTAATTTGCTAGGAGTTTATAATGGTTTACCTTGCGTTCCAACATGCTATTAATAAATGGTTGTGATGTGGTATGATAGGGTGGTATCCTCCTTTGAATGATTCGAGTGGCTTGACTTGGCACATGTTCACGCATGTAGTTGAAACAAAATCAACATAGCCTCCACGATATTTATGTTCATGGTGAATTATATCCTACTCATGCTTGCACTCAGTGTTGATTAATTTTAATGCATGTTCATGACTGTTTCCGCTCTCTAGCTAGTCGCTTCCCAGTCTTTTTCTAGCCTTCACTTGTACTAAGCAGGAATACAACTTGTGCATCCACTTCCATAAATCCCAAAGTTATTCCATATGAGTCCACCATACCTTCCTATATGCGGTATCTACCTGCCGTTCCAAGTAAATTTGTATGTGCCAAACACTAAACCTTCGACTGAAATTCTGTTTTGTATGCTCAAATAGCTCATGTATCAACTAGGGTTGTCTATATCTTCCATGCTAGGCGGGTTATTCTCAAGAGGAGTGGACTCCGCTCCTCACTCATGAGAAAATGGCTGGTCACCGGGATGCACAGTCCCATGCTCAAACCAAATCAAAATAATTGCAAACAAAACTCCCCCAGGATTGTTGTTAGTTGGAGGCACCCTGTAAGTGCATCTAGTGCCCCTTAGTGATTTTGGTGTATTGAAGACTTATAGGTTAAGGGACTAGTACGTTTGTGAGTGTACACAGGTCTATAAGTCTATGAGGAGTTTGATATTTACAGAGAAAGTCGACCCCTAAAAATGAAGTTCTTCAACTGAAGACTTTGGTATTCTGAAGACTTTCTGAAGACTTTGAAAGTGAAGAAATTGGTGTGACCTTGAAGACTTGATATTCATTTGAGGAACATGAAGCATGAAGACTTTTGTTTTCGTAGTTTCGTTTTTCTCTTTCTTAAGTCATAGGAAACACCGTACTGTTAAAGGGGGTCGAGGAAATACTAAGGAAAAATTTCCATGTGATGCTCAACTCAAAATCATACACCTACCAATCCCTTGAGTGAAGCCTTTGAAATCTCATACGATTCGTCAATTTCTTGATGATGAGACGAAGTTCTTCTGGTCACTGAGGAATTTGTTCTGACTGAGGAGTTAGGAATTCGCCAATGCGGACTGCCTACACAGTGAGGAACATGATAGCCCTGAGGAATTTGAGATTCAAATTTCCGACCGTTGATGTGCTACGCGCCAGCTGTACCAAAATATCTTATCCACCTAACGGTCATATCATTGAAAGGCATTTATGTCTTATCATGTCGGGCTGCTCCCTAGGCTATAAATAGCCGCCCCCTACAACCACTAGCTGGTTGGCTGCTCCGCAAGAAACTGACACTTGTCAATTGAGAGCATCCCATCCTCCGAGGACTTTGAGCGAAAATCATCGAGTGAGGAAAACCCAAAACCAAACCCCTACAAACCCAAAGTGATTGAGCATCACTGAAGAGATTGATCCTGCATGGATCCGACGCTTGTTACCTTTGAAGACTGTGCTTCTTCCATACGGTTAGGCGTCATGGTCTAGAGCATCCAAGAGGAATTGTGGATCGCCGAGTGACCGAGTCTGTGAAGGTTTGGAAGTCGCTCAAGACTTACCATGAAAGTGATTGGACGAGGTCTGTGTGACCTTAGTTCAAGGAGAATATGGTGAGGACTTGGTGTCCTGAGCTGCGTGCTTTCGAGATCGGGTGTCCGGACTGTGTGTCCTCGAGTTTAAATACTCACCGCTCCAACAGACGTATAACCGAGACAGCAGTTGGAACTGGTCTACCAAATCATTGTCTTCACCAACCTTCTGGTTCTAATTCCTCAACCCATTCATTTCCTCATTCTTGTGTTGAGTGTTTGTTCATATCTGTGTTTGAAGACTTTGATCAAGACTTTCTCAATTTCCTCAGTTCAATTTCTTCATCTGTTTGTCTTCATCTTGTGTTATCCCGTGATTACGCTTTTCAGATTCGTGCTTGTCTTCATTTCATCATGATGACCATGCACGTGATTCTGTGATGCTTACTTCGAGTACTTATTCCCTTGCAAGTAGTTCTTCGCTAAGGAATTTCCTCACCGGCAAATTCCTCAGTGAAGAATTCATAAAAATCGCCTATTCACCCCCCTCTAGTCGATATAACGCACTTTCAACTGGTATCAGAGCAAGGTACTCCCTTGTTCTGTGTGATTTTGGTTTAACCACCTGGAGTTTTAGTTATGTCGACCGCATGTATGATCAAGGTCTCGGCTGGGTGTCCTACCTTTGATGGGACGGACTACCCCTACTGGAAGAACAAGATGCGAATGCATCTTGAGGCAATTGACAATGATCTCTGGTATGTTGTGAAAAATGGTGTTCCCTCTGTCTCACCCTCACTTAATGCTACCGATGTGAAGAGATTCAAGCAACTCGATTCTCAAGAGAAGAATATCATATGTGGCCATCTGAGTAAAGGACAGTATGGAAGAGTGAGTGCTTTGGAAACTGCTAAGCTTATCTGGGATAGGCTGTCCAAAGTAAATGAAGGAGTCTCAACTCAGCGTGACTCTCAAGTTGATGTTCTTCGAAATCTCTTCAACCGCTTCAAAAGACTCGACAATGAAAATGTCCAACAAACCTTCGATCGCCTCACTGACATCTCAAATGAGCTTCAAGCACTTGGTGCCACTGACATCACCGATCATGAGGTGGTGAAGAAACTGTTGAGATCGCTTGATTCCTCATTTGATACTCTGGCACTGATGATACAAGAACTTGCTGACTACAAGTCTCTTGATCCCGCCGATATCCTCGAAAGGCTAAATACTCACGAGTTCCAGCTTGCTGAAAAGAGAGATCTCTATGGTTCGAGCTATGGCAAACCACGTGCCCTGAAGGCCAAGGCCGCGTCTGAATTTGAATGTGAAGATTCTGGTAGTAGCCTTGGTGATCCTGAAGAATTGAGCCAGGAGCTAGCACTACTCGTGAAGAAATTCCAGAAGTTCTCAAGACGTGGTCGCTTTGGAAAATCCTCAAGAAGCAGTGATTCCTCATCCAGTGACTATAAAAGAAGGCTATTCCACAAATGCAAGAAACCTGGTCACTATATTCAAGATTGTCCTCAGTGGGAAAAGGAATTAAAGAAGAAGAAATACAAGGATTACAGTTCTGATGATGCTAAGAAGAAGAAGAAATCGTCAAAATCTTCATCATCAAAATCCTCGAAGTCTTCATCTCACAAGAAGAGCAGCTCCAAGAAGGCTCAGGCATTCATTGGCAAGGAAATGGACTCTGAGGCTGAATCTAAGGAACATGAAGAAGAGGAGGCATCTGAGGAGTCCGAATCTGGTGTGGCGAGTCTGGCTTTCGCTACTGCTTTCGTCAGCAAGTCAATCTTCAACACTGAAGAAACTGACCTCACCAACAAGCCTGACGAAGATATTGATGACTATGCTCCCACCTATTGCTTCATGGCAAAAGGTGCAAAGGTACTCAAATATACCTCCTCTGAATCTAGTGAAAATGAATCTGATGATGATCTCAAGCCCAGCTACTCTAAACTTGCTAAGATTGCTGTAAAGCAACAAAAGGCTTTGGAAAAGGTTCAAAACATGCTAGACAAAAGTGATGATATGTTGGGTGAAGAAATGGATCGCACTAAAGCCCTGACTGAAAATCTTCAGAGACTTCAGTCTAGGTTTGATAGCATTCAAGGTCATCATAACACTCTCTTATCTGATCATGAGAAACTTTCTTATGAATTTCTTCAAAGAAAGCAAGATCTTGAGAAGCTAAGAGTGAGTTATGAAGATCTTCGAAGAGCGCGATTCATTGCTAGCTCAACAGATCAGCGCTTCTCGTGAAGAATTTGTTCCTCCATGCTTAAAGTGCATTGAACGTGAATCGCTAATTCTTCACCGAATGTTCAAATGCTTCAACTGTTACAAATTCTTCACATGCCTCTGCTATCATTAATTCCTCATCGAGGACATTGCTAGTATCACCGACGATACGCAGGGTTGAAGGAATTGTACATGATGAGCATGTACAAAAGCCTCAAAGGGCATCGACTCTTTGTGATGTGCTTAAAAGCAGATCCTCAACGAAACCCTAGGAAAGAGGGTATTGCCTTTAAGAGGAAACTCAATGCTGATGGAACATATTGGAAGCCCGAGCGGTACCCCAAAACCTCATGGGTTCTGCAAAGGGACCTCCAGTTGATCCATCTAACTTATCGGCTTTACATGTGAATCTCCTCATTCTTCCGATGAGTCATTTGACTCCAACTATAAACTGTTCAAAAATCAGAATGGTGAAGTATTTGCTAGATATGTTGGCACTAACTGCAGGAACGGTTCTCCTATGAAGAAAATCTGGGTTCCCAAGAAATGCCTTGAAAGTCTTCAGGTGAATGTCCTCATGACACCACCTGTGAAGAATAGGAACCCCAGATCAAATTCTTCATATGGACCAAATTCTTCATATGGATCCAGGTCCTCATACGGACCAAATTCCTCACGTGGATCAAATTCCTCAAAAGGATCAAAGTCCTCATATGGTTATCATCGTGCTAACAACTCTGTTTCGCAGGGTAGAGCTAAGGGCTATGAATATGTGCATTATTCTTCAAACCATTATGTTCATAAGTCCTCGAAGAATTTCTCTACTTATTCATATGCTTACCCTAACCCCTCTTATGTGAAACGAAATGGTTTGGCCTCTATGCCACCATTCTCTTATGGTGCTCGCAGATTGATGAACTCTTTGCCACCCCTTCAGATGTGGGTGGTGAAGAAAAAGAACTAATCTCGTCTGCAGGGTCAGGTCTCCAGACGTGCTTTAACGTCTGAAGAATTTGCTGGGGACCTGACAAACATTGCCTGAAAGGACGCAGGCGAATCAAGAAGAAATGAATTTCATTTCACACGTCCTCCTACTGCTATATCTGTTTACTGCTTGATGAAATTCATCTAATGATCTTGATATCATATTCTTCACTGATGAAGTATATGAGATCGTAAGTTGCACTAATTCATCTGCAGGATGATCAACCCAAAGCCACTGAGTGGGTTCTCGATAGTGGATGTACAAATCACATGACTGGTGACAAGAATCTATTGATGGATGCTCCCTTATCACCGTCGCATCTGAAGCATATCATCTTTGCTGACAAAGGCAAAAGTCAGGTATTGGGTCTCGGTAAGGTTGCGATCTCTAAGGACATGCACATGGACAAAGTCATGCTTGTTGAGTCCTTAGGATACAACCTCATGTCAGTCTTAATGCTTTGTGATCTTGATATGGTTGTTGTCTTTGGCAAGTATCGTTGTGTTGTGATTATGGAAGCTGACTATTCCAAAGTCTTCGAAGGCTTTAGGAGAGGAGACTTGTATATTGTTGATTTCTCTACAGGACCACAACCAGCCGTGTGTCTACTTGCAAAAGCTTCAGAAGGCTGGCTATGGCATCGACGACTTGGTCACGCAGGCATGTGGAATTTGCACACGCTTGCGAAGAAGAAGCATGTCATTGGCATTGAGAATGTCAAATTCCTCAAGGATCACTTGTGTGGTGCCTATGAAGCTGGAAAAATGACCAAGGCCAAGCATCCAGCGAAGACTATCATGACCACTACTCGTCCATTCGAATTGCTTCACATGGACCTCTTTGGACCTAATCATTACTCAGCAGTCACTAATGATGCATCTCTATATGGCTTTGTTATTGTTGATGATTACTCTCGTTACACATGGGTACACATTGTTACTTACAAACATGAAGTGCAGGAAGTCTTCAAACGATTTTCCTCGAGGGCTTCAACCAACTTTGGTGTGAAGATCAGGCACATCAGGAGTGACAATGGAACTGAGTTCAAGAATTCCGGTCTTGATAACTATCTTGATGAACTTGGTATTACTCATGGGTTATCGGCTCCCTATACTCCTCAGCAAAATGGCGTCGTGGAGCGCAAGAACAGAACTCTTGTTGAGATGGCTCGCACTATGCTTGATGAATACAAAACGCCTCATCGTTTTTGGATTGATGCAATTGATACTGCTTGCCACATCATCAACAGAGTATATCTTCACAAATTCTTCAAGAAGACTGCCTATGAACTCCTCACTGACAAGAAACCCAATGTGAGTTATTTCAAAGTCTTCGGTGCTAAATGTTGGATTAGAGATCCTCATCACAATGCTAAATTTGCACCGAAAGCACATGAAGGTTTTATGCTTGGTTACGGAAAGGACTCGCACACCTACAGAGTCTTCAACATCGCCCTTCACAAGATTGTCGAAACTGTAGATGTGCGGTTCGATGAAACTAATGGCTCGCAAAGAGAGCACCTACCTTCTGTGATAGATGAACCAGCACCTGAGGATTCTATCAAGTTCAAAGTGACTGAGGATGTCATTCCTACTGAAGAATCTGCTGAAGAATTCATTCCAGTTCATGAAGAACGTCGAGCTGATGCACCTGAAAATAATCCTGAAGAAAATGGTGCTGAAGAAAATGCTGATCAAATTCCTTGACGACAACCAGCTCATCCTCGCGTTGCAAAAGAAGTGCAAGTGGAAAAGATCATCAATGACATTAAAGCACCAGGTCCTCTCACACGCTCAAAAGCTTCACATTTATCTAACTTTTGTGGGCACTATGCTTTTGTCTCTATCACAGAGCCCACTAAGGTAGATGAAGCATTTCTGGAGCCGGAGCGGATTCAGGCCATGCAAGAAGAATTAATCAGTTCGATCTCAACAATGTCTGGGAACTGGTCAAACGTCCAGATCCTCGCAAGCATAATATCATTGGCACAAAGTGGATCTATCGCAACAAGCAAGATGAAAATGGCCTTGTGGTGAGGAATAAGGCACGACTTGTAGCTCAGGGCTACACACAGGTTGAAGGAATTGATTTCGATGAAACTTTTGCACCTGTTGCTAGACTTGAGGCTATTCGCATATTACTTGCTTATGCTAACCATCATGATATCATTTTATATCAAATGGATGTGAAAAGTGCATTCCTCAATGGTAAGCTTGAGGAAGAAGTATATGTTGCTCAACCCCCAGGTTTTGAAGATCCAAAGAATCCTGACAAAGTCTTCAGACTCAACAAGGCTCTCTATGGCCTCAAGCAAGCCCCTCGAGCGTGGTATGATACATTGAAGGAATTATTCATGAAGAATGGCTTCACACCCGGTTCACTCGACCCTACTCTCTTTACTAAATCTTATGATGGTGAACTGTTTGTGTGCCAAATATATGTTGATGATATTATCTTTGGCTGTACTGACCAACGTTATAGTGATGAATTTGCCTATATGATGAGTGAAGAATATCAAATGTCTATGATGGGAGAGTTGAAATTCTTCTTAGGTCTTCAAATTAATCAACAACAAGAATGGCATATTCATATCTCAGAGAAATACCTCAAAGATGTCTTGAGGAAATTGGCATGCAAGATTGCAAAGGCGTCAAAATTCCTATGCCCACAAATGGCCATCTATGCATCGATGAAAATGGTATTGACTTGATCACAAGGTATACCGCCCATGATTGGTTCTTTATTGTACTTATGTGCATCTAGGCCAGATATAATGCTTAGTGTTTGCATGTGTGCCCGATTTCAAGCTGCACCAAGGAATCACACCATAAGGTCTGTGAAGCATATTCTTTGATATCTAGCTCACACACCAACACTAGGATTATGGTACCCCAAGGGCTCTGCTTTTGATCTCATTGGATATTTCGACTCGACGATCTTTGGTGATCGTGTGGACCGCAAGTCAACATCTGGCACTTGTCATTTCCTCGGACGATCTTTGGTCGAAGAAACAGAACTGCGTATCACTGTCTACTGCGGAAGCTGAATACATTGCTGCTGGCTCTTGCTGTGCTCAACTATTATGGATGAAGCAAACTCTCAAGGACTACGGCGTCAATGTGAAGAATGTGCCTCTCTACTGTGACAATGAGAGTGCCATCAAGATTGCTCACAACCCAGTTCCGCACTCAAAGACAAAGCACATTCAGATTCGTCATCATTTTCTTCGTGATCATGTGTTTAAGGGCGACATCTCCATTGAGCACGTGAAGACTGAAGAACAGCTAGCTGATATCTTCACTAAGCCCTTGGATGAGAAGAGATTTAGCAAGTTGCGGTGTGAGCTAAATATCTTAGAATCTTCAAATGTTCTTTAAAAAGGACACACATCCTGACACTTACGCAAAATTGATGACTTAGATGTGCAACACATGAAGAAACGTTTTTCTTCAATCAATGAAGAATAACACTCTAAGTGTGAAGAAATTAATGAAGAATTTGATTTTCAGAACCCTACGACAATTGTACGCGGTGTCTGAAATCATCATTCTTATACGGTGGGACACGCCACCACAAAAGTTGAAAATCTTCAATTTGAGTTTTTCCTCAGTTTTGAAATTCTTCATTTTTTCAAATTCTTCAACTTTGCAAAATCTTCACTGTTTCCGTCGTTTTTCTTCATTCGCTATATATATATATGGGTTTATGTCCTCTACAGCATTCACTTATGGCTATTTCTTCAAGTTGCTTTTTCTGCTAAGTGAATGTGATCGGACCCTTCCCCCTCTATGCTATACTCAACCCAATCTATTCACAAATTCTTCATGTGCGTTCTATTTGAAACTCGTTCAAAATCTTCACTGTGTCCTTCTCAGCTGAAGAATTTGCGAATGGAACTTTAAAACTGATCTTATCCAAACTTTCGGTTTTGCCGCTCAAACCGTTTCGCATCCCACGATGCAATATTCTATTCACCCATGATCTAACACGATCTCCACTACACAGTACGTGGGTGACACATGTCGTGAGAAGGAGAAAGGGCAGGGGCACGTTCGTCCCATATCTTCAGGCGAACAGTTTTTCACCATGGCTATAAATACCCCCTCTCCCCTTCCTCACTTCTTTTACTCCGCTCGACCGTTCTCTCTCCCGCTCGAGCTTCTCAAACCCTAGCGCCGCCGCTACTCCATCGTCGCTGGTGAGGAAGAGTTTCGCTGCCTCGACCTCGTCGCCATCGTACTCGCGCCGGTTGCGGAAATCCTCACTCCGCCGCCGCCGTAGCTATCTTCCTCCGCCGAGTTAGGGCGTGGAAGATCTGAACAGACGAGCTTCACATCTACACCACCCAGTTCATCGTGTTCTTCATTTAGGGTAATTAAAAGTTACTTTTACTGCCCTCGTTGATCCAAATTTTCACTACAAAATCTTTAAAGGTGTTTTATTCTTCAAATCCTCACACACAAACACCTCACTAGTTATATGCTCTTGATTAGTTTCTCTAAGCATCATTTTTCTTCAAGATTCCTCAATTGTGTGGATCTTCGATCTGTACAACTCTGGAACCTAAGACAAAGAACGCTTAGTGAAATTCTTCAAGGCTCATCCGTCAAATTCCTCAAAACTTGTTCTTTTGAAAACCTTACGAGAACGATATGACCTCTCCAAATTCCTCGCAACTATACTCTGCTCACAGTACTCATGTCCGCCGCTGAATCACTAGGTTCTCATCAACTTAACTCATTTGCAGCGTTCCTCGAAGAAAAGTTGCATACTTCTTCAGAGAATTCGATCGTTCAAATTCCTCAGCTGAAGAATATGGGAAAAGGAAAGAAGCCTCAGAAAGGAGGAAAGAAGCCTGAGGTCATGACTGCTTTCGAGATACCTGAGGACATCTATGCTAATTACTGCACACCTGATGAAGCCAAGTTTGGCAAGGAAAACAAAAATCAGCGCAAGGTGCGCATTCAGAGGATTGAACGGAGATGGTCAAGGGAATGGAGGGAGTACAGGTATGTTACTCCAAAGTACATGAGGAAATTCGCCCTCAATCCTCCATGCCCAAGAGCTCCATTGGCACCTGGCCAAGTAGCTGACCCCACCAGCATCAAGTGTGGTGAGGATTTTCCTGAAGAATGGGCCAAGCACCAAGCCAAATTGGCAAGACAAGCCAAGGAGGCTGTGAGGAAATTCAATGAGGGTTATGCCACTGCAACAGCCACTAAGGCCGCTGCTAAGCCAAGAAAATCTATGGCAAAGAAGCCCGCACACAAGCCAAGTGCTTCACCAGCTGCGCCCTCACGACCAATTTCCTCAGCAACGCCCTCACGGCAAATTCCTCATGCTGCTCCTGCTCCACCAAAGTCCTCAGCAGCTCCTTCAAAGTCCTCAGCACCTGTGCATCTGGCCATGTGCCAAAGGACTGCAGGTTTCTCTATTGCCTCTGGTGTCTCAGCAAGTTCCTCAGCTGCACCAAATTCTTCATCAGGCCCCACACTGCTGAAGACCAAAGCAACAGCTGGACGAGGTCCTTGGCCAAGTCCGAAGAAGAAACAGGTTGCTTTCCATGTGCCATCTGATGATGAAGCTTCTGATGATGAACTTGCAGAAATCATCAGAGACCGACAAGTGAAGGCCGCTATAGCCAAAGGCACATCTGTGCCACTGCTTTTGGATCCAAAGAAAATCCTCGACTACATTGATCTCTGGCACAAGGATCCTGACACCCCTATGCCTGACTTTCATCTGACTCCTGAACAAATTCATATGCTGACCCATTTCATCAGTGAAGAGAAATGGAAGTTTGAAAAGGCACGACAAATCAAGAAAGCTCAATTCAGGAAAAAGAAGTTCCTGAAGAAAAACGTTGTCAGAATGTCATCTGAGGAACTTCTCAAAATCCAGACTGAAATCCAAGCCCTCAGCAAAAACTTTGATGCTTATTATGCTGATTGGCAAGGAGCCAAAGTGAGATTCGTCAACCTGACGAGAAATTCACCAATGTTGCAGCTCCAACGCAACAAGAAATCCCTCAGGCTGCAGCCTCTGCTCAGCCTGCTGAAGAACATGCCAAGATCGCCGATGAGTTTCAACTGCGATGACAATGCTAGTTCCAGGCTGATGACTCCATTCCGGCCACCGAAGAAATTGCCGTGGCATCCACTAGTGGTGCGCCTGAAGAAACTGAAGAGATCAGGGCAACTGCATCAGTTGCGCCTGAGGAAATTCAACCAGATTCCTCAGCTCCTCCCGCGCCTACACCAACTCCTATCCTTCCATCTGCATCAGATGTGAAGAAGATAAAGGCTGCAGAGCGAGCTGCAGTGAAGAAAAGGAAGGCATCAGCTGCGTCAAATTCTTCGGCTGCGAAGAAAATGAAGCCAATGACCAGCTCATTTGAAAATCCAATTGATGTTGTTTCGATTTCCTCCATGCCATCAAAGGACCTTGTTCCTTTTGGTGAAGACTATGAGATCCCAAGCGGATCTGATGAAGAAAATCATTCTGCTGCTTCGTCAGAGCAGATTGATGAAGAAATTGAGGTGGATGAAATCCCTTCAACACCAATCATTTCCTCGCCTATGCCTCAGTTCACAGCTGAAGAGGCTGGTGTTGAGGAAATTGAAGATGAAGACGTGGACATTGGATGCACCACGCCAGTGATGAATGATGACTTTTGGGAAAGTCAGCATCCAAATTCACCACTATTCACCCCAATTCAGCAAATTCCTCAGTCCCCTGCACCAACAGTTCAACTGGGCTCTGAAGAAACTCATCCCACTTCATCTGTGCATGAAAAAATTCCAGCCACTAGTGCTGATGAACCTGCTGCTGCTGATCCTCAGACTGCACATGAAGAGGAACTAGAAATTCCTCAGCCTGAAGAACCTGAGCTCGCGATCCCTGAGGTGGTAATGCAACTCACTGACACCCCTCTGCCAAAGCCAAAGGATCCGTTCTCACGAAAGCAAAAGTTCAAGGCTGAAGACTTCTTTGGCGAGCATGTTTAATTCACTGACTACAATCCGTATGACTCGCTCGCATAAGGAAGAGGCGTTTCTGGACTGCTAGTCAAGCCAACTTTTATTCCTCTGTGCTTTTCAACAAGGACAAAATCTTCGATCATGCACATATTCCTCACGTGGACATGGAATCTCTGCCAGGCTTCGAGCCAGTCCTCAGTGTTCTTCACGATGCAGGACTACTGAATTTCTGCACTGACATCTCGTGATTGGAATGAAGAACTCATTCTTCAATACTATGCGACATCGCATATCACCGAGACGTCAAGATGTGAACTCATGGGTGTTGGACTGGATGTCCGAAAACACTCACTACAAGGCACCAAAGAATGAATTGCTTCGTGTCCTTCCCTCGATCCTCCCTTGACGGTGCATCGTTGCATCTACTGATGAACCTGAATCGACAAATCACTATATGCAAGTCTTGATGAAGCCATTGAAGCGTGGCAGGCCCCACTTAACCAAATTCCTCGTCAAGGAATTATCAGATGTGCTGGGACTGTCTATCGCATTCTGACGAAGACAATGAGTCCTATCAAAGGCCACGACTCAAATGATGAAGAAGTCGCTGGCATCATGAAGAATATGCTTTTCAACATCATTCATGGCGTACCCGTCAACTTCTATGAGTTCTTCATGAGGACTCTGGCCAACATTGCTATGTCACCATTTGAGCTGAAGCCTTATGCGCTTTGGATTATGAGATTCATCAGGGCAAGGTCTTCACTCAATTACAAAGCTGATACTCTGAACCACTGCAGCTACTTGCCTCCAATTGAAGTCCTCAAACGGACAGTTTCCTCAGCTGATGACAAAGGCAAGGCCGCTGCTGTGATAGATGAAGGCATTCATCCATTGGATGGTCAATTTCGCAAGGCAGCATCCTACTCTACCAATGACGACTCTGCCACACATGACTCTGCCGCCAATACCTCGGCCAAGCAAAATCCTCAAGCTACAAAGACTGTGGTGATGATCGATCGTGAGTTACTCCTCGGTCTTCATCGGAAGGTTCATCGCAATCATAAATGGGTCAGCGTCGACTTGGTTCAATTCTTCACAACATGACCTCAACACACAATGCGGTGAAGAAAAACCAATACTACCTTCATGAGACCTTCAACCGCACCTGGGCTGTCCTCACTCATGTCTATAGCGCTGAAGAACTGGAGACAATGGGTCTCAAGGAAGAATTTGACTGGTCTGCACCTCCGCCGAAGAAATTCAAGAGGGTCAAGGTTCCTCCATTGGTGGCCAGCTCTTATTCTTCATCGCGTGACACTGATGAAAATGAAGACTTGGACGACACTGCGGCAGGCCCTACTACAACAACCGACCCCGACAACGCTGGTGCTCCTCCATCAACTTGACATTCTTCAGGGGCGTTAGTCCTCAGTTTCGATCCTTTTGGTCATTCGATGACAAAGGGGGAGAAATTTGAGTTAGTCTTCAAGCGGGTCTATTATATGGGCAATTTTTTTTGCTAAGTTACAACTCTCGTTCTTCTGAAACTTTTATTGGATCGAGTTGTAATCTTAAACCCGATGGTGCTCTGATACTTTTGATGTGTTCCTCTGCATGCTTATTCCTCGCTATATGCTAATACACGCATGCTGAATTACATCAGTCACCATATTTCATCATGCATTTAAAATTCTTCATATTATATGTCAAATGCGTGTATGAATTACAAGATATAGGGGGAGATCTCCATGATTCAACTCTTCAAATGTGCATTGCCTCAAAAGCAAATTCCTCACTATGCACATCTTCAGGGGGAGTTCTTCTATATCTTGCAATCAAATTCCTCAGTATCAGTATTTACACTTCATATGTTTATCCCCGTTGAAAATTTAACCTATATTGTCATCAATCACCAAAAAGGGGGAGATTGTAAGTGCATCTAGTGCCCCTTAGTGATTTTGCTGTATTGAAGACTTATAGGTTAAGGGACTAATACGTTTGTGAGTGTACACAGGTCTATAAGTCTATGAGGAGTTTGATATTTACAGAGAAAGTCGACCCCTAAAAATGAAGTTCTTCAACTAAAGACTTTGGTATTCTGAAGACTTCCTGAAGACTTTGAAAGTGAAGAAATTAGTGTGACCTTGAAGACTTGATATTCATTTGAGGAACATGAAGCGTGAAGAATTTTGTTTTCGTAGTTTCGTTTTCTCTTTCTTGAGTCATAGGAAACACCGTCATCGTTAAAGGGGTCGAGGAAATACTAAGGAAAAATTTCCATGTGATGCTCAACTCAAAATCCTACACCTACCAATCCCTTCGAGTGAAGCCTTTGAAATCTCATACAGTTCAGTCAATTTCTTCAAAGGATGAGACGAAGTTCTTCTAGTCACTGAGGAATTTGTTCTGACTGAGGAGTTAGGAATTCGCCAATGCGGATTGCCTACATAGTGAGGAACATGATAGCCCTGAGGAATTTGAGAGTCAAATTTCCGACCGTTGATGTGCTACGCGCCAGCTGTACCAAAATATCTTATCCACCTAACGGTCATATCATTGAAGGAATTTATGTCTTATCATGTCGGGCTGCTCCCTAGGCTATAAATAGCCGCCCTCTACAACCACTAGCTGGTTGGCTGTTCATGAGGAACCTGACACATGTCAATTGAGAGCATCCCATCCTCCGAGGACTTTGAGCGAAAATCATCGAGTGAGGAAAACCCAAAACCAAACCCCTACAAACCCAAAGTGATTGAGCATCATCAAGAGATTGATCTGCGTGGATCCGACGCTTGTTACCTTTGAAGACTGTGCTTCTTCCAGACGGTTAGGCGTCATGGTCTAGAGCATCCAAGAGGAATTGTGGATCGCCGAGTGACCGAGTATGTGAAGGTTTGGAAGTCGCTCAAGACTTACCACGAGTGATTGGACGAGGCATGTGACCTTAGTTCAAGGAGAATACGGTGAGGACTTGGTGTCCCGAGCTGCGTGCTCAGAGATCGGGTGTCCGGACTGTGTGTCCTCGAGTTTAAATACTCACCGCTCCAACCAGACGTACAAACAGCAGTTTGAACTGGTCTACCAAATCATTGTCTTCACCAACCTTTCTGGTTCTAATTCCTCAACCCATTCATTTCCTCATTCTTGTGTTGAGTGTTTGTTCATATCTGTGTTTGAAGACTTTGATCAAGACTTTCTCAATTTCCTCGTTCAATTTCTTCATTTGTTTGTCTTCATCTTGTGTTATCCTCGTGATTACGTTTCAGTATTCGTGCTTGTCTTCATTTCATCATGATGACCATGCTCGTATTCTCGTGATGCTTACTTCGAGTACTTATTCCGCTGCAAGTAGTTCTTCGCTAAGGAATTTCCTCACCGCAAATTCCTCGTTGAAGAATTCATAAAATCGCTTATTCACCCCCCTCTAGTCGATATAACGCACTTTCACACCCGTTGTTTCGGGCAAGCCATGGATTGATGCTTGTTGGTGGTGGGGGAGTATAAACTTTACCATTCTGCTAGGGAACTGCCTATAATGTGTGTAGCATGGAAGATATCGAGATCTCTTGGTTGTTATGTTGACAATGAAAGTATGCGCCTCAAAATATTATTTATCTCTATTTCAAAACTCGAGCTCTGGCACCTCTACAAATCCCTGCTTCCCTCTGTGAAGGGCCTATCTATTTACTTTTATGTTGAGTCATCACCCTCTTATTAAAAAGCACCAGCTGGAGAGAACCGCTGTCATTTGCATCCATTACTATTAACCTATATTGAGTATGGCTATGACTGGATCTCTTTTACCATGAATTACAATGTTTAGTCAGTCCTTGATCTTCAGAGGTGCTCTGCATTTATGTTTTGCGGTCTCAGAAAGGGCTAGCGAGATACCATCTTGTTATATCATATTATGATTGTTTTAAGAAAGTGTTTTCATCCGAGATTTATTATTATTGCTCGCTAGTTGATTATGCCATTGGTATGAGTAAACATGAGACCTAAGTGTTATTGTGAATATGGTTAGTTCATAATCTTTGCTGAAAACTTGAATGTTGGCTTTACATATTTACAACAACAAGAGCAAACAGAGTTTGTAAAAGTTTTTATTTATCACTTTCAGTTTGTCAACTGAATTTATTGAGGACAAACAAAGGTTTAAGCTTGGGGGAGTTGATACGTCTCCAATGTATCTACTTTTCCAAACACTTTTGCCCTTATTTTGGACTCTAACTTGCATGATTCGAATGGAACTAACCTGGACTGACGTTGTTTTCAACAGAATTGCCATGGTGTTATTTTTGTGCAGAAATAAAAGTTCTCAGAATGACCTGAAACTTCACGGAGAATATTTTTGGAATTAATAAAAATACTGGCAAAGAATCAAGACCAGGGGCCCACACTGTCACGAGGGTGGGGCGCGCCCACCCCCGGGCGCGCCTGCCTCGTGGGCCCCAAGCTCCATGCACCTCAACCCCAACTCTATATATTCATGTTCGGGGAGAAAAAAAATTAGAGAGAAGGATTCATCACGTTTTACGATACGGAGCCACCGCCAAGCCCTAAACTCTCTTGGGAGGGCTGATCTGGAGTCTGTTCGGGGCTCCGGAGAGGGGAATCCGTCGCCGTCGTCATCATCAACCATCCTCCATCACCAATTTCATGATACTCACCGCCGTGCGTGAGTAATTCCATCATAGGCTTGCTGGACGGTGATGGGTTGGATGAGATTTATCATGTAATCGAGTTAGTTTTGTTAGGGTTTGATCCCTAGTATCCATTATGTTCTGAGATTGATGTTGCTATGACTTTGCTATGCTTAATGCTTGTTACTAGGGCCCGAGTGCCATGATTTTAGATCTGAACCTATTATGTTTTCATGAATATATGTGAGTTCTTGATCCTATCTTGCAAGTCAATAGTCACCTACTATGTGTTATGATCCGCAACCCGTAGTGACAATAATCGGGACCACTCCCGGTGATGACCGTAGTTTGAGGAGTTCATGTATTCACTAAGTGTTAATGCTTTGGTCCGTACTCTATTAAAAGGAGGCCTTAATATCCCTTAGTTTCAATAGGACCCGCTGCCACGGAGGGTAGGGCAAAAGATGTCATGCAAGTTCTTTTCCATAAGCACGTATGACTATATTCAAATACATGCCTACATTACATTGATGAATTGGAGCTAGTTCGTGTCACCCTATGTTATAACTGTTGCATGAGGAATCGCATCCGACATAATTATCCATCACTGATCCAATGCCTACGAGCTTTTCACATATTGTTCTTTGCTTAGTTACTTTTCTGTTGCCACTGTTACAATTACTACAAAACTACTACTGTTACCTTAGCCACCGTTACCGTTACTTCCATACTACTTTGCTACTAAATACTTTGCTGCAGATATTAAGTTTTCCTGGTGTGGTTGAATTGACAACTCAACTGCTAATACTTGAGAATATTCTTTTGCTCCCCTTGTGTCGAATCAATAAATTTGGGTTGAATACTCTACACTCGAAAACTTTTGCGATCCCCTATACTTGTGGGTTATAACCCAATAGCTATATCCCCAACATTAGGCCCCAGGTTGAATTGAACTTGTTCATATCAATCTTCAACACTTAGAAAAATTCCTTCCTCTTTACTCTTGCAAAATCTTATAACTCGCCATGACGTCATCTTCTAGGTTCTTGATAACCGCCGTGACGTCATCTGTCATTAATATTTGCACAAGGCCTAACTCTTAATAAATCTTTTCTTTAATGAATCTCCGAAAAACGCGCCATCTGCGCCTGTCATATCCATTTTTTGGCCTCCTCGATCCCCGCGCATGTCACTCATCCGTTGGCCTTATAAATAGGGCCGGGGGTCCCTTTCTCTTCTTCCCCTGTGCCTCTTCATCTTTGTCTTCCACCTCGCGACGCCCTAGCGTTCAGGCTCCACCGCCACCGTCGACCTTCGCTTCTGCTCCAACATTGGCCGTTGCATCAACCTGTTCGAATCAGATTTCTTCCACGCATCTCCGCTGTTCAGCTGCCATGGTTAGTTCTCCTTCTTCCTCTCTTCATAGATCTGCTAGGGTTTGAACGGAGTTCATCGAAGCTCGTCCTTGTTCTTGGTTGTAGCATTCATTTTTTGACCCAAACTCGGTACTCCTCCTACACCGCGGTAGTCGTAGCAATCCCTTTTACTATTTAGAATATTTCCTCCGTATAGGAAACGAATTCGGACCATGAACTGCCCAAGCACTGATTTTTTAGATCTGAATATTTTTTGTATTAACTGAAACGCGGTAGATCCAAAATCATATCATCAATCTGCGAAAATTGTTTTTCTCAATACTTAGCAATTTCTCCATCTCCAGATCTGCCCTTTCAATATCTGTATGGCCGGCATAACTCAGAAGTAGTAACCCGACAGGTATCATTAGTCCCCTTGCAAGCCGCCAATTGTTCCTCGTAACGTTGTGATGCAAATCTCTGGCTTAGTGCTTATGCATGCTTCATTTATCGTTTCCCTGTTAACCATAGGTCGGCTTACCCATGTCATATTGAACTGGCATAACCTTTCTTTCAGATTATTGATAAGATGGCAAGACATACACGTCTTGCAACTGGGTCAAGTCCCGGGTTACTGAAGAAGATTTGAACAACTTTGTCGCCACTGGCGCTTTAGCCAAGAAGGAGATCATCCATTGGAGAGCTCCTACTGGGGAAGTTCCTCCTCAACCAAAAGATGGAGAAATAATCGTTTTTGCTGACCACTTAGGCCGAGGATTCAGTCCACCCGGCTCAAAGTTTTTCCGTGATGTACTGCACTTCCTCCAACTTCACCCCCAAGACATCGGACCCAACTCTGTGTCCAATATCTGTAACTTCCAAGTATTTTGCGAAGCTTATCTTCAAGAGGAGCCCACTGTTGACCTATTCAGAGAATTTTATTACCTGAACCGCCAAACAGAATTCGTTGATGGGCCGTGTCAAGAACTTGGTGGAGTCTCTATTCAGAAAAGGAAGGATGTCAGCTTTCCCCATGCTAAACTGCACAGTCACCCCAAAGACTGGAACCAAACTTGGTTTTATTGTTAAGATACATCTCAAGATGGTGAGAATCCTCTGCCGGGTTACCATGAACATCGGCTTAGCAACACACATCCGCTCCCCCAGCGGCTCAGCTCGAGGGAAAGAGCCAAATACTCACCAGCCTTTTCAAAGCTTAGAGCCTTTATGGCAAACATCTTAACGGGCGTCGACTTTTCCCGGTGCTGGATATCTTGGAGTATCTTGTCGTTAAGCTGCCGCCCTGGCTTAATGTGTGAATATACTGGTGACGTAAATCATCCTCAACGCCATTGTAACATTCAGCTGTCTGATGCAGAAATCACTAAAGCCACTAAGAAGCTGCTGAATGAACCTGTAAAAGAGTGCAGCAAAACCGGACTTAGTCCATTCTGTTCTTTCAACCTGCCGCCAGTTGTAAGAATTTCCCCTCTAATGCTTAATCCATATTTTGATATCTACTTATGATCTTCTCAATCTTCACAGGCTGATGATCCATTTTGGAATAACAGAACATAGGATAAGCCGGCAAAACCGGCTCGCGTGAAAACCAAGGCTCACAAGAAGCCCACCAAGAAGAAGATTACCGAGTCCGCCGACTTAAACATTGATGATAATGACTATGATGACGATCATGAGTCAGAGGTAGAACTTGATTCTCTTGGATCCTTTTTTATACACCTCATTGACAATGATTGCTGTCAGGACAATGCAGAAGCTAGCCGTGCCGGTGACACAGAGGTAATTATTCTTTCTTCCGGCTCAGAACCTTTGCCAACACCAAAAACCCAACAAGCAAGCCGGAAAGTAAGCTTTTTTTACCCTCTAGCTCACTTGGATCCAAACTTTCTTTTGAAGTAACAGCAACATGAAGCTCGCCGCACGACCCGGCATAGCGGCAATGTGATAACTTCTGCCAGCTTACCAAACACTCCGCTTCGCAAACGCCGTCCAGAGGTCTTATATATTTCTGACATACTTTACCCGGAGGCGGGTTATTTTGGACAACCTCTTAACCCGTCTGATTCAAACTACCAGGGGACTTCTCATTCCTCCTCTAGCGAGTCAACAGGAACACAAATTCCATCTTTCAAGACTGTACCTGGGTAAGATCATTTTCAATTATTCCAACTTTTATACTTGATCATCACCTTGACTTGCTTTTACTTTTTATTTTTAGGGGCCAAGCTAAGCCCAGCAAGAAGGCCAGGCTAGCTAAGCCACAGACGATCTTAATCTGCCTGAACCGGAGAAGCAGCCAGAGTCTTCGTATCCTCAACAAACTGCGAAGGTCACCATTGATAACTCGCCTCCGGAAGATCGTGAAGCTTCCATGGACCATGTGGATGTTTAACCGACTACCTCCAAGCCGCCAAGCCCAATCAAACCTTCCGAAGAGAAGTTGATGATGTTGTTGTCACTGGCTTTGGTTTCACAGCTCCGGGTCAGCTAACATTTTATCCAAGCACAGCACTAAGGAGGAAATTGTTGCTGAAGACAAAGGCAAGTGGAAAACAGACTTGGGGAGCTATAGTCATTTCAACGCCCAAGATCTCCATTCTGGCTTTTTAAATCGCCTTTACACAAGCCGTGATTTTGAAGCCGGCATAGTGAATCTCATGAAGGAGCGATATGAGGTAAATACTGCAATCTATTATTACATAAATATCCTTCCCCTTAGCCGCCAAGTTTATTGAACATGATAGAATAACATGTGTTCTAAACTTCAATAATTGCATAGATCAACTCCTTCTAGCCCCCAAGGGTTGGCTTAATAAATATGTTGAGCCGGGACTTCTTAACCTAGCAATAATTAACATTGCGTCTGTAGCCCCCAGGGGTTAGCTTAACAAAATATGTTAATTCAAGACTAAGCATTCTCTAGATATCCATAATTCCAGTCATAGCCTTCATAAGCCATTTCATCCACATTTAGTCGGGTCAGCAAATAAATCCATGTTCTTAAAGAGCAATATGCATTAGCCTCCAAGTGCCAAGTGTAATACTTGTATTGTACTTGGGACTTAAAATAACTCCTTTGCATCTTATGTATTGTTTACCTTTTGTAGACTGAACTTAGCAGCAAAGAATCCCAAGTCACCGACCTCCAAGAAAATATTAAGTCGCAACAAGCAGAAACCTCCAAGGCCAAGGATGAGCTGACTAGTACCTTGGCTACCATGGAAAAAATGAAGGAAAACTTCAAGGCAGAACAAACAGGTTGGGAAACAGAGAAGGCAGCTCTGCTGAAAAGGGCTAAAGATGCTGAAGCGGCCCTTGAGCCAGTATCTTTAGAGCTTGCCGGCTTAAAACAGAAAATTAATGCCATGACTGCTGCTGTCTTTGGTAAAATAATTTCTTCTTATTCTTTGAACATTTGTTTATCCATCATGCTCCCGGCTTACAAACATCCCGAATACCGCAGGATCCCGGGTTACCCATCTGGGCTCAGATATGCGGATGAAGTTGAAGGCTACTTATACACTCATAGAGCAACTCTATACGGGCGCACAGCGAGCCATCTGCACAGCCACACACAACAAACAGGCTCCAACCCTTATCAAGGATATGTTGGACAAATTATCTATGCTGCCTGCACGGATTGGGGAATTGAAAAAATCAGCCACCAGAGCCGGTGCCCTTACTGCACTAACCCGGGCCAAAGCATGGCTAGTCGATCTTGAGCCGGCAGACTTAGCCAACGGCTGCCCAAGCATAAAATAAGATGGATAACCCTTTACTGCAGACGACTTCGCCGCTATTACTAGAGAAATGCGCACTTTGGCTAGCAAACTGGCTGAAGAAACTGATCTGACCCATTATCAGCCGGTTTATGATGCCAATAATAAGAAGGTGAAGGCGCCGACTCATGATGCTCCGGACCTGAATCCTCCAATCTGTAAGCACACTTATGCCCCTGATGTTGATCCATCCACACTTATAAGTGATGAAGCTGTCTTCAGAGCATTAATGGGGATCGACTGGTCGACCACTAACTTCCAGCCATTGGGTGAAGAGGAGGCAGATGAACCGGAAAAGGATGATCCTGAACCCTCAAGTCAGCAAGGCCAAGAAGAGTGAATCGCCGGGCGATTTATCTATTGGATCCTTTAAAAAACACTTTGATGATGTTTGGCTCACGGAGCTAGGTAATAGGGTAGTGAAACTTTAATCTGCCGTGCCATCGTGCATGTTTCTGTTTTGCACAATACTACGGATCCGCCAGTTTAAGAAAATATCACTTTATGCTTATGATAGTCTTGATTTATGCAGATCAGATTGATCATTGCCCTGCACATAAACAGATCACAAGTACCCTGTGTTGTATGTTTAAACTGTCGGCTTATGCAGTTAGAGTGTTTAGAGCTATAACTCGAAACATAAAGGTTTTATCCTCTGGTGACTTAGAGTCTGCCATCCTGACGGGTTGCAGAGACCCAAAAGATGCTTCAAGAATGAGCCATAAGTAGGGCAGCTTGGCCCGATTGTAAAAACCAGATGGCAAAAAAGAGATTATATAAAGAAAATAAATAAGAAATCAAAAAATTCGAGGCTTTTGCAGGCCGCCAAGCCAAAGTTTCTTCTTCAATGAAAGTAGCCTGAGCCACTGGAAGGTACGTGCTTTCCGTGAGCCGCCACTCACATTACCCAATCGACATTTGAACCCAGATAAGTTCAGGTCTTATTTAAAGATAGGCTTATCAGGAGTACGCGGGGTCAGAGTAGCAGCATGCCTCACGGGCCGATTTATCCAAGTTTCAAGGAAGGCAGCTTATGAAGCCTGGATCTATCCTGACTATTTGTAAGCCGTGCTCTCACATGACAAACCGGTGTTTTAACCTTAACAAGCTCAAGATCTTTGGTGAATACACCGTAAAAGATTGATTGTTAAGAGTTCGACGGGTCAATCGGGATTACCCGATGGAGTTGAAGCAGCTGGTTACAGGTAGGATGACCCGGAAAGGTTATGTTATCTTTGGTCGGATACGCCTATGTTTGAACAAGATAACCTGGTCAAGAGGGTAGTCACGCTATGTTCTCTTTGGTCGAATACGCCTATGTTTGAACAGGAAGCCCCCAAGTGACATACTTACGAATTGTGCTTGTCGGGGACCTATGTTTGAGCTGTGATGTGCATCCAACTCTCTATGGTCCCTGTAGTTTGGGCATCAAGCCTCTTAAATGAACATGTAATAAGATGATAAAGACTCAGCTTCGAAGGAGTGAAATGACAGAGGCCCTGAATTATCAGGGATGCCGGCTTTATTATACTGTTTATAATATATACACCATTAGACTATGTACATCATGAGAGCCTGTGGCTCAAGTATAGTAGGGCCGAAGATGAGCAATATTCCACGGCCAACGGGTCTCCTCCTCCGACTTACGTGAGTCCTTGTGGTCTCGAACATCGATAAGATAGTATGACCCATTATGCAGATTCTTGTTGACCACAAAAGGTCCTTCCCAAGGCGGTGATAGCTTATGCATATCTGCCTGATCCTGGATGAGCCGGAGCACTAAGTCGCCTTCTTGAAAGGTTCTGGTTTTGATCCGGCGGCTGTGATAATGGGGTAGGTCTTGTTGATAAATCACCGAACGAGCCGCCACGAGATCACGCTCCTCATCCAACAAGTCAAGTGCATCCTGACGCGCCTTTTCATTATCAGCTTCAACATAAGCCGCCACACGGGGTGAATCGTGACGGATGTCACTAGGGAGAACCGCCTCTGCCCCATAAACCATGAAAAAGGGTGTGTAACATGTAGACTTGTTGGGGGTTGTATTTATACTCCATAACACCGAAGGCAACTCCTCCACCCAACACCCCAACGTTCTTTGCCAAGGAACCATAAGCCGGGGCTTGATACCTCGCAGAATCTTTTGATTAGCTCGTTCCGCTTGACCATTGGATTGAGGATGAGCCACAGAGGAAACGTCAAGCCGAATATGCTCCCGTTGAAAAAATTCTTTCATAGCGCCTTTAGAGAGATCAGTACCATTATCTGTTATAATGTTGTGTGGAAAGCCAAAACGGAAGATCACCTTCTTAATGAATTGAACCATCATTGCTGTATCACACTTACTAACCGGCTCTGCTTCAACCCACTTAGTAAACTTATCAACTACCACCAAAAGGTAGGTCTTCTTATCCTTGGACCTCTTGAAAAGGCCCAACCATATCAAGCCCCCAAGTCGCAAACGGCCAAGTAATTGGAATCATCCTCAATTCTTGAGTCGGCACATGAGCTCGTCGCAAAAACTTCTGACAACCGTCACATTTACTGACCAAATCCTCAGCATCAGCATGAGCCGTCAACCAATAAAACCCATGACAGAAAGCCTTGGCTACAAGAGATTTAGCGCCGGCATGATGAACACAATCTCCTTCGTGAATCTCTCGTAGAATCTCACAGCCTTCTTCAGGAGAGACACAACGTTGAAACGCCCCTGTGACACTGCGATGGTGCAACTCCCCATTGACAATCAACATTGACTTAGACCGCCGGGTTATCTGTCTGGCCAATGTCTCATCCTCAGGCAACTCACCCTGGGTCATGTAAGCCAGATACATTACTGTCTAGTCAGGAATGGCATGAAGAGCCGCCACCAATTGTACCTCCAGGTCAGGGATAGCAAGATCCTCCTCTGTAGGTAATTTGATAGAAGGGTTAAGCAGAATATCCAGGAACGTGTTAGGTGGCACCGGCTTACGCTGAGACCCTAATCGTCTTAAAGTATCAGCCGCCTCATTCTTCCTGCGATTAATATGTTCAACTTGATAACCCTTGAAGTGACCGGCAATAGCATCTACCTCTCGGCGATAAGCCTCCATGAGTGGATCCTTAGAATCCCAGGTACCAGAAACTTGTTGAGCTACCAGATCTGAATCGCCGAAGCACCTCACCCGACTTAAGTTCATCTCTTTAGCCATCCGAAGACCGTGGAGCAAGGCCTCATACTCAGCTGCATTGTTAGTACAAGCGAACATTAACCGGAGAACATAAGAAAATTTATCACCTCATGGGGAAGTTAAGACAACTCCAGCCCCCGAGCCTTCCAACTGCCTAGATCCATCAAAGTGGATAGTCCAATATGTGTTATCCGGCTTTTCCTCAGGCGTTTGCAACTCCGTCCAATCATTGATAAAATCCACGAGTGCTTGTGACTTGATGGTCGTACGAGGCACATACTTCAAACCATGGGGTCCAAGCTCAATGGCTCACTTGGCAACCCGACCTGTGGCTTCTCTATTTTGGATGATGTCCCCCAAAGGAGCAGAGCTAACCACAGTAATGGGATGACCCAAAAATATTTCTTAAGCTTCCGGCTTGCCATGAAGACCCCATACACAAGATTTTACTGGTGCGGATACCTCTGCTTGGACTCAATAAGTACCTCACTGATGTAGTAAACCGGCCGTTGAACCGGGTACTCCTTGCCTGCCTCTTTCCTTTCCACCACAATAGCTACACTGACGGCCCGACCATTGGCAACCACATATAAAAACAGAGGCTCCTTATCAATAGGGGCAGCAAGAACCGGCGACTCAGCCAGTTGCTTCTTAAGCACCTCAAACGCTTCATTAGCTGCATCACTCCAGACGAAATTATCTGTCTTCTTCATCATCTAATACAGAGGAATAGCTTTTTCTCCCAGGTGGCTTATGAATCGGCTCAAAGCCGCTTTCCGACCCGCCAAGCGTTGGACGTCAGTAACACACTTTGGCTTAGCCAGGGAAGTAATGGCCTTGATTTTTTCCGGGTTAGCTTCAATACCTCGGTTTGAAACCAAAAAACCCAAAAGCTTGCCCGTCGGCACACCGAAAACACACTTGGCCGGGTTAAGAATCATATTATACACCCGGAGATTGTCAAACGTCTCCTTCAAATCATCAATCAGGGTGTCCTTCTTTCTGGATTTCACCACAATGTCATATACATAAGCATGGACATTACGCCCGATCTGATTGTGAAGGCAATTCTACACACACCGCTGGTAAGTCGCCTAGGCACTCTTGAGCCCAAAAGGCATAGACACATAGCAAAAGGCTCCAAATGGAGTAATGAAAGTTGTCTTCTCCTGGTCCTTAACCGCCATCTTGATCTGATGATAACCAGAATAAGCATCCAAAAAACTCAAACACTCACAACCCGCTGTAGCATCGATGATTTGATCAATACGAGGGAGAGCAAATGGATCAGCCGGACAAGCCTTGTTTAAGTCCATGTAGTCCACACACATTCGCCAAGTGCCATTCTTCTTAAGCACCAACACCGGGTTAGCCAACCACTCCGGATGAAAAACTTCAATGATAAACCCGGTCGCTAAGAACTGGGCCACTTCTTCACCAATGGCCTTCTGCCTCTCCTCGTTAAAACTACAGAGGAATTGCTTGACCGGCTTAAATTTTGGATCAATATTAAGAGTGTGCTCGGCGAGTTCCCTCAGTACACCTGGAATGTCTAAAGGCTTCCATGCAAAGATGTCCCGGTTCTCATGGATGAACTAGATGAGCGCGCTTTCCTATTTCGGATCCAGATTGGCACTGATGCTGAACTGCTTGGATGAGTCGCCAGGAACAAAATCAACAAACTTAGTGTCATCTGCCGATTTAAACTTGAACGCGGGATCGTGCTCCGTGGTTGGCTTCTTCAAGGATGTCATGTCCGCCGGGTCAACATTGTCATTGTAAAATTTCAACTCTTCTGTTGCACAAACTGATTCAACATAAGCAGCATCACCTTCTTCACATTCCAGGGCCACCTTGCGACTCCCATGCTATCGGTGTACAAAAGTAGGGGCACTCCTTTGTACCCCTTTACTTGTGCACGGACAATCAGAGCCGCGCCCACGGCCACGCTAAGCAGGGCAGAGGAGGGAAACCAGAAAGAAGCTAAAGCATAAGACAACCAAGGCAACGCCAAGACCAGGAACACAAGAGGGCAAGAAAGCGAGGTAGACTCCCTCGGCAAGTTTCTTGCCGAGGCAGCCTCCGCAGCCCCGGCAAGGGCCTTGCTAGGGCAGCCCGCCTCATGCCAACAGAGCGAGCCTCCCTTGAGCCCACGGTTTCCAACCCCACCAACTACATTGGAACCAGGGCTCGAGAGGCACCTCCGTGGTGGCATGCAGATCTTTGTCAAGATCATAAACACACAAGATCAGATGAGGATCAGAAGACGATGACCCTCGGCGGGATCCTCGCCAAGGAAATCCACACTTGCCGGGGACGACTGCGACGCCACGGCAAGACCTTTGCCGGGCCCCCGGCAAGGCCCTTGCCGAGGGTGCCAGCAGGGCCACTGCCAGGCCCGCACCAGCCAAGGCTCCGCCGCTGTTCGCCTGCAGCTGCCAGCCCAAACAGCTGGGCAGGCATCTGCGTGGCAACACGCGGCTTCCAGACCAACTCAGCAAGCACCTGCGTGGTGGCATGCAGATCTTCGTGAAGACCCTGCCACCACGCCACCTCGGCAGCCTGCCTGCCTACATGGCACTACACACATCGCTGGCCTGGGCGCGTGTCGAAGCGAGACGGAGCAGCGACGGACGGGGCTGGCCTCGTTCCCGTCCCTGATAAAGCTAATGGACACCTAAGTAGCGCATTAAATGCACTTTGTCCCATAATTCCGGGCGATAAGCTCGCGCACTGTACACCTTTCCACCTCCTGTGTGCCACTGTGGCAACCCCTTTTCGACTATAAAAGGAGGCCCGATGCATACTGGAGGGGGATTCGACTCTTTGGAACTACGCAGCCACCGTAGCTAGTTTGAAAGCTCAAGAACACTCAATACATCCACCAAAGCAGGACTAGGGTATTACGCATCCTCGCGGCATGAACCTGGGTAAATGATCTTTGTGCTAGCTCCTGGACCTGCTCTTCTCACAACCCCGCGCCCGCCGACCATAGAAGGGATTCCAGTGATCCCATAGGTGTCGTTCCCACCGGCATCTTTGGGGCGCCAGGTAGGGGGCGCAGTCGTGAGAATCTGGTCTAGCAGTTAGCCTAGCAGTTCTTCATCGCCATGGCTCCCAAGAATAAGACGGCCAAGATAACGACGCCGCCTGCAAGCACGAAGGACGCCGGTGCGGCGACAGGAAAGCTAAGTCATACCGAACTTTAAATATTTCCTTTTTATATAAGGTTAGTCCCCTCCGAGATCTTGTTCTTTGTATGGAAAACCTGCACGCAATGGGGCAATTTCGCTATTGGCAACGCCCTTACCCTGTTTCGAGTCCGCTCAACAGCTTAAGCGGCCGCGTCGAGAATGGCACGGTAGCCTTCCGCGATTGGCAACACTCTCGATTCTGACTCGAGTCAAGCTCGACAGTTCGAGTGGCCGCGTCGAGAGTGGTAAGGTGGTTTGCCTAGTAGCAAGCACACCTGGCAGGCTATCGAGGATCCATCCTTGAGGCACCGCGCCCTGGGTTACACGCCGGCAAGCCTACCCGATTAACGTATGGTGGACATACAGAGAGAGATTGAACAGGAAAATAACATGCGATGATTCAAAAGTAATGCAGAGTTATATTACATCAATTGTTGCTGCGATTCTAACTAAAGATAGAAATTTTATTGGCCATGAACCTGCAGCGACGATAAGAAGAGGGGTGCCTAGTCCCGGCGCTGGCCCTCTACCCTCTAGATTTTATCGATGCCGCTGATGACGGGCTCGATCCGCTCCCTGAGCGGCGCGAGGTCCACACCCTCCGACAAGCTCTCCAGCGCAGCGTCGAAGTCGAGGTTGGGATTCCAGTATGCCACCTTGGTGAGAACCTTGGTCATGGCACCCCGGCAAAGCCTCCGGGCCTCATTGGCCAGGAAAGTTACCCTGGTGGAGCGGAAATGCCCCAGGGCTCCGAGAACACCCTCAAAGAACAGGGTCAGCCTGGCGTTGGGAGTCGTGCTGCGATCCGGGGCGTACCTCACGTTTGGCATCCCCATGGTGGCCAGCTGCGTGGTAATCCTGCCGGATGTCTCCAAGGCGGCCGATCCAGCGATTCTCACCCTCCATAAAATCTTTGTGGTTGGCGGTCTCATTCTTCCGCAGCTACTTCTCGGTCTCCAGGTCCTTGGCCAGGGATCCCTCCCGGGCCTCGGCCTCCGACAGCATTCCCTCGAGACCCTCCAGCTTCAGCTTGAGGTCTTTGATGGAGTTGTTGGCCTCAGAAAGCTGCCCGGCCCAACCGACGGCCGTGCCCTACGCCTCGACCAGAGCACCGTTGAGCGTGCTCTTCTCCTTGGTCAGCTTTTGGGTCTGGTCCTTCATCCCGTCCATCTCCACCTCCAGTTCCTTCACCCTATCAGTGTGAACCAGAGCCTAGGCATTGAGTGCCTCCTTGTGCATCTACTGCAGCTCCCGGGTCCGCTGCATGACGAGCTTCTCCACCTCCTCATCCTTGCCGCGGAGCGTTGTGGCAAGCTTCTCCTTGCGCGCGCCAAGGTCCTCCTCCTGGGAGTTCAGCATGGCCTGGTGCTGGGTTCGAGCAGGCTCGGCCTCGGCGGCCAGGTTCTTCGCCGTCTCCTGGGCCTTCTTGATGTCAGCTCGCTTCATGGTGAGCTCCACCTCGCGCTTGGCCAGCTCGCCCTGGGCGGTCTTCAGCTCCTCACAAGCTTGGCGGAACCAAGTTTGCGTCTCGGTGATGCGTACCTTGAGATCCGCCTCCGCCTTGTCCACCGTTGTCATACTGGACTTGGCCTTGTCCAGGCGGGCACGGTGGAGCGCCTGGAGCTTCCGAAAGTTGGCGCCCATGGCCTGGAGAAGCCGCTCCTCCTGTTACCGTTGCCACCGGCGCTCGGTTTGTCGACAACCTCGAGCCCGGCAGCGGCAAGCACCTCTTCGTCGAACACCTCTCCCTCGATGGGCGCCCTGGAGCTCGACAGCCCTAGGAGGTGGACAAAAAGGTCGTCGCTCACCCTCAGGTACCTGCCGGAGCTAGAGGCAACAGAGGAGGAGGGTTGTTCATCAACCACCTCCTCCTCGGCAGCGACCTTGCCGGCCTCCCCGGCAGGCCCTTTGCCGGCCTCCTCGGCAGTAGCCTTGCCGGGCTCCCCGGCGGGCCCCTTGGCGGCGTCCTTAGCAGCACCCCTGGCGGCCTCCGCCGCGGCGTCCTTGGCAACATCCTCAATGACGGTGTCTATGTCCTCTGTATCCACCGAAGAAGGGCCTGGATACCGAAAAGGGGATAAGGCGAAGCCAAGAACAGAAAAAGAAAAGACGGGGACAGAAGGCAAGTGGTTTACCCGTGCCGGGCTGGGAAGCAGAACTCCCCTCCCCACCAACATTTGGCGCCGAGGCGAAGCCACCAGCGCCCAAGTTCGCCACCTCCTCCTTGTGCATGGGCTCGGTGCTTGGCGCCCTTGCCGGGGACGCCCCTCAGGGCGGCGTGGTCGATGGGGGCGGCGTGTTGGGGGTAGCCCTCTGTGGCTCCTCCTGCTGCTGGCCTCCTCCTGCAATCACAGCAAGGTCAGCACCAAGGGATCACGCCCCCAACACACGTCGACGGGGAGCAAGTGACAAACTTACGCTGGGGTCTGCGTCGAGGGCTGTTGTCCGGGCTGCTCACCACCAGCGGCGGCGCCTTCGAGGTGCCCGCCGGGGGCTGGCCGCCCGCCGAAGACCTGGCCCTCTTCACCCTCTCGGCCAGCGTCTCCACTTCCCTGCAGAAATGAAAACAATCCAAGATAAGCAGAACAATTGAGGAGACGAAGATGATAGAAAGGGGGAAGGGAACAAGATGCTTACTCCTCCTCCTCCTCCTCCTCCTCTGCTACCTTCCTCTTCCTCCTTGGGCTGAGGGACCCGAAGTCAAAGGTGACCTCCACGTCAATGTCTGCCGGAGGAGGGGAAGGAGGTGGCGTCTGAGCGCGCTTAGACGAAGAAGAGGCAGATGCTTTCTTCTTCGCCACCGCGGCCTTCACCACTTTCTTCACCGCCGTGGCCCTCGTCTGGCGCGCGGACGTCTCCTGGGCTTGCCGCAGTTGCGCGGCCCTGCCGGGCCAGACCGGCTCACCGGAGGTGGCCCACCGCAGGACCCGCCCTCTTCCCAAGACTGGAGGGTCGACAGCCTCGGCCTCCTCCGACGATGACTCGTCGACCACATCTTCGACGAGAGGGGCCCCGGTGCCGGCGCTGTTGGATTCCCCAGTGGGTTCCGCCCACTGGGCGAGCTCCTTTTCCTCCGCCTCCGCTGCAGCGTTGTTCTCCACGCCGCCGGCACTCCCGGCCTCCTTGGCGAGCTCTGCCTCCGCCGCCCTGGCAGCGATGTAGTCCAGCTCCGCCTGGGTGGTGTCCTGGACGAGCCGCGGCTCGGCGCTGACGTACTTCTCCTCCAAGGTGTCAAAAAACTCATGCACCTGATCCTTCGGCGGCTTGACCCAAGTTGGGACGAGGCCGTGCGTGTTGAACTCCGGCATCATGGCGATGATGTCGTTTCGACACGAGTTGTTGCACAGCGGGACCACCCCTGCCGGCAACTTAAACAAGGGCCCCCTGATGGCCTTGCCGGCCTTCGCGGCCTTGCTGGACCGCTCGACCTCGCCGTCGCGGTTCACATCGAGCTGGAAGGGCCGCTGGCAGAAGTGGGTGTGCCCCATCACCGTGAGGTTGTGGTCCAAGCCGGGGCGGAGCCTCATGATGTCAGCGGTGTTCGTGAAGAACCAGGCCAGCCTCCCCTTGTTGTGTAGCGGAGCGATTCGGCGGCGGATGAAATCCGCCCCGATCATCTCGAGGGTGAGCCCGGCCTCGGTGAGACGAACAATCCTGGTGGTGGCTACCGTGAGCTTCTCGTCGTTGACGTCGACATCGCTCCAGTCGCTCCTGCGGATCGGCGGCGCGTGGCAGACTCGGCAAAAGTCCGGTGGATCCTTCTCTTCAATCCAGCACCACTGACCCTGCCACTCCTCCCACCTCTCCTTATGGGCGCCGTCCGGATATGTCCTCTTCTCCTGGGTCCTTGGGATCCAGGCGACACAACCGGAAATGGCGCCCCCCTTTTGGATACGAGGGAAGAAGTAGTGCCGGAAGAGCGTCGTGTTGGATGCACTCCGGCGAAGCCCTCGCAGAGATGAGCGAAAAGTGCCATGCACGCCACAGCTTTCGGAGTAAAATCCAGAAGGTGGAAACCATAGGTGTGCATGATGTCGCTGAAGAAATCAGAGAAGGGGGGCAGAGGCCGCAAGACAAGTAGTCAACTAAGAATGGGTACCGATCCGGGCCAGCTTTGGCGAAGGCGGCGGGGATGACGCGTGTGGCCGGATGCCCCGTCGTCTCGCTTCCCGTCTTGCACCCCCCACAGGTGCTTGAAGTAGTTCCGGAGCTCGAGCGCGTCGACCGTCGATGGGAAGTAGGCGTGCTGCATCTGCCGCACCGCTAACTCGCTCTTCGGCGGCTCCTTCGCCCCCGCGTCCTTGGCCACTCCCTTGCCTCTGCTGGTCTTGGGTGCCACGGCGGCTACGGGGAGCGGGGAATGGAGGATGGTGGAGATGCGGCGGCGACGAGCGAAGGCGAAAGCTTGCGAAGGAAGGAGAAGGGGACGGCAGTTTCGAGATTGGGGAAAGCATGGAGGGTAAATGAGCAGTGCGCCCGCGGTTATTCCTTTTTACGGGGAAGGCGCGGGCCGCCTCTTTTCCCATTAACTGCGACGTGACGCATGCGTGCGGGAACCGCCCCACGCATGACTCCCACATCATGCTCAACCCTCCACGTCACGCGTTCAACGCGGGTCATGGGGAAGCGCAGCGGACGAAAAATTACCGCGGTAAAATCCCGCCCCGACTGCCCGCGCACCGTTTTTGGGCCTGGCCCAACAACGTGTCGTTCTTATGTGTGGCCCAGGCCCGGGGGCTCCTGTCGGTGCACAAAAGTAGGGGCACTCCTTTGTACCCCTTTACTTGTGCATGGACAGTCAGAGCCGCGCCCACGGCCACACTAAGCAGGGCAGAGGAGGGAAACTAGAAAGAAGCCAAAGCACAAGACAGCCAAGGCAACGCCAAGACCAGGAACACAAGAGGGCAAGAAGGCGAGGTAGACTCCCTTGGCAAGGTTCTTGCCGAGGCAGCCTGCGCAGCCCCGGCAAGGGCCTTGCCGGGGCAGCCTGCCCGATGCCAACAGAGCGAGCCTCCCTTGAGCCCACGGTTTCCAACCCCACCAACTACATTGGAACCAGGGCTCGGGAGGCACCTCCGTGGTGGCATGCAGATCTTTGTCAAGATCATAAACACACAAGATCAGATGAGGATCAGAAGACGACGACCCTTGGCGGGATCCTCGCCAAGGAAATCCACAAGACCCCGGGCAAGCGTCTTGCTGGGTGCTACCACTTGAGCACTGCGTTGGATTTCCCCGAAGAGGAGAGGATGATGCAGCAAAGTAGCGTAAGTATTTCCCTCAGTTTTTGAGAACCAAGGTATCAAACCAGTAGGAGACCACGCACAAGTCCCTCATACCTACACAAAACGATAGCAACTCGCAACAACGCGATTAGGGGTTGTCAATCCCTTCACGGTCACTTACGATAGTGAGATCTGATAGAGATGATAAATAATATTTTTGGTATTTTTTTGATAGATAGATGCAAAGTAAAAAGTAGAAGCAAAGTAAAAACAAAGCAAGTAAATAAAGTGATAGAGATTGATATGATGAGAATAGACCAGGGGGCCATAGGTTTCACTAGTGGCTTCTCTCAAGAGCATAGATATTCTACGGTGGGTGAACAAATTACTGTTGAGCAATTGACAGAATTGAGCATAGTTATGAGTATATCTAGGCAATGATCATGTATATAGGCATCACGTCCAAAACAAGTAGATCAAACGATTCTGCATCTACTACTATTACTCCACTCATCGACCGCTATCCAAAGATGCATCTAGAGTATTAAGTTAAAAACTGAGTAACGCCTTAAGCAAGATGACATGATGTAGAGGATAAATTCATGCAATATGATAAATACCCCATCTTGTTATCCTCGATGGCAACAATACAATACGTGCCTTGCAACCCTTTCATCACATCGGGTAAGGACACCGCAAGATTGAACCCAAAGCTAAGCACTTCTCCCGTTGCAAGAACTACCAATCTAGTTGGCCAAACCAAACGGATAATTCGAAGAGACTTGCAAAGATAACTCAATCATACATAAAACAATTCAGAGAAGAATCAAATATTTTCCATAGATAATACTGGATCATAAACCCACAATTCATCGGTCTCAACAAACACACCGCAAAAAGAAGATTACATCGAATAGATCTCCACGAGAGAGGGGGATAACATTGTATTGAGATCCAAAAAGAGAGAAGAAGCCATCTAGCTACTAGCTATGGACCCGAAGGTCTGAAGTAAACTACTCACACTTCATCGGAGGGGCTATGGTGATGATGTAGAAGCCCTCCATGGTGGATGCCCCCTCCGGTGGAGCTCCGGAACAGGCCCCAAGATGGGATCTCGTGGATCTGTAAGGTTGCAGCGGTGGAATTAGGTTTTGGCTTCATTCGATCATTTGGGGATACGAGGTATATATAGGAGGAAGGAGTACGTCGGTGGAGCGTCGGGGGCCCACGAGGTAGGGGCGCGCCTCCACCTCGTGACCGCCTGCACTTCTTGGAGTAGGGTCCAAGTCTCCGGATCACGCTCGTTGGAAAATCACGTTCCCGAAGGTTTCATTCCGTTTGGACTCCGTTTGACATTCCGTTTCTTCGAAACACTGAAATAGGCAAAAAACAGCAATTTTGGGCTGGGCCTCCGGTTAATAGGTTAGTCCCAAAACTAATATAAAAGTGGAAAATAAAGCCCAATATAGTCCAAAACAGTAGATAAAGTAGCATGGAGCAATCAAAAATTATAGATACGTTGGAGACGTATCAGGCATCCCCAAGCTTAATTCCTGCTCGTCCTCGAGTAGGTAAATGATAAAAAAATATGCGGAGTGATACTTTGGCATAATTTCAATATAAATCTTCTTACTTGTGATATGAATATTCAGACCCGAAAGATTTAAGACAAAAGTTCATATTGACACAAAAATAATAATACTTCAAGCATACTAATCAAAGCAATCATGTCTTCTCAAAATAACATGGCAAAAGAAAGTTCATCCCTAGAAAATCATATAGTTAGGCTATGCTTCATTTTCGTCACACAAAGATGTTCCCAACTTCTATACCCCCGATGACAAGCCAAGCAATTGTTTCATACTCAAATAATCTCAAACTTTTTCAACCTTCACGCAATACATGAGCGCGAGCCATGGATATAGCACTATGGGTGGAATAGAATATGATGATGGGATTGTGTGGAGAAGACAAAAAAAGAGAAAGTCTCACATTGACGAGGCTAATCAACGGGCTATGGAGATGCCCATCAATTGATGTCAACATGAGGAGTAGGGATTGCCATGCAACGGATGCACTAGAGCTATAAGTATATGAAAGCTCTACAAAAGAAACTAAGTGGGTGTGCATCCAACTTGCTTGCTCACGAAGACCTAGGGCATTTTGAGGAAGCCCATCATTGGAATATGCAAGCCAAGTTTTCTATAATGAAAAATTCCCACTAGTATATGAAAGTGACAAAATGAGAGACTATCTATCATGAAGATCTTGGTGCTACTTTGAAGCACAAGTGTGGTAAAAGGATAGTAGCATTGTCCCTTCTCTCTTTTTCTCTCATTTTTTTGGGCCTTTCTTTTTTTTTGCCTTGCTTTTTTTTTTCTTTTTTTTCCTTTTTTTTATTTTTTTCGTCCGGAGTCTCATCCCGACTTATGGGGAATCATAGTCTCCATCATCCTTTCCTCACTTGGGACAATGCTATAATAATGATGATCATCACACTTTTATTTTTCTTACAACTCAACAATTACAACTCGAAACTTAGAACAAAATATGACTCTATATGAATGCCTCCGGCGGTGTACCGGGATGGTGCAATGAATCAAGAGTGACATGTATGGAAAATAATGCATGGTGGCTTTGCCACAAATACGATGTCAACTACATGATCATGCAATGGCAATATGACAGAAGTAATGTATGTCATAATAATGATGATGGAAGTTGCATGGCAATATATCTCGGAATGGCTATGGAAATGCCATGATAGGTAGGTATGGTGGCTGTTTTGAGGAAGATATAAGGAGGTTTATGTGTGATAGAGCATATCGTATCATGGGGTTTGGATGCACCGGTGAAGTTTGCACCAACTCTCAAGGTGATAAAGGGCAATGCATGGTACCGAAGAGGCTAGCAAAGGCGGAAAGGTGAGAGTGCGTATAATCCATGGACTCAACATTAGTCAAAAGAACTCATATGCTTATTGCAAAAATTTAGAAGCCATCAAAAATCAAGTACTATGTGAATGCTCCTAGGGGGATAGATTGGTAGGAAAAGACCATCGCTCGTCCCCGACCGCCACTCATAAGGATGCACAAGCCAGGTACACTTCATGTTTCAAATTTGTTACACAACTTTAACCATACGTGCATGCTACGGGACTTGCAAACTTTAACACAAGCATTTCTCAAATTCACAATTATCAACTAGCATGACTTCGATATTATCACCTCCATATCTCAAAACAATTATCAAGCATCAAACTTATCTTAGTATTCAATTCACTCAAAAAGAAAGTTTCACATATCTTGAACACTAAGTATATTAACATTAAGCAAATTACCATGCTATTAACGACTCTCAAAATAATCTAAGTGAAGCATGAGAGATCAATAGTTTCTTTAAAACAAATCCACCACCGTGCTCTAAAAGATATAAGTGAAGCACTAGAGCAAAAATTATCACGCTCAAAAGATATAAGTGGAGCACTATGAGCAAAACTATCAAGCTCAAAAGATATAAGTGAAGCACATAGAGTATTCTAACAAATTCCAAATCATGTATGGATCTCTCAAAAGGTGTGTACAGAAAGGATGATTGTGGTAAACTAACAAGCAAAGACGCAAATAATACAAGACGCTCCAAGCAAAACACATATCATGTGGTGAATAAAATATAGCTCCAAGTAAATTACCGATGGAAGTGGATTTAAAGAGGGATGCCTTCCGGGGCATCCCCAAGCTTTGAATTTTTGGTGTCCTTGGATTATCTTGGGGGTGCCATGTGCATCCCCAAGCTTAGGCTCTTGCCACTCCTTGTTCCATAATCCATCAAAAGAATTCACCCAAAACTTGAAAACTTCACAACACAAAACTCAACAGAAATCTCGTGAGCTCCGTTAGAGAAAGAAAACAAAAGACTACTTCAAGGTACTGTAATTAACTCATTATTTATTTATATTGGTGTTAAACCTACTGTATTCCAACTTCTCTATGGATTATAAACTATTTTACTAGCCATAGATTCATCAAAATAAGCAAACAACACACGAAAAACAGAATCTGTCAAAAACAGAACAGTCTGTAGCAATCAGTAACTAAAGCAAACTTATGGAACTCTAAAAATTCTACCAAACTTAGAAGACCTGGAAAATTTGTTTATTGATCAGAAGCAATTGGAATCAGTATTTTATCACGTTCTGGTGATTTTTAACAATTCGGTCACTGCGCGCAAAGTTTCTGGAAATTACAGCAAGATCAAATAACTATCATCCAAGAATATCCAATAGGTTTAACTTGGCACAAACACTAATTAAAAGATAAAACCACATATAAACAGAGGCTAGATGGATTATTTATTCCTAAACAGAAGCAAAAACAAAAAACTAAAAATAAAATTGGGTTGCCTCCCAACAAGCGCTACCGTTTAACGCCCCTAGCTAGGCATAAAAGCAAGGATAGATCTAGGTATTACCATCTTTGGTAGGCAATCCATAAGTGGCTCGCATGATAGATTCATATGGTAATTTTGTTTTATTTCTAGGGAAGTGTTCCATGCCCTTCTTTAAGGTAAATTGGAATCTAATATTCCCTTCCTTCATATCAATAATTGCACCAATCGTTCTAAGGAAAGGTCTACCAAGAATAATAGGACATGAAGGATTGCAATCTATATCAAGAACGATAAAATCTACGGGCACATAATTCCTATTTGCAACAATAAGCACATCATTAATTCTTCCCATAGGTTTTTAATAGTGGAATCCGCAAGATGCAAGTTTAGAGAGCAATCATCAAAATCACGGAAATCTAGCAAATCACATAAAGTTTTGGGAATAGTAGATACACTAGCACCCAAATCACACAAAGCATGAAACTCAAAATCTTTAATTTTAATTTTAATAGTAGGTTCCCACTCATCATAGAGTTTTCTAGGGATTGAAACTTTCAACTCAATTTTTTCTTCATAAGATTGCATCAAAGCATCAACAATGTGTTTGGTAAAGGCCTTATTTTGACTATAAGCATGAGGAGAATCTAGCACGGATTGCAACAAGGAAATACAACCAATCAAAGAGCAATTTTCATAATTAAATTCCTTGAGATCCAAAATAGTGGGTTTAGCAACATCTCGATTTTTATTTCTATCAATCCCACTTTTATCAATTTCATCATCAAGATCTAGAAATTCCGAATTCTTAGAACGCCTTCTAGGTAAAGGAAGATCATATTCAGATTCATCAAGATTCATATTGCAAAACAAAGATTTAATGGGGGACACATCAATAACTTTTAGATCTTCATCTTGATTTTCATAGGAATTGGAAGAACACGCTTTAATAAAGGCATCTTTGGAAGCACGCATCCTAGCGGTTCTTTCCTTGCACTCATCAATGGAAATTCTCATGGATTTGAGAGACTCATTGATATCATGCTTAGGAGGAATAGATCTAAGCTTTAAAGAATCATTTTCAAGAGAAATTCTATCAACGTTTCTAGCCAAATCATCAACTTTAAGCAATTTCTCTTCAAGCAAAGCATTAAAATTCTTTTGTGAATTCATAAACTCTTTAACACTACTCTCAAATTCAGAGGGCATCTTATTAAAATTTCCATAAGAGTTGTTGTAGGAATTTCCATAATTATTAGAAGGATTACTAGGATAAGGCCTAGGATTAAAATTCCCTCTATAAGCGTTGCTTCCAAAACTATTCCTACCAACAAAATTCACATCCATAGATTCATTATTATTCTCAAGCAAAGTAGATAAAGGCATATCATTGGGATAAAGAGGAGTATTTTTAGGAGCAAACATCTTCATAAGTTCATCCATCTTTTCACTCAAAACATTGATTTCTTCTATAGCATGCACTTTTTACTAGAAGATCTTTCGATTGTGCCATTGAGAATAATTAGCCATAATATTATCAAGCAATTTGGTAGCATCTCCTAACGTAATTTCCATAAACGTGCCTCCCGCGGCCGAATCTAAAAGATTTATAGAAGCAAAATTCAATCCAGCATAAAATTTTTGTATGATCATCCATAAATTCAAACCATGAGTAGGGCAATTGCGAAGCATTAATTTCATTCTTTCCCAAGATTGGGCAACATGCTCATGATCAAGTTGTTTAAAATTCATGATATCGTTCCTAAGAGTGATAATCTTAGCGGGAGGAAAATACTTAGAGATAAAAGCATCTTTGCACTTGTTCCAAGAATCAATACTATTTTTAGGCAAGGATGAAAACCAAACTTTAGCACGATCTCTAAGTGAAAACGGAAATAACTTCAATTTGAAAATATTTTTATCCGTATCTTTCTTCTTTTGCATATCACACAAATCAACAAATTTTTTTAGATGAGTAGCGGCATCTTCACTAGGAAGGCCGACGAATTGATCTTTCATAACAAGATTCAACAAAGCGGTATTGATTTCACAAGACTCATTATTATTAAGAGGAGCAATCAGAGTACTAAGGAAATCATTATTATTGGTATTCGAGAAATCACACAATTTGGTATTATCTTGTGCCATGGCAACAAGTAATCCAACACACAAGCAAACAGAAAGGCAACGGGGAAAAGAGGAGGAGATTGGGAAAGAGAGGGCGAATAAAACGGCAAGGGTGAAGTGGGGGAGAGGAAAATGAGAGGCAAATGGCAAATAATGTAATGCGAGAGATAGGGATTGCGATGGGTACTTGGTATGGTTGACTTGCTTGCGTGAGCCTCCCCGGCAACGGCGCCAGAAATTCTTCTTGCTACCTCTTGAGCACTGCGTTGGATTTCCCCGAAGAGGAGAGGATGATGCAGCAAAGTAGCGTAAGTATTTCCCTCAGTTTTTGAGAACCAAGGTATCAATCCAGTAGGAGACCACGCACAAGTCCCTCGTACCTACACAAAACGATAGCAACTCGCAACCAACGCGATTAGGGATTATCAATCCCTTCACGGTCACTTACGATAGTGAGATCTGATAGAGATGATAAATAATATTTTTGGTATTTTTTTGATAGATAGATGAAAAGTAAAAAGTAAAAGCAAAGTAAAAACAAAGCAAGTAAATAAAGTGATAGAGATTGATATGATGAGAATAGACCCGGGGGCCATAGGTTTCACTAGTGGCTTCTCTCAAGAGCATAGATATTCTACGGTGGGTGAACAAATTACTGTTGAGCAATTGACAGAATTGAGCATAGTTATGAGTATATCTAGGCAATGATCATGTATATAGGCATCACATCCAAAACAAGTAGATCGAAACGATTCTGCATCTACTACTATTACTCCACACATCGACCGCTATCCAGCATGCATCTAGAGTATTAAGTTAAAAACTGAGTAACGCCTTAAGCAAGATGACATGATGTAGAGGGATAAATTCATGCAATATGATAAATACCCCATCTTGTTATACTCGATGGCAACAATACAATACGTGCCTTGCAACCCTTTCATCACTTTGGTAAGGACACCGCAAGATTGAACCCAAAGCTAAGCACTTCTCCCATTGCAAGAACTACCAATCTAGTTGGCCAAACCAAACGGATAATTCGAAGAGACTTGCAAAGATAAATCAATCATACATAAAACAATTCAGAGAAGAATCAAATATTTTCCATAAATAATACTGGATCATAAACCCACAATTCATCGGTCTCAACAAACACACCGCAAAAAGAAGATTACATCGATTAGATCTCCATGAGAGAGGGGGAGAACATTGTATTGAGATCCAAAAAGAGAGAAGAAGCCATCTAGCTACTAGCTATGGACCCGAAGGTCTGAAGTAAACTACTCACACTTCATCGGAGGGGCTATGGTGATGATGTAGAAGCCTTCCGTGGTGGATGCCCCCTCCAGCGGAGCTCCGGAACAGGCCCCAAGATGGGATCTCGTGGATACAGAAGGTTGCGGCCGTGGAATTAGGTTTTTGGCTCCTGTTCTGATCGTTTGGGGATACGTAGGTATATATAGGAGGAAGGAGTACGTTGGTGGAGCGTCAGGGGGCCCACGAGGTAGGGGGTCGCGCCCAGGGGGTCGCGCCCTCCACCCTCGTGACTGCCTCTGGCACTTCTTGGAGTAGGGTCCAAGTCTCCTGGATCACGTTCGGTTGGAAAATCACATTCCCAAAGGTTTCGTTCCGTTTGAACTCCGTTTGATATTCCGTTTCTTCCAAACACTGAAATAGGCAAAAAAAACAGCAATTCTGGGCTGGGCCTCCGGTTAATAGGTTAGTCCCAAAAGTATTATAAAAGTGGAAAATAAAGCCCAATATAGTCCAAAACAGTAGATAAAGTAGCATGGAGCAATCAAAAATTGTAGATACGTTGGAGACGTATCACCGGGGACGACTGCGACGCCACGGCAAGACCCTTGCCGGGCCCCCGGCAAGGCCCTTGCCGAGGGCGCCAGCAGAGCCACTGCCAGGCCCACACCAGCCAAGGCTCTGCCGCTGTTCGCATGCAGCTGCCAGCCCAACCAACTGGGCAGGCACCTGCGTGGGAACACGCGGCTTCCAGACCAACTCAGCAAGCACCTGCATGGTGGCATGCAGATCTTCGTGAAGACCACGCCACGCGCCACCTCAAGAGCCTCCGCGCTTACATGGCACCGCACGATCGCGGCATGGCATGGGCGCGTGTCGAAGCAAGACGGAGCGGTGACAGACCGGACGGGCCTCGTTCCCGCACTTTGTCCCGTAATGCCGGGCGATAAGCTCGCACACTGTACACCTTTTCCACCTCCTGTGTGCCACTATGGCAACCCCTTTTTGACTATAAAAGGAGGCTCGAGGCATACTAGAGGGGGATTCGGCTCTTTGGAACTACGCAGCCACCGTAGCTAGTTCGAAAGCTCAAGAACACTCAATACATCTACCAAAGCAGGACTAGGGTATTACGCATCCTCGCAGCCCGAACCTGGGTAAACGATCTTTGTGCTAGCTCCTGGACCTGCTCTCCTCACAACCCCGCGCCCGCCGACCGTAGAAGGGATTCTAGTGATCCCTTAGGTGTTGTTCCCACCGACACATGCACTGTAATGGTGCCCTTGTAACCCGGCATCTTAAGCTGCAAGTAAACATAACAAGGCCTTGCCATGAATTTAGCATAAGCCGGCCACCCAAACAGAGCATGATAAGGGCTCTTGATCTTGACTACTTTGAAGGTCAGAGTTTCAGATATGGAATCATGCTCATCTCCAAAGGCAACTTCCAAAGATATCTTACCCACTGGATATGCTGACTTACCCGGCACCACACCATGGAACACAGTGTTTGACGGCTTAGGATTTTTGTCAGCCAGTCCCATGCAATAGAAAGTTTCATAATAAAGTATATTAATGATGATGCCTACATCCATGAGTACCTTAGTAAATTTATAGCCCCCAACTTGAGGTGCCACCACCAGAGCCAGGTGACCCGGATTATCAACCCAGGGCGGATGATCCTCACGACTCCACACAATAGGCTGCTCTAACCACCGTAAATAATGTGGCACCGCTGGCTCAATAGCATTCACTGCCCTCTTATGAAGCTTCTGATCCCGCTTACGCAGGCTGGTGGTGAAGACGTGGTACTGTCCACTATTCAATTGCTTCGGGTTGCTCTGATAACCAGACTGTTGCTGCTGCTGATTTCCTTGATTATTCTACTGGTTGTAACCACCTTGATTGCCTTGGCCGTGAAACCCGGAATTTGAGCCGCCGCCCCCATGACCCGGACCATGAGAGCCGGACCCTGAACCGCTGTTCGGGCCACGGTTATGCTGCACAGACTCCCTGAAGTGTCTCGTGATACTGCAGCCCTTCCACAGATGGGTAGCTGGCCTCTCCTCCGTTCCGTGCTTCGGACATGGCTGATTCAATATTGCTTCAAGGTCAAATTTTGTCCCTTGAGTCGGCCTCCCCTTACGACGCTGGTTATAACTCCGTGCACTGGTGTTAGCCACAAAATCATCAGCCTTGCGCTTACCGTTGCCGCCCTGATTGGCTGGGTTGTACTGCTACTCCTCTTTCCCTTTCCCGATCTTTCATCCTCAGAGTCGGGGTCCTTGGTACCATCAGAGTCGGCATACTTGACAAGAGCCACCATAAGCTCCCCCATGTCGTTGCAATGACACTTAAGCCGCCCAAGCTTCTGCTTAAGTGCAATGAAACGACAATTTTTCTCCAACATTAGAACCGCTGAGCCGACGTTGATGTTATCTGAAGAATGTATGATAGTCGAGACCCGGCACACCCAGCTGGTCGTTGACTCGGCCTCATCTTGAACACAAGAAACTAAATCCATGATCGACATAGGCTGCTTGCACGTATCTTTGAAATTCTGGATAAACCGGGCCTTTGGCTCTGCTCATGATCTGATGGAGTTGGTCGGCAACCCCTTCAACTAGGTACGAGTCATCCCTTCCAGCATCATCGTGAAGTACTTAGCGTATGCAGCCTCACTAACATCTAGCATTTCCATAGCCATCTCATAACTCTCCACCCAAGCCTTAGGGGGCTGATCCGCTGTGTAATTAGGCACTTTACGAGGGCCTTTGAAGTCCTTGGACAGACGCTCGTTTCATAGAGCCGCTGTTAAACACGACACACCCAAAGCTCTCGAAGTTACACCTGCGTCATTTGAAGCCGTCGGGTAAACCGGCGCGTGCTGATGAGCCGTTAGCTGAGCCGCCAGCTCGGCCTCCTGGCGCGCTCTGCCCTGGTCCACCAAATCCTGTGCATTGGCACCATTGCACATGTTGGGGAACGTAGCAGAAATTCAAAATTTTCCTACGTGTCACCAAGATCTATCTATGGAGAAACTAGCAACGAGGGGAAGGAGAGTGCATCTACATACCCTTGTAGATCGCTAAGCGGAAGCGTTCAAGAGAACGGGGTTGAAGGAGTCGTACTCGTCGTGATTCAAATCACCGATGATCCTAGTGCCGAACGGACGGCACCTCTGCGTTCAACACACGTACAGCCCGGTGACGTCTCCCACGCCTTGATCCAGCAAGGAGAGAGGGAGAGGTTGAGGAAGACTCCATCCAGCAGCAGCACAACAGCGTGGTGGTGATGGAGGAGCGTGGCAATCCAGCAGGGCTTCGCCAAGCACCACGGGAGAGGAGGAGGAGGAGAGGTAGGGCTGCGCCTGGAGAGGGAGAGGCTCTCGTGTGTTTTGGGCAGCCCCAAACCTCAAGTATATATAGGGGAGGGGGAGGGCTGCGCCCCCATCTAGGGTTTCCACCCCCAAGGGGTGCGGCCAGCCCTAGATGGGGCTTGGGAGGCGGCCAAGAGGGAGGAGAGGAGGCGCCCACTAGATGGGCCTTATGGCCCATCCGCCTAGGGTTTGCCCCTTCCCCACTTCCGCGCCTTGGGCCCTATGGGGGCGCACCAGCCCACCCGGGCTGGTCCCTCCCACACTTGGCCCATGCAGCCCTCCAGGGTTGGTGGCCCCACTTGGTGGACCCCCGGGACCCTCCCGGTGGTCCCGGTACGTTACCGGAAAAACCCGAAACTTTTCCGGTGACCAAAACAGGGCTTCCCATATATAAATATTTACCTCCGGACCATTCCGGAACTCCTCGTGACGTCCGGGATCTCATCCGGGACTCCGAACAACATTCGATAACCACATACAAACTTCCTTTATAACCCTAGCGTCATTGAACCTTAGGTGTGTAGACCCTACGGGTTCGGGAACCATGCAGACATGACCGAGACGTTCTCCGGTCAATAACCAACAGCGGGATCTGGATACCCATGTTGGCTCCCACATGTTCCACGATGATCTCATCGGATGAACCACGATGTCAAGGACTCAATCAATCCCGTATACAATTCCCTTTGTCTAGCAGTATTGTACTTGCCCGAGATTCGATCGTCGGTATCCCGATACCTTGTTCAATCTCGCATCGGCAAGTCTCTTTACTAGTTCCAGAACACATCATCCTGTGATCAACCCCTTGGTCACATTGTGCACGATATGATGATGTCCTACCGAGTGGGCCCAGAGATACCTCTCCGTCAACCGGAGTGACAAATCCCAAGGTCGATTCGTGCCAACCCAATGCAGACACTTTCGGAGATACCGTAGTGCACCTTTATAGTCACCCGATTCGTTGTGACGTTTGGTACACCCAAAGCATTCCTACGGTATCCGGAGTTGCACAATCTCATGGTCTAAGGAAATGATACTTGACATTAGAAAAGCTTTAGCATCTGAACTATGATCTTTGTGCTAGGCTTAGGATTGGGTCTTGTCCATCACATCATTCTTCTAATGATGTGATCCGTTATCAACGACATCCAATGTCCATGGTCAGAAACCGTAACCATCTGTTGATCAACGAGTTAGTCAACTAGAGGCTTACTAGGGACTTGGTGTTGTCTATGTATCCAAACATGTATCTGAGTTTCCTATCAATACAATTATAGCATTGATAATAAACGATTATCATGAACAAGGAAATATAATAATAACTAATTTATTATTGCCTCTAGGGCATATTTCCAACAGTCTCCCACTTGCACTAGAGTCAATAATCTAGTTCACATCGTCATGTGATTAACACTGATAGGTCACATCGCCATGTGACCAACACCCAAAGAGTTTACTAGTGTCTGTAAACTAGTTCACATCATCATGTGATTTAGACTCAATGAGTTCTGAGGTTTGATCATGTTTTGCTTGTGAGAGAGGTTTTAGTCAACGGGTATGAACCTTTCAGATCCATGTGTGCTTTGCAAATTTCTAGGTCATATTGTAAACGCCGCTTCCACGCTCCACTTGGATCTATTCCAAATGGTTGCTCCACTATACGTATCCGGTTTGCTACTCAGAGTCACTCGGATAGGTGTTAAAGCTTGCATCGACGTAACCCTTTACGCCGAACTCTTTATCACCTCCATAATCGAGAAACATGTCCTTATTTACTCCAAGGATAATTTTGACCGCTGTCCAATGATCCATTCCTGGATCATTCTTGTACCCCTTGACTGACTCATGGCAAGGCACACTTCCGGTGCGGTACACAACATAGCATACTATAGAGCCTACATCTAAAGCATAGGGGACGACCTTCGTCCTTTCTCTCTTTTCTGCCGTGGTCGAGCTTTAAGTCTTAACTTCGTACCTTACAACTCAGGCAAGAACTCCTTCTTTGACTGATCCATCTTGAACACTTTCAAGATCATGTCAAGGTATATGCTCATTTGAAAGTACCATTAAGTGGTTTTGATTTATCCCTATAGATCTTGATGCTCAATGTTCAAGTATCTTAATCCAGGTTTTCTATTGAAAAACACCTTTCAAATAACCATGTATGCTTTCCAGAAATTCTACATCATTTCTGATCAACAATATGTCAACAACATATACTCATCAGAAATTCTATAGTGCTCCCACTCACTTCTTTGGAAATACAAGTTTCTCATAAACTTTGTATAAACCCAAAATCTTTGATCATCTCATCAAAGCGCACATTCCAACTCCGAGATGCTTACTCCAGTCCTTAGAAGGATCGATGGAGCCAGCATACCTTTTAGCATCCTTAGGATCGACAAAAACTTTCTGATTTCATCACATACAACCTTTCCTTACGAAAACTGGTAAGGAAACTCATTTTGACATCCATCTGCCAGATTTCATAAATGCAGCTTGTACTAACATGATTCCGACGGACTTAAGCATCGCTACGGATGAGAAAATCTCATCGTAGTCAACTCCTTGAACTTGTGAAAAACTCTTCGCCACAAGTCGAGCTTCATAGACGGTGATATTACCTGTCCACGTCCGTCTTCTTCTTAAAGATCCATTCATCTCAATGGCTTGCCGATCATCGGGCAAGTCCATCAAAGTCCATGCTTTGTTCTGATATATGGATACTATCTCAGATTTCATGGCTTCTAACCATTTGTCGGAATTTGGGCCCACCATCGCTTCTCCATAGCTCGTAGGTTCATTGTTGTCTAGCAACATGACCTTCAAGACCGGATTGCGTACCACTCTGAAGTAGTACGCATCCTTGTCACCCTACGAGGTACGTTAGTGACTTGATCCGAAACTTCATGATCACTTATCATAAGCTTCTACTTCAATTGGTGTAGGTGCCATGGGAACAACTTCCCGTGCCCTGCTACACACTAGTTGAAGTGACGGTTCAATAACCTCATCAAGTCTCCACCATCCTCCCACTCAACTTTTCGAGACAAACTTTTTCCTCGAGAAAGGACCCGATTCAAGAAACAATCCCTATTGCTTTCGGATCTGAATTAGGAGGTATACCCAACTGTTTTGGGTGTCCTATGAAGATGCATTTTATCCGCTTTGGGTTCAAGCTTATCAACCTGAAACTTTTTCACATAAGCGTCATAGCCCCAAACCTTTAAGAAATGACAGCTTAGGTTTCTCTAAACCATAATTCATACGGTGTCATCTCAACGGAATTACGTGGTGCCCCATGAAAGTGAGTGCGGTTGTCTCTAATGCCTAACCCATGAACGATAGTGGTAATTCGATAAGAGATATCATGGTATGCACCATATCCAATAGAGTGCAACTATGATGTTCGGACACACCATCACACTATGGTGTTCCAGGCGGTATTAATTGTGAAACAATTTGCACAATGTCTTAATTGTGTGCCAAAACTCGTAACTCAGATATTCATCTCTATGATCATATCATAGACATTCTATCCTCTTGTCACGAAGATCTTAAACTTCACTCTGAAATTACTTGAACCATTCAATAATTCAGACTTGTGTTTCATCAAGTAAATATACTCAACATCTACTCGAATCATCGTGAGGTAAGAACATAACGATATTCATTGCATGCCTCAAAGACTCATTGGACTGCACACATCAAAATGTGTTACTTCCAACAAGTTGCTATCTAGTTCCATCTTATGAAACCGAGGCTTTTAGGTCATCTTGTCCATGTGGTATGATTTGCATATCTCAAGTGATTCAAAATCAAGTGAGTCTAAACGATCCATCTGCATGGAGTTTCTTCATGCGTATGCACCAATAGACATGGTTCGCATGTCTCAAACTTTTCAAAACGAGTGAGTTCAAAGATCCATCAACATGGAGCTTCTTCATGCTTTTATACCAATATGACTTACATGGCAATTGCCACAAGTAAGTGGTACTATCATTACTATCTCATATCTTTTGGCATGAAAAATGTGTATCACTACGATCGAGATTCAATAAACCATTCCTTTAGGTGCAAGACCACTGAAGGTGTTATTCAAATAAATAGAGTAACCATTATTCTCCTTAAATGAATAACCGTATTGCGATAGACATAATCCAATCATATCTATGCTCAACGCAAACACCAAATGACAATTATTCAGGTTTAATACTAATCTTGATGGTAGAGGGAGCGTGCGATGTTTGATCACATCAAACTTGGAAACACTTCAACACATATCGTCGCTCTCCTTTAGCTAGTCTCCGTTTATTCCGTAGCTTTTGTTTGAGTTACTAACACTTAGCAACCGAACCGGTATCTAATACCCGGTGCTACTAGGAGTACTAGTAAAGTACACATTAACATAATGTATATCAATATACTTCTATCGACCTTGCCAGCCTTCTTATCTACCAAGTATCTAGGGTAATTCTGCTCCGATTGTCTGTTCCCCTTATTACGAAGCACTTAGTCTCGGGTTTGGGTTCAACCTTGGGTTTCTTCTTTGGAGCAACAACTGATTTGCCGTTTCATGAAGTGTCCCTTCTTGCCCTTGCCCTTCTTGAAACTAGTGGTTTCACCAACCATCAACAATTGATGCTCCTTCTTGATTTCTACTTTCGGTGTCAAACATCGCGAACACTTCAAGGATCATCATATATATCCACGATATGTTATAGTTCATCACGAAGCTTCAGCAGCTTAGTGGCAATGACTTTGGAGAAACATCACTATCTCATCCGGAAGATCAAATCCCACTCGATTCAAGTGATTGTTGCACTCGGACAATCTGAGCACAAGCTCAACGATTGAGCTTTTCTCCCTTAGTTTGCAGGCTAAGAAGATCGTCGGAGGTCTTATACCTCTTGGCGTGAGCACGAGCCTGAAATCCCAATTTCAGCCCTTGAAACATCTCATATGTTCCATGACGTTTCAAAACGACTTTGGTGCCTCAACTCTAAACCGTTTAAGCGAACTATCATGTAGTTATCAAACGTGTATGTCCGATGTTCGCAACATCCACAAACGACGTTTGGGGTTCAGCACATCGAGCGGTGCATTAAGGACATAAGCTTTCTCTTGTCCGCATAATCGCTACTTTCAACTTTCAACTATATTTTCTCTAGGAACATATCTAAACAGTGGAACTAAAGCGTGAGCTTCGACATAATTTGCAAAAGGTCTTTTGACTATGTTCAGGATAATTAAGTTCATCTTATGAACTCCCACTCGAGATAGACATCCCTCGGTCATCTAAGTGATTACATGATCCGAGTCAACTAGGTCGTGTCCGATCATCACGTGAGACGGACTAGTCATCATCGGTGAACATCTTCATGTTGATCGTATCTACTATATCGACTCATGCTCGACCTTTCGGTCTCGTGTTCCGAGGCCATGTGCGTACATGCAAGGCTCGTCAAGTTAACCCTAAGTGTTTGGCGTGTGTAAATCTGTCTTACACCCGTTGTATGTGAACGTAAGAATCCATCACACCCGATCATCACGTGGTGCTTAGAAGCGACGAACTTTAGCAACGGTGCACAGTTAGGGGAGAACACTTTCTTGAAATTGTTGTAAGGGATCATCTTATTTACTACCGTCGTTCTAAGTAAACAAGATGCATAAACATAATAAACATCAGATGCAATTATATAGTAGTGACATGATATGGCCAATATCATATAGCTCCATTGATCTCCATCTTCGGGGCTCCATGATCATCATCGTCACCGGCACGACACCATGATCTCCATCATCATGATCTCCATCATCGTGTCTCCATGAAGTTGTCTCGCCAACTTATTACTTCTACTACTATGGCTACCGGTTAGCAATAAAGTAAAGTAATTACATGGCGTTGTTCAATGACACGCAGGTCATACAATAAATAAAGACAACTCCTATGGCTCCTGCCGGTTGTCATACTCATCGACATGCAAGTCGTGAATCCTATTACAAGAACATGATCAATCTCATACATCACATATCATTCATCACATTCTTCTTGGCCATATCACATCACATAGCATACCCCGCAAAAACAAGTTAGGCGTCCTCTAATTGTTGTTTGCATGTTTTACGTGGCTGCTATGGGTTTCTAGCAAAACGTTTCTTACCTCATAAAACCACAACGTGATATGCCAATTGCTATTTACCCTTCATAAGGACCCTTTTCATCGAATCCGTTCCGACTAAAGTGGAGAGGCGGCACCGCTAGCCACCTTATGCACCAAGTGCATGTCATCGGTGGAACCTGTCTCACGAATGCGTGTAAGGTCGGTCGGGCCGCTTCATCCCACAATACCGTCGAAACAAGATTGGACTAGTAACGGTAAGCATATTGAACAAAATCAACGCCCACAACTACTTTGTGTTCTACTCCTGCAAAGAATCTACGCAATAGACCTAGCTCATGATGCCCTTTGTTGGGGAGCGAGCAGAAATTCAAAATTTTCCCACGTGTCACCAAGATCTATCTATGGAGAAACTAGCAACGAGGGAAGGAGAGTGCATCTACATACCCTTGTAGATCGCTAAGCGGAAGCGTTCAAGAGAACGGGGTTGAAGGAGTCGACTCGTCGTGATTCAAATCACCGATGATCCTAGTGCCGAGCAGACGGCACCTCCGCGTTCAACACACGTACAGCCGGTGGCGTCTCCCACGCCTTGATCCAGCAAGGAGAGAGGAGAGGTTGAGAAGACTCCATCCAGCAGCAGCACAACGGCGTGGTGGTGATGGAGGCGTGGCAATCCAGCAGGCTTCGCCAAGCACCACGGGAGAGGAGGAGGAGGAGAGGTAGGGCTGCGCCTGGAGGGAGAGGCTCTCGTGTGTTTTGGGCAGCCCCAAACCTCAAGTATATATAGGGAGGGAGGGCTGCGCCCCATCTAGGGTTTCCACCCCAAGGGGTGCGGCCAGCCCTAGATGGGGCTTGGGAGGCGGCCAAGAGGGAGGGAGAGGAGGCGCCCACTAGATGGGCCTTATGGCCCATCGCCCTAGGGTTTACCCCTTCCCCACTTCCTGCGCCTTGGGCCCTATGGGGGGGCGCACCAACCCACCTGGGGCTGGTCCCCTCCCACACTTGGCCCATGCAGCCCTCCAGGTTGGTGGCCCCACTTGGTGGACCCGGGACCCTCCGGTGGTCCCGATGCTTCTGGAAAAACCGAAACTTTTCCGGTGACCAAAACAGGCTTCCCATATATAAATATTTACCTCCGGACCATGCCGGAACTCCTCGTGACGTCCGAGATCTCATCCGGACTCCAACAACATTCGGTAACCACATACAAACTTCCTTTATAACCCTAGCGCCATCGAACCTTAAGTGTGTAGACCCTACGGGTTCGGGAACCATCTTGCGACATGACCGAGGCGTTCTCGGTCAATAACCAACAGCGGGATCTGGATACCCATGTTGGCTCCCACATGTTCCACGATGATCTCATCGGATGAACCACGATGTCAAGGACTCAATCAATCCGTATACAATTCCCTTTGTCTAGCGGTATTGTACTTGCCCGAGATTCGATCGTCGGTATCCCGATACCTTGTTCAATCTCGTTCTGGCAAGTCTCTTTACTCGTTCCGTAACACATCATCCCGTGATCAACCCCTTGGTCACATTGTGCCTGATATGATGATGTCCTACCGAGTGGGCCCAGAGATACCTCTCCGTCAACCGGAGTGACAAATCCATCTCGATTCGTGCCAACCCAATGACACTTTCGGAGATACTGTAGTGCACCTTTATAGTCACCCGATTCGTTGTGACGTTTGGTACACCAAAGCATTCCTACGGTATCCGGAGTTGCACAATCTCATGGTCTAAGGAAATGATACTTGACATTAGAAAAGCTTTAGCATACGAACTATGATCTTTGTGCTAGGCTTAGGATTGGGTCTTGTCCATCACATCATTCTTCTAATGATGTGATCCCGTTATCAACGACATCCAATGTCCATGGTCAGGAAACCATAACCATCTGTTGATCAACGAGCTAGTCAACTAGAGGCTTACTAGGGACTTGGTGTTGTCTATGTATCCAAACATGTATCTGAGTTTCCTATCAATACAATTACAGCATGGATAATAAACGATTATCATGAACAAGGAAATATAATAATAACTAATTTATTATTGCCTCTAGGGCATATTTCCAACAGCACGTCGGGTCATGTCCATGAGGTTGGTTACGACGCTGCTCTGTACTCGAGACTGCTGGTGAGTCAATGTGCCTACTGTAGCTCCGGCTTGGACGAGGGGTCGAATGAATCCCATCACGACTATAGGAATAAGCCTGTTGTTGTACTAGAGCTGTTTGAAGAAGCTCCCTGGCCCTTCGGGTTTCAACCGCCATCAGAGTCTCGCCCTCGACTGGCAGAGCCGCCAATCGCGTAGCTGCAACATTCATATTGTCTAAAGGGGTGGAGTAATGACCCGGCGGCGTCACCACATTCTGAGGCAGGGTGTTATTCATATGCGGAGAACCTATCACATGCGGCTGACCCGGTGTTCCACCCCCTCGTGCTTCAGCCGTTTGGTTTATCACCGGCGGGTTACTGGCCCCTGCTCTAGGTGTACCGAAGAGGTTCCTCGTCTCATAAACCAAGGGCAGATAACTTCGGTATTTTCTCCTCAAGACTTCATTTGACGCGTTCTGATCCACCGTGAGACGGTATGAATCTTCTTGAATCCGCTGTGCTTGGGCGTTTAAGACGGCCCGCTCTGTAGCCATCCTAGCGTTTTCCCCTGCCAGTTCTGCCTTAGCTTGCGCTATCTCATCACGCAACTTAGCCACTTCTACCTTATGCTTCTCTTGGTTGTCTAGGGTTACATCAACCTCCATCAGAGTCGCCACAGCTTCCAACAGATCTGTTAAAACTTGAGTCAGCGGGCGCACTGACCCGCCAGCACCTGTTGTTGTTACTGCTGTTGCACTGGAAGTCATGGCCACGGCGGCTGTGGAACCAAGAACCGGCTAGGTGCCAGCCATGAAGATTGCCACCCTGTTCAGTGGCTCATGGGGGTCCGAAATACTGTCGCCATCAGAGCAGCCCCCAAGCCGTCCGTCTTGTAGTTGATACATTGAGTTGGTCTCGCCCGTGGACGACTCACCATCAGAGTAGATGGTCGTCTCACCTCCAGATACAGATCCGTCCAATTCAGCCCCGTGGATAAACCCAACAAAGGCACGCTTCATGGTGGGTTGAACCTGGGCGGGTCATCCACGCTGAGCCGTCTCGATGATGTTGGTGCAGATGTCCGGCTCAGGGCCCGGTTCGCCGATCTTGCCGATGAAGACATGGATTCCGCCGAAAGGGACCGGTACCCATACTCAATTGAGCCGGCCTCGGGGCCCCAGCCTGCATCGTCGATGTAGAGCTTGCCGCGACGACTCTTGGTCATGCGGCCCATGGCGTATCCCTTGATCCCTTCAAAGCTGCCCTTCAAGAACTCAAAACCACTGTGCGCGGGCCCCACGTTGGGCACCAACTGTCGTGGAATTGTCACGAAAGATGTCCTGGTGAAATGACTTAGTTGTGGAGCCATGGCGACGAGGTTAGCTTAAAGGGGTCAAAATGGGCCAAAGTACACGAGGAGTTATACTGGTTCGGCCCCTTGCGGTGAAGGTAAAAGCCTAATCCAGTTGATGTGGTATTGCTAGGGTTGCGATTACCAGGGAGCGAATATGCTTTGCCTGGCTTTTGATCTGTTGTTTCTTGCCCTAAGTCATCGCTGGGTCGTCCCTTTATATACACAGGTCAAGGCCCCGGCGGTTTACAGAGTCCGGACCGGCTCATAAATAATGTGTCCGGCTCGGTAACCAACTTCACATGCCTTATACTACAAGTTACATACATATGACGGTTTACAATTGTCTGGGCCTTAAGTCGCCTTAAGCGTCTTCATGGGCTTTGTCTTGATAAACCGCCAGGGACTTAACACGGCCCCTCCTGGGCGGGTTAACCCAATAGTTATATCCCCAACAAGAACCGTCAAATTCCTCATGTTGACATGGAGTCCATCCCTTGCTTCCAACCAGTTCTGAATGTTCTTCATGAAGCTGGGCTACTAAATTTCTACACTGACATCTACAGTTGGAATGAAGAACTAATTCTTCAGCTCTATGCCACCCTGCACCTCACTGGAGATGTGGCTGATGTGAATTCATGGGTGCTTGACTGGATGACTGAAAATACTCATCACAAAGCCCTGACCTCTGAATTGCTTCATGTCGTTCTAGTCTGTCCTCCATCTGAAGGAGCAAGGCTCATGTATGAGGAACCTGAACTGTCAAATCATATGATGCAAGTGCTCATGAAGCCTTTGAAGCCAGGCCAAGCTCCAAGAACCACATTCCTCGTTAAGTAATTGCTATATGTGCCAAGTACGATCTACCGCACTCTAACCAAAACCCTCAGTACAATTAAAGGCCACAACTCTGAAGAAGAAGAGGTTGTTGGTATCATGAAGAATCTGCTGTTCAACATAATACATGGCATTCCCATCAACTACCATGATTTCTTCACGAGGACTTTGGCTAATGCTGCTCTGTCACCTTTTGAGTTGAAGCCTTATGCTCCCTGGATTATGAAATTCATCAGATCAAGGTCTTCAATTCATTACATGGCAGATTGTCAGAATCACCTCAGCTATTTGCCTCCTACTGAAGTCCTCAAAAGGACCATTTCCTCAGTTGATGAGAAAGGCAAAGCTGTTGTTATTGATGAAGGCACTCGTCCATTGGATGGTCAGTTTCGCAAAGCTACATCCTATTCCACCAATGATGACTTTGCAACCCAAGACTCTGCCGCAAAAGCTTCAAAGCCTATTCCTCAAGCCACTGCTCCACGAGTGATGACCTATTGTGAGCTTCTCCTAAGTCTTCATCAGAAGGTCGATCGTAATCACAAGTGGGTCAAGCGTCAATTTGGCTCAATTCTTCAGAACATGACTGTCACGCAAAACACTATGAAGAAGAATCACTACTATGCTCATGAAATCTTTGACCGCACTTGGGCCATATTGTCTCGCCTCTATGGTGATGAAGACCTCAAGCATATGGGATTTCAACAGGACTTTAAATGGTCTCAGCCTCCTTCGAAGAAATTCAAGAAGGTCAAAGTTCCTCGGCTCGTCACAATTGTTCATATTCTTCATCGCGTGAGACGGATGAAGCTGAAGACCTCAACGACAATGCGGTAGGCCCTACCTCAATGGACGACCCCAACAATGATGGTGCTCCTCCATTGACATCATGATGATATTCTTCAGGGGTGTTAGTCCTCATTTTTGTCCCTTTTGGTCATTCGATGACAAAGGGGCAGAAATTTGAGTTAGTCCTGAAGCGGGTCTTATATATGGGCGTTTTTTCCCCGTTAAGTTACAACTCTTTGAAGGAAATATGCCCTAGAGGCAATAATAAAGTTGTTATTTATAGTCCTTATATCATGATAAATGTATATTATTCATGCTAGAATTGTATTAACCGGAAACTTCGTACATGTGTGAATACATAGAAAAAACAGAATCTCCCTAGTATGCCTCTACTTGACTAGCTCGTTAATCAAAGATGGTTAAGTTTCCTGACCATAGACATGTGTTGTCATTCGATGAACGTGATCACATCATTAGGAGAATGATGTGATGGACAAGACCCAACCATTAGCTTAGCATAATGATCGTTAAGTTTTATTGATATTGCTTTCTTCATGACTTATACATATTCCTCTGACTATGAGATTATGCAACTCCCGAATACTGGAGGAACACTTTCTGTGCTATCAAACGTCACAACTTAATTGGGTGATTATAAAGATGCTCTACAGGTGTCTCCGAAGGTGTTTGTTGGGTTGGCATAGATCGAGCTTAGAATTTGTCACTCCGTGTATCGGAGAGGTATCTCTGGGCCCTCTCGGTAATGCACATCACTATAAGCCTTGCAAGCAATGTGACTAATGAGTTAGTTGCAGGATGATGCATTACAGAACGAGTAAAGAGACTTGCCGGTAACGAGATTGAACTAGGTATGAGGATACCGACGATCGAATCTCGGGCAAGTAACATACCGATGACAAAAGGAATGATGTATGTTGTTATGCGGTTTGACCGATAAAGATCTTCGTGGAATATGTTGGAACCAATATGAGCATCCAGGTTCCACTATTGGTTATTGATTGGAGATGTGTCTCGTTCATGTCTACATAGTTCTCGAACCCGTAGGGTCCGCACGCTTAACGTTCGATGACGATTTGTATTATGAGTTATGTATTTTGGTGACCGAAGTTTGTTCAGAGTCCCGGATGAGATTACGGACATGACGAGGAGTCTCGAAATGGTCGAGAGGTAAAGATTCATATATAGGACGATAGTATTCGGACACCGGAAGTATTCTGGGGGTACCGATACGTATCGGGTCACCGGAAGGGGTTCCGGGCACCCCCAGGCAAAGATATGGGCCTTATTGGGCCAAGGGCGGGACAAACCAGCCCCTAGTGGGCTGGTGCACCCCATATATGCCAAATAGGAGGAGAAGGAAGGAGGGGAAGAGAGAAAGGAAAGGGGAGGATTCGGCCTCCCCTTTCCTTCTCTCCCCCCCCCCTCTCTCTTTCCTTCCCCCTCCAACACTTCTGAAAGGGGGGAGGCGGAATTGGACAAGGCCCGATTCCTCCTACTTGGGCGCGCCCTTGCTGCTCCCCTCCCCCTCCCACCTATATATATGTGGGGAGGGGATGCCTAGAAGACACACCAATAACTGTTAGCCGTGTGCGGCGCCCCCCTCCACAATTTACGCCTCCTGTCCTATTCACGTAGTGCTTAGGCGAAGCCCTGTGCGGATCACTTCACCATCACCATCACCACACCATCGTGCTGATGGAACTCTCCCTCGACACTTTGCTGGATCAAGAGTTCGAGGGACGTCACTGAGCTGAACGTGTGCAGATCGCGGAGGTGTCGTGCGTTCGGTACTTGGATCGGTTGGATCGCGAAGACGTTCGACTACATCAACCGCGTTACTAAACGCTTTCACTTTCGGTCTACGAGGGTACGTGGACACACTCTCCCCGCTCGTTGGTATGCTTCTCCTAGATAGATCTTGTGTGACCGTAGGATTTTTTTTGAAATACTACATTCCCCAACAGTGGCATCCGAGCCAGGTCTATGCGTAGATGTTATATGCACGAGTAGAACACAAAGAGTTGTGGGCGATACTAGTCATAATGCTTAACAGCATGTCATACTTTGATTCGGCGGTATTGTTGGATGAAGCGGCCCAGACCGACATTACATGACCGCGTTCATGAGACTGGTTCTACCGCCGTGCTTCACACATAGGTGGCTAGTGGGTGTCTGTTTCTCCAGCTTTAGTTGAATTGAGTGTGACTACGCCCGATCCTTGTTGAAGGTTAAAACAGCACACTTGACGAAAAATCGTTGTGGTTTTCATGCGTAGGTAAGAACGGTTCTTGCTAGAAGCCCGTAGCAGCCACGTAAAACTTGCAACAACAAAGTAGAGGACGTCTAACTTGTTTTTGCAGGGCTTGCTGTGATGTGATATGGTCAAGACGTGATGATATATAAATTGTTGTATGAGATGATCATGTTTTGTAACAGTTATCGACAATGGCGAGGAGCCATATGGTTGTCGCTTTATTGTATGAAATGCAATCGCCATGTAATTGCTTTACTTTATCACTAAGCGGTAGCGATAGTCGTAGTATCAATAGTTGGCGATACGATAACGATGCTTCGATGGAGATCAAAGTGTCAAGCCGGTGACGATGGTGATCATGACGGTGCTTTGGAGATGGAGATCAAAGGCACAAGATGATGATGGCCATATCATATCACTTATATTGATTGCATGTGATGTTTATCCTTTATGCATCTTATTTTGCTTAGTTCGGCGGTAGCATTATAAGATGATCTCTCACTAAATTTCAAGGTATAAGTGTTCTCCCTGAGTATGCACCGTTGCGACGATTCGCCGAGACACCACGTGATGATCGGGTGTGATAAGCTCTACGTTCACATACAACGGGTGGAAGCCAGTTTTGCACACGCAGAATACTCGGGTTAAACTTGACGAGCCTAGCATATGCAGATATGGCCTCGGAACACTGAGACCGAAAGGTCGAGCATGAATCATATAGTAGATATGATCAACATAGTGATGTTCACCATTGGAAACTACTCCATCTTACGTGATGATCGGACATGGTTTAGTTGATATGGATGACGTGATCACTTAGATGATTAGAGTGATGTCTATCTAAGTGGGAATTCTTAAGTAATATGATTAATTGAACTTTAATTTATCATGAACTTAGTCCTGATAGTATTTGCATAACTATGTTGTAGATCAATAGCTCGTGATGTAGCTCCCCGTTTATTTTTGATATGTCCCTAGAGAAAAACTATGTTGAAAGATGATAATAGCAATGATGCGGACTAGGTCCATGATCTGAGGATTATCCTCATTGCTGCATAGAAGAATTATGTCCTTGATGCACCGCTAGGTGACGAACCTATTGCAGGAGCATATACAGACGTTATGAACATTTGGCAAGCTCGGTATGATAACTACTTGATAGTTTAGTGCGCCATGCTTTACGGCTTAGAACCGGGACTTCAAAAACGTTTTGAACGCCACGGAGCATATAAGATGTTCCAAGAGCTGAAATTGGTATTTCAGACTCATGAACGAGTCGACAGGTATGAGACCTCTGACTAGTACTTTGCCTACAAGATGGAGGAGAATGGCTCAACCAGTGAGCATGTGCTCAGATTGTCTGAGTAGTACAATCGCTTGAATCAAGTGGGAGTTAACCTTCCAGATAAAATAGTGATTGACAGAGTTCTCTAGTCACTATCACCAAGTTACTGGAACTTCGTGATGAACTATAATATGCAAGGGATGACGAAAACGATTCCCGAGCTCTTCGTGATGCTAAAATCGACGAAGGAAGAAATCAAGAAAAGCATCAAATGTTGATGGTTGACAAGACCACTAGTTTCAAGTAAAAGGGCAAGGGAAAGAAAGGGAACTTCAATAAGAATGGCAAGCAAGTTGCCACTCCCATGAAGAAGCCCAAAGCTAGACCCAAGCACAGGACCGAGTGCTTCTCTGCGAAGGAAATGGTCACTGGAAGCGGAACTGCCCCAAATACTTGGCGGATAAGAAGGATGGCAAAGTGAACAAAAGTATATATGATATACATGTTATTGATGTCTACTTTACTAGTGTTCATAGTAAGCCCTTGGGTATTTGATACTAGTTCAGTTGCTATGATTAGTAACTCGAAACAGGAGTTACAAAATGAACAAAGACTAGTTGAGAGCAAGGTGACAATGTGTGTTGGAAGTGATTCCAAAGTTGACAAGATCACCATCGCACACTCCCTTTACCTTCGGGATTAGTGTAGAACCTAAAATACATATTATTTGGTGTTTGCGTTGAGCATAATATGATTAGATCATGTTTATTGCAATACGGTTATTCATTTAACTCAAAGAATAATTGTTATTCTGTTTACATGAATAAAACCTTCTGTAGTCATACACCCAAGGTGAATGGTTTATTGAATCTCGATCGTAGTGATACACATATTCATAATATTGATGCCAAAAGATGCAAAGTTGATAATGATAGTGCAACATATTTGTGGCACTGCCGTTTAGGTCATACTAGCACATATGCCCGTGCATTGCAACGGGAGAAAAACTAGTGTGCACTTAATGTGGTGAGAATTATATGTGCAAGAAAAATCCTGTGTGCACGTCAAGACTGAACATTTTGGTTCTAGGTTTCGCCGCGTGTGAGGTAATCAATCCGCTATTTCTTTCATTCATTGACCGAGTCAATTTAAGGGTTTTGTTAGGTCATCGCACGCTAGAGAAGGTCCGTGAATTATTCAATCTGTTTTTTAATTCGTTCGAGGGGATCTTAAGGCATGAAGTTCAAAAATGAAAATGAGGCGGGTCTTCTCTTTTTCATGTTCAAGCCACCAATATGTACAACTGGAGTTAATTGTACTTCACTATTTTTGCGTTCCTTGGTCGAGGGGATTTAAGGTTGAAGTTCCATAATGTGGGAGGTCGCGTACTGGATTTAATTCCCTTTTTTTGAAAGCTCACGTACTAATCCATCCATCCTTCATCCGGCATAATTCATCCATCCTTCATCCAGGTTAATTCATCCATCCCTCATCCAGGTTAATTCTCCAAGTTTTCTGAAAATCTCGAACAATTTTGTAAAACACAAACATTTCTTGAGTTTTGAACAAATTGTGGAACGAGATTTTTTTTGAATACCCAAACATTTTTTAAATGGGAATAAAATTTTGGAATTCTAGACATTCTTTAAAAATTGTAAAAAATATTGAAATTCTATAAATTTTATAAAAATATATTGATGTAAAAGTAAAAAAAAGTAAAAAAGAAAGATTAAGAAAAAGACAAAGGAACATAAATGTAAAATAGAAAAGAACACAGAAAAAAAGAAAATGGGCAGCCCCGTTCTAGGGCTATCTGTGCGATGCCTCCATTATCTGTTGCCATGTGCAGCAAATAGGATTTTCCAAGCTGCGTGGACAGAGACATAAATGGGCTGGCTTTACTGGGCCGGAGCGCACGGCCCATGTATGAAATTCTGGATAAACTGTTTTTTTCTAGCACATGGATGCACAAAAAAATAGTACCACCTCGGATAGTAAAAAAATCTTTTTGTTGGTGAACGGATGAAAAAATTGGAGAAACACACCTTGCTTTATTAGTAGGTATAGATATAGATTGGTGTAAAGCACATGAAGAAACTCCATGCTGATGGGCTTTTGGAATCACTTGATTCTTGCGAACCATGCCTCATGGGCAAGAGGACTAAGACTCCGTTCTCCGGAACAATGGAGCGAGCCATTGACTTATTGGAAATAATACATATCGATGTATGCGGTTCGATGAGTGTTGAGACTCGCGGCATGGCGGGTATCATTATTTTCTGACCTTCACAAATGATTAGAGCAGATATGGGTATATCTCCTTGATGAAACATAAGTCTGAAACATTTGAAAAGTTCAAAGAATTTCAGAGTGAAGTGGAAATCATCGTAACAAGAAAATAAAGTTTCTACGATCTGATCGCGGAGACAAATATTTGAGTTACGAGTTTGGTCTTCATTTGAAACAATGTGGAATAGTTTTGTAACTCACGCTACCTGGAACACCACAGCATAATGGTGTGTTCGAACGTCGTAACCGTACTTTATTAGATATGGTGCGATCTATGATGTCTCTTACCGAATTACCACTATCGTTTTGGGGTTATGCATTAGAGACAGCTGCATTCACGTTAAATAGGGCACCATATAAATCTGTTGAGACGACACCATATGAATTGTGGTTTGGCAAGAAACCTAAGTTGTCGTTTCTTAAAGTTTGGGGTTGCGATGCTTATATGTGAAAAGTTTCAGCCTGATAAGCTCAAACCCAAACCGGAGAAGTGCGTCTTCATAGGTTACCCAAAAGAAACTGTTGAGTACACCTTCTATCATAGATCCGAAGGAAAGATCTTTGTTGCTAAGAGTGGATCCTTTCTAGAGAAGGAGTTTCTCTCGAAAGAAGTGAGTGGGAGGAAAGTGGAACTTGATGAGGTAATTGTACCTTCTCTCGAATTGGAAAGTAGATCATCACTGAAATCAGTTCCAGTGATGCCTACACCAATTAGTGAAGAAGTTAATGATGATGATCATGAAACTTCAGATCAAGTTACTACTGAACCTCGTAGGTCAACTAGAGTACGATCCGCACCAGAGTGGTACGATAATCCTGTTCTGGAAGTCATGTTGCTAGACCATGATGAACCTACGAACTATGAGGAAGCGGTGATGAGCTCAGATTCCGCAAAATGGCTTGAGGCCATGAAATATAAGATAGGATCCATGTATGAAGAACAAAGTATGGACTTTGGTTGACTTGCTCGATGATCGGCAAGCCATTGAAGAATAAATGGATCTTCAAGAGGAAGACGGACGCTGATAGTAGTGTTACTATCTACAAAGCTCGAATTGTCGCAAAAGTTTTTCGACAAGTTCAAGGTGTTGACTACGATAAGATTTTCTCACTCGTAGCGATGCTTAAGTCTGTCTGAATCATGTTAGCAATTGCCGCATTTTATGAAATTTGGCATATGGATATCAAAACTGCATTCCTTAATGGATTTCTTAAAGAAGAGTTGTATATGATGCAACCAGAAGGTTTTGTCAGTCCGAAAGGTACTAACAAAATGTGGAAGCTCCAGTGATCCATCTATGGACTGGTGCAAGCACCTCGGAGTTGGAATATACGCTTTGATGAGTTGATCAAAGCATATAGTTTTATACAGACTTGCAATGAAGCCTGTATTTACGAGAAAGTGAGTGGGAGCACTACAACCTTTCTGATAGGTATATGTGAGTGACATATTGTTGATCGGAAATGATGTGGAATTTTCTAGAAAGCATAAAGGAGTGTTTGAAAGGAATTTTTCAAAGAAAGACCTCGGTGAAGCTGCTTACACATTTAGCATCAAGTTCTATAGAAATATATCAAGACGCTTGATAAGATTTTTTCAATGAGTATATACCTTGACAATATTTTGAAGTAGTTCAAAATGGAACAGTTAAAGAAGGAATTCTTGCCTGTGTTGCAAGGTGTAAAGTTGAGTAAAACCCGACCACGGCAGAAAATAGAAAGAGAATGAAAGTCATTCCCTATGCCTTAGCCATAGGTTCTATAAAGTATGGTATGCTGTGTACCAGACCTATTATGTACCTTGTCATGATTTTGGGAATGGGGTTCGATAGTGATCCAGGAGATCACTGGACAGCGGTCAAAGTTATCCTTAGTTACCTAAGAGGACTAAGGAAATATTTCTCGGTTATGGAGGTGACAAAAAGTTCGTCGTAAAGGGTTACGTTGATGCAAGCTTTAACACTGATCTGGATGAATCTAAGTCTCAATCTGGATACATATTGAAAGTGGGAGCGATTAGCTAGAAGTAGCTCCGTGCAGAGCATTGTAGACGTAGAAAATTTGCAAAATACATACGGCTCTGAATGTGCCAGACCCATTGACTAAACTTCTCTCATAAAGCAAAATATGATCACTCTTTGGGTGTTAATCACATAGCAATGTGAACTAGACTATTGACTCTAGTAAACGCTTTGGGTATTAGTCACATGGAGATGTGGACTAATCACATAAAGATGTGAACTATTGGTGTTAAATCACATGATGATGTGAACTAGATTATTGACTAGTGCAAGTGGGAGACTGAAGGAAATATGCCCTAGAGGCAATAACAAAGTTGTTATTTATATTTCCTTATATGATGATAAATGTTTATTATTCATGCTAGAATTGTATTAACCGAAAACTTAGTACATGTGTGAATACATAGACAAAACAGAATGTCCCTAGTATGCCTCTACTTGACTAGCTCGTTAATCAAAGATGGTTACGTTTCCTGAACATAGACATGTGTTGTCATTTGATGAATGGGATCACATCATTAGGAGAATGATGTGATGGACAAGACCCATCCATTATCTTAGCATAATGATCGTTAAGTTTTATTACTATTGCTTTCTTCATGACTTATACATATTCCTCTGACTATGAGATTATGCAACTCCCGAATACCGGAGGAACACTTTGTGTGCTATCAAATGTCACAACGTAACTGGGTGATTATAAATATGCTCTACAGGTGTCTCCGAAGGTGTTTGTTGGGTTGGCATAGATCGAGATTAGGATTTGTCTCTCCGTGTATCTGAGAGGTATCTCTGGGCCCTCTCGGTAATGCACATCACTATAAGCCTTGCAAGTAATGTGACTAATGAGTTAGTTGCGGGATGATGCATTACGGAACGAGTAAAGAGACTTGCCGGTAACGAGATTGAACTAGGTATGAGGATACCGACGATCGAATCTCGGGCAAGTAACATACCAATGACAAAAGGAATGACGTATCTTGTTATGCGGTTTGACCGATAAAGATCTTCATAGAATATGTAGGAACCAATATGAGCATCTAGGTTCCGCTATTGGTTATTGACTGGAGATGTGTCTCGGTCATGTCTACATAGTTCTCGAACCCGTAGGGTCCGCACACTTAACGTTCGATGATGATTTGTATTATGAGTTATGTGTTTTGGTGATCGAAGTTTGGTCAGAGTCCCGAATGAGATTACAGACATGACGAGGAGTCTCGAAATGGTCGGGAGGTAAAGATTCATATATAGGACGATAGTATTCGGACACCGGAAGTGTTCTGGGGGTACTGGGTACGTATCGGGTCACCGGAAGGGGTTCCGGCAAACCCTTAAGGTTCGAACACTGGGGTGTGCGCGAAGTCTCTCCCTCCTACCGATCTACGCTCTAGCTCGATAAGATCTCGCGGACGAACTCGACGAAATCGCAACACAGAAAGACACAAGGTTTATACTGGTTCGGGCCACCGTTGTGGTGTAATACCCTACTCCAGTGTGGTGGTGGTGGATTGCCTCTTGGCCTAATGATGAACAGTACAAGGGAAGAACAGCCTCCTGAGGTTGGGGTGTTCTTGTGCTTGTGTAGCTGAGGATGATCTGAACCAGTTCGGGATCCGCTTTTTCCTACTCTGGTGGCTAGTCCTATTTATAGAGGCCTTGGTCCTCTTCCCAAATATCGAGCGGGAAGGGAGCCAACAACGGCGGGCAAATTTGAAGGGGGACAGCTAGTACAAGCTATCCTGACAAAAGCGGTCTTCGCCTGCTAAAAGCTCTGGGGTGACGCCGTCTTGGGCTCCACGATGACCTCCGCCTTGCCGTCTTCCTGGTCTTGGTCTCGTTGCACCAATATGGCAACCTTTGCCTGATGCCTCGGTACTCTTCGCCTGCGCTAGCCTCCTTAGCACCGAAGAGGAAATAGGGACGCTGCACGCACTGGCGCCCGCCTGGTACCGTTCGTCATGGCTCACGTCACGAGAGCCTCGTGAGGTTTGCCTTGCCTTGATATCTCCGCTCCTCGTGAGCCTGCCTGGCTAGGCCACTCCAGAGGAGGTCTTGCATTGTCCGCCTCGCGAGGCTTGGACCCACGCGAGGGTCTTGGGTGCCTTGTTGACGAATATGGGCCGTACGGCCTGCTGCTTCGCCATGCTGTGGGCCGTAGGCAGGCAAGTCTGGGGACCCTCGTTCCCAGAACGCCGACAAGGATCAAGTGGGTGCGTGCGAGATCAATGAAGAGAGCCATCGAAATTGTGTGTGTGTGCTAGTCAAAGATATAGGGAGACTGACCTACCTGAACATCAGAGGGCACAGGTCAAGTTTGTGTGTGGCAGGGAAACATGACTAGAGCGCTCGATGTATCGGTGTGTGTGGGGGGGGGGTGGGGGATGGGTAGGCAGAGGCCTAACTATAGAGGTAGAACGACTTCGTATATGTGTTGAGAAGGAGAGACCCAGCTATGTCTTGAGGGAGATCGGTCGACATCCATACATAAGCGAAGGATGGGAAATAGGCTGGGATAGAGAGAGAGAGAGAGAGAGGAGAGAGAGGGAGGGAGAGGGGTAGAGTGCTGGATGGGTGATGGAGTTGCTTCTCGAAGATGGTGGGAGAGGCCTACTAGACAAAGCGAGGGTGGAACTGCAATATTATCAATAAGAGTGGGGATGTGTTTACGTGTGTGCTGTATGCGTGATAGATCTGTGGGACGCATCCATGGATGATGAAGGGGAACCATGTGTTTGGTAAGCAAACCTAACTAGATCGGTAGATCAATTTTTGTTTGTCGGAGGAAGGGAGAGACATAACTAATGAGGTAGATCGATCGACGCTTGGGGGAAAACGAATTATAAGGACCTAGCTAGCTATATGTATAGCGGGAGATCGGTTGGTGTACGTCCATTTGTTAGAGGCAAATAAGGCCCGGCGAGACGGATAGACAGAGAGAATGGAGCTAGGAGGTGGTGCAAGAGGCCCAGCTACTAGCTAGATAGGGGGAGGAGTGTGCGGTTGTGAGATCGATGAAAAGAGGGGCGAGATTTTACACATGTGTGGGACCGTATGAGAGACACGAGGCAAGGACACATAAAGGAGGAGATTGAAGGTGCGTGTGTATGTTGTAGGCAGACATCGCTGGAGAGGTTTATCGACCGGTGTGTGTCGGAAAAGGAGTTGTGGAGTCTTGGAGTCTGTGGGAGAACGACCTAAAGAAAAAAATGAATGTGCGCGATGGATAGAATGCTGAGGGAGGGGGAGGGCGAGGGCGAGGAGGGCGTGTGCATGCATGAGAGAAAGTTAGTGGTAGCTACAAAGGTTAGAGGATTGTGTGGGTGTAAGAGACTAACAAAGATCATAATTTGATATGAAAGTGGATTCATATATTTGAATAGGAGATCATAGTGTTTTAAACATATGCATGCATGAATATAGCGGTGATACGCGTGTTGTGGTTTTGCACATGTTATACCATAATGTGATAATGCATGGCGTTTGTAACTCACAGCTAAATGCCGAACAATCTAAACCATACTATACATCGAACAATCTCACATTTTATTTGAATTTATGATAATGTGTGATGTTTGCAGCTTACAACTAAATATCGAACAATCTAAACAATACTATATATCGAACATTCTCACATTTTATTTGAATTTGTGGTAATGTGTGGTGTTTGCAACTCACATCTAAATACTTGTAGGCGTAGGGGGCGGGGCACCATACATAATGTGATAAACACATTATACATATGAGACATGGTTTAGATTATGAAGATCTAGCTAGAGCTTGAAATGTACTGTGATTTGAAATCAACATAAAGTGGATTCAAAAAATCGAGTTCGAGTTCATATAGTACACATAGTTCATATGTAACTCGAGACTAATGATGTGGTGTGCTGTGAATATAATACACAAATGATGGTTTAACTTGACAATAATGATGATTGTAGATCCTATTAAAACAGAGAAACAAATTCAAATGCTTTGACTTCACAACCAATCATTATTGTAGATCTTATTCAAATAGAGAAACAAATTCAAATTTAGTTCATATTGAAGCGGTAGTATATACGTTTGGAATGCACTAAAATGTTCATTTGAGTAGTAGGTTGCATGCATTATACACGTAGCGAAATATTTTAATTGAACATAACATGAATTCAAAGTTTTGAATGACATTTGTAGTCTTGAATTGATTTGATACAGATTACGTTAGGCTTGTCCGGAAATTTCAACCCGCGCCTTGTTAGCCTGAAATATTTAAGATATATCTTTGTCTCGTTGTGCTCCGACAACACCCTCCATCTCAACCCGCGCTTTGCTATTCCAAAATTACAACGTGCACAAAAACTCCCACCTCTTGTGAAATCCCGACACGCGAAATGCCCGTGATACCCCTGAATCGAAAGAACCGCCTCAAATCGGTGGGGGTACTTTTGTAACTTACCCCACATTTCGGACAAGCGCATCCCTAAGCCATGGTTCCCCACTACCATCCCATCCGCCCACCCATTCATACACCGAGGCCGGGAAAACCCGCGAAGCCCCACACCCTCCTCCGTCTGCCACCCAACCGGAGCCTCTTCCCCGACGACGTCGTCCACTGCAACACCTCGACGTCCCTCATCCACTGTACCGGATGAGGATCCGTCGTCGATCTGGTCGTCCCGCCGGTTCAGCCACCCCATCCTCCACCTCCAAGGAGCTGCCCCAACGTTCCCCTCGTCTTCCGCGCCACCTCCATTCCCACACCGCCGTCTTCACCTGGACCACCGGAAGAGCATCATCATCACCGTTTCCTTGGATGAAGCTGTGACCTAATCGGCGCCACCAAAGAGGTTGTACACTAATCGCCGCATTTTCTTCTTAATTCGATCTCACGGTGCTGCCGACGCTCGGTCTTGAGCCGACACGGCGCGACTCCATCCACAGCGGCGTCGCCAGCCACTTCCTCCACGGTGTCGCTCCCTCGACGGCGACGTCCACATCAGTAGGAGTTGCTGCTGCTTTAGCTCTCGCTCGCGCTGCTGCTCTGCTCTTGCTCTCGGTCCCCTGCCTGGTCTGCTCTTGCTCTTGCTCGCGCTCGCGCTGATGCTCTCGCTCTTGCTCTTGCTTGCGATGCTGCTCCGATTTAGCTACACTTCAGTCGACTGAATCGACTTTTGGGTCAGTCGATTTTCAGGGGGTGGGGGCTCATCGGAGTTAAGGAAGAACCAGCCACAGTGGGGAGGGGGGCTCGCCGGAGAGGTACCCCACTATCTATCTTAGGGTTCTAGGTGGGGGCGGTGGTCGCCGGGGGTGGTGGGGCAGTCGTGTGGGGATCTCTGGAGAAAATGCTCAGCACGGGGGGGCCTAGAGGGATGGCCGGGGCGGCGGCGGACCGGCCGTGGGGAGTGTTTTGAGGCGGCGAGGCGACGCCGCCGCCGCATGGCGGCGGGGGCGGCTGTTTGGCCGGTGGTGGCTGGCGGCTCAGGGGGGTGGAGGTTGAAGATGAACTGCAGGCCCTTGATTTCGTATCCAATGGCTGCAAAATCGACTGACCAGAGATGAAAAAGTCAGTCGACTAACGTGTAGCCTCACCTCTAGTGTGTTCAGTTTCGACAGTAAAATTCAGTTTCGACAGCAAAATTCAGTTTCGACAGTTAAGTTCAGTATCGATAGTTAAATTCACTTTCGACAATTAAGTTCAGAGATGAGCGGCTGATGTATTTTACATCTAGCACTTTGTGGTTATGTATTTTACGTCACCTATTGGAGATGCTATTAGAATTCCGCTCAGGTTAACGTTGTCTCTCTTGTCCTGCTTTAGCCTCAGCGTCGTACAACTCACCGGAGCTGCTCCAACGACGAAACCCTCCATCACAGCGGAGCAGTACCTCGGGCTCCATCTCTAGACGCCTAAGATCTCCTTCCCCTCCTCCGACAGCCAAGTTAACCGGAGCATCCTCACCGGCCAACCCAATCACGCTGAGATCAACATGGCTTCGTCAAAGAGGTTGTACACTTGTTGCATATCTTTTTTACTCTACATGTTATATATATTGTCCACTGAGCACACGGAGTAACGGGAAATACGATTATTTTATCCTACTATATGACAAGAAGTGAGATACCAGGCAACTTAGCTATCTGTGATGGACTCTCTTGAACGCCATCATTATTTATCTCTGCGCGTTTGAGTTGTGCATTTGTTGATGGCCCTGGGAGCTGAGCTAGTAGGGCAGTGGCCTGGGTCCAAAGTAATAGAAGTAGCACAAAAACATTTTTTAGTGTAGGCTTTTCCTTGCTCAAGCCTGCCTACTAGAATCGCCAGTGCTTGAAAGGAAAAGTGAATGAAAAACATAGGAATTGGAAAGTTTCCTATGGTACTACTTTTCATGAATTTGGTGCAAAGGAATGGAGCAAAGAAAAACTATAGGATTTGTTCCTTTAGTGTCTCCTTGAAAGAAAAATCATAGGAATTTTAATTTCCACTTGTCCTCCTTTTCAAATTCCTATTCATGAAGCACAAGACTAAGAGATAGTAGCATAATAGCATTATAACCATACATTTTCATGTGATTTGACTTAATCTCACCATGCTTCTTTGCATCCTGTGATCTTCCAATTCTTGTGAACCAAACACCCATATTGGCAGAAATCCTGTGTTTTTAAATTCTCTGTTTTGCACATGCATTCCTATCCTATTCATGTCTATTTCCTATCCCTGCATGTTAGAATCCTCAAATTCAAACAAGCCCTTACCCAATTACTTCTGGTACAGATATGTGTCAAAGAAAACCTTGTGTGGTTTGTCCTGCTCGTGCGGTGCTGTGTTCCACTCCAGCTCAGCTGCTCCAATGACGGAAGGGTTCACCACAGTAGGGATCCGCTCTCCAGACTGCTTTTGCCGCCTCAGATCTTCTTCCCTGCCGCCGGCAGCCACGACAACTGCATTACCATCATCAACTGAGCAGATGACCTTGAGGACTACACGGGTCCGCAAGAGAGGTCGCACACTTCCGTGTCTGCTTACGTTATGCATTGCTTAATATGATGACATGCTACTTTATCATCATGTTCACCTATTAGACTTCGAGCCAGGTCCAAACTTATGCTGAAACTTGAGTTTTTAAATGGTTGTGGGGTACATATTGGGGCGACAATCAGTACTATATGTCTACTATCTGATTAATCTCGGGTGTCTACTACGAGTTTCATGTTGGGTGCAAACAAACATTAAAGGATCCATTATCCATATTTTTTAACTAAAGCTATTATCTGCCTGCTATCATTGGTTTTGGGTCTATCCACAGTTTGCTACCATTACTCTGGATTTGTGCATGCACTCCTTACATAATCTCACTATGTTTTATTCCTATGCATGTCAGTTATTGTACACAATGGAATTGAACATGTAGAGCAAAAGAGACGATCCTTGCGTGGCAATAAAATTACATGCAGACATCGCTACATGGTGGGCGCAAAGGCAGCCCCCCTCCACCCATTTCGGATCGTAATCAAGAGGAAGATAGCTGTTCTGAGGGGGATTCAGAAGCAGAAAACCACTCCTATTTACCCCATGAGGTCTTCTCTCTGACTTGGCATGCTGATGTTGGTAATATCATGTATATGGTGCCTTGCATTTCTTACTGTATACATCAAAGATGTCATCTGCTTAGTTTAGACATGCTTTGTGTCAATGCCATCTGTTTAGTTTCTTTATCGTATATGTGAATCATGCAATGCCATCTTGTTTAGCCAGGCATCATATATGTGAATTTTGCAATGCCACCCTGGTTAGCCAGTCATCTTATATACGAATTATATCATGACATCAATTTTTATTACGTGTTAAATTTGTCAACAATTTTAGTACATTCAATTACTCTTCCTGTGCATCAGCCATTCGGCACGGTCATAGAAAAATCTAGAGTGTAAACATGGTCTTTGAGCGGCACAATGCTATCGACAAGCGCATGTCTTGTTGGTTCGAATAGCTCCTCGAGAAGGATTGAGAGACAGATGGCCAGTCCTATTCCCCGAGGTGCATGCTCTAACTTGGCAGGGTTATGTTGCTCATATCGTGTGTATGGTATCTTGCATTGCTATGTCATTTGCTTAGTTTAGACATGCTTTGTGTGAAGGCCACCTGTTTAATGTCTAATTACCATATATGTGAATTATGCAATGCCATCTTGTTGCAAGACATTATATATGTGAATTATGCAATGCTATCTTGTTGCGAGGCATTATATATGTGAATTATGCAATGCCATGCTGTTTAGCCAAGCGTCATATATGTGAATTATATCATGTCGTCCTTTTTCTGTATTTCTCATTGCTTTTGTTGACAGTGTTTGTATATTCAACTACTCTTCCTGTGCATCAGCCATTTGAATTGGTGATGGAGAAATCTGGAGTGAAAACAAGGTCTTGAGAGCAGACAATGCTACTCTTGAAGCAGATATCTTGCTGATTCTGAATAGCTCTTGAGAGGAGGATTCAGAGGCGATGACCAGTCCTATTATCCCCCGAGGTGTATGCTCAAACTTGGCAGGGTTATATTACTCACATCATGCATATGTTGTATTGCAATGCTTAGTTTTTACATCATATACATGATATTGAATGCCATCTCCTTAGTTGACACATCATATATGCGATTGCCCTCTGCTCACTTCCCTAGATATAAATCATATATTTGAATTATATCTGTGACGTCCGGATAATTAAGCTACAGTAATCCCATGTTAATGGAGCCTAGTCATCACAATTACTGTTGCTAATCTTACTTTGGTTCAAACACGAATCAAATTCAACTTCCAAAACAAGTCAAATTCTTATTCCTTCAAACGGCAAAACAAAAATGTTCGCTGGGTTGCAAATATTCACTAACTAAATGTCATGAGTGATTCAACATCATTTGAGATAGCTAAATTTTCCCTGGGAATTAAAGTAGTTCCAAATCAGCATTTTTAAATGCTTTTCCTTTTGTGAAAAATCCAAATCAATTCAAAATCCTCCCAAACTTTTTGTGGCAGATGCCAAATATTGTAATGTATTTATTTGGCCAAGTCCCACAATTTTACAGAGCTCCTTTTGGCAGCTCAAATATTGCATAGCATTTTTCCATTAAAAAAAGAAAGAAAGGGAGAAAACCCCTGTGCTTTTGGCCCATCAGGCAAGTGGCCAACCCAGCCGGCCCACCCTGGCGATCCCTCCCCTCTCCCTGTTCACGCGACCGGGTCGCTACAGGGGCGGGTCGCCCCCGACCACCTTGTCGGCGTTGCCTGGGAGAGGATAAGGCCTCCACTGCCCGCGCCTCCTCGATCCCCTCTCCCACTTGCCCCCTCGCTCCTTACTCCTCTCTCCCCCTCGTCCAGATCTCCTCCTCCCGAGCGCCTCTGCCGTCGTCATCGCCATGGCCTCCTCTGTTCGTGTGGCTACCGCCATCCCCGCTGGTTAAGACCTCACTAGAAGACGCGCTAGCCACCCCTGCTTCGTCCGCGTGGATTGGATCGAGCGCTACACCGCTACACCGACCGGCTCGAGCTCCGACCCCCTGCACCGCGAGAACGCCGCCGTCTTCTTCCACTACGTTAGCCGGTGCTCTCCTTCGACTCCGGCCAACGCCCTGCAGGTACTAAGCCACCGAAGGGCCACCTTGTGCCCCCACTGTGAGCTACCGCCTTCTCCCATTTCCTCTGTTGCCGCTCTGGCCACTGCACACGGCGTCCGCCCGGCCACTCCGCCCGCCGCGGCGTAAGCGCCCCTTCGTGCCGCCACCGTCGCCACTTCCCAGCGTGCTCACTCACGGCCCGAGCCGCTTCGCACCGTCCGCCGCGATAGCCTCGCCGCCGTCCATCCCGCCCGGCAGCCCGGCCCGTCGCTTCGCTTTCGTCGTTGCCATTGTTGTTGCTCCATCGCGGCCCAAGACGGCGCTCGTCCTCTCTCTCGCCTCCACGGCTAAGACGCTACCGACGCGCGCCCGCCCGTGTCTTGGCGCTCACTTTGGGCAGCGTGGCATCCGTCGCGCCGCGCCCGCCGCCCCTCGCCGCTCGGTCGGCGCCCGCAGCCATGCTGCCCTCGCCGGCGCCTCGCCGAGGCCACGGCCTCGCGGGCCCTCCGTTACCCTCGTGCGGGTGCACGGGCACCCACGCCCACGCGCCCAGTAAACCCGCCCCGCTATGGCCTATGGGCCATTGCCCAGTAGGCCCCACCAGCCCCTTTTCTTTTAAAAAATAAAACAAAATTAATAAATAGAAATAAATTAATTAGTTATTAATTAATTAAATAGTTAATTAGCTTAATTAACTCGGGATTAATTAGCCTAATTACTAGTTTAGTTAACTAAACTGTTAGGCTAGGCTAATCAGTGCATGACAGGGGACCCACTTCGTTGACCGATCAAATGTTGGTGGTCAGCTGAGACCCCAGCTCACTGTCGACCACTGGGTACACTTTTGTGTACACTGTGCTGGGTGCGCCTAGCATTTTAGCATTTATTTTCGTATTAAAAATTAAAATCTAGAATATTGATACAACTTTGAAAAATCATAGAAATTAATCCGTAGCTCGGATGAAAAAGTGTTATACATGAAAGTTGCTCAGAACAATGAGACGAATCCGATCACGCGGTCCGTTCATCCGCCACACATCCCTAGCATAGCTAACATGCAACTTTTCCCCTCCGGTTCATCTGTCTGACAGACGTCCGGAACCGGGAAAACTTTCCCGGATGTTTCCCCCTTCGCCAGTATCGCCTAGCGTTGCGTTAGAACACGTCTAGCTCTGTCTGTTGTCCTGTTATGCACTTGCCTGCTATGTATTTACTGTTTCTTCCCCCTCTTCTCTCCGGTAGACCCGGAGACCGGTGCTGATGTCCCTGTGATCGACTACGTCGACAACGACCCTCCTTCTTGTCTGAGCAACCAGGCAAGCCCCCCCCTTTGATCATCCCGATATCGCCCATTCTATACTCTCATGCTTGCATTAGATTTTGCTACTGTTATTGTTTGCTCCTATTCTGATGCATAGCCTGCTTTTGTACCTGCTATTGTTACCTACCTGCTTATCCTAAACTGCTTAGTATAGGTTGGATAGTGATCCATCAGTGACCCCACCTTGTCCTTGTTGCCCCTGCTTCATCATCGACGACTCGATCAACGTGATCGACGACCAGAGCCTGACACCTCACATCACATCACGCCCCTTTAGTTGCTCGACTCTGCAGAGCTACTATCGAGTGCCGAGGGTGATCCCTCCTAACGCACTCCTGATGATAATTCTGTAGTGTAGCAATTCGGTGTGGTCATCGAGGGTGGTTCATCTTTCACCATTCCCGATACGGCTCTGTCGTGCAACACCTCAAGTGTGAACCTTGAGGGTGGTTCCTCTTACGTTCACCTTGATGATTACATCGAGTGGAATCCTCCGAGGGTGATTCCTTGGGTTTTCCCCTTGATGTTTGGACGCACAGTTACCTTGACTTTACTGGAGACCGTTGTGAAAGCCGGGCGGGCCCGGAGAGCACCCGTGCAATGTGACAGTGGCGGCTGGCTGTTTAGCGGTATTACCCGGGAGGGGGTGATAGCTCCGGACTTGTCCCGACAGCCGTCACTCCTTTTAATAATGCACTAATAGGTTTGGGTATTTGTTTTGAGTTGGCCTCTGACCTTTACGCACCAACCACCATGTGAGAATAGTTATGGGCCTCGGCGTCGTGGTATCAGCCGAAGCTTTGTCAGATGTCCAGTTCAACATTGTGGCACGGTTGGATCGTGCCATCCACTACACGGGTGGTGCTGGTATCCACCCTGCACACAACGATCCGGAGTGCAACGAGCGATGGGCCTAGACCCCGGAGTGCTTAGGATGTAGACCGGCGGGGACCTCTCTGCTGAGCCTAGGTCGGGCTGCGACGTGTTGATCTTCCGAGGCCGGGCATTGACCCCAAAAAGGTGTGTCTGGCCAGAGTGATCGAGCGTGTTGGAAAACGTGGTGCACCCCTGCAGGGAAGATATTTATTCGAATACCGTGTCCACGGTAATGGACGTTCAGACTTGTATCCTGATCTTATACAACTAGAAATGGATACTTGGTATGTGATGGATATGTTGGCTCCGGGATTGCTTTCTCGCAGGGAGTCGAGGAAGGATCTCTAGGCCTTAATGTTACAACATGCTTGTTAATTAAACTGCTATTCTTTACTCTTCTACATGCTGCAAGACGCCTGGAGCTGCTTGAAGATGCTAGTCTTCGATAGGCTAGGCCTTCCCCCCTTATTCTGGCATTCTGCAGTTCAGTCCACAGATACGGCCCTTCCATTTGATACCAATGCATACTTAGTATAGATCTGATGCTTGCGAGTACTTTGGATGAGTACTCACGGTTGCTTTGCTACCCCTTTTCCCCCTTCCTTCTTCTTTCCGGTTGATGCAACCAGATGGTGGCCCCAGGAGTTAGATGCCACCACCGACGGATGCTACTACTTGGAGACCGCCGACGAACAGGAGTAGTTAGGAGGTCCCAGGCAGGAGGCCTTGCCTCTTCGATCGTTGATGTTTGTGCTAGCCTTCTTAAGGCATCCTTGTTTAACTTATGTCTGTACTCAGATATTGTTGCTTCCGCTGACTCTTGTGCTTTTGAGCTTCTGTACTCGAGCCCTCGAGGCCCCTGACTTGTAATATGAAGCTTGTATTATTTCTATTTGTGTCTAGAGTTGTGTTGTGATATCTTCCCATGAGTCCCTGATCTTGATCGTAGACATTTGCGTGTATGATTAGTGTACGGTCGAGTCGGGGGCGTCACAAGTTGGTATCAGAGCCGACTGGCTATAGGAACCCCCTTTCCAACTCCTTAGCCGAAGTTGAGTCTAGTCTTTGAAAAACTGATTTACTAACATGGCTGTGTGGCTTACGGGCCCACGTCGCCATTGGGTGGTATTAGGATCCTTTACTCCTCGTCTATACTCTGGGACTCTGATCTCTCTTCTACTCGGGTTAAATGATTTTGCTAAATCTAACATTAGGTTCTCGTGATCACATCCATCCGGAGATTTGTATTACCCCTTTCTCGAATTGAGGGCCAAGATCTGCTTCACAATGTTCATTGACCGCAGGATCCTCTTATCGAGGGCACCCTGTGTCATCAATTTCAAATCCCTCGCTCCAGTGGTTTTCCTTGACGTTGATGTAGCCTTTGCTATGTCCCGTTGTTGTATTCCCCCATCCCGTACATGTGCGCCGCCTAGTATGTCTGCGATGTTTCTATTGTCCGAACTCTTATGAACAACATGTAATTGGCCTCGCATATGTATCAGTATGTCTTTAATGACTACTGCCTTGAACATACTGCGCCTTTGCCCATTGCTCTAGTACCATCATGAATGACTCCATACACTTGCTCCACCCTTTGCTGAACTACCCCCTGTTGCATTTAAGCAGGATGGTTAGACCCGCTGGTCATGGCCGCCCGAATACATGGCCGTAATGGTACAACAGTTGAGTTGAATTGCCAGTCCATGGGTGGAGTCATGGCTCAGTTTCGTGCCCCAATATGAATCAGCAGTCAGCCCCAGTAACACAGCAATACTTTGCGCGTCTCAACCTTGTCATATACCGCAGCTCAACTCCGCCATTTGATGCTGATGACTGGCTCCATGACATCACTTTCGAGCTGGAGTCTACTGATGTAGCCCCTGCCAACTATGTCACCTTTGCGGCTTACTACCTGAAAGGTCCCGCTGCTCAATGGTGGGGCAGCCACAGGTGTTCCTTACCTGTTGAAACCATCATCACTTGGCGAAATTCCAAGCTGCATTCTACGGGCCAATGCCGAACCACCATGGCTAGTCCCAACGTCCCCGTTGAAATTGAAGGGCTGGAATTCAATGTTTCCCCCATTGTTTTGAAGTCATCCAATATCGACCTCATTCTGGGAATGGAATGGTTGAAAACACATACCGCTTCTATCATTTGTGCCACTAAAACCGTGCATCTACTACATCCGTCAAGTGAGTTAGTGAGCTACCATGCTCACCTTGTTCGGAATGTCGAGGCACGGATTCATCCTTGGATGCGTGAAAGACACTACCTCGAAACCTGAAGTATCTGTCCGGTCCGCATTCTCGATCAAGTTGAACGTCGTACCCGTCAGAGGGCTATCAAATTTATCAAAGTCTAGTAGTCAAATCATTAAAGATGAAGCCACTTGGGATCGCACAGATCGTCTTCATGATGAATACCCCGCTTTGTTTCCGTCTACCTCCTAAATCTCGGGACGAGATTTCTTGTAGTGGAGGAGAATTGTGACGTCCAGATAATTAAGCTACAGTAATCCCATGTTAATGGAGCCTAGTCATCACAATTACTGTTGCTAATCTTACTTTGGTTCAAACACGAATCAAATTCAACTTCCAAAACAAGTCAAATTCTTATTCCTTCAAACGGCAAAACAAAAATGTTCGCTGGGTTGCAAATATTCACTAACTAAATGTCTTGAGTGATTCAACATCATTTGAGATAGCTAATTTTTCCCTGGGAATTAAAGCAGTTCCAAATCAGCATTTTTAAATGCTTTTCCTTTTGTGAAAAATCCAAATCAATTCAAACTCCTCCCAAACTTTTTGTGGCAGATGCCAAATATTGTAATGTATTTATTTGGCCAAGTCCCACAATTTTACAGAGCTCCTTTTGGCAGCTCAAATATTGCATAGCATTTTCCGTTAAAAAGAAAGAAAGAAAGGGAGAAAACCCCTGTGCTTTTGGCCCATCAGGCAAGTGGCCAACCCAGCCGGCCCACCCTGGCGATCCCTCCCCTCTCCCTGTTCACGCGACCGGGTCGCTACAGGGGCGGGTCACCCTCGACCACCTCGTCGGTGTTGCCTGGGAGAGGATAAGGCCTCCACTGCCCGCGCCTCCTCGATCCCCTCTCCCACTTGCCCCCTCGCTCCTTACTCCTCTCTCCCCCTCGTCCAGATCTCCTCCTCCCGAGCACCTCCGCCGCCGTCATCGCCATGGCCTCCTCTGTTCGTGTCGCTACCGCCGTCCCCGCTGGTTAAGACCTCACTAGAAGACGCGCTAGCCACCCCTGCTTCGTCTGCGTGGATTGGATCGAGCGCTACACCGCTACACCGACCGGCTCGAGCTCCGACCCCCTGCACCGCGAGAACGCCGCCGTCTTCTTCCACTACGTTCGCCGGTGCTCTCCTTCGACTCCGGCCAACGCCCTGCAGCTACTAAGCCACCGAAGGGCCACCTTGTGCCCCCACTGTGAGCTACCGCCTTCTCCCTTTTCCTCTGTTGCCGCTCTGGCCACTGCACATGGCGTCCGCCCGCTTCGCCGGCGTAAGCGCCGCGCTCGTGCCGCGCCCCTGGTCGCCACCCCCCCCGCGTGCTCACTCACGCCCCGAGCCGCGCGCCGTGGCCCGCCATGATGGCCTCGGCGCCGTCCGTCCCCCTTGGCAGCCCCGCCGTCGCCGCCTTTCGCCGCTTGTCGTTGTTGCTGCTCCACCGCTGCCCCGCACGGAGCTTGTCCCGCTCTCCCATGCGCCTCACGGCGCGCGCTGGGCAGCGCCCGCCGTGTCTTGGCTCACTGGGCCGCGTGGCATCCGCCGCGCCGCGCCTGCCGGCCCCCTCGCCCGCTCGGCGCCGCAGCCAGCCATGCCACCTCGCCATGCCTCACGAAGCCACGGCCTCCGCCGGCGCCCTCCGTTACCCCTCGTGTGGGTGCACGGGCACCCACGCCCACGCGCCCAGTAAACCCGCCCCGCTATGGCCTATGGGCCACTGCCCAGTAGGCCCCACCAGCCCCTTTTCTTTAAAAAAATAAAACAAAATTAACAAATAGAAATAAATTAATTAGTTAATTAATTAATTAATTAGTTAATTAACTTAATTAGCTTAATTAACTCGGGATTAATTATCCTAATTACTAGTTTAGTTAACTAAACGTTTAGGCTAGGCTAATCGATTGCATGACGGGGGACTCCTCTCTGTTGACGACCAAATGTTGGTGGTCAACTAGGACCCCCTGGCTCACCTGTCAGCCACTGGGTACACTTTTGTGTACACTGTGCTGGGTGTGCCTAGCATTTTAGCATTTATTTTCGTATTAAAAATTAAAATCTAGAATATTGATACAACTTTGAAAAATCATAGAAATTAATCCGTAGCTTGGATGAAAAAGTGTTATACATGAAAGTTGCTCAGAACGATGAGACGAATCCGATCATGCGGTCCGTTCATCCGCCACACATCCCTAGCATAGTGAACATGCAACTTTTCCCCTCCGGTTCATCTGTCTGACAGACGTCCGGAACCGGGAAAACTTTCCCGGATGTTTCCCCCTTCGCCAGTATCGCCTAGCGCTGCGTTAGAACACGTCTAGCTCTGTCTGTTGTCCTGTTATGCACTTGCCTGCTATGTATTTACTGTTTCTTCCCCCTCTTCTCTCCGGTAGACCCCGAGACGGATGCTGATGTCCCTGTGATCGACTACGTCGACAACGACCCTCGTTCTTGTCTGAGAAACTAGGCAAGCCCCCCCCCCCTTGATCATCCCGATATCGCCCATTCTATACTCTCATGCTTGCATTAGATTTTGCTACTGTTATTGTTAGCTCCTATTCTGATGCATAGCCTGCTTTTGTACCTGCTATTGTTACCTACCTGCTTATCCTAAACTGCTTAGTATAGGTTGGATAGTGATCCATCAGTGACCCCACCTTGTCCTTGTTGCCCCTGCTTCATCATTGACGACTCGATCAACGTGATCGACGGCCAGAGCCTGACACCTCACATCACATCACGCCCCTTTAGTTGCTCGACTCTGCAGAGCTACTATCGAGTGCCGAGGGTGATCCCTCCTAACGCACTCCTGATGATAATTATGTAGTGTAGCTATTCGGTGTGGTCATCGAGGGTGGTTCCTCTTTCACCATTCCCAATACGGCTCTGTCGTGCAACACCTCAAGTGTGAACCTTGAGGGTGGTTCCTCTTACGTTCACCTTGATGATTACATCGAGTGGAATCCTCCGAGGGTGATTCCTTGGGTTTTCCCCTTGATGTCTAGATGCACAGTTACCTTGACTTTACTGGAGACCGTTGTGAAAGCCGGGCGGGCCCGGAGATCACCCGTATGATGTGACGATGGCGGTGGTTGTTTAGCGGTATCACCGGGAGGGGTGATAGCTCCGGACTTGTCCCGACAGTCGTCACTCCTTTTAATAATGCGATAACAGGTTTGGGTATTTGTTCTGAGTTGGCCTCTGGCCTTTACGCACCAACCACCACGTGAGAATAGTTATGGGCCTCGGCGTCGTGGTATCAGCCGAAGCTTTGTCAGATGTCCAGTTCAGCATTGTGGCATGGTCGGATCGTGCCATCCACTACACGGGTGGTCTTTGGTATCCACCTCGACACAACGATCCGGAGTGCAATGGGCGATGGGCCCGCACCGAGTGCTTAGGATGTAGACCGGCGGGGACCTCTCGCTAAGCCTAGGTCGGGCTGCGGCGTGTTGATCTTCCGAGGCGGGCATTGACCCGAGAAAGGTGTGTCCGCCGAGTGATCGGCGTGTTGGAAAACGTGGTGCACCCCGCAGGAAGATCTTTATTCAATATCGTGTCCATGGTAATGGACGTTCGACTTGTATCTGATCTTATACAACTAGAAATGGATACTTGGTATGTGATGGATATGTTGGCTCCGGGATTGCTTTCTCGCAGGGAGTCGAGGAAGGATCTCTGGGCCTTAATGTTACAACATGCTTGTTAATTAAACTGCTATTCTTTACTCTTCTACATGTTGCAAGATGCTTGGAGCTGCTTGAAGATGCTAGTCTTCGATAGGCTAGGCCTTCCCTCCTTATTCTGGCATTCTGCAGTTCAGTCCATAGATACAGCCCTTCCATTTGATACCAATACATACTTAGTATAGATTTGATGCTTGCGAGTACTTTGGATGAGTACTCACGGTTGCTTTGCTACCCTTTTCCCCTTCCTTCTTCTTTCGGTTGATGCAACGGATGGTGGCCCAGGAGTTAGATGCCACCACCGACGGATGCTACTACTTGGAGACCGCCGACGACTGAGGAGTAGTTAGGAGGTCCTGTGCAGAGGCCTTGCCTCTTCGATCGATGATGTTTGTGCTAGCCTTCTTAAGGCATCCTTGTTTAACTTATGTCTGTACTCAGATATTGTTGCTTCACGACTCTTGTGCTTTCGAGCTTCAGATTCGAGCCCTCGAGGCCCCTGGCTTGTAATATGAAGCTTGTATTGTTTTTATTTGTGTCTAGAGTGTGTTGTGATATCTTCCCGTGAGTCCCTGATCTTGATCGTACACATTTGCGTGTATGATTAGTGTACGGTCGAGTCGGGGGCGTCACAATATCATGCCATGATGTTTACATATACAACATGTATCTGAATTATGGCATTCCAACCCATTTTCTCAAGACATAATATAGTTATATCATGTCATCCTGTTTGCATAGTCATCATATTTTGAATTATATCATTCTATCCGTGAATTATATCATGCCATCATGTTTCCATCGACGGCATGTTTGTGATTTATGGCATGCCAACCACTTTAATAGACACATCGTATAGTTATATCATGTCATCATGTTTACATAGTCATCATATTTTGACGTATGTCATTCTATCCTGTTTAGTTAGCCATCATACATGTGAAATTATGTCATGCTATCTTGTTTAATTAGCCATCATATATGTGAAATTATGTCCTGCTATTCTATTTGGTTAGACAACATAAATGTGAATTATTTCATGTCCTATTTTCTCCCCTACTATCCATTGCACCTGTCTATCTTACAATGTTTGTACATTCATTTACTTTTATTGTTTATCAGCCATTTCAATTGGAGGGGGTGATGGCAGTATCTGTGGGAGTAAAAACACAGTCTTCAGAAAAGATCGTGCTACCTGTTGATGGAGATAGAACCACGATTGTACTTGCCCAAGAACCAGCCCCGCCACACATAACCCAGACTCACGCAGATTGTACCCCTACCCAGTTGGACATGAGAACCAGCTACACCCCTTCTAACCCCAACCCCAAATAGTAACCCAGTTCCGTTGACAAAGACCGTCTCCACCACAGAGCACCCAAACACGAGCAGTTAGTAAGTCAATTGCAGTGCCCAAAGCACGAGGACCACCACTCCAAACCCCAAGTCAACGCTTAAAGCGTAAGAAGAATTGTTCTCGGTCGGGTTCCGTAGCTATGGTCATACTACTTTGCTCTTGCATCATCTTGTATTTACTCATACCAACTAATTTCAAATTTGAAGGATGCAATTGAAACTCCAATGGCGCAACATGTATGTTTTAAACCTGTTTCTTTAACGTGTTTGCTGTTGTAACTTGCTCTATGTTGATTTCAGTTTCAATTGAATAAACAGTTATGTTCTCATGCCATGCACATTACAAGTGTTGTTATTGTTGTGTAGTTTCCCACACTTATATTCTATCTATGCTGCTTTGTCTTAAATAGATATGATTCGAACTGTATCTATCTTGATTTGGCAACATAAACTAGAATGATATAGACCATACGGTGACCATACTACATAGATATATGTTTGTTTCATGCTGTTATCCTGTCCACCTTACTACTGAACTGTTTACCAAAATGAGTTTCATATACTACATTGTAAACTTGTGATGTGTTTGTTTGTTTCTCTTTTAGAACGCGGATAAAATAATCGAGAAAAGTACCCCATTATGCAATGGTAAAGGAAGTAATGTAGATAAGGTTCAAGATAGTGAGACGTCCCTGTTGGTCTCCAAGAAAGCTGATAAAAACTATATTGAAGACACTGAGACAACCCCAAAGTCTTGTCTTGATGTAGTGTTCGAGTTACTGGCTACTACTGCTGGCACCAGCTCTTCGAACTTGCTGCCTGAATTAGTTCATCTTCTTGAGTCTCAACTTCAAGTTGAAAGACATCGATAAGATGTTATGTGACAGGAAGCCGAAGGACTGAGGAAGTCCCTGCAGAATTCAGATGCATACTTTCGGTGCAATGACAAGTCTTTGGAGGATTTAAGCGCCAAACAAGAGAAAGTTAATAAGCTTGCTAAGCATCTTGCCCGCATTATGGGTACCTGGATATTGTTTCTTGAGCTCTCGAAGTGGTTTCAGTTCGGACTTGTTTTCTTTGTATGCGTTTATATGCTACTTTGTTCCCTATATTTGCACCGGTGGCGAACTTTGATGCCCAGTGGATGTAATATGTGTAATAGCCGTGATAGCCTAGCGTAAGTTGCTTGCTAATTTATTTCCTTATTGTCTTGTTTATTTGTTTTCTTGTAGTTAGTGCAGTTCTTTTTCCGCGGTTTGCTAGTGGCCGCAATAACCTATTCTTTAAAACTAGGCCACAATAACCATGGGCTACATATTTACTGTAGTTAACATGGGCCTCCTACGGGCCGTAGAAACAATGGGCCTTCTACGGGGCATAGAAACAATGGGCCTGATACGGGGCGTAGACACGATGGGCCTTCTACAGGCCGTATCATCAATGGGCCTTCTACGGGCCGTATTATCGGTTGGCCAAACATGGGCCAATAATAGACCACAATATGGACGTAAATGGGCTAGAGTTGAAATCGTCCGTTCATGGGTCGACCATAACGGTCGTTGTTAATCGGCCGTATTTGATGACGCTACGAAGATGGCCCAACGTATTAATGGGCTACAAACGGGCCGACTGTAACCACGGGCTGAATCTGGCCCACAAGCAGAAAATGATAGTAACGGGCCGTAAGTAAACGAATGCTAGAAATGAGCCCAAGAATAAACGGCCCAACAGAATAACGGGCCATTAATGGGTATAAAGTGATACACTCTTCATTACGGGCCAGTTTCACCACGTGCCGTTGATGGGTATAAAGTGATACACTGTTCATTACGGGCCAGTTTTACCACGGGCCGTTAATGGGCCGAGAGTTACAAAGGGCCTCATATGGGCCGAAAGACGTCATGGGCCATACATGGGCCGGAAGTTAAAACGGGCTAGAATTATATTGGACGGACCAGATGACGCTACTGGGCCTAATTCAGATAGGCCGTAAACGGGCCCTGGGTTAGCGGGCTGTAAATGGGCTATATGCGAACAAGCCGTTAACAGGCTTGCCGTGGGCCGGCCCGCCACCTTTTGACCAAGTCAAACAGGCTGGCCTTTTCACAGGAATGGGCCTCTGTTGGGCCGTGCCACGTGTCGACGTATCATAGGCGCTTTGGGTCCAATGAGTGGATGACATCTATCCCAACGGTGAGCCGACACGTGTTTCCTCGAGCCAATGATGATTTTACACATGGAAAATCCCCATTGGTCGGGGCTGTTAACGGGTTATCGGATCCAAAACCGGACCCGATAGCTTAACAGCGTTCCGTTATGGTGGATGCCACGTGTCGGTCACCCTTGACGAAAGCACTTCTGTGACGCGCGATTTATCATCATGGAAGTGGACACTTCCGTGATGATAATTTTGGTAATGTCATGGAACACTTCTACGACATCACAGGTATGACTATCTTGATTCTGTCATAACATCGTCATGGATGTACATGCATGACAGAAAACGTGACCTACTGTGACAAACACGTATCATCACGGAAGTGTATTTTTTTGTAGTGCATATGATCTAATTATGTTATCATTGTTGAGAGAACTTGCACTAGTGAAAGTATGATTCCTAGGCCTTGTTTCTAAGCAATGCAATACCGTTTTTGCTCACTTTTGCTACTTGCTACCTTGCTGTTTTATATTTTCAGATTACAAAAACCCATATCTACCATCCATATTGCACTTGTATCACCATCTCTTCGCCGAACTAGTGCACCTATGCAATTTACCATTGTATTGGGTGTGTTGGGGACACAAGAGACTCTTTGTTATTTGGTTGCAGGGTTGTTTGAGAGAGGCCATCTTCATCCTACGTCTCCCACAGATTAATAAACCTTAGGTCATATACTTGAAGGAAATTTGCTATTGTTCTACAAAACTCCGCTTGGAGGCCCAACACGAGTCTACAATAAGAAGGTTGCGTAGTATACATCAGTTGGTTGGCTGCTCCGAGAGAAACTCACACTTGTCATTTAGAGCATCCTATCCTCTGAGGACTTTGAGCGAAAATCATCAAGTGAGGAAAAACCCAAAAACCCAAACACCTACAACCCAAAGTGATTGAGCATCACTGGAGAGATTGTTCCTGTGTGGAACCGACGCTTGTTACCTTTGAGGACTGTGCATCCTCCAGACGGTTAGGCATCATGGTCTAGAGCATCCAAGAGGAATTGTGGATCGCCGAGTGACCAAGTCTGTGAAGGTTTGGAAGTCACCTATGAAGACTTACCACGAGTGTTGGGTGAGGTCTGTGTGACATTAGCTCAAGGATAATACGGTGAGGACTGTGTCCTTAGGTTTAAATTTCTAGCCACTCCAACCAGACGTACAACTGTCACAGTAGTTGGAACAGGTCTAGCAAATCATCGTCTTCACCAAGCTACTGGTTCTATTTCCTCAACTCTTTCATTTCCTAATTCATGTGTTAATGAAATTGATCATCACTGTTTGAAGACTTTGACTGAAGACTTTCTCAATTTCCTCAATCCTAATTCTTCAGTCACCTTGTCTTCAGCCTACTTATCATGTTTTCACGCTACCTGTGCTTTGTGTATGTTTCATTTCATCATGATGACTATGCTACTGCTTTGTTATGCATGCATCTGAGTACTTATTCTGCTGCTTGTAGTTCGTTGCTTAGGAAATTCCTCAAGTTGAATTTCCTCAGTGACGAATTTGTAAAAATCGCCTATTCACCCCCCTCTAGTCGATATAACGCACTTTCAAAGGGTCGAAACATGAACACACTTGCATGTGGACCAAATATATGTATGAAAAGGGTGGTTTGATGTTCAAATACCCAATGCACAACTTTGATGTGGCACCTGTCGCACAAAGCGCACGTTATTATTGCTAGCCCCCCCCAAACACACACACACACACACACACACACACACACACACACACTTCATGTTGCCGGGAAGGGAATCATAGTTATGAACGCATGCCCCCAAATAGCTAGGTCTGACATATCACCGTACCGTAACACAAAACCGAAAGGAGTACATCAATCCCCCTCCTCCCTTTGCTTTCTATCAAATGTGGACCGTGTGCGGGCCCACAGATGTGTTCTTCTCGCGTTACCAAATCACAAATTTGATGTGGCACATGTGCATCGTAAATTAACCGGGCATCCCCGACCCCATGGAGGTTCATCTAGTATGAAGTAGTATTGTGCCCCCTCCCCCTTTGCTTCCGATCAAATGTGGACCATGTGCGGGCCCACATATGTGTTCTTCTGGCGTTACCAAATCACAAATTTGATGTGACACATGTATATCGCAAAATTAACCAGGCATCCTCGACCCCACGGAGGTTCATATAGTACGAAGTAGTACTGTGCCCCCCCCCCTCCCCACACACACACTTTGAGTCGATGGGAGGGGGCATCTCACCAAGGCGTATTGTAAGACTGACCAAGAAGAATCACCACCTTGGTCGTATAACCTCTCTTGTTTGTTGGGTCAAATTCATGCATTGACGTTCCACACGCGGCCCCACAAAATAGGCTAGTTTGTCGCCGATAACCACACGAGGGAGTGCCTGAAGATAACCACTACGTGCATGTGGCCCAAACATATGTATGAAGTGTCATGTGGTGTTTGAATATACCCTATGCACAACTTTGATGTGGCCGCGTGCTTTTGGAACCGGAAAGTCCCCACACGGAGCGAGGGTTCATGAGGCACAGTATACTATATCTATATATAGGGATTCATGTGTATGCGAGCCCTCGAACTTAAGTCTCGAATCTCACCATGATTGAAGTACGACTATACGGTAACGTGAACCAAGAGGAGAAGAATCCACCCTGGTAACCTCTCTCGCGTTGTTGGTCGAAGTGATGGACGTCCACGCGGGCCCATGAATATATAGGTTGTCGATGATAACCAAGCGAGGGAGAGTGTCCAAAGACAACAACTGCATGTATATATGTGTCCCAAACATATGTATGGACATGCGTGATGCATGCATATATGTTTGAATACCAAAAGCACAACATTTTGATGTGGCGCATGCATGCGCCGAAAATGCACAATCCCCACACAGATTTGGTTCATGATGCGTCGCGTGCTCGCCCCCCGCCCCCCCCCCACTTCGACCCTGTGGGAGGGATTCGTGCGTACACATGCGTGCGAAGTATATAGTTGCATGTACTAGACCGTATAAGACGAACCAAAATTTAATCCTCTCCTAATTATAAGTCAAATTAACCTCTATCGCTGTTGGTCGAAGTGATTGACCAAGCGGCCACACAGAGATGGACGAAGCATCTCGTTAATAACCCCGTGAGTGAGTGCTAGAGGACAACCGCCATCGCTTGCTTGTGGGCCAAACACATGTATGGAGATGTGCGGTTGTCATGTTTGAATACCTAATATATATGCAGAACTTTGATGTGGCACATGGCTCGGAAGCTTTTAAGTCCCCCACACGAACCGGTGTTCATGACACGTAGTATATATATGTGATACGTCTCCAACGTATCTATAATTTTTTTATTATTCCATGCTGTTATATTATCAATCTTTGATGTTTTATAATCATTTTATAGTAATTTTATATCATTTTTTTGTACTAACCTATTGACATAGTGCCAAGTGCCAGTTGTTGTTTTCTGCATGTTTTTTACATCACAGGAAATCAATACCAAACGGAGTCAAAATGCAACGAAACTTTACGGAGATTTTTTTAGGACCAGAAGACACCTAATGGGCCCAGGATGCGCCTCGGGGGTGCTCCGAGGAGAGCAGAACCCACCAGGGCGCGCCAGGAGGCCCAGGCGCGCCCTGGTGGGTTGTGCCCACCTCGGGTGCCCCCCAGACCGCCTCATTGCTCTATAAATACCCCAATATTCCAGAAACTATAGGGGGTCGACAAAAATCAATTCCAACCGCCGCAGAGTCCAGAACCACCACATCCAATCTAGACACCATCACGGATGGGGTTCACTACCTCCATTGCTGCCTCTCCGATGATGCGTGAGTAGTTCTTTGTAGACCTTGGGGTCCGTAGTTAGTAGCTAGATGGCTTCATATCTCTCGCTGAATTCTCAATACAATGGTATCTTGGAGATCCATATGATGTAACTCTTTTTGCGGTGTGTTTGTTGGAATTGGATGAACTTTGAGTTTATGATCAGATCTATCTTTTTATATCCATGAAAGTATTTGAGTTTCTTTGATCTCTTTTATGCATGATTGCTTATAGCCTCATATTTCTTCTTCTATATTTGGGTTTTGTTTGGCCAACTTGATCTATTTATCTTGCAATGGGAAGAGGTGCTTTGTAGTTGGTTCGATCTTACGGTGCTTGATCCCAGTGACAGAAGGGGAACCGACACGTATGTCTCGTTGCTACTAAGGATAAAACGATGGGGTCTATCTCTACATAGATAGATCTTGTCTACATCATGTCATTGTTCTTATTGCATTACTTTGTTTCTCCATGAACTTAATACATTAAATGCATGTTGGATAGCGGTCGATGTGTGGAGTAATAGTAGTAGATGCAGGCAGGAGTCGGTCTACTAATCTTGCATGTGATGCCTATATAATGATCATTGCCTGGATATCGTCATGATTATTTGAAGTTCTATCAATTCCCAATGCTACCTCTTGAGCACTGCGTTGGATTTCCTTGAAGAGGAAAGGGTGATGCAACACAGTAGCGTAAGTATTTCCCTCAGTTTTTGAGAACCAAGGTATCAATCCAGTAGGAGGCTACGCGCGAGTCCCTCATACCTACACAAAGCAAATAACTCCTCGCAACCAACGCGATAAGGGGTTGTCAATCCCTTCACGACCAATTACGAGAGTAAGATGTGATAGATATGATAATATTTTTGGTATTTTTGTGATAAAGATGCAAAGTAAAATAAAAAGCAAAGTAAAAGAGCAAAGGAAATAACTAAGTGTTGGAGGATTAATATGATTAAGATAGACCCGGGGCCATAGATTTCACTAGTGGCTTCTCTCAAGAGCATAAGTATTTTACGGTGGGTGAACAAATTACCGTTGAGCAATTGACAGAATTGAGCATAGTTATGAGAGTATCTAGGTATGATCATGTATATAGGCATCACGTCCGAGACAAGTAGACCGACTCACCTTTGCATCTCGCTATTACTCCACTCATCAACCGCTATCCAGCATGCATCTAGAGTATTAAGTTCATGAAAACAGAGTAACGCCTTAAGCAAGATGACATGATGTAGAGGGATAAATTCATGCAATATGATAAATAAAAACCATCTTGTTATCCTCGACGGCAACAATACAATACGTGCCTTGCTGCCCCTACTGTCACTGGGAAAGGACACCGCAAGATTGAACCCAAAGCTAAGCACCTCCCATTGCAAGAAAGATCAATCTAGTAGGCCAAACCAAACTGATAATTCGAAGAGACTTGCAAAGATAACCAACCATACATAAAAGAATTCAGAGAAGATTAAAATATTGTTCATAGATAATCTTGATCATAAACCCACAATTCATCGATCTCAACAAACACACCGCAAAAACAAGATTACATCGAATAGATCTCCACGAGAGAGGGGGAGAACATTGTATTGAGATCCAAAAAGAGAGAAGAAGCCATCTAGCTACTAACTATGGACCCGAAGGTCTGAGGTAAACTATTCACACTTCATCGGAGAGGCTATGGTGTTGATGTAGAAGCCCTCCGTGATGGATGCCCCCTCCGGCGGAGCTCCGGAACAGGCCCCTAGATGGGATCTCGTGGGTACAGAAGGTTGCGGCGGTGGAATTAGGTTTTGGCTCCGTGTCGATCGTTTGGGTGCGTGAGGTATATATAGGAGGAAGAATGCGTCGGTGGAGCAACAAGGGGCCCACGAGGATGGAGGGCATACAGGGGGGGTAGGCGCGCCCCTACCTCGTGGCCTCCTCCTTTCTTTCTTGACGAGGGTCCAAGTCTCTGGATCATGTTCGGTGAGAAAATCACGTTCTCGAAGGTTTCATTCCATTTGGACTCCGTTTGATATTCCTTTTCTCGAAACTCGAAATAGGCAAAAAATAGCAATTCTAGGCTGGGCCTCCGGTTAATAGGTTAGTCCCAAAAATAATATAAAAGTGAATAATAAAGCCCAATAATGTCCAAAACAGTAGATAATATAGCATGGAGCAATCAAAAATTATAGATACGTTGGAGACGTATCAAGCATCCCCAAGCTTAATTCCTGCTAGTCCTCGAGTAGGTAAATGATAAAAAAGATAATTTTTGATGCGGAGTGCTACTTGACATAACTTTAATGTAATTCTTCTTAATTGTCGTATGAATATTCAGATCCGAAAGATTCAAGACAAAAGTTTAATATTGACATAAAAATAATAATACTTCAAGCATACTAACAAAGCAATCATGTCTTCTTAAAATAACATGGCCAAAGAAAGTTATCCCTACAAAATCATATAGTCTGGCTATGCTCTATCTTCACCACACAAAGTATTTAAATCATGCACAACCCCGATGACAAGTCAAGCAATTGTTTCATACTTTTAACATTTTCAAACTTTTTCAATCTTCACGCAATACATGAGCGCGAGCCATGGATATAGCACTATAGGTGGAATAGAATGGTGGTTGTGGAGAAGACAAAAAGGGAGAAGATAGTCTCACATCAACTAGGCGTATCAACGGGCTATGGAGATTCCCATCAATAGATATCAATGTGAGTGAGTAGGGATTGCCATGCAACGGATGCACTAGAGCTATAAGTATATGAAAGCTCAACAAAAGAAACTAAGTGGGTGTGCATCCAACTCGCTTGCTCACGAAGACCTAGGGCATTTTGAGGAAGCCCGTCATTGGAATATACAAGCCAAGTTCTATAATGAAAAATTCCCACTAGTATATGAAAGTGACAAAATGAGAGACTCTCTATCATGAAGATCATGGTGCTACTTTGAAGCACAAGTGTGGTAAAAGGATAGTAACATTGTCCCTTCTCTCTTTTTCTCTCATTTTTTTGGGCCTTTTCTCTTTTTTTTATGGCCTCTTTTCTTTTTTCTTTTTTTTCGTCCGGAGTCTCATCCCGACTTGTGGGGGAATCATAGTCTCCATCGTCCTTTTCCTCACTTGGGACAATGCTCTAAAAATGAAGATCATCACACTTTTATTTTCTTACAACTCAACAATTACAACTCGATACTTAGAACAAAATATGACTCTATATGAATGCCTCCGGTGCTGTACCGGGATATGCAATGAATCAAGAGTGACATGTATGAAAGAATTATGAATGGTGGCTTTGCCACAAATACGATGTCAACTACATGATCATGCTAAGCAATATGACAATGATGGAGCGTGTCATAATAAACGGAACGGTGGAAAGTTGTATGGCAATATATCTCGGAATGGCTATGGAAATGCCATGATAGGTAGGTATGGTGGCTGTTTTGAGGAAGGTATATGGTGGGTGTATGATACCGACGAAAGGTGCGTGGTATTAGAGAGGCTAGCAATGGTGGAAGGAAGAAAGTGTGTATAATCCATGGACTAAACATTAGTCATAAAGAACTCATATACTTATTGCAAAAATCTACAAGTTATCAAAGCAAAGTATTACAAGCATGCTCCTAGGGGGATAGATTGGTAGGAAAAGACCATCGCTCGTCCCCGACCGCCACTCATAAGGAAGACAATCAATAAATAAATCATGCTCCGACTTCATCACATAACGGTTCACCATACGTGCATGCTACGGGAATCACAAACTTTAACACAAGTATTTCTCAAATTCACAACTACTCAACTAGCATGACTCTAATATCACCATCTTCATATCTCAAAACAATTATCAAGCATCAAACTTTTCTTAGTATTCAACACACTCATAAGAAAGTTTTTACCATTCTTGAGTACCAAGCATATTAAGATTATTTAAGCAAATTACCATGCTATTTAAGACTCTCAAAATAATCTAAGTGAAGCATGAGAGATCAATAGTTTCTATAAAACAAATCCACCACCGTGCTCTAAAAGATATAAGTGAAGCACTAGAGCAAAACTATATAACTCAAAAGATATAAGTGAAGCACATAGAGTATTCTAGCAAATTCCAAATCATGTATGGCTCTCTCAAAAGGTGTGTACAGAAAGGATGATTGTGGTAAACTAAAAAGCAAAGACTCAAATCATACAAGACGCTCCAAGCAAAACACATATCATGTGGTGAATAAAAATATAGCTCCAAGTAAAGTTACCGATGGGAGTAGACGAAAGAGGGGATGCCTTCCGGGGCATCCCCAAGCTTTGGCTTTTTGGTGTCCTTAGATTATCTTGGGGGTGCAATGGGAATCCCCAAGCTTAGGCTCTTGCCACTCCTTGTTCCACAATCCATCAAAATCTTTCACCCAAAACTTGAAAACTTCACAACACAAAACTCAACAGAAATCTCGTGAGCTCCGTTAGCGAAAGAAAACAAAAGACCACTTCAAGGTACTGTAATGAACTAATTCTTTATTTATATTTGTATTAAACCTACTGTATTCCAACTTCTCTATGGTTTATAAACTATTTTACTAGCCATAGATTCATCAAATTAAGCAAACAACATACGAAAAACAGAATCTGTCAAAAACAGAACAGTCTGTAGTAATATGTAACTAAAGCAAACTTATGGAACTCCAGAAAATCATCCAAAATAGGACGACCTAGGAAATTTGTTTATTGATCAGCAGAAATTGGAATCACTATTTTATCACGTTCTGTTGATTTTTAACAATTGTTTTCGTGAACAGAAAGTTTCTGGAAATTACAGCAAGATCAAATAACTATCATCCAAGAAGATCCTATAGGTTTAGCTTGGCACAAACACTAACTAAAACATCAAACACATCTAAACAGAGGCTAGATCAAATATTTATTGAATAACAGCAAGTAAAAATATTGGGTTGTCTCCCAACAAGCGCTTTTCTTTAAAGCCTTTTAGCTAGGCATTGATAATTTTAATGATGCTCACATGAAAGACAAGAAATGACGCGCAAAGAGAGCATCATGAAACACGTGACAAACACATCTAAGTCTAACATACTTTCTATGCATAGGCATCTTATAGGCAAAAAAATTATCATAGCAAGCAAAAACTAGCATATGCAAGGAAGCGGAAAAGAACAATAGCAATCTCAACATAACAAGAGGTAATTTAGTAACATGAAAATTTCTATAACCATATTTTCCTCTCTCATAATAATTACATGTGGGATCATAAGAAAAATCAACAAAATAGCTATCACAATAAATACTTTCAACATGATCCACATGCATGCAAAGTTGACACTCTTCCGAAATAGTGGGATTAACATTAACTAAAGTCATGACCTCTCCAAACCCACTTTTATCAAAAAATTCATAAGATTGAATATTCTCCAAATATGTGGGATCTAAAGTTGACACTCTTCCAAACCCACTTTCAATATTATTGCAAACAATATTATCAATCTCATATTCATCATGGGGCTTAAATAAATTTTCAAGATCATAAGAAGAATCACCCCAATCATGATCATTGCAACAAGTAGTAGACATAGCAAAACTAGCATCCCCAAGCTTAGGGTTTTGCATATAATTAGCACAATTGACATCAGAGAATTTATAGTAAAATCATTGCAATCATGCTTTTTATTCAAGGATCTATCGTGAATCTCTTCATAAAGTACTTCATCACAATTTTCAGATTCACAAATTTCAAGCAAAACTTCATAAAGATAATCTAGTGCACAAAACTCACTAGCAATTGGTTCATCATAATTGGATCTCTTAAAAAGATTGGCAAGCGGATGAGGATCCATAGATCTTAGATTCTCTGCTTAGGAATAAATACTCAACTATTTCAACAAACGAACAAACGAGCCAAGTAAGACATCAAGGCAAACGAAAAGACGAACGGAAAAAGGGCGAATAAAACGGCAAGGGTGAAATAGGGGAGAGGAAAACGAGAGCCAAATGGCAAATAATGTAATGCAGGAGATAAGGGATTTGTGATGGGTACTTGGTATGTTGACTTTTATGAGACTCCCGACAACGGCGCCGAAATCTTCTCTCCTACCTCTTGAGCACTGCGTTGGATTTCCTTGAAGAGGAAAGGGTGATGCAACCTGATGGCGTAAGTATTTCCCTCGTTTTGAGAACCAAGGTATCAATCCAGAGGAGGCTACGCGAGCCCCTCGTACCTACACAAAGCAAATAACTCCTCGCAACCAACGCGATAAGGGGTTGTCAATCCCTTCACGGTCACTTACGAGAGTGAGATCTGATAGATATGATAGGATAATATTTTTGGTATTTTTGTGATAAAGATGCAAAGTAAAATAAAAGCAAAGTAAAAAAGCAAAGGAAATAACTAAGTGTTGGAGGATTAATATGATGAAGATAGACCCGAGGGCCATAGATTTCACTAGTGGCTTCTCTCAAGAGCATAAGTATTCTACGGTGGGTGAACAAATTACTGTTGAGCAATTGATAGAATTGAGCATAGTTATGAGAATATCTAGGTATGATCATGTATATAGGCATCACGTCCGAGACAAGTAGACCGACTCCTGCCTGCATCTACTACTATTACTCCACTCATCGACCGCTATCCAGCATGCATCTAGAGTATTAAGTTCAAGAAAACAGAGTAGCACCATAAGCAAGATGACATGGTGTAGAGGGATAAATTCATGCAATATGATAAAAACTCCATCTTGTTATCCTCGATGGCAACAATACAATACGTGCCTTGCTGCCCCTACTGTCACTGGGAAAGGAAACCGCAAGATTGAACCCAAAGCTAAGCACTTCTCCCATTGCAAGAAAGATCAATCTAGTAGGCCAAACCAAACTGATAATTCGAAGAGACTTGCAAAGATAACCAATCATACATAAAAGAATTCAGAGAATATCCAAATATTGTTCATAGATAATCTTGATCATAAACCCACAATTCATCGGTCTCAACAAACACACCGCAAAAAGAATATTACATCGAATAGATCTCCACGAGAGAGGGGGAGAACATTGTCTTGAGATCCAAAAAGAGAGAAGAAGCCATCTCGCTACTAACTATGGACCCGAAGGTCTGAGGTAAACTACTCACACTTCATCGGAGGGGCTATGGTGATGATGTTGAAGCCCTCCGTGGTGGATTCCCCTTCCGTCGGAGCTCCGGAACAGGCCCCAAGATGGGATCTCGTGAGTACAGAAGGTTGCGGCTGTGGAATTAGGTTTTTGGCTCCGTATCTGATCGTTTGGGGGTACGTATGTATATATAGGAGGAAGGAGTACGTCGGTGGAGCAAAGAGGGGCCCACGAGGCAGGGGGCGCCCTCCACCCTCGTGGCCACCTCCTTTCTTTCTTGACGGGGGGTCCAAGTCTCCTGGATCATATTCGGTGAGAAAATCACGTTCCCGAAGGTTTCATTCCGTTTGGACTCCGTTTGATATTCCGTTTCTTCAAACTTTGAAATAGGCAAAAAACAGCAATTCTGGGCTGGGCCTCCGGTTAATAGGTTAGTCCCAAAAGTAATATAAAAGTGGAAAATAAAGCCCAATATAGTCCAAAACAGTAGATAATATAGCATGGAGCAATCAAAAATTATAGATACGTTGGAGACGTATCATGAGGCAGCTCCGTTCGGACGCCAACGCTGGCTTCTCTGGTCGCCAGCCCATAATGGGCCGACTGAAAACAGCTCAAGTCACCTAGCCATTTGCATGTATAGTAGCTTCAACATGGCTGCCATGGGAGGACCTCGGTGAAGAAGAAAAGAGAGCTTGCCTAGGGTTGATGCCGTCAGAGAGGTGGACTCGGAGGTTGAGGCGGGTTCCGTCGAGGTCAGCACGCGGCGTTGATGTCCTGTATGTAGCCGGTGGGGTTGTTGCGTCTGGTGCCGGCGGGGATGCAGCTTCGGGGTAGTTTTCTGGACGGGATCCGGCGGGGATGGACCTGTAGATGCTGGATCTAGCGGTGGAGTGGAGCGCCGCTCGGAGAAGGAGTGAAGCCGGGCCCGACGGCGGGGCGACGACTGGAGGGTTAGGTCGAGGGAGAGACCACATGAGCTCGCTGAACTGATTCAACGGACGGGTGACCGAATCGGCTCTATGGCTGTGGCTCTGAAACATTTTCTTTAGCGGGGGTACTTTGGTTGTTAATACGGGCAACTTCTCTTCCCGTTTTTCTGGAGTTGGGCTGAGCGGGCTTCCCAATATTACACTGGACTCGGGCTGAGCTTCTCGAAGTTAGCTTCTACGAGCAAAACCGTTCGGGACAACTTCACTCGAGAATTTTGAGGACATAGAAGCCGGAGGAGATCAGATCAGGCCTTAACCTCTACTCTCCTCATGTACATAATTTAACTCTTTTTTTGCGGGGATGTACATAATGTAACTGATGTAAATAGCTACTTTTTGTTCTTTTTCAAACATAAGAAGGAATGTTTTGCTACTGTCCTTGGTCCAAAAAATATTTAGATTTTTTCAATTTTTTTAAGGCGGCAGAAATATTTTTTACTTGTATTCTTGTTTTTTATATTCGTATACAGATAGACCTAAACAAATTCGTAATACAGATGAACAAAAAAATGCAAATTTTCCCTAAAAAACAATTTTTTAGGGGACAAAAAAAAGTAATTAGCACAGGCGATACTAACGAAGTAGATAGCTCAACTAGAAAAGAAAAAACCGAAGTGGATAGTTTTTTTAGGGGACGTAGTAGTACTAGATAATTAGCAACCAGCCCAGGGCCTAATTACTAAATTAGGAAAAGCTCCCCGCACCCATCCTACGAGTCACTGTGAAAATTACCAGATATCCCGATCCATCGCCTCCCCGGCCCACCCAATTGCTTCGATTTCTCTTCCCCTCGCCTCGCCTCGCCGCAGCGGCGGCTGTACGACATTCACCGAATCCTCCCCGACGAACACGTCCCCATGCCACACCACGCTGGAGGAGTTCATCTCTCGTAGCGGGAGGAGTTGGACTGGCGCGGAGTGGAGATCCATTCGGGCTTTGGATTGATCCCTTTCGTTGGTGACGAACCCTAACTTTACTCGGTCGTTCTGAGATTTATTCCGTGATGTTTTATTTCTGATGTGTATAGCCTAATCTTGTCCGCCCTTTCTGCAATGGAGGGATACTGGGCGCTCCAACCCATCTACAGTAGTTTGCCGCGGTCTTGCCTCTGCTGCGTGGTGTGGTACACTGGTACTGATAGCAATTTGTTTTCCGAATTCCGGGGCTCAACTGATTCCTCACGCCCCACCCAAATCATGCCCGCCCTTAACTTGAACTGATATATACTTTAGTGTTATAGCCATATACCAGATTAAGCTTGTAATTACTGTTTGTCTGTAGCATATGTCGCATGTCTTGATGTCAGTATTTGTAGAATGCCGGCTATTTGTTTGGGTGCTTGTTTTTGCATCAACAATGTATGGCCATGCCCAGATTAAATTGTTTATGCCTTCGTGCAAGCCATCTGGTGATTTGACACCGCCTTTGCAGCGGCTGCTCACACTGCCATCCGCACATTTCTGGATCTGCCACTGGAGATAGGACCATTCTCTCTGAATGATACTTGGCTAAATAGTACAATTTGTTTCATCTAGTTTCCATCAAATGAGAACTTCCCTTAAGATGGGGGAGTGCAAACATGTGATCCAAAAGTGTCTAAGCCTGTCCAGTTTGTAAGGAACAAACATCATTCTTTGTATCTACATCAGCTACTGTTGATCTTGGCCTTTGAGCCACCTCAACATCTTATATGTGATTTATTTGTACCATTCCTAAACCTGCCTGTGAAAGCTATTTGCATGATCATCAAACATATCGGATTGTCTGTACATGATCAGATTGCATCATCACCAAATCTACCTGTGAATGCTATTTGCATGATCATCAAACATATCCAATGGTCTGTACATGATCAGATTGCATTTTCCTGGTTACAGGGAGTTCCTACCTGATATTCCCTTCGATGTTATTATAAAAAAATAATTAATGAGTCAGAAAACCACAACTCTTAGTAAAAATCCCCTGCAATACACTCGTTCATTAGAAACATGTATGCAACTCCATGGAAAAGAAGGATGGCATAGGGACATTTTACCCTCATTGTCAAATAGAAACTCCGTCTTTCATGTCTTGTATTGACCTGCCTAGGGCACTTGTGGTGTAGGTGCATTTTGAGATCCATGCTTGTAGTTTCTAGCAATTAAAATGAAATGTGCATGGTGTGAATAACACTGATATTAGGTTCCACGCCTAACATTTATGTATATTAAGAAGTTGTTAGCTGGCACTGGCTATTCTTGCAGAGTTTTACTAGACCATATCGAACTTGTCCTTGCTGTATGACATTGTTTGATGTGCTTTACTTATAAATAAACAGTACTTTCATCTCTGCTTACTCTCTAGGACATGCTTTTGCTGCTTTCTTTTTACTAGATATACCATGTACCGAGTTTCTGAGATTGCCTGGTTCCATATTTATTTATGTTCTCAGTTTGGATGATTTGTTCAAACTTTAGGCTTTATTGCTTTTGCCCCAATTGTTTACATCTTCTTTGTAATTTAATTTTTATGCAACTTTCATATTGCAGCTGTTAGATAAGTTCAAACATGTCCATGCTTCCTCACTAATAAAAGTAACGGAAATAAATAAAACATCCATGACCTAATGCTCAAACCACTTGAAATTTTCTTTTCATTTTTTCACACTATATATCCTAAAATTAGCTTCTACATGAGATATGGTAGTATCACTTGATTTTGAAGGTGATGAGCAATGTGAGCAGAAGGATTTAAAATAAACCCCGAAGATTGTAAAGTAGCCATCTTTCTGTATACAGTATAGCTCATGGTAAAAACAAGTGCAACTTCATTTGTTGTTGTCGTGATTGTTATAGCAAACTACTCCCTCCGTCCCATAATATTAGAGCGTTTTTGACACTAGTGTAGTGTAAAAAACGCTCTTATATTATGAGACGGAGGGAGTAGTACTGATCAGTATTACGTTATTTGATAGAAATAGATTGATAAATATATTTTTTCTTCTTATTAGTAACTGAATATATATGTACTTTTGTGCCACTATTCTAGATCCCTTTTCCTGTTTTGGGAAGCTATGGCAAGAACTCCAAGACACCACGACTTATCAAGCCGGCGACTTAGGTCATCTTCTTCTGATGCACCTTCCCACTACCAGAAAGCAACAAGGGCAGCCAAGGAAAATAAATTGAAATTAACCTCGGAGAAAAAGGATTGGAAACATGCCACTTGCCCAATATGCTTGGAGCGTCCACATGATGCTGTCCTCCTGCTGTGTTCTTCACACACCAAAGGTTGTCGACCATACATGTGTGGAACCAACTATCACCAGTCTAATTGTCTCGAACAGTTTAAAATTGCTTATGTGAAGGAGAAATCGGCAAATGAAGTGTCAATTGCAGTGGCAGCAGCTAGCAAGAAGCCAAAGGATGTGGAGCTTGCTTGCCCTATCTGCCGTGGGGAAGTGAAGGGCTGGACAGTGGTTGAACCAGCCCGGCAATTTCTCAATCGCAAGAAGAGAACTTGCATTCATGAAGACTGTTCGTTCATTGGATCATATAAGAAACTCTGCAAGCATGTGAAGGCCAGACATCCTTCATCAAAACCTCGTGAAGTTGACCCGGCACGTTTGGCTGAATGGAAGGAGCTTGAAAGTGCAAAGGAGAGGCAGGATGCAATCAGCATAGTCACAGGCTTGAATCCAGGATCTATGATTATTGGGGACTATCTTATTGACCCCAATAGTGGCAGCAGCGACTCTTTTATGGATAACTCTGATTGGAGTGATGACTCTGACTCTTACACGTTTCCTGATGGTGGTGATATAATGTTTTCTGGAGGTCCTGATATCCGATCATTACGAAGAGTCGTTCGCAGAGCTTACAGGACAAGTGGGGCAAGACCAAGGCAAAATGTCCAGCGTCGCGCTCTAACCATCTCCAGAAGCAGTGGAAGGCGTCGATGGCCGCAGGTTGGTTCTGCTCTGTCAGCTCGGATGCCGAGGGGAAGATCCACGAATGACAGCTGAGAAATGGGAGCATTTCATCTGCCAGGAAGCAGACATCAGCACCTTACCATGAGAGCTGGTCTGGCGGAACCACTATTCATGAATCCTTTAGCATGCTTCTTTCTGGTCTGGTCATAGAATGTGGGGTTTAAAAGATTTTTTTTTCTTGTTGGGCCACTTCTTTTTCTCTGATGAATGCGCTGCTAGACCTGTGAATGACGTTTCTTTTATTTCCTTTTATCAAAGTAGAATAGAAGCAGCGTATGTTAGGCAAAAGATTGCTTTAGCCATTGGTGTTATTGTCTTAGAAAAGCACAACCCAACTCTCGGTCATTTCTGTTCAAAGTTAGTCAGACCATTTTGTTATATGTTCCCGAATTTCTTTTGACATAATGCTCGACTTGTATTTTGAGGTTCCTGTCGGGTGTTGTCCGATCTCAATGTGCTGAGTTGCGGTTCCCTCGATCCAATTTGTTAGGAGTTGGTCGCAACTTGCAAGCGTTTTCTAAGTAATGAATATGTTCCAATTTGTCATCAGGTAAGAGCATCTCCAACAGGTGTGCTATCTTAGCCGCGCGCCGGAAAAAAACTGTTTTTTTGCGTGCCCGAAGCCGGAACGGGCGCTCCAGCAGCCGTGTAATAATCGCGGGCGTGGTATAATGGGATCAGCGCGCGGAGGAAAACAACATCGCGTGCTGCTTATTTCGTGCATCCGCTCCCGCGCGCGAGCGACCAACTGCCGCCAACCTCTCCGGCCGCCTCGCCTTCGCCCCGCGCCACTGCCGGCGAAATTCAATCGATGAAAGACCGCGCCGACATCCCCCCAACCCCTCCCTACACCGGCGACCCCTCCGTCGCTGCCGCCGCCACTGTCATAAACCCTAGCGCGGGGTTGAGCTTCGGCTTCGCCGCCGGCACCCCTCCTCCAAGCAACGGTCTCGCGTGCGGCCTTTTCATGGCGCCACGGACGACCTCGCAGGGTGACGTCGCGCCGCCGCCCGCCATGAAGCCGCCACCACTGTCATAAACCCTAGCGCGAGGTTGAGCTTCGGCTTCGCCGCCGGCGCCCCTCCTCCAAGCAATGGTCTCGCGCGCGGCGTTTTCATGGCGCCACGGACGACCTCGCAGGGTGGCGTCGCGCCGCCGCCCGCCATGAAGCCACGGGCCCTGTCTCCAAGTGACCGAATGCGGCGGCGGCGACAGCGTCCCGGAAGAAGAACAAAGCGGCGGGCAACTCTTCTAGGCGGCCGAAGAAGAAACTAGCAGGGCGTCCGGCTGCGCCCCCGCCGACCGGTGCCGGAGAGCTCGCAATTTATTGCGCCGACGGCCGATGCGCACAAGGTGTTTGATGAAATGCCCACAAGGCATGGGAGCCATGGGAGGCTTCAGAGGCATGGGAGCCATGGGTGGCTTCGGAGCTACCATGGGCGGCATGGGAGGCATGGGAGCATCTATGGGAGGGATGGGTGGCTTCGGAGCTACCATGGGAGGCATGAGTTTAGGGTCTCTCATGGAAGGAATGGGAGCACCTTTGGGTGACATGGGTGGACGCATGGCTTCCGGTGTGCCTCACATACCTTCGCATGATGTCGTTGAAGATCTTGTGAACACCATCCGAGCTCCCAATGACAATGACGCGCTTGAAAATGGAGAAGAGGAGGAAGAATTGTCTTCGGAAGAGTCGAAAGATGAGGAGGAAGATGCTGTGGCATGAATGGTGATTTTGAACTATGCCATGCAATTGAACGATGCTATGTTACTCGAACTCTTATTTTGCACACTTGTTTAAATGTTTGAAAGATCATCATATTGTTAAATGGATATGTGTTGATCATATTTGCCAAGCAATGGCTGCTCGTTGCTTGCGCGTGCCGTAAAATTAGCACGCCTGCGGGAGCTACTGCACCGCGCCATATTTTGCAGCGCCTGTTGGAGCAAGCGCGCGGCTGCGTGCAAAAAAAAGAGGGTATTTCGGTGCTGTAAAATAAATTTAACGTGCAACGTGGTTAGCGCAACCGTTGGAGATGCTCTAAGCAGATTGCAAGGAGGCAATGAACATGGTTTATATCTGAAACATGAGTTTACTTAGCTATCTGCGTTCAGTTTACACACCCCTGAGAGGGTGGCGATCTACATGATTCTCGGCAGTACATGGATGACAGAGTTGCAGCAGGGATAGGAGCTGGGTGGTTCATCATATATACACACAGGTGACAGGGATAGAGATGGTGGCCCTTCTCTAAGATATACCAATGGTCTTCCCCAGCAGCCACATGACTAGCGAGAACTCGAGCATGAAGAGCGCGTGGAGCCACGTCCGGTCGACCACGAAGCCGAACACCGTGATGCCCGCGCGGTTGTTCTCCAGGTAGGTCACTGAAAACGCCATGATCAGCTACAGTGCTTTGCAACGGCGAAATCAATCCGCAAACGACACGGTACACGCTTACCTAGCGCCTGCCTCTTCTGGTATGAGATGTGGGTGGCGTGGAAGGACGTGAACTTGGAGGAGGTGTCGAGGCTGTCCTCGCTCGGGGACATCTCGTCGTCGTCCGACTGGTCCGAGTCCGGGGATGGGGGCACCTGCTGCTGCTGCAGCTGCAGGCACGACCTGCTGGGCGTCCTGGGGTTTTCCTGGTCACACTCCACGGTGTTGATGGTGGCGTCGGCGTGCCACGCCGCGGCGATGCTGGTGATGGCCTGCGTCTTGTGCGTGATCTTTGCGGCGCTGTGCAGGCAGATGAGCAGGCCGGCCACGAGGCTCAGGGAGCAGAGCTGAAGAAAATTCCAGACGTTGATTATACAATATGTCGAATGAACAGACTATCGAGCATGTACAACAGCGCCGGCCGGGGAAACGTTACCGCGAGCTCGCCGGCTGTGGCGATGTTGACCTGCGCGTGGGGCCTCGTGGCGCCGAGGAGCGCGGTGAACTGGCTGGCCGTCACGAGCAGGAGGCAGTACATTATGAACTTGCGGTACCGGTGGCTGATCCGCCGGAGCTGGTCACGGATGCGGCGGTGCTGCCCCAGCACGGCGGCCACGTCGGCGCACTGGCCGAAGTCCCGCGCGAAGCCCGTCATGCGCAGGATCTGCAGGTAGCATATGATCCGGAACAGCACGCACGCCATGAAGAACATGGCCGTGCGGTACATCCACGACGCCATCTCCATGGCGCACGCCGCGGCGGACCACCACGCCGGGAAGGGACGGTGCGCGCAGTACCAGAACACCTTGTAGGCGGCGTCGGCGAGGAAGCAGGGGAGGACGAAGCAGGCGAGGAGGTGGAAGGACCCGGCGAGCTGCACGGTGTAGCCCGCGCGCACGTCCTGGGAGTCGTGGCGGAGGCGGTCCAGGTAGAGCAGCCGGCGCAGGCCCCGGCGGCGGATGAGCGAGGTGAGCGTGAGGTAGGCGAGCGCCGCGGAGAGCGTGAGCGAGAACTGCACCTGCGTGTCGTAGGCGCGGCGCGGCATGGCGACGCGCGCGGCCACGGGCACGGCCACCGCGAGGACAGCGAAGACGAGCCACGAGGCCGCGGCGCTGGAGCCGTCCGAGTGGTCGACGCACATCCACCGGAGGCAGGTGCGGAAGCTGCGGAGCTCGTCGCGCGCGTGCGACATGCAGCGCTGGTACGAGCCCCTCCGCCGCAGCAGCAGCGGCGCCGACGCGGGCGACGGCTCCTCGCCCGTCGGCGACGGCGGCGCGTCCCCGGCCATCCCTGCGCCTTTCCCGGCCCCGTGCTCCAATGTTCTCGGCCCCTTGTCTTGTCGATCGTATCCTTCGCGCGCGGCTTCCGTTTTACCGGCCGTCCTGGTGTTTAGGAGGGGTAATGATAATGTTGTAGTATTGAGGCATTGAGCTCGCAAGAACTTTCCTTGCTATCGGGGGAGAGATGGAAATGCTACAGAGAAACGGAGAGACATATATCCTGTAGCTAGCTGTGGCATATATGTCAAATTGGGAAATGCTTGTGGTTGTGGATCTGCATTCTGTAATGAATGATACGCCTTTTGCCGAAAATAAAATAAAATTCATATTCTCTTATAATCTCCGGCGTAATTCCTTATAAAAAGGAAGGAAAAACAAAAACAGCACATGGTAGCTAGTAGAGTAGTCCGACTAGACTAGAGGTTTCACGGCCCTTATCAGCTTTTTTATAGTACTTTGTTTTACTCATGAGAATATCATTATATGACGGTAATGTGTGATACGGAAAGCGCGGTGTATCTCGTGCGAGGCACAGAAACACACTTCTTTTGCTTGCAGGTGGACAGCGAACGGTATCACAGATTCACAGCGACGACGGCGTGGAAAAGCAAAAAGAGAAGCCAAATGCAGTTTTTTGTTTTGTTTTTGTTTCGCGGGTTAAATGAACGGAATCCCCACAGCTCAACATCTTAACCGCAGAAACCAAGGAGCCGATCGATCGATTACTGGGCTAGCAGCTAGCACGGGCGCATGCACTGAAGCTCCCGTCCCCCGAACTCCTCTTTCAGGCTGAGGTACAGTCGCCATTCGCCAAAGGCTTCCGTTTGATGCTTTGCTGCCAGTCACGGAGCAAAGTGTTCAGCTTGGCTGGCGGGAGTATAACTGCAGAGTGTGAATAAATGGAATACCGTGCCTTAACCACCGACCACACGTACAACTTGTGCCGTGCGACGAGACGGTGCCGGTGCCAGTGCCTTGGTTTTCTTTCTGAATTGCTATAGCACGCCGACCACGTCTTCGCCACCGGAGAGGGAGAGGGAGACCACTGCTCATTCCCGCCAGCCAAGCTGTTTCCGCCAATGTGCTGCCGGATGGCAGAGAAAAAGGAAAGCTTTCAGGCCCAAACCCACCGTAAGGAAGTCGGGCCTTATTTCCTTTTTTCTTGACGCGGGTCGTGTGCAAAGGCAGCGGTTGGGCCCTAGCAAACCCAGAGCTGTTGCTAAAAAAAAAGCAAGCCCAGAGTTCAGAGATGTCATGGGCCATGGCTACCACCCGTCCAAGTCCTATTTGGCGCTTAAGCCCCCACTTATAGGCTTATTTATTACTAACTGGCGCATACCAGGAGCTTTTCAGAGAGAACCGGGTAAAACAGGAGAGGTGGAAAACCGTTTTTGGCCAATTTTTTTTAAAATCAAATTCACAAATATCATTTTTTCAATTTTTATGAACTTTCTCAGATTCCTGAACCTTTCTGATTTTTTTGAACTTTTCTTAAATTCGTGAACCTTTTCGATTTTTGTGAAATTTCAAATTTACATGTATTTTCAAAATTCGTGATTTTTATTTATTTTTGTGAACTTTGTTTTTAAAATTATGTACCTTTTTTAATTCATGAAACTTTTTAAAACCACAAAAAATTAATAAATCCATGAACTTTTTTTAAACCTCACCATACCCCCTCATTGCACTTTGGGACAACCCAGTGTGGGGCCGGGGCGCCCTTTTTTTTTCATTTTCCTGTTGTTTCTTTTTCTTTTTCTGTTTTGCACAGCGTTTTCGCTTGGCCATGTCAGGGCCATGGTGGAAACGCCATGACCCAAGGATTTGCTTGTGGAACGCAGACGCCTATCTGTGTGGCGTTACCGAAAAGGGTCATATCATGAAAAAGTTTGAAATATGATCATTTCGTGCTAAACTTCCTAAAAACGGTCAAATTTGTCATTTTAGCCCGAATGCAGCGGTTGGACCCCAGCAAGCCGAGACTCAGGATATGACATAGGTCATGGCCATCCCATCGCGACGCAGGTGCGGCATCGGGCAACACGGCGAAGAAGACCGACCGGCAGCGACCAGCGGCGTGCCATGCGCAAACACAGTCCGTGCTCGTGGAAGGTTCTCCTGCAACTGGCGCGGCCACGTTCAGTGCAACGGTAAAAGAAGCACGCCTTTACGAGGAGTAAACATTACGCATGCGCAAATGGAGCACCGAGATAGATAGCCCTGCTACTACTTGGCAGCAGCTCGTTACTACTGGACAAAATGAAAGTAGAAATCTGTTGTCTGAACGAAGGAGTGACAGTGAGACGATGCTGCCACTTAATTCCTTTGTGGTAACTAACAACGATGAATCGACGGCCATGAAGCTCCGTCCAGTGATCTCCATAGACACAGAGCAAGCTGGCTGGCTGCCTACTCCATCGGTGGTTGGCGAAGCGACAGAGCACCACACGCCAACACTCTACCAGCTTGCTCCTCTAGCCGCTTGCCGAAAAAGGAAACAGGAAAAGAGAATTGAAAGAAACCGACGGAAAAGCAGAGGGGGGAGCTTGCTAAAGCTGTTGACCGCTGCTTGATTGAATGATTGGCACGGTGGCCACATGACGGCCACTACACCAGCTGGAGGGAAGCCCGTTCTTGCTTTGCTAGCTTCTTTAGCTTCCCCTGTCTCCTCATCTTTGATTAATCTTGAGTCGGATTAGGTTAGGGGGTGCTAATCTAGATTTTGGGGATTTCGAACACGTGTCACTATATATGCTCCGCAAGCCCAACCTCTGAACCAGTGGCAAGCAATGCTCTCGAAACAGACTTTCACCCGGTTCTATCCATGAGGCGGGCAGTGCTCTGGAGGTTGGAAGTGAAAGAACAACAACACATTCCCAAGGGAAAGTGATGGATATGATCTAGGCCTCTAGATTCATCCGAGGACAGCGTGTGCTGCTGTAATTATGACATAAGTAGGTTTCACGTAATGGCGACCAGGGACGATCATTGACGCCTACAATTTTATAAGCGGCTAATCACGTTTACGATTTGACAAGTGAGCTGATCCTGATTAAGAATGCCGTGGCTAAAGAGAAAGCAGTGTGTTGGAGATGCCAAGTTGCTGCTGGTTAGGGGACAGCATGATCCTGCTACATCCTAAAGCTTAAGCTATGGAGCTTAATCAGCTACTCTACTTACCATCCTCCTTTTCCGAGGCTTAAAAACTGCTTAATCACGACACCAAAAGGCGGCGCCTTTGATCGCTTTACAACCGCGCACGGTCCTCTTGTAGTTGCAGTGCCCATGCATGCATCTTACTACTACTACCCTTGCCCGCTCGCTCAATTGCGCATTGTCCTCTTGCAGTTGCACGACAAGACAACGTAGCAGAGCAGAGCGCGGCGGCACGGTGCGAGGACAGGGAGCGGCGATGCACTTCTTCTCGGGCCGGAGTAAGCTGCGGCAGAAGAACGGCGGCGGCAAGAACCAGGCCGATGCTAGCATGGCGCCCAAGGCGAAGCACAAGGACGGCAGGTGCCGCGCTCTGTGCTGCGGCGCGTCGCGGCTCAGCGTGTCTTCGTCCGCGTCCTGCTCGTCCCTGGACGCGCCGGACACGACGCGCGGCCGCATGTCCGACATCGCCCACGGGATTGTCCAGGCGAGGCTGCAGTCCATGACCGACGCCGCCTCCGCCGACGGCCGGTCGTCGGCGACGCGCCGCGGGACGGAGCCCGCCGACCAGCGCCGTCGCTGGCCGTGCGGCTGCTCCTGCGCCAGCGGCGGCGGCGGCTGCTACGAGAGGAGCGCGCCCAGGCTCCGCGAGAGGAAGCCGTGCGTCGTGCTGGTGGCCGTGGACAGGAGGACGTACGAGCCCCGGGAGGAGTTCCGCCGGTCCATCGCGGAGGTGATCGCAGCGAAGCGGATGGCCGAGCCGGCGGAGCTGCGGGCGCTGCTCAACTGCTACGTGTCTGTGAACGCGCGCGAGCACCGCGCCGCCATCCTCGACGCCTTCCACGAGGTGTGCACCGGCCTGTTCGCTTGCAAGGGTTGAAGAGGCCTACTGTCGTCCATGTGCGCGTGTGCATCTGTCGTACTCTCGCAGCCTCGCAACGGGGAAGTGTGATTGTATTAGCGTGATAAGTTAATTTTTTGTTCAAACAGTGTTGCTCAGCACTGCTGTAATAATGTGCTCAAGCCTCAGGCATAGTGGGCCTATCTTGGGCAATTTACGTCGTGTATATATTTTTGCTAGTACTTGTTATGTTGATATCTGAAGTTCTGAACCTATTCCCAGTTCACAATAAGTAAGTGCAAGGTCAACATTGAGTGTGTTTGTCTGATTGAACTTAGTTTTATTTGCTAATTGATTGAACTTAGTTATGCCGGCATACACATCCATAAATACACAACCTAACCTTAATAATTTATTACAGAGCCAATAGTGTGTTGTACTCCCTCCGTTCGAAAATAACTCACACGGTTTTAGATTGAAACCATCACTTAATAACACTTTTTGAGCAAAACCATGACTTAACTGATGCGTAAAAACCTACTATTCATAAGCTAGTTTTGTATTCTTGAATTCTGAATGCCAACCTTACAAGAATTGTTTTCACCTTTTTTTTTAGAAAATTGCACAACAATGTTTGTTTGGTGCAATGCTGTTACATGTATATGCTTGTGTTCCTGCATTGTGGATCGACAACTGGTTACCTTTTTGAATAAAAAACAAATCCAACAATCATTAAGATTCATGTAACAAAAAACAATCAATTAAATCCTACAATCCAAACAAAATCTATTACTAATCATATGAACAGGAAAGAAACTTGATGAGAATTTGACACGTATCACTTCCATGATATATTCGTGTTAAGACGCACATTTTGAACAGGAAAAGGGGGAAATAATTAAGATAAGGAGGAGGATTGCTAAAAAGCCTTGATCATCAGGACACGACATGATTTATTCCTTGCTTTTGTACTACTAGTTCCTGTTGCTGCGTGCTTAAAGGTGTCGGCCTCGTGAAGTTAATCTACTTTGCGGCCTTAAACACTAGTAGTTAAACGCAAGTTGCTGCAGTAACCCCCACTTGTGGGATCAAGCTATCTCTCACTTGGATTTTATGTCTTTGAAATATAGAGACAAAAGAGTCACTCATTCATTAACTAAGGAGAAGAAACCAAAGCTTCACAACAAAATTACACCGGGACTACTCTCCCGACATAAGAGCATCTCCAACGCTGTGACCCGCAAATATCTCCGATATATGTCCGCTTTTATGTCCGGACGTGGTCCATGAACATAATGTGGGAATAAGTCGTCCAATGCTAATCACAAAATATCCTGTTGGGAGGAGAAAAGGTAGGTGGGGAGTGTGGCGGATGAGGGGGGGGGGGATGTTGTTGTCGGGTGAGGCTGAGGCTAGGGTTTGTGGGGGTTGTGCCCAATGGGCGTCACCGCATGCCCATGCCGGCAGCGAGACCCGTGGCGCGCAAGGATAGGCTTCTTCGCACCCGTGAATGTTTCACCCAGCCAACGTGCACATGGGACGAGCCTACAGGTCATTGATCGAGGAAAACAACCACACAGTGTAAACGATCAACGAAAATCGAACGGACGAGATGACTACAGAACAATTTCACCAGGATCCAAAGGCCAACGAAGCTCCAAATTGGGGGAGCCCCATGGTGCGAAGTTGCCCGGGATCCTTATGGGTTAGAATTGCATGTTATTGGATGCTTGAATTCATGGACATAATGTGTATATGAATTATCAATTAATTATGTTATAGAGCATATAGACATGTGAGGGGTTTAACTTGATATGTGCTTATTTCTATGCACCAGCATGTGTACGACAGATGCTACTAGTAAATATAAGAATCCCTAATCATATTTTCTCATAAAGAAACCAATTGTAATTTCAGGTACACATTTATTATTTTCTACCATTAATTACAAAATAGTGGCTAGGCTCGCAGGCCTAGTCCACTCAACCCATGCATGTCGTCGGTGTTGCCGCGCATCGCCTCTAGTTATCGTCATCACGCATGGAGTCAAGGAGTCGTAAGTGTGGAAGCTTGTAGTGCCAAAGCCGTGACTGTCTCGGTTCAAAGCCAAAAACGTCTAGCTGATGAGACGTGGCCGAGCTCGTAGCGCCACCATCGTGTCAAGGAGACGCCATTGAAGTCGATGATGTCCTCACACCGAAGCTGAGGTTGTCCCACATGACATGACCAACGAGGTGGTGGCATCCTCTCGGTGTACTGGCTCACGACTTCAACACGTACGATTGCAATTGTGTTTATCACATTGACCTACAGTGGGGAGAGGGAGGGGATGCAGGGAGAGGAAGTAGAGTAGGAGGAAGGTGCCGGGAGGGATAGGCTAGGAGCAGCGACAAGAGGTTGGGTGTCTGTTCAATGGGAACTATACACCGAGAATGGTAGGGACGGAATAGCGTTGCGAGTTGAGGAAAAAAAGAGATTACGAGAAATGGGGAGTAGCTAGGGTTTTGGGGGATGTTTTTAGTAGTTGGGTTTGAGCTTTCAAAAGTGGGTTGGACCTATGGAACCAGTAATGGGTCAAATAGCACACCCATCACTAGTGTGTAGGTAACCATTGATGGACTGGACCGCTAAAGATTAGTTCCGTTATTGGTCAGATGTCATACCGACGGGCCAAATTTTGGCCTATTAATATTTTTTTTCTTGACTTCGTAAATCTTAAGATGATATATCGACTCAGTCTCTTGAATGTGCTCATAGAGTAAGGTGTGCGTATGTGTGTTCATAGAGGATGACTGTATGTTATAAAGATGTTTAGGTCTATCGTGTTATTACTTCTCACCTGTCAGTCAGTGAAGACCCATTAGCAAAGTGTTATGATGGCATAATGACTAGTGACTTTTGTGTTAATTATCCCATGCTATAAAATGTGATTTATACTTTAAAAAATAGCGCAGGGCAGAATTGCAAATTGTATCTATTTTGTGTGTAACTTTGTTCCAGCATTTTATAGGAGCCAGAAGTTCTAAACTCTATCTGTTCCGTAATATAAGAACGTTTTGCAAGCTAAAACAACTTGCAAAATGATCTTATGCTATGGTACGGAGGGAGTAGTAATTTATTCTGTAGCACAATCGGCAGGCGTAGCAGTCATCTGGCGGCAGATTAGCACACACCCTTTGTCTTCCCGGAAACAAGCGACACGCTCCTGTGGCCGGACACCGCCTCCCTCTTCACGACCCTGACGGACGCCTCCTCCTCGGCGCTCCTGGCCGGGCCGAGCTCGATCGTGAGCCTCATCTTGGGCACGGGGCCCTTGGCCGCCAGGTCCAGCTCGCTCAGCGCCATGCGCACGTGCGACAGGAACCTCTCGGCGAGCGGCCGGCCGAAGTCCTCCCGGACGACCACACGGAGCACCGTCATGTGCTCCAGGTTCGCCGGCATCGTGTACGCCGGCACGATCCACCCGAACCGGCGCAGGTTCGCCGACAGCTTGAACGCCAGCGAGCCGTCCCTGATGCCCCTGAAGGTGAACGCCACCAGCGGCACGCCGTCTTCCTTGGAGATGACGTCGAAACGCCCCGTGCGCAGGAGCCCCTCACGGAGCGTCCTGGCGCTCTCCATGCAGTTCTCCATCACATTCTTGTACCCCTGCATCGATACGAAATACGAGCAGTATATTAGTGCTATACCGTGCTTTTAAATTATAGTTGAACTGATTGGTTTGTCCATGAATTTTGTACCTCGAAACCTAGCCGAAGAAATTGGTAATATTGCGCGATGATTTGACTGGACCCTGCACAAGATCAAACATGCATGGTCAGTTCAAAAAAAAAAAGATCAAACATGCATGTGAACCAATCAAAGAACGTGAAATTGAAACACACAATCAGATCGGAGATACTGTTCATCGCTTAATTTAGGGGTTTGGGACAAAAAATAATGTTCATGCCTTTGGAGAAGTTGAGCGTGAAGGTTGGCTGGTCGGCGCCTAGGTAGTTGATGTGGAAGATGAGCTCGTCGGGAAGGTCCTCCTTGTTGCGCCATATCACCCATCCGACGCCGGGGTAGACGAGGCCGTACTTGTGCCCGCTGACGTTGATGCTCTTCACCAGCGGCAGCCGGAAGTCCCACTCCAGCTCCGGGTACAGGAACGGCGCGATGAACCCGCCGCTCGCCGCGTCCACGTGGATCGGAGTGTCCCGCCTGCCAGCCAGAAGATGCCAGCCGCGTCATAATCATAACACAGGGATGGATGGAATTTTCGATGCACGTATTTGAAGAACTAGTTGGAGGATGTGAGCAAGCAGACCTTGTTCGCTTGTTCTTGGCGGCGAGGAGGTCGTTGAGGCGCTTGACATCCTCGAACTCGCCGGTGAGGGTGGAGCCGAGGATGGCGGCGACGCAGATGGTGTTCTCGTCCACCATCTCCACGGCCTTGTCGGGGTCCATCACGTAGCACCCTTCGCTCAGCTTCACCTCCTTGAGCTCCACCTCGAAGTAGCGCGCAAACTTCTCCCAGCACACCTGCATCACAGAGCAGAACATGTTACTTATGATCCAACTCTGTCTTACGTGATGAAGAAGGAAATGTACGCACGTTAACTATCGTGTTACCTGAACATTTGCTCCCGTGACAATGTTGGGCTTGTCGTATGGCTTCCCCTCCGCCTTCCGCCGGTTCTGCCAGCGACGCTTGAATGCCAGACCGGCCAGCATTATCGCCTCCGAGGACCCGACCGTGCCGACCCCGACGGCCGTCTCGCCGGCGCCCACCGGCGCGTTGAACAACCGCGCTATGATGTTCACGCACCGGTTCTGCACACAAACATCGTTGTTGATCAACGACGATTAACAGAGGTTGCATGATCAGTCGGAATGCTAGCTTGCCTGGAGCTCGGTGGTGACGGGGTACTCGTCCATGTCGGCGTAGTTCTTGTTCATGCCCTCGAGGATGAGCCGGTCGCACTCGGGCTCCATCCAGGTGGTGACGAAGGACGCCAGGTTCAGCCGCGGGCTGCCGTCCAGCAGCAGCTCGTCGTGGATGATCTGGTACGCCGCGTCGTTGGAGATCGACTTCTCCCCGAGCTCGTAGCTCGGGACCGGCTCCTGCACGTACCTCGACGCGAACACGGCGGCCGACGCGGCCGCCTCGTCGCTCTGAACATGCGTCAGAACCATGTCTGAAGCTCCGTGTCAGGCGAGTCCTTTCTTATTTCCCTCTCAACACATTTCTGTTCCATTAGGCAACACGAACCATATATATACAGGAGGGTTAACCTGGAATGTTTATTTCTTGTGCTTTGCTTGCCACATGTTAGTGTTTGCTGCCCGGCGACTCTGCTTCGCCCCCAAGTTGAGTCCTTGCTTCCTTGTTGCTGCAATGCTGCTGCTTTACTTGATCTCAGTTGCTTCGATTCTTTTTCTGGGATCTCTGTTGCTTCCCACTGCTGCTCAAGTATTCCTTAATTGCTCCTGCGTAGCAGGTTTGTAACTATTCGATTGTTATTCAAAGATGACCGAGAATATATGGACTGCCATTTGTTCGATCCTCCAGTGAAGTAGGGCTTTGTCACGATTCACCACCATGTTCGGGTTAGGTCAGGAGAATGGGACGTGGAGTTCAAATGCACCGTGTGAATACTAAAACAAAAACCGCTCAAAAACAAACAAACAAAAGGAGTAATTTAAAAAAACATCCATTTTTTTTGGCAAAAAACATTGTTGAATGTTCTACATACATGCAAATTTTCATGGAAAAAACATTTCTAATGCTCTGAGAAAAAAAAACATAACCGATGCCTCAAAAACTTATTTTTGAAAGCATTTTGCAGTGTTTATTTTGTTATTTTTTTCAGACCTCCACGAATGTGATTTCATCGGAAAACTAAACAATGTTTGTTGTAAAAAAAAGCTTAGGATTTTTGAATTGCTTCTTTATTTTTTATTTTATTGTTCATAAAGGAGCATTTGAGCTTAGAATTAGAAAAGTATTTTTGCGGAGAATCGGCTAATTGCTCTGTTATCGTACCTGGGTTGATCTGGGCGACTCCCTAATATTGGCCTAAGCATACAGTGCATGGAACAATATTTTTATTGAAAATTAATCCCTTCATCTTTGCATCTTCAATTTATCTTCTATAATTATATAGCTACCCGCCACTAATTATTTAAAAACACGTACAACTATGTCACCTATCACCCCAATAAGCTTTAGAAACTAATTGCGTGCATGCATGTGTTCTCCAGAACCAGTTTTCTTCTCCCACATTTTCTATCCCTATGCCTGCCCCATACATAACCTAGCGCCATGAGGACTGAACGAACCTAGCGCCGTCGCCTCTAGTCTCTCTGATCGCATCCATAGATGGGCAATTCCTAGCACAACTCCTCCCCAGTCTCCCCTCTCATCTGCCCTCCTCGCCACCTCCCGAGGCCACTGGCGGCTAAGCCGTGCCACTGCCAAGGATGGGGTGGCAGGGCGTTTCTGCATGAAGACGACGACCTTGTTGTTGGGAAACGTAGCATGTAATTTCAAAAATTTCCTACGCTCACGCAAGATCTATCTAGTAGATGCATAGCAACGAGAGGGGGAGAGTGTGTCTACGTACCCTCGTAGATCGAAAGCGGAAGCGTTTGACAACGCGGTTGATGTAGTCGAACTTCTTCTCGTTCCGACCGCTCAAGCACCGAACATACGTCACCTCCGAGTTCTGCACACGTTCAACTCGATGACGTCCCTCGAACTCTTGATCCTGCAAAGTGTCGAGGGAGAGTTCCATCAGCACGATGGCGTGGTGACGGTGATGATGTAGTAATCCGCGCAGGGCTTCGCCTAATCACTACGTGAATATGACCGAGGCGTAAAGCTGTGGAGGAGGGGGGGCACACGGCTAACAATTGTTGGTGTGTCTTCTAGCGGTGCCCCTTCTTCATATATATATATATATATATATATATATATATATATATATATATATATATATATATATATATATATATATATATATATATATAGTAGGAGGAATCCTACTTGGGCACTGATCCCAACTTGGCCTCCCCCCTTTCCTATTCCTATTCGGAGTAGGAAGGGAAGAGGGGGAAGGGGGAATCCTATTCCCTTTCTCCTATCCTCCTTCCCCTTTCCTTCTCCAATTTGGCCCGCCCATATGGGGGGGGGGGGCACCAGCCCCTTTATGGCTGGTGTGGTTCCCCTCTTGGCCCATAAGGCCCATATCTTTTGTCGGGGGTGCCCGAACCCCTTCCGGTGACCCGATAAGTACCCGGTGCTTCCCGAAACACTTTCGGTGTCCGAATATCATCGTCCTATATATCAATCTTTACCTCTCGACCACTTCGAGACTCCTCGTCATGTCCGTGATCTCATCCAGGACTCCGAACAACATCCGGTCACCAAATCACATAACTCATATAATAACAAATCGTCATCAAACATTAAGCGTGCGGACCCTACAGGTTCGAGAACTATGTAGACATGACCGAGACACCTCTTCGGTCAATAACCAATAGCGGAACCCGGATGCTCATATTGGCTCCTACATATTCTACGAAGATCTTTATCGGTCGTACCGAAATGACAACATACGTCATTCCCTTTGTCATCGGTATGTTACTTGTCCGAGATTCGATCGTCGGTATCTTCATACCTAGTTCAATCTCGTTACCGACAAGTCTCTTTACTCGTTTCGTAATACATAATCCCGCAACTAACTCATTAGTCACATTGCTTGCAAGGCTTATCATGATGTGTATTACCGAGAGGGCCCAGAGATACCTCTCGATATTCGGAGTGACAAATCCTAATCTCGATCTATGCCAACCCAACAAACACCTTCGGAGATACCTATAGAGCATCTTTATAATCACCTAGGTACGTTGTGACGTCTGATAGCACACAAGGTATTCCTCCGGTATCCGGGAGTTGCATAATCTCATAGCCAAAGGAATATGTATAAGTCATGAAGTAAGCAATAGCAATAAAACTAAACGATCATTATGCTAAGCTAACGGATGGGTCTTGTCCATCACATCATTCTCCTAATGATGTGACCCCGTTCATCAAATGACAATACATGTCTATGGTTAGGAAACTTAACCATCTTTGATTAACGAGCTAGTCTAGTAGAGGCATACTAGGGGCACTGTGTTTTGTCTATGTATCCACACATGTATCAAGTTTCCGGTTAATACAATTCTAGCATGAATAATAAACATTTATCATGATGTAAGGAAATATAAATAACAATTTTATTATTGCCTTTTGGGCATATTTCCTTCAGTCTCCCACTTGCACTAGAGTCAATAATCTAGTTCGCATCGTCATGTGATTTAACACCAATAGTTCACATCTTTTATGTGATTAGTTCACAGCTATGTGACTAACACCCGAAGGGTTTACTAGAGTCAATAATCTAGGTCACATCGCCATGTGATTAACACCCAAAAAGTACTAAGGTGTGATCATTTTTTGCTTGTGAGAGAAGTTTAGTCAACGGGTCTGCCACATTCAGATCCGTATGTATTTTGCAAATTTCTATGTCTACAATGCTCTGCATAGAGCTACTCTAGCTAATTGCTCCCACTTTTAATATGTATCCAGATTGACACTACTAGGAAAAGGGCTATAGATGATATGGCCACTAATGGCGCACCAGACATGTGGTGTGCCACTACTATATAGCAGTGGCGCACCATGTGTTGGTGCGCCATTAGTGTCTCACAGTAATGGCGCACCAGACCCATGGTGCGCCAGTAGTAACAATTTTTTTCCCAAAAATACTAATGGCGCACCAGGGCACAGTGCGCCATTACTAGTTTTAACAGCAAGAACACATTGTGAGGGCCAGATGTGTAACATTTTTCTTATGAATATATGATCTTCCAACAATAACAACATTTGCAATCTAAAGGCCATCGGCCATAGCACACTCATGCATCAGGATGATGTACACCGCATGGGTATTAATACTAAAATGGTGAATGTCGATAATGAAATATCCGAAGATATGCTGTACTTCAAGACCGGTAAATCAAGTGGGTAAATAGATGCTGCTGCTGGACTATATGTTCTGGATATGTTCATTGGTACTATATGTTCAGAATGAGTTAACTTGCTGTCATTTATCGAAATTCATAATGTGCTGGACTATATGTTCATTGGTACTACTTGTGATGCTGCTGCTGTACTACTTGGGAATTTTGTCAACTTGTGATGCTGCTGTTGTACCCCGAGAGGCCCTTGAGTTTGCCGGAATGTCGATTAACTTCCGTTCCGGCAAATTCGGGTACTCCATATGTCCTATTTTCAGCAAAGGTCATGCTGAAATTTTCCGTGAATTTTAGCATGACTTTGCTAAAAATAGGACATATGGGGTACTTGCGACTAATGCATGGGCCGGGGTATCTTAGTACTTAATTAAGTAGGATCAACTGCCTCTTTATTCTTGCTGCATTAAACTATAGGTGGCAATAGAGCCAAGTGATTAGGCCCAACTTAGAATTATCTTTCCCTTTTCTTGATAGGGTATATTATTAGAAGATAACCATATATATCAGTCAACCTAGGGTGCCTCAGCATCAATAAACCCTAAATGATGAAAACTTAACTTAGCATTTAGGGTGCCTCAGCGTCGACAAACCCTAAATTATAAAACCTTGGCTTTTAGGGTGCCTCGGTGTCGATAAAAACCTAAATGATGAAAGCTTAGGCTTTTAGGGTGCCTCGGCGTCGACAAACCCTATGCCTCGGTGTCAACAACCCTAAATGATGAGACCATGATCTTGTTCCTTGACAATAACCAACTTTTTGACCAAACTTTTTTCCTATTTAGAGAGAAACATGGCCCACAACGATGGGACCGGCGGTTCGGGCAAGCAATTCTGGGAGCTGTCCCAGGAGATGGAGGAAGAACCTCACCGCTATGAGGACGCCGCGGAAGACATCGATCCTGACTACACAACCCCTAGTGGCGTCGGGGATGACACCACTGATGGTGCCGCCGAGGATGCCACCACTGATGATGGCAGCGCACGCACAGATGGCAGCCAACCGAAGAGGCAACGGAAGGACCGGGGCCCGAACGTGCTCGGCACCGTCAAGGAGGAATTTACTGAAGTGAACTCCGACGGGCATCCAACGGCGCCCAAAGAATTAGTCAAGGGGTACTCGGTTCAGCTCGGGTGCATTCTCTGGAGCACCGTCTCGATCAACACCGAGAACCTAAGGCATAAGGACTGAGGGAATTTGTGCAGCCTCCTCTTCACGAAGCTGCAAGAACGATACAAGTTTCCCACTGACTTTGCAAACACACGCCTCTCAGGGAATAAAGTGAACAGTGCCGCCCTCACGAGGATGAGCACGTCCCTGTCTACTTGGAGAAGCGCGGTGAAGAAAATGACTGACAAAGGTGATAGTTATGAGAAGATCAAGGCGAAATATCCTTCAATCAGCGAAGATGACTACAAGGAGTTCAAGATCAAGTGCGAGAGCAGCGCAACCGTGGAATCAAGTCAGTGGGAGAAAGAAATGCGGGAGTTGAACTTAGGGGTCCACCAACTCGGTCCCGGCGATTACAGAGTGGCGGAGCATATATGGGACAAGGAGGACGCGGAGCGTGCCGAGCAAGGCCTACCGCCCCGCTTCGAGAAATACCGTGACAAGCAGACCAGGAACTTTGTCAGGGCCCGGTACAAGGAGGACCCGGTAACAAAGGAGCTTACCAAGGATCCGAAGACCAAGGCGCTTGAGCTTGTTCTGGTAAGGAATACACCCCCGCGTAATTAGCTCCATATGGTTGCATTCTAATTAATGAAGCCAAATTTCTAAATGGTTCACATTCCTTCTGAAGGAGACTGAAAGCAGTAGCGCGGGGTCGTCTCAGAGCTCCCCTTGGGACAACACTCTAAATAGGGCATTGAACGTAATGAAAAACAAGGATAAGCTCAGTAAGCCATCGTCAGCTGGTCGTGTGGCCGGCAAAGGCTTGTCCACAAAATGGTCATCATACTATACCGCTGGTGGGCGAAAGGAGAAAAGAAACCAGCTCGAAAAGCTAGTCGCGCGAGGTTCAAGAACTCAAGGCACAAGTGGCGCGGATTCCGGAGATTGTCCAAGAGCAAGTGCAACAACAACTGGGAACGACGCTCACCGCCATGGTGCCTACCTTGATTCAGGAGCTGACGACGTGGATTGCAGGCAGCCAACAGGGGCCGCCCCCGGTTTCAGCGTCCACGGCCAGCAACTTCGACAAAAAGCAGCGGCGCCATTGGTGTCTCCGGCGGAGGCGGTATTCGTGTCTCCGGCGCCGGCACGGGTATTGGAGCTTAATGCACCCGGGTGTACGCCGGCCGGCACCTCGCCAGCAAGCGGCCCCTCCGTCAGTTGCACACCCGCCGTTGGCGGTGCCTCGACATTAGCCGAGCTCGACGCCATTGTTGGGGAACGTAGTAATTTCAAAATTTTCCTACGATCACGCAAGACCATGGTGATGGCATAGCAACGAGAGGGGAGAGTGTCCGCCCACGTACCCTCGTGAGACCGAAAGCGAAGCGTTATAACAACGCGGTTGATGTAGTCGTGCGTCTTCACGATCCGACCGATCCAAGCACCGAACGACGGCACCTCCGAGTTCGCACACGTTCAGCTCGATGGCGATCCCGGACTCCGATCCAGCAAAGTGTCGGGATGAGTTCCGTCGACGACGGCGTGGTGACGATGATGATGCTCCACCGACGCGGGGCTTCGCCTAAGCTCCGCGACGATATGACTTCTCCGGCGCAGGCTTCGCCTAAGCTCCATGACGATATGACGAAGTGGAATATGGTGGAAGGGGCACCGACACGGCTAAGGAACGATCCGTAGATCAACTTGTGTGTCATGGGGTGCCCCCTGCCCCGTATATAAAGGAGCCAAGGGGAGGGGCGGCGGCCAAGGAGAGGCGGCCAGGAGTCCTACTCCTCGGGAGTAGGATTCCCACTCCAATCCTAGTTGGAATAGGATTCACCGGAGGGGAAAGAGAGAGAGGGGCCGCCCACCTTTCCTAGTCCTAGTAGGACTAGGGGAAGAGGGAGGCGCGCCACCTAGGGCTGGCCCTTTCTCCTTTCCACCAAGGCCCACTATGGCCCATATAGTTCCGGGGTTCGGTAACCTCCGGTACTCCGTAAATTCGATTTCACTCGGAACATTTCCGATGTCCAAATGTAGGCTTCAATATATCAATCTTTATGTCTCGACCATTTGAGACTCCTCGTCATGTCCGTGATCACATCCGGACTCGAACTACCTTGGTACATCAATACTTATAAACTCATAGTGAACTGTCATCGAAACGTTAAGCGTGCGGACCCTACGGGTTCGAGAACTATGTAGACATGACCTAGAACCATTCTCGGTCAATAACCAATAGCGGAACCTGGATGCCCATATTGGTTCCTACATATTCTACGAAGATCTTTATCGGTCAAACCGCATAACAACATACATTGTTCCCTTTGTCATCGGTATGTTACTTACCCGAGATTCGATCGTCGGTATCCAATACCTAGTTCAATCTCGTTACCGGTAAGTCTCTTTACTCGTTCCGTAATACATCATCTCACAACTAACTCATTAGTTGCAATGCTTGCAAGGCTTATGTGATGTGTATTACCGAGAAGGCCCAGAGATACCTCTCCGACAATCGGAGTGACAAAACCTAATCTCGATTCATGCCAACTCAACATATACTTTTGGAGACACCAGAGAGTACCTTTATAATCACCCGATTACGTTGTGACGTTTGGTAGCACACAAAGTGTTCCTCCGTAAACAGGAGTTGCATAATCTTATAGTTGCAGGAACTTTGTATAAGTCATGAAGAAAGCATAAGCAACATACTAAGCGATCAAGTGCTAAGCTAACGAAATGGGTCATGTCAATCACATCATTCTCCTAATGATGTGATCCTATTAATCAAATGACAACACATGTCTATGGTTAGGAAACATAACCATCTTGATTAATGAGCTAGTCTAGTAGAGGCATACTAGTGACTATCTGTTTGTCTATGTATTCACACATGTATTATGTTTCGGTTAATACAATTCTAGCATGAATAATAAACATTTATCATGATATAAGGAAATAAATAATAACTTTATTATTGCCTCTAGGGCATATTTCCTTGATCTCCCACTTGCACTAGAGTCAATAATCTAGATTACACAGTAATGATTCTAACACCCATGGAGTCTTGGTGCTGATCATGTTTTGCTCGTGGAAGAGGCTTAGTCAACGGGTCTACAACATTCAGATCCGTATGTATTTTGCAAATCTCTATGTCTCCCACTTGGACTTGGTCCCGAATGGAATTGAAGCGTCTCTTGATATGCTTGGTCCTCTTGTGAAATCTGGATTCCTTTGCCAAGGCAATTGCACCAATATTGTCACGGAAGATCTTCATTGGTCCCGATGCACTAGGTATGACACCTAGATCGGAAATGAACTCTTTCATCCAGACCCTTCATTTGCTGCTTCGAAGCAGCTATGTACTCCGCTTCACATGTAGATCCCGCCACGACGCTTTGTTTAGAACTGCACCAACCGACAGCTCCACCGTTTAATAAAAATACGTATCCGGTTTGCGATTTAGAATCATCCGGATCGGTGTCAAAGCTTGCATCGGCGTAACCATTTACGACTAGCTCTTTGTCACCTCCATATCGAGAAACATATCCTTAGTCCTTTTCGGTATTTGGGATGTTCTTGACCGCTGTCGATGATCCACTCTGGATTACTTTGGTACCTCCTGCCAAGCTTACAGCTAAGCATACGTCAGTCTGGTACACAGCATTGCATACATGATAGAGCCTATGGCTGAAGCATAGGAACATTTTCATTTTCTCTCTATCTTCTGCTGTGGTCGGGCATTGAGTCGACTCAATCTTACACCTTGTAATACAGGTAAAAACCTTTCTTTGCTGATCCATTTTGAACTTCTTCAAAACTTTATCAAGGTATGTGCTTTGTGAAAGTCCAATTAAGCGTCTTGATCTATCTCTATAGATCTTGATGCCCAATATGTAAGCAGCTTCACCGAGGTCTTTCATTGAAAACTTTTATTCAAGTATCCTTTTATGCTATCCAGAAATTCTATATCATTTCCAATCAACAATATGTCGTCCACATATAATATCGAAATGCTCTGAGCTCCCACTCACTTTCTTGTAAATACAGGCTTCTCCAAAAGTCTGTATAAAACCATATGCTTTGATCACACTATCAAAGCGTTTATTCCAACTCGAGAGGCTTGCACCGGACCATAAATTGATCGTTGGAGCTTGCACACTTTGTTAGCATCCTTTGGATTAACAAAACCTTCTGGTTGCATCATATACAACTCTTCTTCTAGAAATCCATTCAAGAATGCAGTTTTACATCCATTTGCCAAATTTCATAATCATAAAATGCGGCAATTGCTAACATGATTCGGACAGACTTAAGCATCGCTACGGGTGAGAAAGTCTCATCGTAGTCAACCCCTTGAACTTGTCGAAAACCTTTTGCAACAAGTCGAGCTTTGTAGACAGATTACATTACCATCGGCGTCAGTCTTCTTCTTAAAAATCCATTTATTCTCAATAGCTTGCCGATCATCGGGCAAGTCTACCAAAGTCCATACTTTGTTCTCATACATGGATCCCATCTCAGATTTCATGGCTTCAAGCCATTTTGTGGAATCTGGGCTCACCATCGCTTCTTCATAATTCGTAGGTTCACCATGATCTAGTAGCATGACTTCCGAATAGGATTACCGTACCACTCAGTGCGGATTTTATTCTGGTTGATCTCTGAGTTCGGTGACAACTTGATCTGAAGTTTCATGATCATTATCATTATCTTCCTCGCTAATTGGTGTAGTTGTTACGAAACTGATTTACTGTGATGAACTACTTTCCAATAAGGGAGTTGGTACTATTACCTCATCAAGTTCCACTTTCCTCCCACTCACTTCTTTCGAGAGAAACTCCTTCTCTAGAAAGGATCCATTCTTAACAACGAATGTCTTGCCTTCGGATCTGTGATAGAAGGTATACCCAATTGTCTCTTTGGGTATCCTATGAAGACACATTTTTCGATTTGGGTTCAAGCTTATCAGGTTGAAGTTTTTCACATAAGCATCGCAACCCCAAACTTTCGAAAGCGACAACTTTGGTTTCTTGCTAAACCATAGTTCATAAGGCGTCGTCTCAATGGATTTTGACGGTGTCCTATTTAACGTGAATGCGGCCGTCTCTAAAGCATAACCCCAAAGCGATAGCGGTAAATCGAAATAGACATCATAGATCGCACCATATCTAGTAAAGTACGATTCTGACGTTCGGACACACCATTACGTTGTGGTGTTCCGGTGGCGTGAGTTGCGAAACTATTCCGCATTGCTTCAAATGTAGACCAAACTCGTAACTCAAATATTCTCCTCCACGATCAGATCGTAGAAACTTTATTTTCTTGTTACGATGATTTTCAACTTCACTCTGAAATTCTTTGAACTTTTCAAATGTTTCAGATTTATGCTTCATCAAGTAGATATACCCGTATCTGCTTAAATCATCTGTGAAGGTGAGAAAATAATGATATCCGCCACGAGCTTCAACATTCATCGGACCACATACATCTGTATGTATGATTTCCAATAAGTCTGTTGCTCTCTCCATACAACCGGAGAACGGTGTTTTAGTCATCTTGCCCATGAGGCACGGTTCGCAAGTACCAAGTGATTCATAATCAAGTGATTCCAAAAGTCCATCGTATGGAGTTTCTTCATGCGTTTACACCGATATGACCTAAACGGCGAGTGCCACAAATAAGTTGCACTATCATTATCAACTCTGCATCTTTTGGCTTCGACATTATGAATATGTGTATCACTACGTCGAGATTCAACAAGAATAGACCATTCTTCAAGGGTGCATGACCATAAAAGATGTTACTCATATAAATAGAACAACCATTATTCTCTGATTTAAATGAATAACCGTCTCGCATCAAACAAGATCCAGATATAATGTTCATGCTCAACGCTGGCACCAAATAACAATTATTTAGGTCTAAAACTAATCCCAAGGTAGATGTAGAGGTAGCGTGCCGATCGCGATCACATTGACTTTGGAACCATTTCCCCGCGCAAGATCGTCACCTCGTCCTTTGCCGGTGCTCGTCTATTCCGTAGTCCCTGTTTGAGTTGCAAATATTAGCAACAGAACCAGTATCAAATACCAGTGCTACTACGAGCTCTAGTAAGGTACACATCAATAACATGTATATCACATATACCTTTGTTCACCTTGCCATCCTTCTTATCCGCCAAATACTTGGGGCAGTTCCGCTTCCAAATGTCGGTCGCTTGCAAAGTAAAAACACTCAGTTTCAGGCTTAGGCCCAGACTTGGGTTTCTTCTCTTGAGCAGCAACTTTCTTGCTGTTCTTGAAGTTTCCTTCTTCTTCCTTTGCCCTTTTCTTGAAACTAGTGGTCTTGTTGACCATCAACACTTGATGCTCTTTCTTGATTTCTACCTCCATGCTTTTAGCATTGCGAAGAGCTCGGGAATTGTCTTAGTTATCCCTTGCATATTATAGTTCATCACGAAGCTCTTGTAGCTTGGTGGCGATGATTGGAGAATTCATCAATGACACTATCATCCGGAAGATTAACTCCAGCTGAATTAAGTGATTATTATACCCGGACATTTTGAGTATGTGCTCACCGATGAACTATTCTCCTCCATCTTGCAGCTATAGAACTTATTGGAGACTTCATATCTCTCAATCCGGGCATTTGCTTGAAATATTAACTTCAACTCTGGAACATCTCATATGCTCCATGACGTTCAAAACGTTGTTGAAGACCGGTTCTAAGCCGTAAAGCATGGCTGCTTGAACTATAGAGTAGTCATCAGCTTTGCTCGCCAGACGTTCACAACTTCGCGCGTTGCTCTCTGCAGAGGCTGGCACCCAGCGGTGCTTCGGGGACGTAATTCTTACGTGCAGCAATGAGGATAATCCTCGTTACGGACCCAGTCCGTGTAATTGCTACCATCATCTTTCAACTTTGCTTTCTCAAGGAACGCATTAAAATTCAACGGAACAACAAAGACGAGCCATCTATCTACAAAGAAACATAGACAAGCAAAATACTATCAGTACTAAGTTCATGATAAATTTAAGTTCAATTAATCATATTAAAAACTCCCACTTAGACAGACATCTCTCTAGTCATCTAAGTGTTTACGTGATCCAAATCAACTAAACCATGTCCGATCATCACGTGAGATGGAGTAGTTTCAATGGTGAACATCACTATGTTGATCATATCTACTATATGATTCACGTTCGACCTTTCGGTCTCCGTGTTCCGAGGCCATATCTGCATATGCTAGGCTCGTCAAGTTTAACTGAGTATTCTGCGTGTGCAAAACTGGCTTGCACCCGTTGTAGATGGACGAGAACTTATCACACCCGATCATCACGTGGTGTCCGGGTACTACTGAACTTTTAGCAACGGTGCATACTCAGGAGAACACTTCTTGATAATTTTAGTGAGAGATCATCTTATAATGCTACCGTCAATCAAAGCAAGATAAGATGCATAAAGGATAAACATCACATGCAATCAATATAAGTGATATGATATGGTCATCATCATCTTGTGCTTGTGATCTCCATCTCAAGCACCGTCATGATCACCATCATCACCGGCGCGACACCTTGATCTCCATCGTAGCATCGTTGTCGTCTCGCCAACTATTGCTTCTACGACTATCGCTCATTGCTTAGTGATAAAGTAAAGCAATTACATGGCTTTTGCATTTCATACAATAAAGCGACAACCATATGGCTCCTGCCAGTTGCCGATAACTCGATTACAAAACATGATCATCTCATACAATAAAATATAGCATCACGTCTTGACCACATCACATCACAACATGCCCTGCAAAAACAAGTTAGATGTCCTCTACTTTGTTGTTGCAAGTTTTACGTGGCTGCTACGGGCTGAGCAAGAACCGTTCTTACCTACGCATCAAAACCACAACGATAGTTTGTCAAGTTGGTGCTGTTTTAACCTTCGCAAGGACCGAGCGTAGCCACACTCGGTTCAACTAAAGTGAGAGAGATAGACACCCGCCGGTCACCTTTAAGCAACTAGTGCTCGGAGCGGTGAAACCAGTCTCGCGTAAGCGTACGCGTAATGTCGGTCCGGGCCGCTTCATCTCACAATACCGCTGAACCAAAGTATGACATGCTGGTAAGCAGTATGACTTATATCGCCCACAACTCACTTGTGTTCTACTCGTGCATATGACATCAACGCATAAAACCAGGCTCGATACCCTTGTTGGGGAGCGTAGTAATTTCAAAATTTTCCTACGATCACGCAAGACCATGGTGATGGCATAGCAACGAGAGGGGAGAGTGTCCGTCCACGTACCCTCGTGAGACCGAAAGCGAAGCGTTATAACAACGCTGTTGATGTAGTCGTGCGTCTTCATGATCCGACCGATCCAAGCACCGAGCGACGGCACCTCCGAGTTACGCACACGTTCAGCTCGATGGCGATCCCGGACTCGATCCAGCAAAGTGTCGGGATGAGTTCCGTCAAGACGACGGCGTGGGGCGATGATGATGCTCCACCGACGCAGGGCTTCGCCTAAGCTCGCGATGATATGACTTCTCCGGCGCAGGGCTTCGCCTAAGCTCCGCGACGATATGACCGAAGTGGAATATGGTGGAAGGGGGCACCGCACACGGCTAAGGAACGATCCGTAGATCAACTTGTGTGTCATGGGGTGCCCCCTGCCCCCGTATATAAAGGAGCCAAGGGGGAGGGGGCCGGCCGGCCAAGGGAGGCGCGCCAGGGAGTCCTACTCCCTCCAGGAGTAGGATTCCCCCTCCAATCCTAGTTGGAATAGGATTCACCGGAGGGGGAAAGAGAGAGAGGGGGCCGGCCCACCTTTCCTAGTCCTAGTAGGACTAGGGGAAGGGGGGAGGCGCGCGGCCACCTAGGGCTGGCCCTTTCTCCTTTCCACCAAGGCCCACTATGGCCCATATAGTTCCCGGGGGGTTCCGGTAACCTCCGGTACTCCGGTAAATTCCCGATTTCACTCGGAACATTTCCGATGTCCAAATGTAGGCTTCCAATATATCAATCTTTATGTCTCGACCATTTCGAGACTCCTCGTCATGTCCGTGATCACATCCGGGACTCCGAACTACCTTCGGTACATCAATACTTATAAACTCATAATGAACTGTCATCGAAACGTTAAGCGTGCGGACCCTACGGGTTCGAGAACTATGTAGACATGACCTAGAACCATTCTCGGTCAATAACCAATAGCGGAACCTGGATGCCCATATTGGTTCCTACATATTCTCTGAAGATCTTTATCGGTCAAACCGCATAACAACATACATTGTTCCTTTGTCATCGGTATGTTACTTACCCGAGATTCGATCGTCGGTATCCAATACCTAGTTCAATCTCGTTACGGTAAGTCTCTTTACTCGTTCCGTAATACATCATCTCACAACTAACTCATTAGTTGCAATGCTTGCAAGGCTTATGTGATGTGTATTACCGAGAAGGCCCAGAGATACCTCTCCGACAATCGGAGTGACAAAACCTAATCTCGATTCATGCCAACTCAACATATACTTTTGGAGACACCTGAGAGTACCTTTATAATCACCCGATTACGTTGTGACGTTTGGTAGCACACAAAGTGTTCCTCCGTAAGCAGGAGTTGCATAATCTTATAGTTGCAGGAACTTTGTATAAGTCATGAAGAAAGCATAAGCAACATACTAAACGATCAAGTGCTAAGCTAACGAAATGGGTCATGTCAATCACATCATTCTCCTAATGATGTGATCCTATTAATCAAATGACAACACATGTCTATGGTTAGGAAACATAACCATCTTCGATTAATGAGCTAGTCTAGTAGAGGCATACTAGTGACTATCTGTTTGTCTATGTATTCACACATGTATTATGTTTCCGGTTAATACAATTCTAGCATGAATAACAAACATTTATCATGATATAAGGAAATAAATAATAACTTTATTATTGCCTCTAGGGCATATTTCCTTCAGCCATCACGGTAACTAAGCCTCTCGGCCGATGACTTCATCTCCTTGCCTTTGACTGGGCATCCCTGACACCCTACATGTTTTCGCAGGGCGCCGCCGACGTTCCATGCACTCTCCTGCACTTCGTGGGCGGCGAGTTGATTGATGTCGCCAAGGGCAGAATCGTTCAACCGGGCAACCCCGTGTTCCACGGTAATCCGATGCCACCCACCGTGTATAGGGTTGAACTGGTTCGGGTGCTGCCAGGCTGCGACGAGTTGTTACCTCCGATTCGACCCGCTGGGGCCGACGAAGATGATGTGATGACCCTCAGCGCCTGCGTAAGCTGGCCCCTACTTTGGCCGAAGAGCCAGATTCGTTTGGGGGCGGGGGACACCACCCCACAGAGAAGACCGCTAGTCGTGCGGGCGCCAAGCCATGGCAAGACCGCCGCAACGCTACCGGACATGCCGGACATCCCTATGGAACAGGATCCGGACATGCATATGGCACAGGATCCGAACGACGACGACAACGACGACAATACATTTACCAACGTCGATAAGTACTTTGCCGAACATGGGTACGGTGACGAATTATGCGGGCCTCCTTCTCAAGAACCCAACCCTGAAAAAGATGACCGCGATCTAGCTGGTACCGCGGAGAAACCCAATTGCAACAGGCGTCGTCTGGCGTTCAGTTCTCAGGAGACGCCTCCAGCTTCCGCCTTCACCGAGCCTCAGATAGCCGAGGTGCGAAATATTATCAGCCCCAACACACTCAAGAAGGCGGTCTGTGAACAGAACTCTATCCCATTACATCAAATGAAGAAGAAGGGACGGAAACGAAAGAATAACAAGGGCGCCGGTGCGAGCCAGCCGGCACCGAGTATGATCCGTGCTTAGGACGGGCCACCTTCACCTAAGGATATCTCGAGGAGGGTGCATGTGGCGGGTAGGGCGATGCTACCGACAAATCTGCTCAATGCTGCAACCGGTGCTATGCGGAGTCTGCATGACAATGTTCTTTCTTTGGAGAAGCGGCGTCTCTCCCAGAATGATGTGGCATACCCAGTTTTCGTGGCCAAGGTGCCAGAGGGCAAGGGCTTTGTGGATAGCGCCATCAGTGGTACGATCATCATGCGGTTTGATGACATCTTCGCTATGTTTAACCATCATCCGCTGCACTACACCTTCGTTCAGCTGTTTTCGCTGAGTATGGAGATGCGGATCATTAGAGACAAGACCCCGAACATCGGGCTAGTCGACTCCTTCTACATGCGTGCCAAGATCTTGGGCAGCGCTGGGGACCGGCAAGTCGTGAGTTCACACCTTGAAGGTGTCATTCTGGCAAACCCAGATAAGGATAACTTCCTCGTGTCTTACTTTCCCGAGTAAGTCATCCCCTCACCGCCCCGTAACATATGATTTCTTAGATTTTGATCGTTCTTTTTTTTCTAACATTCCGTGTTTTGTGCAGTGACACACATTGCACACTCATCCTCTTAAGCCCGAAATATTCCATGGCCACGTATTTCGACCCGGACCGTGAGTCGAAGATAGACTACACAAATATCAAGAAAGTTCTTGATGATGCTCTCCCCGGCTACGCCAGATCTGGAGTCACCTTTAAGAGGCCAGTTCGTAGGCACGACAAGCACGTGTTCACCCACAATACGACGTTCCCCTGCGTCAAGCAGCCGCCTGGCGTTCAGAAGGATGCCTACTACGCCCTCCATCACATGCGGGCGATCGTACGGGACCATAATTAATCACCTTCTGCTACCAAATAATCTCAAAGATTGGGCCACACGCTTGTCGGCAATCCAGGACGCGGACATCAGACAAGAATTCTTTCGCATCCAGTCGGAGTTTGCGGAAATCTGTTGGGGAACGTTGCAGAAAATTAAAATCTTTCCTACGGTTTCACCAAGATCCATCAATGAGTTCATCTAAGCAACGAGTCAAGGGAGTGAGTTTGCATCTATATACCACTTGTAGATCGCGTGCGGAAGCTTTCGAGGGGATGGTGATGATGGAGTCGTACTCGGATCACCGATGACCAAAGCGCTGAACGGACAGCACCTCCGCGTTCAACACACGTATGGTACGGGCAACGTCTCCTCCATCTTGATCCAGCAAGGAGGAAGGAGAGGTTGAGGAAGATGGCTCCAACAGCAGCACGACGGCGTGATGATGGTGGAGTCACAGATTCCCCAAGAGGCCGCCAAGCGCGACGCGGAGAAGGAGAGGTGTTGGGAGGGAGGGCTGCGCCTTCAATTGTGTGTTGCAGCCTCCCTCACCCCTCTATTTATAGGGGAAGGGAGGAGGGGCGGCCCCTCTAGATGCATCTAGAGAGGGGGGGCGGCCAAGGGAGGGGCTTGCCCCCCCAAGCAAGGCGCCCCTTAGGGTTCCCCCTCAACCCTAGGCGCATGGGCCCAATGGGAGGGTGCACCCAGCCCACAAGGGGCTGGCTGCCTCCCACGCAGCCCAAGTGGCCCCGAAGGGGTGGCCCCTCCCGTGGTCCTCCGGAACCTTCCGGTGGCCCTCCATAATACCGATATGACCCAAACTTTTCGGTGTCCGTTTGACAACTTCCCATATATAAATATTTACCTCCGGACCATTCCGAACTCCTCGTGACGTCCGGGATCTCATCCGGACTCCAACAACATTCGGTAATCACATACAAGTCTTCCTAATAACCCTAGCGCCACCGAACCTTAAGTGTGTAGACCCTACGGGTCGGGAGACATGCGAACATGACCGAGACGCTCTCGGTCAATAACCAACAGCGGGATCTGGATACCCATGTTGGCTCCCACATGCTCCTCGATGATGTCATCGGATGAACCACGATGTCGAGGATTCAAGCAACCCGTGATACTATTCCCTTTGTCGACGGTGTGTTACTTGCCCGAGACTCGATCGTCGGTATCCCAATACCTCGCTCAGTCTCGTTACGGCAAGTCACTTTACTCGATCAGTAATGCATGATCCCGTGATCGGACACTTGATCACTTTGAGCTCATTATGATGATGCACTACCGAGTGGGCCCAAGTGATACCTCTCCGTCACACGGAGTGACAAATCCTGTCTCGATCCGTGTCAACCCAATGACACTTTCGGAGATACCGTAGTGCACCTTTATAGTCACCCGATTACGTTGTGACGTTTGGTACACCCAAAGCACTTCTACGGTATCCGGAGTTACACGATCTCACGGTCTAAGGAAGAGATACTTGACATTGGAAAAGCTCTAGCAAAGCGAACTACACGATCTTTGTGCTATGCTTAGGATTGGGTCTTGTCCATCACGTCATTCTCCTAATGACGTGATCCCGTTGTCAATGACATCGATGTCCATAGTCGGAAACCATGACTATCTGTTGACCAACGAGCTAGTCTACTAGAGGCTTACTAGGACGTATTGTAGTCTATGTATTCACACGTGTATTACGATTTCCGGATAATAAAGTTATAGCATGAATAAAAGACAATTATCATGAACAAGGAAATATAATAATAATGCTTTTATTATTGCCTCTAGGGCATATTTCCAACAGTCTCCCACTTGCACTAGAGTCAATAATGTAGTTACATTGTGATGAATCGAACACCCATAGAGTTCGGTGTTGATCATGTTTTGCCGCGGAAGAGGTTTAGTCAGCGGATCTGCGACATTCAGATCCGTATGCACTGTACAAATTTCTATGTCTCCATCCTGAACATTTTCACGGATGGAGTTGAAGCGACGCTTGATGTGCCTGGTCTTCTTGTGAAACCTGGGCTCCTTGGCAAGTGCAATAGCTCCAGTGTTGTCACAGAAGAGTTTGATCGGCCCCGACGCATTGGGTATGACTCCTAGGTAGGTGATGAACTCCTTCACCCAAATTGCTTCATGTGCTGCCTCCGAGGCTGCCATGTACTCCGCTTCACATGTAGATCCCGCCACGACGCTCTGCTTGCAGCTGCACCAGCTTACTGCTCCACCATTCAACATATACACGTATCCGGTTTGTGACTTAGAGTCATCCAAATCTGTGTCGAAGCTAGCGTCGACGTAACCCTTCTGACGAGCTCTTCGTCACCTCCATAAACGAAACATGTCCTTTGTCCTTTTCGGTACTTTAGGATATTCTTGACCGCTGTCCAGTGTTCCTTGCGGGATTACTTTGGTACCTTCCTACCAAACTTACGGCAAGGTTTACATCAGGTCTGGTACACAGCATGGCATACATAATAGATCCTATGGCTGAGGCATAGGGATGACACTCATCTCTTCTTTATCTTTTGCCGTGGTCGGGCATTGAGCTGAGCTCAATCTCACACCTTGCAATCTGAGCAAGAACCCTTCTTGGACTGATCCATTTTGAACTTCTTCAAAATCTTATCAAGGTATGTGCTTTGTGAAAGACCTATGAGGCGTCTCGATCTATCTCTATAGATCTTGATGCCTAATATATAAGCAGCTTCTCCAAGGTCCTTCATTGAAAACACTTATTCAAGTAGGCCTTAATGCTGTCCAAGAATTCTATATCATTTCCCATCAAAAGTATGTCATCTACATATAATATGAGAAATGCTCTGAGCTCCCACTCACTTTCTTGTAAACGAGGCTTCTCCATAAGTGCAAGATAAACCCAAACGCTTTGATCATCTCATCAAAGCGAATGTTTCAACTCCGAGATGCTTGCACCAGCCCATAAATGGATCGCTGGAGCTTGCACACTTTGTCAGCATTCTTAGGATCGACAAAACCTTCCGGCTGTATCATATACAGCTCTTCCTTAAGATAACCGTTAAGGAATGCTGTTTTGACGTCCATCTGCCATATCTCATAATCATAGTATGCGGCAATTGCTAACATGATTCGGACGGACTTAAGCTTCGCTACGGGAGAGAAAGTCTCATCGTAGTCAATCCCTTGAACTTGCCGATAACCCTTAGCAACAAGTCGAGCTTTATAGATGGTGACATTACCATCTGCGTCCGTCTTCTTCTTAAAGATCCATTTGTTTTCTATCGCTCGCCGATCATCGGGTAAGTCAGTCAAAGTCCACACTTTGTTTTCATACATGGATTCTATCTCGGACTTCATGGCTTCTAGCCATTTGTTGGAAAATCTGGGCCCGCCATTGCTTCTTCATAGTTTGAAGGTTCACCGTTGTCTAACAACATGATTTCCAGGACAGGGTTGCCGTACCACTCTGGTGCGGAACGTGTCCTAGTGGACCTACGAAGTTCAGTAGCAACTTGATCCAAGTACCTTGATCATCATCATTAATTTCCTCTTCGTTGGTGTAGGCATCACAGAACATTTTCTGAGCTGCACTACTATCCTGTTCAAGAGGTAGTACTTCATCGAGTTCTACTTTCCTCCCACTTACTTATTTCGAGAGAAACTCTTTTTCCAGAAAGGATCTGTTCTTGGCAACAAAGATCTTGCCCTCGGATCTTAAGTAGAAGGTATACCCTATGGTTTCCTTAGGGTATCCTATGAAGGCGCATTTTTCCGACTTGGGTTCGAGCTTTTCAGGTTGAAGTTTCTTGACATAAGCATCGCATCCCCAAACTTTTAGAAACGATAGCTTAGGTTTCTTCCCAAACCATAATTCATACGGTGTCGTCTCAACGGATTTAGATGGTGCCCTATTTAAAGTGAATGTAGCTGTCTCTAGAGCGTATCCCCAAAATGATAGCGGTAAATCGGTAAGAGACATCATAGACCGCACCATATCCAATAGAGTGCGATTCTGACGTTCGGACACACCGTTATCTTGAGGTGTTCAGCGGCGTGAGTTGTGAAACGATTCCACATTTTCTTAAGTGTGTACCAAATTCGTGACTTAAATATTCTCCTCCATGATCCGATCGTAAGAATTTTATCTTTCGGTCACGTTGATTCTCTACTTCATTCTGAAACTCCTTGAACTTTTCAAAGGTTTCAGACTTGTGTTTCATCAAGTAGACATACCCATATCTACTCAAGTCATCGTGAGAGTGAGAACATAACGATATCCTCCATGAGCCTCAACGCTCATTGGACCGCACACATCGGTATGTATGATTTCCAACAAGTTGGTTGCTCGCTCCATTGTTCCGAGAACGGAGTCTTGGTCATCTTGCCCATGAGGCATGGTTCGCATGTGTCAAATGATTCATAATCTAGAGACTCCAAAAGTCCATCAGCATGGAGCTTCTTCATGCGCTTGACACCAATGTGACCAAGGCGGCGGTGCCACAAATATGTGGGACTATTGTTATCAACTTTACATCTTTTGGTATTCACGCTATGAATATGTGTAACATTACGCCGAGATTCATTAGGAATAAACCATTGACCATTGGAGCATGACCATAAAACATATCTCTCATATAAATAGAACAACCATTATTCTCGGATTTAAATGAGTAGCCATCTCGCATTAAACGAGATCCGAAACAATGTTCATGCTCAAACTTGGCACCAAATAACAATTATTAAGGTTCAAAACTAATCCCGTAGGTAAATGTAGAGGTAGCGTGCCGACGGCGATCACATCGACTGGAACCATTCCCGACGCGCATCATCACCTCGTCCTTCGCCGATCTCCGCTTATTCCGCAGCTCCCTGCTGTGAGTTACAAATATGAGCAACGACACGGTATCAAATACCCGGGAGTTACTACGAGTCTTGGTAAGGTACACATCAATTACATGTATATCAAATATACCTTTGGTGTTGCGGCCTTCTTGTCCGCTAAGTATTTGGGGCAGTTCCGCTTCAAATGACCCTCCCTTGCAATAAAAGCACTCGGTCTCGGGTTTGGGTCCATTCTTTGACTTCTTCCGGCAACGGCTTACGGGCGCTGCAACCTCCTTGCCGTCCTTCTTGAAGTTCTTCTTACCCTTGCCCTTCTTGAACTTAGTGGTCTTATTGACCATCAACACTTGATGTTCTTTCTTGATTTCAACCTCTGCTGACTTCAGCATTGAAAATACTTCAGGAATGGTCTTCACCATCCCCTGCATGTTGTAGTTCATCACGAAGCTCTTGTAGCTTGGTGGGAGCGACTAAAGGATTCTGTCAATGACCTCCTCGTCCGGGAGGTTAATCTCCAGTGGGACAAAGCGGTTGTGCAACCCTGACATTTTGAGTATGTGCTCACCGTGAACTGTTTTCCTCCATCTTACAACTGTAGAACTTGTCGGAGACTTCATATCTCTCGACCCGGGCATGAGCTTGGAAAACTAGTTTCAGCTCTTCGAACATCTCATATGCTCCGTGTTGCTCAAAACGCTTTTGGAGCCCCGGTTCTAAGCTGTAAAGCATGCCGCACTGAACGAGGGAGTAATCATCGAGACGTGCTCGCCAAGCGTTCAAATCGTCTTGCAGTCTTTGGAGAGCAGGTGGGTCACCTAACGGTGCTTCTAGGACATATGCCTTCTTGGCAGCTATGAGGATGATCCTCGGGTTCGGACCCAGTCCGTATAGTTGCTGCCATCATCTTTCAGCTTGGTTTCTCTAGGAACGCGTTGAAGTTCATGTTGACATGGCGTTGGCCATTTGATCTACAAGACATATTTTGCAAAAGCTTTAGACTAAGTTCATGATAATTAAGTTCATCTTAATCAAATTATTGAATGAACTCCCACTCAGATTTGACATCCTCTAGTCATCTAAGTGTTACACGATCCGAGTCGACTAGGCCGTGTCCGATCATCACGTGAGACGGACTAGTCATCGTCGGTGAACATTCTCATGTTGATCGTATCTTCTATACGATTCGTGTTCGACCTTCGGTCTCCGTGTTCGAGGCCATGTCTGTACATGCTAGGCTCGTCAAGTTAACCCTAAGTGTTTTGCATGTGTAAAACTGTCTTACACCGTTGTATGTGAACGTAAGTTTCTATCACACCCGATCATCACGTGGTGCTTCAAACGACGAACTTTAGCAACGGTGCACGTTAGGGAGAACACTTCTTGAAATTGTTGTAAGGATCATCTTATTTACTACCGTCGTTCTAAGTAAACAAGATGCATAAAACATAATAAACATCACATGCAATTATATAGTAGTGACATGATATGGCCAATATCATATAGCTCCATTGATCTCCATCTTCGGGGCTCCATGATCATCTTGTCACCGGCATGACACCATGATCTCCACCATCATGATCTCCATCATTGTGCCTCCATGAAGTTGTCACGCCAACGAATACTTCTACTTCTATGGCTAACGCGTTTAGCAATAAAGTAAAGTAATTTACATGGCGTTCTTCAATGACACGCAGGTCATACAAAATAAAGACAACTCCTATGGCTCCTGCCGGTTGTCATACTCATCGACATGCAAGTCGTGATTCCTATTACAAGAACATGATCTCATACATCACAATATGTCATTCATCATTCATCACAACTTGGCCATATCACATCACATGACAATTGCTGCAAAAACAAGTTAGACGTCCTCTAATTGTTGTTGCATCTTTTACGTGGCTGCAATTGGGTTCTAGCAAGAACGTTTTCTTACCTACGAATAACCACAACGTGATCTTGTCAACTTCTATTTACCCTTCATAAGGACCCTTTTCATCGAATCCGCTCCAACTAAAGTGGGAGAGACAGACACCGCTAGCCACCTTATGCAACTAGTGCATGTTAGTCGGTGGAACCGGTCTCACGTAAGCGTACGTGTAAGGTTGGTCTGGGCCGCTTCATCCCACAATACCGCGGAAGCAAGATAAGACTAGTAGCGGCAAGTAAGTTGACAAGATCCACGCCCACAACTAAATTGTGTTCTACTCGTGCAATAGAGAACTACGCATAGACCTAGCTCATGATGCCCTTTGTTGGGGAACGTTGCAGAAAATTAAAATTTTCCTACGGTTTCACCAAGATCCATCTATGAGTTCATCTAAACAACGAGTCAAGGGAGTGAGTTTGCATCTACATACCACTTGTAGATCGCGTGCGGAAGCTTTCGAGGGATGGTGATGATGGAGTCGTACTCGGATCACCGATGACCAAAGCGCTGAACGGACAGCACCTCCGCGTTCAACATACGTGCAGTGCAGACGGGCGTCTCCTCCGTCTTGATCCAGCAAGGAGGAAGGAGAGGTTGAGGAAGATGGCTCCAACAGCAGCACGACGGGCGTGATGATGGTGGAGTCCAGATTCTCCGGCAGGCTTCGCCAAGCGCGCGGAGAAGGAGAGGTGTTGGGGAGGGAGGGCTGCGCCTTCAATTGTGTGTTGCAGCCTCCCTCACCCCTCTATTTATAGGGAAGGGAGGAGGGGCGGCCCCTCTAGATGCATCTAGAGGGGACCAAGGGAGGGGCTTGCCCCCAAGCAAGGGCGCCCCTTAGGGTTCCCCTCAACCCTAGGCGCATGGGCCCAAGGGAGGGTGCACCCAGCCCACAAGGGGTTGGCTGCCTCCCACGCAGCCCAAGTGGCCCCGAAAGGGTGGCCCTCCCGTGGTCCTCCGGAACCTTTCCGGTGGCCCCTCCATAATACCGATATGACCCAAACTTTTCGGTGTCCGCTTGACAACTTCCCATATATAAATCTTTACCTCTGGACCATTCCGGAACTCCTCGTGACATCCGGGATCTCATCCGGGACTCCGAACAACATTCGGTAATCACATACAAGTCTTCCTAATAACCCTAGCGTCACCGAACCTTAAGTGTGTAGACCCTACGGGTTCGGGAGACATGCAGACATGACCGAGACGCTCTCAGGTCAATAACCAACAGCGGGATCTGGATACCCATGTTGGCTCCCACATGCTCCTCGATGATGTCATCGGATGAACCATAATGTCGAGGATTCAAGCAACCCCGTATACTATTCCCTTTGCCAGACGTTGTGTTACTTGCCCGAGACTCGATCGTCGGTATCCCAATACCTCGTTCAGTCTCGTTACCAGCAAGTCACTTTACTCGTACCGTAATGCATGATCCCGTGATCAGACACTTGATCACTTTGAGCTCATTATGATGATGCACTACCGAGTGGGCCCAGTGATACCTCTCCGTCATACGGAGTGACAAATCCTGTCTCGATCCGTGTCAACCCAATGACACTTTCGGAGATACCTGTAGTGCACCTTTATAGTCACCCGCCACGTTGTGATGTTTGGTACACCCAAAGCACTTCTACGGTATCCGGAGTTACACGATCTCACGGTCTAAGGAAGAGATACTTGACATTGGAAAAGCTCTAGCAAAACGAACTACACGATCTTTGTGCTATGCTTAGGATTGGGTCTTGTCCATCACGTCATTCTCCTAATGACGTGATCCGTTGTCAATGACATCGATGTCCATAGTCAGAAACCATGACTATCTGTTGACCAACGAGCTAGTCTACTAGAGGCTTACTAGGGACGATTGTAGTCTATGTATTCACGTGTATTACGATTTCCGGATAATACAGTTATAGCATGAATAAAAGACAATTATCATGAACAAGGAAATATAATAATAATGCTTTTATTATTGCCTCTAGGGCATATTTCCAACAAAATCATCCATCAATATGTACTTCGTACCTCGGGGCAGTTCTACCTCAGATCTCAACCGTCCAACAGTGAGATAGAAACAACGCTACAAATGCAGGCTGACAACGCCCGCAATTTCATGACCATCACGAAAGACGGCGGCTTCATCCACGCTTCGGTCCCATGAGTTGAGTCGAAAGTAGTGATGCTATGTAGTTCTGAATTGTCGATTGGCTCATGTTGTAATATTAAACTTTAATGAACTTGTATGTCTCTTTGGTTTGGACAGTCGTTCAACTTATATGTAATCGATGCTATTTATTAGTAGGACCATGAATTGTGCTATTAATGTGTTGCTTTTCTCTTCCGATCCTTTTGTTGCATACTTATATATTGTTATGTATTGTCTGTGAATTGTTACTAACATTTTGTTTGGCTAGTGCATAGAGATGCGGTCGTATGTCGTGTACAAGGGTAAGGTTCTGAGTCACGACGATCGGGAGGAGTGTCGGAGACAGGTTCACCGTTTCAGCGGTAACAGTTACAAAGGGTACACCACTAGGGCGGAGGCGGAAGTTAGATATGCGCGCTATCTAGCGGGAGAGAGGAGGGAGCGTTGGAGGAACTGGATGAAGACCAGTTTCATCGTGATTATGCTCATCGTGATGACCGCAACTCTCTTCTATGTGATGGTAGTTTAGATGATCGATATCGACTTGTAATGTGAAGACAAACTCGCTACTCGCGGTTTTGAGACTTGTAATGTTATAACTTTGTTCGGTATTTGAAATTCGGAGACTAATATGATGAATTGTATTCAGAGGCTAATCTTCTATTGTATTCGATAAATCTGTTATTTATATGTTGTGCTCTTTATATTATGTGCAGTAATATGTTTTGGAACCTGTGCAAATATCAAAAAAGAAAAAAAATCCCTAATATTCATACTAATGGTGCACCACTCAGCACACTAATGGCGCACTGCAGAAAGGACACTAATGGCGCATCATACCCTAGTGCACCATTAGTATGCCAAAGCACATGGGTAAATATGGCCCCCTGGGAGGCATACTAATGGCGCACGGTGGGCTATACTAATGGCGCACTGCATGGTGCGCCATTAGTATACCAGATACTAATGGCGCACCAGGGGTGCTCCATTAGTATTTAATTCTAATGGCGTGGTGCTAGTGGCGCACCTGTAGTGCGCCATTAGTAGGCAAAACAGGTGCGCCACTAGTAGGCCTTTTCCTAGTAGTGTGAGACTCAGAGTCATCCAGATCGGTGTTAAAGCTTGCATCGACGTAACTCTTTATGATGAACTCTTTATCACCTCCATAACCGAGAAATATTTCCTTAGTCCCCTAAGAATAATTTTGACCGCCGTCCAGTGATCTACTCCTGGATCACTATTGTACCCATTTTCCAAACTCATGGCAAGGAACACAATAGGTCTGGTATACAGCATGGCATACTTTATAGAACCTATGGCTGAGGCATAGGGAATGACTTCCATTCTCTCTCTATCTTCTGGCATGGTCGGGTTTTGAGTCTAACTCAACTTTATACCTTACAACTCAGGCAAGAACTCCTTTGACTGATCCATTTTGAACTCCTTCAAAATCTTATCAAGGTATGTACTCATCGAAAGTCTTATCAAGTGTCTTGATCTATCTTTATAGATCTTGATGCCCAATATGTAAGCAGCTTCACTGTGGTCTTTTTTTGAAAAACTCCTTTCAAACACTCCTTTAAGCTTTCCAAAAAATTCTACATCATTCCTGATCAACAATATGTCATTCACATATACTTATCAGAAAGGATGTAGTGCTCCCACTCACTTTCTTGTAAATACAGACTTCACCGCAAGCCTGTATAAAACTATATGCTTTGATCAACTCATCAAAGCGTATATTCCAACTCCAAGATATTTGCACCAGTCCATAGATGGATCGCTGGAGCTTGCACACTTTGTTAGTACCTTTAGGATTGAGAAAACCTTTTGGTTCCATCATATACAACTCTTCTTTAATAAATCCATTAAGGAATGCAGTTTTGACATCCATTTGCCAGATTTCATAAAATGCGGCAATTGCTAACATGATTCAGACAGACTTTAAGCATCGATACGAGTGAGAAAATCTCAACGTAGTCAACACCTTGAACTTGTCGAAAACCTTTTGCGACAATTCAAGCTTTGTAGATAGTAACACTACTATCAGCGTCCGTCTTCCTCTTGAAGATCCATTTATTCTCAATGGCTCACCGATCATCGGGTAAGTCAATCAAAGTCCATACTTTGTTCTCATACATGGATCCTATCTCAGATTTCATGGCCTCAAGCCATTTATCGGAATCTGGGCTCATCATCGCTTCCTCATAGTTCGTAGATTCGTCATGGTCTAGTAACATGACTTCCAGAACAGGATTACCATACCACTCTGGTGTGGAACGTACAGTTACCTCATCAATTTCTACTTTCCTCCCACTCACTTCTTTCAAGAGAAACTCCTTCTCTAGAAAGGATCCATTCTTAGTAACAAAGATCTTGCCTTAGGATCTGTGATTGAAGGTGTATCCAACAATTTCTTTTGGGTATCCTATGAAGACACACTTCTCCGATTTGGGTTCGAGCTTTATCAGGCTGAAGCTTTTTCACATATGCATCGCAACCCCAAACTTTAAGAAACGACAGCTTAGGTTTCTTGCTGAACCATCGTTCATACGTTGTCGTCTCAACAAATTTAGATGGTGCCCTATTTAACGTGAATGCAGCTGTCTCTAATGCATAACCCCAAAACAATAGTGGTAAATCGGTAAGAGACATCATAGATCGCACCATATCCAATAAAGTACGGTTACGATGTTCGGACATACCATTACGCTGTGGTGTTCCAGGTGGCATGAGTTGTGAAACTATTCCACATTGTTTTAAATGAAGGCCAAACTCGTAACTCAAATATTCGCCTCCGCGATCAGATCGTAGAAACTTTATTTTCTTCTTACGATGATTCTCCACTTCACTCTGAAATTTTTTGAACTTTTCAAATGTTTCATACTTGTGTTTCATCAAGTAGATATACCTATATCTGCTCAAATCATCTGTGAAGGTCATAAAATAACGATACCCGCCGCTAGCCTCAACACTCATCGGACCGCATACATTGGTATGTATTATTTCCAATAAGTCAGTGGCTCGCTCCATTGTTCCAGAGAACAGAGTCTTAGTCATCTTGCCCATGAGGCATGGTTCGCAAGCATCAAATGATTCATAATCAAGTGATTCCAAAAGTCCATCCGCATGGAGTTTCTTCATGCGCTTTACACCAATATGTCCTAAACGGCAGTGCCACAAATATGTTGCACTATCATTATCAACTTTGCATCTTTTGGCATCAATATTATGAATATGTGTATCACTACAATCGAGATTCAAGAAACCATTTATATTGAGTGTATGACCATAGAAGGTTTTATTCATGTAAATAGAACAACTATTATTCTTTAATTTAAATGAATAACCGTATTGCAATAAACATGATCTAATCATATTCATGCTCAACGCAAACACCAAATAACATTTATTTTAGGTTCAACACTAATCCCGAAGGTAAGGGGAGTGTGTGATGGTGACCTTATCAACTTGAAATCACTTCCAACACACATCGTCACCTCGCCCTTAACTAGTCTTTGTTCATTTTGCAATTCCTGTTTTGAGTTACTAATCTTAGCAACTGAACCGGTATCAAATACCCTGGGGTTACTATGAACACTAGTAAAGTACACATCAATAACATGTATATCAAATATATCTTTGTTTCACTTTGCCATTCTTCTTATCCGCCAAGTATTTTGGGTAGTTCCGCTTCCAGTGACTATTCCCTTTGCAGTAGAAGCACTTAGTTTCAGGCTTAGGTCTAGCTTTGGGTTTCTTCACGGGAGTGGCAACTTGCTTGCCATTCTTTCTTGAAGTTTCCTTTCTTTTCCTTTGCCCTTTTTCTTGAAACTAGTGGTCTTGTTAACCATCAACACTTGATGCTCTTTCTTGATTTCCACCTTCGTCAATTTTAGCATCGCGAAGAGCTCGGCAATCATTTTCGTTATCCCTTGCATATTATAGTTCATCACGAAGTTCCAGTAACTTCGTGATAGTGACTAGAGAACTATGTCAATCACTATCTTATCTAGAAGATTAACTCCCACTTGATTCAAGCGATTGTAGTACTCAGACATTCTGAGCACATGCTAACTGGTTGAGCTATTCTCCTCCATCTTGTAGGCAAAGTACTTGTCAGAGGTCTCATACCTCTCGACTCGGGCATGAGTCTGAAATACCAATTTCAGCTCTTGGAACATCTTATATGCTCCATGGCGTTCAAAACATTTTTGAAGTCCCGGTTCTAAGCCATAAAGCATGGCGCACTAAACTATCAAGTAGTCATCATACCGAGCTTGCCAAACATTCATAACGTCTGTATCTGCTCCTATAATAGGTCCGTCACCTAGCGGTGCATCAAGGACATAATTCTTCTGTGCAGCAATGAGGATAATCCTAAGATCACGGACCCAGTCCACATCATTGCTACTATCATCTTTCAACTTATTTTTCTCTAGGAACATATCAAAAAATAAACGGGGAGCTACATCACAAGCTATTGATCTACAACATAGATATGCAAATACTATCAGGACTAAGTTTCATGATAAACTAAGTTTAATTAATTATATTACTTAAGAAATCCCACTTAGATATACATCCCTCAAGTCATCTAAATGATACGTGATCCAAATCAAATAAACCATGTCCGATCATCACGTGAGATGGAGTAGTCATCAATGGTGAACATCTCTATCTTGATCATATCTACTATATGATTCACGTTCGACCTTTCAGTCTCAGTGTTCCTAGGCCATGTCTGTACATGCTAGGCTCGTCAAGTTTAACCTGAGTATTCCGCACATGCAAAACTGTCTTGCACCCGTTGTATGTGAACGTAGAGCTTATCACACCCGATCATCACGTGGTATCTCAGCACGACGAACTGTCGCAACGGTGCATACTCAGGGAGAACACTTGTACCTTGAAATTTTAGTGAGGGATCATCTTATAATGTTGCCGCCGTACTAAGAAAAATAAGATGCATAAAAGATAAACATCACATGCAATCAAAATATGTGATATGATATGGCCATCATCATCTTGTGCCTTTGATCTCCTTCTCCAAAGCACCGTCATGATCTCCATCATCACCGGGTTGACACCTTGATCTCCATCATAGCATCGTTGTCATCTCGCCAACTATTTCTTCTACAAATATCGCTAACGCATAGTGATAAAGTAAAGCAATTACATGGCAATTGCATTTTATACAATAAAGCGACAACCATAAGGCTCCTGCCAGTTGCCGATAACTTTTATAAAACATGATCATCTCATACAATAACGTATATCACATCATGTCTTGACCATATCACATCACAACATGCCCTGCAAAAACAAGTTAGACGTCCTCTACTTTGTCGTTGCAAGTTTTACGTGGCTACTACGGGCTTCTAGTGAGAACCGTTCTTACCTACGCATCAAAACCACAACGATATTTCGTCAAGTTTGCTGTTTTAACCTTCAACAAGGACCGACCGTAGTCAAATTCGATTCAACTAAAGTTGGAGAAACAGACACCCGCGAGCCACCTTTATGCAAAAAAAGTTACATGTTTGTCGGTGGAACCGGTCTCATGAACGTGGTCATGTAAGGTTGGTCCGGCCGCTTCATCCAACAATACCGCGGAATCAAAATAAGACGTCGGTGGTAAGCAGTATGACTATCATCACCCACAACTCTTTGTGTTCTGCTCGTGCATATCATCTACGCATAGACCTGGCTCGGATGCCACTGTTGGGAAACGTAGCATGCAATTTCAAAAAAAATTCTACGCTCACGCAAGATCTATCTAGGAGATGCATAGCAACGAGAGGGGGAGAGTGTGTCTACGTACCCTCGTAAACTGAAAGCGGAAGCGTTTGACAACGCGGTTATGTAGTCAAACTTCTTCTCGTTCCGATCGATCAAGCACCGAACGTATGGCACCTCCGAGTTCTGCACACGTTCAGCTCGATGACGTCCCTCGAACTCTTGATCCAGCAAAGTGTCGAGGGAGAGTTCCGTCAGCACGACGGCGTGGTGACGGTGATGGTGAAGTAATCCGCGCAGGGCTTCGCCTAAGCACTACGTGAATATGACCGGAGGCGTAAACTGTGGAGGGGGGGGGGGCGCACACGGCTAACAATTGTTGGTGTGTCTTCTAGCGGTGCCCCCCTTCATATATATAGGTTGGAGCATGCAATTTTAAAAAATTCCTACGATCACGCAAGATCTATCTAGGAGATGCATAGCAACAAGAGGGGGAGAGTGTGTCCACGTACCCTTGTAGACCGAAAGTGGAAGCGTTAGTTTAACGCGGTTGATGTAGTCGAACGTCTTCGTGATCGAACCGATCAAGTACCGAACGTACGGCACCTCTAAGTTCAGCACACGTTCAGCTCGATGACGTCCCTCAAACTCTTGATCCAGCAGAGGGTCGAGGGAGATTTTCGTCATCACATCGGTGTGGTGACGGTGATGGTGATGTGATCCGCGCAGGGCTTCGCCTAAGCACTACGATGCTATGACCGGAGGAGTAAACTGTGGAGAAGGGCACCGCACATGGCTAAGAGAACAATTGATGTGCTATGGGGTGCCCCCCTGCCCCCGTATATAAAGGAGGAGAGGGAGGAGGCCGACCAAGGGGCGCGCCACGGGGGGAGGAAACCGACTTGGACTCCATGTCCAATTCGGCCTCCTCCTTCCTTCTTCCGGAGGGGGAAAGGGGAAGGAGAGGGAAGAGGAGAAGGAAAGGGGTGCGCGCCCCCTCCCCTAGTCCAATTCAGACTCCCCATGGGAGGGGGGCGTGGCCACCCCTTTTGGGCTGCCTCCCCTCTCCCCTATGGCCCATGTAGGCCCATTACTTTCCCCGGGGGGTTCCAGTAACCCCCCGGTACTCCGAAAAATACCCGAACCTCTCCGAAACCATCCCGGTGTCCGAATACCATCATCCAATATGTCAATTTTCACCTCTCGACCATTTCAAGACTCCTCGTCATGTCTGTGATCTCATCCGGGATTCCGAACAATCTTCGGTCACCAAAACACATAACTCATAATAGAAATCGTCATCCGAATGTTAAGCGTGCAGACACTACGGGTTCGAGAACTATGTAGACATGACCGAGACACATCTCCGATCGATAACCAATAGTGGAACCTGGATGCTCATATTGGTTCCTACATATTCTAAGCAGATCTTTATCGGTCAAACCGCAATGACAACATACGTCATTCCCTTTGTCATCGGCATGTTACTTGCCCGAGATTCGATCGTCGGTATCATCATACCTAGTTCAATATCATTACCGACAAGTCTCTTTACTCGTTCTGTAATGCATCATCCCACAACTAACTCATTAGTCACATTGCTTGCAAGGCTTATAGTGATGTGCACTACCGAGAGGGCCCAGAGATACCTCTCCGATACTCGGAGTGACAAATCCTAATCTCGATCTATGCCAACCCAATAAACACCTTCGAAGACACCTCTAGAGCATCTTTATAATCAACCAGTTACGTTGTGAGGTTTGATAGCACACAAGGTGTTCCTCCGGTATTCGGGAGTTGCATAATCTCATAGTCAAAGGAATATGTATAAGTCATGAAGAAAGCAATAGCAATAAAACTAAACGATCATTATGCTAAGCTAACGGATGGGTCTTTTCCATCACATCATTCTCCTAATGATGTGGTCACGTTCATCAAATGACAACACATGTCTATGGTCAGGAAACTTAACCATCTTTGATTAACGAGCTAGTCAAGTAGAGGCATACTGACACTTTGTTTTGTCTATGTATTCACACATGTATCAAGTTTCCAGTTAATACAATTCTAGCATGAATAATAAACAGTTATCATGATATAAGGAAATATAAATAACAACTTTATTATTGCCTCTAGGGCATATTTCCTTCAGCCTCGGCTTTGGCAACGCCACCACCCATGACCGATGTAGTGGTAGCGACGCCAACGTGGCATCTTGAAACGGATTGCGCGGCCTGATGCAAAGCACGTGGCGAGACTTGTCGGATGATGCAGAGTTGATGCAATGCATTGAGCATCGGCTCGGTCTTATGGGGAGGTTGTGTGTGGCGCTCTTCTCCTTCACCGGTGCCGGCGAAAGCCGCTGAGGCCGGTTCAGGCTCGATAGCGCAGGCTGGAGTAGGCCCTTGCTCACTTCACCATGGAAGCGACACATATTGCGACAACGGTTGCTAGACATTGTTCTGACATGCATTGAAAGATCGTGGAAGTCTCCTAGAGGGGGGATGGTGAATAGGCGCTTTAAAATAATTACGGTTTAGGCTTGAACAAATGCGGAATAAACCTAGCGGTTAATTTGTCAAGCACAAAACCTACAACAACTAGGCTCACCTATGTGCACCAACAACTTATGCTAAGCAAGATAAACTACTAGGTGATAGCAAGATATATGACAAGAACCAATATGGCTATCACAAGGTAAAGTGCATAAGTAAAGAGCTCGGGTAAGAGATAACCGAGGCACGCGGAGACGACGATGTATCCCGAAGTTCACACCCTTGCGGATGCTAATCTCCGTTTGGAGCGGTGTGGAGGCACAATGCTCCCCAAGAAGCCACTAGGGCCACCATAATCTCCTCACGCCCTCGCACAATGTAAGATGCCGTGATTCCACTAAGGGACCCTTGAGGGCGGTCACCGAACCCGTACAAATGGCAACCCTTGGGGGCGGTCACCGAACCCAGTACACTTTGGCAACCCTTGGGGCGGTCACGGTACCATCAAATTGCTCAGGCGATCTCCACAACCTAATTGGAGACCCGACGCTTGCCGGAGCTTTACACCACAATGATTGAGCTCCGAACACCACCAACCGTCTAGGGCGCCAAGGCACCCAAGAGGAACAAGCTCTAGGGTGCCCAAACACCCAAGAGTAATAAGCTTCTCAAACTTCACTTCCACGTATCACCGTGGAGAACTCAAACCGATGCACCAAATGCAATGGCAAGGGCACACGGAGTGCCCAAGTCCTTCTCTCCCAAATCCCACCAAAGCAACTAATGCTAGGGAGGAAAATGAGAGGAAGAACGAAGATTTAACACGAAGAGCTCCAAGATCTAGATCCAAGGGGTTCCCCTCACTTAGACGAGAAAGTGATTGGTGGAAACGTGGATCTAGATCTAAATCTCTTTTCCCTCAAGAACTAGCAAGAATCATTGGAGGGATTGAGAGTTAGCAAGCTCGAAGAAGGTCAACAATGGGGGAAGAACACGAGCTAAAAAGGATAAGGTTCAATGGGTAAGAAGACCCCCTTTTAAAGGTGGGGAAAAATCCAACCGTTATGCTCACAGCCCGCACGGAGCGGTAGTACCGCTCGACATCACGGTACTACTGCTAGGGGTAGTGGTACTACTGCTAAGGGTAGCGGTACTACTGCTTGCGAGCGGTACTAAAAAATTACATCCGTGCCTACCACCGCTGGACTTGTGACGAGTTTTTGGTCCCGAGCGAAGTAGCCACTAAGTAGCCACAGTAGTATCTGCTCCAAGCGGTAGTACCGCTCCTAAGAGCGGTAGTACCGCTCCCAAGGGCGGTAGTAAAAATTACTTCCGCTCCTACCCGCGGTAGTACCGCTGCAGCCTTTTCAGAACAGCAAAACTACCATAACTTCTGCATTCGGACTCCGAATTCGACGAAACCAAGTGTACGGGTTTATATAAGGAATTATGCATCACCATGCAATGCAACAACCAATAATGCATGAGTATGAGATGCAAATGCTTAGGAACAAAACCAAAGCAAGGAGAAAACTCTGAAGACTTCTCCACAAAACTCTCTGAAACTTCTCCCCCATTGGCATCGATTGCCAAAATGGGCGAAACGCTAAGAAGACCAATATAAAAGGTGTTCCTCCAAAAGTTGTGTATTTCTCAACAAGAGAGTGGAATGCCATACACATATCCAAAGGTAATACTTGGAGGAAGACCAACTATATTGAGGCACCAAGATTGCAAAAGAATGATATGCCACAAAGACATAACAACGAGAGAAACAAGCAATCAAGCAATCAAAAAATACCAATTGAAGCAAGCTATCAAAAGATATCAACTGAACCAACTAGACCAAAGATGCTACGAGCCACATGAAAAAGATATTATGATATGAGCAGAGGATTGTTCTAAAAAACTAGAGAAGCTCCCCATGATTTGTGCACATCAACAATTTTTGTATTTGGATACAAAGTGCACAAAATAGGATCATAGCTCCCCCAAAGTCAACAGAAACTAACAACAAGTGCAAGATATCATATAGGAAACTAAGCCTAGCGCTTGCAACAAGCACATGGTTGAGCAACATTGTAAAAGAGGCAACTTAAGAATAGGCTCAACCAAAATGATGTGTGTGAGTCATGGCAAAGCACATGAGAAGACTAATATACGGATGAGCATAAGCATCAACATAGTCTCGAATGAATGAGATACACGGTGCAAAGCCTTTCATTCTCACACACAACTAGCAAATGGGTTCACAAGCTTACTAATAAGAAAATAGAGAACCTATGCTTGTGACAACCCGTGGTGAAGATAGACGATGAGAGGCTCATCAAGACGAGGTGTACCAATTAAGATGGCAAAAGCCTCGTAAAGATGAGCAAGAGGAAAATAATCTTCACCACACAAGAGTGCATCAAGATGCAACGATAGAGGACACACACTCAAGGCAAAAGCTTTCACGGAGCCACCAAAGAAATAACATAATAAAGACAAGGTGGACGTGAAAAGAAAGGATATCAACTAGAGATGTAATTTCTCTCAAGTGTATAAGGTTCTAGGTAGACAAATTCATGATAATATATATCTACAAAGAGGGATGTACACCCGAAATAGTTACAACATGAAGGAACAAGATATCCACAAGGAAGTCATAAATATACCAATAAGATATTTGCTTGAAAGCATAGCACTTGGCTAGATATGGTCTTATTGTATATAAACGAATTCCTACCCATGAACATCAAAGACATTGCAACTAGCAACATGAGATCATCGTTGAGATGCTTTGAGAAAGGAAACAAGTATCACAAGAAAGAATGAAATACATGCCATGATACAACCTACACAAGGTTGATGCAAGTAATGTGTGCATGTAGTAGATGATGATACTTATTACCGAGATACCATTGGAAGGATGTAGTAGATACCAATTGAAGGTAGATAGTAGTTCATTGATCATCCTAGCTTGATTCCAATATGCACATGGTGACAACACCTTCCTTGTGAGTGAGCCGAGCATCCAATGCATCTCCAAATGTTCCTATAAGAACAACACAAACTAAACGGTACCCAAACTCATCGGGACCAAATAGTTAGAAACACCAATACATAGGACAAACTCCACATAAATATGTGCATATAGATATGAAAATGAATATCATGCACATCTCATCCAAATTGAGACTAGGTGGAGTTTCTCCCATATATTGAGTCAAATAAAGAAAGCATGCCAAATAAAATACATGAAGAAAACATGCATGCTCAAGACTTCAAAACCCAAAACCAAAAGACAAAGAAATGCCAAGTGAAAAGGATACCAAATGAATAAAACATCACTTGGAGGATATCCATAAAAGATACATCAAGGAATGAGATATCCATTGATACACTCAAAATAAAAGATATCAAACTCCCAAAAGAGAGGATGGTTCCAAACAAACCAAGCTCTCTACAAAGTTTCATGATAGCACAAAGTACCAATACGAAAACGGCTTGCCTTCCACCAACACACACTTGATAAGGATCGCAAGAAGAGTGTTCTATAGAGAATAGGATAGCTCCCCCAAGACTAGTGCATTATAGAGAATTTGCATTTGAATACAAAATGCACAAGGTGGGATCACCACTTCCACTATATCTAGAAAACACTAGACAAGGACGAGAAAAAAACAAGATCCACAAGTGATAGGGAAGACAACGGGAGTTGACACAAACCTTGGCAAGAGAAAAGGAAAAATAAAAAAGCAAAAGCCATTGTAAAGATGATCAATAAATTCTACCACAAAAGTGAGTACCAATTGTCAAAAGACAAGAAGTAAATGGAAATAATTCCCGGTGGTAGATAGCAAGGATATCCGACATCATCTTCACACCAAACACAAGCAAATTGCAACTTATAAAGCTATCATGCCACCTAGGAACAAGATAATTTACAATATCAATTCTAGGTGACAATATCTCAAATGTACACATTTTCTAGGCTAGTAATACACACATAGCATATTACTCCCCCATAATGTGATACCAATTAAAGATAGACAAGAGGCAATTAAAAGGATCCAACAAGAGATAATTAATGGAAAATTTGGAATTTGAATTTCTCATGAGAGATATACCACCTAGAGACTAGATAATCTTGAAATATCAATACTAGATGGTATTACTCATGTACACACATTTATAGGATTGTGAGGTGCACAAAGCACATCACTCCCCCATAATGGGATATTCCATTAATCCCTCACAAGAGCCAACTAAGAAATAAACAAGATGCAAAAAGGCTCAACACACAACACACATGTACATGATGTGCAAACCCAACATGCACATACTTGATTTCTCAAGATAAGCAATTTGGAAGCACAACATATACAAGCACATGCAAGATACAAAACCACAACATGCTAAGGGACAAGTAACTTTTAATGTAAGAAATTTAAGCACGAGTTACCGCAAGGAGGAACATTGGATATATGATAGAAAGATAATCCGAATGACTTGGCTTGACACAATATGAATGATGAGGACCCCTTAAATCTTCATAATGTAGCCAAGTCACCAATGACCTCCAACAACACCTATTGATCAAGTTTGAGCTAGTTGGTCCCCAACCAAGTTGGGTCCTAAGAGGTTAGTCACAATAGGCTTGGCCACCCAAATGGTTCTTTTCTTGACACCACTTTGAGTACCAACAAACTTGGCAAACACATTGCCAACCTTATCCTTCCCAAGAGAATAGACATCATCAATAATAATTGGGTTGGATAAGTTACCACTAGTGCATGAAGAAGCAACGTGGCCTTTCTCACGACATAAGTAGCAACGTCTACTCTTCACTTTCTTCTCACTTGATTTCTCAACAAGAGAAGCATTAACTTGAGTCTTCTTGGGAAGTGGCCTTTCTTCAACTTGAGGTTGAGCATGAGATTGAACTTGTGCCCTCTTCCTTGTTGCTTGACACTAATGGCCTTCTTCTTCAATGGGCAAGATCTAACATGATGCCCTTCTACTTTGCACTTGAAGCAAACAATCTTGGCCGATTTCTTGACTTATTCTTGGCCCTTCTTTTGTTCATCTTGGACTTCTTCTTCTTATTGGAGTTGAATCCAAGTCCACCTTTGTCATTGGGGATTTTGCACACTCAAGATATTGTTGAGTGTGGATTTCCTTCATGACTCTTTTCCAAGTCTTTCTTCAAAGAAGTGACTTGGGCCTTGAGCTCTTTGATTTCCTCTACATGGTTAGTCTCAATACAAGTACTAGAGGAAGTATAAGCTTCATTGTTAGAGCAACAAGGCAAGGAAAGCAATTCATCACAAGATGTACCAACATTGTGAGTAGATGAATTACAAGGACTAGCACATATCAATATAGCATTTTGACTAGAAGTAGTGCTAGTATCCACATGAGGCTCACTAGATGTTACCTTAGCAAGCATGGCCTCATGAGCTATCTTTAGCACATTATGGGATACTAGAAGATCATCATGAGAGCTTGTGAGCCTTACATGATTTTCTTCCAACATCCCATAATTGCTAGATAGGAACTCAAGTTGAGCCCTTGGCTCAACATTCTCCTTCAATATGGATGCTTCACAAGAGATAGAGTTAGTAGCACAAGCATCATCATTAGCAACAAGAGGAGAAGACAACTTGGCAAGCTCTTTTGTATATGAAGCTTTAAGTTGAGCATGAGACTCGGTGAGTTTGATGAGCTCACTCTTAATGACCCTTGAGCCATTTTTGAGGTGCTCAAAGTCCTCAAGGAGTTTAGCATGCACAACTTCAAGATCCTCATTTTTAGTTTCAAAATCATTGGCCACCTCAAGAGCTCTATCACGAGATTCCCTCACTCTAGATAATTCTAGAGCAAAAGTCTCCTCAATAGATTCCTTGGTGGTTTGTTCAAGTTCAAGAGCTTGAGAGAGGTCCGCAATCTCATTAGCGTAATCACGCTCATGACCTTCCATTTTATCAATGGTGACCTCATGCTCCTCAAGACGAGATTCCAACTCAACAATATATTTCTTGCCCTCAATAGCAATAGACATGATTTCCAAGAAGTTGGAACAAGCAATTTTATTCTTAAGAAGAGCTTTAAAAATCATTTCCCCCTTAATTTTTAAGGAGGCAACATCATCACTCTCTTCATCATAATCAACATCATCATCACTCTTGCCATCATCAATATCATCACAAGATATATTGGGATTCAAAGTGGGAGATACCTTTGAAGCCTTGGCCATAAGGCAAAATGCAGTAGATGATGATATAGGATCCCTTGAAGCACCATTCAAGACCACATCTTGTTCCATGGAGTGTTGGGTTTCATCTACATTGTTAGCACAACAACTCGAGGAAATACATGCATTTTTATCATGGCAACAAGATATAGCAAGCATATCATCATGAGATTTAGTCAAGCAATTTCTACATGATATGCAAGGACTATCAACACAAGCAAGTGAAACATTTTGAGTGCTCGAAGTGCTAAGGCCCAAAGACGGAGCATTGCAATAATGTAGTGATGAAGAATCATCCACAAAAAGCACACTATCATCATTGCAATGACCAACACTACTCACCATATCATTACCTTGTGGCAAACCACATGTAGGTGAAGTAGAAGAAGTTGAGAAGACTATACGGCCGGAGGTGGAGGGAGAACAATCATCCCTACAAATCTTGGACACACCATATTTATCTTGAAGCTTCGTCCACAACTCATGAGCATCCCGGAACGACATGAGTTGAAATATAACTACATTGCTCAAAGCACATTAGAAGCTTGAGCATTGAGATAAGAGTTTTTATCTTCCTCTAAAGATAATCTTTGGGGATCATTTGGAGGAGAAAAACCCATATCTACAATTCGCTCCAAATTTGGGTCCATGACCCTAAAGAAATCAAGCATGTGAATTACCCAAACATCAAAATTTGTGCCATCGAAACTAAGAGTGTCAGAGAATCCTAATCCCCTAGTCGACATCTTTACTCTCTAGGCGGTTAAGCCCAACAAAGAGAGACGAGGCTCTGTTACCAATTGAAAGATCGTGGAAGTCGCCTAGAGGGGGGGGGGTGAATAGGCGCTTTAAAATAATTACGGTTTAGGCTTGAACAAATGCGGAATAAACCTAGCGGTTAATTTGTCAAGCACAAAACCTACAACAACTAGGCTCACCTATGTGCACCAACAACTTATGCTAAGCAAGATAAACTACTAGGTGATAGCAAGATATATGACAAGAACCAATATGGCTATCACAAGGTGAAGTGCATAAGTAAAGAGCTCGGGTAAGAGATAACCGAGGCACGCGGAGACGACGATGGATCCCGAAGTTCACACCCTTGCGGATGCTAATCTCCGTTTGGAGCGGTGTGGAGGCACAATGCTCCCAAGAAGCCACTAGGGCCACCATAATCTCTTCACGCCTCGACAATGCAAGATGCCGTGATTCCACTAAGGGACCCTTGAGGGCGGTCACCGAACCCGTACAAATGGCAACCCTTGGGGGCGGTCACCGAACCCGTACACTTTGGCAACCCTTGGGGGCGGTCACCGGTACCCGTCAAATTGCTCGGGGCGATCTCCACAACCTAATTGGAGACCCCGACGCTTTCCCGGAGCTTTACACCACAATGATTGAGCTCCGAACACCACCAACCGTCTAAGGCGCCAAGGCACCCAAGAGGAACAAGCTCTAGGGTGCCCAAACACCCAAGAGTAATAAGCTTCTCAAACTTCACTTCCACGTATCACCGTGGAGAACTCAAACCGATGCACCAAATGCAATGGCAAGGGCACACGGAGTGCCCAAGTCCTTCTCTCCCAAATCCCACCAAAGCAACTAATGCTAGGGAGGAAAATGAGAGGAAGAACGAAAGAAGAACACGAAGAGCTCCAAGATCTAGATCCAAGGGGTTCCCCTCACTTAGACGAGAAAGTGATTGGTGGAAACGTGGATCTAGATCTCCTCTCTCTTTTCCCTCGAGAACTAGCAAGAATCATTGGAGGGATTGAGAGTTAGCAAGCTCGAAGAAGGTCAACAATGGGGGAAGAACACGAGCTAAAAAGGATAAGGTTCAATGGGTAAGAAGACCCCCTTTTAAAGGTGGGGAAAAATCCAACCGTTATGCTCACAGCCCGCACGGAGCGGTAGTACCGCTCGACATCACGTTACTACTGCTAGGGGTAGTGGTACTACTGCTAAGGGTAGCGGTACTACTGCTTGCGAGCGGTACTAAAAAATTACATCCGTGCCTACCACCGCTGGACTTGTGACGAGTTTTTGGTCCCGAGCGGAAGTAGCCACGGAAGTAGCCGCGGTAGTACTGCTCCAAGCGGTAGTACCGCTCCCAAGAGCGGTAGTACCGCTCCCAAGGGCGGTAGTAAAAAATTACTTCCGCTCCTACCCGCGGTAGTACCGCTGCAGCCTTTTCAGAACACCAAAACTACCATAACTTCTGCATTCGGACTCCGAATTCGACGAAACCAAGTTTGTTGGAAAGCTAGAGACAAGGGCTAACACAATCTTGAGAGAAATACCAATAATAAGCAAATGAGAAAAGGCCCAAAAGAAAATGGTGAGAACCCTTCCTCGGAAAAGACCGGTAAAACCTCCAACACCGAAAACATCATAGAAGACGCATGCAAACTCCGTTTTCAATGAACTCAAGCTTGTCATAAAGATGACCATAAGCTCTAAGACTCACAAAGAGAACCAAACAAGAACCAAGAAACATGATGCAAGGATGCAATGGTTTGAGCTCTCGACGAACGATACGATCAAGCTACTCACTTGAGAGCCCCCCTTCATAGTACGGCTATCGATCCTATAACCCGGTCTCCCAACTACCACCATGAGACCGGTAAAATAGAAAACCTATCAAGGGCAAACCTTTGCCTTGCACATGATCCACTTGAGCTAGATGATGACGATCTTGTCTTCCTCAAGATGGACCACCTTTTCTTGATTGCGTTGGGTCGATGGAGACTAGATGATTGCTCCCCCATACTCCACTATGGGTGAGCCACTCTTCGGCACATCTTCACAAGTCCATTGACACCACAATGGATGGCAAGCTTCAAGCACTTGATCTCTTCGTGATGCTCCACTTGAACTTGCACACGACAATCTTGATGACGATCACCACTTGATGTCATCCTTTCCATGGGTTGTATGATATCTTCCTCTTGACGCAAGCCCATGGACACGTACCTAACCCCACATAGACTCTCACATAGACCATGGGTTAGTACACAAAGTGCAATGGATAATGCTTACCATACCATGGGATCACTTGATCCCTCTCGGTACATCTTCTATGCTTTGTGAGTTGATCAACTTGATTCACTCTTGACTTAGTCTTGATCAACCTTGAATCTTTCCAACTCTCTTCGTTTGGATGATGTCTTGAAGGTAAACATGAATGATCACACAATCTTCTTCTTCAAGACATGCTTGCAATAAGCTCAACACTCACATGACCAATCTTTGGATAATTCCTTAATAGCACCTTGGTCAACACATAAACTCCTTGAAACCAACACATGGACTTCAAGAAATGCCTATGGACAAATCCTTCAAATATAACTAAATGCAACCATTAGTCCATAGAGAATGTCATCAATTACCAAAACCACACATGGGGGCACCGCATGTCCTTTCACACGACAACCATCGATTGAATGGCAGTGCGACAGTTTTTGGAACCGATGTGATGGTGGCATACCTTCCGACGATTTTCCTTTGGTCGGCTAATTCTGTGTGAGCAGGCCCATAAGGTGGTGGACGACAACAATGGCGGCAAACACCATGGATGTATTCTCGCTGGGTGTAAACTCATGATCTAGCTCTTTCGTTGAAGGCAACGTCAACGTTTATGCATCGTTTCCTTGTTGAAGGTGTTGGTTCGAACATTTTCTTCAGGGGTGATAGTCACTGGTATGACATGTTGGACCAGCCAACATCGGTACACAGGCGATGGTTCCTTCTTGAAGGCGATGTCTTGAAGCGTTGCACCTCGTGTCTGCTAATATATCATTTTCTTCTTGTTTTGGTTAGATGATTTGTTCGGCATCAATGTTTGGCACTATTTTAATATATGACTATGTGCATCAACCGTTGCAGAGGCGAGGCCAGGGTTTAACCTTCTTCTTAAAAAAACACTTATCGAACTTTGTTGGAACTCCCTAGTGAGTGCATGTGTCATGTGATCAAACATATGCAAGATATTATTAATTCAAATTCATGTTCATGCAATCAAATCTCATGGAAACATCATCTAGTTTGAAAAAAATGTATACTCCCAGCCTCTCTGCGTAAGATGATACACATAATCATCTCATTGCACAACTATCGATGTCATATAAAGTGTAGATTTAAAAAAAAAAATAGAAGGTAGGTAATTCTCGAAAATGCTACTGGCATGGAAGCAAAAGAAACATTGCTTTTAAAACTAGAATGAAACCAATTATCTTATCTATTTTCTTGATCGTTTGCCAGCCTCTTGTGGCATAAGATTCACGTACGTGGCTTTCCTTCTGCCACCACCTACTAGTATAATGAATTTATTTGGAAAATTTATTTGGAAACCGCTAGCCGGGGTTCATCCCAAATTTATTATATTATGAGCAATTTGAATATTCAGTGCACCCGTTAAGAGACGGTAACATGTAGTACATTAACTAGTTTTGTTGTTGAGTCACTAAGAGCATCTATAGCCGGGCCTCTCATACCCGTCTCAAACGCTCAGGCAAACCGTCCAATCAGTGACTGGTCACAAAAATTCGATTCAACTGGACCTTTCAAACTGCGGACAAACACCCAGGCTGACCGGCACCCATCATATCCAGCCCAAATATAGGGCAGATATGGGGCGGCCCGGGCACGTCCGGGCGCGTCCGCCTGTCAGGCCCGCTCCACCACAGACCCCACAAAAAACCACAATCCAAGCGGCGAGCTCAAACCCTAGCTCACTCTGTCCCTCTCTCTCACTCCGACTCCTCTCCCTCACACTTTCCGATCCCATCCACCATGATGAGCAGCTCCAGCAGCGAACGGCTCGAAGCTCGACTACGAGGAGGAGATAGCCCTCCGCATTGCGCTGGAGCGGTCCAAGGTGGAGATCGGCGACAGCTCCAGATCTGGAGCATCGCCGCACCTCCCGCGCCGGCGCAGCGCGGACGCCGGAGCTGGACCCTCCCGGCCCGCGCGCAACGATGCCCGGTCAGCACAGTCCGCGCCGGCCCCGCGTCGTCTCCTTCCCCCGTCGGCCGCTCCTGCATGCAGCTAGCGTTGGGTGCTTGTGCTCGCGCCTCCGGCCCGCACGCGCACTCCGGAGTCGGAGGCGCGCGCCGCGCGCCGCGAGAGGCAGCGTACACGGGAGATGGAGGCGGCGGAGCAATCCGCGCACCACCGCCGCAAGACGGAGCCGGATGCCGATGAGGACGCGCGTCTCCTCGCCTGGGTGTACCGCCGTTCCCTCACGACGGCGGAGACGGACGCTCGCTGCTCTAACAAAAAAAATGCCAAGGTGCTCCGGCTAGCTATTGAGCAGTTTGAGCGCCAGGCGAAGGAGGCAGCGACGGAGAAGGCTCGGGTGGCAAGGATGATGCGGGAGAAGGACAGGGCGGTCCGTTGGTGAAGGGGCTCATCGTCCTCTCCGACTCCGACTCCGACTCCGACGGCGGCGACGGCTGCACCTCGTCATTCGACGACCAAGACACTCCGCCAGCCGTGGACGCCTATAGATGCGCCGGCGACTGGAAGGGCAAAGGCCCCGCGAGGAAGTGGTGATTCCGGCCCCCTCCTCCTCAATGCTTATATCGTTTTTAGCTGTAGAAGTTTATGAACTTGTTCGTGGACGAACTATAATCTTTTAGATGTGGTGAAGTATGTTATGTCCGTTTGCAGCCAATCTTGTGTTCCTTTGCAGCTTAATTTTGTTGTCCGTCGTTTGATCATGAAAGGTAGATCAACGTGTGCATGAGTAGTATGGATATAAGGCGCCGAATTGAAATACATGGATGCAGAATCAGTGCCCGTGGATGTGCCCCGGGCGCGTCCGGGTGTTTGAGGGACCGAATTTGCAAGTCCGGCTATAGGTGCTCTAATAGGTTACGTGTAAGAGTCACTTAATCCTGCAACCAATCGGCTGTGGTTGAACCTTTTTCCTATTTCACCAAGTTTTCAAATGATTTTTACGTGGAAAACAAGCCGTAATTCGCCAAGTCAAAATACAACGGGTTTGACGGGAAAAGACACCCCGACACTTGAGGATTTCGACTAGAATAGATCCGGTCGCTGTGTGAGATTAGGGGGTACAAGACGTTAGAGTATCTTCAGCCGTTGGCCCGTCTAAAATCGCCGTCTGAAGATTTGCCGGCGCAAAAAATCGTTCTGGGATGAGTTGGTCCTCAGCCACGGCCCCAGGGCCGCACCTAGGAGCGTTCAAAAAATAAAAATATATAGTAAAGTTCGGCGAAGTTCGGCATATATTACATAATAGTCGCGGATTTTTATTACATAATATATCTAATTAAAAAAGAAACTGGCTGAACGCGGAGTAGTCGCTGTCGCCGCCGCCGCCGCCGTCATCGTCGGGCTTCTCCTCCTTGACGCGGTCGTCCCTGGTGGACCCCTGACCAGCGTCGCCTACGCGGACTGGTGGCGACGGCGCGTCGCTGTCCTCGACGACGACGACTCCTCCTTCGTCGCGGCCCCGGCGGCGCTGCGCGAATCGCCGCAGGGCCGGGCACTGGCGCTCCCTCGCCATCTTCAGTGAGTCCACGCGCGCCCATTCCAGGGTCGCGTCGTCGTCGAGCTCGACGTCGCCGCCGTGCTCCGTCTTCACAGCGGGGAGGCCCGGCTCCGTCTTCACCGGCGCGAGCCCCGGCTCCATCTTGGGCTTGACGAAGCGCGGAGGAGCCGACGAGGAGGCACGCCGGCCGCCCTCGTTGATGACGATGCCAGCGCTGCGAGTGCACCGGCCGAGCGGCGTCTCCGCCGCGGGCTCGGCCTTGACGCCGAGCAGCGCCGGAGTGCCGGAGGAGTGAGAGGAAGAGCGCGAGGAGGAGGAAGAAGAGGAGGCGCCGAACCTCCTGGGCAACCATTGCCCGTCGCGTCGGCGGTGAGCCGTGCCCGTGGCGGCCGCCCTCGCCAAGGGGTATGCCAACGGCGGGTCGTTGCCGCCCTCGAGGTACGTCAGAACGCCCTCGAGGGTGCGGCCGGGGACACCCCACCACAGGTGGCGTCCCTCGCTGTTCTTCAGGCCGGCCACCACCGGCGCGCCGTTGGTGGACGCCACCCTTTGCTGCTGCCGGCGCTGGAAGTATGCCGTCCACGCCGCTTGGTTGTCGGCGGCGTACTCTGGGAGGGCGAGCTGGGCGTCGGTGAGGGAGGCGCGCACGACCTCGACCTCGTTGGATAAGTAGGAAGGTTTCACCACGGCGTCGGGCAACGGGGGAAAGGACACTCCCCCGTTGCTGAGTCTCCACCCCCTCGGCCCGGCGCGCATGTCCGGCGGCGCCGAGATGTTCGCCTGGAACAGGAGCCAAGACTCCTGTTCGCGCAACGAGCGGCGGCCGAAGCCGTTGGCCGCCGCCTCATCTCCGGGGAATCGCTCGACCATCGGGAGAGGGAGGGAGGGCTCGACGGCGGCGCTCGGGAGAGGGAGGGCTCGGCGGCGGTTCTCGGGAGAGGTAGAGCTCGGCGGCTAGGGCTAGGGCTGGTGTGGCCAGAGGCGAGGGAGGCCACCGGCTTATATAGCCGCGCCGCGCGCCGTGTGTACGCGTGCGAGGGAGGGGAGGCGTCGGCGCGCCGCCCCATGACGCGCCGCCCGTGAGGAATCAATGGTAAGGCTGACCGGCGGCAGCCTTGCCTTTGATTCCCCACAGGAAACCGAGATGTTGGGGAGAAGACGACGCGCGGTGTCGCGGACGCGCCGGGCCCGCGGCTCTTTTGCTCCAAAACCGCTCACCTCGGCGCCCCCTAACGCCCCCCAGCGCGCCGGGTTCGGCCTGGGTCCGCCGGCACTAATTTCGGTCCAGGCCGACGAAAATCGGGCTTCTCAGGGCACGACTGGACCGATTTTTCGGCACCGGCGCGAAAAAAATCATTTAAGGAGGCCTTTCTGGGACGCGGCCGGAGATGCTCTTAGATGTGCTGCAGCAAAAGCTGTCCATCCGCCTCGAATTGGAGCACGTCAGAAAGCAACGTTTGACGGGTGTCGATGGGCAATGAAACAACGATTGATAGTCATTTTTACTGACCATCTAGAGGAAAACCTTGCGCCGTATGGTACTTCGGTTTCAGCACAACATACTATGCAGTACATTAATATAAGCCGTTTTTGCAGTTCAAATTAGGGAATACTTCCGAGCGCTGGCAACGGTGATCAAAGTCTTCACTGACAAGTTGAATCTGAAAAGAGGAATAATAGGATATAGCACCGATCACTTTTTTAGAGCAACTTCAACAGCCGCGCCAAAAGACACGCGCGCGGGGTAAACCCAGGTTTTAGCGCGTGCGGGACTTTTTGCCGCGCTCCAGCGGTGGCGGGATACTTGCGCGCGCGGGAACCGTTTGCGCGCGCGCGCGACCAGCTCGCGTGCCATTTTTACCGCACCGCTTCCGGCGCGCCTATAAAATGTGGCGCTCGCCACGCGCCTTTTCCACGCCTCCTTTTCTCCTCTTCCTTTTCCTCGCTGCCACGCGTGCCTCCACCGCTCCAGCGCCCCACCACCGACGCGCCTTCACCGCTCCAGCTCCCCGTTACCGACACGCCACCATGCCGCCGAGGAGCGTCCGGCTACCATGGCGTTCGCCTGTGCCCCAACGGCGGCTACTACTCGGAGATACGCTCCGGCGATCTCCGGCTCGGCCTCGGCACCTACAGGACGGCGCGCGAGGCCGCCCGCGCATACGACGCGGCGGCGTGGCGCCTAGGCCGGCTGCATGGGCAGATGAACTTTCAAGACGTGTACACGCTTCAGCAGGCGCTGGACGTCGCCCCGCCGCCTCGTCTGAACACGGCACAAGACCGTGCGGAGCATGCCGAGCGGCAGCGCCGCCTCCTCGTCGCCCAGGAGGACGAGCGGGTCATGGCGGAGTGGCGCTGGCGCCATCCGGAGGACGTCGCCTACGAGCAAGTCTACTGGGCAAGGCGCCGTGAGGAGGACACGCGAAGGCGCCGCGAGGAGCGGTTGGACAGGCGTCGGCGGAAGGCGTTGGCGAATGCGCAGTCCGATCTCGTTGCAGCAGGTGGGCAGTCGTTCTTCACGGCAGACGATGATCGGTGGTTGGACATATGGCTCGATACCTCGGACGACACCACCGAGGATGATAATGGTGATGATGATAGCGACTTAGAGTAGTTTATCTATGTAATCTTTCTAGTTTTTATCGTTTGTCGTTTTTTATCTATACAATCTATGCTTCCGATGTAAAATACCTTTATATCGTTAAAATCTATGCAATCTATGCTTCGATATATATATATATATATATATATATATATATATATATATATATATATATATATATATATATATATATATATATTGTAAAATGAATGCTTGTATTTTATTTTAATATGGCTCTCGAAGTTCAGCTGCACGCCGTGTCAAACTAAATGATGGACGTGCACTAAAGCTGTTTTTTACGCGCGGCGTGTTCGGTGCCTGTTGGAGATGCTCTTATTCATCCTCACTCTTTATGCAAGCTACTGCAGTTTACGTCACACAGCGAAGCAAGCATTCTCGGTGCCTATTTTATTCCTCGACAATTTCCATGTCCGCGAGGTCAGCCGACGTGAACTCGCCCTCCGCCGAGAACAGCACGGTTTCAGCTTTGACGATCTTCTTCTGCGGAATCTGGCCGATCTTGCCCAGGTCGTCGTCGGTGAGCCCCCAGTCGAAGATCACGAGGTTCTCCTTGAGCCTCTCCTTGCTGAAGCTCTTGACGATCGGGGTCACCCCCTGCTCGTAAATCCACCTCAGTGCTACCTGAATGAGAAAAGAAAGATGAGTCAGTTGGTGTCATACTGACTGCTGCATGTACTCCGAGCGGTTGCCAGGAGAAACGTGACGGGCGTGGTGTACACTACCTGTGCAACGGTCTTTCCTCTAGCCTTGGCGATCTCCGCGAGCACCTCGGAGTCCAGGACGGCGTTGCCGTCGCCGGACCAGTTCTGCCCTCCCAACGGCGAGTAGGCCGCGACGTGGATGCCCTTCTCGGCGCAGTACTCCCTCAGCTTCCTCTGCTGCCAGACCGGGTTCATCTCCACCTGCACACCACACGCAGCTAGCGCTGAGTCCCAGTGAATATTCAGACCAGTACTACTCGGTGATCTCGTAGTGTCGTGTTCGGCAACCTGGTTGACTGCAGGAGGGACGGTGGCACCGTGGCAGAGGCGAGGAGCTTGTCGAGGTGGCTGGTGGTGAAGTTGCTGACGCCGATGGCCTTGGCGAGCCCGAGGCGGTGGCACTCTTCCGTGGCCCGCCACACGCCCTCGAAGTCGAACGTGACGGCGTCCTCCCGCTTCACCGGGAAAACCGCCGGCCCGGGCTTCAGGCTGATCGGCCAGTGGATCAGGTACAGGTCCACGTACTCCATCTGCAGGTTCCTGGAGAAACGAAACACAAACGCCGAGACGATCGATCAAGATCTACAGAACTCAACGGGCAAAAGTCTACTCTAGATCGATCGAGCTTAATTACTGGAGGCTCTCCCGGAGGAACGGGAGCACGAGGTGCGGGTGGCACTGCGTGCACCAGAGCTTGGACGTGACGAACACCTCCTCCCGGGACGCCAGGAGCCCGCGGCGCACCGCCTCCGCGAGGGCCTCACCCAGGGGCCGCTCCGTCGCGTACATGGAGGCCGTGTCGAAGTGGCGGTAGCCCACCTCCACTGCTTCCAGCACGGCCTTCACCCAGTGGCGAAGCTAACAGCCAGTTAAGCCTAGGACTGAGCAAGCTTGAACATCAAATTCTTTAATTTTTTAGTATTTTGTAGAAAAGGATTACAAGGAATCTTAGTACTAGGCCTAGGGCTATAGCCCTAGTTGCCCTAGGCTTGTCTCCGCCACTGTCTTTACCGTGGTCTCCGGCACCACCGGTAACTTGGCGGTGCCCATGCCGATGGCCGGCATGGGCCTCGCGTCGCCGGACCGCAGCGCCACCTCCGGCACCGCCGTTGTCAAGGCCATGCGTCGTCTCTGCAGAGTGATTGAGCTTGTCTTGTATTGTGGTTCAAGTACAGGACGAGCCACCGGCTTTTATACTGGCCGGAGTGACATAAGGACTTACGTAGCTGTTCGTCCGTTTTTCAAAGATAGAGAGGTGGATTTTGGTTCTTCTGGCGGGCATCAATTGTTTTTGGAATGAAACAGGATCCTTGTGCGGCGGAGGCAGTTGTGAACTAACCACCACAATGCATGCACAATGCACGCACAAAAAAAACTCAGAGGCCCACATGTCTGCCATATATCCGTCTCGTAGCCAAGACCCGCCTCAGTTGTTGACTTGTTATCGCGCTCGCCACAAGAAGTTTGGCTTACCTGTCGAACAAGCAAGAGCCTTCTAGTGTCCATCCGAGCTTGACATAATTTCGTCGATTTTCTAGGTGCAATGTGTAATCTTTCATTTTTCCTTGGAGAGAAGAGAAGATGCTGGCGCGAGACAAGGAGAGATCAGCCAACCGAAGTGGCTGTGGGCTGTGGCCAGGTCCATTTGTGACACTGTCAGTGACGGCTGAAGGCTACCCATCAGCACTGTAGGGAACCCGTCAGGATCATCACAATTGATGATGCCAATCAGGACCTCATCCAGGTAAGTCACAGGTAGCACCACCAGAAGCATCTCACCACCAAATCTTTGTAATTTGGAGTGCACAAATAGCGCATGCATCTTCACCAAATTACAGGATTAACTCGGAGTGTTTAAATGGCACATGCATCTTCATAATTTGGCACCTACGTTTCAACCACATCAACCTCCGAAAGATCGATGCCAGAGACACCTTCAGGGCAGAGGAACGCCAGCACTGTGACCTTCTTGTACTGCGGTATCCGAGTAATCTTGAACCGGTCTTCGTCGGTCAGTTCCCAGTCAAAGAGGGCGGAACGACAACGTGGTCGCCGGGTGGCGCTGTGGCAGCGAAGGCGTTGCATGGTGGTAGGAATGGGATGTGCTTGTCCAAGAATGGCGGCGGCGGCGGTAGTTTGAGCAAGCAAAAGGAAGAGAGAGCACCGCGGGGGAATCTTCCATGGGTCAGGGGTAGTTTTTATTTAGCCCAAGGATTTAACGGGGATGGGGCCAGATATCCCTCTCTTTCGCATTGACCAAATGAGCAGCCACGTAGCCCGGGGAAGGGCTTCCACGGGTGGAGTCTACCCAGGGAAAAGGCCGGGTTCCCGAGGGATCTAGGGCAACCAAATGAAGCCTAAGAGGGCGATGTCAGCATCCTTGAGAGAGCAACCCCACCATTCAGTGACCAAGGTAACTCGTTGCGAGGTACGTGGCCAGCTTGTTTATGCAAGGCCAACCATGGTCACTGGGTCTACTGGCCCGGCCCATCCTCGACAGTACTAAGCGCCAACTAGTATCCAAGGGAACTCCCATTCGATGCCTAGTGCACCCGCTACCGAAGCGCCGCTCATGCGCCAGCTCACGTGGGCCAGCCCAGCAACAACCATTAATTCGCTCGTGGGCGTCAGGTTGCTCGCTTCCTCTCATACCTATTAACTGTGGCTCTTGGAAAAAAGTTACGAATTGGGAAAAAAAAGTTAGTATAAATAAAAAAATGTTCATGAACTTGAAAAAATTGATTTTTTTTAAAGTTCATGATTTTAAAAAAATCGCAAACTGGAAAAAAGTTCACAGATTTGAAAAGGTTCATTCACGAATTTCAAATCAGTTCATGATTTGAAAAAAAATTCACGGATTTAAAATTGTTCATGAAATAAAACATATTCATGCAAATGACATTGCTTGTGATTTTCAAAAAGTGTTGACGAAATTGAATAAAAGTAAAATAAAATAAAAATGAAAAATGAAAAATGAAAGAAAAATGGGAACAAGAAACTAAACAAAATAAACGAAAGGAGAAGTGAAAAAAAAGAAAAAAAAAGGCAAAAAACCGAACAAAACTGGTGAAACACAAAGAAGAAGAAAAACCAGCCCGAATTAAAACAGAGAGAACCTTATAGAAGGTTCCCAAAACCGGTGCTGGGAAGAGACATTTTTGGGCCGGCCTGTTACGCTAACCAAGAGATCGAGTTCGTAACTGGCGCCTAAAGCCAGTTAAAAAAATTGACAAAAAAAAGGATCTCAGTATCCAACTGCTCAAAAATAAAAAAATTGGGTATTCAGTGGATCAGGTGAAACGGCTACGGTACCGGCGGATTCTCTCTTCGTGTTCATCTCCTTCCCCATTCTTGCTAGCTACTCAAATCCATCCAAGAAAGCGTAATAGATTGAGGAGAGACTACTGGCACCTTAAAACGACCAATTCATTTCAATTTAAAGCAGTGACTAACAAGATGCCCGTGCATTGCACGGAACGCCAAGATGCATTTTTTACAAAACACCTGTTCTGATTGACCCATGTTGTTGTAATCCCATGTGTAAAAACTAATGATATCTCGAGAAAGAGGAGAGATAAGGTGAGGATGAGTGGGGCGTGGTGGTGATTGATGGTCGTACTAAGCCGAGGCATGGGGATGGACGACGCCGACAGCGGTCACCATGTCAGATTGTTTCAGAGGCTTCCTTTTTTAATTGCTCAACGATAAGGTTGTGAGAGATAAGGATGAACGAGAAAAGGCCTTATATGCAAATGTGAAGAGAGGTGCGGGTATCTTTTTATAAAATTGCCATAATTTATTTTCTGTTCATCGGATATAGATCGGACGGTCTATATTGCAAGATGGTAGGTACATCATCATCATCAACTCAGCTTTATCGGATGTCCCCGAAGGGACCCAACTCGGTTTTTTATGAGTAAAGATCGTTTGCCAGCCTCTTGTGGCATAGGATTTAAGTACTCCGTACGTGGCTTTCATTCTACCACCACCTACTAGTATAACGAATTTATTCGGAAACCGCTAGCCAGGGTTCATCCCATATTTAAGGAACACATCCCAAGGAAGTGTCCGTCATATTATGGGCAATTTGAAATTCGAGTGCAATCGTTAAGAGACGGTAACATGTGGTACATTAAACTGATTTTGCTGTTGCGTGCTGCAGCGAAAGCTGTCCATCCACCCCGAATTGGAGCACGCCGGAAAGCAACGTTGGACGGGTGTCGATGGGCAACGAAACAACGATTGACAGTCATGTTTACTGACCATCTATAGTAAAACCACGCGCCGTATGGAACTTCGGTTCCAGGCTTCCAGCACAACGTACTACAGTACTTCCGAACGATGGCAACTGTGTTCACAATCTTCACTGATAACTTGAATCAAAGTATTGGGCCGAAAAGAGGAATAACAGGATATAGTACGGATCACTTGTTTATTCATCCACACTGCAGTTTACGTCACACAGCGAAGCAGGCATTCTCACTTTCTAAGTGCCTATTTTATTCCTCGACAATTTCCATGTCTGCGAGGTGAGCCGACGTGAACTCGCCCTCTGCCGAGAACAGCACGGTTTCAGCTTTGACGATCTTCTTCTGCGGAATCTGGCCGATCTTGCGCAGGTCGTCGTCAGTGAGCCCCCAGTCGAAGATCCCAAGGTTCTCCTTGAGCCTCTCCTTGCTGAAGCTCTTGACGATCGGGGTCACCCCCTGCTCGTAGATCCACCTCAGCGCTACCTGAACGAGAAGAAAGAGGAATCGGTTGCTGTCATACGGACTGCATGTACGGAGTATAATTCCGAGCAGTTGCCAGGAGAAACGTGGGGGGCGTGTACACTACCTGTGCGACGGTCTTCCCTCTGGCCTTGGCGATCTCCGCGAGCACCTCGGAGTCCAGGACGGCGTTGCCGTCGCCGGACCAGTTCTGCCCTCCCAACGGCGAGTAGGCCGCGACGTGGATGCCCTTCTCGGCGCAGTACTCCCTCAGCTTCCTCTGCTGCCAGACCGGGTTCATCTCCACCTGCACACCACACGCAGCTACCGCTGAGTTCCAGTGACGTACGTATGGTCGATCGACTTGATAAAATATTCAGACAGTGCTACTCAGTAATCTCGTAGTAGTATTTTGTTCAGCAACCTGGTTGACTGCTGGAGGGACGGTGGCAGCGGCGAGGAGCTTGTCGAGGTGGCTGGTGGTGAAGTTGCTGACGCCGATGGCCTTGGCGAGCCCGAGGCGGTGGCACTCCTCCATGGCCCGCCACACGCCCTCGAAGTCGAACGGGACGGCGTCCTCCCGCTTCACCGGGAAAACCGCCGGCCCGGGCTTGAGGCTGATCGGCCAGTGGATCAGGTACAGGTCCACGTACTCCATCTGCAGGTTCCTGAAGAAACAAACGCCGAGACGATCGATCAAGATCTACACAACTCAACGGGAAAAAGTCTACTCTAGATCGACCGAGCTTAATTACTGGAGGCTCTCCCGGAGGGACGGGAGCACGAGGTGCGGGTGGCACTGCGTGCACCAGAGCTTGGACGTGACGAACACCTCCTCCCGGGACGCCAGGAGCCCGCGGCGCACCGCCTCCGCGAGGGCCTCGCCCAGGGGCCGCTCCGTCGCGTACATGGAGGCCGTGTCGAAGTGGCGGTAGCCCACCTCCACGGCCTCCAGCACGGCCTTCACCGTGGTCTCCGGCACCATCGGGAACTTGGCGGTGCCCATGCCGATGGCCGGCATGGGCCTCGCGTCGCCGGACCGCAGCGCCACCTTCGGCACCGCCGTTGTGGAGGCCATGGCGTCGTCTCTGCAGAGTGCACAACAGCTGCGTCGCACTGACAACGCGCGGCGCGTGAATTGTGATCGAGCTTGTCTTGTGGTTCAAGCACAGGACGCGCGTGTGACGAGCCACCGGCTTTTATACTGGCCGGAGTGACATAAGGACTTACGTAGCTGTTCGTCCGTTTTTCAAAGACAGAGAGGTGGATTTTGGTTCTTCCGGCGGGCATCAATTGTCTCTGGAATGAAACAGGATCCTTGTGCGGCGGAGATACTCCTAGTTGTGAACTACTCCTAGCCACCATAACACGTGGACAAAGTGTTTTTTTTGTTGTTGTTGAGAAGATCATGGACAAAGCCTCTTTTTTTAGAAGATCATGGACAAAGGTGAGCTAGAGTGCTAGACAAATTCTCGTACCATACGCTTCGTTCTCCGCCATACTTTCGTAGTAAAATTCTGAGGCCCAGTTCTTCCTCACACATATACAAAAAAAAGCTATGAGGCCCACATGTCTGTCATACATGATACATCCATCTCCTAACCAGGACCCGCCTCAGTTGTTGACTTGTCGCGCTCGCCACAAGAAATTTGGCTTGCCTCTCGGACAAACAGGAGCCTTCTACTATCCATCCAAGCTTAAATTTCGTCGATTTTCTAGGAGCAACTAGTGCTAGTCTTTCTTTCTTCCTGGAGAGAAGAGAAGAAGATGCTGGCGCGAGACAAGGAAAGATCAGCCAACCGAAGATGTTGTGGCCTGTGGCCAAGTCCATTTGTGGCCCTGTGAGTGACGACTGACGGCGGCTACCCACAAGCACTGTAGGGAACCCGTCAGGATCATCACAATTGATGATGTCAAGCAGGACCTCATCCAGGTAGGTTACAGGTAATAGCACCAGAAGCATCTCACGAAATCTTTGTAATTTGGAGTGCATAAAGGGCACATGCATCTTCACCAAATTACAGGTTTAAATGGCGCATGCATCTTCATAATTTGACATCTACGTTTCAACCACATCAACCTCCGAAAGATCGACGCCAGGGACACCTTCAGGGCAGAGGATCGCCAACACAGTGACCTTCTTGTACTGCGGTATCTGAGTAATCTTGAACCGGTCTTCGTCGGTCAGTTCCCAGTCAAAGATTTCAAGGTTCTCCTGAAGCCTCTCCTTTTTCATACTCTTGGCTACCATGCTCGCTCCTTGCTCGAAGATCCATCGCAGTGAGATCTGCAGGAAAATGGGAATCAATTGCACTGCTAATATTGAGGTGCAACATTTTTTACTGTAATCCCGTAAGGGAGATCTGTACGCTGGACCATTGAGATGCAATTGACTAGATATTGCACGCATTTAGGTTGTTCACGAAATTTGACAAATATGTGTTCACATTCTGCATTTATTAGTTCATTTTCTAAACAGACATCATTTCCAATCATGGACGATGCTAGAACCTTGCACGAATTGGTGACAAGGCAGATTTTGGTACATACGAAACAGTTCCCAAGATTTAAGCAATGATTAATACCTGAGCTACTGACTTTCCTCTAGCTTCCGCAATCTCTTTGAGAATTTCAGACTGTAGCACTGCATTGATTTTGGATGTCCTGCTTTGGCCTCCCAGGGGAGAATAAGCAGTCACATGAATTCCTCTCTCTTTGCAGAATTCAATCAGTTTTTTCTGCTGCCAAGCTGGATTCAACTCAACCTGAAAGGTTATCCAATGCATCAAAGAACAACGATAACAATTTAGGATAATCTGGGGCAATTTTTTAAGAAAGGATTTTAAACTAAATCAGCTTCTACTTCTTCTTTGGTTTGTGAAATCATAGAATAAACAAGAGAAGGTTGCATCACCATTACTTGTACGATTGATCAACACAAACCTGATTCACTGCTGGGGGGATTTTTGCAATTTGAAGTAGCTCCTGCAGTTTCTTCATTGTGAAATTGCTAACACCAACCATTTTAGCAAGGCCAAGGCGATGACATTCCTCCATTGCCTGCCATACGCCTTTCAAGTCCATCTGGACGATGTCTTCCCTTTTCATTGGGAAGTGAGGTTTGCTGGGCTTTACGCTCATAGGCCAGTGGACCAAGTACAAATCAACATATTCCATTTGAAGGTTTCTAGACATGGCAAGACAAGTTTAGCACAGAAGTGACAGAATATAGCTATAAGGGAAACAAGCTTCTGTACCAGAACAGTAACAGTCTTCGATTCTTGAAGCGGATGTCAAGTATTGGGTTACAATTCTAGTCCATAGCTTCCAGTTAATAAAAAATTGGTCCCACATAAAAATATAGAGATTTAAAATCAATTTTGCACTTTTAGACATAGTTTTATCTCGGAGTTAATAGTGCCTAGCCTGAGCCTGTGCTCTGCTGTTGAAAAGATATGAGTAAATTCTAAACTCCATAAGTTTTGATTGCGAACAAACTATATGAGTAAATACTATACTCCATGTGCTGTCTGTTAGTTAACCAAGTTTATTTTAAAATTTTGATTGGTACTCTTTTGTTGGTGCAATTATATACACTCAATTAAAATCACACGGTGAGAAGAAAATGTCAAGAAGTGTCAAATCTCATATATGACTGTTCGGTTTTATATAAAGTTATAGAGTAAGGAATGAAGTTACAATTTGAATATGTCTAACTAGATTCTGCACATTTCCATAGTATCAAAGATAAAATTTGCTTAACATTTGAAATAGTTATAAATCTCGCATAAGATATGTGATATCCGATAACATAAATTTAGAGCTGATTTCATTCCATGTTGTCAACTGTTGCTGGTTTTAAAATATAAAGTTTATTTGCCTTTTAAAATTTCAATTTTCAAATGGAAAGAGTTGTATGGTAGGTTTAATTATAATGCTGGATCGATATGCCGTGTGAGAGTTCATTATAAGTTGCTAGAAAATTGCTTTTGAATCTCAATCACGCCTCAAAGCTGCTGGATCAACAGCCAATTATCCTCATTTTGACCTCACTCTGTATATAACTTACAAAGCAGAAATTGCAGTTAAGTTTTACTAAATTGCACAATGTCGATACTGAAACTGCATGCTGAATGGTGTCTAGCCGTAAGTAACTGAGATCTACAAAAAATATTCAGGCGAATAAGAATTAACAAAACTGAAAAGTAAAGTCCAAGGAATGAACCCAAAGGCGGCTTAACTGCAAGCTTTCTTTGAGGGAAGGGAGCACGAGATCCGGGTGGCACTGCGTGCACCACACCTTGGTCGTCACGAACACCTCCTCGCGGGACGCTATGACCCCGCGCCGCGCCGCCTCCGCCACTGCCTCGCCGACGAGGTGCTCGGAGGGGTAAACCGAGGCTGTGTCGAGGTGGCGGTAGCCGATCTCCAATGCGGCGAGCACGGCGTTCTTGACGTCCTCTGCCACGAACGGGAACGACGCCGTGCCGATCCCCAGGGCCGGCACCGGCCGGCCGCCGGAACCCGCCAGGAACTCCGGGATTTTGGAGGAGCGGCTGCTGCCGCTAGGCGACGCCATGGCACTACGAGTGACTCCCCGGGGTCTGGGCAGGATTCGGGCAGGGACGCTAGTTGAATCCGAGCCCACGAATTTGGAACTTCTGGAGAAAGGGCTCAAGGGTTGGATAGCGGCCATGGAAGCGGGGGCTGTTTTTTTCTCTCTGTTCTTCTTCTTCTTCTTCTTTCAAAGAAGTTGAGGCTGCATAAAGCTAGGGTGATGCCCCTAGGTAGGATCGGATGTGAAGAGAAATATGTTCGGATGGTGCAGCGAAAAAGTGTGTTCTGATGCATAAAGCTACAAAAATTTAAGCGGGGAGTAGAGATGCATGATATGCATATGTTGGGAGAAAAAAAAATCAATGTAGATGTTTCATATTATATTTTCGCATGGAGCATGTGTACCCATATGCCACCGTAATACATATCCTAAGAGCCAACAAAAAGATCGAGTTGTAGCACCTCCGTGCGCGTTTCATGAAAAGCAATTAGGTTTTTGAATTTGCTGTCAAAGGGCTTTGTTTTCCATATTTTTTATATTTGTTAGGGTTTGTGTCCTGCTTAGAGAGGCGAGGCGGCGACGGCTCTATGAATATATGAAATATCCACGCCTAGCCCCCGTCCTGATGGTGCTTCCAGCGCCGTCAGAGGGCGTGCGGAGATTTGTCTACGGCGGATCTCGCGAGATTCAGCCGTTGTTTGTCTGCAGTGGATCCGTAGGTCTTTGTTCGTTTGCGCTCATGTGTCTATATGTTGGATCTTTACGATCTATGCTTCTTTTCATCGATGACGGTTGTTGCTCTGGTGCGCTGGTCATGAGGGCCTTAGCACGAAGATTTTACGACTGTCTACTATAATAAGGTTTGCCCGGCTCGGTAAGGGAGGGGTGATGACGATGACGCTTCTTCGGCTAGCTCCAGTGCTTATGCTCGTCGCTATATGGTATATGGACCTGGATGTAATTTTTACTTCTGGTGTTCTTCGTACTACCTGACACTTGATAAATAGATCAGAAGTTTTTTCCATAAAAAAAGAAGGAATACGGCCTGTTGGATTCCATGTATTATGTGAAAGCTGAAGGCGAGGGATTGCAGGGGATTGATCTTGTTGACAACAATGCTAAGGTGACCGACATGATTAGAAAATATGAAAGTACCAAGAAATTGGTACTAACTATGGTGAGGAATAAGGGGCGGTATGCAATTGTTGTGTCTTCATTGAAGAGCAAAAATTCATAGAAATGCAGGGCTAATTCTGTTAGATTTGAAGGATGCTTTTCACAGGGGTTATTTTTGTTGTAAATGAAATAGGAATGCTACATAAAACATATGATGAGTTTGCTCCCAACAGAGTGTCCTCTATGAGTCACTTTGGATGTATCACGCAAGCCCTAAAGAGTCTAATTTTGAGTTTGTGGCTAGAAATGATAGTGAGAAGGTCATGCCTGGAAAAGAGTAGGATGAGCAGGACATTGCTTACTAGTTTCGGAGGAAAGTGTGCACTGTCAGAACTAACACACACAAAGCTGATGAAAAATCTTTGTCGGAAGAACAAGATAGGAAGAGGATGAAGAGTCATCTGATGATAGATTGAGTGATAGTTTCTACTATATACGAAGGTTTGACCCAATACGTGCAGAGAATATGAGACTGAAAGAGGATGAAGAGTGGAAGAAAATATTTGCAGATATCAGGAGGAAGAGGAATGACCCAACACATTCAGAGGATATGAGAAAGGAAGATGATGATGAATTGACCAACACAATTGTAGAGATGAAGAGGAATGACTCATTTTTGCACATGGAGGGCGAAATAGATGTGGACGATATCTATGACACTTAGTCATATGGTCAAGAAATTTCTATTGAAGAGCTTGTCAAGAAGAAAGCAAAGAGGCAGAGCCCAACAATGAGATCATACTCTTAGTTAGAAATGAAGTTTGTCAGACCAGTCTCCTTCTGATTATGAGGAGGAGCTAGGTTCTATTAAATATGAAGATGGTGATGGAAATGAGCCCTTATCATTTGTATTGCCTAAAAGAAGAAAGGGCAAAGCAACAGAAATGAAAGAGAGGGTTTGGTATGATGAGGAAAAGGAAAATGCAGAGCAACAATTCATGTTGAAGCTCTATTTCAGAGATGGCTATCAGTTCAGAGAGGCACTATCTAAAATGCACATTGTGCAGAGTAGGAATTCCCATTATCATAGGAACTGCAGACACATCGTAATGGTAGACTATAATGGGAACGATAAATTTGGTTGTCCTTGTTATATTATAGCCTCTAAGTTAAAGCTAGAGAGCGCAGTTTGCATCAAGAAAATGCATTTGGAGCACACATGTCCCACTGAGCTTGAGGGTAGTAGGGTCAACGCAAAGTGGTTTAGCAAAGTTTATATGGACAAAGTTAGATCAAACCCCAATACAGACATCACTTCTTTAATTGACAAACCAAAGAAAGACTTTAGGGTGGATATGGCCAAGATGGTAACATGCACAGTAAAGAACAAAGCCAGGGAGATGGTGCTAGGTGATCACAAGAAGCGAGACCACATGATTAGAGATTATCTTTAGACTATGACTGATAAAAATCCTGGATCCACATGTATTGTCTCCACTGGCACAGGTCAACGTAAGAAGAGAGGAGAGCCCATCAATACAGCAATATAGGGATTTTCTAAATGGATGTAAGCCATTCCTAGGCATGGACGATTGCTTCATAAAAAACGAAAACATGAGCTCAAATATTTGTAGCAACTGGAAGATATGGCAACAACAACATTTATCTAATTGCATTTAACATTGTTGCTAAAGAGGATACCCCGAGTTGGCTATGGTTTCTAGAACAACCCATATATGCTCTTGGTGGAGAACATGGGAAGTTTGTATGCCAAACAAGTAGAAAGTATGTTTATGTAGTCAATAGGGTAAGTTTGTACTTTTGTTATTACTATAGTGATTTAGCCATTGTGCCACATTCATAGATAATTAGTGATGAGTGGTATTTTTGCATTCATTCCACCATTGTTTAAAAACCGGATAATCCCGAATTTTCGAGCAAATAACTACCGACTAATGAATGCAAGAAATTATGAAATCACTTTTTAAATGTGTTTCTGTGAAAAATGAACCATATGAGAGAAGGAAATCATATTATACATGGAAATGCAAAAGTGTGGGAACTAAGACAAGTCAACTGGAGGCGCACAAGAGGCAACAGAATGTTTGGTGGCGTCGAGTACAACCACAACCGCTCGTACCAGCCGCAAGGAACACCGTACATCTATGTAATCATGCTTTTATGAAGGGTACCAGACCTAATGCGCAAGGGGGGTGACGAAAAACCACCAGAACATCACCGTACCAGGAATCATTCACAAACCCTAGCCGCTGTCATTTCTCATCTCCATCTCCTTCACCAACATAGCCATCCTCCCCCGAGTTAGCCATACTTGTAATCGGTGCATCACAATCGGAACTTTGTAAGACTATTTATCGATCAGTCATTCGTATTATGTCATCTACAATTTTTTCTCCTTGTGATCCGATCTCTATGTGTGAGTAATTCCTTAAGGCATTGAGTTGAGGCATAGCATTGCAACCCTATGTATTTGTGCACGAGATCGTTGGATGACTTTGCTCGCTTGATGCTATTTGTATGTGTAATTCACAATGAAGTAGCCTTTGTCTTCTTCTTGTTCTAAAATTGGTAATTAAACTTAAATTTTGTAGTTTCCTATTCAACCCCCCTTTAGTTGACTATATCAACCCTTTCACCGTGGTGTAATTAGATTGATGCATATCTATGATGTGCAAGTGCAATTTTGCTTCTCTCCATGATGTTATGATGTCATGATGATGACAATATATCTCTACTATGTATTTTATCACGATTATAATCACACTTTTTTTGCTCACTTGATAACTAAAATAATAAGAGGTGTTGCTCAATTTAAGCTGAATCCAGAGATAATACTGCAAGTGATCAACTGTTACTCACAACATGACCGTCAACTATTATTGTTCATCTACAATAACCATAACTTGTTGATACACAATCAACATCACCACCAACCTAATTTATGAAATGGAAAGTTCAACTGAAAATTAAATAATAATTTAACAAATATAACAATCAATAAATGTGAGAAAAAACTCTGGATAGAGGGCTTTAAAGCTCTACGACACAACTAAATGTTCTACACTTCCAACAACTTACATAGCACTACTAGTTAAAGAATTTTTTACATAACTTGTCACTAACTACTCATCATAAAATTCCTTTATCTTCCTAATCTTTACCCATGGTACCCTCTTTGTCTTTAAAAAAGTCTTCAATAAAAGCCTTTTCTTCTCAACCTTAAGTCTATCCCTATCCCTATCCCTCTTTACCTTGATCCTCATCACTTTGTGGAAAATAGATGCTGCCCCATCCAGAATTTTCTTCCGCTCCAATTCTGCCTTGACCTCAAGCAGAGCATGTTCTGCTTTGCCTTTAGTGCTAGTGGCACCTGCTTCTCATGCACAACTTGTTAAAGTTTAGCTTGCACATTCTTGAGCTCAATCTGTAGCTTTTCTCTCACAAGAAACTGAAACTTTTCTTCACCATGCTCAAGACTATCCCTAACTCTGCCTCCATTCTCACTTTCATACATGTCACATAGTTTGGTCAGTGCTTTCTTAGTGTTTGTGGCCACTGTCCATCAACCCATTTGATAAAATCATAACTTCCTCTTGCCTACAAATTCATAAAAAAATTCATAAAATACAATTGAATTATCAGTAGCCACAATTAATAAATTGATTGCATAAATTCCTACAACCTCATAACAACATTGCCTACTATGAGTTATCAGTGGCCATAATTCATAAAAAGAGCAGAATATGTACAATTGATTACAAAAATACTTGTATTTCCTGTGGCCAAAATCTGACTAAATTTTCTACATTGCCAAAATAATCCAGAACTACTCTAAATTACTACTTACACATAACTAATATCCGAAAAACCTCCTACCAATGCACATCTGAAAAACCTCCTGTCGATGTGACATTCTTCAAAGACTTTGAATTTGGTGGCTATGGCATGGTGATGGCAGCGAGGAGTTACCTTCTCCATCGGTTAGTCCACAAAAGTTGGAGTCATACATTATGTTGGAGCTCTAACAAGTCAGAAAAAGTGATAAATCAAAGGGAATCAAGCTCAAATCCAAAAGGGAAATGCTTGCGTACGACACGCCGGCCGAGTGATTCGGCCGGCCGCACGACACGCATTGGATGAAAACGCGATTCAACTATGCACATGCGTCTGCACCCTCTCCGCCACCCCCCCCGCATCTCAACCTTACCCTCTTCCTTCTTCCACAGCGCTCCGCCTCACCTCCTCTGCCATAGCCCCAGCGAGCACTCCTCCCCTCTCACATCACATGCAACTCCTCCATGGTGTGCTGCTCGCATGCGTCGTCACCCTGAGAGTCTCAAGGTTTCTTCCACGCTGCTACAATAGGGAGCCAAGCCTGCGAGCTCAGAGGCCATGGCGGCCATGGCTTATGAGCTTGGGGTGGACGGTGACTGGGGGCGACTACGAGATGCTATGTCCGACACTATTGCTTTTTTGCTACGGGGAGCAATCTCACCGAAGCAGCGAGCACCCAGAGACACCACCAGTGTTGCAACCTGCGTTTGAGGAAGCTACTACCGGCGCAGCAAAAGCTTCAACCAGCGGGGTGCTACCTCTTGAGCATGTGTTGGTTTCCCTTGAAGAGGAAAGGGTGATGCAGCAAAGTAGCGTAAGTATTTCCCTCAGTTTTTGAGAACCAAGGTATCAATCCAGTAGGAGACTACACGCAAATCGCCTAGAACCTGCACAAACAATCAAGAACCTTGCAACCAACACGATAAAGGGGTTGTCAATCCCTTCACGGCCACTTGCAAAAGTGAGATCTAATAAAGATAATAAGATAAATATTTTTGGTATTTTTATTGTATAGATTGGAAAGTAAAGATTGCAAAATAAACGGCGACAGAAATTGGCAAGTTGATGATAAACTAATATGATGTAAAATAGACCCGGGGGCCATAGGTTTCACTAGTGGCTTCTCTCAAGATAGCATATATTACGGTGGGTGAACAAATTACTGCCGAGCAATTGATAGAAAAGCACATAGTTATGAGAAAATCTAGGCATGATCATGAACATAGGCATCATGTCCGTGTCAAGTAGACCGAAACGATTCTGCATCTACTCCTATTACTCCACACATCGACCGCTATCCAGCATGTATCTAGAGTATTAAGTTCATAAGAACAGAGTAACACATTAAGCAAGATGACATGATGTAGAGGGATAAACTCAAGCAATATGATATAAACCCCATCTTTTTATCCTCGATGGCAACAATACAATCGTGCCTTGCTGCCCTAACATCATCAGGGAAAGGACACCGCAAGATTGAACCCAAAGTTAAGCACTTCTCCCATTGCAAGAAAGATCAATCTAGTAGGCCAAACTAAACCTATAATTCGAAGAGACTTGCAAAGATATCAAATCATGCATATAAGAATTCAGAGAAGAATAAAATATTGTTCATAGATAATCTTGATCATAAACCCACAATTCATCGGATCTCCGCAAACACACCGCAAAAAGGTATTACATCAAATAGATCTCCAAGAACATCGAGGAGAACTTTGTATTGAGAACCAAAGAGAGAGAAGAAGCCATCTAGCTAATAACTATGGACCCGAAGGTCTGTGGTAAACTACTAACACATCATCGGAGAGGCTATGGTGTTGATGTAGAAGCCCTCTGTGATCGAATCCCCCTCCGTGATCGCCGAAAAAGCCCTAAGATGGGATCTCACGGATACGAGAAGGTTGCGGCGGTGGAAAAGTGGTTTCGTGGCTCCCCTGGATGTTTTCGGGGTATAAGAGTATATATAGGCGAAAGAAGTAGGTCGGTGGAGCTACGAGGGACCCACTGTTGGGGAACGCAACAATTTCTACGCACACGCAAGATCTATCATGGTGATGCATAGCAACGAGAGGGGAGAGTGTAGTCCACGTACCCTCGTAATCCGTAAGTGGAAGCGTTATGACAATGCGGTTGATGTAGTCGTACGTCTTCACGATCCGACCGATCCTAGTACTGAAAGTACGGCACCTCCGCGATCTGCACACGTTCAGCTCGGTGACGTCCCACGAACTCTCGATCCAGCTGAGTGTCGAGGGACAGCTTCGTCAGCACGACGACGTGATGACGGTGATGATGAAGCTACCGGCTCTGGGCTTCGCCTAAGCACTACGACGATATGACCGAGGTCGATTATCTTTGGAGGGGCACGCTGCAGCTAAGACAATGATCAACTTGTGTGTCTATGGGGTGCCTCCCCTTATATAAAAGTGGAGGAGGGGGGGGCGGCCCTCTCTATGGCGCGCCCTAGGGGAGTCCTACTTCCACCGGGAGTAGGATTCCCCCCTTCCAAGTAGGAGTAGGAGAGGAAGGAAGGAAGGGAGAGGGAGGAAGGAAAGGGGGGCCGACCCCCCTCCCAATTCAGACTGGGCTTGGGGGGGGGGGGGGTGGGCGTGAAGGAAATATGCCCTAGAGGCAATAATAAAGTTATTATTTATTTCCTTATTTCATGATATATGTTTATTATTCATGCTAGAATTGTATTAACCGGAAACATAATACATGTGTGAATACATAGACAAACAGAGTGTCACTAGTATGCCTCTACTTGACTAGCTCGTTAATCAAAGATGGTTATGTTTCCTAGCCATAGACATGAGTTGTCATTTGATTAACGGGGTCACATCATTAGGAGACTGATGTGATTGACTTGACCCATTCCGTTAGCTTAGCACTTGATCGTTTAGTATATTGCTATTGCTTTCTTCATGACTTATACATGTTCCTATGACTATGAGATTATGCAACTCCCGTTTACCGGAGGAACACTTTGTGTGCTACCAAACGTCACAAGCGTAAGCTGGGTGATTATAAAGGAGCTCTCTGGTGTCTCCAAAGGTACATGTTGGGTTGGCGTATTTCGAGATTAGGATTTGTCACTCCGATTGTCGGAGAGGTATCTCTGGGCCCTCCCGGTAATGCACATCACTTAAGCCTTGCAAGAAATGCAACTAATGAGTTAGTTGCGAGATGATGTATTACGTAACGAGTAAAGAGACTTACCGGTAACGAGATTGAACTAGGTATTGAGATACCGACGATCGAATCTCGGGCAAGTAACATATCGATGACAAAGGGAACATCGTATGTTGTTATGCGGTTTGACCGATAAAGATCTTCGTAGAATATGTGGGAGCCAATATGAGCATCCAGGTTCCGCTATTGGTTATTGACGGAGGCGTGTCTCGGTCATGTCTACATTGTTCTTGAACCCGCAGGTCCGCACGCAAGGTTTCGGCGGTTATATTACGAGTTTATGAGTTTTGATGTACCGAAGGAGTTAGTCCCGGATGAGATCGGGGACATGACGAGGAGTCTCGAAATGGTCGAGGCGTAAAGATCGATATATTGGACGACTATATTGGAGTTCGGAAGGTTCGAGTGATTGGGTATTTTTAAGTAGTACGGAGAGTTACGGGAATTAGTCGGGAGTATATGGGCCTTATTGGGCCATACAGGAATAGAGGAGAGAGGCCAAAGGAAGGAGGCCTCGCCCCCTCTGGTCGAATTGGACAAGGGCGCTGTCGTGGTTCTAAGTCGACGAGTAGAATGGGGGTAGGTATGGAGAGGCAAGATCCTAGCTATGGAGTAGTTGTATCGCAAAGGGATTTCTGAGTTCAGGCCCTTCTCGGAGGAAGTAACAGCCCTCGTCTCGGAGCCACGAGGCGGTCATTGGATTATCTGCGTATGTGTTCTGAAGTGCGAACCCTTCTACCCGTGGAGGGGGTGGCTTATATAAATGCGCGGGACCCCAGCCAGCCCACGATGAGGGTTTAAGATGCGTTAAGGCTAGGCGTTCTTGGTAGCGCCTTACATAAAGTGTCATTAAGGTCATAAAGACTATTTAACTACTGACCGTTTGGACACGAGTGGCTCTTGGACTCTTGGTGGTCGAGTGGGTCTTCATAGTCGAGTGTCTTTGAATCTGTCGAGTGGGAGCCTACCGGTCATTGGAAGGCAACTTCTCTTGTGAGTGTCCTTGTGGAAGGTACCTTTGGGCAGGTCTATGACCCTACCCAGTACATGACTTCATCATTAGCCCCGAATGGATCGAGGTTTGAGTGAGGAAGGAGTTGATAATCTTTCCGACCTGTTCTTCGTGTTGTGAGTCGTCTTACTCTGGATCAACGACCTTTTGGTGATGGCATCAACCTTTCTTTGGTCGCCTTGATCCATTCTTCACGTTTGTCGAGTGAGCTTTGTGAACACGAGGATTTCGGCGGCGGATCGAGGAAATCTGTTATCCGACGAGTTGCTCTGCGGTTAGCGATTTCGCGAGATCGAATTTTGGGAAGCCTTGCGAAGCGAAACCGCGGCACTCGGATGGGATAAAACGATGGCGCCTCGATCCTCGCACCGCTTTTTCGCCACGTATCGTCGCGCGCTATTCTTGGGATCATGGCGGGATTGCTGGGCCTACCGGTCAGCCACTCGAGCGACCCCATATAAAGGCGTTGGACCGGGCATTTTGAGCAGTCGCCCTCAGATTTCTCCTTTCTCCGCCTCCAAAACTTTCTCGCCACGCTCTCCGTCCATGGCCGCAACTTAGTACCTTTCTGCTTGGCGACCATGGTGAAGGACAAGACTGCCATACTGGAGCAGGTGAAGAAGGCGGCGAAGGCCAAGGAGAGCGCCCGGTCAGGCGGTTCTCTTCAGGTCCAAGCTGCCGCAGGCTGGGTCAAGGAGGCTGGATCCGGTCGACCATCACCGAAAAAGATCTCACCGATCCGCCAGCGAAGAACTGATCCCCATGGGTCGGCGAGGCTTCAAGACGCGGAGTGGCAACCGCAGCCTGAAGAGGGTGAGTGCATCCTCCAGCCACCACGTAGATAGGGGTTTTCTGCCGCCAAATCCTTTTTTCCGGGGTTTCGAACTTTTTGGGCGCAACTCCACCATTTCCTCAAACTCCATTGTGTATCTTGCTGCTTCGTTTAGCTCTGCGAAATTTCTTGGGTTGTCGACCGCATTGGGGTCTTTTCAAGCACATATTCACTGTCGCTCTCGGGACGGTGAAGAAAGCGAGCCGAATGACGAGAGGACTCAAGTAATCAAATGTGTGGGGACTCGGAGTCGGATGAGGGGAAGAGCGCCTTTCGGCTAAGACTCTCCCGACTCGGTTAGAGGGTGGCGATCGACCTGGTTTTATTGCCAAGACCAGCCGGCGTCGGGCAATCATTGGGCTCCCTCCTTTCTCCATGAGTCGAGTGAACAAGCCATCTTCCGGAAGGTGTTGCGGAGGAGAAGGCCCAAGTAAAGCCGATGGGCGTGTAGTCCAGCTTATTAGCGAAGGGGTGACCGGCATGGATCTCTGGAGGTTTTTCTCCGGCAGGCGTATTCAGCCACTCCAATACCGAGGTCATCCGATGTGGATGTACTCGATGCGGATGATACCACTCGGGTCCATCGGAGGAGGTTGATGCGCCATCTTTGGAGAAGTGGATGACTGCCATCACGGAAATAAAGACAACCCTCGCGGAGCTGGGAGGATTCCACCACTCGACCGAGTTACCAACGGAGACAAGGTATCACTACTTATCTCCATTGTGATTCTGCTGCATTCATTCTGTTTTGATGTCAATTTAAATCGATTGACTTTCACCTTGTTTTGTTGTCTTCTAGATCACCACTGAGATGTACTCGATGCCCAGCGGGCGCAGGAAGCAGCGAAGAAGAAGAAGGAAGTGGAGGTGAGAGTCCGGAGGAATGGGAGTCAACGGCGAAGAGGATGAGGAGGATGATGGCTCGATGATGAGGAGGAGGAGGAAGAAGAGGAGGAAGGCGTCGACCCTCCTCGCTCGGAGGAAGGTCAAGTCAGCATACGACCGGCGGCGAGCGTGATAAAGCTGTTGTGCCCATCGGTCGGTCGACGAAGCGACCTAGGACAACTTCTCCCACGCCGGTGAGAAGCCGCCGAAGCAACCTCGGCGATGAGGGTTTAAAGATGCGTTAAGGCTAGGCGTTCTTGGTAGCATGCCTTACATAAAGTGTCATTAAGGTCATAAAGACTATTTAACTACAGACCGTTTGGACACGAGTGGCTCTTGGACTCTTGGTGGTGAGTGGGTCTTCATAGTCAGTGTCTTTGAATCTGTCGAGTGGGAGCCTACGGTCATTGGAAGGCTGCTTCTCTTGTGAGTGTCCTTGTGGAAGGTACCTTTGGGCAGGTCTATGACCCTACCCGGTACATGACTTCATCATTAGCCCCGAATGGATCGAGGTTTGAGTGAGGAAGGAGTTGATAATCTTTCCGACCTGTTCTTCGTGTTGTGAGTCGTCTTACTCTGGATCAACGACCTTTTGGTGATGGCATCAACCTTTCTTTCGATCGCCTTGATCCATTCTTCACGTTTGTCGAGTGAGCTTTGTGAACTGAGGATTTCGGCGGCGGATCGAGGAAATCTGTTATCGACGAGTTGCTCTGCGGTTAGCAGATTTCGCGGGATCGAATTTTGGGAAGCGAAGCGAAGAGAAAACGCGGCACTTTCGGATGGGATAAAGGCGATGGCGCCTCGATCCTCGCGCCGCCTTTTACGCACGTATCGTCGCGCGCTATTCTTGCGGGATCATGGCGGGATTACTGGGCCTACGGTCAGCCACTCGAGCGACCCCATATAAGGCGTTGGACGGGCATTTTGAGCAGTCGCCCTCAGATTTCTCCTTTCTCCGCCTCCAAAACTTTCTCGCCACGCTCTCCGTCCATGCGCCGCAGCTTAGTACCTTTCTGCTTGGCGACCATGGTGAAGGACAAGACGCCATACTGGAGCAGGTGAAGAAGGCGGCGGCGAAGGCCAAGGGAAGCGCCCGGTCAGGCGGTTCCTCTTCAGCGGTCCAAGCTGCCGCGAGGCTGGGTCAAGGAGGCTGGATCCGGTCGACCATCACCGAAAAAGATCTCACCGATCGTAGCGAAGAACTGATCCCCATGGGTGGCGAGGCTTAAGACGCGGAGTAGCAACCGCAGCTGAAGAGGGTGAGTGCGTCCTCCTGGCCACCACGTAGATAGGGGTTTTCTGCCGCCAAATCCTTTTTCGGGGTTTTGAACTTTTTGGGCGCAACTCCACCATTTCCTCAAACTCCATTGTGTATCTTGCTGCTTCGTTTAGCTCTGCGAAATTTCTTGGGTTGTCGACCGCATTGGGGTCTTTTCAAGCACATATTCACTGTCGCTCTCGGGCGGTGAAGAAAGCGAGCCCGAATAGCGAGAGGACTCAAGTAATCAAATGTGTGGGGACTCGGAGTCGGATGAGGGGAAGAGCGCCTTTCAGCTATGACTCTCCCGACTCGGTTAGAGGTGGCGATCGACCTGGTTTTATTGCCAAGACCAGCCGGCGTCGGGCGGTCATTGGGCTCCCTCCTTTCTCCATGGTCAGTGAACAAGCCATCTTCCGGAAGGTGTTGCGGAGGAGAAGGCCCAAGTAAAGCCGATGGGCGTGTAGTCCAGCTTATTAGCGAAGGGGTGACCGGCATGGATCTCTGGAGGTTTTTCTCCGGGCGTATTCAGCCACTCCAATACCGAGGTCATCCGATGTGGATGTACTCGATGCGGATGATACCACTCGGGTCCATCCGGAGGAGGTTGATGGCGCCATCTTTGGAGAAGTGGATGACTGCCATCACGAAATAAAGACAACCCTCGCGGAGCTGGGAGGATTCCACCACTCGACCGAGTTACCAACGGACAAGGTATCACTACTTATCTCCATTGTGATTCTGCTGCATTCATTACTGTTTTGATGTCAATTTAAATCATTGACTTTCACCTTGTTTTGTTGTCTTCTAGGTCACCCGAGATGTACTCGATGCCCAGCAGGCGAGGAAGCAACCGAAGAAGAAGAAGGAAGTGGAGGTGAGAGTCCGGAGGAATGGGAGTCAACGGCGAAGAGGATGAGGAGGATGATGGCTCGATGATGAGGAGGAGGAGGAAGAAGAGGAGGAAGGCGTCGACCCTCCTCGCTCGGAGGAAGGTCAAGTCGGCCGCCGACCCGGTGGCGGAGGCGTGATAAAGCTGTTGTGCCCATCGGTCGGTCGGCGAAGCGACCTAGGACAACTTCTCCACGCCGGTGAGAAGCCGCGAAGCAACCTCGGCGGCGTCGTCGAAGCCGTGAAGGCCCTGCCCAAGATGCGAATGGTCATCCCCACCATCTCCGGGTAACCAACAGAACCTTGTATTTCCTTTTCAACATGAGTGAACTTTTAGTCGACTTGATGGTGATCAGCCGACTCTTGAAATCTCTGACACCGCTACCTCGAGACTTCAGCCAAGCACGATGATCAGGAAATGGAGGATCGGCCACTTCAATCTTGGTAAGATCTCGAGATTTCACTTTTAGCCATTGGAGCTTTTTAGTCGATTGGGCTTCCATGTTTATACGGATCTCTCTTGTAGTTCCGCCTCCGTCATTGATCTTCCGATGATGACGAGAGCGCCATTGAGGAAGAGGAGGAACAAGAAAGTGCTGCTGGCAAGGCTGCTCAACTCATGGCGACTCTGAGATGTTGATTTCGAGGAGGCAACCCCCTCGGACTTCTGTATCTTTATTTGTACGGCTGACAAGTGCCCGACCCACTTAGTCATTGCTGATCCACCATCTCTCTTTGCTACACACCACGTCCCGGAAGACCAAGTAAGTGCTGCTAAGGAGGCCATCGCATGAGCAGGGATCATGATGGAGCGGTGAAAGCGGCTCGAGAGGCAAGTCGGTGACCTATGATGCTAGTTCAGCTCTCGAGCAATGTCCAAGTAAGTCGATCGTCGCTTGCTTTGTTAGGATATACTATCTGTACATTTCCATTTGGGTGTGTGTGTCGTTGAACTTTTGTGGGGGCTGCGCTGAGTGCACCCTGCCCAGGTGTAAGTCCCGAGACTATGGTCATTGCGTGCGATCGGCTATAGTCTTTATGCTGTGATCTTCTTCACTCGACTTGGGCGGACCAAGTCGAATGGGCTGAAAAAGCGGTGGGGGCACGCTAAGTGCACCCAGGTGTAATCCCGAGACTATGGTCATTGCGTGCGATTGACTATAGTCTAAGAACTATTTTTTTCTGCGGTGACCGGCGACAATTAGCCATGTTTTTAGAATCATAGCCTTTTGCCTCTTTTGGTGTTGATCGAACCAAATTGGTAAACCAGTGGGGAACACGCTGAGTGCACCCGCTGAGTGTAATCCCGAGACTCTTGTGGAATGTTTTATTCGACCGTAGTCTTAGAAATGCTACTATTTTCCTTAGTCACTTGGAAGTGATCTGTCTTTGATGTCTTTCGTTGGTTGACTCTTTGTAGAAATCTTGCGAGCTTGTGGCTCGCTATCTTGAGATTAGAGAAAAAGCAGATTCAGCTCAACCTCGATTTGAAGCTTGCTCGGGAGAATTTGCGAAGGCACAGGATGAAGCAAAAGGTATGGCTGGTGAGAATTTTTGACGATTGCCTCTGTTTTCTGCTCATTCTCAACTCTGTTCTCATTGTTGCTTCTGAGATAAAGCTGGAAGAGACTTTGAAGAAGAAGGACCTTGACCTTGCGAGAGCCTGAGAAGGCGGCTTTGGAGAAAACAAAGCTCGTTGAAGAAAACTTGCCTCGGTCGACAAACTTGAAGATGAAAATGCCAAGCTGAAAGCCTCTCTTGTGTGACTAACAAGGAAGTCGGTCGGTGAAGAAGCGACAAGAATGTTACATCGACAAGGTTGGCCAGTGGTGGGGAAGCGAAAGCGACACGGAGATTTATCTTGGAAGGTTAGCCAAGAAGCTGTTTCTCATGCTTGAAGGTAATCTCTTTTATCCAACTGTCTTGCTCTCACGGCTCATCATATGATCTTCATTTTGAATCTGAGTTGTGTTTTCAGAATTCTGCCAAAACTTTGAAGAAGAAACCGGTCAGTGGAAACCAGTTTGGACCCCATCAACTCTCTGTGAAGGGCCGAAGCTGCTATGAATGTGCTCCATTTGGAGTCTCGTGTTGCTAAGCGCGGTGGATTATCTTCTTTCATTGAAAGTTGCGATTGTCGCGGATCGACTCGACTCTCGGCGAGCAGACTCTCGAATGATCTTGAATCTTTGATGACTCGGTGAATGAGATTCCAAGTCGAGTGCAAGAATGGAAGAAGTCATCTGCGGTGTGGTGCTGATGTTGCTCTATCTCGGTTCGTGTCCCTTTGCAAAGAAGCGCAAGAGGACAAGCTGGTGTCTCTCAAGGTTGCCAATACCGGAAGCACGACTTGGATCTTTCATGGAGACTTTCATCGCTGCTGCTACCCGTATTGCCGCGGAATCGACCTCGACCAGTTTGTTGCACCTTCGGTCCTCCGCGGGAGGTAAAAACTTCTAAGTCCCACTTTAAATTTGCCTCGGAATGCGAGTGGTTTACGTAACCGATAAACTTTAACGGGCTTAACGCTGAGCACCTTTGGATCCGTGGGGCGTTTATCGAACTTGATTTTCCTTTAACATGCTTTGCTTGCCTTGAGAGAACTTTATTCTTCATTTGGAAGATATTCGTTGAAATTCAATCGACTTGAGCTTCATCTATCCTGCGGTAGAGATGGAACCTGACTGCGGCCCGACCTTGTCGTCTTCTGATTGGGACGGACTGCACGTTGTACTTGTGGCGAAGCTCGAAGGAGGAGGTAACGATCGACCTGTACCTCGTCGTCCTTGCGGATTAGGATGGACCATACGTTGTACTTGTGGCGAAGCTCGAAGGAGGAGGTAGCGATCGACCTGCACCTCGTCGTCCTTGCGGATTAGGATGGACCGCCACGTTGTACTTGTGGCGAAGCTCGAAGGAGAAGGTAGCGATCGACCTGCACCTCATCGTCCTTGTGGATTGGGATGGACCGCACGTTGTACTTGTGGCGAAGCTCCGAAGGAGAAGGTAGCAGTCGACCTGCACCTCATCGTCCTTGCAGATTGGGATGGACCGCACATTGTACTTGTGGCGAAGCTCCGAAGGAGAAGGTAGCAGTCGACCTGCACCTCATCGTCCTTGCAGATTGGGATGAATTCCTTACTTAGGCGAGTACTGTGCTGCAGCTAAGCCCCCGAGTGGGAGGTTTGCTCTCCACTCGGTAGGATTTTTATTACTTAGGCGAGCACTGGGCTGCAGCTAAGCCCCAGTGAGAGGTTTGCTCTCCACTCGGTAGGATTTCTATTACTTGGCGAGCTTGGGCTGCAGCTAAGCCTCCAAGTGGGAGGTTTTGCCACTCGGTGGGATTTTTATTACTTAGGCGAGCACTGGGCTGCAGCTAAGCCCCAGTGGGAGGTTTGCTCTCCACTCGGTGGGATTTCTATTACTTAGGCGAGCACTGGGCTGCAGCTAAGCCTCCAGTGGGAGGTTTGCTCTCCACTCGGTGGGATTTTTATTACTTAGGCGAGCTTTGGGTTGCAGCTAAGCCCCCAGTGGGAGGTTGCTCTCCACTCGGTGGGATTTCTATTACTTAGGCGAGCAGGGCTGCAGCTAAGCCTCCAGTGGGAGGTTGCTCTCCACTCGGTGGGATTTTATCACTTTGGATGTTTGGCGAATCCTTGGGCTGTTATAAGCCCCCGGCGGGAGGCTGGCTCACCACTCGGCGGGGTTTGAATACTTGGCGAGTGCTTGGACTGCAGCTAAGCCTCCGGTGGGAGGCTGGCTCGCCACTCGGTGGGATTTTGGATACTTAGGCGAGTGCTTGGACTGCAGCTAAGCCTCAGGTGGGAGGCTGGCTCGCCACTCGGTGGGATTTTGGATACTTAGGCGAGTGCTTGGACTGCAGCTAAGCCTCCGGTGGGAGGCTGGCTCGCCACTCGGTGGGATTTTGGATATTTAGGCGAGTGCTTGGACTGCAGCTAAGCCTCAGGTGGGAGGCTGGCTCGCCACTCGGTAGGATTTTGGATACTTAGGCGAGTGCTTGGACTGCAGCTAAGCCTCCAGTGGGAGGCTGGCTCACCACTCGGTGGGATTTTGAATACTTAGGCGAGCGGATTCGCAGCTAAGCCCCAGTGAGAGGCTGGCTCGCTTTTCGGAAAGGATTTTACAAACTTAGGCGAATCGGATTCGCAGCTAAGCCACCTTGGGAAATTCAACAAAAGCAATATCAATCCTTTGAGAAAATTATAACATTCTTGTCTTAGATAAACAAACTACAAAAGTACTTTTATTACATCTCAACGAGTGAGTTTTAAGTGTAAAAGGCGGAGCAGCTCCGCGTTCAAGCTCGAGGCTCGTCGATCTGGCGATCAACGTTGTAGAGATGATATGCTCCGTTGTGGAGGACTCTCGTGACGATGAAGGACCTTCCCAAGTGGGAGCAAGCTTGTGTGGTTTCTGTTGATCCACTCGGAGGACCAAATCTCCCTCTTGGAAGGCTCGACTCTTCACATTTACGGCATGGAATCGGCGCAAGTCTTTGCGATAGATAGTCGGCGGATCAAGGCCATCTCTCTCTCCTCTTCCAAGAGGTCATTGCATCTTGCGGGCTTGTTCGCTTCCTCTTGAGTATAGCTCGACTCGGCGCATTGTGAAGCAGGTCACTCGGCGAACTGCTTCAGCTCCATAGACCGGGAAGAATGGAGTTCTCCCGATCGACCGATTAGGAGTGGTCCTCAATCCCGGAGAGGCTGATGGAAGTTAAATCGACCCAAGCTCTGCTGCGTGTTTGAGATCACGCATCGGCCGAGTTTCAGCCCTTTGAGAATGAGGCCGTTTGCATGTTACGCTTGTCCATTCGGTGAGGATGAGCCCTTTGAAGCATAGTCGACCAGCGTGCCTTGAGAAGCGCGAAGGCTTTGAACTTGTCATTATCGAAGTTTGACCCATTGTCGATGATGATGCTATCACGGAACTCCATATCTGAATATCAACTCTCGATGAAGCGATAGCGGTGCATGCATCGAGGTTCTTGATGGGCTTGGCCCGATCCACTTGGTGAACTTGTCATTGCTACTAGCAAATGAGTGAAGCCGCTTACGCCGGTTCTCAAAGGTCCAATCATGTCAATCCCCAAACAGTGAAGGGCCAAGCAGGTGGAATGGTCTTCAAGGCTGAGGCTGGCTTGTGCGACATGTTGGAATAAATGACATCCTTCACACTTGTCGACTATTTCTTTTGCCATTTCATTTGCTTTTCGGCGGTAAAATTCCGCTCGGTATGCTTTAGCCACAATGGTCAGAAGGGCGCATGATGCCACAGGTCCCAGTGGATATCCTCAAGAATTATCGACCTTCTTCTGGCGTGATACACTTCTGGCCGACTCCAGTCGCGCTTTCTCTGTACAATTGTCCCTTGATTATTGTAAAGGCCTTGGATCGACAGACGATCTGTCGAGCCTCTTCTTCATTCTCTGGGAGCTCTTTCCTAAGGATATATGCGATGTCGACCTTTGTCGATCGGGAGTGATGACCACAACTTCCATAATTAGGTCGACCACGGCTGGGACCTCAACTTCAGTCGGATCATTGGCACTCTTTTGCTGCGGGGCTTCTTCTGTGAAAGGATCCTCCTGCACTAATGGAGCATGAATGTGTTCTAAAAATACATCACTGGGAATGGCTTCCCTCTTGGACCCTATCTTCGCCAAATCATCCATGACTTGATTTTTCGATCGGGGTATATGATGAAGCTCTAACCCCTCAATTTCTTCTCGACTTTCTCCTTTGCATTACAATAACTTGTCATAGCTGGGCTTCTAACATCCCTCCTTCATCACTTGATTAACAACCAGATCTGAGTCGCCATAAACCATAAAGCGCGGACGCCGAAGATGAAATGGCCATCGCAACCCATACGAGTGCTTCATATTACTGCTTCGTTGTTGGAAGAATCAAAGTGAATCTGGAGAACATACTTGAGCCTATCTCCTCGGAAACCAATACAACCCCTGCACGAGAACCGTTCAACATCTTGGAACCATCGAAAAACATAGTCCGGTGTTCGAGTGAACTTGGTCGGAAGCTGCTATTCGATCCACTCGGTGAGAAATCTGCTATTGCTTGGGACTTGATGGCTTTCTTTGCCTCGAATTTGATATCAAGGGAAGGAGTTCAATCGCCCATTTGCCACTCGACCAGTTGCATCTCTATTATGAAGAATTTCCGACAAAGGCGTCGTGGCGGCTGTAATGGAATGATCGGAGAAATAATGAGCAACCTTCTTCGTGGTCATATAGATCCCATAAACAAGCTTACGATAGTGAGGTATCTTTGCTTTGTGAGGTCGATGCTTGAAAGATAATAAACTGGGCGTTGAACTTTGAAGGCTTTTCCTTCTTCTTCCGCTTTCGACCGTAAATGCAGTCTTGGCGACTTGTCCGATGGCTGCAATGTAAAGCAGCAAAGGCTCCTTCTGATTGGAGCAGCAAGCACCGGCTGGGTGGAAGCGAGCTTTGAGCTCTACAAGCGCTGCATCGACTTCTAGAGTCCACTCGAACTTGTCGACTTCTTCATCAATCGATGCAGAGGCAATTCCTTTTCACGAGGCGAGCGATGAATCGACTTAAGCGGCCAAGCATCCGATAAGTTTACGGACGCCGTGCACTGCCACGCAGGCGCTTCATTGAGATATGGTGCCAACCTTTTACAGGTTAGCATCGATTCCTCGCTCGAAATGAGAAAACCGAGTAACTTTCCACGGGGACTCTGAATGTACACTTTGATGGGTTAAGCGATATCATACCTCCTGAGATTGAAAATGTTTTAGCAAGGTCGGTCAACAGGTCGGAACCCTTCGTGACTTGACCACTATATCATCCATGTATGCTTCCACATTCCGGTGATTTGGTGAGCAAACACTTACGAATCATCCTCATGAATGTGGATCCGGCATTCTTGAGACCGAATGGCATGGTGACATAACGAAGCACCGAATGGAGTGATGAGCGCTGTTTTAATCTCATCGGGTCCATCTGAGACGGATCTGATGGTACCGGAATAGGCGTCTAAAAAGACAACCTCTCGCATCCGCAGTTGAGTCGACTATTTGGTCGATCACGAGGAAGAGGAAATGATCTTCGGGCAGGCCGGTTGATATGCTTGAAATAGATGCACATGCAGCGACTTGTCTTTCTTGGGGACCATGACAACGTTGGCGAGCCACTCGGAGTGGTAGATCTCTCGGATGAACTCTGCTGCTAAGAGCGAGCCACCTCCTCGCCAATGGCCTTTCTCTTACGGGCGGCGGACCGCTGAAGATACTCTTTAACTGGTTTGAATTTTGGGTCGACTCGTGGCGATGCTCAGCCAGCCCACAGGAACACCGGCATGTCGGTGAGCTTCCATGCAAAGATGTCCAGTTCTCACGGAGGAACTGGATGGCGCTTCTTCCTATTTTGAGTCGAGTGTTGTTGAGATGTTGGTGAACAGCGTCGGGATCGGTCGGGTGAATGTGAACCTGTTTACGTCTCGCCCGATCATTGGAATCTGACTCCGTGGCGGGCTTCTTAGCTCGCAACAAATCACTCGGATCTGCAGTTTTCGATACTCTTGTAGCTCTACCACCGCATAGCGAGCATCGGCGATCTTAGAGCCTTTCGGAAGCACTCTTACGCCTTCTTCCGATTGCCGTGGCGGTGATCACGCCCTTGGGACCAGGCATCTTGATTTAAGATACCGTAACATGGTGGGCCATGAAAGCGTGCATAAGCTGGTCTCCCTAGAATAGCGTGATAAGCGCTCTGGAAATCCACGACCTCAAAGGTCAACTTTTCTTTCCGGAAATGCTTTGAATCACCAAAAACTACATCAAAAGCAATTTGGCGAGTGACTCGGCCTTCTTTCGGGAATGACTCCGTGGAAGCTCATATTCTTGGTCTTGAGTGCGGACATCGGAATGCCCATCCCTTTCAAGCGTCTCGGCGTATAATATATTCAAACCACTACCACCATCCATCGGGACTTTGGTCGATCGAGTGCCTTCGACAAGCTGGGTCGACCACCAATGCTTGCCTCCCGGGGTGGCAATGTCGTCGGGTGATCGGGTGGTCGAATGTGATGGCGATGCAGGACCATTTCAGATAATTGGGAGTCGCGGAGCAACCAAGTTTACTTCGATTGATAACCTTCAATCGACTTTTGCTTTCGGCGTCGGCAAAAATCATCGAGGTGGAATTGACACAGGGATATCCACCATCAACATCATCTCTATCCTCAACTTTATGCATCTCCTTATCCTTATCCTTGGGCTGTTTCCCTTGGGCTGCTGAATCAAAAACCGACAACTTTGTCGAGTGGTATGTTTGGGTAAATGAGTTTACCCTCTTCATCTTTCTTTGTATGAATATGACATGGTAAATCCAACACGTCGTTCCCATCCTGGTCTTTCACCTTCTTAGGGTTCCAAGGACCCTTGGGTTTCCCCTTGAACTTTCACGGGGTCCTTGCCAAGGCCTCTCCAAGAGCCGCTGGCTCGACTTTTAACCACCTTCCATTGGAATTTCCTCCGCCCGGTCTCATTGGCGGCAGATTTATATTACCACTCGAAGCCGATCCTCTTCTTCACCATTTGCATATTTGGTGGCAATCTCCATCATCCGACTCGAGGGTCATATCTCGGTTCGACCAAATTTCAAACTCAATTCTCTGTTCTTGCGCCTTCCTTGAAGGCCTGAGACTACTGAGTGATCGAGATACATTCTCCTTTGTGTGGTGCAAAGTGATCCACCTCTGGATATAATCTCTCAAGGTTTCACTCGACTTTTGCACGCTAAGCGCAACTCTGTCAAACCCGCTGGTGGTTTGCAAGTTCCTTCAAATGTCTGACAAACACTCGGGCAAGATCTTCCCAAGTGTAAATCTTTGCTGGGTGCTAAGCAGTTCAACCACGCATACTGGCTGAACCCTCCAACATAAGAGGTAAATGCTTCATGGCTACCTCATCGTTGCCACCGCCGATCTGAACCGCCACTCGGTAATCTTCAAGCCGGTGTCGGGCTTGGATTCTCGATGAACTTGCGACTCGATCGCCAACTTTGAAGTTGGGGAATCACTTTGCAGCCACGATGGCTCTGTTGAAACACTCTGGTCCCGAGACATGGACTCTACTCTTTGGAAGGAACATCTCTATCATGGCCGTCTCGGTGAGCTCTGTTCTGTCACCAAACCTTGAGCGATAATGGATCTCGCATCAAAGCACTGGTTCCACAGGGTCATTGGAACTCTTCGTCCGACCTTTGTTTTGGCGTCTGTCATCCTGCTGCCGAGGAGCGTATGATCCACCCCTTGGGGGAGGAGTGGGCACTCAACGTCGATCATTGCGATCGAATCGGTGCTCATACTGCTCGCGGCCCTTGTATTGATCATCACGCCGGCCTCCACGTTCCTCACACCTCGGGGGCGATTTTGGACTATGGGCCGGCTGGAATGAATTCGCAGCGACGGATCGGTGTGAACCTGTTCCGTGGTTGGGATACAACTGAGTTTTGATCTCCTGCCGCCGGAGCAAATCCTGATTTGCTGCAAACCTCTACCGCCTCCATTGGGAAGGCTGAATTGATTCTGCTATCTGGTGGCAGCTGCTAAATTCTGAATCGAGTTCGATATACAGGTTGGCGGTTGAAAGAGTGGCGTCATTGGATTCGGAACCCTCGATCGCGTCGCTCGTCGATACTCGCTGAAGATTCTCGGTCGAGTGCGCTCAGCCAGGTTATTAGCGCGCATCCTCCAAGCGCGAGCCTCGGGGTTTCTCCAGCGATAGGAGTGTGAAGTGCATCCATGTTCGGCGGCGAAGCTCCTCCCTCACGGAGGCGAAGTGAGGGGCTCGAGCAAGTACTCTTCATGGGCTTGCGCGGATCGCCTCCACCGCCACCTTCGTTGGTGCGGGTGAATCGAGGGGACTGCGTGGTCCATCGACCATCAGAACCTCTGCCGCCGGTCCTTTGCTATCGCATTGGACGCGGTCTCTCTGAACCGGTCGGCGGTCGAGCAGGCCGTAGAGATTCATCGGGCTCGATCGCCGCGACTTGGGGATGGCCGGTGGCTGGCCACGCATGCCTCACCCACGCTGAAGCCTCGACCGGCCGGGCAGCTTGCGCGGTGGGAGACTTGGAGTGAAGGCGGCGCGAGAGCCGACCCATCTTGGGTCGGCGGTTGCCGCGAGGAGGGCGCCGCGGACTCCGCAGCGTGAAAGTCGTCGCCCAGCGGATGGGGGCGCGTCCACGTCGAGTGGAGCCTCCTGAAGCCAAGCGGAGTTGTCGGCTGAGCGTGGCGCACCGAGGCGGATCTCGTGGCGTCGACGAACTCCACGAAACCATGATGCGGAGATCGAGAGAATCCCAACTTCTCCAACAATTCGCTAGAACACCGGCCCCAAGGTGGGCGCCAAGCTGTCGTGGTTCTAAGTCGGCGGTAGAATGGGGGTAGGTATGGAGAGGCAAGATCCTAGCTATGGAGTAGTTGTATCGCAAGGGATTTCTGAGTTCGGGCCCTTCTCGGAGGAAGTAACAGCCCTACGTCTCGGAGCCTTGAGGCGGTCATTGGATTATCTGCGTATGTGTTCGAGAGTGCGAACCCTTCTACTGTGGAGGGGTGACTTATATAAATGCGCGGGACCCCAGCCAGCCCATGCGATAGAGGGTTTAAAGATGCGTTAAGGCTAGGCGTTCTTGTAGCATGCTTACATAAAGTGTCATTAAGGTCATAAAGACTATTTAACTACAGACCGTTTGGACACGAGTGGCTCTTGGACTCTTGGTGGTGAGTGGGTCTTCATAGTCAGTGTCTTTGAATCTGTCGGTGGGAGCCTACCAGGTCATTTGGAAGGCTGCTTCTCTTGTGAGTGTCCTTGTGGAAGGTACCTTTGGGCAGGTCTATGACCCTACCCCGGTACATGACTTCATCGGTATAACCCCTTTTCCTTCTTCCTCTCCCCTCTTTCCCTTCTCCTACTCCAACAAGGAAGGAGGAGTCCTACTCGGTGGGAGTAGGACTCCCCTTAGCGCGCCCCTCCTGGGCGGCCGCCTCCTCCCCCTGCTCCTTTATATCACAGGGGCAGGGGGCACCTCTAAACACAACATCAATTGATCCCTTGGATCTCTTAGCCGTGTCTGGTGCCCCCTCCACCATAATCCACCTCGATAATATCATTAGCGGTGCTTAGGCGAAGCCTGCGTCGATAGTACATCAAGATCGTTACCACGCCGTCGTCTTGTGGAACTCTCCTCGACACTCGGCTGGATCGGAGTTCGAGGGGCGTCATCAAGCTGAGCGTGTGCTAGAACTCGGAAGTGCCGTAGTTTCGGTGCTTGATCGGTCGGTCCGTGAAGACGTACGACTACATCAACCGTGTTGTTCTAACGCTTCCGCTATCGGTCTACGAGGGTACGTGGACAACACTCTCCCCTCTTGTTGCTATGCATCACCATGATCTTGCGTGTGCGTAGGAAAATTTTGAAATTACTATGTTCCCCAACAAGGCGCCCCCTCCTAGGCCGCCTCCTCCTCTCTCCACTAAGGCCCAATAAGGCCCATACACTCCCCAGGGGGTTCAGGTAACCTCTGGGTACTCCGGTAAATGCCCGAACTCACCCGGAACCATTCTGATGTCCAAACATAGCCATCCAATATATCAATCTTTATGTCTCGACCATTTCGAGACTCCTCATCATGTCCGTGATCACATCCGGGACTCCGAACAACCTTCCGTACATCAAAACACATAAACTCATAATACCGATCGTCACAGAACGTTAAGCGTGCGGACCCTATGGGTTCGAGAACTATGTAGACATGACCTAGACTCATCTCCGGTCAATAACCAATAGCAGAACCTGGATGCTCATATTGGTTCCTACATATTCTACAAAGATCTTTATCGGTCAAACCACATAACAACATACATTGTTCCCTTTGTCATCGGTATGTTACTTGCCCGAGATTCGATCATCGGTATCTCAATACCTAGTTCAATCTTGTTACCGGCAAGTCTCTTTAATCGTTCAGTAATGCATCATCCCACAACTAACTCATTAGTCACATTGCTTGCAAGGCTTATAGTGATGTGCATTACCGAGAGGGCCCAGAGATACCTCTCCAACAATCGGAGTGACAAATCCTAATCTCGATCTATGCCAACTCAACAAGTACCATAGGAGACACATAGAAACACCTTTATAATCACCCGGTTATGTTGTGGCGTTTGGTAGCACACTAAGTGTTCCTCCGGTGATTAGGGAGTTGCATAATCTCATAGTCATAGGAACATGTATAAGTCATGAAGAAAGCAATAGCAACATTCTAAGCGGTCAAGTGCTAAGCTAACGAGAATGGGTCAAGTCAATCACATCATTCTCTAATGATGTGATCCGTTAATCAAATGACAAGCTGATGTCTATGGCTAGGAAACTTAACCATCTTTGATTCAACGAGCTAGTCAAGTAGAGGCATACTAGTGACACTCTGTTTGTCTATGTATTCACACATGTACTAAGTTTCCGGTTAATACAATTCTAGCATGAATAATAAACATTTATCATGATATAAGGAAATATAAGTAACAACTTTATTATTGCCTCTAGGGCATATTTCCTTCAGTCTCCCACTTGCAGTAGAGTCAATAATCTAGATTACACAGTAATGATTCTAACACCCATGGAGTCTTGGTGCTGATCATGTTTTGCTCATGAGAGAGGCTTAGTCAACGGGTCTGCAACATTCAGATCCGTATGTATCTTGCAAATCTCTATGTCTCCCTCTTTGACTTGATCGCGGATGGAATTGAAGTGTCTCTTGATGTGCTTGGTGTCGGTGTCAAAACCGGCGAATCTCGGGTAGGGGGTCCTGAACTGTGCGTCTAAGGATGATAGTAATAGGAGACAGGGGACACGATGTTTACCCAGGTTCGGGCCCTCTCTATGGAGGTAATACCCTACTTCACCTTGATTGATCTTGATGATATGAGTATTACAAGAGTTGATCTACCACGAGATCGTAGAGGCTAAACCTAGAAGCTAGCCTATGGTCTGATTGTTATTTCTATCGACTAGCTTTGGCCTCGGTTTATATAATGCACTAGAGGCCTAGGATAACAAGAGTCCTAGCTGAATCGCCGGTGGGGAGGTGTCCTTGTCTTGATCGCCAAGTCTTGTGGAATCTTCCTTGTATCTGGCAGCTGTCCAGGATGGCCCATAAGTATCTGACCATGGGGTCCTCGGCCCAATCTAACGGATCGGGAGATGGCGTGGTGAGTACCCCTAGTCTAGGACACCGTCGATAGCCCCTAAACCGGTCTTCAAGTTAGGGAAGCTCCTCGATTCTTCGAACTGTTCTTCATCTTGATCGTCGGTCTTGAAAACTGGTTCAACAAATCTTCTCGTCTTGATCTTGAGGATCGCTGAAGTGCATCCGAAGAGTTTACCGTCGGGTATCCGAGGTCCCTTTAAGTTTCCGGCCTTTATCAATGCCTTGTTATTTTATGCCCTACCTCGGGTTTGAAGTTTTCGGGAGGCGGTGTCCTCTTTCGTCCGAGCTCCAACGCGGACTGTATTGAGCATCTTTGCAGCCGAGCACCAATGCGGACTACTTCGAGCTCCAACACCAAAATGTATCCGAGCTCCAACGCAGGGTGTGTCCAAGCTCCAGCGCGGACTATATCCGAGCTCCCGCGGACTATATCCAAGATGTCATAGATCATCTTGGTTCAAAAATTTGAATGAGTTTAACCGAGCTTAATGCGGAAATGCCCTCTATCGAGCTAGCCGCTAGCGCCCGAGCTTTATGCGGACTGCTTCCAGGTGGTGCACCACCCGACCATGAGCTGATTTTTGTGAATATTTTAAGCTGGTGCAGTTTATTCTCTGCCGATGTATGTCGATGCGCCCTCAAGGTGTGCATCAGTCTAAAACCCGAGATGCACCTGAAGGCAAGCATAAAAACCGCTGTTCCCAGTAGCCCCTGAGACTCAGTTCGATGTGCGAAATCGGCCCGAGGATTAATTCCTAGCTCGGCAGCATACATAGGAATAAAAATGCAGTGTAATATATTAGAGATAATAGTGATGGCGAATGGGCCCCTGAGAGAGGGTCGTGAGAAGTCGCCGCAATATACTAGCTTGATGCCGGATAGGTCCATATGGTACCTATTATTGTCCGAAGACATGTATGTGCATAGTTCGTTCAAGCCGAACACTGAGCACTTTGAATTCTCTGCATTGAATAAGCAATGTAGTAGCCCCCGAGACACTGGTCGAGTTGCAACACCAGATCAGGGGATCAATGTGCCCCTTTAATATTTGTAAATAATGAGCACGAAGCCCAGTAGCCCCCGAGCCTTAATGTGGGCACGGGTGGCCGAATTAAGGATCGATATCCAGAGTAAAATCACAGATTATGTGTGTAATGATTCTATGTATCCAAGTACTTTACATCATTATATTGACTCCATTGTGACCGTTTATCAGTTGAAAGTGGCCCATCGTCGGTTTCTACCCCTTGGTAGATTCTACGCAGGGTGTTTCCGTACTAACAAAACAACCCTTAGCGGCGTCTCGGTGCTCGAAAGCGGTTGTGTTAGCGAAGCGAGGCAATCCGATATCACGGGCTTTAAAACTTCGCTTAGTCATAGGAGCTTTATACTATGGAAGCTAGCTATGAGCCCCGGTTAGTGTTCGGTGACGGCCGAGTCAAGCCGTAAACACTTGACCAATGTTATGAGCGGCCCGTCATTTAACATGGTCATCGGATCGCTGACCGTTTCGCCTATTGTGACAGACAGTTTTGGCTTTCTCCTTTGAGGTGCTTGACCATGCGAGCTGTAAGCACAATCGCGATGGTTCTCCCTTAGCACACCTAGCGAACAAAGCGGAACATAGGAGGCAAGCACGAGGCAGACAACCCAACTATTGACCGAAGACACAATTGAAACCGATGCATATATAGCAATATCTGAAAATGTTTTGCGAATCCCTAAGCGTATGCAGGTTGCCTTTGTGAGACTAATCTGGAAGCGCACAAATATTTTAAAAGTGCCATAGGCTCGAAAAACCGAAAAACTTATTCAAAAGTTTAATGTCCGAACTAGGTCAAGTGTTTGGTGCCAAATCGAAAGTTGGTCTTAGAAAAAAAGGTGTTTCTGTCGTGCTTTAACATGACACATCCTATCCCGAGACTTCAAGCGGGTCAGCCTATGGCTTCAACCTCCTATCCTGAAGGCGGATTACTTCTCGTTAGGCCAGTTTAGCAAACTTTAGCGGCTTTGAGAGAGAAATTAGGCGCCCCGGCGATTTACCGCACACTCACGTCGAAAAAAGGAGTGATAGAAAAAAAGAAGACTTTGCAACGACTAAGAAGAAGAACACTTATTATAAAACAGCTCACATAAATTCAAGAGCCCCCGAGTGACTTGGGTAAAAAAATGATTGTATGTACCGAAGTACTTATATCATATCTATGTTCACCCGAACTTTAAACACGTCTTAACCAACCGTCGGCTTCTCCCTCTTGATCGAGGACGAAAAGTGTTATATACTCCACATCGAGAATATCGGCGGTGTTTTCGATAACCAGGCAATCAGGTCATAAGGCTGTAACCGACAAAGCGCTCGATGAACTTATGCTATATTCTGATAAAGTGTAGAAGCATCTTGAAGAAAATAGTATCCCCACGATACCTTTCTTGATGCTCATTATTAATATGAGACTTGTGCAATAGATTTTTGTACTCGGGAGTTCCGTTGTGTGCCGACCATAATTGAAAACAGTAAGGCGCTAGCTTCGGCTTCACCAGTCGAGGTCGGCTCGGGTGACCCGATCGTGACAATCGCAGAGGTGCTCCCTTTACTCCCTAGCCGAACAATCGGGAGCGTGGGGTAAACACAGAACAAAGCGACCCACTTACCAAATCACTTAGGTCAATATGGTGCATATTGTGGCGTAATAAGCGAACAAGGGCGAAGCCGTACAAGTATAATCATATGCAAGAGGAAAAGCTCCAGCAAGGAGCCCCCAAGTAAGCGGGGTACTAGAATTTGTGCGTCACAAACAAAGTTTGGACAAGGAAATTTTTACAAGCAACTTTTCCAAAAAAGTATAATGCTTGGTCGAACCGAACATAAATTAAAATTTAAAACTTTGAGCATGAAGGCAACTTAGCTGGTTAATGTGTTGGGTATTGATGGCCGGTCCGAGCTTGATGCGGCCCCGGTGTGAACAAAGAGCTCGGCACTCCGAAGTGGTGACATAGCACGGTCAATGCAGGGCGGTGATGCGAAGTCCCGACATGGGGTAATGAAGTGTTAATGAAGCCCCGTCCAGCCGAGGTGGCGCCAAAGGATATAGTCGGCTGGATCATTTTCCTGTGCACAAAAATAGTGCAGACCGGGGATAATAGCAATAAAAAATGTTGCATAATAAATAATTTATGCAAAGTGAGTAATAAAGAAATATGGCTGGCGCGAAGTCAATGTCGATCTGAGGCGTCGGCGTGATCTGATAAAGGCGTGGCAAAGCCTGAATTCACAGGTCGGTCCGAGTTCGGATCGGCGTTAAGCTGCACTATGTGCGGAAGCGGACCGAACCACCATCGATAAATCGTTAATCGGCCACCATTTGATAGACCTGCGTACATATGATGGACAAGCGAGTAATAATTCCTTGGGAAAAATGAACACAAACAAGCAAAAATACTAGGATTAATAGCACCTGGTTTATTTATTGTAGCAATCCGAAGAAAGGTGATTCCCAAAATTGGGACTCGATCCGCGCACCCATTGCTGGCGGGTGATAAGCGGCAGCATGGCAATCTTGGCAAAGGTTGGCTCGCCAAGGCAAAGCCCTCGGTCCAGCTAACGTGACGGAGCTGGTCGGCTAGTGACGCCGAAGTCTCGGGAGTATAGGTTGATGAAGAGATGGCAAAGCCCCCGGTCCAGCCGAGATGTCGAAGCCTCGATGTCAGCCAATGAGTCGAAGTAGGTCGACGTGATGGACACCGGCTCGAAGGAGCAACAGTGCGGCCCTGCCGATGCAGGTCATGACGTGGTCAATGCCGGCTTGATGAAGTGAACGTGCGGCGATGCCGGTGTGCCTGCTCCGTGTAATCCATGGGGTGGCGATGTTGGTGATGATTTATCCTTTCCAATGCCGAACTCTTGTTCGGCTCGCCGAGATGATGATCCGAACAAGTTGAGCTCAGTTCAACAAAGTGAGACATGTTTAGCGCAGGTCGGCGGCCGTGGAGCAATATTGCCGGACTGGTTTGACACCAGCATGATGTTGAACATCATGTTCAAAAGATTTTAAAGTTAGTGGGATGTGTTCGGAAACAAAACACAATACCCCATACAAAACTTCTTTCAAAAAGGATGTCCGAAATCCCGTTCATAAAAAAGCGAACTCGGGTCGGATTCGTTTCGCGCAGAAAACAGATCCGAAAAGTGATGCACTAATCGGAAGGTTCCGGAGTTTGGGCGGTCGGATCGAGCTGAAATTTTGAGGGTGGTAGATATAGGAATTCCGCAGCCGATCAATGGTTGGATCTTCAAAGGGCGTCCGAGCTAGAAGCTGGACACCACGCCCTAAACTCATCCAGTTCTCGTCCAGATTTAATAGGGCTCCGGTATATCGCGGATTGCGGAGATTCCTCCATCGAACTTCGGCGAAATTTTACAGGGTTGTTGTAGACTCAATTCGCACAATTCCACGAAGCAATCGTTAAAATGACACTTGAGGAGGCGGTGGCGGCGAACACAAGTTTCGCTGTCGAGAAAAACAACTGAGTCGCCCGATGGCAATGTTGACGTTGAGCCCCCGGGCTCCCTGGATGATTCCTCCATGATCTTGATAGAAATCAGAGTTGTTGTTGATGAAGGCCCTCATCCGAACATTACAATCGGAGGTAGGGCACAGTCTTTGGTCGAACCAAGGTGACCGGTCGGTGGTGGCGAAGATGCGAAATCGCGGTTGATCTGCCGCGAGCCATCGACCTTTTGCGAACACTGGCAGAACTCTCAATAAAGCACCAATGTCGGTGTCAAAACTGGCGGATCTCGGGTAGGGGTCCCGAACGTGCGTCTAAGGATGATGGTAACAGGAGGCAGGGGACACGATGTTTACCCAGGTTGGGCCCTCTCTATGGAGGTAATACCCTACTTCACCTTGATTGATCTTGATGATATGAGTATTACAAGAGTTGATCTACCACGAGATCGTAGAGGCTAAACCCTAGAAGCTAGCCTATGGTGCGATTGTTATTTCTATCGACTAGCTTTGGCCTCGGTTTATATAATGCACTAGAGGCCTAGGATAACAAAGTCCTAGCCGAATATGCCGATGGGGAGAGTCCTTGTCTTGATCGCCAAGTCTTGTGGAATCTTCCTTGTATCGGCAGCTGTCGGACCGGTCCATGAGTATCTGACCATGGGGTCCTCGGCCCAATCTAACAGATCGGGAGATGACGTGGTGAGTACCCCCTAGTCCAGGACACCGTCACTTGGTTCTCTTGAGAAATCTGGATTCCTTTGCCAAGGCAATTGCACGAGTATTGTCACAAAAGATTTTCATTGGACCCGATGCACTAGGTATGACACCTAGATCGGATATGAACTCCTTCATCCAGACTCCTTCATTTGCTGCTTCGAAGCAGCTATGTACTCTACTTCACACGTAGATCCCGCCATGGCGCTTTGCTTAGAACTGCACCAACTTACAACTCCTTTGTTCAATATAAATCGTGTCAGTGCGTGACTTAGAATCATCGGATCGGTGTCAAAGCTTGCATCGAAGTAACCATTTCTGACGAGCTCTTTGCCACCTCCATAAGCGAAAACATATCCTTAGTCCTTTTCGGTATTTGGGATGTTCTTGACCGATGTCCGATGATCCACTCTGGATTACTTTGGTACCTCTCTGCTAAACTAATAGCAAGGCACACATCGGTGCGGTACACATCATTGCATACATGATAGAACCTCTGACTGAAGCATAGGACTTTCATTTTATCTCTATTTTACGAAGTGGTGGGCATTGAGTCGACTCAACTTCACACCTTATAACTACAGGCAAGAACCCTTTCTTTGCTTGATCCATTTTGAACTTCTTCAAAACTTTATCAAGGTATGTGCTTTGTGAAAGTCAATTAAGCGTCTTGATATATCTCTATAGATCTTGATGCCTAATATATAAGCAGCTTCACGAGGTTTTCATTGAAAACTCTTATTCAAGTATCCTTTTATGCTATCCAGAAATTCTATATCATTTCCAATCAACAATATGTCATCCACATATAATATTAGAAATGCTCTGAGCTCCCAATCACTTTATTGTAAATACGAGGCTTCTCCAAAAGTGCATATAAAACCATATCTTTGATCACACTATCAAAGCGTTCATTCCAACTCGAGATGCTTGCACGGTACATAAATGGATCGCTGGAGCTTGCACACTTTGTTAGCATCCTTTGGATTGACAAAACCTTCAGGTTGCATCATATACAACTCTTCTTCCAGAAATCCATTCAGGAATGCAGTCTTTACATCCATTTGCCAAATTTCATAATCATAAAATGCAGCAATTGCTAACATGATTGAGACGGACTTAAGCATCGCTTCTGGTGAGAATGTCTCATCGTAGTCAACTCCTTGAACTTGTCAAAACCTTTCGCAACAAGTCAAGCTTTGTAGACAGTAACATTACCGTCAGCGTTAGTCTTCTTCTTGAAGATCCATTTATTCTCGATGGATTGCCGATCATCGGGCAAGTCAACCAAAGTCCACACTTTGTTCTCATACATGGGTCCCATCTCAGATTTCATTGCCTCAACCCATTTCGTGGAATCTGGGCTCATCATCGCTTCCTCATAGTTCGTAGGTTCGTCATGGTCAAGTAACATGACCTCCAGAACTGGATTACCATACCACTCTGGTGCGGATCTTACTCTGGTTGACCTACGAGGTTCGGTAGTAACTTGATCTGAAGTTACATGATCATCATCATTAGCTTCCTCACTAATTGGTGTAGGAGTCACATGAACAGATTTTTGTGATGAACTAGTTTCCAATAAGGGAGCAGGTACGGTTACCTCATCAAGTTCTAGTTTCCTCCCACTCACTTCTTTTGAGAGAAACTCCTTCTCTAGAAAGGATCCATTCTTAGCAATGAAATGTGATAGAAGGTGTACCCAACAGTCTCCTTTGGGTATCCTATGAAGACACATTTCTCGATTTGAGTTCGAGCTTATCGAGGTTGAAGCTTTTTCACATAAACATCACAGCCCCAAACTTTAAGAAAGCGACAACTTGGGTTTCTTGCCAAACCACAGTTCATAAGGCGTCGTCTCAGCAGTTTAGATGGTGCCCTATTTAGCGTGAATGCAACCGTCTCTAAAGCATAACCCCAAAACGATAGCGGTAAATCAGTAAGAGACACCATAGATCGCACCATATCTAGTAAAGTACGATTACGATGTTCGGATACACCATTATGTTGTGGTGTTCCGGGTGGCGTGAGTTGCGAAACTATTCTGCATTGTTTCAAATGAAGACCAAACTCATAACTCAAATATTCTCCTCCACGATCAGATCGTAGAAACTTTATTTTCTTGTTATGATGATTTTCCACTTCACTCAGAAATTCTTTGAACTTTTCAAATGTTTCAGACTTATGTTTCATCAAGTAGATATACCCATATCTGCTCAAATCATCTGTGAAGCTGAGAAAATAACGATACCCGCCGTGAGCCTCAATATTCATCGGACCACATACATCAGTATGTATGATTTCCAACAAATATGTTGCTCGCTCCATTGTTAGGATGTTTGGGGCGCAGTAATTTCAAAAATTCCTCGCACACGCAAGATCATGGTTATGCGTAGCAGAGAGAGGAGAGTGTTGTCCACGTACCCTCGTGAACCGTGTGAGCGTTATGACAACGCGGTTGATGTAGTCGTGCGTCTTCACGATCGGTGATCCGAGTACCGAACATCGGCACCTCCGAGTTCAACACCGTTCAGCTCGATGGCGATCCCGGACTCCGATCCAGCGGGGTGTCGGGGATGAGTTCCGTCGGCCTGACGGCGTGGTGGCGATGATGATGTTCTACCGATGCGGGGCTTCGCCTAAGCACCACTACGATATGACCGAGGTGGAATATGGTGGAGGGGCACCGCTGCAGCTAAGGCGATCACGAAGATCAACTTGTGTGTCTAGGGTGCCCCCTCCTCCGTATATAAAGGGGAGAGGAGGAGGAGGCGGCCAAGGGAGGAGGCGCCCTAGGAGGGCAATCCTACTCCAAGTAGGTTTGGCCCCTTTTCCTATTAGGAGTAGGAGAGGGAAGGAAGAGAGGGAGGGAAGAAGGAAAAGGCGGCCCCCTCCCAAGTCGGATTGGTCTTGGGGGCGCCCCTCCTTGCTCCTTCTCCTCCTTTCCACTAAGGCCCAATAAGGCCCATATACTTACGGGGGTTCGGTAACCTCCGGAACTCGGTATAGTCCCAATCTCATCCAGTAACCTTTCCGGTGTCCAAATATATCCGTCAATATATCAATCTTTATGTCTCGACCATTTGAGACTCCTCGTCATGTCCGTGATCACATTCGGGACTCGAACAACCTTGGTACATCAAAACTTATAAACTCATAATAAAAGCTGACATCGTAGCGTTAAGCGTGCGGACCCTACGGGTTCGAGAACTATGTAGACATGAACTAGAACTATTTCGGTCAATAACCAATAGCGGAACCTGGATGCTCATATTGGCTCCTACATATTCTCGAAGATCTTTATCGGTCAAACCGCATAACAACATCGTTGTTCCCTTTGTCATCGGTATGTTACTTGCCCAAGATTCGATCGTCGGTATCAATACCTAGTTCAATCTCGTTACCGGCAAGTCTCTTTACTCGTTCGTAATGCATCATTCCGTAACTAACTCATTAGCTACATTGCTTGCAAGGCTTATAGTGATGTGCATTACCGAGAAGGCCAGAGATACCTCTCCGACAATCGGAGTGACAAAACCTAATATCGAAATCGCCAACCCAACATGTACCTTCGGAGACACTGTAGAGCTCCTTTATAATCACCCGATTACGTTGTGACGTTTGGTAGCACACAAAGTGGTCCTCCGATAAGCAGGAGTTGCATAATCTCATAGTTGTAGGAACTTTGTATAAGTCATGAAGAAAGCAATAGCAACATACTAAGCGATCAAGTGCTAGGCTAACGGAATGGGTCAAGTCAATCAAATCATTCTCCTAATGACGTGATCCGTTAATCAAATGACAACACATGTCTATGGTTAGGAAACATAACCATCTTTGATTAACGAGCTAGTCAAGTAGAGGCATACTAGTGACACTATGTTTGTCTATGTATTCACACATGTATCATGTTTCCGGGTAATACAATTCTAGCATGAATAATAAACATTTATCATGATATGAGGAAATAAATAATAACTTTATTATTGCCTCTAGGGCATATTTCCTTGATCTCCCACTTGCACTAGAGTCAATAATCTAGATTACGGTAATGATTCTAACACCCATGGAGTCTTTGTGTTGATCATGTTTTGCTCATGGAATAGGCTTAGTCAATGGGTGCGCAACATTCAGATCCGTATTTATCTTGCAAATTTCTATGTCTCCCACGGACTTGGTCCGGATGGAATTAGGCGTCTCTTGATGTGCTTGGTCCTCTTGTGAAATCTGGATTCCTTTGCCAAGGCAATTGCACGATATTGTCACAGAAGATTTTCATTGGTCCCGATGCACTAGGTATGACACCTAGATCCGAAATGAACTCCTTCATCCAGACTCCTTCATTTGCTGCTTCCGAAGTAGCTATGTACTCCGCTTCGCATGTAGATCCTGCTACGACGCTTTGTTTAGAACTGCACCAACTGACAGCTCCACCGTTTAATATAAACATGTATCCGGTTTGCGATTTAGAATCGTCCGGATCAGTTTCAAAGCTTGCATCTATGTAACCATTTACGACAAGCTCTTTGTCACCTCCATAAGCGAAACATATCCTTAGTCCTTTTCGGTATTTCGGGATGTTCTTGACCGCTGTCAATGATCCACTCTGGATTACTTTGGTACCTCCTGCTAAACTAATAGCAAGGCACACATCAGTGCGGTACACAGCATTGCATACATGATAGAGCCTATGGCTGAAGCATAGGAACTCCTTTCATTTTATCTCTATCTTCTGTAGTGGTGGGGCATTGAGTCGACTCAACTTCACACCTTGTCTGAGGCAAGAATCCTTTCTTTGCCTGATCCATTTGAACTTTTCAAAACTTTATCAAGGTATGTGCTTTGTGAAAGTCCAATTAAGCGTCTTGATCTATCTCTATAGATCTTGATGCCCAATATATAACAACTTCACGAGGTCTTTCATTGAAAACTTTTATTCAAGTATCCTTTTATGATATCCAGAAATTCTATATCATTTCCAATCAACAATATGTCGTCCACATATAATATCAGAAATGCTCTGAGCTCCCACTCACTTTCTTGTAAATCTGAGGCTTCTCCAAAAGTGCATGTAAAACCATATGCTTTGATCACACTATCAAGCGTTTATTCCAACTCGAGAGGCTTGCACCAGTCCATAAATGGATCGCTGGAGCTTGCACACTTTGTTAGCTCCTTAGGATCGACAAAACCTTCGGTTGCATCATATACAACTCTTCTTCCGAAATCCATTCAGGAATGCAGTTTTGACATCCATTTGCCATATTTCATAATCATAAAATCGGCAATTGCTAACATGATTTGGACAGACTTAAGCATCGCTTCTGGTGAGAAGGTCTCATCGTAGTCAACCCCTTGAACTTGTCAAAACCTTTTGCAACAAGTCGAGCTTTGTAAACGATAACATTACCGTCGGCGTCGGTCTTCTTCTTGAAGATCCATTTATTCTCTATTGCTTGCCGATCATCGGGCAAGTCAACCAAAGTCCACACTTTGTTCTCATACATGGATCCCATCTCAGATTTCATGGCTTCAGCCATTTTGCGAATCTGGGCTCACCATCGCTTCTTCATAGTTAGTAGGTTCACCATGATCTAGTAGCATGACTTCGAGAATAGGATTACCGTACCACTCAGTGCGGATCTTACTCTGGTTGATCTGCGAGGTTCGGTAACAACTTGATCTGAAGTTTCATGATCATCATCATTAACTTCCTCACTAATTGGTGTAGGTGTCACGAAACTGGTTTACTGCGATGAACTACTTTCCAATAAAGGAGCTAGTACTGATTAACTCATCAAGTTCTACTTTCCTCCCTCACTTCTTTGAGAGAAACTCCTTCTCTAGAAAGGATCCATTCTTAACAACAAATGTCTTGCCTTGGATCAATGATAGAAGGTGTACCCAACCGTCTCCTTTGGGTATCCTATGAAGACACATTTTCCGATTTGGGTTCGAGCTTATCAGGTTGAAGTTTTTCACATAAGCATCGCAGCCCCAAACTTTCAGAAAGCGACAACTTTGGTTTCTTGCCAAACCATAGTTCATAAGGAGTCGTCTTTCACGGTTTTGATGGTGCCCTATTTAGCGTGAATGCGATGCGTCTCTAAAGCATAACCCCAAAATGATAGCGGTAAATCGGTAAGAGACATCATAGATCGCACCATATCTAGTAAAATACGATTACGATGTTCGGACACACCATTCGTTGTGGTGTTCGGTGGTGTGAGTTCTTGAAACTATTCCGCATTGTTTCAAATGTAGACCAAACTCGTAACTCAAATATTCTCCTCCACGATCAGATCGTAGAAACTTTATTTTCTTGTTACGATGATTTTCAACTTCACTCTGAAATTCTTTGAACTTTTCAAATGTTTCAGACTTATGTTTCATTAAGTAGATATACCCATATCTGCTTAAATCATCTGTGAAGGTGAGAAAATAACGATATCCGCCCTGACTTCAACATTCATTGGACCACATACATCGTATGTATGATTTCCAACAAATCTGTTGCTCTCTCCATAGTACGGAGAAGCGGCGTTTTAGTCATCTTGCCCATGAGGCATGGTTACATAAGTACCAAGTGATTCATAATCAAGTGGTTCCAAAATTCCATCGGTATGGAGTTTCTTCATGCGTTTTACACCGATATGACCTAAGCGGCGGTGCCACAAATAAGTTGCACTATCATTATCAACTCTGCATCTTTTGGCTTCAACATTATGAATATGTGTATCACTACAATCGAGATTCAATCAAAATAGACCACTCTTTAAGGGTGCATGACCATAAAGATATTACTCATATAAATAGAACAACCATTATTCTCGATTTAAATGAATAACCGTCTCGCATCAAACAAGATCCAGATATAATGTTCATGCTCAGCGCTGGCACCAAATAACAATTATTCAGGTCTAAAACTAATCCGAAGGTAGATGTAGAGGTAGCGTGCCGACCGCGATCACATCGACTTTGGAACCATTTTCCACGCGCATCGTCACCTCATCCTTGGCGGTGTTAAGCAATCCGTAGTCCTGTTTGAGTTGCAAATATTAGCAGCAGAACCAATATCAAATACCAGGTGCTCTGCGAGCTCTAGTAAGGTATACATCAATAACATGTATATCACATATACCTTTGTTCACCTTGCCATCCTTCTTATCGCCAAATACTTGGGGCAGTTCCGCTTCGATGACCAGTTTGCTTGCGGTAGAAGCACTCGTTTCAGGCTTAGGTCAGACTTGGGTTTCTTCTCTTGAGCAGCAACTTGCTTGCTGTTCTTCTTGAAGTTCCTTCTTCTTCCCTTTGCCCTTTTCTTGAAACTAGTGGTCTTGTTGACCATCAACACTTGATGCTCCTTCTTGATTTCTACCTCCGCAGCCTTTAGCATTGCGAAGAGCTCGGGAATTGTCTTTTCATCCCTTGCATATTATAGTTCATCACGAAGCTCTTGTAGCTTGGTGGCGATGATTGGAGAATTACATCAATGGCGCTATCATCGGAAGATTAACTCCCATTTGAATCAAGTGATTATTATACCCGGACATTTTGAGTATATGCTCCTTGTGAGAACTATTCTCCTCCATCTTGCAGCTATAGAACTTATTGGAACTTCATATCTCTCAATCCGGGCATTTGCTTGAAATATTAACTTCAACTCTGGAACATCTCATATGCTCCATGGCGTTCAAAAGCGTCGTTGAAGACCGGTTCTAAGCCGTAAAGCATGGCTGCTGAACTATTGAGTAGTCATCGACTTTGCTCGCGGACGTTCATAACATCTGGCGTTGCTCTGACGGGCTGGCACCAGCGGTGCTTCGGGGCGTAATTCTTACGTGCAGCAATGAGGATAATCCTCAAATTCTGGACCCAGTCCGTGTAATTACTACCATCATCTTTCAACTTTGCTTTCTCAAGGAACACATTAAAATTCAACGGAACAACAGACACGAGCCATCTATCTACAACAAACATAGATAAGCAAAATACTATCGGTACTAAGTTCTTGATAAATTTAAGTTCAATTAATCATATTACTTAAGAACTCCCACTTAGCAGACATCTCTCTAGTCATCTAAGTGATCACGTGATCAAATCAACTAAACCATGTCCGATCATCACGTGAGATGGAGTAGTTTTCAATGGTGAACATCACTATGTTGATCATATCTACTATATGATTCACGTTCGACCTTTCGGTCTCCGTGTTCGAGGCCATATCTGCATATGCTAGGCTCGTCAAGTTTAACTGAGTATTCTGCGTGTGCAAAACTGGCTTGCACCCGTTGTAGATGGACGTAGAGCTTATCACCCGATCATCACGTGGTGTGCAGGCACGACGAACTTTGCAGCAGTGCATACTCGGGAGAACACTTCTTGATAATTAGTGAGAGATCATCTTAAAATGCTATCGTCAATCAAAGCAAGATAAGATGCATAAAGGATAAACATCACATGCAATCAATATAAGTGATATGATATGGCCATCATCATCTTGTGCTTGTGATCTCCATCTCGAAGCACCGTCATGATCACCATCGTCACCGTAGCGACACCTTGATCTCCATCGTAGCATCGTTGTCGTCTCGCCAACTATTGCTTCTCGACTATCGCTCTTGCTTAGTGATAAAGTAAAGCAATTACTGAGCGTTGCATTTCATACAATAAGCGACAACCATATGGCTCCTGCCGATTGCCGATAACCGGTTACAAAACATGATCATCTCATACAATAAAATATAGCATCACGTCTTGACCATATCACATCACAACATGCCTGCAAAAACAAGTTAGGCGTCCTCTACTTTGTTGTTGCAAGTTTTACGTGGCTGCTACGGGCTGAGCAAGAACCGATCTTACCTCGCATCAAAACCACAATGATAGTTCGTCAAGTTAGTGTTGTTTTAACCTTCGCAAGAGCGGGCATAGCCACACTCGGTTCAACTAAAGTTGGAGAAGCGACACCGCCAGCCACCGTGTGCAAAGCGCGTCGGTAGAACCAGTCTCGCGTAAGCGTCTGGCGTAATGTCGGTCGGGCGCTTCATCCAACAATACCGCCGAACCAAAGTATGACATCTTTGGTAAGCGGTATGACTTATATCGCCCACAACTCACTTGTGTTCTACTCGTGCATATAACATTAATGCATAAAACCTAGGCTCGATACCCTTTGTTGGGGAGCGCAGTAATTTCAAAAATTTCCTACGCACGCAAGATCATGGTGATGCATAGCAGAGAGGAGAGTGTTGTCCACGTACCCTCGTGAACCGTAAGCGAGCGTTATGACAATCGCGGTTGATGTAGTCGTGCGTCTTCACGATCCGACCGATCTGAGTACGAGCGTCACGCACCTCCGAGTTCAGCACTGCGTTCAGCTCGATGGCGATCCCGGACTCGATCCAGCGAGGTGTCGGGGATGAGTTCCGTCGACCTGACGGCGTGGTGGCGATGATGATGTTCTACCGATGCGGGGCTTCGCCTAATCACCGCTACGATATGACCGAGGTGGAATATGGTGGAGGGGGGCACCGCACACGGCTAAGGAAGGATCACGAAGATCAACTTGTGTGTCTAGGGGTGCCCCTCCTCCGTATATAAAGGGGAGAGGAGGGGGCGGCCAAGGAGAGCGGCGCCCTAGGGGGGCAATCCTACTCCAAGTAGGTTTGGCCCCTTTTCCTATTAGGAGTAGGAGAGGGAAGGAAGAGAGGGAGGGAAGAAGGAAGGCCCCCTCTGGTCGGATTGGGCTTGGGGCGCCCCTCCTTTGCTCCTTCTCCTCCATTCCACTAAGGCCCAATAAGGCCCATATACTTACCGGGGGTTCGGTAACCTCCGAACTCGGTATAGTCCCAATCTCATCGGAACCTTTCCGGTGTCCAAATATATCCGTCAATATATCAATCTTTATGTCTCGACCATTTGAGACTCCTCGTCATGTCCGTGATCACATCAGGGACTCGAACAACCTTGGTACATCAAAACTTATAAACTCATAATAAAAGCGACATCGTAGCGTTAAGCGTGCGGACCCTACGGGTTCGAGAACTATGTAGACATGACCTATAACTATTTCGGTCAATAACCAATAGCGGAACCTGGATGCTCATATTGGCTCCTACATATTCTCGAAGATCTTTATCGGTCAAATCGCATAACAACATCGTTGTTCCCTTTGTCATCGGTATGTTACTTGCGAGATTCGATCGTCGGTATCCAATACCTAGTTCAATCTCGTTACGGCAAGTCTCTTTACTCGTTACGTAATGCATCATTCCGTAACTAACTCATTAGCTACATTGCTTGCAAGGCTTATAGTGATGTGCATTACCGAGAAGGCCCAGAGATACCTCTCTGACAATCGGAGTGACAAAACCTAATCTCGAAATACGCCAACCCAACATGTACCTTCGGAGACACCTGTAGAGCTCCTTTATAATCAACCAGTTACGTTGTGACGTTTGGTAGCACACAAAGTAAGTGTTCCTCCGGTAAACGGGAGTTGCATAATGTCATAGTTGTAGGAACTTTGTATAAGTCATGAAGAAAGCAATAGCAACATACTAAACGATCAAGTGCTAGGCTAACAGAATGGGTCAAGTCAATCACATCATTCTCCTAATGATGTGATCCCGTTAATCAAATGACAACACATGTCTATGGTGAGGAAACATAACCATCTTTGATTAACGAGCTAGTCAAGTAGAGGCATACTAGTGACACTATGTTTGTCTATGTATTCACACATGTATCATGTTTCCGGGTAATACAATTCTAGCATGAATAATAAACATTTATCATGATATGAGGAAATAAATAATAACTTTATTATTCCCTCTAGGGCATATTTCCTTCACCGGAGAATGACGTTTTAGTCATCTTGCCCATGAGGCATGGTTCGCGAGTACCAAGTGATGCATAATCAAGTGATTCCAAAAGTCCATCAGAATGAAGTTTCTTCATGCGCTTTACACCAATATGACCCAAACGGCAGTGCCATAAATAAGTTGAACTATCATTATCAACTCCGCGTCTTTTGGCTTCAATATTATGAGTATGTGTGTCACTACTATCCAGATTCAACAAAAATAGACCACTCCTCAAGGGTGCATGACCATAAAAGATATTACTCATATAAATAGAACAACCATTATTCTCTGATTTAAATGAATAACCGTCTCAGATCAAACAAGATCCAGATATAATGTTCATGCTTAACGCTGGCACCAAATAACAATTATTCAGGTCTAAAACTAATCCCGAAGGTAGATGTAGAGGTAGCGTTCCGACTGCGATCACATCGACTTTGGAAGCATTTCCCACGCATTGTCACCTCGTCCTTAGCCAATCTTCTCTTAATCCGTTGTCCCTGTTTCGAGTTGCAAATATTAGCAACTGAACCGGTATCAAATACCCAGGCACTACTGCGAGCATTAGTAAGGTACACATCAATAACATGTATATCACATATACCTTTGTTCACCTTGCCATCTTTCTTATCCACCAAATACTTGGGGCAGTTCCGCTTCGATGACCAGTCCTTTGTAGTAGAAGCACTCAGTCTCTGGCTTAGGTCCAGACTTGGTCTTCTTCACTTGAGCAGCAACTTGCTTTCCGTTCTTCTTGAAGTTCCCCTTCTTCCCTTTACCATTTTTCTTGAAACTGGTGGTCTTGTTGACCATCAATACTTGATGCTCTTTCTTGATTTCTACCTCCGCAGCCTTTAGCATTGCGAAGAGCTCGGGAATTGTCTTATCCATCCCTTGCATATTATAGTTCATCACGAAGCTCTTGTATCTTGGTGGCAGTGATTGAAGAATTCTGTCAATGACACTATCATTAGGAAGATTAACTCCTAGTTGAATCAAGTGATTGTTATACCCAGACATTTTGAGTATATACTCACTCACAGAACTATTCTCCTCCATTTTGCAGCTGTAGAACTTATTGGAGACTTCATATCTCTCAATCCGAGCATTTGCTTGAAATATTAACTTCAACTCTGGAACATCTCATATGCTCCATGAAATTCAAAAGCGTCGTTGAAGTCGATTCTAAGCCATAAAGCATAGCACCTTGAACTATCGAGTAGTCATCGGCTTTGCTCGCGCGGAGCGTTTATAACATCTGGCGTTGCTCTACTGTGGGTTTGGCACCTAGAGGTGCTTCGGGGCGTAATTCTTACGTGTAGAAATGAGGATAATCCTCAAATTCGGACCCAGTCCGTGTAGTTGCTACCATCATCTTTCAACTTAGCTTTCTCTAGGAACACATTAAAATTCAACGGAACAACAGCACGGGCCATCTATCTACAACAAAATATACATGCAAAATACTATCAGGTACTAAGTTCATGATAAATTAAAGTTCAATTAATCAAATTACTTAAGAACTCCCACTTAGATAGACATCCCTCTAATCATCTAAGTGATCACGTGATCCATATCAACTATACCATGTCCGATCATCACGTGAGATGGAGTAGTTTTCAATGGTGAAAATCACTATGTTGATCATATCTACTATATGATTCACGCTCGACCTTTCGGTCTTAGTGTTCCGAGGCCATATTGCATATGCTAGGCTCGTCAAGTTTAACCCGAGTATTCTGCGTGTGCAAAACTGGCTTGCACCCGTTGTATGTGAACGTAGAGCTTATCACACTCGATCATCACGTGGTGTCTCGGCATGACGAACTTTAAATAGCAGTGCATACTCGGGAGAACACTTGTACCTTGAAATTTAGTGAGAGACCATCTCATAATGTTACCGCCGAACTAAGCAAAATAAGAAGCATAAAGGATAAACATCACATGCAATCAATATAAGTGATATGATATGGCCATCATTATCTTGTGCCTTTGATCTCCATCTCCAAAACAACATCATGATCACCATCGTCACGGTAGCGACACCTTGATCTCCATCTTAGCATCGTTGTCGTCTAGGCAACTATTGCTTCTCGACTATCGCTACCGCTTAGTGATAAAGTAAAGCAATTACATGGCGATTGCATTTCATACAATAAGCGACAACCATATGGCTCCTGCCGATTGCCGATAACTCTGTTACAAAACATGATCATCTCATACAATAAAATTTAGCATCATGTCTTGACCATATCACATCACAACATGCCCTGAAAAACAAGTTAGACGTCCTCTACTTTGTTGTTGCAAGTTTTACGTGGCTGCTACAGGCTGATCAAGAACCGTTCTTACCTACGCATCAAAACCACAACGATTTTTCGTCAAGTGTGTTGTTCTTGTCGGATGTGGGGTTCAGGCAAACCCTTAAGGTTCGAACACTAGGGTGCGCGCGAAGTCCTTCCCTCCTACCGATCTACGCTCTAGCTCGTTAAGATCTTGCGGACAAACTCGACGAACTCGCAACACAGAAAGACACGAGGTTTATACTGGTTCGGGCCACCGTTGTGGTGTAATACCCTACTCCAGTGTGGTGGTGGTGGATTGCCTCTTGGGCTGATGATGAACAGTACTAGGGAAGAACAGCCTCCTGAGGTTGAGGTGTTCTTGTGCTTGTGAACTTGTGGCGTGAGGATTCGATGCCTCTACTGTGGTGGCTAGATCTACTTATATAGGCCCTGGTCCTCTTCCCAAATATCGAGCAGGAAGGGAGCCAACAACGGCGGGCAAATTTGAAGGGGTACAACTAGTACAAGCTATCCTGACAAAAGCGGTCTTCGCCTGCGAAAAGCTTTGGGGTGACGTCGTCTTGGGATCCACGATGACCTCCGCCTTTCCGTCCTCCGGTCTTGGTCTCGTTGCACCAATATGGCAACCTTTGCCTGATGCCTCGGTACTCTTCGCCTGCGCTGGCCGCCTTAGCACCAAAAAGGAAATAAAGACGCTGCGCGCACTGGCACCCGCCTGGCACCCTCCTGGTGCCATTCGTCATGGCTCACGTCATGAGTGCCTCGTGAGGTTTGCCTCGCCTTGATATCTACGCTCCTCGTGAGCCTGCCTGGCTAGGCCACTCCAGAGGAGGTCTTGCGTCGTCCTCCTCGCGAGGCTTGGACCCTCGCGAAGGTCTTGGGTGCCTTGTTGACGAAGATGGGCCGTACGGCCTGCTGCTTAGCCATCTTTGTGGGCATTGGCGGAACAAGTCAGGGACCCCGTTCCCGAAGCGCCGATAGTAGCCCGGGCCCAAAGTGCGCTCGGGCTTGGCTTCACTGGCGAAGCCAAGGGTCAAGTTGAACACCGCGGGCCCCAAAACTCTTGACCTCGGTCAGCGTGGAGAGTTGATTGGACGTGGGCGTCTCCGCTTCCCCACGCTGCCTTTGAATCCGCCTGGCTATGCGCCCCCTGCAGCCTACACAGTTATTCCTCCGCCTCCTGCGCCTTGCTCCCCCAATGTGGACCTTGCTCAGCAGCCAGGATCGCATGAGGTTTCAGGAGTCCGGGCTCCTCCTCGGGATGCGGCGAACAGTGCTCAAGGTCCTGACGGGTGTCTTTCTGTCGGTCGAACTGCCTGGGAAGAATTGTTTGCTGTACCGCTGCAAGAATAAGGATGAATTTGTAAAGGACATGCCTTTCTTCGATGTATGGGGGCCACGGCCGATCGGCCTGGAGGTGCCTCGTGAGAACCCCGTCGTTGTGGTTCCCTTCCTTGCCCCTGATGCTGAGCTCGCCCCAAGTGACGGTGCTGGTGGGCGAGCTCAGGCGGAGGCCGTCGGCTCGAGTGCTGAGGAGCACGTGCCGAGTGGTGATCCTAGGGCATCGTCCTCAGGAGCTTGCTGTCCGTGTCAAAACCGGCGGATCTCGGGTAGGGGGTCCCGATCTGTGCGTCTTAGGCTGATGGTAACAGGAAGCAAGGGACACAATGTTTACCCAGGTTCGGGCCCTCTCGATGGAGGTAAAACCCTACTTCCTGCTTGATTAATATTGAAGATATGACTAGTACAAGAGTAGATCTACCACGAGATCGTAGAGGCTAAACCCTAGAAGCTAGCCTATGATGGTATGATTGTAATTGTGATCGGCCTTCTAAGGACCAACCTCTCCGGTTTATATAGGCACCGGAGAGGGCTAGGGTTTACATGGAGTCGGTTAAAAAGAAGGAAATATAATATCCGGATCGCCAAGCTTGCCTTCCGCGCCAAGGAGAGTTCCATCCGGACACGGGACGAAGTCTTGAGTCTTGTATCTTCACGCTTCAATAGTCCGGACGATGTATCTGATCGGCTGTCTGGATACCCCTAATCCAGGACTCCTCGGTAGCCCCTGAACTAAGCTTCAATGACGATGAGTCCGGCGCGATCTTTTCTTGACATTGCAGGCGGGTTCCTTCTCGAGTACTCAAAGTAATTATCGAACACTTGAACCGTGTCCGGATCCTCAAAATGATCTTCACATGCCACCGTAGAGAGAATGGTATTTCACAAATGCAATCTGCTGACCACTTTTAGGCAACGCGACGTGTCATTACGGTCGGGTCATTATTCGAACCGTTTTCCCACAACCAGCCACGGCGCATATTGCGAGGCGATTTCCTTGACACGTCTTGTCAAAGCAGAGATCGTGTCCCCTTATCACGGGATTCTCATCACTACGAGCATGGGAAATCCCACCACACCATCAATCATGGCGCTTGGGAAGCAAGCGATTCCCAACGAAACAAGTGGGAGGCACCTTTGCTTCGTCGCCTCTATAAAGGGATAAGAGTTCCCCATTTTTACCCACGCCTTCTTCCTCCTTTGCCCACTCTTGCCCCCTCGAGCTCCAGCGCCCAAGCTCAAGTCTTCTCCGCACAGCTAAACATGTCCGGAGCAGGAGGCAAGTGGGTGGCTTCCACCGTGAGGGAGAAGCACATCGCAAATCTTCAGGCGACCGGATACTTGGCCGCAGACATTGCACACCGGCTACCGGACGCTGGGCAGGTCATTCCGACCCCGGGACCCCACGAGAGGGTCGTGTCCGTCGCCCACTTCGTCCGTGAACTGGGGTTTCCACTTCACCCCTTCGTCCGCGGGCTCATGTTCTACTACGGGCTAGATTTCCACGATCTAGCCCCAAATTTCGTCCTCAACATCTCGGCGTTCATCGTCGTATGTGAGGCCTTCCTCCGCATCAGGCCTCACTTCGACCTGTGGCTGCAAATCTTCTGCGTGAAGCCGAAGATCGTGAGCGTCCAACAAGCGGAGTGCGGAGGGGCCATGGTGGGCAGGATGCCTAATGTCACATGGCAGCGGCTCCTTTGCGGAGACCATGAAAGGGTGGAAATCGGGGTGTTTCTACATTGATCGTCTCAGGACTATGTCGTATCTACTTTTCCAAACACTTTTGCCCTTGTTTTGGACTCTAACTTGTATGATTTGAATGGAACTAACCGGATGGTATCTACTTTTCCAAACACGCCCTTGTTTTTTTATGATTTGAATGGAATTGCCATGATGTTGTTTATGTGCGAGAAAACAAAAGTTCTCGGAATGACACGAAACTCCACGGAATATCTTAGAATAAATAATAAAAATCCTCGCCAAAGATGAAGACCAGGGGCCCACACCTATCCACGAGGTGGGGGCGCCCCCCCAAGGCGCGCCCCTACCTCGTGGGCCCCTGGAAACCTTCGGCGCCAACTCCAACTCTATATATTGGCTTTGGGGAGAAAAAATCAGAGAGAAGAAATCATCGCGTTTTACGATCACGAGCCGCCGCCAAGCCCTAATCTCTCTCGGGAGGCTGATCTGGAGTCCGTTCGGGGCTCGGAGAGAGGATTCGTCGCCGTCGTCATCATCAACCATCCTCCATCACCAATTTCATGATGCTCACCGCCGTGCGTGAGTAATTCCATCGTGAGGCTTGCTGGGCGGTGATGGGTTGGATGAGATTTATCATGTAATCGAGTTAGTTTTGTTAGGGTTTGATCCTAGTATCCACTATGTTACGAGATTGATGTTGCTATGACTTTGCTATGCTTAATGCTTGTCACTAGGGCCGAGTGCCATGATTTCAGATCTGAACCTATTATGTTTTCATGAATATATGTGAGTTCTTGATCCTATCTTGCAAGTCTATAGTCACCTACTATGTGTTATGATCCGGCAACCCGAAGTGACAATAATCGGGACCACTCCGGTGATGACCATAGTTTGAGGAGTTCATGTATTCACTATGTGCTAATGCTTTGTTCGGTTCTCTATTAAAGGAGGCCTTAATATCCCTTAGTTTCCAATAGGACCCGCTGCCACGGGAGGGTAGGACAAAAGATGTCATGCAAGTTCTTTTCCATAAGCACGTATGACTATATTGAATACATGCCTACATTACATTGATGAATTGGAGCTAGTTACGTGTCACCCTATGTTATGACTGTTACATGACGAACCGCATCGGCATAATTATCCATCACGATCCGGTGCCTCTGAGCTTTCCATATCTGGTTTACGCTTATTTACTTTTCCGTTGCTCTATTGTTACAATCACTACAAAATACCAAAAACATTACTTTTGCTGTCTTTACTTTTGTTACCGTTACCACCACTATCATATTACTTTGCTACTAAACACTTTGCTGCAGATACTAAGTTTCGGTGTGGTTGAATTGACAACTCAGCTGCTAATACTTGAGAATATTCTTTGGCTCCCCTTGTGTCGAATCAATAAATTTGGGTTGAATACTCTACCCTCGAAAACTGTTGCGATCCCCTATACTTGTGGGTTATCAAGACCTTTTTACGGCGCCGTTGCCGGGAGCATAGCTCTATTCTTTGAGTCACTTGGGATTTATATCTGCTGGACACTATGAAGAACTTGAAAGACGCTAAGACAACAATTTATCCCTCAACTACGAGGGAGGTAAGGAACGCCATCTAGCTCGCACTTGATTCACCTACATTATGAGTAAGCTAGCGACACCTAAACCTGCTTACGCTATTAGTTCGATATGTGCATGTTATTGATGATGCCACTACGCTATGCATGATACTTATGATGAAACTACTTCTATGCTTGATACTCTGTGCCCTTGGTGAATTTCTAGATGAACAAATTGCTAGGTCTAGAGAAAGAAATTATTGAATCTGAATACGATGATGAAAGTGATGATGAAAATATGCTGTTATTCACGAGGGTTATCTTTTGATATGGAATCTTCTGCAGCTATTTTTGCTTGTAAGGATAGATATGAGCTTAAGAGGCTGCTAGTTAAATGGAACAAAGAATCTCTTAGAGACAGAATGAAACCTGACCCTGCTTTTGCTACTTCACCTATTTGTGTTCCCGATAAGGATTATGAATTTTCTGTTGATCCGGATATAATTACTTTGGTTGAATCTGATCCTTTTTATGGCTATGAATCTGAAACTGTTGTGGCACATCTTACTAAGTTAAATGATATAGCCGCCCTGTTTACTAATGATGAGAGATCGCGCTACTTTTATATACTCAAAATATTTCCGTTCTCATTAAAGGGTGATGCTAAGATATGGTTTAATTCTCTTGATCCTGGTTGTGTGCGTAGTCCCCAGGATATGATTTATTACTTCTCTGCTAAATATTTCCCTGCTCATAAGAAACAAGCTGCTTTGAGGAAATATACAACCGTGCAAATTAAAGAGAGAGTCTCCCACAAGCTTGGGGAGGCTTCTCAAATTATAATGCTTTGCTGATCATCCTCTTAAGAAACCTGAAATACTTGATATCTTTTATAATGGACTAACCGATGCTTCGGAGATTACGGATAGTTGTGCTGGTTCTCTTTTAGGGAAAGAACACGGATGAAGCTGAAATTCTATTGAATAATATGTTGACAAATGAAAATAATTGGGCACCTCTGAGCCAACTCCGAGCCAGCTCTGAGCCAATTCTTGAGCCTATTCCTAAACCAACTCCGAAGAAGAGGTGTTCTATTTCTCGATCCGAAGATATGCAAGAGGCAAAGAAATCTATGAAAGAAAAAGGTATTAAAGCTGAAGATGTTAAGAATTTACCTCCTATTGAAGAAATACATGGTCTTAATTTACACTTTGTTGAAGAAGTATATGATCTCAATTCTTTATTCACTGAAGAACCTCTTGATCTCGATATTCCGACACAGGTAGTAAAGGTAAATTCTCTCTATAGATATGATAAAGCTGAAGTCCCTCCTACTAAAATTGCTAGTCAATGCTTGGATGAGTTTGATAACTTTATGTTTAAGCAAGATGACTTCAATGCTTATTTTGGTAGATAATTAAAACAAGATGCTTATATGATTAAACGCTTGGGTGATTATATGGCAAATATTAGAGGTGAACTTAAACTTGTTAGCAAACATGCTTCTATGGTTACCACTCAAGTAGAACAAGTACTTAAAGCTCAGAAAGAAGTGCTTGATGAAATGAATAGTAAGAAAAATGATTATCTTTGTTAGAGTGGCTACTAGAACTGGTAGAATGACTCAGGAACCTTTGTATCTGAAGGCCACCCTAAGAGAATCGAGCAAGATTCTCGGAGAAATAATATTGATGTACCTAGTTCTTCTAAAAGGAAGAAAAAGAAAAATGATAGGACTTTGCAAACTTCTAGTGAACCTATTGTTGAACCACGAGAATCCAAATGATATCTCTATATGCGATCTTTGAAACACAATCGGTAATGAACATGAACCTAGTGAAAATGTTAATGATGATGTTCATGATGATGCTCAACCTAGTAATGATAATGATGTAGAAGTTGAACCTGCTTTGTTGATCTTGATAACCCACAATCAAAGAATCAACGTTATGATAAAAGAGACTTTGTTGCTAGGAAACATGGTAAAGAAAGAGAACCATGGGTTCAGAAACCCATGCCTTTTCCTCCCAAACCATCCAAGAAAAAGGATGATGAGGATTTTGAGTGCTTTGCTGAAATGATTAGACCCATCTTTTTGCGTATCACGATTGGTGATATGCTCAAAATGAATCCTTATGCTAAATATATGAAAGATATTGTTACAAATAAAAGAAAGATACGGAAGCTGAAATTTCCACCATGCTTGCTAATTATACTTTTAAGGGTGGAATACCAAAGAAACTTGGAGATCGAGGGTACCTACTATACCATGCTCCATTAAGAGAAATTATGTTAAAACTGCTTTATGTGATCTTGGAGCGGTGTTAGTGTTATGCCTCTCTCTTTATATCGTAGACTTGACTTGAATAAGTTGACACCTCTGAAATATCTTTGCAAATGGCTGATAAATCAACTGCTATACACTGTCGGTATTTGTGAGGATGTACTGTTGTGGTTGCAAAGCGTTACTATTTTAACGGACTTTGTTATTCTTGATATTCGAGGATGATAGTATGTCTATTATTCTTGGAAGACCTTTCCTTAATACTGCAGGGGCTGTTATTGATTGCAACAAAGGCAATGTCACTTTTCATGTTAATGGTAATGAGCATACGGTACACTTTCGAGAAACAACCTCAAGTTCATAGTATCAACTCTATTGGAAAAATTCCATCGATTATATTTGGAGGTTTTGAATTTCCTCTTCCTCTGTCAAGAAGAAATATGATATACTTATTATTGGGGATGTCCATATCCCGTTGAGGTAACATAGTGTTATTGAAATTTCTCGGTTCCATGTTAATCGGAATGAGTTTGTTAACAAGACTTGATCAACCTTGTTAGTGGATTCCTTTTGATGAGCATGAGATGGATGAAACTAGAAGCACAACCTTACATACCCTCTTTATATTTTCTGTTATTTAGTAGAAATAAAGTAAAATAGTATTTTTCATACATCTCTGACTTATCCGTGCAATATAAAAATATCCGAAAATAAAAGTCCTCGAGAATGCCATGCCAATTTAATATGATTTTTTGGGAATATTTGAGGATTTATAGTGCAAAAATTACCGGGGGGCTGCCACACAGCCACGAGGGGTGGGCGCGCCCTACCCCTGGCGCCCCCCGCCTCGTGGGCCCACGGTGGCCCTCCTCCACTTATCCTGCACCCATCTTCTTCCTCTGCCTCACACAAACCCGAAAAACCAACTCAAGCACGAGTTCCAGCCACTTTTGCTGTGATTTTCGATCTCCTTGCTCAAAGCACCTCTCATAAAACTGCTTGGGGAGATTGTTCCTTGGTATGTGACTCCTCCATTGGTCCAATTAGTTTTGTTCTAGTGCTTTATTCTTTGCAAATTTGTGCTGCATAGGTGACCATGTTCTTGAGCTTGCATGTCAAATTTATATGGTTCCAAGTAGTTCTAATGCTTGATATAGGCTCTAGGCACTTGTAGGAGTAGTTGCTATCAATTTTATTGAAGTTGGTTCACTTTTGTTTGAAGTTACTAAAAATTTCAGAATTTTTCAGAGAAAACAATATGTTTAGGAAGATGTTCCAAGGTGGTTCTTCAAGGAAGCAAGGTCCCAGGCTTGCAATGCGTGATGCTGACGAGGAACCACCAAGAGGCGCTCTTGTGAGGCCACTGTGAATGGCCTTCGGAAAATTTTATGGATCAAGCGGGAATCAAAGAAGAATTTAGCGCATATTTGCGTAATGCCGGTCTTGAGGACTTTGAAGCTGACAAATGCCCCCAGTATCATGATCTCACAAGTTCATTTGTGAGGAGGTTTGAGTTTTCATCTTCGCGTAATTCTCCTTCAGTCATGTTTGACCTTTATGACAAATCTTATACCATGGACTTAGAGGATTTCACTTTTGCTTGCAAACTTCCATCTTGGGGTAGTGTCAGGGATCCCCCTAAATCTGAATTTAGAGACTTTCTTGCTAGAATAACTGTGGGGGAATCTAGAGATATAACACAAGCCACTATAGGGAGCATTCACTTTCTGCTATACATTATTTTGCTCTCTTCATAGGTAGATGCATAAATGCTAAGGATGAAGCATGTCACATGTGTGCCCTGATCTCGGCATTCTCGGAAGTGCTGTGTTAGGAGACCAATCTTATCATATAGGAGCCATTGTAGCTCGTAGGTTGCATCATAATAGACATAACGGAGATTTCTTTGGAGGAATTTATGCAACCCGCTTAGCTAATTTTCTTGAGATAGACATTCGTGAGGTGATATGGAGTTACCCCTACTTATTTAGATTTTGATTCTATGGTTTCCCACCAGTTTGTTGAGAGGACTGAACCACCTCTCGATGTCGACTAATCTTTAACAAGCGGCATGTTGTCCATATTACTCTTCCTGCTCCTGCCTTCTTTGATTCTCGAGACAAAGGAAGATATATTATTACAGAGAGGAGGCAGATGAGTACGAGAGAGGAGGCGGAGGCGGCTCGGCGCCCTGCTGCAGCTCGAGGAGGCGATAGCCGCTGCATGTGATCGACCCAGCTACACCTACGGGTATCCGCGAGGCTATCCACGGCAATAGACCAACAGGCCAAAGCCTAAGCTTGGGGAATCGTATTTCTCACCGACATTACATTTATGTTCACACACACTCATTGCTAGATGTCGGTGCTCATACTCTTTCTTTGTAATATCCATGCTAGTTTATTTTCTTTTCCTGCTTTCTTCTTGTGTGTTTAATAAACCTTAAGAAAAACCAAAAAATTAGTAGTAGTTTATTTTCCTGCTGTAGTAGTAGTAATTAAAAGAAAACCCAAAAATATTTCCGTTCTTCTTTTGCTTGTTGGGAGCTTTCCGTGTAAATAGTTTTATTTCTTTTATTTTCTTTGGGGGTCAATAGGAGAAGACCATGATTAAATTGTTGAAGTGGCTCTTATATGCATCATTGTTGATTTAACCAAGAGCCCATATTGCCTTGTCTTCTCCTGTTTATTGAATGCTTGCAGATTCCAGCTTAGTCAATGCGTGCACTCTTATTATTATTCACACCGTTCGGTCGTGCAAGTGAAAGGCAATTATGATGATATATGATGGGTATTGAGATGGGAAAAGCTGGTATGAACTCGACCTCTTTTGTTTTTGTAAATATGATGAGTCCATCGTTCTTGATTCAGCTTATTATGAATAAACATGTTTGCAATGACAATTAGAGATCATAGTTGCTTGTGCCATGCTTGATTAGCTATGAGTTATAATGGTTTACCTTGCGTGCCAACATGCTATTAAAATGGTTGTGATGTGGTATGATGGGGTGGTATCCTCCTTTGAATGATTTAAGTGACTTGACTTGGCACATGTTCACGCATGTAGTTGAAACAAATCAACATAGCCTTCACGATATTTATGTTCATGGTGGATTATATCCTACTCATGCTTGTATTCAATGTTTATTAATTTTAATGCATGTTCATGACTGTTGTCGCTCTCTAGTTGGTCGCTTTCGGTCTTTTGCTAGCCTTCACTTGTACTAAGCGGGAATCTGCTTGTGCATCCAATCCCATAAACCCCAAAGTTATTCCATATGAGTCCACCATACCTTCCTATATGCGGTATCTACCTGCCGTTCCAAGTAAATTTGTATGTGCCAAACTCTAAACCTTCAAATAAACATTCTATTTTGCATGCTCGAATAGCTCATATATCAACTAGGGCTGCCCTTATCTTCCGTGTTAGGCGGGTTATTCTCAAGAGGAGTGGACTCCGCTCCTCACTCACGAGAAAATGGCTGGTCACGGGATGCCCAGTCCATGCTTTATGCAAACTAAATCAAAATAATTGCAAACAAAACTCCCCACAGGACCCGTTGAATGTTGGAGGCACTCGTTGTTTCGAGCAAGCCATGGATTGATGCTTGTGGAGGAGGGGGAGTATAAACTTTACCATTCTGTTTGGGAACCGCCTATAATTTGTTTAGCATGGAAGATATCGTCATCTCTTAGTTGTTATGTTGACAATGAAAGTATGCCGCTCAAAATATAATTTATCTCTATTTCAAAACCGAGCTCTGGCACCTCTACAAATCCCTGCTTCCCTCTGCGAAGGGCCTATCTATTTACTTTTATGTTGAGTCATCACCCTCTTATTAAAAGCACTATTTGGAAGCACAGCTGTCATTTGCATTCATTCTTGTTAATTTATATCGGGTATGACTATGATTGGATCTCTTTTACCATGAATTACAATGTCTAGTCAGTCCTTGATCTTTGAAGGTGCTCTGCATTTATGTTTTGCGGTCTCAGAAAGGGCTAGCGAGATACCATCTTGTTATATCATATTATGATTATTTTGAGAAAGTGTTGTCATCCGAGATTTATTATTATGGCTTGCTAGCTGATTATGTTATTGATATGAGTAAACATGAGACCTAGGAGTTATTGCAAATGTGGTTAGTTATGATCTTTGCTGAAAACCTGAATCTTTGGCTTGACATAGGTACAACAACAAGAGCAAAGCGAGTTTGTAAAAGTTTTCTTTTTCTCTTTCGGTTTGTCAACTGAATTGCTTGAGGACAAGCAAGGGTTTAAGCTTGGGGAGTTGATCGTCTCCGTCGTATCTACTTTTCCAAACACTTTTGCCCTTGTTTTGGACTCTAACTTGTATGATTTGAATGGAACTAACCGGATGGCGCTGTTTTCAGCAGAATTGCCATGATGTTGTTTTATGTGCAGAAAACAAAAGTTCTCGGAATGACCTGAAACTCCACGGGATGTCTTAGAAAAATAATAAAAATCCTCGCCAAAGATGAAGACCGGGGCCCACACCTGTCCACGAGGTGGGGCGCGCCCCCCCTAGGCGCGCCCCTACCTCGTGGGCCCCTGGAAACCTTCCAGCGCCAACTCCAACTCTATATATTGGCTTTGGGAGAAAAAAATCAGAGAGAAGAAATCATCGCGTTTTACGATATGGAGCCGCCGCCAAGCCCTAATCTCTCGGGAGGCTGATCTGGAGTCCGTTCGGGGCTCAGGAGAGAGGATTCGTCGCCGTCGTCATCATCAACCATCCTCCATCACCAATTTCATGATGCTCACCGCCATGCGTGAGTAATTCCATCGTAGGCTTGCTGGGCGGTGATGGGTTGGATGAGATTTATCATGTAATCGAGTTAGTTTTGTTAGGGTTTGATCCTAGTATCCACTATGTTACGAGATTGATGTTGCTATGACTTTGCTATGCTTAATGCTTGTCACTAGGGCCCGAGTGCCATGATTTCAGATCTGAACCTATTATGTTTTCATGAATATATGTGAGTTCTTGATCCTATCTTGCAAGTCTATAGTCACCTACTATGTGTTATGATCCGGCAACCCTGAAGTGACAATAATCGGGACCACTTCCGGTGATGACCATAGTTTGAGGAGTTCATGTATTCACTATGTGCTAATGCTTTGTTCGGTTCTCTATTAAAGGAGGCCTTAATATCCCTTAGTTTCCAATAGGACCCGCTGCCACGGGAGGGTAGGACAAAAGATGTCATGCAAGTTCTTTTCCATAAGCACGTATGACTATATCTGAATACATGCCTACATTACATTGATGAATTGGAGCTAGTTACGTGTCACCCTATGTTATGGTTGTTACATGACGAACCGCATCCGGCATAATTATCCATCATTAATCCGGTGCCTCTGAGCTTTCCATATCTTGGTTTCGCTTATTTACTTTCCGTTGCTATTGTTACAATCACTACAAAATACCAAAAACATTATTTTCTTGTCTTTACTTTTGTTACCGTTGCGAACTAGTATAAACCTCTCGTGTCCTTTGTCTGATTAACCCCTTTAAGCTTCCTAGTTGCGATGGCTCCACGACTAAGTCCTTGCAAGAGGACATCTGCGTGACAATTCCACGACGGTTAGGCGCCCACCGTGGGGCAGCGCCGCAGTGGTTGAGTTCTTGAATGGCAGCTTGAAGGGCTCAAGGGATCTGTGATGGGCGGATGACCATGAGTCATCGCGACAAGACTACATCGACAACGAAGGCTGGGGCTGACGCCGACTCAATTGAGTCTGGTGCGGGTCCCCGGAGAATCCACGTCTTCATCGGCGGATTGGTGGGCGGGCCTGAGCTGGACAACTGCATCGACCTCGTCGAGACGGCTCAGCGCGCAAGACCCGCCCGAGTTCAACCCGGCATGAAGCGTGCCTTCGTGGGCTGCATCCACGCAGAGGAACTTTCTAAAGGATCTGAAGATGGTGGTGAGACGGCCGTCCTCTCTGACGGTGATTCGTCCGCTGGTTCAACAGATTCGCTGTATCAAGTACAAGATGGCATGCTTGGGGGCTGTTCAGACGGCTCTAGTATTTCGGACTCCTATGAGCCGCCAAGCTGGGCAGGAGTCTTCATGGCTGGTACTCAACCCGGTCAAAACTCAACGGCTGCAACAGCAATAACGTCCGGGTCAGGAGCGACCGGGGCAGGAGGCCCTGTGCGCCTGCCGGCTCAGGTGTTGATGGATCTCATGGATAAATTAACGGCCCTGTTAACTGCCACAGTTATTCCTGCAAATCAAGATGAGCATAACACGGAGGTGGCAAAGGTGCGTGAGGAGATAGCTCGGGTCAAGGAGGCCTTGGCAGCTGAGGACACCGAGTTAGCTTCTGAGCAGGCGGCTTTGGATGCACGGGCGCAGCAACTCCGGTCGAGGCTTTCGGCTTAATATGAGCTGAAACGCATCTAATGAGGTCTGAGAAGGAGGCACGAAAACTCAATCCCGTTTGCCTCCGGTTTCGACCCTCGGAACCTTTTCGCTACACCGGTGCGGTCCTAGCAACCCTTTCGAAGCAAATCAGTTTATGGCGGCGGGCGGGAGGACCGGCTCAGCCTCGAGATGGCACCTCCTCATGGGAGTATGGCCCGCCCGCTATGTACCAACACCACGGGTCATTTTTCCAACCCCATGGAGAACTTAATCGCAACATCGGGCGCGTTTGGCGGCTCTCGGTGGGCGGTGATGATCCGGCGGCGGTGGAGACTGAAGGATCGAGACCTCGTCGAGACAGCCCTAGCTCAGCAAGAGACTTATTCTTACAGCCGGGACAGGATTCATTCAACTCCTCCGCCTTGGTTAGCTCCGGCTCGTCAAAACCGAGTCAAGTTACAGCAGGAACATGGAGTCGAGGCTTTGTCAAGCAACGCATGCGCCGTAACCAGCAGGTGGATATAACCAGTGCAGGACGGATCGTCGAGGACGCGGCGGGCGACTCAGCTAGCGGCTCAACAAGCGCCTCATCAGGACCTTCAGTTATCCCACAACTTCCGTTGAGGCGGGAGTAGCTACAGGACGGCGGTGTTCCTTGCTTAGTGCCGGCTTTACGCAATGTACGTTTACCCAAGGACTTCAAGGGACCTCGGAAGGTGCCGAATTTCACGGCCGACTTGCAGCCCGGGGCATGGATTGAAAGTTATGAGATGGCCATGGAGCTGTTGGAGGTCGATGATCTGAAATAGCTAAGTACTTCACCATGATGTTAGATGGAGCGGCCCGATCTTGGTTAAAGGGCTTGCCACCCAATTCCATTAGCTCATGGGCAGAATTGAAAGCCGATTCATCGAACTTCAAAGACACTTGCAAGCAATCTATGTCGATCGTGGACTGACAAACTGTAAGCGGGAGGAAGGTGAATCCACGACTCATTGGGTACGCCTTGGTCAAGGAGATAATACATTAAATCGACAAGATGGATGCGGTTCTGCTGATCCTCATGTTGGAGAAGAACTACCACTTTGAGCCCCCACGAGGCGGCGGGGCACCTTAAGCGTGATTGCAATGATATGGGTACCTTGATGGCAACTTTAGTCAAATCGCTGATTACGATAGTACCAAGGATCCCGCGTCGATGAGGAAAAGACAGGGAAGGGAAAGAAGAACGGCAATGGAAAGGGTTGACATAACCCAACGAATCAAGGAGGCAATAAGCGTAAGGCTGAGGGTAACCCGAGTTTGTAGCCAACTCAATGCATAGGGTAACAATCAAAGGCGTTAGGGCAAGCCCCCTCGATGCAGCGGGTCGGGCCCATCTCTTGAGCGATTACTCAATGAGCCTTGCCGAGACACGGCACCCGGGAATGACCCGCAACTCACTTATGGAAGACTGCGCGATCATGAAGGCTTTCAAGAATTCCAGCATGTTTGATGGCAATCATGGGTCAGCGGCGGCTCAGGAGCCGGCGGCTTTCATGGAAATTAAGGCAGCTATAATCAACAGCTATAATCAACAGCGATGCGGTCAAGGGGACAGCGGCAAGGTTGTCAGTTATCAAAGCCACCAAGCGGTGAATGGTGGGCGATATCATGTGTTCACCACTAGTTTGTGCAAACGTGACCAGAAGGTTCATAAGAGGGCCGTGAATTCTGTTGAGCCGGCGGTTCCCCGTTATTTGAGGTAGTCAGAACAACCCATTGTATGGAGCAGGGAAGATCACCCCCTCCGGGTTGATAATCCGGGTCAGTTGGCCTTAGTGGTACCACCTCAGGTTGGTGGATATAAATTTACTAAGGTACTCATGGACGGAGGTAGCAGCATCAATATCCTCTATTATGAGACCTTTCGCCGCATGGGATTGACTGATAAGGACTTGAGGACGTCCAACACTATCTTTCATGGAGTGGTGCCTGGTAAGTCGGCTTACCCAGTTGGCAAGATTGAACTGGAAGTGGCCTTTGGAGATGAGTATGATTCTAGAGCTGAGAAGTTAACTTTTGAGGTGGTCAAAATCAAGAGTCCATATCATGCTCTGTTTGGTCGGCTGACTTATGCCAAGTTCATGGCACGGCCGTGTTATGTTTATCTGCAGCTTAAGATGCCGGGTCACAAGGGCACCATCACCGTGCATGGAAGTCGAAAGGTAGCCCTGGAATGTGAGGAAGGCGACGCGGCTTATCTTGAGTCTGTTTGTGCAGAGAGCTGAAGTTTTATCGAGACAATGTTGACCGGCGGATATGACCTCTCTAAAGAAGCCAACCACCGAGCATGACCGGCGATGAAGTTTAAAGTCGGCTCTTTGAAACAAAGCTTGTTGATTTTACTCCAGGCGATTCATCTAAGCAGTTCAATATCAGTACCAATTTGGATCCTAAATAGGAAAGCGCGCTCATCGAGTTCATCCATGAGAACCGGGACATCTTCGCATGGAAACCTTTTGACATGTCGAGTGTACCGAGAGAACTCGCTGAGCACACTCTCAATATTGATCCGAAGTATAAGCCAGTCAGGCAGTTTCTTCAATGGTTCAACAAAGAGAGACGGAAAGCTATTGGAGAGGAAGTCGCCCGGCTCTTAGCGGCTGGGTTTATTGTGGAAGTTTTTCACCCGGAGTGGTTGGCTAACCCGGTGCTTGTGCTCAAGAAGAATGGCACCTGGCGGATGTGTGTGGATTACATGGACTTAAATAAGGCTTGCCCGGCTGATCCCTTTGCTCTCCCCCGTATTGATCAAATCATTGATGCTACGGCGGGTTGCGAGTGTTTGAGATTTTTGGATGCTTACTCTGGTTATCATCAGATCAAAATGGCAGTTAAGGACCAGGAGAAGACAGCGTTCATCACTCCGTTTGGAGCCTTTTGCTATGTATCTATGCCATTTGGGCTCAAGAGTGCTCAGGCGACTTATCAGCGATGTGTACAGAATTGTCTCCACGATCAAATTGAGCACAATGTTCATGCTTATGTGGATGACATCGTGGTGAAGTCCAGAGAGAAGGAAACCTTGATATCTGATTTGAAAGAGACCTTTGATAATCTCCGGGTTTATAAGATGATGCTTAACCCAGCAAAGTGTGTATTTGGTGTATCTGCAGGCAAGCTCTTGGGTTTCCTGGTTTCAAACAGAGGCATTGAAGCTAACCCGGAGAAGATCAAGGCAATTACCTCTTTGGCTAAACCAGCGTGCATCAATGATGTTTAGCGACTGGCGGGTCGTGTTGCAGCTTTAAGCCGGTTCATAAGTCGGTCAGGTGAGAAGGCCCTACCATTGTATCGGATGATGAAGAAAACAAACACTTTTATGCGGGTGATGCTAATACTGCCTTTGAAGATTTAAAGAGGCGGTTATGCGAGCCGCGGTCCTTGCGGCTCCCATTGATAAAAGCGATTCTCTGTTATATGTGACTGCTAACTCACGAGCTGTCAGTGTTGCCATCGTGGTGGAGCGTAAGGAGGCTGTCAAGGAGCATCCGGTTCAACGGCCGGTTTATTACATTAGTGAGGTGCTCATAGAGTCCAAGCAAAGGTATCCGCATTGGCAGAAGCTTGTTTACGGAGTGTTTATGGCAAGTCGGAAGCTGAAACAGTACTTCCAAGGTCATCCTATAACTGTGATAAGTTCTGCCCCCTTGGGAGACATCATCCAGAACAGGGAAGCCACAGGACGAATTGCCAAGTGGGCCATTGAGCTTGGGCCTCATGATTTGAAGTACATGCCACGTACTGCTACTAAGTCTCAAGCCTTGGTGGACTTTATTAATGATTGGACAGAGTTACAGGCACCTGAGGAGAAGCCAGGTAACACATATTGGACTATTCACTTTGATGGGTCCAGGCAGTTGGAAGGCTCGGGGGCTGGAGTCGTGTTAACTTCCCCTCGAGGTGACAAATTTTGTTATGTGCTCCGGCTTATGTTTCCTTGTACTAACAATGCAGCTGAGTATGAGGCCTTACTCCATGGTCTCAGGATGGCCAAAGAGATGAATTTGAGCCGGGTAAGGTGTTTGGGTGACTCAGATCTTGTAGCTCAACAAGTATCAGGCAAGTGGGATTCTAAGGATCCCTTAATGGCGGCTTACCGTCGTGAAGTTGATGTTTTGGCTGGGCACTTCAAAGTTTATCAAGTGGAGCACATTGATCGAAGGAAGAATGAGGCGGCTGATGCTTTAAGTCGGCTGGAATCTCAGCGTAAGCCGGTGCCGCCTAACACCTTTCTCGATGTTTTGCATAATCCTTCTGTCAAGATACCTACAGAGGAAGAACTAGCAGTACCAGACCCGGAGGCACAGCTGGTGGCAGCCCTGCACGTCATCCCGGATTGGACAGTGCCGTATTTGGCCTATATGACCCGAGGAGAGTTGCCTGAGGATGAGACTTTGGCGAGAAAAATCATCAGGCGATCCAAATCTATGACGATTGTTCATGGCGAGTTATATCATCGCAGTGTTACTGGGGCGTTTCAACATTGTGTGTCACCTGCGGAGGGTCAGGAGATACTTCGTGAGATCCATGAAGGAGACTGTGGTCATCATGTCGGCTCAAAATCTCTTGTTGCCAAAGCTTTCCGTCATGGTTTCTATTGGCTGACGGCTCATGCTGACGCGGAGGATCTAGTTAGCAAATGTGACGGATGTCAAAAATTCTCACGACGAGCTCATGTGCGGCTCAAGAGTTGAGGATGATGCCAATTACTTGGCCGTTCGCGATCTGGGGCTTGACATGGTTGGACCTTTCAAGAGGTCTAAGGATAAAAGACACACCTCACGGTGGCGGTGGATAAGTTTACAAAGTGGGTTGAGGTAGAGCCGGTCAAGTAAGTGTGATGCAGCCACGGCGGTTCAGTTCATGAAAAGGTGATCTTTCATTTTGGTTTTCCACACAGCATCATAGCGATAATGGCACTAATCTCTCCAAAGGTGCCATGGAAGAGTTACATCAACGAGAACATATCCGCTTGATGTTTGGTGTTGCTCATCCTCAATCCAATGGTCAAGTAGAGAGCTAATCGGGAGATCCCGAGGGTATTAAACCCGCTTTTAGTCCCCTTACAGCGAACCCGGGTTGTTGGGTGGAGGAGCTACCCTACATCTTGTGGAGCATCAACACCACGCCTAACAGATCTACAGGTTATACACCTTTCTTCATGGTGTGCGGAGCGGAGGCAGTCCTGCCAAGTGACATCGACACGACTCACCCAGCGTGGCGGCTTACGTTGAGGCTGATAACGAAAAAGCTCGTCAGGATGCACTTGACTTGTTGGATGAGGCGAGACTTGGGAATAGCCGCTCGGCGATTTACCAGCAAGACTGCACCGCTATCACAGCCGCCGGGTTAGAAGCGAGCCTTTCGGGAAGGTGACTTAGTGCTCCGACTCGTCCAGGATCAGTCTGATATGCACAAGCTATCCCCTCCTTGGGAAGGACCCTTTGTGGTCAGCAAGAATCTGAACAACGGGTCATACTACCTCATCGATGTTCGAGAGCACAAAGACTCACGTAAGTCGGAGGAAGAGACCCGCCGGCCGTGGAACATCGCTCATCTTCGGCCTTACTATACTTGAGCCACCGGCTCTCAAGATGTATATATTTTAAAACTGTATATATTATATAAAGCAATAAAGTAGGACCTCTGTCCTTTTCACCCTCAAAGGTTTATATGTCTTCTTTATCAGGTGGTGGAAACAACCAACAGGGAGCGGATCATATCTGAATCCGGCTTTCCCTTTGGTCCGGCTTATGATCATATCTGAATCTAGCCATGATCACTTGGGGGCTTCCTGTTCAAACATAGGTCATATTCGAACCAAAGAGAACATAGCTGTCGATACCCACTTGATCGGCATACTGCCAAACCCACTTGGGGGCTTCTTGATCATATTTGAATCATAGCTTAACCTCTTTGGGTCTGACGTGGATCGTATTCGAATCAGCGTCATTAAACAACTCTTATGGTCACTTGGGGGCTTCCTGTTCAAACATAGGTCGTATTCGCACCAAAGAGAACATAGCTGTCGATACCCACTTGATCGGCATCGCCAAAGCCACTGGGGGCTATATGATCGTATCCGAATCTTAGCTTAACCCCTTTGGAACGGTTCACTTATCGTATTCGAATCAGAGGTCTTTGAAATTAAGTCTACTATTGATTATACTTTGTAAGTGTAAATATTATTAAGGGCGAGGTGAACATTATATGTGCCAACTTTCAGGAGTTAAACTCACTCTCATGATTTGGGTCACATAAGCCGGCGAGAATACCAAAAAAGATCGCAGGTATGCTATTGTGATTATAATCATATACAGGCCTTTATATGATGTTTTGGTTCGTACTCCGGGTTATCAATATTTTATGTTACCCCGGATGCGATAAATTGCCAAGGGAATTCTGTTTGTTTTATATGCAGGACAAGGCAAGCGAGTTTTTAACATCAAGGAATGGTCAACATAAGCTGGAAGTATATAGTGATGGCGGCTTACGAAAGTATTAAGCGCCACAAACATGCGCGAAGGCATGACAAAAATTGAGAGGTTTTTTCTACCCTATTACAAGACTCCCCGAGTCTTAATAATGAAGCATTGTTTTTGCAAAGTCATAAACGCCTGGCGGTTCACTCCTTTGGTGGGCTTGAAGATTCCAGGTTATCCTTCTTCGCCTCTCCGTCTGCTACCCTGTCCTGGAAGGTTGATGAGGCCTAGTCAATGCCGCTTAAGGCTTCAAACTCAGCTTCATCATCTATTAAACTGGCTGGGTCAACTTTAGGGGCAAAGGTGTGCTTACGAGTTGGAGGGATCAGGCTGACGTCATCATAGTGAGGTGTTGGAATTCTCCGGTTCTCGCTGTCATAGCCCGGCTGCTACTTGGTAAGGTCAATATCGTTCCCAATGATAGTAGCAACAGGACGTACGACTTTTACACAAGCGGTAAAGTCTGTCTTGTCGAATAAAGAGCCGTGTCTTCCTTCAAGATGGGATATCCAAGAGCAACGTCTGCTAGGTCTAATTCTGGAAGCAACACCTTGGCCCGGCTCAAGGCAGCTATAGCCCCGGTTCTGGCAGATGCCCTTCTTAGCTCTTGGATCCGCTGGGGTAGCACGGCAAGCCGCTTTAACACATCTTGCAGGAGATGGGGAACGTCATTTGATAAAGCCACAACAGCCAAAGCACATTGTGACCCGGTGTATAGTTGCTCCACCAGAGTGTAAACCGCTTTCAACTTGATCAACATGTTCTGCTTGAAGTTTGTGCTCCTGGGGCCTGCGTTCATAAACATAAGGTGAGCCGGAGATGACAATTAAAATAGTTATCAAAGGAAGGATTGCAATATTCAAGGTTATATATAGTAACTTACCGAAGATTGCTGAGACCATTTGAGATATCTGGCGCTTTAAGCTGGACAGCTCGGCTGTTGCTTCTGCAAATGACGTTTCTGCTGTCTCGGCCCGGGTCACTAGTGAGGCCTTCTCATCAGCCCAGATTTTCTTCTCCGCATCAAAATTCTTCTTCAACTTCTCTTGTTCAGAGACGCTGAATTCAAATTTGGAGTTGGCCTTTTGAAGTTCAAGTTCTTGAGCTGCCAGGCGGCTCTTCAGGTCAGCAATCTCCGACTCAAATTGACTTGTGGTGACCTGCATTGATGCGGGGTTATAGTCAGAATCATGGTAAGATATCATTAAGTCCCAAGCACTTTGCAAGCAAAGGTACTTGACACTTGGGGGCTAATATATGCTGAAGAAATTTAACGTACAATGCCGGTTCATGGAAATTAAGTCCCAAGCACTTTGCAAGCAAAGATACTTGACACTTGGGGGCTAATGTGTATTGCAAATTCAAGGTATCATGTTACAACCGGGTTAAATATATTCTTTGTAAACCGGACAAAGCAGTGCTAAGCAGGTTTCTAAGTCTACAGCATATTTATTCATAAGCAATAGACTTGGGGGCTGATCTGATAAGTATGGTTAAGAAAAGTAACATAAGTTGTACCTCAGGTTTTTGCTGTATTTGCTTCACCATATTAACTTCAGTCACGGCTGCTATGTACTTGGTTATAGCCGAGACTATATCTCCAATACTTAAATGAGTATAGTCAGCAATATCTAGCTTGGCCTTCGGCGTTCTAGAAGCTCCTCCTTGGCGAGCACTTGGCGGGGACGGTGGGTTGCGCCGGCTCAACAAATTGAGTCTTCAGAATCTCAATTTCCGGATCAATTGTCTTGGCCGGGCTAGGAGCTTCCGGGTTATCAGAGCTGTTGAGAGTATCTTGGGCGGGTGGATCAGAGGCTGGTGCTAGAATGTCACAGGCTGGTTCAGGCGGCGGCTGATGGGTGGAACTGTCAGGAGCAGTTGTGCCAAGCTCCGGTTCAGTCACGACCGGGTCTTGGGACGGCTTGCTCTTTTTTGCCCTCTTACTGGTTTTCACTTGTACGCTGTGGACAAAGGCAGAAGGATGAGTACAAAAGCAAGAGTAAAGTAAAGCATAAGGTAAACAAAATTATATTACCCAGGGGCAGTTTTGAAAGCTGACATGTTAGATTGCATAGAATCGCCGGAGGAAGGAGAGGTATCCTGATAATTGGAGTCAGATGAATTGAGAGGTTGGCGAATTAAACCCGCCAAAGGGTAAGCAGAGCGTAAATCGGAGATAACCTCTCACCCGGCGCTTCTGGTTACGTCAAGTAAGCGGAGGAGAGCTCTATATCCTTGCTGATGCAGGTGCGCCTCCGGCTTTCAAATTGCTGTTGCGTCAAAGAAATTGAGGATCTTGGTAAGCCAAAGGATGTGAAAATCTTACTTTCCGGGTTACTCTTCGAATTTTCTGACGCGGCAGGGGCTCGGAGTCGGAGGAGATTATAGTTACCTCTTCCTCGACGACTTGGTTGTTCCCCGTGTCTTCCTGAAATTTTAATATTAGCAAGGTAATGATAAAGAGTCAAAGGAGTTAAAAAGTTACTTCTTCTTCATCATCATCAGTATCGTCAAGTTTAAACATATCGGAAGCGCTTGGCTTCCTCTTCTTCGAAGTTCCAGTCTTGGCGGCTTTCCTTTTGGCTCTTTTTGCCGCTCTGGCTTGTTTGGCTGCCTCATGGTTATACTTGACCTTCTAGAAGTTATCATCGGCCTATGAAGAATGATAAGGGGTTATGAATAAAAGTAAGGTATAACACAGTAAGTAGTAATTATTGAGGTTGATGACTTACTGCAGGGGCCGAGTTTTCTTCTTGCAGAAAGGAAGTAAGCCAAAGGCATTACTGGTCACAGTGCCCTCTTTCAGCAACGTCTGGGTTGTAGCATCCACTACATCATCTGGTAAGTCGTCGGGACTATGACGCAGTGGGTCATTCTTCTCGCCTGAGTAAGTGCACATTAAGCCGGGGCGGCGGCTTAACAGAATCACTCGCCAAGCGACCCAGACTCGGACCAGGTCAATACCATCTAAGCCATTTCCCAAAAGAGCTTTGATTTTACTAATGGTGGGAGCGAGTGGCGGGCGTTCAACAACAATCGGTTTATCCCGCAGTGGGTGGTTGGAATCAAAGGCGCAAAGCGCGAGCGGGCAAAGGATTTTCGTCACCGGAGAAGTATCCTCATGATAGAACCATGTCGATTCAATTCTTTGGATGACTCGGCGATTCGACATAAGGAAAAGGTAGTCTCTCCGCTGAATCGAGATGGCACCAAGTTCGAGCTGGGCCCGTTAGCTGCGTTCCTTCTGCGGTTTAAGTAAAACAATTCTCTGAATAAAAGTAAGCTGGGTTCTTCCCCAAGGTACACCTCGCAAAAGACTTGGAAGTTGCAAATATTTGCCACGGAATTGGGCCCGATGTCTTGAGGTCTGAGGTCGAAGAAATGTAAAACATCCCTGAAGAATTTTGAACCGGGTGGAGCGAAGCCCCGGTTCATGTGATCAGTAAACACGATCACCTCCCCTTCCTTGGGTTGAGGCTTCTCCTCTGACGGGTTAGGAGCACGATAAGACATGACCTCTCTCTTGGGCAGGTGGCCGGATTTCACAAAGTCAGACAAAGTGCTTTCTGTAACAGTGGATTTGACCCAGTTGCAGGTCACAGGAGCTTTGGGAGCCTTGGGTGCCATTGTATAAATTGAAGCCTATGACAAAATAAGAAGTTCCGGTTCAAATTTAACCCGGAGGAAAACATTTTAAATCTATTCAAGATGGCGGCTTAAGAAGGGGCCTAATGACATATGGCTAATTGTGTTTTGATATTTAAGCTGTTACGGGTTCCAGAAGCAGTTAAGTTATCTTAAGTCGCCAGAAGCAAGCAAGGCAGATAATCTATGTTGTCTTCTTAAATCAGCTACATAGGCTACCGTGGCTAAACAGATCTAACAGATGCAGTTTTTTGGCTAAGTGTGGAACAAACAGGTTTCATAAGTTACATCTATTATTTTGGATCAAATGGTCGTTCTGAAAAGAAAAATTTCTAGACCTAAAACAAGTGCAGAGAAGTTCATACACTCGAAAGAAGCTTACGAACAAAGGAAAAGGATCCGTTTGCATATAAAATGGGGTGAAACAGCTACATGGCAGTTCTATACCATCGGCGATCGTAAAAGGCGTCGGGGTGAGATCTATCAAGGGTTTGTAGCGGCGGCGATGAACACCGGCGAACCTCGATTTAAAACTGTAATGCAAATCTAAGACAGAAAGAAAAGGGACTTACAGATGCAGGGCTGCGGCGGAGGTTCGTCGCGTTTCTCGATCGATTCAGGATGATGCAGCAGCTTTGAGTTGATGAAACGAGAACTTCGGCAGCGGGCGGCGGCGGCCAGGAGCTCGGCGGCAGGGAGAGAGCGAGCGGAGGAAGACGACTGAGGGGAGAAAATGAAGAAGACCTAGGTTGAGTCTATTTATAAGGAAAGGCCGACTGAGACGGTGCGAGAAACGAGGAGACCAAGCATCATTATCCAGCGACCCCGACGCCTCGGTTTTCGGGATGGTCAGTAAAGGCAAGATCCGTTGAATATATGACAAAATAAAATAGGGATTTAATTGAGGATGACGTCATGGCGGGTTAACACAGATCCAGAAGATGACGTCACAGTGGGTTATGACCTCTGCACCGGCTGTAAGCGTAAAGGCTTGTTTTAAGGTATTTTAAGATTGACATGAACGGTTCAAATCAATCGGGGCCTAATGTTGGGGATATAACTATTTGTGTAAGCCGCCCATGAGGGGCGGGTTATACAAACAGGATTCATCGAAGAAGCTTCCAAGACCAAGCGTGAAGATGGCGGTTCAATAAAGGGTCTAAAGCCCACAGGCGACTTAAGGCCCATAGTGGTAAACCGCCATGATGGCATGACTTGTATCGTAAGGTAGAATTAACTAGTCACGGAGCCGGACACTGTTTAAGAGCCGGCCGGGACTTTGTAGGCCACAGGGCGTCAACCCGTGTATATAAGGGGACGACCCGCTGGCGGCTTAGGCAAGAAACAACTCATCGAGAGCGGGCATAGCGTATCTCGCTCCTGGTCATAAAAACATCAAGCAATACCAACCCAACTAGACGTAGGCCTTACCTTCACCGTAAGGGGCCGAACTAGTATAAACCTCTCGTGTCCTTTGTCCCGATTAACCCCTTTAAGCTTCCTAGTTGCGATGGCTCCACGACTAAGTCCTTGCAAGAGGACATCTGCCGTGACAATTCCACGACAGTTACCACCACTATCATATTACTTTGCTGCAGATATTAAGTTTCCAGGTGTGGTTGAATTGAAAACTCAGCTGCTAACACTTGAGAATATTCTTTGGCTCCCCTTGTGTCGAATCATCCGATGATGACAAAACAGATTCCTCCCGCGAAGGCGGGGGGAAGCAAGAAGAAACTCTACCTCCCCGCGCTGGGGAGGAGAAAAAGAGGAAAGCCGCCCCGGAGGGGGAGGCTGGGACGCCCAAGAAGGGAAAGACATCCCTTCCGGACTACTCCACCACGGCCGCTCATAGCGAGGAAGAGTGGCTGCCCAGGGGGAAGCCCCTAGCGCGATCGTAAGTGTCCGCACTCTATCGTGATTTTACTTCATAGTTGTTTAATAACGCCGAACATATATGCAGTCCGACCAGGGCTCATACGGAGCTGTCGTCTTCGGATGGGTCTCTGAGCGCTTCAGAGATGAACTTGCTCCCGACGGCCACCACTCCTCAGCCTGCGAATGACACGGAGGTGTTGTCCCGAAGGTTCCCCGAGCGGGGGGAGGTGACCCTGGAGACGCCCCAAGGCGGAGTTCCAGATGTCGGACACGCGGGGTTCAAGATCCCCGTGGATCGCGTCGATGAGAGCCGCAGCAAGGCGGACTCTCGACCGAACACTGTTCCGGAACCCTCTACGGTTCCGGATTTAGGCGGGCAGCCCCTCGTTAGGGAGGGCGAGCCGTCCGTGCCGAGGACTTCCATCGCACCAGCAGCGCCGGATAGTCTGGTGGAAGCACTTCGAGGCACTTCCATGGATGACGAGCACCGTACTCTTATGAGTGCGGTGATTCAAAAGGTTCTGTCCGCCAAAAGCGGACTAACCGAAGCCTGCACAAGCCTCCTGACGGGCTTCGAGGTAAGTAATAAAAATGTGTGAAATTACCACCCGATATATAGTAGCCCCTGATACTCTGTTTGGTGTTCGGAAAGAAAAGCCAAACGGAGGGTCAATTATAATCCGCAGGAGTCTAATAAGTGTTTATGTGAATAAGCAGGCCATGGCTCTTGCCGCTGCTGCCCGCATAGCCGAGGTTGCCGAACTAAGGCGGGACCTGGAGCAGGCGCAGGGAGAGCTCGACCTCACGAAGAGGCGGCTCGAAGAGAGCAAAGGTGAGTGATACTCCGCTCTTATGTATGTAAAGATAGATGAAATTGTTAGTCTGACGATGAAGCGTCGTGACTGTGTAACAGGGTCCACCGCCGAAGTGGCATCCCTGAAGAAAGCGCTATCCGAGGCCGAAGACAAGGCGGCCTTGGAATGCAAGGAGCGCGAGAAGCAAAGTGCTAGAGTGGGCGAGGTACAGCAAGAGCTCCAGGACCTCGGTAAGAAGTTCGAGTCCGTGGAGCATGATCTGAAGATGAAAGAAGCCGACCTTGCGAAGGCCCTTGTGAGTATGAGAGACCCCAAGGCCGAAGCCGAGAAGGCACAGCAGGAAATCCAGGAGGCCAAAAAGATAACGGCGGGTAAGAAATTCTTTATGCAAAGCAAACATGTGGAGGAGGCGTTTCTTTTACTTACCCGAATTCGAAGCTCTCCAGGGGCATTCGCAGATCTGCCACGCAGCGTCTCAGACGCCGCGGAGTTCTACCGTGTCGAGGAGGGGAGCTCAACGGAGAAGCTGTTCTGGTCCCAGTATGCTGGGGCCGAACATCCGATGCCTCTGAGTGACCAACTGAAGCAGTTGGTCGAACTCCACAGGGCGGCCGAAGTGGCTATGAAAGATTTCATAGTCCGGATGTGGCCTGGTGAGCCCCTGCCCACTAGCTACTTCGGCCTGATTGAGCGGATGGTGAATGCCTGTCCGTGGCTTGAAGTAATCAAGCGATCCGTTTGCATTGAGGGTGCCCGCCAGGCCTTTGCCCGTGCGAAGGTGCATTGGGGCAAGCTGGATGCGGAGAAGCTGGTGAAGGACGGGCCGCCGGAGGGCAAGGCGCATCGCCATCCCGAGAAGTACTATGATGGCGTTATGAAGGGCGCTCCTCTCGTGGCCGACGAATGTACTAAAGACAAGATCTTTGACTAAATGTACCTCTGCCGCTGTTGTAATTTAAGGACGGAGTTACCTGTGCTATGTAGCACTGTTTTGATTTAAAATATTACCATGTGTGCGGCTGTTTATAAAATTCTGAAAGTAGGCCAGTCGTCGGCTTCCGCCCCCACGTACCTAGTACCGGGGTGTTCCTGGAAAAACCCGGATACTCTTTATCCAAATGTTTGGTCCCTTAAGGAGGTATCCTGCATGAGACGAACAAGGCAATCGGACTATGTGGCTTTATAACTTTCACTTAGCCATAGAATCTATAATTTTAAATTTCGTGAAGCCCCTAGAATTTGGAGGGCGAATTGGGGCTTATATACGCCTAAATCGGACAAGGCCGATTCATCGCCTAAAGCGGAAAAAATCTTTAAGGATTTTAAGACCTCTCGAACAGCGACCAGCTCTCGCCTCATCATGCCGGGTCAGTTTTGGCTTTCATCGAGGTGCTCGTCCGGAAGAACCGACACAATCGTAGTAGTTCTCCTGCGCTACCTTAGCCGATATAACGGAACGTAAGGTACCAAAACAAGGAGCCGGGCTAACCTAACTGTAGACCCAAGACATGATTCGGAGCTGATGCATATAGTGCTATAAGTTCGGGATGCCGCACTGTTTAAAGTGTTCGGACTTTTTTGCCGTAGAACGGGGCACCATAGGAAGCCCCCGGCAAACGGACCCTACCAAAGTGTACAGATGCAATATCAAAGAGACATTTGTAAGAAAAATGTTCGAATAAGAATAATGAGCTGACGCTATATATAATTTCCCATTGATGAAAATACGTTTAAGCGTATGTTTACAATGAATGCATTAAGCGGAGATAAATAGGACTATTTAACATGTCCTATCCAGGGCAGGCAGCGTATGGATATATAAAACAGGTATAACGATCGTAAATAGATTCCACCTGGGTGTTTCCTTCTGTGCGTGAAGCCTGTTGCCTCCTTGGTTTTCTCTCCTATGTAAGTCCGACAATCCGGCTCTTCTGAAAAGGCTGCTCTAAAGCAATGTCCTAAAAAAGAAGAAGGACGGGTTATGAAGGTATGTGGCGGTTATCCCGCACTGTTGACTGAGTCGTTGTTGCGCCTCCGCCTATGCCCATGGTATCTTGAGTGCGTAATTGTGTACGCGTGGCACGAATGCTGCTTTGATGGGGCTTAAGCGGAGGCCGGACTGCTAGTCGCGCTCTTGGCGTGCCTGATGATCCTGTTGCGGGGTGCTCCGGACTCTCTTGACGGTGCTTGAAGTTATTGTCGCCAGATTGGTTTGTCGGAGGAGGCCGCATTGTACCTCCGCCGCGAGGGCTGCCATATGCTCCTCTGTTCGGAGAGAGCGGTCCATATTTCCGTTCACTGTTATGACCCCGCGTGGTCCTGGCATCTTGAGCTTGAGGTATGCATAGTGTGGTACCGCATTGAATCTAGCGAATGCGGTTCGTCCGAGCAGTGCGTGGTAACCACTGCGGAAAGGGATGATATCGAAGATTAACTCTTCGCTTCGGAAGTTATCCGGAGATCCGAAGACCACTTCCAATGTTATAGAGCCCGTGCAACGGGCCTCTACTCCAGGGATCACACCTTTAAAGGTGGTTTTGGTGGCCTTGATCCTTGAAGGGTCAATGCCCATTTTGTGCACTGTGTCCTGATAAAGCAGGTTCAGGCTGCTGCCACCGTCCATAAGGACTCGCGTGAGGTGGAATCCGTCGATGATTGGGTCTAGGACCAATGCGGCTGAGCCGCCGCGGACGGATGCTAGTAGGGTGATCCCTACGACCAAAGGTGATCGGGCAAGCTGACCATGGGTTAAATTTGGGGCGACTGGCTCCATCGCATAGACATCCCGTAGTGCTCGCTTCCGTTCCCGCTTGGGAATGTGCGTGGCGTAAATCATGTTGACCGTTTTCACGGGGGGGGATTTCTTCTGTCCCCCCGTGTTCGGACGCCGGGGCTCTTCGTCATCATCGCTGAGTAGCCCCTTATCCTTGTTTTCGGCGTTTATTTTGCCGGTTTGTTTGAACACCCAACAGTCTCCATTGGTGTGGTTGGCTGGCTTGTCCGGGGTGCCATGAATTTGGCACGAGCGCTCCAGTATACGGTCTAGACTGGACGGTCCCTGATTATTTCTTTTGAACAGCTTCTTTTGCTGATCGGACTTGGATCCGCTGAATCCGGCGTTGACTGCGGTGTCTTCAGTGTTGTCGCCGTTGTTCCGTCGCTTATGTCTATTACGCCGTGGCTTGTCGTTATTGCCGCGGCCGTCCGGAGTGCCAGAATGTGGTGTAGTGCTGCTGCGAGCCAACCAGCTGTCCTCGCCCGCGCAAAAGTGGGCCATTAGTGTTGTGAGAGCTGCCATTGACTTGGGTTTTTCCTGGCCGAGGTGTCGGGCGAGCCACTCGTCACGGATATTGTGCTTAAAAGCCGCCAGGGCTTCAGTGTCCGGACAGTCGACTATTTGGTTCTTTGTAGTTAGGAACCTAGTCCAGAATTTCCTGGCTGACTCTCCGGGTTGTTGAGTAATGTGGCTCAGGTCATCGGCGTCTGGTGGTCGTACATATGTGCCCTGGAAGTTGTCGAGGAATGCGTCTTACAGGTTTTCCCAGCTGCCAATGGAATTTGCTGGCAGACTGTTTAGCCAGTGCCGGGCTGGTCCTTTGAGCTTAAGGGGGAGATACTTGATGGCGTGTAGATCGTCTCCGCGGGCCATGTGAATGTGGAGAAGGAAATATTCGATCCATACTGTGGGGTCTGTTGTGCCATCGTATGATTCAATGTTTACGGTTTTGAACCCTTCTGGGAATTCATGATCCATCACTTCGTCGGTGAAGCGTAGGGGTGCGCGCGCCCTGTGCGGGCTATGTGGCTACGCAGTTCAATTGCTTTGGGTGGCTATGTTCGCCCGACCGACTTGTTGAAGGTGTATCCGTGTGACGGTCGCCGTCAAGGCCGATGATCTGGCGCTCGCGATCCGTAGATCTATCTTGGCTGTCCTGCTCTATTTTCCAGTATATCTTACAGGTCCTGCCTATTGCCCCTGGCCGTAGTATGTTGGCGTGGGGGTGCTGGCTGGTATGCGGGCTGATATGCCATTTTATCCCGGCCACGAGGTGGTCGGTCAGCCGTATGGCACTCGAGTCCGTATTCCTCGGCTGCTAGGACTTCAATCCATCTGTCTGTGAGCAGGTCTTGATCAGCTTGGAGTTGCTGCTGCTTCTTTTTCAGGCTCCTCACAGTGGCTATAAGCCGATGCTTGAAGCGCTCCTGCTCTACGGGATCCTCAGGCATGCCGAACTCATCGTCGCCGAGGCTAATCTCGTCTTTGAAGGGGGGCATGTAGTTGTCCTCCTCCGGGTATTCGCCCGTCTTTGTTCTTCGGGCTGACCTGCTCATCTTCCTATTCGCCTGCTTTCGGCGGGCTGATCAGGGTTGTATTCTTCTTCACACCATTCGGATTGTTTTCGCCTCCGGGCGGTATTTCGTGGCGGGCTTGGAGTGGCGCCGACGACGCACCATTCTTTGCTTTTTTCCTTGAGGTTTTATCCTCCGCTGCCTCATCGCCATTTGTTTCCTTGAGTGTCCACCATATATATATCATAGGAAGAGGTGGCTGTCCACCGCCCGAAGAAGCGGTGGTTCATGTTCTTCTCCGCGCCGTCGTCCATACCGCCGATGTCTTCGGAGTCAAGTCCATACCTCGGTTAAATCATCGATCGTGGCAATGAAGTGGGTGGTGGGTGGGCAACGAATTCCTTCATCGCCTGCCTCCCACTCGAGCCGGACATAGTTCGGCAGAGATCCTCCTGACAAAGAGAGAGACTTTAATGAGTCCAGCATGTCGCCAAAGGGCGAGTGCTGGAAGATATCCGCAGCGGTGAACTCCATTACCGGAGCCCAACCTGGCTCGACTGGCTCGGGAGTGCGCGGACTGGAACCAACGTCCGGATACGAATCCGGAGGTCCGGAGTCACAGGCCACCACAGAGGTAAGACCCATGTTCGGCTCCACCACCGATGAGTGTGCGACCTGCGGGGTGGGGTCCATCCCTCCGTCCTTAGGCAGCGCAGCCTGCTTCGGATTTAGGTCCGGGGCTGCTGCGGGGGTGATACCCCGAGCTTTGTCCGACAGCAGGTCTAAGCCGTGCTCGTTGTGACTATCCGGTGCTCCTGGCATAGGCCCGAATCCATCGAAGATCAAGTCTCCGCGATTGTCTGTCGTGTAGTTCAGGTTTCCGAACCTGATCTAGTGGCCAGGGGCGTAGCTGTCGATCTGCTCCAGATGGCTGCGAGTTGTTCAGAGAGGAAGCCGCCGAACACGAAGATCTGTTCGGGGAGAAAGGTCTCACCCAGGTTCGTGTTGTTGACGATGACTGGAGGAGCCATCGGGCCTTGTAGCGACGGCACAGAGGAACTCTCAATGAAAGCACCAATGTCGGTGTCAAAACCGGCGGATCTCGGGTAGGGGGTCCCGATTTGTGCGTCTTAGGCTGATGGTAATAGGAAGCAAGGGACACAATGTTTACCCAGGTTCGGGCCCTCTTGATGGAGGTAAAACCCTACTTCCTGCTTGATTAATATTGAAGATATGGGTAGTACAAGAGTAGATCTACCACGAGATCGTAGAGGCTAAACCCTAGAAGCTAGCCTATGATGGTATGATTGTAATTGTGATCGGCCTTCTAAGGACCAACCTCTCCGGTTTATATAGGCACCGGAGAGGGCTAGGGTTTACATGGAGTCGGTTACAAAGAAGGAAATATAATATCCGAATCGCCAAGCTTGCCTTCCACGCCAAGGAGAGTTCCATCCAGACACGGGACGAAGTCTTGAGTCTTGTATCTTCACGCTTCAATAGTCCGGACGATGTATACAGCCCGGCTGTCCGGATACCCCCTAATCCAGGACTCCCTCACCTGCCACTCCCCTACTGAGGCGTCGGTTGCTGAGGAGACACTGCATGCGACTCCCGAGGCCAAGCCTCCAGGAGCCTCGGGAAGATGTGGTGAAACGGTGCCCGGCTGTTCGCCACAACTGGGCACCCATGTAGATGTTCTTCCGAGCTCTTCTTCGGCCCCGCTGCGCACCGGCCGTCACGTCCAGCGCTTCGGGCGCCTTTGTGTAGACTTCGAAGAGCTCCGCAAGAGGAAGGGATCCCCTAGCAGCAGCAGCATCTTTGGACCGCTGAAGCGGAGGAAGTACATCGCCGTCGACGTGTAAGTATCGTACCGTTGTGGCTCCTTGTGTACTGTTTTTCTTTCTTCTAACGCCAGTCTTTCAGGGCTCCTTCCACTGAGGCTGCTGAGTCTCCTGAGAAACGTCCTCCCTCTTCCTTAACTCTACCACCGGCCTCGAGCGCTCCTAGTCCGCTGGTTGCCCCTGGAGCAGGGTTGGTTGAAGGGGCACTCCTACCTTCCTGGCACGCTGAACCTACAACCTCGTCACTCCTCCCCTTGGTCTGGCGTGGAGCTTAGCAGGCGTGCCCAAGACTCCTTCGCTGGTCTTTGACGGCAACTTGTTGGCTTTGATCTTCGGCTCCTCTTCGAGCAGCGAGCCCCAGCCGGCTTGGGCTTCTCGTGAGAACGGGCTGGTGTCGGGTGTGGCGCCAGCCCCCTGCCAAGGGGTGGCGCGCCGCTTGACGCCCCGCACGCAGCCCCCGAGGTGGAGGACGAAGAAGGCCGGGCGTTCAAGCTTGGGCGCGGGCGGGGGGTGGTTTTCCATGAGCTCTTCCAGGAGGCGATGAACGCAATGAGCCAACTTGGTGAAGAGCTCACGAGTGTCGATTCGCGTCTTGAGGCTGAAGGTCTCTGGCTGGCGGAGGAGCGGCGCAAGCTGAAGGTGGCCATCAACCTCGGTCGCTATAAGCGTGACTTTGAGAACGCGAAGGCCGAGGCGTCTCTCAAGGTTTCCCACGAAGCCCGCTCACGAGCCTTGGAAGAGGCTCGCGGGGCTGATCGCCGCCGCAAGGCTGCGGAGAAGCGCGCGTGGGAGCTCTAGGCCTGGAGCGCGTCTCTTGAGCAGCAAGTGGAGGCGCGCAGGGCCGCTCTTGCATCGCTGAGGGGGACGCCCACGGAGGAAGAGGAGGTCCGGAAGCGTGAGGAGGCGCTGGCCCTGGAGGCCATGGAGCGTAGCCGCGAGCTCGAGCAACTGGAGACGAGGGAGCATCAAGTTGCCCAAGCAGAAGACGCCGTCGGGGCTCGCGAGGCTGGAGTTGAGGAGGAGGTGAACCGCCGGGTGGCCGAGGTTCGCGCGGACCTGGAGGGCAGGTACGACCTGAAGCTGAAGCTCGCGGGCGTGGAGGATGAGGGCAGGGCCGCTGCCGTCAGGCCCAGGTTGGACGAGGCTGAGAGGCGCGCGGAAGCCACGGCCGCCGCCCGGGTCACGGTGCAGGTGGACTTGGCCTCCACGCACGCCGAGCTGCGTTCCCTCCGGAGGCGGGTTGATGACGATGAGGCCGTCATGAGGCAGAACACGAAAGAAGTGCTTCAGCGACACACACTAGAGCGCGAGAATACCCCTATGCTTCAGGATCTCCGGAACAGGGCCAATATCACCTTGAGCCATATCTGCGACGTGGAGGCGCCGGCCCCTCACTCAAATGACTATGCCAGCCACCTGACCTTCTTCACCAAGGTGGTGACGCGCCTGGAGGCCCGATCTGCCAGAGCTCGCCAGCTCGTGGAGGAAAGGGGCCGTGGCCTGCTCGAGCACGCTTTCTCCCACGTCTTCAGCCACCTCCTGAATGCCGACCCTAACTTTGATTTCGACGCCGCCATCGCCCCTGTACCCACGGCCGTCCAGGGCAACCTAGCGCGTTGGGTTGAGGACAATGTGGATGCGTTGGTCAGGGCCTTCACTTTCGAGGACGACGTGGTGGTGGTCGCCGCAGACGAAGGCGACGTGGTTGACGATGGCATCAGGGGCGTCGCCGGTGGCGGCGACAATGCCGATGGAGACGATGACGATGCGAGTGACGCATCCTCGGGTGACGCGGCAAGCGGCATTTCTGGCTGATCCCTTGTTCTCCTGTCATTTCACCCTGCGCACAAACTCGGGCGTGGCCCTTGAAAAACTTGTGAGAGCATTTTGAGAGGGGGAGCCCCTTATGTAAGCAAACCGCGGTTCTTGCTTTTCCATGAGATGTGAGTTTGTGTCCTCGTGAACTTGTGAATCCTGATGCGAGTTTTCTGTCTTGGTTTACCTTAGTCAGCGCCAGCTTTGAGTTGGGCTGCGATGTGTCGAGTTCCTGAGAACCTTACGGAGCTCGTCGCCCCGTTGGAAGGGGCCCCACATAAGGTGATCGCCAGTTGTAGCGTTAGCGCGCGCTTGGCGCACGCGTGCTTCACGCAGTCCCGCTCGCGAGGAGCTCGTGGGGGAAAGGCGACGGACATGAGTCCCAAACAAAACGAGATCCAGAAGGCAAGAAATTGCTCAAACGAGAAAAGGCTCCCCCCGCGCGCATCGATAAAAACTTAGCTTCAACTCAAATCCAGATCCAGAAAGGAAAGCTACAGAAAGAGAGATCCAAAGCAAAAGGCCGCGTTCGCACCTAGTCTAGTCTTCTGGTCTTCAAGTCTTCTCACCAGCGCGGAGCTAAGTGCTGCCACTAGGCATGGGAGGGAGCCCCAGGGCCCGAGGCCGGCACCCCTGAGACTCCGGGACGTGTACAACCCCAACTCATTATTACGTGAGGGTGTCACGAGCGGCGAACTTCATAGGCACTGGGCCTTCTTCACAGGTACCGGCCTTGCTTCATATCGCCAGACGAGGGCCCCGCCTTGCGCCCACTTGACTTCGAGCCGACCGGGTCACCAGACGACACAGAGGAGGGAAAGAGGACGCCACGTTCCTCGGCGACCACAGGTCCTCTGCCGGGGGAAGGGTTGTCGAAGCCTCCCCGGCAGAGGGCCTACCTCCGGGTGTCGTCAGGCGTCGCGCGCCGCGAGGAGGGGCCTTTCTCCTGGCTCCCTCTCGGTGGCCCCCAGCGTGTCTCCCTGGTTGGGACGGGTGCCGCCGTGCCTGGGTCGTCGATCGACACTGCAACCAGATTCATCTGTAGTCCATGGTTAGCATAAGCCTGTTCCTGAGAGACTAGCGGTACTCAGAGTTGCTGCTGCCGCCGCGATCGTCGTGGTTCTCCATTGGTTCCTGGAAGGCTTCGCCTCAGCGCCTCCCCAATCTTCTCCAAAGGAATGGGCCGAGGTCGCCCTCCGCGCGCACTTGGTCCATCATGCGGGCACGAGGCTTCCGGGCCGCCACCCCGAACACCTCGCCGTGGTGCCCCACACTCCATGTTGCTCCGCCCATCACGGCATCCTGGGGATGACAATACGACATCTGGCCGGAACCATGGGGGGCGACGCTTGCGCTTGTGCTTGTCGAGGGCGGCATGGGGGAGTTGGAGCCCCCTATGCCTCCGGCCGTGCTGATGTTGGTGGAGCCCCCAGGCGTAGTCGATGGCGCGCGGACGTGGTGAGGTTTGCCGCGCGGCCCTACAGTGGACTGGGGAGGAAGTTCATAGCAGAAGGGCGGTGCTCCTGACGCCGCTACGTCCAGCAGCTCGGCAACACGCTCAAGCAGCGTGTACCGGCCGCTCTCCATCAGCCTGCATCGTAGCAGCTCCGTCGCCACGGTGAGGGCTGCCCGCATGTTTGCTTGCTCCCGCCGTGAGTGCGGCGCCGTTGCTGCGGCATGGCTTGCTGCTCTTGCGGCGGACCATACCTGTCGTGGGGTGAGGGTGGATGACGCCTGGCCGCGCTGCCCGCGCCCGGCGGGATTTGGCGCCGCCCGTGCCGCTTGGAGTGCAGGGTCGAGACCTTCATGGGCAGGCGGCGCTGGCAGGGCTGGCCAGGCTGCCCAGCGGTCGGAGCTGGCCCTTGAATCGCCAGACATCATGGCTGGGGAGCGTCGTCGAGCTGGTTGGCGGAGAAGAAGCTCCGGCGCACCCCTACCTGGCGCGCCAAATGTTGGATGTGGGGTTCCGGCAAACCCTTAAGGTTCGAACACTGGGGTGCGCGCGAAGTCCTTCCCTCCTACCGATCTACGCTCTAGCTCGCTAAGATCTTGCGGACAAACTCGATGAACTCGCAACACAGAAAGACACGAGGTATATACTGGTTCGGGCCACCGTTGTGGTGTAATACCCTACTCCAGTGTGGTGGTGGTGGATTGCCTCTTGGGCTGATGATGAACAGTACAAGGGAAGAACAGCCTCCTGAGGTTGAGGTGTTCTTGTCATTGTGAACTTGTGACGTGAGGATTCGATGCCTCTACTGTGTTGGCTAGCTCTACTTATATAGGCCCTGGTCCTCTTCCCAAATATCGAGCGGGAAGGGAGCCAACAACGGCGGGCAAATTTGAAGGGGGACATCTAGTACAAGCTATCCTGACAAAAGCGGTCTTGGGCTCCACGATGACCTCCACCTTGCCGTCCTTCGGTCTTGGTCTCGTTGCACCAATATGGCAACCTTTGCCTGATGCCTCGGTACTCTTCGCCTGCACTGGTCACCTTAGCACCAAAGAGGAAATAGAGACGCATCGCGCACTGGCGCCCGCCTGGCGCCCTTCGTCATGGCTCACGTCACGAGAGCCTCGTGAGGTTTGCCTCGCCTTGATATCTCCGCTCCTCGTGAGCCTGCCTGGCTAGGCCACTCCAGAGGAGGTCTTGCGTCGTCCTCCTCGCGAGGCTTGGACCCTCGCGAGGGTCTTGGGTGCCTTGTTGACGAAGATGGGTCGTACAGCTTGCTGCTTGGCCATGCTGTGGGCCGCAGGCAGGCAAGTCTGGGGACCCCCGTTCCTAGAACGCCGACAGTTCTAACCTTCAACAAGGACAGGGCGTAGCCACACTCGATTCAACTAAACTTGGAGAAACTGACACCCGCCAGCCACCTGTGTGTGAAGCACGTCGGTAGAACCAGTCTCGCGGAAGCGTATGCGTAATGTCGGCCCGGGCCGCTTCATCCAACAATAACGCCGAATCAAAGTATGACATGATGGTAAGCAGTATGACTATTATCGCCCACAACTCATTTGTGTTCTACTCGTGCATATAACATCTACGCATAGACCTGGCTCTGATACCACTGTTGGGGAACGCAGTAATTTCAAAAAAATTCCTACGCACATGCAAGATCTATCATGGTGACGCATAGCAACGAGAGGGGGGAGTGTAGTCCATGTACCCTCGTAGACCGTAAGCGGAAGCGTTATGACAACGTGGTTGATGTAGTCGTACATCTTCACGATCCGACCGATCCTAGTACTAAAAGTACGGCACCTCCCCAATCTGCACATGTTCAGCTCGGTGATGTCCCACGAACTCTCGATCCAGCTGGGTGTCGAGGGATAGCTTCGTCAACACGACGGCGTGATGACGGTGATGATGAAGCTACCGGCGCATGGCTTCGCCTAAGCACTACGACGATATGACCGAGGTGGATTATGGTGGAGGGGGGCACCGCACACGGCTAAGACAATGATCAACTTGTGTGTCTATGGGGTGCCCCCCTCCCCCGTATATAAAGGAGTGGAGGAGGGGGAGGGCCAGCCCTCTCTATGGCGCGCCCTAGGGGAGTCCTACTCCCACCGAGAGTAGCATTCCCCCCTTCCAAGTAGGAGTAGGAGAGGAAGGAAGGAGGAGAGAGGGAGGAAGGAAAGGGGGGTCGGCCCCCCTCCCAATTCGGATTGGGCTTGGGGGGCGCGCCCCCTCCTAGGCCGCCTCCTCCTCTCTCTCCCACTAAGGCCCAATAAGGCCCATACACTCCCCGGGGGGTTCCGGTAACCTCCCGGTACTCCGGTAAATGCCCGAACTCACCCGAAACCGTTCCGATGTCCAAACATAGCCATCCAATATATCAGTCTTTATGTCTCAACCATTTCGAGACTCCTCGTCATGTCCGTGATCACATCCGAGACTCCAAACAACCTTCGGTACATCAAAACACATAAACTCATAATACCGATCGTCGCAGAATATTAAGCGTGCGGACCCTACGGGTTCGAGAACTATGTAGACATGACCAAGACTTATCTCAGGTCAATAACCAATAGCGGAACCTGGATGCTCATATTGGTTCCTACATATTCTATGAAGATCTTTATCAGTAAACCGCATAACAACATACGTTGTTCCCTTTGTCATTAGTATGTTACTTGCCCGAGATTCGATTGTCGGTATCTCAATACCTAGTTCAATCTCGTTACCGGCAAGTCCCTTTACTCGTTCCGTAATGCATCATCCCGAAACTAACTCATTAGTCACAATGCTTGCAAGGCTTATAGTGATGTGCATTATCGAGAGGGCCGAGAGATACCTCTCCAACAATCGGAGTGGCAAATCCTAATCTCGATCTATGCCAACTCAACAAGTACCATCGGAGACACCTATAGAGCACCTTTATAATCACCCAGTTATGTTGTGACGTTTGGTAGCACACTAAGTGTTCCTCCGGTATTCGGGAGTTGCATAATCTCATAGTCATAGGAACACGCATAAGACATGAAGAAAGCAATAGCAACATTCTAAATGATCAAGTGCTAAGCTAACGGAATGGGTCAAGTCAATCACATCATTCTCTAATGATGTGATCCCATTAATAAAATGACAACTCATGTCTATGGCTAGGAAACTTAACCATCTTTGATTCAACGAGCTAGTCAAGTAGATGCATACTAGTGACACTCTGTTTGTCTATGTATTCACACATGTACTAAGTTTCCGGTTAATACAATTCTAGCATGAATAATAAACATTTATCATGATATAAGGAAATATAAATAACAACTTTATTATTGCCTCTAAGGCATATTTCCTTCACCCACGAGGGTGGGGGGCGCGCCTACCCCCTGGTCGCGCCCTCCTGCCTCGTGGCCGCCTCGTTGCGTCTCTGACTTCCACTCCAAGTCTCCTGGATTGCGTTTGTTCCAAGAAAGATCCTTGCGAAAGCGTTCCTGTTTGATTCCGTTTGATATTCCTTTTCTGCGGAACACTGAAATAGGCAAAAAAACAGCAAGTGGCACTGGGCCTCCGGTTAATGGGTTAGTCCCAAAAATAATATAAAAGAGCATATTAAAGCCCATTAAACGTCCAAAACAGATAATATAATATCATGGATGATACTCCTCCAAGGTATATATAATTTTTTATTGTTCCATGCTATATTATATTCTCTTTTGGACATTATTGGGCTTTATTATACACTTTTATATTATTTTTGGGACTAACCTATTAGCCGGAGGCCCAGCCCAGAATTGTTGTTTTTTTGCCTATTTCAGAGTTTCATAGAAAAAGAATATCAAACGAAGTCCAAACGGAATGAAACCTTCGGGAACGTGATTTTCGGAACAAACGTGATCTAGTGGACTTGGACCCTACGTCAAGACATCAACCAGGAAGGCACGAGGTAGCGGGCGCGCCCTCCACCCTTGTGGGCCCCACGTTGCTCCTCCGACGTACTTCTTCCTCCTATATATACCTACGTACTCCTAAACTACCATATACGGAGCCAAAAACCTAATTCCACCACCGCAACCTTCTGTACCCGTGAGATCCCATCTTGGGACCTATTCCGGAGCTCCGCCGGAGGGGGCATCGATCACGGAGGGCTTCTACATCAACACCATAGCCTCTCCGATGATGTGTGAGTATTTTACCTCAGACCTTCGGGTCCATACTTATTAGCTAGATGGCTTCTTCTCTCTTTTTGGATCTCAATACAATGTTCTCCTCCTCTCTTGTGGAGATCTATTCGATGTAATCTTCTTTTGCGGTGTGTTTGCTGAGACCGATGAATTGTGGGTTTATGATCAAGTTTATCTATGAACAATATTTGAATCTTCTCTAAATTCCATTATGTATGATTGGTTATCTTTGCAAGTCTCTTCGAATTATCAGTTTGGTTTCGCCTACTAGATTGATCTTTCTTGCAATGGGAGAAGTGCTTAGCTTTGGGTTCAATCTTGCGGTGTCCTTTCCCAAGTGATGAGGGGCAGCAAGGCACGATTGTATTGTTGCCATCGAGGATAACAAGATGGGGTTTATATCATATTGCATGAGTTTATCCCTCTACATCATGTCATCTTGCTTAAAGCGTTACTCTGTTCTTATGAACTTAATACTCCAGATGCATGCTGGATAGCGGTCGATGTGTGGAGTAATAGTAGTAGATGCAGGCAGAAGTCGGTCTACTTGTCTCGGACGTGATGCCTATATACATGATCATACCTAGATATTCTCATAACTATGCTCAATTCTGTTAATTGCTCAACATTAATTTGTTCACCCACCGTAATACTTATGCTCTGAGAGAAGCCACTAGTGAAACCTATGGCCCCAGGGTCTATTTTCCATCATATTAATCTTCCAACACTTAGTTATTTATATTGCCTTTTATTTTACTTTGCATATTTATCATAAAAATACCAAAAAATATTATCTTATCATATCTATCAGATCTCACTCTCGTAAGTGACCGTGAAGGGATTGACAACCCCTTTATTGCGTTGGTTGCGAGGATTTATTTGTTTGTGTAGGTGCGAGGGACTCGTGCGTGGCCTCCTACTGGATTGATACCTTGGTTCTCAAAAACTGAGGGAAATACTTACGCTACTTTACTGCATCACCCTTTCCTCTTCAAGGGAAAACCAACACATTGCTCAAGAGGTAGCAAGAAGGATTTCTGGCGCCGTTATCGGGGAGTCTACGCACAAGTCAACATACCAAGTACCCATCACAAACTCTTATCTCCCGCATCACATTATTTTCCACTTGCCTCTCGTTTTCCTCCCCCCACTTCACCTTTGCCGTTTTATTCTCCCTCCTTCCGTTTGATCTTGTGTTACCATGTGCTTTATTTTTGCTTGCATCTTCGCTTGCTAAATGTTTATGGATCCTCATCCCCTTTCTAATCTCTTTAAGAGATCCAATTATGATGAACCAATTGCTAGTGAGTTTTGTGCACTAAATTATCTTTATGAAGTTTTGCCTGAAATTTGTGAATCTGAAAATTGTAATGAAGTACTTTATGAAGAGATTCACGATAGCTCCTTGAATAAAAAGCATGATTGCAATGATTTTACTATAAATTCTATTGATGTCAATTGTGCTAATAATATGCAAAACCCTAAGCTTGGGGATGCTAGTTTTGCTATGTCCACTACTTGTTGCAATGATCATGATTGGGTGATTCTTCTTATGATCTTGAAAATTTATTTAACCCCCATGATAATATGAGATTGATAATAGTGTTTGCAATAATATTGAAAGTGGGTTTAGAAGAGTGTCAACTTTAGATCCCACATATTTGGAGAATATTCAATCTTGTGAAATTTTTGATAAAAGTGGGTTTGGAGAGGTCATGACTTTAGTTAATGTTAATCCCACTATTTTGGAAGAGTGTCGACTTTGCATGCATGTGGATTGTGTTGAAAATATTTTATGTGATAGCTATTTTGTTGAATTTTCTTATGATCCTAAATTTAATTATTATGAGAGAGGAAAATATGGTTATAGAAATTTTCATGTTACTAAATTACCTCTCGTTATGTTGAGATTGCTATCGTTCCTTTCCGCTTCCTTGCATATGCTAGTTTTTGCTTGCTATGATAATTTGTTTTTATATAAGATGCCTATGCATAGGAAGTATGTTAGACTTAGATTTGTTTGTCACGTGTTTCATGATGCTCTCTTCGCACTTCATTTTCTTGTCTTTTATGCGAGCATCATTAAAGTTATCAATGCCTAGCTAGGGGCATTAAACGATAGCGCTTGTTGGGAGGCAACCCAATTTTATTTTTATTTTTTTTGCTTTTTTCTTCTGTTTAGGAATAAATATTTGATCTAGCCTCTGGTTAGATGTGTTTTTATGTTTTAATTAGTGTTTGTGCCAAGTTAAACCTATAGGATCTTCTTAGATGATAGTTATTTGATCTTGCTGAAAATTCCAGAAACTTTCTGTTCACAAAAATAATTGTTAAAAATAACCAGAACGTGATAAAATATCAATTCCAATTGATGCTGATCAATAAACAAATTATCTAGGTCTTCCTATTTTGGACGAATTTTTGGAGTTCCATAAATTTGCGTTAGTTACAGATTACTACAGACTGTTCTGTTTTTGACAGATTTTGTTTTTCTTGTGTTGTTTGCTTATTTTGATGAATCTATGGCTAGTAAAATAGTTTATAAACCGTAGAGAAGTTGGAATACAGTAGGTTGAACACCAATATAAATAAAGAATGAGTTTATCACAGTACCTTGAAGTGGTGTTTTGTTTTCTTTCGCTAACGGAGCTCACGAGATTTTCTGTCAAGTTTTGTGTTGTGAAGTTTTCAAGTTTTGGGTGAAAGATTTGATGGATTATGGAACAAGGAGTGGCAAGAGCCTAAGCTTGGGGATTCCCATGGAACCCCAAGATAATCTGAGGACACCTAAAAGCCAAAGCTTGGGGATGCCCCGGAAGGCATCCCCTCTTTCATCTACTTCCATCGATAACTTTACTTGGAGCTATATTTTTATTCACCACATGATATGTGTTTTGCTTGGAGCATCTTGTATTATTTGAGTCTTTGTATTAGTTTACCACAATCATCCTTGCTGTACACACCTTTTAAGATAGACACACATGATTCGGAAATTTGTTAGAATACTCTATGTGCTTCACTTATATCTTTTGAGTTATATAGTTTTGCTCTAGTACTTCACTTATATCTTTTAGAGCACGGCGGTAGATTTGTTTTATAGAAACTATTGTTCTCTCATGCTTCACTTATATCTTTTTGAGAGTCCTATAAAATAGCATGGCAATTTGCTTTAACTAAATATCATGAGAAATTTGATACTAGATAATTGTTTTGAGATATAAAGGTGGTAATATCATAGTTGTGCTAGTTGAGTAATTGTGGAATTGAAAAATACTTGTGTTGGAGTTTGTGATTCCCGTAGCATGCACGTATGGTGAACCGTTATGTAACGAAGTCGGAGCATGAGGTATTTATTGATTGTCATCCTTTGTCTTACGGTCGGGATCGCGCAATGGTTAACTCCTACAAACCCTTCCCCTAGGAGCATTCGTAGTAGTACTTTGCTTCGAGGGCTAATAAATTTTTGCAATAAGTATATGAGTTCTTTATGACTAATGTGAGTCCATGGATTATACGCACACTTACCTTTCCGCAATTTTCTAGCCTCTTCGGTACCGTGCATTGCCCTTTCTCACCTTGAGAATTGGTGCAAACTTCGTCGGTGCATCCAAACCCCGTGATATGATACGCTCTATCACACATAAACCTCCTTATATCTTCCTCAAAACAGCCACCATACCTACCTATTATGGCATTTCCATAGCCATTCCGAGATATATTGCCATGCAATTTTCCATCGTTTCGTTTATCATGACACGTTCCATCATTGTCATATTGCTTTGCATGATCATGTAGTTGACATTGTATTTGTGGCAAAGCCACCATTCATAATTCTTTCATACATGTCGCTCTTGATTCATTGCATATCCCGGTACACCGCCGGAGGCATCCACATAGAGTCATATTTTGTTCTAAGTATTGAGTTGTAAGTAAATAAAAGAGTGATGATCATCATTATTAGAGCATTGTACCAAGTGAGCAAAGGATGATGGAGAGTATGATTCCCCCACAAGTCGGGATGAGACTCCGGACTAAATAAAAAAAAGAGGCCATAAAAAAGAGAGAAAAGGCCCAAAAAAATGAGAGAAAAAGAGAGAAGGGACAATGTTACTATCCTTTTACCACACTTGTGCTTCAAAGTAGCACCGTGATCTTCATAATAGAGAGTCTCTTATTTTATCACTTTCATATACTAGTGGGAAATTTCATTATAGAACTTGGCTTGTATATTCCAATGATGGGCTTCCTCAAAATGCCCGAGGTCTTCGTGAGCAAGCAAGTTGGATGCACACCCACTTAGTTTCTTTTTGAGCTTTCATACACTTATAGCTCTAGTGCATCCGTTGCATGGCAATCCCTACTCCTTGCATTAACACCAATTGATGGGCATCTCCATAGCCCGTTGATTAGCCTCATTGATGTGAGACTTTCTCCTTTTTTGTCCTCCCACATAACCCCTACCATTATACCTTATTCCACCATAGTGCTATATCCATGGCTCGCGCTCATGTATTGCGTAAGAATTGAAAAGGCTAAAGCGCGTTAAAAAGTATGAACCAATTGCTTGGCTAAAACCGGGGTTGTACATGATATGAATATTTTGTGTGGGGAAGATGGAGCATAGCCAGACTATATGATTTTGTAGGGATAACTTGCTTTGGCTATGTTATTTTTATAAGACATAATTGCTTGGTTAGTGATAACCCACAAGTATAGGGGATCGCAACAGTTTTCGAGGGTAGAGTATTCAACCCAAATTTGTTGATTCGACACAAGGGGAGCCAAAGAATATTCTCAAGTATTAGCAGCTGAGTTGTCAATTCAACCACACCTGGAAACTTGGTATCTGCAGCAAAGTGTTTAGTAGCAAAGTAATATGATAGTGGTGGTAACGGTGACAAAAGTAAAGGCAGCAAAAGTAATGTTTTTGGTATTTTGTAGTGATTGTAATAAAGAGTAACGGAAAAGTAAATAAGCGTAAACCAAGATATGGAAAACTCAGAGGCACCGGATCGTGATGGATAATTATGCCGGATGTGGTTCGTCATGTAACAGTCATAACATAGGGTGACACAAAACTAGCTCCAGTTCATCAATATAATGTAGGCATGTATTCCGAATATAATCATACGTGCTTATGGAAAAGAACTTGCATGACATCTTTTGTCCTACCCTCCCGTGGCAGCGGGGTCCTATTGGAAACTAAGGGATATTAAGGCCTCCTTTTAATAGAGAACCGGAACAAAGCATTAGCACATAGTGAATACATGAACTCCTCAAACTATGGTCATCACTGGGAGTGGTCCCGATTATTGTCACTTCGGGGTTGCAGCGGATCATAACACATAGTAGGTGACTATAGACTTGCAAGATAGGATGAAGAACACACATATATTCATGAAAACATAATAGGTTCAGATCTGAAATCATGGCACTCAGGCCCTAGTGACAAGCATTAAGCATAGCAAAGTCATAGCAACATCAATCTCAGAACATAGTGGATACTAGGGATCAAACCCTAACAAAACTAACTCGATTACATGATAAATCTCATCCAACCCATCACCGTCCAGCAAGCCTACGATGGAATTACTCACGCACGGCGGTGAGCATCATGAAATTGGTGATGGAGGATGGTTGGTGATGACGACGGCGACGAATCCCCCTCTCCGGAGCCCCGAACGGACTCCAGATCAGCCCTCCCGAGAGAGATTAGGGCTTGGCGGTGGCTCCGTATCGTAAAACGTGATGAAACTTTCTTTTTGATTTTTTTCTCCCAAAGCCAATATATGGAGTTGGAGTTGGCGTCGAGGGGCTCGTGGGGCCCACGAGGTAGGGGGCGAGCCCTGGGGCGCCCCACCCTTGTGGACAGGGTGTGGGCCCCCTTGTCTTCATCTTTGGTGAGGATTTTTTATTATTTTTTATAAGACATCTCGTGGAGTTTCAGGTCATTCCGAGAACTTTTGTTTTCTGCACATAAAACAACATCATGGCAATTCTGCTGAAAACAACGTCAGTCCGGGTTCATTCCATTCAGATCATACAAGTTAGAGTTCAAAACAAGGGCAAAAGTGTTTGGAAAACTAGATACGACAGAGACGTATCAACTCCCCCAAGCTTAAACCCTTGCTTGTCCTCAAGCAATTCAGTTGACAAACTGAAAGAGAAAAAGAAAAACTTTTACAAACTCTGTTTGCTCTTGTTGTTGTACTTATGTCAAGCCAGCATTTAGGTTTTCAGCAAAGATCATAACTATCCACATTTGCAATAATTCTCAGGTCTCATGTTTACTCATATCAATAACATAATCAGCTAGCAAGCCATAATAATAAATCTCGGATGACACACTTTCTCAAAACAATTATAATATGATATAACAAGGTGGTATGTCGCTAGCCCTTTCTGAGACCGCAAAACATAAATGCAGAGCACCTTCAAAGATCAAGGACTGACTAGACATTGTAATTCATGGTAAAAGAGATCCAATCATAGTCATACCCGATATAAATTAACAATAATGAATGCAAATGACAGCTTTGCTCTCCAGCTAGTGCTTTTTAATAAGAGGGTGATGACTCAACATAAAAGTAAATAGATAGGCCCTTCGCAGAGGGAAGCAGGGATTTGTAGAGGTGCCAGAGCTCGATTTTGAAATAGAGATAATTTATTTTGAGCGGCATACTTTCATTATCAACATAACAACTAAGAGATCACGATATCTTCCATGCTAAACAAATTATAGGCGGTTCTCAAACAGAATGGTAAAGTTTATACTCCCCCTCCTCCACAAGCATCAATCCATGGCTTGCTCGAAACAACGAGTGCCTCCAACATTCAACGGGTCCCAGGGGGAGTTTTGTTTGCAATTATTTTGATTTAGTTTGCATAAAGCATGGGACTGGGCATCCCGGTGACCAGCCATTTTCTCGTGAGTGAGGAGCGTAGTCCACTCCTCTTGAGAATAACCCGCCTAACACGGAAGATAAGGGCAGCACTGGTTGATATATGAGATATTCGAGCATGCAAAACAGAATGATTATTTGAAGGTTTGGAGTTTGGCACATACAAATTTACTTGGAACGGCAGGTAGAGACCGCATATAGGAAGGTATAGTGGACTCATATGGAATAACTTTGGGGTTTAAGGGATTGGATGCACAAGCAGTATTCCCGCTTAGTACAAGTGAAGGCTAGCAAAAGACTGGGGAGCGACCAACTAGAGAGCGACAACAGCCATGAACATGCATTAAAGTTAATAAACAACGAATACAAGCATGAGTAGGATATAATCCAGCATGAACATAAATATCGTGAAGGCTACGTTGATTTGTTTCAACTACATGCATGAACATGTGCCAAGTCAAGTCACTTAAATCATTCAAAGGAGGATACCACCCTATCATACCACATCACAACCATTTTAATAGCATGTTGGCACGCAAGGTAAACCATTATAACTCATAGCTAATCAAGCATGTCACAAGAAACTATGATCTCTAATTGTTATTGCAAACATGTTTACTCATAATAAGCTGAATCAAGAACGACGGACTCATCATATTTACAAAAACAAAAGAGGTCGAGTTCATACCAGCTTTTCCCATCCCAGTCAGTCCATCATATATGTCATCATAATTGCCTTTCACTTGCATGACCGAACGGTGTGAATAATAATAAGAGTGCACGTGCATTGGACTAAGCTGGAATCTGAGAGCATTCAATAAACAGGAGAAGAAAGGCAATATGGGCTCTTGGTTAAATCAACAATGATGCATATAGGAGCCACTACAACAATTTAATCATGGTCTTCTCCTACTGACCCCCAAAGAAAAGAAAGGAAATAAAACTATTTACACGGGAAAGCTCCCAACAAGCAAAAGAAGAACGTGAAATATTTTTGGGTTTTCTTTTTAATTATTACTACTACAGCAGGAAAAATAAACTACTATTAATTTTTTTGGTTTTTCTAAGGTTTATTAAACACACAAGAAGAAAGCAGGAAAAAGGAAAATAAACTAGCATGGATATTTCAGTGAAAGAGTATGAGCACCGACATCTAGCAATGAGTGTGTGTGAACATAAATGTAATGTCGGTGGGAAATACGTACTCCCCCAAGCTTAGGCGTTTGGCCTAAGTTGGTCTATGGCTAGGGATAGCCTGGCTGATACCCATAGGTGTAGCTGGGGTCGTACTACGATGAAGAATAGTTGGGATCATAATGTGATGAAGAGGACTCTGACTGCCACTGGCTGGCAACCGCCTCAGGATCCCAAGAATAAACAGACTGCCGTGGAGGCTCATCTTGTGGCTCTGGTTCCGGGGCTGGTGCAGGATTCCAATAGGCTTGAACAGCCACCCACGGAACAATGTAAGGACCTGTAGACAAGTTAAACAAAGAGGGAGCAGGCAAAGTAATAGTCTCAGGGTGATGTTTATCAAAGTAAAATTTATATTTAAGCTCCCCTTCGCGACTCTTAACAAGAAAATCATGCGCTAGCATACTCTTATAATCTAAATAAGCGCGGGGCAACGCTGTTTCTTCTTTCTCCTCATGCCTTATAGGTATCTCAAAATATTCAGCTAGGCGTGAAGCATAAATGCCTCGAAAGACGGGGCCCTTAGTACGGTTCAGACTTAACCGTCTAGCAACAATTCCACCCATACTAACAGAGTTATTGCGGTATAAACCGTGGACCAAAATGATAATATCAGGAATGCTAAGGTTTCCACAGTTCCCGCGACCAATCAAGCAACGACTAGCAAATAAGGCAAAGTAGCGTAAAACAGGGAAATGTATGCTAGTAATTCTTGCATCAGAAACCTTCCTGGTTTCTCCCACAGTGATAGTGTTAATAAAAGCTTCCACTTCATTACGGTGTGGTTCATCTAAGGTGCCCTCAAAAGGTATTTTGCAAACCTCGCAAAATTCAGCTAATGTCATCTCCTTAACAACGTCATATAAATGGAACTCTACCGTTGGAGGTGATTTCTTAGGGAAAAAGTAGAAGTTCTGCACAAAAGTATTTGTGAGTAAGAGATACTGATGACGTTGGTCGCGGAGGAAGTCGGTGAGGCCGGCATTCTCAATCAATAAATAGAAATCCTCATAAATCCCGGCTCTCCTCAAGAAGTCTTCGGAAGGCCATTCACACGGCCGGACCTCCGTGGTGCGAGGCAAATTAAATTTGGGCTTCTGCTCTTCTTCCTTTTGTTTTTCCTTCGAGCTTCGGCTCGACGAGCCCCTCAAAAGTCTCTTTATTATTTCTGAAATAATCTGAAATTTTTAGTAACTTCAAACAAAAGTGAAACAACTTCAATAAAACTGATAGCAACTACTCATACAAGTGCCTAGAGCATATATCAAGCATTAGAACTACTTGGAACCATATAAATTTAACATGCAAGCTCAAGAACATGGTCACCTATGCAGCACAAATTTGCAATGAATAAAGCACTAGAACAAAAACTAATTGGACCAATGGAGGAGCCACATACCAAGGAACAATCTCCCAAGCAGTTTTGCGAGAGGTGCTTTGAGGAAGGAGATCGAAAATCGCACCAAAAGAGGCTGGAACACGAGCTTGAGTTGGTTTTTCGGGTTTGTGTGAGGCAGAGGAAGAAGATGGGTGCAGGGATAAGTGGAGTAGGGCCACCGTGGGCCCACGAGGCGGGGCGCCCGGGGGTAGGCGCGCCTCCACCCTCATGGCTGTGTGGCAGCTCCCCTGCTGTAATTTTTGCACTAAAAATCCTCAAATATTGCCGAAAAATCATATTAAATTGGCATGGCATTCTGAGGACTTTTATTTTTGGGATATTTTTATATTGCACGGATAAGTCAGAAATGCAGACAGAAAAATACTATTTTACTTTATTTCTAATAAGGAACAGAAAATATAAAGAGGGTATGAAGGTTGTGCTTCTAGTTTCATCCATCTCATGCTCATCAAAAGAATCCACTAACAAGGTTGATCAAGTCTTGTTAACAAACTCATTCCCATAATCATGGAACCGGAGAAATTTGAATAACACTATGTTACCTCAACGGGATATGGACATCCCCAATAATAAGTATATCATATTTCTTCTTGACAGAGGGAGAGGAAATTCAAAACCTCCAAATATAATTGATGGAATTTTTCCAATAGAGTTGATACTATGAACTTGAGGTTGTTTCCTCGGAAAGTGTACCGTATGTTCATTACCATTAACATGAAAAGTGACATTGCCTTTGTTGCAATCAATAACAGCCCTGCAGTATTAAGGAAAGGTCTTCCAAGAATAATAGACATACTATCATCCTCGGAATATCAAGAATAACAAAGTCCGTTAAAATAGTAACGTTTGCAACCACAACAGCACATCCTCACAAATACCGGCATGTATAGCAGTTGATTTATCAGCCATTTGCAAAGATATTTCAGTAGGTGTCAACTTATTCAAGTCAAGTCTACGATATAAAGAGAGAGGCATAACACTAACACCGGCTCCAAGATCACATTAAGCAGTTTTAACATAATTTCTCTTAATGGAGCATGGTATAGTAGGTACTCCTGGATCTCCAAGTTTCATTGGTATTCCACCCTTAAAAGTATAATTAGCAAGCATGGTGGAAATTTCAGCTTCTGGTATCTTTCTTTTATTTGTAACAATATCTTTCATATATTTAGCATAAGGATTCCTTTTTAGCATATCAGTCAATCGCATACGCAAAAAGATAGGTCTAATCATTTCAGCAAAGCGCTCAAAATCCTCATCATCCTTTTTCTTGGATGGTTTGGGAGGAAAGGGCATGGGTTTCTGAACCCATGGTTCTCTTTCTTTACCATGTTTCCTAGCAACGAAGTCTCTTTTATCATAACGTTGATTCTTTGATTGTGGGTTATCAAGATCAACAACAGGTTCAACTTCTATGTCATTATCATTACTAGGTTGAGCATCATCATGAACATTATCATTAACATTTCCACTAGGTTCATGTTCATTACCAGATTGTGTTCCAGCATCAGACATAGAGATATCATTTGGATTCTCAGGTGGTTCAGCAATAGGTTCACTAGAAGTTTGCATGGTTCTATCATTTTTCTTTTTCTTCCTTTTAGAAGAACTAGGCATTCTCTGAGAATCTTGCTCGATTCTCTTAGGGTGGCCTTCAGGATACAAAGGTTCCTGAGTCATTCTACCAGTTCTAGTAGCCACTCTAACAGCATAATCATTTTTCTTACTATTCATTTCATCAAGCACTTCTTTCTGAGCTTTAAGTACTTGTTCTACTTGAGTGGTAACCATAGAAGCATGTTTGCTAACAAGTTTAAGTTCACCTCTAATATTAGCCATATAATCACCCAAGCGTTTAATCATAAAGGTATTCTGTTTCAATTGTCTACCAAAATAAGCATTAAAGTCATCTTGCTTAAACATAAAGTTATCAAACTCATCCAAGCACTGACTAGCAATTTTAGTAGGAGGTACTTCAGCTTTGTCATATCTATAGAGAGAATTTACCTTTACTACCTGTGTCGGGATATCGGGATCAGGAGGTTCTTCAATATGTAATGGATCAATATCATAAGTTTCTTCAACAGGCGGTAGATTAAGACCATGTATTTCTTCAATAGGAGGTAAATTCTTAACATCTTCAGCTTTAGTACCTTTTTCTTTCATAGATTTCTTTGCCTCTTGCATATCTTCGGGACTGAGAAATAGCACACCTCGCTTCTTCGGAGTTGGTTTAGGAATAGACTCAGTAATTGGCTCAGGAGCTGGCTCGGGAGTTGGCTCAGGAGGTGCCCAATTATTTTCATTTGTCAACATATTATTCAATAAAATTTCAGCTTCATCCGTGTTCTTTCCCTAAAAGAGAACCAGCACAACTATCCAGGTAATCTCTGGAAGTATCGGTTAGTCCATTCTAAAAGATATCAAGTATTTCAGGTTTCTTAAGAGGATGATCAGGCAAAGCATTAAGTAACTTGAGAAGCCTCCCCCAAGCTTGTGGGAGACTCTCTTCTTCAATTTGCACAAAATTATATATGTTCCTCAAAGAAGCTTGTTTCTTATGAGCAGGGAAATATTTAGCAGAGAAGTAATAAACCATATCCTGGGGACTACGCACACAACCAGGATCAAGAGAATTAAACCATATCTTAGCATCACCCTTTAATGAGAACGGAAATATTTTGAGTATATAAAAGTAGCGCGATTTCTCATCATTAGTAAACAGGGCAGCTATATCATTTAACTTAGTAAGATGTGCCAAAACAGTTTCAGATTCATAGCCATAAAAACGATCAGATTCAACCAAAGTAATTATATCAGGATCGACAGAGAATTCATAATCCTTATCAGGAACACAGATAGGTGAAGTAGCAAAAGCAGGGTCAGGTCTCATCCTATCTCTAAGAGATTCTTTACTCCACTTAACTAGCAGCCTCTTAAGTTCATATCTATCCTGGCAAGCAAAAATAGCTGTAGAAGATTCTGCATCAAAAAGATAACCCTCAGGAATAGCAGGCATATTTTCATCATCACTTTCATCATTGTATTCAGTTTCAATAATTTCTCTTTATCTAGACCTAGAAATTTGTTCATCTAGAAATTCACCGAGGGGCACAGTAGTATCAAGCATAGAAGTAGTTTCATCATAAGTATCATGCATAGCAGAAGTGGCATCATCAATAACATGCGACATATCGGAATGAATGGCAGAAGCATGTTTAGGTGTCGCTAGCTTACTCATAACAGAAGGTGAATCAAGTGCAGAGCTAGATGGCAGTTCCTTACCCCCCCCCCCTCGTAGTTGAGGGATAAATTGTTGTCTTAGTGTCTTTCAAGTTCTTCATAGTGTCCAGCAGATATAAATCCCAAGTGACTCAAAGAATAGAGCTATGCTCCCCGGAAACGGCGCCAGAAAAAGGTCTTGATAACCCACAAGTATAGGGGATCGCAACAGTTTTCGAGGGTAGAGTATTCAACCCAAATTTGTTGATTCGACACAAGGGGAGCCAAAGAATATTCTCAAGTATTAGCAGCTGAGTTGTCAATTCAACCACACCTGGAAACTTAGTATCTGCAGCAAAGTGTTTAGTTGCAAAGTAATATGATAGTGTTGGTAACGGTGACAAAAGTAAAGACAGCAAAAGTAATGTTTTTGGTATTTTTGTAGTGATTGTAACAGTAGCAACGGAAAAGTAAATAAGCGTAAACCAGTATATGGAAAACTCGTAGGCACCGGATCGTGATGGATAATTATGCGGATGTGGTTCGTCATGTAACGATCATAACATAGGGTGACACAAAACTAGCTCCAGTTCATCAATATAATGTAGGCATGTATTCCGAATATAGTCATACGTGCTTATGGAAGAGAACTTGCATGACATCTTTTGTCCTACCCTCCCGTGGCAGTGGGGTCCTATTGGAAACTAAGGGATATTAAGGCCTCCTTTTAATAGAGAACCAGAACAAAGCATTAGCACATAGTGAATACATGAACTCATCAAACTATGGTCATCACCGGGAGTGGTCCCGATTATTGTCACTTCGGGGTTGCAGCGGATCATAACACATAGTAGGTGACTATAGACTTGCAAGATAGGATCAAGAACACACATATATTCATGAAAACATAATAGGTTCAGATCTGAAATCATGGCACTCGGGCCCTAGTGACAAGCATTAAGCATAGCAAAGTCATAGCAACATCAATCTCAGAACATAGTGGATACTAGGGATCAAACCCTAACAAAACTAACTCGATTACATGATAAATCTCATCCAACCCATCACCGTCCAGCAAGCCTACGATGGAATTACTCACGCACGGTGGTGAGCATCATGAAATTGGTGATGGAGGATGGTTGGTGATGACGACGGCGACGAATCCCCCTCTCCGGAGCCCCGAACGGACTCCAGATCAGCCCTCCCGAGAGAGATTAGGGCTTGGCGGCTCCGTATCGTAAAACATGATGAAACTTTCTCTCTGATTTTTTCTCCCTGAAAGCCAATATATGGAGTTGGAGTTGGCGTCGGAGGGGCTCTAGGGGGCCCACGAGGTAGGGGGGCGCGCCCTAGGGGGGGGTGCCCCCCACCCTCGTGGACAGGGTGTGGGCCCCATGGTCTTCATCTTTGGCGAGGATTTTTTATTATTTTTTACAAGACACCCCGTGGAGTTTCAGGTCATTCCGAGAACTTTTGTTTTCTGCACATAAAACAACATCATGGCAATTCTGCTGAAAACAGCGTTAGTCCGGGTTAGTTCCATTCAAATCATACAAGTTAGAGTTCAAAACAAGGGCAAAAGTGTTTGGAAAAGTAGATACGATGGAGATGTATCAGTTAGCATGCTTGAAGTATTATTATTTTTATGTCAACATTAAACTCTTATCCTGAATCATATTAAAAGTAAACATTCGTGCCATAATAAGAAGTATTACATTGAAATTATGCTAAGTAGCATTCCACATCAAAAATTCTGTTTTTATCATTACCTACTCGAGGACGAGCAGGAATTAAGCTTGGGCATGCTTGATACGTCTCCAACGTATCTATAATTTTTGATTGTTCCATGCTATATTATATTCTGTTTTGGACATTATTGGGCTTTATTATACACTTTTATATTATTTTTGGGACTAACCTATTAACCGGAGGCCCAGCCCAGAATTGCTGTTTTTTGCCTATTTCAGAGTTTCGCAGAAAAAGAATATCAAATGGAGTCCAAACGGAATGAAACCATCGGGAACGTGATTTTCTGAACGAACGTGATCCAGAGGACTTGGACCCTACGTCAAGACATCAACCAGGAAGGCATGAGGTAGGGGGGCGTGCCTACCCCCCTGGGCGTGCCCTCCACCCTCGTGGGCCCCATGTTGCTCCACCGACGCACTTCTTCCTCCTATATATACCTACGTACTCCCAAACTACCATATACGGAGCCAAAAACCTAATTCCACCACCGCAACCTTCTGTACCCATGAGATCCCATCTTGGGGCCTTTTCCGGAGCTCCGCCGGAGGGGGCATCGACCACGGAGGGCTTCTACATCAACACCATAGCCTCTCCGATGAGGTGTGATTAGTTTACCTCAGACCTTCGGGTCCATAGTTATTAGCTAGATGGCTTCTTCTCTATTTTTGGATCTCAATACAATGTTCTCCCCCTCTCTTGTGGAGATCTATTCGATGTAATCTTCTTTTGCGGCGTGTTTGTTGAGACCGATGAATTGTGGGTTTATGATCAAGTTTATCTATGAACAATATTTGAATCTTCTCTGAATTCCTTTATGTATTATTGGTTATCTTTGCAAGTCTCTTCGAATTATCAGTTTGGTTTGGCCTACTAGATTGATCTTTCTTGCAATGGGAGAAGTGCTTAGCTTTATGCTCAATCTTGCGGTGTCCTTCGGTGATGATGAGGGGCAGCAAGGCATGTATTGTCTTGTTGCCATCGAGGATAACAAGATGGGGTTTATATCATATTGCATGAGTTTATCCTCTACATCATGTCATCTTGCTTAAAGCGTTACTCTGTTCTTATGAACTTAATACTCGGATGCATCTTTGGATAGCGGTCGATGTGTGGAGTAATAGTAGTAGATGCAGGTAGGAGTCGGTCTACTTGTCTCGGATGTGATGCCTATATACATGATCATACCTAGATATTCTCATAACTATGCTCAATTCTGTCAATTGCTCAACAGTAATTTGTTCACCCACCGTAATACTTATGCTCTCGAGAGAAGCCACTAGGGAAACCTATGGCCCCCGGGTCTATTTTCCATCATATTAATCTTCCAACACTTAGTTATTTATATTGCCTTTTATTTTACTTTGCATCTTTATCATAAAAATACCGAAAATGTTATCTTATCATATCTATCAGATCTCACTCTCGTAAGTGACCGTGAAGGGATTGACAACCCCTTTATTGCGTTGGTTGCGAGGATTTATTTGTTTGTGTAGGTGCGAGGGACTCGTGCGTGGCCTCCTACTGGATTGATACCTTGGTTCTCAAAAACTGAGGGAAATACTTATGCTACTTTACTGCATCACCCTTTCCTCTTCAAGGGAAAACCAACGCAGTGCTCAAGAGGTAGCAATGGAACAATCAAATTATAGATACGTTGGAGACATATCAAGCATCCCCAAGCTTAATTCCTTCTCGTCCTCTAGTAGGTAAATGATAAAAACAGAATTCTTGATGTGGAATGCCACCTAACATAATTGCAATGTAATTTTATTTATTGTGGGATGAATGTTCAGATCCGAAAGATTAAAGACAAAAGTTTAATATTGACATAAAAATACTTCAAGCATACTAACCAAGCAATTATGTCTTCTCAAAATAACATAGCCAAAGAAAGCTCATCCCTACAAAATAATATAGTTTGGCCATGCTTCATTTTCGTCACACAAAATGCTCTCATCATGCACAACCCCGATGAAAGTGCAACTATCCCTGGGTGGTTTTGGTAATTCCTAACAGCATATAGCTCATTGAGCTAATGCTATTTCAAGATAAATATTTTAGGAAAGTTCAATGATTGGCATGGCATGGATCAGGAATGTGGACCCCTCAAAATGCTAAGGACAAAATATTGGCTCAAGATCTAAAGCTCAAGACTCTACATTTTACTTTTAGTGATCCAAGATCACATTGAGTCCATAGGAAAAGCCAATACTACTAAAAGGGGATGAGGTGTTTCTTAATGGGTTGCTTTCTCAAAATGCTTAGTGATATGCTCAAAAAACCCTCAACTACTTTTCATATCCACATATGTCCCAAACCAAAAGTCAAACTTGGCCCCACCGAAACATTCTATGTGGCGCCACTGAGTTCTCTTGACATAGCCACTGCCACAAACCCTAGTCACTTCGGTCTCACCGATAGGGAACTCGGTCTCACTGAGATGGGATTGCAAACTCTCTGTTTCCCTTCGTAACGTTACGGTCCAACCGAGATGAGCGATCGGTCCAACCGAGTTCGCAATGCAAACTCTTTGTTTCCCCTTCGTAACGTTTCGGTCTCACCGAGATGAGCGAATCGGTCCCACCGAGTTTGCCTGACCAACTCTCTGGTTAGCTTATTACCAAAATCGGTCCCATGGAGTTTGTGCAATCGGTCTCATCGAGATTACGTTATGCCCTTACCCTAATGAAATCGGTCCCACCGAGTTGACATGTCGGTCCCGCCGAATGAAGTAACATTCACATTTTGAACTAAATCGGTCTGACCGAGTTTCATTATTCGGTCCCACCGAGTTTGGTGATTTGTGTGTAACGGTTAGATTTTGTGTGGAGGCTATATATACCCCTCCACCCACTCTTCATTCGTGGAGAGAGCCATCAGAACATGCCTACACTTCCAGCATACATTTTCTGAGAGAGAACCACCTACTCATGTGTTGAGGTCAAGATATTCCATTCCAACCACATAAAACTTGATCTCTAGCCTTCTCCAAGTTGCTTTCCACTCAAATCATCTTTCCATCAAATCCAAATCTATGAGAGAGAGTTGAGTGTTGGGGAGACTATCATTTGAAGCACAAGAGCAATGAGTTCATCATCAACACACCATCTATCACCTTTTGGAGAGTGGTGTCTCCTAGATTGGTTAGGTGTCACTTGGGAGCCTCCGTCAAGATTGTGGAGTTGAACCAAGGAGTTTCTACGGGCAAGGAGATCTCCTACTTCGTGAAGATCTACCCTGGTGAGGCAAGTCCTCCGTGGGCGATGGCCATGGTGGGATAGACAAGGTTGCTTCTTCGTGGACCCTTCGTGGGTGGAGCCCTCCGTGGACTCGTGCAACCGTTACCCTTCGTGGGTTGAAGTCTCCATCAACATGGATGTACGATAGCACCACCTATTGGAACCACGCCAAAAATCTCCATGTCTACATTGCGTTTGCTCCCTCCAAACTCCTCCCTTTACCTTCATGTGCAATGTTTTACATTCCGCTGCTATACTCTTAGACTTGCTTGTGTAGGTTGATTTCTTGACTTGTACTATGTTGCTAAAATCTGCCAAGACTTAAAATTGGGAAAAGGCTAGATTTTTATTTGGTCAAGTAGTCTAAACACCCCCCTCTAGACATACTTTCGATCCTACAAGTGGTATCAGAGCTATGGTCTCCATTTGCCTTCATTCCATAGCTTTTGGTGATCATAACCTTGGTTTCACAACCTAGGAGAGTATGGCGTCTAGCAAGGGAAATTACCACCATAGAGGTCCTTACTTTGATGGTACTAACTTTGCTAGTTGGAAGCACAAGATGAAAATGCATATTCTTGGACATAACCCCGCCGTTTGGGCTATTGTGTGTATTGGCTTGCAAGGTGAATTCCTTGATGGGAGAGAACTGAACCGTGAAGCTACCACAGAAGAGTTGAAGATGCTGCAATACAATGCTCAAGCTTGTGATATTCTCTTCAACGGATTGTGCCCTGAAGAATTCAATAAAATCAGTTGTCTTGAGAATGCAAAGGAAATTTGGGATACTTTGATTGATATGCACAAGGGTAACGACTCCGTCAAGGAATCCAAATTGGATGTGCTTCAAAGTCAACTTGACAAGTTCAAAATGAAGGATGGTGAAGGTGTCGCTGAAATGTACTCTAGGCTTGCTCTCATCACAAATGAGATTGCCGGCTTAGGAAGTGAAGAGATGACCGATAGATTCATCATCAAGAAGATCCTAAGAGCCTTGGATGGAAAATATGATACCGTGTGCACATCGATCCAAATGATGCCCAATTACAAAGATCTCAAGCCAACGGAAGTCATTGGAAGAATTGTTGCTCATGAGATGTCACTTAAGGATAAGGAAGAGCTCCACAACAAGTCAAGTGGTGCTTACAAAGCCTCATGTGATGCTCCTACATCATCAAGTGAGAAACAAATCTTAAATGAAGAATTGAGCCTAATGGTGAAGAATTTTAACAAGTTCTACAAGAGTAGAAGCAAGGAAAGAAGTTCCAAGTCAAGGTCCTACAATGAAAAGAGATCTTCAAGTCGTGAACGAAATTGCTACAATTGTGGAAGACCCGGACACTACTCCAATGAGTGTACGGCTCCCTACAAAAGAAGAGAAGATTCTCCCAAAAGAAGAAGTAGAAGAGAAGAATCACCACCAAGAGAGAGAAGGAGTAGAGATGATCGTTATGAACGAAGAACCTCCAGGAGAAGCAAGGATTCGGAAAGGAAGGACAAATCATCAAAGATCTACACAAAACGAAGACATCAAGCTCACATTGGTGAATGGGTATCCGGCTCCGACTCCGACCATTACTCCGAAAGAAGTTATCACTCCGACTGTCAGTGTCAAAACCGGCGGATCTCGGGTAGGGGGTCCCAAACTGTGCGTCTAAGGCGGATGGTAAGAGGAGGCGGGGGACACAATGTTTACCCAGGTTCGGGCCCTCTCGATGGAGGTAATACCCTACTTCCTGCTTGATTGATCTTGATGATATGAGTATTACAAGAGTTGATCTACCACGAGATCGTAGAGGCTAAACCCTAGAAGCTAGCCTATGGTATGATTGTTGTTGTCCTACGGACTAAACCCTCCGGTTTATATAGACACCGGAGGGGGCTAGGGTTACACAGAGTCGGTTACAAGGGAGGAGATCTACATATCCGTATTGCCAAGCTTGCCTTCCACGCCAAGGAGAGTCCCATCCGGACATGGGACGAAGTCTTCAATCTTGTATCTTCATAGTCCAACAGTCCGACCAAAGGATATAGTCCGGCTGTCCAGAGACCCCCTAATCCAGGACTCCCTCAGTAGCCCCTGAACCAGGCTTCAATGACGATGAGTCCGGCGCGCAGATTTGTCTTCGGCATTGCAAGGCGGGTTCTTCCTCCGAATACTCCATAGAAGATTTTGAACACAAGGATAGTGTCCGGCTCTGCAAAATAAATTGCACATACCACCGCAGAGAGAATAATATTTTTACAAATCTAATCTGCTGACGCGTTTTGCAGCATGACACCACACCACGGCCCGGTCATTATTCGAACAGTTTTCGCAACCAGCCACCGCACATATCGCGAGGCGGTTTCCTTGGCACATCTTGTCGAAGCAGAGATCGTGTCCCCTTATCACGGGATTCTTATCAATACGGATGTGGGTAACCCAACCGCGCTATCAATTACGGCGCTTGGGAAATAAAAGGCTTTACCAGGAGATTGGGGAGGCGCATCGCCTCTTCCGCCCTTATAAAGGGACAAGGATTTACTCTTTTCACCCACGCCTTCTTCCCGATTCATTCCCTTCTGCTCAAGCTCCAGCGCCCAAGCGCTCCTCTTCGCTGACCACAAAAGGTCTTCCGAAGATGTCCGGATCCGGAGCAGGAGGCAAATGGATGGCCTCTACCATCCGAGAGAAGGATATCAAAAAGCTTCGAGAGGCCGGGTACTTGGCCAAAAAATCAGCCACCGTCTTCCGACGGCGGAACAGATCGTCCCTACTCCGGAACACCACGAGAGGGTTATATTCCTCCCTCACTCTTTCCGCGGGCTAGGGTTTCCCCTCCACCCATTCGTTCATAGCGTCATGTATTATTATGGGATCGATCTTCACGATCTGTCCCCTAATTCCTTCCTCAACATCTCGACATTCATCGTCGTATGCGAGGCTTTTCTCCGCATTTCACCGCACTTCGGTTTATGGCTGAAGATCTTGAATGTGAAGCCCAAGGTGGTGGGCGGCGAGCACGCCGAGTGCGGGGACGCCATGGTGAGCCAGATGCCCAATGTCATATGGCCAACGGGAACCTTTAATGATTCTGCCAGGGAGTGGCAACAACAGTGGTTTTATATCACTGAGCCGTGCGGCACAGAGTGGGCCGCCTCTCCCGAGTTCCGATCCGGCGCCCCCCTGCGGCTTACATCCTGGGTCAAGAAAGGCCTGGACTGGTCCTTGTCCGACGAACTTGTAACATCCCAAATTTCCTATTTGGAATGTTTTACAATTATAGCTAAGCATCTATGCATATTGTTTGAATTTGAGTGACATTTGAAGTTTCAGAAGATTTTGAGTTGTTGGAATTTGAATTTGAATTGGTAGATGAAATTTATTTCAAATCAATGCCTGACAAATACTTGAGAAAAAGTATGAGAGGAGTAAACATGACACTCCAAATATGTCAGAAGAAAACTTTGCCAAAAAAATTTGAATTCAAATCTGATTTTATTTGGGATTTTTAGAAAAATGATTTTTTATAAAGTTTGAGTTTTGCCCCTGAAAAAATGTTCAAATTATAGGGAATATTCCCATGATCATTTTGATATATATATGTCCTATATAAAATATATATATTTAAATATATTTTCTCTCTCACTAATTCAAAAAGATAGAAAAAGAGACCCAGGCGCCAGCCCGCCAACCGGCCCAGCCAGGCCGAGGCGGCCATGATCGCCAAAGAGCGCCAACCAAAGCAGCGTCCCAGCCCAGCCCGAGCCCACTGCCAAGCCGCCTACCAACGCCTCCCCTCGGCCGCCTGTCGCTCACCCTCTCCCTCTCCCACGACACCCCGACCCCACCCCTTCTTCCTCTCCACGCCAACCACCGCGCCGCCGCTCACCGGAATCCCGAAGAATCCGGGATCTCCTCGCCCGATCTGCCCCTCCTCCAAGCCGGTCCCCCCCTATAAATACCCCCCTCGACCCGTTCCCCCACTTCCCACTCGCTTGACCCTCTCCCTTGCCGCATCGTCGCTCATGGACGCCTTGACGCCCGCGCCATTTGCCCTGCCCTGTCGCCTCGAACCCCCGAGCTCCACCGAGTCCACCACGAATCCCTCGCTCCGCCAAGCACCCGCGGAGGCCTCCGTCGTCGTCCCCGACCACCGGAGCCACCGCGCCGTCGCCGCCCGAGCCGCCGTCGCCGTCGACCACCGCGGTGAGTCACCGGAGAACCCCGCCGCCGTCCGATCCTATATATAGGGTTTAGATTAGAAGTACCGAAGGGGTACGGTTTAATTTAAATAGACCCGGTTAGTTTCGGTTTTATTTAGGTTTAGTTTAGACCGGACCGACTCGGTTTAATCCCTCGGGCGCGTTTTAGCTATATTACGCCCGAGCGTTAGATAGGCCCATTAGCGCCAGATTTCTTTTAGTTAATTTTTTTTGTTTCTGTTTTTAACAGAATAGTTTCAGTTTTGTAAAATCCATATCTTTTAGGTTACTTAATATTTTTAATTGATTCTTTTTTTGTTGGTTTGAAAATTTGTTGTAGTTTCTGTAGAAAATATGTTTGGCCATGTTAAAATTATTAGAAATTGTTTTATTTTAGATTTAGACAGATTAGTAATTCTGCTATAAAATGAGTTAGGATTATTTTATTTTAGTGATTCTTTTTGTCACTACTTTATTTTGACCTTGCCTAACCGTAGGAATTTGTTTGGGCATTTTAGATTTAATAAAAAATAGTTTTAATCAAAATCATGTGGTTCCTATTTATTTAACTAGCTACTGTTTTCCTATTGTTTTATTTAGCAAATAATTTTATTTTTCCTATGTGATAGTTTATTTTAGATTAGTTTCTGTAACTTTAGAACATGAACTTTTATTTACAATAAATAAAATTTTTATTTTAGTTTTTCTTGCTAGAATTGTTATAGGCATAATAGGAGTTCTATAATAGCTTTTAATGTGATTCTTTTTGCTCCTAGTTGCATGATGTTTTCTTTTCTGTTAGTTAGCAAAAACCCATGCTTAGGTTCTGTTAAGAAAAATTTGGTTGTGTAAAACTTTTTCTTAGTGGTTGTTTGATGTGGTGAAAACATTGATTTGGATTTCTTCGAACTGTCTTTGGGTTTTGGTTCAATTGTTTTGTGTGTTATGTTAGCATGCTGTTATGTTAAGTGATCATATGTTTGTATGCTTATATGATTATTGTTTGCCTCGGTAGAATTTCCGGAGTGCGAAGCTTGCTACCACGAGTCCCTAGCTTTCGAAGATCGTCAGCAAGGCAAGTCATTGATCATATTTTCTTTACAATACCTATGATTTTATTGCATTAGAATTATACCTCCCCACCATGCATGCAGTAGGAGAATTTGAAGTTATGTTCTTGAGTAGTATCATGAGGTAGGATGAACCCAATTCCCCTTGTTACCATTGCCCGGGACGAAGTAGTTTATTTTGCTATGCTCAGAGGCGGGTTGGTTGAGTGATTCATAAGGAGATGTGAGAGTCAAGATGATGACAACCCCATGACTTCAAGCTCAGGATGGACTTCAAAATTCACTCTTGGGTGGAGGGCGGTTGTGGGCACCTGGAGAAAACCAGCGGTTGGCGGGATGCATGGAGAAGCGCCATGACATCTTTGGAAAGCTTCACCCAGCCACGAAGAGAGGGATGTATACCCCATTGATGGAAGCTTACTCTGCAGCCGCAAGCCATTATGGGCTCTGGCTTGGTCAACCCTAGGTGTGACTCTGGTCGGACGGTGCTACGAGATGTAGAAGAACTGTAGGATTGGATGGGTACGGCGGTGGCGGAGGAACTCTTGGAAGACCCTGTTTCGTTCGTCCGTCTTCAAACACCATGAAGTGCGAAGACTTAAAAGGAGGAGCGAATCTTGCGGGTAAAGTGCAAACCTCTGCAGAGTGAAGATCTAATCGGTTAGCCGTGTCCACGATTCTGAGACAATTTGAGCCTCTGGAACTTGGAGTATTTCGGATATCTCAACACCAAAATTAATAAATTAATTGAGGGGTTATTTAATAATTGGGAATGAGACATTGGTTGGCGGAACCATCTCAATAACTACCAACATTCGTAGTATTTGCAAACAAGTCCATTATTGTAGGGTAAAAGCGGCTTTTTCGCAAAACAATGAAACTTAGAGCCCCACAGCCAAATTGCATATAGTGTTAGTAATTTTATTGTTATTCTCTCTTCATGACTTGCGGCATATTCAAAATGCTGACTACACGGCTGCAACGTCTTATGTTGCAGAGGATTATTCGATCAGGAGTGAGGCTACGATCCGCTTGGCGATTGCCCTTGGAGTCGGATGGACTCGCTATTCTTCTACGCTTCCGCAGCTTTATTTAGTTTATTTCTCATGAGTTGGCCTTCGGCCGAATTTATTCTATTGTAATAAAGACTCGATATGAGAATCGTGTAATAAATTCAGGTGCGATTGAACTTTGATTATTTCATCAATGTACTGTGTGTGCCAGCATGATCTTGGGATGGTACAGCTACACAGAGACTTGACCGATTTTGGGTCGGGTCGCTACAGAACTGTCGGTACTCCAGACGCGCGTTGAAGATATGGGAGACAAGAACATTGAACTTGTCAATGTGGTCTAGGTGATGTTAGTTTGCCGGATCTTGCCTTGTCAGCACCGGACTTGCAATTTATGGGAATTTGATCCGGCCAGGCACCAAACCTTGCGAGAGATTTTCGGCTCCTCGCACAAGGACATTTGGAAGGTGCTTTTCAAGTCCAGCAAATCATGGCCGGACTCCGCCGAGGACCGTGGGTACCAACTGTCCTGCCCGGCAAGTTCGGTGAGTTATCAAACTTTTCTATCCACGTAACCCAAAGGAAGCGCTTAACGTGTTTTATACAACTCTCCCAGAGCTGGACGAAGAAGGCGGAGCGGATACATTATCCAGCCCCGCTGCCTGAAGAACCGGCCATCCCACTTCTAACAAAAATGTTGGTCCCAACACCTTACAAGGTGCCGAAGAAGACGGCCGAGAAGGAGGCCAAAAAGACCCGGGGCGGCCTTCATCGCCGCGGCACTTCGGACACAATATCCGAAGGCTCCCATGCCCATTCCGCCTCTGAAGAGGACGAGGAGGAGGAGGAAGACGAATCCCCTGTGGGGGGAAGAAAGAAGAGGACGGCCTCCGTACACTTGGAGGCCGAGCTGCCCAAAAGGGGAAAGGCTCCTCTTCCAGAGGAGCCCACTGCCGCCGCCGACAGCGGCCCGGCATGGGCTCCCAGGGCCCAGCCCCTGGTGAACTCGTAAGTGTATAAAATCCGAGTACGTTTTAGGCGTCCGAACTCATCGTGGCTTAGTATTTTAACCTAAGCCATATTTTTTTTGTAGTCCGGCGAGGTCCCGTACCAAACAATCCTCATCAGAGGACTTGCTGAGCTCAAATGCTATGGAGAGCGGGACGCCCCCAAAGGCCCCTTCCTCCAAACAGGTGTGTAACACCGAGGCTTCGTCCTAGAAGGACCCCGGCCAAGGAGGAAAGAAAAAAACTGTGAAGGCGGCGCCTGGAGGTCAAACCTCAGGGGCCGGACACATGGGGGAAAAGATTCCCATGGGGGCTGACGACGGGAGCGATCCTGAGTTCGGCTCCCAGCCGGATGTGATTCCAGAGACCTATACGGCTCCAGAATCAAGCAGGCAGCCTCCTTCGGCTAGAGGGGGAGTGCCTGTTCCATCGGCGACCTCTGTCTATCCAGAAGTGCCGGATGCTTTGTTGGTGGCGTTGAAAGACGCCTCCATCGTTGATGAACACCGTGCCTGTATGGGTGCGGCGATTGAGAAAATTCAGTTAACTGAGAGTGGACTGAACGAAGCCTGTATCAGCCTTATAAGAGGCTTTGAGGTATATTTTAAGGGTTGTCGAAAAGTGTCATAGTATAGATAGTAGCCCCTGATACTCTGTTCGGTGAAAGAAAGAACCGGACAGAGGATCGAATTTTATGTTCGCAGGAAGATTCATTGAATGGCATCTATTTCTCTTCTGTTATAAGCAGGTGTCTGTAATGGCTGCTACTTCTCATACTGTGGAGATCTCCGGGCTGAATCAAAGTTTGGAGCGGGCCACAGAAGAACTTGGCCAATTGAAAATGCAGTTGAGGGATAAACAAGGTATGCACAAGTCTTGTTCGCATTTATTGCGAATGAATTTTCAGTATGAACTGAGCATTATGACTTGCGCTAGGGATTGTGACCGAAGTCGAAGCCCTTAAGAAGGCTATGGCCGAGGCCGAGAAAAAGGCAGCCACTAAGCAGGCTCTTCGTGAGAAGCACGAGGCCAGGGTTATTAAAGCTGAGCAGGAGCTACAAGAAGCCGTGAGGAAATGCGAGACCTTGGAGCAGAGTTTAATGGAGAAGGAAGCCAAACTCACCAAGGCGCATCAGGCCATGAGCAATGCCCGGGAGGAAACCCAAAGCACCCTGCAGGAGATCCAAGAGGCGAGAAAGATCGCGGCTGGTAAGGTTTTTTCCCTATAGAGTAAGTATTTGAGGGGAAAACTTATGTTTCTGATTTTTAATCCGTATTTCTCAGGGGTATTTGCCGAGCTACCTCGCAGCATATCAGATGCCGCTCAATTCTACCAAGCCGAAGAAAGAAAAACTGCGGGTAAGCTCTTCTGGTTGCAGTATTTGGCACCGAATTGTCCGGTGCCTTTTACCGATCAGCTGAAACAGCTGGTCGAACTGCATAAGGTGGCGGAACTACCCATGAAATATTTGGTTATCCGGCTATGGCCTGCCGAGCTGATCCCAAGCAGCTACTTCGGGCTCATGAAGCGGCTCGTAAGCGCTTGCCCTCGACTTGACATCATCAAGCGGTCGGTCTGCATAGAAGGTGCGTGAATGGCCTTCCCCACGCAAAGGTGCACTGGGGGAAGATGGATGCCGAAAAGCTGGTGACCGAAGGACCGCCAGAGGGGAAGGAGCACCGCAAGCCCGAATTATATTATGAGAGAGTCCTGAAAGGATCTTACCTTGCAGCGGGGCTATGCACCAAGGACATTATATTTCCGTGAGTGCCAATCATGTTGTCCTTTGTAGTGTTTGAACAAGGTCATTTATTTGTCGCCTGTTATATAAAAGTTTACCCTCTTGTGCGGCCGTTTTATATGTTAAACCTGAGAGTTGGCCAGTCGTCGGCTTCTGCCCCACGTAAGAAGTATGGGGGTGTTCGGGATAAACCTGAGCACTCTTTATCCCATTTTTGGGTCCTTCGAAGGAGGTGCTCAGCACAACGAACCAGGCAATCAGACTATAGGGCTTTATCACTCTCACTTAGCCATAGGAGCATTAGTATGGTAGGCGCAGCCCCTGGTGTTCGGAAGACCGTACTAGGGGCTCTATAAGCACCTGATCGGAGAAAGAACCGATCCAACGCACGCTGCATTGGTTATGGCATTATGCAGGAGAATTCCTTAAAGATTTTGTGACCTCTCGAACAGCTGACCAGCTCTCACCGTATCATGACAGTCAGTTTTCGGCTTTCTCTACTGAGGTGCTCGTCCGGAAGAACCGGGACACGATCATGATTGTTCTCCAGTGCTACCTTAGCGATATAAGCGGAGCGTAAGGTACCAAAACATGGGAGCCGGGCAAACCCAACTATTGACCCAAGACATGATTGAAGCTGATGCATATAATGCTATAGGTTGGGTGCCGAAGCTTCCATGAAGGTGTTCGGACTTTCTTTGCCGTGTTATGGGTAAAGCGAAGCCCTGGCATATTTTAAGGCATATCGCTTTGTACGGATGCCACTTGAAAGAATGATTTCAATAAGAAATAACAGCAGGTAAACGTCATATAAATCCATATGTTGTATTTGAATAGTACATCTATGTGTATGGGTACAAGTAATGTGATAAAAAAAAGGGATATGATTGCGGAACCTACTGAGACCGGGGGGAAGAGGCTGAGTGCGGATCCGTAATATAGCCGGACGGTCACTGCGGGGAATGTCTAAGGATTCCCTTACGCGTTCAAGCTGCCTCCGTCTAGCCCATCCTGGTCGGCACAAAGGTGAACCTGCGAAGGAAATGTAAGGAATATTTATGTGCCGTGGGGCGGTTGAGCCGCTGAGTTCGGCCTGTCCTGGCCTTCGCCGGAGTGTTTAGTTGAGCCCTGGACGGGTCGGGCTATCCTTCCGCGAAGTAGTTCGGTGTCCCTTGACTGTGTCCGGAAGCCTGGACGTCAGCTCGAGGTTCGGCTGCAAGGTGATGCTCGTTGTTTCTACTGCTAAGGCAGTGGTGTATGTGTTGGTGCCGAGGGAAGGTTCGGCCTTGCCATTAACCGTGATGACGCCGCGTGGACCGGGCATCTTGAGGTTACGGTAGGCATAATGGGGCACCGCATTGAATCAAGCGAATGCGGTTCGTCCAAGTAGTGCTTGATATTAACTGCGGAAAGGGACGATTTCGAAGATTAACTCTTCGATACGGTAAATTTCTGGTGATCTGAAGACTACCTCAAGGGTAATGGAGCCTGTACAGCGAGCCTCCTCGCCTGGTATAATGCCTCTGAAAGTGGTTTAGTGGGTTTGATCACCGAATGATGGATGCCCATCTTGCGCACTGTGTCTTGGTAAAGCAGATTTAGACTGCTACTGCCGTCCATAAGGACTCGAGTGAGGTGGAACCCATCTATTATTGGGTCGAGGACTAGTGCGGTTGGATTGCCCTGATTGGCGTTAACCGGACGATCCGTGCGGTTGAAGGTGACCGTCACTAGTTTATATTGTGGGACGACTGGTTCCGTTGAGTCGCCATCCCGAAGGATGCATATCCGGTCCGAGTTGGTAATTTGGGTGGTATTTACCACATTCACCCATTGAATATTCGGGGGAAAATTCTTTTGTCCTCCTGTGTTCGGTGGCCTGGTCTCTGAAGGAAATATGCCCTAGAGGCAATAATAAAGTTATTGTTTATTTCCTTATTTCATGATAAATGTTTATTGTTCATGCTAGAATTGTATTAACCGGAAACATAATACATGTGTGAATATATAGACAAACAGAGTGTCACTAGTATGCCTCTACTAGACTAGCTCGCTGATCAAAGATGGTTATGTTTCCTAGCCATAGACATGGGTTGTCATTTGATTAACGGGATCACATCATTAGGAGAATGATGTGATTGACATGACCCATTCCATTAGCTTAGCACACGATCGTTTAGTATGTTGCTATTGCTTTCTTCATGACTTATACATGTTCCTATGACTATGAGATTATGCAACTCCCGTTTACGGAGGAACACTTTGTGTGCTACCAAAGCGTCTGGCGTAATTGGGTGATTATAAAGGTGCTCTACAGGTGTCTCCGAAGGTACATGTTGGGTTGGCGTATTTCGAGATTAGGATTTGTCACTCCGATTGTCGGAGAAGTATCTCTGGGCCCTCTCGGTAATGCACATCACTATAAGCCTTGCAAGCAATGTGACTAATGAGTTAGTTGCGGGATGATGCATTACATAACGAGTAAAGAGACTTGCCGATAACGAGATTGAACTAGGTATTGAGATACCGACGATCGAATCTCGGGCAAGTAACATACCGATGACAAAGGGAACAACGTATGTTGTTATGCGGTTTGACCGATAAAGATCTTCGTAGAATATGTAGGATCCAATATGAGCATCAAGGTTCCGCTATTGGTTATTGACCGGAAACGTGTCTCGGTCATGTCAACATAGTTCTCTAACCCGTAGGGTTAGGGTCTGCACGCTTAAGGTTTCGATGAGAGTTATATTATGAGTTTATGAGTTTTGATTTACTGAAGGAGTTCGGAGTGGATGAGATTGGGGACATGACGAGGTGTCTCGAAATGGCCGAGACGTAAATATTGATATATTGGACGACTATATTCGGACATCGTAAAGGTTCCGAGTGATTCGGGTATTTGTCGGAGTACCGGAGAGCTACGGGAATTCGTATTGGGCCTTAATGGGCCATACGTGAAAGGAGAGAAAGGCCCCAAAGGGTGGCCGCACCCCTCCCCATTGACTAGTCCGAATTGGACTAGGGGAGGCGCCCTTCCTTCCTTCTCCTTCTCCTTCCTTTCCCTCCCTCCTACTCCTTCTACTTGGAAGGGCTCCTAGTTCTACTAGGAAAGGGGAATCCTACTCCCGGTGGGAGTATGACTCCCCTAGGGCGCGCCATAGAGAGGGACGGCCCTCCCCCTCCTCCACTCCTTTATATACGGGGAGGGGGGCACCCCTTGGAGACACAACAATTGATCCTTGAGATCTCTTAGCCGTGTGCGGTGCCCCCCCCCTCCACCATAGTTCTCCTTGATAATATTGTAGCGGTGCTTAGGCGAAGCCCTGCGACGGTAGAACATCAAGATCGTCACCACGCCGTCGTGCCGACGGAAATCTTCCCCGGCACTTTGCGAGATCGGAGTCCGGGGAACGTCATCGAGCTGAACGTGTGCAAGAACTCGGAGGTGTCGTAGTTTCGGTGCTTGATTGGTCGGGCCGTGAAGACGTACGACTGCATCAACCGCGTTGTGCTAACGCTTCCGCTTTCGGTCTACGAGGGTACGTGGACACTCTCCCCTCTCGTTGCTATGCATCACCATGATCTTGCTTGTGCGTAGGATTTTTTTTGAAATTACTACGTTCCCCATCAGTGGCATCCGAGCCTAGGTTTTATGCGTTGATGTTATATGCACGAGTAGAACACAAGTGAGTTGTGGGCGATACAAGTCATACTGCTTACCAGTATGTCATACTTTGGTTCGGTGGTATTGTTGGATGAAGCGGCCCAGACCGACATTACGCGTACGCTTACGCGAGACTGGTTCTACCGACGTGCTTTGCACATAGGTGGCTGGCGGGTGTCAGTTTCTCCAACTTTAGTTGAACCGAGTGTGGCTATGCCCGGCCCTTGCGAAGGTTAAAACAGCACTAACTTGACGAACTATAGTTGTGGTTTTGACGCGTAGGTAAGAACGGTTCTTGCTAAGCCCGTAGCAGCCACGTAAAATTTGCAACAACAAAGTAGAGGACGTCTAACTTGTTTTTGCAGGGCACGTTGTGATGTGATATGGTCAAGACGTGATGCTATATTTTATTGTATGAGATGATCATGTTTTGTAACGAGTTATCATGGCTGGCGAGAGCCATATGGTTGTCGCTTTATTGTATGCAATGCAATCATACTGTAATGCTTTACTTTATCACTAAGCGGTAGCGATAGTTGTAGAAGCATAAGTTTGGCGAGGCGACAACGATGCTACGATGAAGATCAAGGTGCCGCGCCGGTGGCGATGGTGATCACGGCGGTGCCGGAGATGGAGATCACAAGCACAAGATGATGATGGCCATATCATATCACTTATATTGATTGCATGTGATGTTTATCCTTTATGCATCTTATCTTGCTTTGATTGACGATAGCATTTTAAGATGATCTCTCACTAATTATCAAGAAGTGTTCTCCCGAGTATGCACCGTTGCCAAAGTTAAATCGTGCCTAGACACCACGTGATGATCGGGTGTGATAAGGTCTCGTCCATCTACAACGGGTGCAAGCCAGTTTTGCACACGCAGAATACTCGAGTTAAACTTGACGAGCCTAGCATATGCAGATATGGCCTCGGAACACGGAGACCGAAAGGGCGAGCGTGAATCATATAGTAGATATGATCAACATAGTGATGTTCACCATCGAAAACTACTCCATCCCACGTGATGATCGGACATGGTTTAGTTGATTTGGATCACGTGATCACTTAGATGACTAGAGAGATGTCATCTAAGTGGGAGTTCTTAAGTAATATGATTAATTGAACTTAAATTTATCATGAACTTAGTCCTGGTAGTATTTTGCAAATTATGTTGTAGATCAATAGCTCGCGTTCTTGCTTTCATATGTTTATTTTGATATGTTCCTAGAAAATTGTGTTGAAAGATGTTAGTAGCAATGATACGGATTGGATCCGTGATCGAGGTTTATCCTCATTGCTGCACGGAAGAATTATGTCCTTAGTGCACCGCTAGGTAACAGACCTATTGCAGGAGCGGATGCGGGCGTTATGAGCGTTTGGCTAGCTCAATATGATGACTACTTGATAGTTTAGTGCACCATGCTTAACGGCTTAGAATCGGGACTTCAAAGGCGTTTTGAGCGTCATGGACCATATGAGATGTTCCAGGAATTGAAGTTAATATTGCAAGCAAATACCGAATTGAGAGATATGAAGTCTCCAACAAGTTCTATAGCTAAAAGATGGAGGAGAATCGCTCAACTAGTGAGCATGTGCTCAGATTATGCAGGTACTACAATCGCTTGAATCAAGTGGGAGTTAATCTTCGAGATAGGATAGTGGTTGTGAGTTCTCTTGTCACCATCACCAAGTTACTAGAACTTCGTGATGAACTATAGTATGCAAGTGATGACGAAAACGATTCCCGAGCTCTTCATGATGTTGAAATCGACGAAGGTAGAAATCAAGAAAGAGCATCAAATGTTGATGATTGACAAGACCGCTAGTTTCAAGAGAAGGGCAAAGGGAAAGAAAGGGAACTTCAAGTAGAATGACAAGTAAGTTGTCACTCCTGTGAAGAAGCCCAAAGCTGGACCAAAGCCTGGCGAGTGCTTACTTGCAAAGGAAGCAGTCCTTTGGGCGGAAATGCCCTGAATATTTGGTGGATAAGAAGGATGGAAAATTGAACACGGGTATATTTGATATACAGGTTATTGATGTGTGCCTTACTAGTGTTTATAGTATCCCCAGAGTATTTGATACTTGTTCGGTTGCTAAGATTAGTAACTCGAAACAGGAGTTACAAAATAAACAAAGACTAGTTGAAGGGGAAGTGACGATGAGTGTTGGAAGTAGTTCCAAGATTGATATGATCATCATCACACACTCCCTATATTTTCGAGATTAGTGTTAAACCTAAATAAATGTTATTTGGTGTTTGCGTTGAGCATAGATATGATAAGATCATGTTTATTGCGATACGATTATTCATCTAAGATAGAGAATAAATTGTTATCCTGTTTACATGAATAAAACCTTCTATGGTCATACACCCAATGGTGATGGTTTATTGAATCTTGACCATAGTAATACACATATTCATAATGTTGATGCCAAAAGATGCAAAGTTAATAATGATAGTGCAACTTATTTGTGGCACTTGCCGTTTGGGTCATATCGATTGTAAAGCGCATGAAGAAACTCCATAAAGATGGATTTTGGAATCACTTGGTTATGAATCATTTGATGCTTGCGAACCGTGCCTTTTGGGCAAGATGACTAAAACTCCGTTCTCGAAACAATGGAGCGAGCTACTAACTTGTTGGAAATAATACATACCGATGTATGCGGTCCAATGAGTGTTGATGCTAAATGGCGAGGTATCGTTATTTTCGACCTTCACAGATGATTTGAGCAGATATGCGTATATCTACTTAATGAAGCACAAGTCTGAAACATTTGAAAAGTTCAAAGAATTTCGGAGTGAAGTGGAGAATCATCGTAACAAGAGAATAAAAGTTTCTACAATCTGATCGTAGAGAAGAATATTTGAGTTACGAGTTTGTCCTTCATTTTAAACAATGTGGAATAGTTTCACAGCTCATGCCACATGGAACACCACAGCGTAATGGTGTGTCCGAACGTCGTAACCGCACTTTATTGGATATGGTGCGATCTATGATGTATCTTACCGATTTACCACTATTTTTTTGGGGTTATGCATTAGAGATAGCTCCATTCACTTTAAATAGGGCACCATCCAAATCCGCCGAGACGACACCGTATGAACTATGGTTTAGCAGTAAACCTAAGCTGTCGTTTCTTAAAGCTTGGAGTTGCGATGCTTATGTGAAAAAGGTTTCAACCTGATAAGCTCGAACCCAAATCGGAGAAGTGCATCTTCATAGAATACCCAAAGGAAACTGTTGGGTACACCTTCTATCACAGATCCGAAGGCAAAACATTCGTTGCTAATAATGGATCCTTTCTAGAGAAGGAGTTTCTCTCGAAAGAAGTGAGTGGGAGGAAAGTACAACTTGATAAGGTAACTGTACCAGCTCCCTTATTGGAAAGTAGTTCATCACATAAATCTGTTCCTGCGACTACTACACCAATTAGTGAGGAAGCTAATGATGATGATCATGTAACTTCAGATCAAGTTACTACCGAACCTCGTAGGTAAAACAGAGTGAGATCCGCACCAGAGTGATACGGTAATCCTGTTCTGGAGGTCATGTTACTTGACCATGACAAACCTACGAACTATGAGGAAGCGATGATGAGCCCAGATTCCGCGAAATGGCTTGAGGCCATGAAATCTGAGATGGGATCCATGTATGAGAACAGAGTGTGGACTTTGGTGGACTTGCTCGATGATCGGCAAGGCATTAAGAATAAATGGATCTTCAAGAGGAAGACAGACGCTGATAGTAGTGTAACTATCTACAAAGCTAGAATTGTCGCAAAAGGTTTTTGACAAGTTCAAGGTGTTGACTACGATGAGAGTTTCTCACTCGTATCTATGCTTAAGTCTGTCCGAATCATGTTAGCAATTGCCGCATTTTATGAAATCTGGCAAATGGATAAACAAAACTGCATTCCTTAATGGATTTATTAAAGAAGAGTTGTATATGATGCAACCAGAAGGTTTGTCGATCCTAAAGGTGTTAACAAAATGTGCAAGCTCCAGGGATCCATCTATGGACTGGTGCAAGCATCTCGGAGTTGGAATATACGCTTTGATAAGTTGATCAAATGATATAGTTTTATACAGACTTACAGTGAAGCCTGTATTTACAAGAAAGTGAGTGGGAGCACTACAACATTTCTGATAAGTATATGTGAATGACATATTGTTGATCGGAAATAATGGAGAATTATTCTGCATAGCATAAATGAGTGTTTGAAAGGAGTTTTTTAAAGAAAGACCTCGGTGAAGCTGCTTACATATTGAGCATCAAGATCTATAGAGATAGATCAAGACGCTTGATAAGTTTTTTCAATGAGTACATACCTTGACAAGATTTTGAAGTAGTTCAAAATGGAACAGTCAAAGAAAGAGTTCTTGCCTGTGTTACAAGGTGTGAAATTGAGTAAGACTTAAAGCCCGACCACGGCAGAAGATAGAAAGAGAATGAAAGTCATTCCCTATGCCTCATCCATAGGTTCTATAAAGTATGCCATGCTGTGTACCAGATCTATTGTATACCCTACACTGATTTTAGCAAGGGAGTAAAATAGTGATCTAGGAGTAGATCACTGGACAGCGGTCAAAATTATCCTTAGGGGAATAAGGATATGTTTCTTGATTATGGAGGTGACAAAAAGGTTCGTCGTAAAGGGTTACGTCGATGCAAGTTTTGACACTAATCTAGATGACTCTAAGTCTCGGTCTTGATACATATTGAAAGTGGGAGAAATTAGCTAGAGTAGCTCCGTGCAGAGCATTGTAGACATAGAAATTTGCAAAATACTTACGGATCTAAATGTGACAGACCCGTTGACTAAAATTATCTCACAAGCAAAACATGATCACACCTTAGTACTCTTTGGGTGTTAATCACATAGCGATGTGAACTAGATTATTGACTCTAGTAAACCCTTTGGGTGTTGGTCACATGACGATGTGAACTATGGGTGCTAATCACATGGTGATGTGAATTATTGGTGTTAAATCACATGGCGATGTGAACTAGATTATTGACTCTAGTGCAAGTGGGAGACTGAAGGAAATATGCCCTAGAGGCAATAATAAAGTTATTATTTATTTCCTTATTTCATGATAAATGTTTATTATTCATGCTAGAATTGTATTAACCGGAAACATAATACATGTGTGAATATATAGACAAACAGAGTGTCACTAGTATGCCTCTACTAGACTAGCTAGTTGATGAAAGATGGTTATGTTTCCTAGGCATAGACATGGGTTGTCATTTGATTAATGGGATCACATCATTAGGAGAATGATGTGATTGACATGACCCATTCCGTTAGCTTAGCACACGATCGTTTAGTATGTCGCTATTGCTTTCTTCATGACTTATACATGTTCCTATGACTATGAGATTATGCAACCCCCGTTTACCGGAGGAACACTTTATGTGCTACCAAGCGTCACAAGCGTAACTGGGTGATTATAAAGGTGCTCTCTGGTGTCTCGAAGGTACATGTTGGGTTGGCGTATTTGAGATTAGGATTTGTCACTCCGATTGTCGGAGAAGTATCTCTGGGCTCTCTCGGTAATGCACATCACTATAAGCCTTGCAAGCAATGTGACTAATGAGTTAGTTGCGGGATGATGCATTACATAGCGAGTAAAGAGACTTGCGATAGCGAGATTGAACTAGGTATTGAGATACCGACTATCGAATCTCGGGCAAGTAACATACCGATGACAAAGGAACAACGTATGTTGTTATGCGGTTTGACCGATAAAGATCTTCGTAGAATATGTAGGAGCCAATATGAGCATCCAGGTTCCGCTATTGGTTATTGACGGAAGCGTGTCTCGGTCATGTCAACATAGTTCTCGAATCCGTAGGGTCCATGCGCTTAAGGTTTCGATGATGGTTATATTATGAGTTTATAAGTTTTGATTTACTGAAGGAGTTCGGAGTCCCGGATGAGATCGGGGACATGATGAGGAGTCTCAAAATGGTCGAGGCGTAAAGATTGATATATTGGGCGACTATATTCGGACATCGGAAGGTTCGAGTGATTTGGTATTTTTAGTCTTGGAGAGTTACGGGAATTCGTGTTGGGCCTTAATGGGCCATACGGGAAAGGAGAGAAAGGCCCCAAGGGTGGCGCACCTCCCATTGACTAGTCCGAATTGGACTAGGGAGTGGGGGGCGCCTTCCTTCCTTCTCCTTCTCCTTCCCTTTCCTTCCTCCTACTCCTTCTACTTGGAAGGGCTCCTAGTTCTACTAGGAAGGGAATTCTACTCCCGGTGGGAGTAGGACTCCCCTAGGGCGCGCCATAGAGAGGGCCGGCCCTCCCCCTCCTCCACTCCTTTATATACGGGGAGGGGGGTACCCCTTGGAGACACAACAATTGATCCTTGAGATCTCTTAGCCATGTGCGGTGCCCCCCCTCCACCATAGTTCTCCTCGATAATATTGTAGCGGTGCTTAGGCGAAGCCCTGCGATGGTAGAACATCAAGATCGTCCTGCGCCCGTCGTGCCGCGGAACTCTTCCCGGCACTTTGCTGGATCGGAGTCCGGGGGCGTCATCGAGCTGAGCGTGTGCAAGAACTTCGGAGGTGCCGTAGTTTGGTGCTTGATCGGTCGGGCCGTGAAGGCGTCGACTACATCAACCGCGTTGTGCTAACGCTTCGCTTCGGTCTCACAGTGCGTGGACACACTCTCCCCTCTCGTTGCTATGCATCACCATGATATTGCGTGTGCGTAGGATTTTTTTTGAAATTACTACGTTCCCCAACAGGCTCTTCGTCGCTATCGTCGCTTTGAGACCCCCCCTTCGTCTTTGGCGCCTGCCCTGCCGGCTTGTTTGAAGACCCAGCATTCTATGTTGGTATGGGTGGCTGGCGTTTCTGGGGTGCCATGAATTTGGCATTGGCGATTGAGTATGCAGTCCAGACTGGATGGACCCGGATTTTTATTTTTGGGTGGCCCTTTCTGCTGACCGGACTTTGAGCCCCTGAACCCGGCATTAACTGCCGTATTTTCGGCGTTTTCACCATATTTGCGGCGCTTGTATTTGTTGCGTCATGGTTTGTCATTGCTATCCCTGGCTTCTGATATGCGAGGTTTGCTTGCTGTATTAGTATTACGAGCCAACCAACTATCTTCGCCCACACAAAAGCGGGTCATAAGTGTCGTGAGGGCTGCCATGGATTTTGGCTTCTCTTGGCCGAGGTGCCGGGCGAGCCATTCTTCACAGATATTATGCTTAAATGCCGCTAAGGCCTCTGCATCCGGACAGTCGACAATTTGGTTCTTCTTAGTTAGGAACCGTGTCCAGAATTGCCTGGCCGATTCCCCTGGTTGCTGAGTTATATGGCTCAAGTCATCAGCATCCGGTGGTCACACATAAGTGCCTTGGAAGTTGTCAAGGGATGCATCTTCCAAATCCTCCCAACTGCCGACGGAGTCTGCTGGCAAGCTATTCAGCCAATGCCGAGCTGGTCCTATGAGTTTTAGTGGGAGGTACTTGATGGCATGTAGATCATCACCGCGAGCCATGTGGATGTGGAGGAGGAAATCCTCAATCCATACCGCGGGATCTGTTGTACCATCATATGATTCGATATTTACGGGTTTAAAACCCTCTGGGAATTCATGATCCATAACTTCATCAGTGAAGCATAGGGGGTATGCGGCACCTCTGTGCCGGGCTATATCACGACGCAGTTCATATGAGTCTTGTCTGCTGTATTCGGCCCGACCGGATTTACTTTTAGTGTATCCGGCATGACGGTCATCGTCCCGCGTTGGTGCGCGCCCAGGTGACCCGTATATCGATCTTGCATGTTTTGCCCTGCTTTCCAATACGTCTCGCAGGTCCCGCGTGTTGCCCCGGGCCTTGGTATTTTTGTTTGAGTGGCGGCGGGGTGCAGGCTGAACTTCAGGCTGAAATGCCTCTCTGTCTCGGCCACGAGGTGGCCGTCAGCCGCATCGTACGCTGGTGAAGTAGGTTTCAATGCTTCCTCCTCGAGTCGGGGTATCGACCTGCGCTTTGGGTAACTCTTGGAGGGGCGTTCGAGTTTGTATTCCTCGGCCGCAAGGACTTCGGTCCATCTATCTGCTAGCAAATCTTGATCAGCTCGAAGCTGTTGTTGCTTTTTCTTCAGGCTATCTGTTGTGGTTATAAGCCGGCACTTGAAGCGCTCCTGCTCGATGGGATCCTCGGGCACGATAAATTCTTCATCGCCGAGGCTCACCTCGTCTTCGGAGAGAGGCATGTAATTGTCATCCTCCGTTTCTCCATCTGCTGCCTGATCTGGAGGGCTAGCTTGTCCAGCCTCCCGCTCTAAATCGTGCTGGAGGGGATTGTTGTCGTCTTCGGCACTATCCGGAGTGCTATTGTCTCTTGTGGCGGTATCACTACTTTTGCTATGGCGGGACTTAGAGCGGCGCCGCTGACGTCGATGCTTGGGTTGCCTCTTGGAGGGGTCATCCTCCGCTGTCTTGTCGCCATTGCCTTCTTTGGGGGTATCCACCATATATATATATATATATATATATATATATATATATATATATATATATATATCATATCATATGATGAGGTGGCGGTCCAGCGCCCTGTGGTCGGTGGTTCCTGTTCGTCTCCTGCATCGTCGTCCATACCGTCGATGTCTTCGGAGTCGAAGTCGAGCATGTCGGTAAATCGTCGACAGTGGCTACTAAGTGGGTGGTGGGTGGTCAGCGAATTTCTTCGTCGTCTGCATCCCATTCAAGCCGGACATAGTTCGACCAAGGTTCTCCTAATAAGGAGACAGACCTTAACGAATTCAGCTCTTCGCTGAAAGGCGAGTGCTGAAAGATATCTGCGGAGGTAAGCTCCATGATCGGCGCCCAATCGGATTCGATAGGCATGGACGCAGGCGGCTCGGAGTCCGTGGCCAGAGACGAATCCAGTGGTTCGGCAACACGGCTCTCGTAAGGGGTGAAGTCAGTATCCGGCTCTATCGCCACTGAGAGTGCGGCCTCTATGGCGGGGTCTATCCACCCGTCCTCGGATGGCGCAATTTGCTCCGGACTGAGGGCCGGAGTAGTTGCGGGTGTGATCTCCCAAACACTGTCCGACGGCAGAGCTAAATCATGCTCGTCGTGATCGTGCGGCGCACCTGGCATGGGCTCGAATACCTCGAAGATCAAATCTCCACAGATGTCGGCAGTGTAGTTCAAATTTCCGAATCTGACCTGACGGCCAGGGGCGTAGCTTTCGATCTGCTCCAGATGGCCAAGCGAGTTAGCCCGCGATGCGAAGCGCCCGAATCTGAAGATCATGCGGGAGGAAAACCTCACCCTGGACCGCATCGTCACCGATGATCGAAGGAGCCATCAAGCCTTACGATGACGGCACAGTGGAACTCTCAATGAAAGCACCAATGTCGGTGTCAAAAGCGGCGGATCTCGGGTAGGGGGTCCCGAACTGTGCGTCTAAGGTGGATGGTAACAGGAGGTGAGGGACACAATGTTTACCCAGGTTCGGGCCCTCTCGATGGAGGTAATACCCTAGTTCCTGCTTTATTAATCTTGATGATATGAGTATTACAAGAGTTGATCTACCACGAGATCGTAGAGGCTAAACCCTAGAAGCTAGCCTATGGTACGATTGTCTTTGTCCTACGGACTAAACCCTCCGGTTTATATAGACACCAGAGGGGCTAGGGTTACAGTCGAGTTACAAGGAGGAGATCTACATATCCGTATTGCCAAGCTTGCCTTCCACGCCAAGGAGAGTCCCATCCGGACACGGGACGAAGTCTTCAATCTTGTATCTTCATAGTCCAACAGTCCGGCCAAAGGATATAGTCCGGCTGTCCGGAGAACCCCTAATCCAGGACTCCCTCACCGACTCCGAATATACTCAAGATGAAGGTGTTGCCAGTCTAGCACTTGTGTCAACCAACTACTACGACATATTTGACTCACCAAATGAAGGAATTGGAAGATGCTTCATGGCTAAAGGCCCAAAGGTATCACACCCCGAGTATGTTGATTTCAGTAGTGATGAAGATGATTTGCTAGGAGATGATGATTTACTTGTTGACAACTCTAGTTATGAAAACTATGATGGACTTGCTATTAATCATGCTAATCAAGATAAAACGAATGACGATGATAAGAAGGAGATTGAGCGTCTAACTAAAGAACTAAACACTCTTAAGTTAGCTCATGAAACTACCTTGGAAGATCATCAAGAACTTTTAAAGACTCATGAGAGGCTACACTTTGAAAATCTCAACCTTGAGCAAGAGCATGGGTTCTTAAAAGCAATCAATGATGATCTTCGCAAGAAAAGATCTTCTTACATTGCCAAGCGTTTACTCTTGTCTACTTACATGCCACAAGTAAAATCTAGCAACAAGAGTAAGAAAGATTCTTCATCTAGTAGTTACAATAATCATGCTAAATCCAATGTCGTTGCTTCTAGTAGGTCTCTTGATTCCACCAATGATTCTCTTAGCCAAGTTACACTTGAGCAATAAAATAGCTTATTGAAGGGAATTATAGAGAAAGGTGTTTACAAGATCCTTGCCGGAAGTAAGCAATTTGAGGAAATTGTATGCAAGCAAGCAAGGCACCGGAAGAATCAAGGTGTTGGTTTTGAATGAAAGTTCAATGCCAATGGAGTTGAGTGGGAAGAAAATCAATACCCAAGACGAAGTTTGTTCCTCAACAAGAGAAGTATGATCCTACTTCTTTCCAAGGAACACAAGCTCAAGATGATCTTCCACCACAAGACCACAAGCAAAAAGGCAAGGACAAGCTTCAAGAGGAGATTGATGCATTATAAGAAGCTCCCAAGGCCTTTGTCAAGTGGGTTCCCAAGACTACATCAAGTTCTACTACATCAAGTACGACTACAACTCAAAGGATTCCCATCAAGATGATGTGGATCCTGAAGAAGAATAACTAGAGAGTTCTCGAGGGTGACTCCGCCAACATACTTCACTCATATCCTTTGGCATGGACAAGTGCAAACAACTTCCACATCTTGCACTAGTTCAAGGAGTTACAAACCCTCTTGTTGGTAAGACAAGGGACAAGGTAACCTAATTCTTTCATGGACATCATCTATGTGTACATCACTCTATGTCTATGGATATCCTTGTTTGTTCCTTGTGGGACTAACCCGTGTAGGTATTGAAAGTGCAACTCACTCCAATGGATTGCTCCGAATGATCAACATCAACATTGAGCGTCCACATCTTCAACACCTACATGAAGTCATCAATGACAAAACCCAAGGTTAGTTCATCCCTCTTAGGGGGGATATCACATCTAGGGGGAGCTTTACTCTAAAAATTGAGCTAAAGCAACTCTAATGGTATGAACACAACAATGCTTTATGTAAAAGTGGTAACCCCACTTGTGCTTAAACGATGAGTATGACCTATGATCAAATGTTCTCATTTTACTCCTAAGTCAATATACTCATATATAGATGACCTAGTCATCGCCAATTGCTTGATAGATGCTAGAGTGTTTGTGCATGCTTTGTCACATATTTCATTTGCCATTTTATTGTGTGAGCATGTTGATTGCATATTTTTACTCATTCGAGGACATCCATTTATTGCTGTGATTGTTTGGTTTTCTCTCTTTTGCCAAATGGATGGACAAGAATGCCTAAGAACTCCCTCTAGCTATCTATGCTTTTCTCATCTCAAACTATATTCATGCTACATCACAAAGTTTGATCAAGTCAGATTCGAACCACTCTATGTGAGGAGCTCTCGGAGTCCCTGATTCCTCATAGACTTAAACTTCCAAAACCTCTCTGTGCATTTCGGTATGACCGATTCATCCATTTCGGTCACACCAAGTTCACTGAGTGATCTAGGTTTTCAATCTCGGTGCAACCGATTTGAACTTTTCGGTCACACCGAGTTGCAGTAACCGCTTGCGATTCTGCATCTCGGTCCCACCGAGTTGTTCCATTCGGTCACACCGACAGGGTCGGGATATATAAACCCACGGGTGAGATTTTGGCAATTTCTTCAAAACCTCTCAGCCCGCGTGTGTCCTGCTCTGCCGCCTTGGGTCTCCGGATCGTCTCCTCGTTGCCAGCGAGCTCCCGCCGCTGGTTTCCGTCACCGCCAACGGAATTCTGCACCGCCGTTGTCACTGTAGCGAACTCCCGCTGAACTAGGGTATGGGTTCGACTCTTTGTGCTATTTCCCTACTCCGATTTGTAGCACATTGCTTTTCCATGATCTTTACCACGTATGATAACAATCTATCCAGAGAAAACATCCTTTAGGTTAGATTTGATTCGAAAATTTAGGGTTAGGTCTCCGCCGAACTCATCTCGGACTGACCGAGTTGTAGAAATCGGTCTCACCGATTTGGCTTAGGCCATTGCATATGTGTTTTTGGCCTGACCGAAAACTGCAAATCGGTGCGACCAAGTTCGACTCTCTGTGAAACCCTTGCAATCTCGGTGCCACCAAACTATGACTTGGTCTGACCGAGTTCACTAGTTTAGGTTCCAAAAGTTGCTTCGGTATCACCGAGTTTAACAAATTGGTAGCTCCGAAATGCTTTTTGTGAGAACTAAAACTAAGTTTTTGAGTCATCTTTTTTGAAAAATCTCTGCACTTTGTGATGCTCATCTACTCTACCTCATCTACATCTATTCACAGGGTTTGCTGTCAGTGTGATTGCCAAGATGTCTGATCAAAGTCATAGCCAAAACAGACCTGAAGAGCAAGTGAAATTGAGTGAGGGCACTAGTCCCTCAAGAAGCTATGATGAAGGCAGCAGGAGCACTCCAAGTAACTTGCCCAAGGCAGCCACTAGAACAAGGAAGAAGAGAACCTCAGACTCTGAGGATGAGGACTATGTGGCTGTTGAGGATGAGGCCACCTCAAGGAAGAAAGTGCCGACGAAAGAGTTTGGCACAGCTGTTGCGACTAAGCTAGGGTTGCATAAGAAGGCACCAGCAAAGAGAGTCCCAATGTCAAAGCCAAGGAAAGTTCCAACAGGAGAAACCATGAAATTCACAATAGAATCAGATGATGGTGAGGCAGTTGGAGATGGCAAGAAGAAGAAGAGGGCAAGAACCACATTTGCAAAAGTTCTTGGAAAATCAACTATGGTAAGAGATTCAGAAGAAGAGGAAGAGGATGCTGCTGCAGCACCCAAGTCTCAGAAGCTTATGGGAGATGCCATCAAGTCAGGGGCTGCTCCATCAAAGCCCAAGGCTGCTCCCAAAGCAACAACTCAAACTCAAAAACCCTCTAAGCCCAAGAGAAGCACCAGAAATATTCCTGCTGAAGAGAAGAACATGGCCCCGGTGCGTGAGGTTGAAGAAGAGGATGATGAAGCCCATGTATTGAGAAAACTGAAACCCAAGATTCTAGACCACAATGCACATCAGGAAAGATGCAGGATTGAGACTTTGGAGACAGTCTGATCCTTATGCTATGAGAAGGAGAACTTCTGTGGACTATAGGTTCCACACAAAAGAACAACAAGACTTCTATGAGACCATTCTGCTTGACAAGAAGCCAATTCTCTGTGATATGAAGTGGGTCAATTGAGAATTCATTGATGAGAATGAAGATCACTTTCCAGGTGTACATGAAAGATTCAAAGCATGTGGATTTGACAAATTTGTAGGTCAGGAGCTCACCAAATGGAATGATGAGCTAATCATGCAGTTTTATTCCACTGCTCATTTCTATCCAGATGGGAGGATAGTGTGGATGTCTGAAGGTACAAGGTACCAATCAACTGTAGAAGAATGGGCCAAGTTGATCAAAGCCCCAAAAGAGCATGAGAATGATGTGGATGTGTATGCCAAGAATTAGAAAGACCACAACTCTATGGTAAATATGTACAAAGAGATCCCTGATAAAGCTTTGGAGACACACAAGCTTGGATCTGTGCATTATTTGTCGTCTGGTCTACCCACTATCAATACCATCTTAAGGCATACTCTGTTACCCAAATCTGGAGATCACAAGATGATTAGAGGACATTCCATCCACTTGCTGCAAATCTTTGATGTCATTAAAAAATTGAAGGTCATGAGTCTGATTGTAGAGACAATCAAAAGGACAGTTGATGATCAGAAGAGATCTTGTGGGTATGCTCCACACATTCAGGTGCTCATCAACTCAAAGATGGGCACACGCACTTACTTGTTGGTCAAAGATCATTTACCCTTACTCCCAAATTTTGAAGATAATGAAGTTGTCATGAATGAGAATGAACCTTCATCAGCACAAGCACAAGAGAAGAGAGCTAAAGCAAAGGCAGAAAATGCTGCAAGGATGCCAAGTGTCGAGGAAGCATCTCAGGTGTTCCTGAAGAGCAAACAAGATCAGCTTGGATATCTAATTCAAGCTACACTGAGGATTGAGAAATCACCACACTTGTAATTGACTGGTGGAGGTTTTCTATGCCTTTCCTTCTTTAATATATGATATGCACACTCGTGCATATTCGAGAAAAAAGAACATTGAGGATTGAGAAGGGCTTGGCCACCCTGACTCGGAATCAGGAGAGCTTGGAGAGGATCATAGAGACCAAGTTCTATGAACTTAATATGAAAGTCACTGAGATTCAGACTATAGTTGAGCAACTCCAGGAGGAACCAGAAGAGAAGAAGGGGAAGGCTACTACAGATGCTTTTCGCAAAGTGCCTAGAGGTCAGAGGTCTGCCGCAGTGCCAGTACCAGATACTAGAGCTACATCGTCAGCACCAGCAGCTACAGCTTCAGTGCCACCTCCAACAACCACTCCACCAGCTCCAACTACATCAACTGATGCCTTAGTCCTTGGAGTTCTCTCTACACCACCTCCCGAAGACCAAGCCTGAGAGACGCATAGCACTATGCATTTTCAAAATTTTTGGTAACTTGTTGCCAAAGGGGGAGAAATGTATAGATCATAGGCTTCGAGAGAGAGTGTTTTGCTTCTTTGTCTCTCTTGCTTTTGGTTGAACTTTATTGTGTGCTTGGTTGATACTCTATGTCTGTGTGTGAGATACTTGTTTGATCATGTGTTTGATCATATGCTACTTTAATGCTTGATTGGATGATATTATCTTTTATATCCCTATATGTTCATTCACTTTGCTTGGTGATGAGTGCATGCTTTTAATTTCCATCATTTTGAGCGCTCCACCAAGATGTATGTGACATGGAAGAGTAACCCATGATCCTAATAAATTGTGCATTTGCATTCAAAAGCAAATTTTAAATAATGCACAAATTTAGGGGGAGCTCTTGCTTATCACATACTTCTCAAAGCGACGATGTATTTCAATCTTATGATCGTTTGTTGAAGCTTTGATCTATATGTTGTCATCAATTACCAAAAAGGAGGAGATTGAAAGTGCAGCTATCCCTGGGTGGTTTTGGTAATTCCTAACAACATATAGCTCATTGAGCTCATGCTATTTCAAGATAAATATTTCAGGAAAGTTCAATGATTGGCATGGCATGGATCAGGAATGTGGACCCCTCAAAATGCTAAGGACAAAAGATTGGCTCAAGCTCTAAAGCTCAAGACTCTAAATTTGACTTTTAGAGATCCAAGCTCACATTGAGTCCATAGGAAAAGCCAATACTATTAAAAGGGGATGAGGTGTTGCTTGCTCAAAATGCTTAGTGATATGCTCCAAAAACCCTCAACAACTTTCTCATATCCACATATGTCCCAAACCAAAAGTCAAACTTCATTACGAAACATTCTATCCGCGCCACGAGTTCTCTTGACATAGCCACTCCCACAAACCCTAGTCACTTGGTCTCACCGATAGGGATCTCGGTCTCACTGAGATGGGATTGCAAACTCTCTGTTTCCCTTCGTAACGTTTCAGTCCAACCGAGATGAGCGATTGGTCCCACCGAGTTCGCAATGCAAACTCTCTGTTTCCCCTTCGTAGCGTTTGGTCTCACGAGATGAGCGAATCGGTCCCACCGAGTTTGCGACCAACTCTCTGGTTAGCTTATTACAAAAATCGGTCCCACGAGTTTGTGTGTCAGTCTCACCGAGATTACGTTATGCCTAACCTAATAAAATCCGTCCCACGAGTTGACATATCGGTCCACGAATATCCTAACGTTCACATTTTGAACTAAATCGGTCGACCGAGTTTGATATTCGGTCCCACGAGTTTGGTGATTTGTGTGTAACAGTTAGATTTTGTGTGGAGGCTATATATACCCTCCACTCCTCTTCATTAGTGGAAGAGCCATCGAACATGCCTACACTTCCAGCATACATTTTACGAGAGAACCACTTACTCATGTGTTGAGGTCAAGATATTCCACTCAAGCTATCGGTGTCAAAACCGGCGGATCTCGAGTAGGGGTCGATCTGTGCCTCAAGGCTGATGGTAACAAGTAAGGGACACGGTGTTTACCCAGGTTGGGTCCTCTCGATGGAGGTAAAACCCTACTTCTGCTTGATTAATATTGATGATATGGGTAGTACAAGAGTAGATCTACCACGAGATCGTAGAGGCTAAACCCTAAGAGCTAGCCTATGATGGTATGATTGTGATTGTGATCGGCCTTCTAAGGACCAACCTCTCCGGTTTATATAGGCACCGAAGAGGGCTAGGGTTTACATGGAGTCGGTTACAAGGAAGGAAATATAATATCCGGATCGTAAGCTTGCCTTCAGCGCCAAGGAAAGTCCCATCCGGACGCGGGCGAAGTCTTGAGTCTTGTATCTTCACGCTTCAATAGTCGGACGTTGTACAGTCCGGTTGTGCGGATACCCCTAATCCGGGACTCCTCGGTAGCCCTGAACCAGGCTTCAATGGCGATGAGTCCGTAGCGATGTCGTCTTGACATTGCAGGGCGGGTTCCTTCTCCGAATACTCCAATGTAATTATCGAACACTCAAACCGTGTCTAGATCCACAAGATGATCTTCGTATGCCACCGTAGAGAGAATGATGTTTCACAAAAGCAATCTGCTGTCAACTTTTTAGGCAACGCGACGTGTCACTACGGTCATGTCATTATTCGAACCGTCTTTCCACAACCAGCCACAGCGCATATTACGAGGCGGTTTCCTTGACACGTCTTATCAAAGCAGAGATCGTGCCCCCTCATTATGGGATTCTCATCAATACGGGTACGGGTAATCCCACCACATCATTAATCGTGGCGCTTGGGAAGCAAGCGATTCCCCAACGGCAAGTGGGGAGGCGACCGCTTTTCGTCGCCTCTATAAAGGGATAAGATTTCCTCATTTTTACCCACGCCTCCTTCGTTCCCTGCCCACTCTTGCCTCCTCGAGCTCCAGCACCCAAGCCCAAGTCTCCTCCGCACAACTAGACATGTCCGGAGCAGGAGGCAAGTGGGTGGCTTCCATTGTCGAGGAAAAGCACATCACAGATTTTCGGGCGGCCGGATACTTGGCCGCAGACATAGCGCTCCGGCTACCGGATGCTCGGCAGGTCATTCCGACCCCAGGACCCTATGAGAGGGTCGTGTTCATCGCCCACTTCGTCCGTGGACTGGGATTTCCACTCCATCCCTTCGTCCGCGGGCTCATGTTCTACTATGGGCTAGATTTCCACGATCTGCCCCAATTTCGTCCTCAACATCTCGGCGTTCATAAATGCGTTTGTGAGAGCCTTCCTCCGCATCCAGCCTCACTTGACTGTGGCTGCAAATCTTCTGCGTGTGGCGAAGATTGTCTGTGACCAACAAGCGGAGTGAGAGGGGCCATGGTGGGCAAGATGCCTAACGTCACTGGCTGGGCGGCTCCCTTGCGGAGACCGTAAAAGGATGGCAATCGGGGTGGTTCTACATCACCGAGCAGCGGCGCCAAGCTGGCGGCGGCCCCGAGTTCGCTCCGGAATCCCCATGCGGCTCACCTCACAGGGAAAGAAGGGCCTGTCTGGGGAGATTCCGCGGGCTGGCGGACTCAAGACATGCATCAAAAGCATGAAGGACAAGAACATCAAGCTTGTCAATGTGATCCAGGTCATGCTCGTTCGCGGATCCTGCCCTGCCAAAGGCGGGCGGTAAATCTGTGGGAGTTCGTCGGCCGAACACCGAGGCGCTCCGGAGCTCTGGCATGATGCACAAAGGCGCATGGAAAGTGTTGTTCAAGGCCTCCAAGTACCTCCTCCCACATCCGAGGACCGCGGACTTCATGCAGCCTTGATCGCCGAATCCGGTGAGTTTGGGACCACCACCGGGTTTAGTTTTTCCCAATACATTCATGGGGTAGTTTTAAGTATTTATATATATTTGCCTCAGGATTATGTGAAGATAGCGGAGCAGATTGACTGTCCGGCTCCGTTGCCGGAAGATCCAGCGGATGCTCTCCTGACGGAGATGCTAGTCCCGACACCGTACAAGGTGCCGGAGAAGAAGGCCGAGAAGAAGGCCCCGGGGACCAGGAAGGGTCTCCGGCGTAAGGTTGCGTCTGAAGACGACGAGGCGGACTCCTTCCACGAAGGGGAGGAGGAAGAAGAAGACGCCCCATCCGAGAAGGATGAGGGGCCCGGCGAAGCGGGCCAGGTGGCCGGAAAAGGCCATCGGTGCAAGGCCGTTATTCCTCTGTCGTCCGATGACGACAAGACACATTCCTTTCACGGAGGCGGGGGGAATCAAGAAGAAATTCCACCTCCCCGCACTAGGGAGAATAGGAAAACCGCCCGGAGGGAGGGCATCCAAGAAGGAAGGTAACCCTTCGGACTATTCGCCACGGCCGCTTATAGCAGGAGGGTGGCTGCCCGGGAAGCCCGGTGCGATTATAGTACCCACATCCTATCGTGGTTTTACTTCATAGTTTTTGTACTTATAGTGCGAACATATATGCAGTCGGCCAGGGCTCACCCGAGAATCCTCCTCTGGGTCCACTGAGAGATTCGGCGATAAATTAGCTCCCGGCGGCCACTACCCCTCCACCGCAGATGACATGAGAGGTGTTGTCGAAGGCTCTCGAGCAGGGGAGGTGACTCAGAGGCATGCGGCGGGATTCGGATGTCGGGCATGCGGGGTTCAATATCCCGCGGATCGCGTTGATGAGAGCGCAACAAGGCGGACTCCCGACGAACACTGCCGGAACCTCCAGCGGTTCCGGACTTGAGCGAGCAGCCCCTCATTAGGGAGGCGAGCCGCTGTGCCAAGGACTTCCGTCGCATCAATGGCGCCGAGATAGTCTGGTGGGGCGCTTGAGGCACTTCCATGGAAGAGGAGCACCGTACTCTTATGAGTGCGGTGATTCAAAAATCGTGTCCGTAAGCGGACTAACAAAAGCTGCACAAGCCTCTGACGGGCTTTGAGGTAAGTAATAAAATGTATAAAATTACCACCCGATAGGTAGTAGCCCACGATACTCTGTTTGGTGTTAGGAGAGAAAAGCCAAATGGAGGGTCAATTATAATCCGCAGGAGTCTAATAATAAGTATTGTTGTGAATAAGCAGGCTGTGCTGCTTGCTGCTACTGCCCGTACTGCCGAGGTTGCCGAACTGAAATGACACCTGGAGCAGGCGCAGGGAGAGCTCGTCCTCGCGAAGAGGCAACTCGAAGAGAACAAGGGTAAGTAATTCCCGCTCTTATGCGTTTAAGGATAGGCAGAATTGATGAGTCTAACAGCTAAGTGTCGTGACCGTGTAACAGGGGCCACCACCGAATTGGCGTCCCTGAAGAAGGCACTGTCCGAGGCCGAAAACAAGGCGGCCTCGGAGTGTAAGGGGCGCGAAAAGCAAAGTGCTAGAGTGGGCAAGGTACAGCAGGAGCTCCAGGACCTCGACAAGAAGTGCGAGTCCGTGGAGCATGAGCTGAAGGCGAAGGAGGCCGAGCTTGCGAAGGCCCTTGTGGTGAAAGATGCGGGGCGAAGCCAAGAAAGCCTGCGAGGATATCCAGGAGGCCAAAAAGATAGCAGCGGGTAAGAAATTCATTATACAAAGCAAACATGTGGAGGCGTTTCTTTTACTTACTCGAATCGGAGCTCTCGGGGCATTTGCAGATCTGCCATGCAGCGTCTCGGGGCTGTGGAGTTCTTGTGCCGGAGGGAGCTCAGCGGAGTAGCTGTTACGGTCCCGATATGTTGGGGCGATCATCCGATGCCTCGGCGACCAAGCTGAAGCGTTGATCGAACTCCATAAAGCGGCGAATTGGCGATGAAGGACTTCATAGTCGGATGTGGCACAGTGAGCTCTGCCCGATAGCTACTTTGGCCGATCAAGCGGATGGTGGATGCCTGCGGCTTGAAGTGATCAAGCGATCTTTTTGCATCGAAGGTGCCCACGAGCTCTTGCCGCGTCAAGGTGCATTGGGGCAAGCTGGATGCGAAGAAGCTGGTCAGGGCGGGCGGGCCGGAGGTAAGCGCATCGCCATCCCGAAATGTACTACGATGGCGTGATGAAGGGTGCTCGTCTCGTTGCCAATGAGTGTACCAAGGACGCCATATTTGAATGAATTCACTTCTGTCATGTTTGTAATTAAAGATGAAGTTACTTGCGCTATGTAGCGCTTTTGTTATTAAAATATTACCTTACGTGCGGCTGTTTATAAAATCACGAAAGTAGGCGTTCGTAAATTACCTTTACGTGACTAAGCTTTGGGGTGTTAGGTAAATTCGGACACTCTTTACCCAAATGTTTGGTCCCTTAAGGAGGTGTCGGCGTGGCGAACAAGGCAATCGGACTATCTTGACTTTATAACTTTCCTTAGCCATAAAGCCTACAATTTTAAATTTCGTGAAGCCCTAGAATCGGAAGGCGAATTGAGGCGCTATACATGCCTAGATCGGACAAAGCCGATTTATCGCCTAAGCGGAAAATCTTTAAGGATTTTAAAACCTCTCAAACAGCGACCAGCTCGCGCCACATCATGCCGGTCGGTTTGGCTTTCTCTCTTGAGGTGCTCGTCCGGAAGAACCGGGACACAATGCGATAGTTCTCCTGCGCTACCTTAGCCGATATAGCGAACGTAAGGCACCAAAACAAGGGGCAGGGCTATCCCAGCTGTAGACCCAAGACATGATTAGGAGCTGATGCATATAGTGCTATAAGTTGGGGTGCCACACTGTTGAAAGTGTTCGGACTTTAGTTGCCATATAGCGGGGCGCCATAAGAAGCCCTTGGCAAATCGGCCGCACCAAGGTGTACGGATGCAAAAATAAAAAATGCTCAAATAAGAAAAATAAGCTGACGCTATATATAATCTCCCATTAACGAAAAATACGTTTAAGCGTACATTTACAATGGAGTGCGTTAGCGAGAGATAAAATAGGACTATTTGACATGTCTATCCGAGGCGGCTGTGTTCGAGGTAGATAAAGCAGGTATAATGATGGTAAATAGATTCCACAGGTATTTCATACATGCTGGCGTCTATTGCCTCCTTGGATGTCTCTTCCCTATAAGTCCGGCAATTCGGCTCTTTTGAGGATGCTGCATGTAGCGGTGTCTGAAAGGTAAGAGGAGAGTATGAAAGTATTTGGCGGTTACCGCACTATTGGTGAGTCGTTGATGCGCCTTCGCCTATGCCCATGGTATTTTAAGTGCGTAATTGTGTGCACGTGCACGAATGCTGCTTTGATGGGGCTTAGCGGAGGCGGACTACTAGTCGCGCTCTTGGCGTGCTGATGATCTGTTGCGGGGTGCTCGAACCAGCTTGGTGTGCTCGAAGTTGTTGTCGCGGATTGGTTTGTTGGAGAAGGCGCATTGTACTTCCGCCGCAAGGGCTTCGGTATGTTCTTACATTAAGTAGGGGGCGGTCCATATTTCCGTTCACCGTTATGACCTTGTGATCTGGCATCTTGAGCTTGAGATATCGTAGTGTGGTACCGCATTGAATCTGGCGAATGCGGTTCGTCCGGCGGTGCATGGTAACCACTGCGGAAGGGGCGATATCGAAGATTAACTCTTAGCTTTGGAAGTTATCCGGAGATCGAAGACCACTTCAATGTTATAGAGCCCGTCTGGCGGGCCTCTACTCAGGAATTACACCTTTAAAGGTGGTTTTAGTGGGCTTGATCCTTGAAGGTCAATGCCCATTTCTTACCGTGTCTGGTAAAGCAGGTTAGAGCTCTGCTGCCGCCGTCCATAAGGGCAGCGTGAGTGGAATCCGTCAATGATTGGGTCTAGGACCAATGCGGCTGAGCCACCGTGGCGGATGCTAGTAGGGTGATCCCTACGATCGAAAGTGATCGGACAAGCTGACCATGGGTTGAATTTGAGGCGTGGCTCCATCGCATAGAGCGTCCCTTAGTGCCGCTTTCTTTCCGGCAGGGATGTGCATGGCGTAGATCATGTTGACCGTTTTCACACAGGGGATTTCTTCGTCCCGCCGTGTTGGACGTCGGGGCTCCTCATCGTCATCATTGTGCAGCCCTTGTCCTTGTCTTGGCGTTTATCTTGCGGCCTGTTTGAACACCAGCAATCTCTATTGGTGTGGTTGGCTGGCTTGTCCGGTGCCATGAATTTAGCACGGCGCTCGGTATGTGGTCGGTGGGCGGTCCCCTATTATTTCTTTTGAGCGACTTCTTCCGCTGGCCGGGCTTGGACCCTTGAATCCGGCATTGGTATCGTGTCTTGATCTTTGGCGCCGTTGTTTAAATCGCTTATATGCATTACGCCATGGCTTGCCGTTATTTTCGTGACCATCCGAATTGCCGGGCTGTGGCGTAGTGCTGCTGCGAGCCAACCAACTGTCCTCGCCAGCATAAATGCGGGTCATTAATGTTGTGAGCTGCCATGGACTTGGGTTTTCTGGCGAGGTGTCGGCGAGCCACTCGTCACGGATATTATGCTTGAAAGCCGCTAGGGCTTGGCGTCCGGACGATCAACTATTTGGTTCTTTTGGTTAGGAACCGAGTCGAAATTTCTGGCTGACTCTCCGGGCTGTTGGTGATGTGGCTCAAGTCATGGGCGTCGGTGGTCGCACATATGTGCCTTGGAAGTTGTCGAGAATCGTCCTCCAGGTTTTCCCAACTGCCAATGGAATTTGATGGCAAGTTGTTTAGCCAGTGCCGGGCTGGTCCTTTGAGCTTAAGTGGAAGATACTTGATGGAGTGTAGATCGTCTCCGCGGGCCATGTGAATGTGGAGAAGGAAATCTTTGATCCACCTGCTGGGGTCTGTTGTGCCATCGTATGATTCGATGTTTCTGGGTTTAAACCCTTACGAATTCATGATCCATTACTTCATCGGTGAAGTAGAGGGGTCTGTGGCTACATGCGGGCTATGTACTCATGGTCGAATTGCTCTGGATGGCTATATTGGCCGGGAGGACTTGTTGAAGGTGTGTCGGCGTGGCGGTCCTCGTCGCGTCTTAGAAAGCACGCCCAGCGATCCGTATGTCGATCTTGGCTGTCCCGTTTTGTTGCCCGGGCCCGTAGTATGTTGGCGTGGGGGTGTTGGCCGGTATGCGGACTGGTATGCCATTTTATCCCGGCCACGAGGTGGCCGGTCAGCCGTATGGTGCTCGAGTCCGTATTCCTCGGCTGCGGGACTTCCGTCCATCTATACGTGAGCAGATCTTGATCAACTTGGTTCTTGTTGTTTCTTTTTCAGGCTCCTCCCAGTGGCTATAAGCCGACGCTTGAAGCATTCCTGCTCTACGGGATCCTCAGGCATGCCGAACTCGTCGTCGCCTAGGCTAATCTCGTCTTGGAGGGGCATGTAGCTGTCCTCCTCCGGGTATTAAATCCGTCGCTTTGTTCTTCTAGGCTGACCTGCTCATCCTCTGTTCGGCCTGCTCGGCGGGCTGATCGAGGTTGTATTCTTCTTGGCACCATTCGGTTTGTTTTCGTCTCCTGGCCCGGTGTTGGTGTGGCGGGGCTTGGAGTGGCGCCGACGGCGTCCATTCTTTGCTTTTTTCCCCGAGGTTTTATCCTCCGTTGCCTCATCGCCATTTGTTTCCTTTGGAGTGTCCACCATATATATATATATCATATGAAGAGGTGGCTGTCCACCGCCCAGTGTGCGGTGGTTCAAGTTCTTCTCCTGCATCGTCGTCCATACCGTCGATGTCTTCGGAGTCGAAGTTCAGTACCTCGGTTAAGTCATCGACTGTGGCAATGAAGTGGGTGGTGGGTTGGCAAAGAATTCCTTCATCGCCTGCTTCCCACTCGAGGCGGACGTGGTTGACCAAAACCTCGACAAAGAGAGGGATTTTAATGAGTTGACATTTTCTGAGAGAGAACCACCTACTCATGTGTTGAGGTCAAGATATTCCATTCCAACTGTCGGTGTCAAAACCGGCGGATCTCGGGTAGGGGGTCCCGATCTGTGCGTCAAGGCTGATGGTAACAAGAAGAAAGGGACACAGGTGTTTACCCAGGTTCGGGCCTTCTCGATGGAGGTAAAACCCTACTTCCTGCTTGATTAATATTGATGATATGGGTAGTACAAGAGTAGATCTACCACGAGATCGTAGAGGCTAAACCCTAAGAGCTAGCCTATGATGGTATGATTGTGATTGTGATCGGCCTTCTAAGGACCAACCTCTCCGGTTTATATAGGCACCGGAGAGGGCTAGGGTTTACATGGAGTCGGTTACAAGGAAGGAAATATAATATCCGGATCGCCAAGCTTGCCTTCCACGCCAAGGAAAGTCCCATCCGGACACGGGCCGAAGTCTTGAGTCTTGTATCTTCACGCTTCAATAGTCCGGACGTTGTACACAGTCCGGCTGTCCGGATACCCCCTAATCCAGGACTCCCTCACCAACCACATAAATATTGATCTCTAGCCTTCTCCAAGTTGCTTTCCACTCAAATCATCTTTCCATCAAATCCAAATATGTGAGAGAGAGTTGAGTGTTGGGGAGACTATCATTTGAAGCACAAGAGCAAGGAGTTCATCATCAACACACCATCTATTACCTTTTGGAGAGTGGTGTCTCCTAGATTGGTTAGGTGTCACTTGGGAGCCTCCGTCAAGATTGTGGAGTTGAACCAAGGAGTTTGTACGGGCAAGGAGATCGCCTACTTCGTGAAGATCTACGCTAGTGAGGCAAGTCCTTCGTGGGCGATGGCCATGGTGGGATAGACAAGGTTGCTTCTTCGTGGACCCTTCGTGGGTGGAGCCCTCCGTGGACTCACTCAACCGTTACCCTTCGTGGGTTGAAGTCTCCATCAACGTGGATGTATGACAGCACCACCTATCGGAACCACGCCAAAAATCTTCGTGTCTACATTGCGTTTGCTCCCTCCAAACTCCTCCCTTTACCTTCATGTGTAATATTTTTACATTCCGCTGCTATACTCTTAGACTTGCATGTATAGGTTGATTGCATGACTTGTGCTATTGTTGCTAAAATCTGCCAAGACTTAAAATTGGGAAAAGGCTAGATTTTTATTTGGTCAAGTAGTCTAATCACCCCCCCTCTAGACATACTTTTGATCCTACACCCGATGACAAGCCAAGCAATTGTTTCATACTTTAGTATTCTCAAACTTTTTCTACTTTCACGCAATACATGAGTGCGAGCCATGGACATAGCACTATGGGTGGAATAGAATATGATGATGGAGGTTGTGTGGAGAAGACAAAAAAGGAGAAAGTCTCACATTGACGCAGCTAATCAACGGGCTATGGAGATGCCCATCGATTTATGTCAATGCAAGGAGTAGGGATTGCCATGCAACGGATGCACTAGAGCTATAAATGTATGAAAGCTCAACAAAAGAAACTAAGTGGGTGTGCATCCAACTTGCTTGCTCACGAAGACCTAGGGCATTTGAGGAAGCCCATTGTTGGAATATACAAGCCAAGTTCTATAATGAAAGATTCCCACTAGTATATGAAAGTGACAAAATAGGAGACTCTCTATCAGGAAGATCATGGTGCTACTTTGAAGCACAAGTGTGGAAAAAAAGGATAGTAGCATTGTCCCTTCTCTCTTTTTCTCTCTTTTTTTAGAGACTCCCCCTTTTTTTGGAGACTCTTCTCTTTTTTTGGAGACTCTTTTGTCCTCTTTTTTTATTTCCTCACACGGGACAATGCTCTAATAATGATGATCATCACACTTCTATTTATTTACAACTCAAGGATTACAACTCGACACTTAGAACAAAATATGACTCTATATGAATGCCTCCGGCGGTGTACCAGGATGTGCAATGAATCAAGAGTGACATGTATGAAAAAATTATGAATGGTGGCTTTGCCACAAATACGATGTCAATTACATGATCATGCAAAGCAATATGACAATGATGAAGCGTTTCATAATAGACGGAACGGTGGAAAGTTGCATGGCAATATATCTTGGAATGGCTATGGAAATGCCATAATAGGTAGGTATGGTGGCTGTTTTGAGGAAGATATAAGGAGGTTTATGTGTGATAGAGCGTATGATATCACGGGGTTTGGATGCACTGACGAAGTTTGCACCAACTCTCGAGGTGAGAAAGGGCAATGCAAGGTACCGAAGAGGCTGGCAATGATGGAAGGGTGAGAGTGCGTATAATCCATGGACTCAACATTAGTCATAAAGAACTCACATACTTATTGCAAAAATCTACAAGTCATCAAAACCAAGCACTACGCGCATGCTCCTAGGGGGATAGATTGGTAGGAAAAGACCATCGCTCGTCCCCGACCGCCACTCATACGGAGGACAATCAAAGAACTGTTGGGGAACGCAGTAATTTCAAAAAATTCCTACGCACACGCAAGATCAATCATGGTGATGCATAGCAACGAGAGGGGAGAGTGTAGTCCATGTACCCTCGTAGACCGTAGGCGGAAGCGTTATGACAACGCGGTTGATGTAGCCGTACGTCTTCACGATCCGACCGATCCTTGTACCAAAAGTACGGCACCTCCGCGATCTGCACACGTTCAGCTCAGTGATGTCCCACTAACTCTCAATCCAGCTGAGTGTCGAGGGAGAGCTTCGTCAGCACGATGGCGTGATGACGGTGATGATGAAGCTACCGGCGCAGGGCTTCGCCTAAGCACTATGGCGATATGACCGAGGTGGGTTATGGTGGAGGGGGGCACTACACACGGCTAAGACAATGATCAACTTGTGTGTCTATGGGAGTGGAGGAGGGGGAGGGCCGGCCCTCTCTATGGCGCGCCATAGGGGAGTCCTACTCCCACCGGGAGTAGGATTCCCCCCTTCCAAGTAGGAGTAGAAGAGGAAGGAAGGAGGAGAGAGGGAGGAAGGAAAGGGGGGCCGACCCCCCTCCCAATTTGGATTGGGCTTGGGGGGGCGCGCCCCCTCCTAGGCCGCCTCCTCCTCTCTCCCACTAAGGCCCAATAAGGCCCATACACCCTGGGGGGTTCCGGTAACCTCCCGGTACTCCGGTAAATGCCTGAACTCACCCGGAACCATTCCGATGTCCAAACATAGCCATCCAATATATCGATCTATATGTCTCGACCATTTCGAGACTCCTCGTCATGTCCGTGATCACATCCGGGACTCCAAACAACCTTCGGTACATCAAAACACATACTCTCATAATATCGATCATCACAGAACGTTAAGCGTGCGGACCCTACGGGTTCGAGAACTATGCAAACATGACTGAGACTCATCTCCGGTCAATAACCAATAGCGGAACCTGGATGCTCATATTGGTTCCTACATATTCTACGAAGATCTTTATCGGTCAACCCGCATAACAACATACGTTGTTCCCTTTGTCATCGGTATGTTACTTGCCCGAGATTCGATCGTCGGTATCTCAATACCTAGTTCAATCTCGTTACTGGCAAGTCTCTTTACTCGTTCCGTAATGCATCATTCCGCAACTAACTCATTAGTCACATTGCTTGCAAGGCTTATAGTGATGTGCATTACCGAGAGAGCCCAGATACCTCTCCAACAATCGGAGTGACAAATCTTAATCTCGATCTATGCCAACTCAACAAACACCATCGGAGACACCTGTAGAGCATCATTATAATCACCCAGTTATGTTGTGACGTTTGATAGCACATTAAGTGTTCCTCCGGTATTCGGGAGTTGCATAATCTCATAGTCATAGGAACATGTATAAGTTATGAAGAAAGCATTAGCAATAAACTAAACGATCATAGTGCTAAGCTAATAGATGGGTCAAGTCAATCACATCATTCTCTAATGATGTGATACCGTTCATCAAATGATAAATCTTGTCCATGGCTAGGAAACTTAACCATATTTGATTAACGAGCTAGTCAAGTAGATGCACACTAGTGACACTCTGTTTGTCTATGTATTCACACATGTACTAAGTTTGCGGTTAATACTATTCTAGCATGAATAATAAACATTTATTATGATGTAAGGAAATATATAAATCACAACTTTATTATTGCCTCTAGGTCATTCCTTCAGTCTCCCACTTGCACTAGAGTCAATAATCTAGTTGACATCATCATGTGATTAACACCAATAGTTCACATCTTTATGTGATTAGTTCACATCTCTATCTGACTAATACTCAAAGGATTTACTAGAGTCAATAATCTAGTTCACATCGCTATCTGATTAACACCCAAAGAGTACTAAGGTGCGATCATGTTTTGCTTGTGAGAGAAGCTTAGTCAATGGGTCTATCACATTCAGAGTCGTATGTATTTTATAAATTTTCTATGACTACAATTCTCTGCATGGAGCTACTCTAGTTAATTGCTCCCACTTTCAATATGTATCTAGATCAAGACTTATAGTCATCCAGATCGGTGTCAAAGCTTGCATTGAGGTAACTCTTTACGACGAATTCTTTGTCACCTCCATAACCGAGAAACATTTCCTTATTCCACTAAGGATAATTTTGACCGCTGTCCAGTGATCCATTCCTGGATCACTATTGTATCCTCTTGCCAAACTCATGGTGAGGTAGACAATAGTTCTGGTACACATCATAACATACTTTACTCAACTTCACACCTTGCAACACAGGCAAGAACTCCTTCTTTGACTGTTCCATTTTGAAATACTTCAAAATCTTGTCAAGGTATGCACTCATTGAAAAACTTACACTACAAAAAAAAGACACTTCCGTGACATTTTGGGCCGAACGAATTTTTTTCTGTCATACATATGATACTTCTATGACGATAATTGTGACAAAACCCGGTATCATCATAGATGTGGTGGGCTCCTACTTCTATGACAAAAACCATGACAGAAAATGGGCTTTTAGTCACAGGCGGGCGGAGGCGCAGCTGCATGACATTCTTTGGGCCGTCCATGGCGGAAAAACCGTGGTAGAAGCGAGGGAGGAAAATTTGGGGAGTTCGATTCACGGTGGGAGGTCGGGGCGAGTGATGCCGTTCTCTCGTACGTCTGGCGTGTGTGTGCGGCGTTGGCTCGCCCGAACCGGCGGCGTTGGGCTCTAAGCGAACCCGGCGATTGCCGCTGCGAGCTACGTTCACGAACCCGGCGATCGATCGATGGCTGTTAGCGAACCCGATCGGCGATTCGCCGCTCTGCTGCTAAGTGAAGCCTATCGATTGGATGAACATGGCGTTAGGGGTGGATGAGCGAGTGGCGGTGGCGTTGTTTACGGATGAACAGGACCCGTGGTGTGGAGGCTGGAGGGTGCCCGTGGAGGGTGGTTGAGCAGGACCCGTGGTGTCGAGTCTGGATGAGCGAGTAGATGGTGGAGGGTGGTTGAGCGATGGCCGGTGGAGTAGCGGCGGTGGAGGCTGGATGAACTTGAGCCCGTGGAGGCTGGAGGAGGTCGACTAAGCATGATATGGTGGCTAACATACGCAAATAAGGCGAAGAGAGCAAAGCGCAGCGATGCGTCAACTAGTAATGATCAAGAAGTGATCGACTCCTACTTACGTCGAGACATAACCCGAAACCGTGTTCTCCTCTCGATCAACCCGAAAAGAGACACTCACGATTCGCACATGGTTGGTGTATTTTAGAAGAGTTTGCTTCAAGTTTACTACAGCGGATATTAACAAATTCCCATCGCCACATAACTTGACACGGCTTTGAAAGTTCAAACCTGCGAGGGTGTCCCAACAACCCATGATAAGCTCTCGCGATCAACGAAGGATATTCCTTCTCCCGGGAAGACCCGATCAGTCTCGGAATCCGGCTACAAGACATTCGACGACAATAAAACAAGACCAGCAAGACCTCCGGCGTGCCGACATCCACGATAGTAGCAGCGTATCTCGTCTCGAGCCACGACCGGATGAGCGATGCGTACAACTAGAACCAGCCCTCAAGTTTCCCGAGGTGGCGCTGCAAGTGGCTCTAGTTTGGACCAACACTTAGACTAGCATTGGCCGGGGGCTAAAATAAAGATGACCCTCGGGATGTCGACTCCCAAGGGAAAAGGTAATAGGCTGAGGTAAATGTAAAACCAATGTTGGGCCTTCTTTGGAGAGTCTTATTCAAAGCGAACTGTCAAGGGGTCCCATAAATCACCCGACAGCGTTAGGGGCGCAAAATCCGGGAACATAATACCGATATGGCGGAAACTAAAGCGGCAAGAGTGGAACAAAACACCGGGCATAAGGCCGAGCCTTCCATCCTTTACCAAGTATATAGATGCATTAATTGAATAAGATATATTGTGATACCCCAACAAGTAAACATGTTCCAACAAGGAACTACATCTCCATGTTCAACAAGGAACAAACTTCATCTTCACCTGCAACTAACAGCGCTATAAGAGGGGCTGAGCAAAGCGGTAACATAGCCAAACAGCGGTTTGCTAGGAAGGGTGTCAAGGTTAGAGGTTCATGGCAATTTGGGATGGCTTGATGAGCAGGTAATAGGTAGCGCAGCATAGCGATAGAAACGAAGCAACTAGCATAGCAATGATAGTAGTGAGATCCGAGGTAGCGGTCATCTTGCCTGAAATCCCATAAGGAAGAAAACGAGTCCATGAAGAAGATGAAGCCACGAATGAAGCAAGCGTGAGCGAGCGAATCCTCACGATCATAGCGAAGCAGGAACTAACAAGAAGAAGCACACAACATAGTAAACACACCACACATAGCCAAGACATGATGCACAACCAAGCATGATGCATGACAAAGCTACGTGAAGCTACTCATGGCAAGGGACGATGCAAACAAGAGCAACACATCAAAGCAAGTTTAAATGAGGCCGGAAACAACATATAACAATTCCAGTAAGTCCTCATATGCAAATTTCGAAATTGGTCCAGATCTGAAAAACTTTATGTTCAAGTTGTTAAACAGCAAGTTAAAATGCACCAAGATGTTCTACACGAAAGTCTAGTCAAGTTACATATAAAGTTCATTAGATTCGGAGCTACGGCCTAGAAGATATGAGCAAAACAAGGTAAACATGGCATTGGTGCAAAATGCATACAAACATCAAGCAAACACCTCAAAACATGAATGCAACATGATAATATGAAGCTACATGCTATTATAAGCAAGTTTCATATAGAGCACACTCAAAACGGAGCAACGGTTCAACACATACACACAATACAAGTTATAGCAACAATCTGTCCAAAACAGCAAGTAGGCATATTGCAAGCATCAAAACAACAAGCTACAGCATCCCAACGTAATAACAAAAGGCATGGACATGATGTACAGGTAAAGCATTACAAAACATGAACACTGAGCTATCTCCAGAAATCACTAGAACAAGCTCAAAATGACATGGCAAGATTGCAAATAATAACAGTTTCAGACTTATCAGGAAATAACATCAGGTTGCAATGTTTAGAGCTATCAACCAACATGCTACAGGAACTTATCATGGCAAACAAAGGCATGGCATGAATCTACTAATTGCATAGAACAAAAGTCCCTTACTGACGATGAGCCAAAAGGGCACAGAAAATATGATGGCACCCATGTAAACATGGCAAGTTATATTACAGATTCATACATGGCAGGAACAACAATAAGTAGGCATGTTGGTGAGCTTGAACCACTCACCACAGAGCAATACATGGCATGGAAAGGAACTCACAGTAATAAAACATGTTTATGAAGCTAAGCATGGCAAGAGCAAGTCCATAGAGTGCATGGATCACTAACAACAACCTTGGCAAAATTGAATAACATGTAAACAATCTGCCAGGAAACATTTTATAGCAAATGTAGAGCTCGATTGACTCAAGCTATGGCACTCCATAATTGCAAACAAGGGCATGGATGGATAGATAATAACCATATGTTCAAAACATCCTTACTGAAGTATCTCAAAATAAGCATGGATCTCTCTGTAGCATCAAGTTTACATGGCATAAAAATATCGTGAGCAGGGGCTGAAATCAGCAACATCATGAAGCCTAGTTTGCATGCTTGTGCTAGTCACCACAGAGATCAAAAAATACATGGCATATACCCCTGTAAATATGGCATGGCATAGTACTAAAACACACGTAGGAATCAAGTTCATAGGGTGCACTCATCAATCATGGCAAAAATGACAAAAGTGCATGTTCTGATAAGAATCTGAAACTAACATCACATAGCCCTCTTCCAAAAGCATTTCGGGCATCCAGATGAGCTCAAATGTAAATGATGCAATGAGAAGAAATGATGTACGTCGAGACAAACAATTTAACATATTACGCGCAAGCGGAGCAATATGCGAGAGAGTTATAATGCGATGAAGATGGCAAGATAATGCAAAATAATTGGGACTTAGGCAAAATCGGGGTCAACCTCGGTTTGACGGATCTGAATCTAGGCTGCACGGGCTCGCCGGAGAAGAAGGGCAGCGGGGGTCGAGGAGGAGGCCCGGCCGGCAAGGCGGCAAGGGCAGGGCGGGCAGGCAGCCGTGGCGGCGCCCGGCGGGGAGGGCGGCAAGGCGGAGGCCTCGAGGCAGGCGGCGCTCCGCCCGGCGGGGGACAGGAGGCGGCGGATCGGCCGAGGGCCACCAGCGAGCAAGCAAGCGGAGGCGGAGGCCACGTCACCGGCCGGCGCGCCTGCGGCGGCGAGGCCGTGAGGCGGGAGGCGGGCAGGCGGGCTCCCGTGGGCTGGCGAACTGCTTGGCGGAGGGAGGCCTTGGGACACGTGGCGACTCGGGATAGGCTCGGCCTTGGCCAGACGCGTCCGTGGCTGAGACAGACGTGTCCGTAGCGGAGAGGAGGAGATCTAGGGTTTCATCTGCGGGATTCATCCATGAATTTGAGGAAGGGCTTATTTATAGGTAGAGGGAGCTAGGAGAGTCCAAATGGAGCACGGTTTTGACCCTGCGATCGTGATCGAGCGACCGAAAGCATGGAGGGGTTAGGATGGGTTTTGGGCCACTTTGGAAGGGCGTTGGGCTGCACACAAAGAGGCTTTGCGGTTACCGGTTAACGTTGGAGTATAACGACCTCAAATGGCACGAAACTTGACAGGCGATCTACGGTGGTATACCAAGGCAGCTTGGCAAACCTCGGTCCATTCGAGAAGGTTTAACACCCTTTACGAAAAGAGGTAAAAGGGGCGTAGGAGACATAGGAGTGCGGATTGCAAAATGGACAACGGGGAAAATGCTCGGATGCATGAGGCGAACACGTATGCAAAATGAAATGCACATGGTGACATGATATGAAATGCAGAGGATGACATGGCAAAGTGCAACACGCAAGCACATGACATGGCAACGACGGCGAATAACTGAAGGACACCTGGCGCATCGAATCCGGGGCGTTACACCCGTGGAGTCCCGTTTTGTGGTACGCCACACCCATCCCAATGAAGAGGACCCCCGTTTCGACCTTAGCGCTCTAACACAAGTCTGTTTCGGTGTTTTGCGGTACGCCACACCCCTCCCGATCAATAGGACCCCCGTTTCGACCATAGGAGGTCCGTTTAAATGCATTTTGCGATGCGCCACACCCTCTCGATCAACGGACCCCGTTTACGACCGTGGGAGGTCCGTTTCCTCCGTTTTGCGATGCGCCACACCCTCCCGATCAACGGGACCCCATTCCGAGCGTGGGAGGTCCGTTTCCTCCGTTCTCTGATGCGCGAGCCTCGTTTCCATCGCTGTTTCGTCCAAGCCCTCCCGATGAACACGACCACACATTCCGTTCGAGACCCAGCGGTTGGCTCCCCATGAACCACGGCGGCGGCGTTGTTTCTCGTTCGACCCAGCCATGTGCGTGTCTGCGGTAGGCATTTGAGACCCTGCCCGTATGCGTGCGTGGCCATATTCTTTCTTGCACCACGGCGCATGTCGTGCGTCTACATGCTACGTGCGGCGCCTCTACTACGACTGCGTGTCGCCTCTACTACGACGCGTGCGGCGCCTCTACATCGACCGGTATATATATGCGTACATTCGCGACCAGAATGACAGCGCTTCGTGCGCTTTGACCAGGTGGGTCGGTATCGAGCACTTCCTTGCGTGCGAAGATGTAGCTGGTGGGTCCCAGCGATCGGCGAATCGTTTTTACCGGCGCACTTCCTTGCGTGCGAAGATGTAGCTGGTGGGTCCCAGCAGTCGAGAAGCGAATCGTTTTTGCGGACGCACTTCCTTGCGTGCGAAGGTGTAACTAGTGGGTTCCAGCGATCGAGAAGCGTTTTTTCGCAAAATACGATTGTCGGTTCGAGTTCAGCGGACCCTTGAGGTTCGAACCTTTGGGGTGCTTGGCGGAGATCTTTCCCCTACCAGCTCACGCGAGAATGGATTGCGAGGATCTAAACTATGGACGATGAACAACACAAGAGACACAAGGTTTATACTAGTTAAGACCACCGTTGTGGTGTAATACCCTACTCTAGTTTGTGGTGTGGTGGATTGCCTCGAGGCTGATGATGAACAATACAAAGGAGAACAGCCTCGCAAGGAGTGCATTCTTGAGCTGGTCTTGACAGAGCTGCTAGGGTGAGTCAGTGCCTCTCTCCCTCTCATGCGATCTCCCCACCTCTTGGTGGTGGCTAGTCCTATTTATAGAGAGGCCCTGGGCCTCTTCCCAAATATTGAGAGGAAGAGGCGCGGCAATTGGCCATTTGAAGGGAACATCTAGTAAACTTATCTGACTAAAGTTAGTCTTGGTTGCCAAAGACTCGGCGGTGGCGCCGTCTGGGCTCCACGATGACCTCCATCCTGCCGTCCTGCTGGCCTTGGTCTTGTTGCACAGGCGGTAACCTTTGCACGATGCCTTGGCACTGTGCTTGCCTCCTTTGCACCAAAGAGAAGCGAGGACCTTCAGCGGCAGGTGGCGCTACTGGCGCCCTTTAGTCTCGATCGTCATGGCTTGCGTGGCGGGGCACCCTGCGAGGTAACCTGCCTTGATCTCTCCGCCTCCTCGCGAGCCTGCTGTGAGGCTGCTCTGAGGAAGGTCCTGTCGTCCTCCCGTGAGGCTTAGCCCCTCGCGAGGTCTTGAGCTTGAGTGATGAAGTGGGTCATCTTTGGGCCCCCTCGAGCCACGCTGCGGGCCTTGAGCGAGCAAGTCTGGGGACCCCGTTCCCGAACGCATGACAGTAGCCCGGGCCCAAAGCGCCCGAACAGCTTAGCGAGGAAGCGAAGGGGCAAGTCTGCGAGCGCCCGAGGCCCCAACAACCTGCGGCCTTGGGAGCAGCGTGGCGGTGGTTGGTCGTGGGCGTCTCAGCTTCCCCATGATGCCTCGGCAACCGCATGACTAGACAAGTCCTGCGTGCGAGAATGGGTCATGATTACTGCGATCGTGGAGGCCGGCGGTTGGCCTCCTCCGGCTATAAAATGCGAACGGCGCAAGCCCTTCCACCCATCTCCTCTCGCTGCTCCTTTCTCTCGGGGCTCATCGAAGAGGTTCTCGGTCGCGGAGAAGGGAAAGGCCCGCGAGTAGAGCTGACTCTCCCGGCCAAGCGCGGTCGAGCCGTCCTCGCAAGCATCTGTGGCTCCATAGCGGCTTCCAGCGGCCGTGGAAGCGATCTCTCTGTGGCGGCAGGCGCCCGAGGTTGTCGATAAGGGGCGCGCGCAACCGCCACGGCCTCGAGCCGCGATTCCACTCGGCAGAGGTGCTTCGGAGTTTGTCGTGTGGTCGGTGGAGCCGACCAGCTCTGCTCAACTTCCCCACTTCCTTTTAGGTGAACTTCGGCCGGCGCCAGGCGGCCTCGGCTCAGGAGGCGGTTGCTGCAGCTAGGCCTCTGGGCTTATTTGGAGGTCTCGGCTGCGGGAGTGTGGTACGACCAGCGGTGAGCAAGCGTTTGCTGCGTGGCGTGGCCTAAGCGGGCGGTGCACCCTGCACTTCAAGTTTGTGGCGATGCCACCCTCTCGTGAGGTGTTTGGGGGAAGTCGGTCGCGCTGGGTGCTGCCCGAAGGCGGCGGCGTGACGTGGACCCAGCCCAGCGATGATCGGGATGAAGATGACGGTAGCGTGGTCCGCGGCGCCGGGGCTCGTTGAGCTTGGCGGCTCTCCTTCAGACGATAGCTCCTCGGCGGTGGCGCGACCAGCCTCCGTGCCGTCGCGCCCGCTGGAGGAGGTAGCGGAGTCAGCCCGCCGTCGTGCCCGGTGAAGCACGAGAGGAAGTCTGCCTAAGCTCGGGAGGCGATCGAGCCTTCGCCCGCGAGTTGGTGCCAGCGAGTCGTGCCTATTTTGTTCCTCTCCTTTTCCCGCGCTAAGAGACAGTAATGTAGGGCCCCGCGGGAGCGTGTTTGAACTGTTGTTGTTAATTATCATACTGTTTCCGCTATTTCTGTGCTATGCTTTTGGGCCACATGCCCGAGCGTAGAAATTACTTAGCTCGGGGGGAACTGTCGCGGTCTTCGCTTCCCGAGGCGAGGCCTCGTCGAATGCTTCATGTCTACAAGGATTAGTCGGGAGGGTAGCTTCGGCCTCGGTTGTGGGGGCGACCGACCCAGGTTCTGTGTTCGCATCGCGGTGCCCGTGGGACACGGACTGGGAGGGGTGCTCCCGTAGCGGACCCGACTTGGAAAGCCTCAAACGATAAGGGTAGAAAACACTCGCGGGGGTGCCCGCGCCGCTCTCATGAGACTTCTTGAGAGAAACCGAGGCGGGGGAGGCGAAAAAGGCAGAGAGTCACAAGCCAAAGGCGGCGACAACTTCAATAAAGCCTCAAATGGGAATGAACAAGCCAAGCTGCAGAAAGCAAATGAAAAAATCGCGTCGGCACCTAATCTAGTCTTGACGTCTTCTCACCAGTCTTGGAGCTAAGTGCTGCCTTTGGGCGTGGGAAGGCCCAGGGGCTGAGGCGGCGCTGCTTGAGACTCAGGCGTGTACAACCCCAACTCATTATTACGTGAGAGTGTCCTTTGGCGAGCTTCACGGGCATTGGCCTTCTTCACGAGCTCGGGCCTTTCTCAAAAAAATAAGCTTCACAGGCGTTTGCCTTCTTCACAGGCTCCGGGCCTTTCTCAGAAAAATAAGCTTCACAGGTGTTTGCCTTCTTCACAGGCTCCGGGCCTTTCTCAGAAAAATGAGCTTCATAGGCGTTTGCCTTCTTCACAGGCTCCGGGCCTTTCTCAGAAAAATAAGCTTCACACGCGTTTGCCTTCTTCAAAGGCTCCGGGCCTTTCTCAGAAAAATAAGCTTCACAGGCGTTTGCCTTCTTCACAGGCTCTGGGCCTTTCTCCGGGGTAGAACTTAGGAGATCTTTGGATGTTCCCAGCGTTGGGATGGGCACCCCTTCACGAGTCTCAAGCGTCTGAGAGCCGGACTGGAAACATGAACAACTTTGAGCGGGCCCTCCACATGGGGAGAGCTTATGCAACCCCTCCACGGAGAGGACCGTCGAGCACGAGGTCCCCTACCTCCGAGTCACAGGGCGGATGTTGCGGCGGTGGTATCGCCCATGGCGCTGTTGATACCTTGCCGCTGCATGGCCTTTCTCTCGGCGATGTTCCTCTCCGGCCCGAGATCCGTCCCGCATGGCGTCATACGCACCTCGTCGAATGCGGGACCCGTGCGGGCGACGCTTGACCTCGTGAGGAGGACAGCTGCTCCGTAGATGAGGAAGATGGGGGTCTCGCCAGACGACTTGGCAGCGATGCGTGCGGATGGACCACAACCTGGTGGAGCTCGTCGTGCCAGCCCTGCCGCGGGCCTCAACTTCTTCTTGAAGGTCCTGGTCTTGAGGCCCTTAAGGACCTCCGCGTTGGCTCGCTCGGCCTGGCCGTTGCTCCGACGGTGCGCCACCGAGGCGTAGCATATCTGCGTTCCAAGGTTAGCATAGTACGTCTTGAAGAGATTACTGGTGAACTGCGTGTTGTCGGTGATGATGCGGTTAGGCACCCCAAACGGCTCACGAGGCCCTTGATGAACTTGACGCTGAGCTTCTTTGGGATGGTGCGGACAGCTTCCACCTCGATCCACTTGGTGAATTTGTCCTGACGGCGTAGAGGTAGCGATAGCCACTGGCGCCGAGGAGCAGGCCCAGAATGTCCAACCCCAAACTGCGAATGGCCATGAGAGGGGTATGGTTTGCAGACCTCCGCCGGTGATGGATCTGCTTTGCATGAAATTGGCAGGCCTGCAAGCCTTTACCAGCTCATTGCATCATTGGCGCTGTGGGCGATAGAACCAGCTGCGGGCAGCCTTGTGAAAGTGCAACTATCCCTAGGTGGTTTTGGTAATTCATAACAACATATAGCTCATTGAGCTAATGCTATTCAAGACTATTATTTCAGGAAAGCTCAATGAATGGCATGGCATGGATGATGAAAGTGGATCCCTCAAAATGCTAATGGCAAAGGATTGGCTCAAGCTCAAAAGCTCAAGACTCTTCATTTTATATTTTAGTGATCCAAGATCACATTGAGTCTATAGGAAAAGCCAATACTATCAAGGAGGGATGAGGTGTTGCTTAATGAGCCTTTTGCTTCATGTGCTTAGTGATATGCTCCAAAACCCTCACTACTTTCTCACATCCATATGACCTAAACCCAAAGCCAAAATCGGTCACACCGATTCTTCCAATCAGCGCCACCGAGTTCAATAGTCATAGCCACTTGCCACAAACCCTAGGCAAATCGGTTCTACCGATAGGGATCTCGGTCTCACCGAGATGGGATTATAATCTCTCTGTTTCCTTTTACGTAACTTTTGGTCTCACGGAAAGCGGATCGGTCCCACCGAGATTGCAATGTAAACTCTCTGTTTCCTTTTGTATCATTTTAGTCTCACGAAAAGAGCAAATCGGTACCACGAGTTTACGACCAACTCTCTAGTTAGCTAATTACCAAAATCGGTCTCACGAGTTTGTATGTCAGTCTTACGAGATTACGTTATGCCTAACCCTAACCATATCGGTCCTACCGAGATGCATGTCGATCCACGAAAACCCTACGGTCACTAGGTTTACTAAGATCGGTCGACCGAGTTTGTTGATTCGGTCCCACGAGATTAGTAAATTGTGTGTAAGGTTAGATTTTATGTGGAGGCTATATATACCCCTCCACCTCCTCTTCATTCGTGGAGAGAGCCATCAGAACAAGCCTACACTTCCAACTTGCCATTTCTGAGAGAGAACCACCTACTCATGTGTTGAGAGCAAGATATTCCATTCCTACCATATGAATCTTGATCTCTAGCCTTCTCCAAGTTGCTTTCCACTCAAATCTTCTTTCCACCAGATCCAAAACCTATGAGAGAGAGTTGAGTGTTGGGGAGACTATCATTTGAAGCACAAGAGCAAGGAGTTCATCATCAACACACCATTTGTTACTTCTTGGAAGTGGTGTCTCCTAGATTGGCTAGGTGTCACTTGGGAGCCTCCAACAAGTTTGTGGAGTTGAACCAAGGAGTTTGTAAGAAGCAAGGAGATCGCCTACTTCGTGAAGATCTACGCTAGTGAGGCAAGTCCTTAGTGGGCGATGGCCATGGTGGGATAGACAAGGTTGCTTCTTCGTGGACCCTTAGTGGGTGGAGCCCTCCGTGGACTCGCATAATCGTTACCCTTCGTGGGTTGAAGTCTCCATCAAAGTGGATGTACAATAGCACCACCTATCTGAACCACGCCAAAAACATCCGTGTCTCCAATTGTGTTTGAATTCTCCAAACCCTTCCCTTTACTTTCTAGCAAGCTACATGCTTTAATTTCCGCTGCCTATATACTCTTTGCATGCTTGCTTGAATTGTGTGATGATTGATTGACTTGTCCTAAGATAGCTAAAATCTGCCAAACTCTAAAACTGGGAAAAGGTTAAGTTTTTAATTGGTCAAGTAGTCTAATCACCCCCCTCTAGACATACTTCATGGTCCTACAAGTGGTATTAGAGCGTTAGTCTCCATTTGCTTTGATTTCCATAGCTTTTGGTGGTCATAGCCTTGGTTTCACAACCTAGGAGAGTATGGCGTCTAGCGAGGGAAACTATCACCGTAGAGGTCCTTACTTTGATGGTACTAATTTTGCTAGTTGGAAGCATAAGATGAAAATGCATATTCTCGGACATAACCCCGCCGTTTGGGCTATTGTGTGTATTGCTTTGCAAGGTGAATTCTTCGATGGGAGAGAACCGAACCGTGAAGCTAGCGCGGAAGAGTTGAAGATGCTGCAATACAACGCTCAAGCTTGTGATATCCTCTTCAACGGATTGTGCCCCGAAGAATTCAAAAAAATCAGCCGTCTTGAGAATGCAAAGGAAATTTGGGATACTTTGATTGATATGCATGAAGGTACCGAATCCGTCAAGGAATCCAAGTTGGATGTGCTCCAAAGTCAACTTGACAAGTTAAAAATGAAGGATGGTGAAGGTGTCATTTGAAATGTACTCTAGGCTTTCTCTTATCACAAATGAGATTGCTGGCTTAGGGAGTGAAGAGATGACCGACAAATTCATCATCAAGAAGATCCTAAGAGCATTGGATGGAAAATATGATACCGTGTGCACATTGATCCAAAGGATGCCAAACTACAAAGATCTCAAGCCAAAGAAGTCATTGGAAGAATTGTTGCTCATGAGATGTCACTTAAGGATAAGGAGGAACTTCACAACAAGTCAAGTGGTGCTTACAAAGCCTCAAGTGAATCCCCCACATCATCAAGTGAGAAACAAACCTTCAATGAAGAATGGAGCTTAATGGTGAAGAACTCCAACAAATTCTACAAGAGTAGAAGCCAAGAAAAGAAGCTCCAAGTCAAGATCTTACCATGACAAAAGATCTTCTAGTCGAGGCGCAATTGCTACAATTGTGGGAGACCGGACACTATTCAATGAGTGTACTGCACCCTACAAAGAAAGAAGATTCTCCAAGAAGAAGAAGCAAAGAAGAATCACCACCAAGAGAGAGAGTAGTAGAGATGATCGCTATGAGCGAAGATCCTCACGGAGAAGCAAGGATTAGGAAAGGAAGGATAAGTCATCAAGAGCTACACAAAGCGAAGACATCAAGCTCATGTTGGTGAATGGGTATCCGGCTCCGACTCCGACCATCACTCAGGAGAAGCTATCACTCCGACTCGAATACACTCAAGATGAAGGAATTGCGGTCTAGCAGTTGTGTCAACCAACTCCTCGACATATTTGAATCACCAAATGAAGGAATTGGAAGATGCTTCATGGCCAAAGGTCCTAAGGTAACACACCCAGTATGTTGATTTTGATGTTGATGAAGATGACTTGCTGGGGATGATGATTTACTTGTTGACAACTCTAGTGATGAATACTATGATGAAGCGTCAATTAATCATCTTTGGAGCGAATGACAATGATAAGGAGAAGATTGAGCTACTAACGAAAGAACTAAACACTCTTAAGTTGGCTCGTGAAACTATCTTCGAAGATCATCGAGAACTTTTAAGAGCTCATGAGAAGTTACGCTTTGAAAAGCTCAATCTTGAGCAAGAGCATGAGTTGTTGAAAGCAATCAATGATGATCTCCGCAAGAAAAGTTCTTATTACATTGCCAAGCGTTTACTCTTATCTACTTACATGCCTCAAGTCAAGTCTAGTAACAAGTACAAGGAAGATTCTTCCTCTAGTAGTAACAATAATAATGTCAAATCCAATATTGTTGGTTCTAGTAGTTCTCTTGATTCCACTAATGATTCTCTTAGCCAAGTTACACTTGAGCAAGAAAATAGCTTATCGAAGGAATTATGAGAGAAAAGTGTATGCAAGAGTCTTGCGGGGAGTAAGCAATTTGAGGAAATTATGCATAAGCAAGGAAGACACGGAAGAATCAAGGTGTTGGTTTTGAGCGAAAGTTCAATGCCAATGGATTTGAGTGGGAAGAAGATCAATACCCCAAGGCGAAGTTTGTTCCTCAACAAGAGAAGTATGATCCTACTTCCTTCAAGGAACACAAGCTCAAGATGATCTTCCACCACAAGACCACAAGAACAAAGGCAAAGACAAGCTTCAAGAAGAGATTGATGCATTTGAAGAAGCACCTAAGGCCTCGGTCAAGTGGATTCCCAAGACTACGTCAAGTTCTACTTCATCAAGTACCACTACAACTCAAGGATTCCCATCAAGATGATGTGGATCGAAGAAGAAGAACTAGAGAGTTCTTGAGGTGACTCCGCCAACATTCTTCACTCATATCATTATGGCAAGAACAAGTGCAATCAACTTCCACATCTTGCATTAGTTCAAGGAGTCACAAACCCTCATGTTGGTAAGGCAAGGGACAAGGTAACCTAATGTTTTCATGGACATCATTTTGTGTGTGCATCACTCTATGTCTATGGATATTCTTGTTTGTTCCTTGTGGGACTAACCCATGTAGGTATTGAAAGTGCAACTCACTCCAACGGATTGCTCCGAAAGATCTACATCAACATTGAGCATCCACATCTTCAACACCTACAAGAAGTCATCATCGACAAAACCCAAGGTTAGTTCATCCCTCTAAGGGGATCTCACATCTA